>JASDDO010000024.1:318491818-319741818 GCA_030015575.1 Agapanthus africanus
AGACAAGAATCCTTGGAGAGAGTGACCCCATGGCAAGCGGGTAAGGCACCCCGCTTGGAGTCTTCCATACTAAACCTTTTTAGGATGGTGTTGATGTACTTGGTTTGGGAAAATCCTAATAACCTCTTGGATCTATCCCTATAGATCCTTATACCCAGAATGTATGTGGTATCACCCAGGTCCTTCATGGAGAACCTTAGTGATAAGAAAGATTTGACCGACTGCAGCATAGGAATGTCATTTCCTATTAGAAGAATGTCATCCACGTACAATACGAGGAATGTGACAGCTCTCCCTACAGCTTTCTTATAAACACAAGGTTCATCTGGATTTTTGATGAAATCAAACTCTTTGATAACATCATCGAAATAGATGTTCCAACTCCGTGATGCCTGCTTTAACCCATATATGGATTTAAGCAATCTACATGCCTTCCCGCTGCTCCCACTGTCAATGAAGCCCTCCGGCTGATCCATATAAACGCATTCTTCTAAATCCCCATTTAGAAATGCCGTTTTAACGTCCATCTGCCAGATTTCATAGTCATAGTGAGCAACAATAGCAAGTAGGATCCGAATGGATTTAAGCATGGATACGGGCGAAAAAGTCTCGTCATAGTCCAAAGCTGGTCTTTGACGAAAACCCTTCGCCACAAGTCTTGCCTCGTAGGTCTCTACCTGCCCATCTACACCAATCTTTCTTTTAAAGATCAATTTGCATCCCACAGGTTTTACCCCAGGGGGTACAACGTCCAAAGTCCAAACTTTGTTGGTGTACATAGACTCCATTTCGGATCTCATGGCATCCAGCCACTTCACAGAGTCACCACTCATGATAGCTTGCTGAAAACTGGTAGGATCATCATCCTCTATGATGCAGTCTTCTCTGTCACCATCAATGAGGAAACCGTAGTACCTCTCCGGTGGGCTAGAAGTCCTACCAGACCTACGGAGTGGCTGAGGTTCCTCAGTTTCTATTGTAACAGCCGGTTCAACCAAGTCGTCATTTGTAGTTTGTGTCTCTAGAACCTCTTCTAGATCCACCACTTTGCCATCATCTTTATCTGTGAAAAACTATTTTTCTAAGAATGTGGCATACTGAGAAACAAACACCTTTTGTTCCTCCTTGTGGTAGAATAGATATCCATAAGAGTTCTTTGGATATCCCACAAAGTTACACATGACTGACCGTGTCTCGAGTTTGTCCGGATTCTGCTTTTTAACATAGGCCGGGCAACCCCAAATCTTAATTCTCTTAAGAGATGGTCTCATCCCATGCCATATCTCATATGGGGTGGTAGATACGATTTTGGTTGGAACCTTGTTCAAAAGAAACGCTGCAGTCTCCAATGCATGCCCCCAAAATGAGACAGGTAACTCAACATCACTCATCATGGATCAGACCATATCTAATAGGGTCCTATTCCGTCGTTCAGACACACCGTTGTGCTGTGGTGTGTAAGGAGGAGTGAGCTGAGAGAGAATCCCATTCTCTTTTAGAAAGTTTGCAAATTCTGTACTGAGGTACTCCCCACCTCGATCTGATCGAAGCATCTTGATACTCAAGCCGGTTTGTTTTTCTACTTCTTGTTTATATTCAGTGAATTTCTTGAAAGCTTCGGATTTGTGCTTTAATAAAAATACATGACCGAATCTCGAGAAATCGTCAGTGAAAGTAATGAAGTAAGAAAAACCGCCTCTAGCCTGTGTAGACATAGGCCCACATACATCACTGTGTATGAGTCCTAGGACCTCGGTAGCTCTTTCTCCGTGTCCGGTAAACGGAGTTTTGGTCATTTTACTCTTGATACAAGACTGGCAAGTCGTATAATATTTATATTCAAAAGGGTTTAAATATCCATCTTTGTGTAACTTTTTTAGTCTTGTTTCGTTAATATGACCAAGTCTACAGTGCCAAAGAAAAGCTTCATTTATTTCTGAAAGTTTTCTTTTATTAGTATATTGTATGTTGAAAACTGTATGTTGATTTAAGACGTATATCTCGTTATTAAGTGTACCATACCCAACCAACATTTGATTCAGGTGAATGTTCATAACATTGTTCTGCAATACAAAATTATATCCTTCATTGTCTAACAAAGAAACAGATATTATATTACAAAGCATACTTGGTACAAAATAACATGGGTTCAAAACCAATATACACCCAGATGGCAACCCCAAGTGATACTCTCCCACTGCGACTGTATGTACATTGGAACCATTTCCAACGCGGAGAGTATGGTCACCTGTCTTCAAAACTTTGCTATTTCTCAGCCCGTGCATAGAATTGCAAATGTGAGAACCTGAACCGGTATCTAATACCCAGGAAGCAGAGTTTATTGAAAAACAGTTTTCTGTCACAAACACACCTGAAGCGGAAGCATCCCCATGCTTCTTCTTGAGATTCAAGTACTCCGTACAGTTGCGCTTCCAATGTCCTGCTTTGTGGTAATGAAAACATTCACCTTTCCCCGAGTCTCCAGCTTTGGACTTTTCCTTTCCCTTCACCTTTTTAACTCCACCCTTAGGATTGGTGGGCTTCTTCTTTTTCTTTCCTTTGGCCTTAGCCTTTGGGCGAGAAGAGGAAGATTGTCCAACAGTCATAACGGGAGTTTTCACTGATTTCAGTGTGCTCTCTGCACTCCTTAACATATTAAGGAGTTCAGGTAGTTCCCTCCCCATGTTGTGCATGTTGAAGTTAACTATAAACTGAGCAAAGGTGGAGGGGAAGGACTGCAGAATAATATCGGTATATTGTTCATTGTCCATCGTCCATCCAAGGTCCTCAAGCTCTTCTATGAGAGCTATCATCTTCAGAACATGGTTTCCTACTGATGTGCCAGCGGCCATTCGCATCTGAAATAATTTCTTTGATGCTTCGTATCGTAATACGTGGGATTGCTCTCCATACAACTCCTTTGTATGGAGGAATATGTCATGAATGTCCATATTCTCGTGCTGCTTTTGATGTGTATTGTCCATCGATGCAAGCGCGAGGCATTTGGCTGTGGCACAGTCAGCGTCCCATGTCTTGCGGACTTCAATGTCCGCAACTGAGGATTTTAGACCTGGGGTGGGCGGGGCTGAAGCCGTGAGGACATATGGTACTTTATCATAAGTCAAGGCTATTTTCAGATTCCTCATCCAGTCTTTATAATTGGTCCCATTCAGTTTGTTTTTATCTAGTAGAAGCTTGAGTCCAGTCATTGGTATCTGCCATTAAGAGAGAGAAAAGAATACACTCAGCGAAAGCTCTTGCATAGATCAGATTGGTTATTATCTTGTCTAATCGATGTCTCCCACTGCTTTAATCAAGTTTTTCTTTCAAACCTTAAAAAGAAAACTAGCCAGGATTAATTACAGTCTACAACTTCGCTAACCGTTCAGCCAGGCCAGTGTCGGTACTTGAGGGAGGTTCCCCGTGCTTTCGCACGGACCTAATTAAAGTAAACCTCATTTTCCCAGAGGCGTAGCCCCGTTAACACCTTTCTAGACACTTAATGAGTTAGCTAATTGTAAATTGCAAAACTCTCCTAGGAGCAACTGATTGGTAGGGATTCTGCGTGTTCAAGTTTAGTTAATTACCGCAATCAAGACGGTTTCGCTTGTAGCTAGCCGGTTGAGTACGGGTCGTCCGCAGGGAGATGGGAATCTTTTTCTATGTGTTTTAACGAGTTAAGTCCGAAGGTCCAGATTTTGTTTGTGATTATCTAGTGTTAAAATGATATGTAAAGAGAGCTTGTTAGGGTTAGGATTAGGTTAGTTTGAGTTAGGAGTCGCCCACTTCTTTCGTTGCCCCTCTTAATATCGGTGTTACGGTAATCGGCAACAACGGGGATTAGCACGACTAGGAAGGAACTTGCGAGTATAAGCTAGGCTTTCCAACGCATAAGTTCTTCCTTTTGGTGCTTGTCCGTCCGTTCTTGGCTCTTAGCCATAACCTCCGGTTAATTCAACCACAACCGGTCTCACTACGGAATCACTGCTATCATGTAGGATAGGGTGCCGTAAGGAGCGGATTGTGGTTCAATTAACAGGAGTCGATTTAAGATGTTGGGCAAGGAAAGAGTGAGAGAGATTTCCTTCTCTCAAACTTTCCTTATCCTACCCTAACAAGTATGAAACTACTCACACATCATAATGAAAAGAAAACAAAACAAAAGAGGAAGATAGAAAGAAGAAGATTAGAAGATAACAACTAGCTATTTGCGACCTCACCTTGGCAAGGATCAAGCGTAAGCGTCATGGTTGTTTAAGGATAAAGGAAAAGAGAAGAGAAAGAAACAACAAGAAATAACAACTAAGTTAACAAATAAAAATTACAAGCAATAATAATTTAACTAAATAACAAGACAAGATATAATAGCAAAAGGAACTTCTTTATTCATCATTCTTCACTCACAAAAGCTCACTACAAGTTTTAATGGAGAAGAGATGAGAGGAGGAAGAAGAACAACAACTAAATCCTAAAAAATAAATACAAGATTATGCACCCTTTGGCTTCACAAGTTCTGGACTATTTATAGGCAGTGAACTGGAAATCTAGGGCAAAATTCTGCCTATACATGAAAATACCAACATACCCCTCACTTTTCATCATGTGAGGAGTCCGTACAGCCGCGGAACCGCGGCCTATACCCCCTATTGGCCGCGGTTCCGCCGCCCTATAGAGGAGTTGGGTTGTCGGCTCTTGTGTGCTGCCCTGGTCTGCTGTCCCCTTTTGTCTGGTACATGTATTTTCTGATAATCATTCCACATTTCTTCCAGAATTCTAGTGGATCAAAAGGTGATTTGGACATGGATCTTTTGTCATGATTTTCTTGAGCTCCGCGTAGATTTCTTGGACTTGGTGTTGCCATTGTGCTTTGTGCATGAAGGTGACAATTGATTTGTCATTTTGTCTCCTAAACTGGTGTGTGGCAAGAGCGGAGATCCGTGTTTTATCTGTGAATGGCAGGAACCCGGATTTTGTCGTGTTTTTCCATGGATTTCACCGTTTAGAGCCGAGAACCTGTATCCTGCAATTGACTAGCAAACACGGCTCAAGAGTACCTACCGATATGCAATGTGATAAAAATTGGGCGGTATGAAAATGCAAAAATCTGATATGAACAAATACCCCCAAACTTATCATTTGCTCGTCCCGAGCAAAGCCAATTTATTCACAAAAAATTTCCTAACCTCACTTTCGCAGGGAACGCGATTGCACTGAGCATGTGCAACAAGCCGTTAAACCTCTAGGTGTCCCTAGTAGGAGGAGTGTTGTCTCCTGAGGGTTTTCAGCGGATACTACCCACAAAATCCGGTCAAGCTAGTTTTGTAAAATAACTAAGATTCAAACCCCTAAAGTTTTGTTTCAGAAAATAACAATTCTATGATCCTAAGTCTAGACTATCGAACCTTTATTTTTCACACCTCGCTTCTTATTTAACTACAGATTTTATATGTCTTTACGTGTAGTGCAAATAGTGTCGTTAAGTTCCAGAAGGGTCGAATAAAGTCATTATGTCACACAATAAAGCCCAGATAAGAATTTTGAAAGGATCACATAAGTTTTATAAAGAGTTAAGCATTTTTCAAGCTTCGTTTTCCAGTAAGGTTTCAACTTCATAATTTCTATCTTCCTTAACAGGAAACTAGGTCTTATTTTTCATTCCACCTTTTTCTTGTTTTCATTTCATACACACCTCTGTGAATGTGCAATAGTTTTTATCATAGAATAAAACCTTCATATCTCCGTTAAATTTTTTATAAAAGCCTGTCTTTTATCAAGAATATTCTCACACAAAGAACCGTTAGGAATTTTAACTCGGAGGGAACACTTGCTTGATTTTGTTTTAATCTGGACTTTCTAGGCTTCTTAGCGAGCTTTGGGCCAATGCTCCCAAACCAGTTGGTTTTAGGGTATTAGGTGTAGAAACACCCCAGCGGACTTAATTACTCAAGTTACCTAGGTCCAAAAACAAAAGACAGTTTGGCGTGAAAATCAGATGATTTAATACGAACGGAGATATAACCGGCAGTTCAGTTATTTTTTTTTTGGATAAAAGACGTGTTTAGTGGGTTCAGTGTGTAATCATTCCAATCAAGTTTCAGATGGGTTATTTTTCAGACTTAGTTCCAATTACGGCATCAATAACATTCCTTCATATTCACTCACTTCATAAACTATTCTTGACATTACTTATTTCAGAACAAACTTATTTGATCCTCAGAAAATCATTTATCTGTTTAAAAGTTTTTAAACATAAAAGACTTGTCATCTAATTCCCAAAAAACTTACGACACGTGTAGTGTGATGTAAAGACGTATATCAGCTATAGTTAACTTCAAAGGAGAGTTATCTTTCAGGTTTTCAAAATCTAGACATAAAATTTAGTTATTCTTATTTCATCAAACAAAACCGTCGAAATGTTGAATCAGAGTCCTCCCACTAGCTAACTTGACAGAAAAGTTTTTATGTTTTTAGAAAATTTTCAGATTTTTATGGATTTTATGGATTTAAATATGCAGATGCAAAATATACATATGAATGCGAAGGTAAGAAATGCGTACCGAGCGTACCCCCAAACTTAAACTGGACAGTGTCCTCACTGTCATTGCATGAAGAGATCATTTGAAGGGTCAAAATTGTCGGTTAGCGATACACAATTTTTTTTTGTTTTTAAAGAAAAGAAAAAGCATATTCACAAATATATACAAAATGGTACATACCCCCAAACTTATTTGGAACAGTGTCCACTGTTCTTGGCTGGATAACCGAAGTTTGGAGGTAGGCAGAGGAAGATTAGGCAGGGTAAACAGGCTCCTGTAAGACCAGGAGCTCCTCTGTTGGTTCGGCGCTAAGGTACGGTTTGAGTCGGTGTCCGTTTACTTTGAAAAATGAACTGTCCTTTGGATTTTCCAAATCCACAGCGCCCTGCGGATACACATTCCACACAAAATACGGCCCTTTCCAGCGAGATCTGAGCTTTCCTGGATGGAAGTGAAGTCGGGTGTCGTAAAGCAGTACCTGCTGACCAGGTACGAAGGTTTTGCGCAAAAGGTGTTTATCGTGAAACACCTTCGTTCGGTTCTTAACGACAACCGCGTTATCGTAAGCCTCATCCCTAAGCTCGCTCAATTCATTCAACTGCAGCTTCCGATGGCTGCCCGCATCTTCGAGAGACAGATTCAGCTCCTTTATCGCCCAAAATGCGCGATGCTCTATTTCGACAGGTAGGTGGCAGGCTTTTCCGTACACAAGCCGATAGGGAGACATGCCAAGGTCGGTCTTATAAGCGGTTCGAAGTGCCCAAAGGGCATCAGTGAGTTTCAGCGACCAATCCTTACGGTTCTTGGAAACCGTCTTCTCCAGTATCTGCTTGATTTGACGATTTGAAACTTCGGCCTGCCCGCAGGTTTGGGGGTGGTAGGGCGTGGATAGCTTATGATTAATGGAGTATTTCCGCATCAAGGCCTCGAAAGTCTTGTTGCAGAAATGACTTCCATTGTCGCTAATGATCGCTCGGGGGTGCCCAAACCGGGAGAAAATGTTTTCTTTAAGGAACCTAACGACAACCTTGTTGTCGTTAGTCTGGCTGGGCACAGCCTCGACCCATTTAGAGACGTAATCAACAGCGAGAAGGATGTACAAGTTCCCAAAAGAGCTGGGAAACGGCCCCATGAAATCTATCCCCCAAACATCGAAAATCTCCACAACCAAGATCGGTTGGAGCGGTATCTCGTTCCTTCGGGATATCCGGCTCAAGTGTTGGCACCGGGAGCAAGTCTTGCAATAGTCATGAGCGTCTTTGAAAAGTTGTGGCCAGTAGAAACCACATTGCAAGATCTTCTAAGCTGTCTTTCTGGGGCCAAAATGCCCGCCACATGCTTGATCGTGGCAAAATGACAGCACACTCTTGAATTCCTCGTCAGTGACACACCGACGAATAATCTGGTCAGGACAGTACTTGAACAGATAGGGTTCGTCCCAGTAAAAGTGTTTTACTTGGGATAAGAAGCGAAGTTTGTCCTGACTTGACCATTCAGTCGGTAGTAACCCTGTGGCCAAATAGTTCACAATATCTGCGAACCAGGGTTCGCAAGATACTGTCAAGAGCTGTTCATCCGGGAAAACGTCGTTGATCGGCATTGGAAGCGAAGGCGAAGAAGGAAGTCGTGAGAGATGGTCGGCAATTACGTTTTGACATCCTCGTTTGTCCTTAATGACAAGGCCAAACTCTTGAAGCAAGAGGATCCAACGTATTAACCGAGATTTTGCATCTTTCTTCGCAAAAAGATGGCGCAGAGCAGAATGGTCCATGTAGACAATGACTGGAGAGCCGATATGGTAGGGCCTGAACTTTTCTAAAGCAAATACAACAGCTAAGAATTCCTTCTCAGTTGTTGTATAATTGAGTTGTGCGTCGTTCAGGGTTCGCCTCGTATAATAGATTACGTGCAGCATCTTGTTGATGTGTTGTCCAAGGACAACACCAATGGCAAAGTCGGATGCATCGCACATAATCTCAAATGGGTGCGTCCAGTCAGGTGAAGAAAGAACGGGAGCAGAAGTGAGTGAGCGTTTCAATGACTCGAATGCAGTCACACAGCTCGAGTTGAAGTCGAATGGCGTGTCCTTGGCCAGCAAAAGAGTCAAGGGCCTAGCAATCTTGCTAAAGTCCTTGATGAACCATCTATAGAAACCGGCATGGCCAAGGAAGGCTCGGATATCTCTGACGCATCGGGGAGGAGGGAGATTGGAAATGACCTCAATCTTCGCTTTGTCAACCTCTATGCCATTTTGCGAGATGATATGTCCTAAGACAATACCTTCGCGCACCATGAAGTGGCATTTCTTCCAATTCAAAGTGAGATTCTTATCCTTACATCGGGTAAGGACAGCGTCAAGATGCAGCAAACACTCGTTGAAGGAATCGCCGAAGATGGAGAAATCATCCATGAAAATCTCCAGAAATTTTTCCACCATGTCTGAGAAGATTCCCATCATACACCGCTGGAAGGTAGCGGGCGCATTGCATAACCCAAAAGGCATGCGACGATATGCAAACGTGTCGAAAGGACAAGTGAATGTGGTCTTGTCCTGGTCTTTTTCGGCGATGGGAATCTGATTATAGCCGGAGTAGCCATCAAGAAAGCAGTAGTACTCGTGTCTGGCCAATCGTTCAAGCATTTGGTCAATGAAAGGTAGCGGAAAGTGGTCCTTCCGCGTTGCGGCGTTGAGTTTTCTGTAATCAATGCATACTCGCCACCCAGTTTGGGTGTGAGTAGGGATTAACTCGTTCGCCTCGTTAGTGATGACCGTTATACATAATTTCTTGGGGACAACGTGGATGGGGCTAACCCACTGGCTATCAGAGATAGGGTAAATGATACCACTATCTAGATATTTTACGATCTCCTTCTTCACAGCCTCTTTCATGACTGGATTGAGACGTCTTTATGGATCCCGGGCTGGTTTGGCATCATCCATCAGATGAATGTGATGCTCAACGATCAGGGGATTAATCCCCTTGATGTCCGCCATGGACCAGCCAAAAGCTTGCCTGTTGCTGTGCAAGACCGCGAGAAGGGCTTTCTCTTGCTCTGGAGCTAGAGAAGCCGAAATGATGACAGGGAGGGTCTCGTTCTCACCTAAGTAAGCATACTTAAGGTGAGACGGCAAAGGCTTGAGTTCGAGCGTTGGAGGTGAAACGATGGAAGGCAAGATTGGTGCAGAGGTCTCGAACTCAAAGGACTCCAGCAAAGGTTCAAAACGAGTGTAAGCGACCGAGTCGGATGGTTCAGGTAACTCATCCGGAAATTCGAAAGATTCTAACTCGGGTTGTGCGCGGCTAAGATCGTTCGAGAACGTGAAACACTCGTAGTCTTTGTCGGGCGCAGAAACAGCAGCAGGTTCGAGGAGGAACGCACTAGTGGCGTTAAGATTATTGTGATCAAACAGAAACTCCTCGAATTCACATTCTTCTGGGGTGATCTCCTGGATCGAGCAGACGTCCAGTATATGAGCATTAGGTTCGGCGGGCTGATTCCCCAACCTAAAAGTATTGAGTTCAATCGTCATGTTTCCAAAAGAGAGGTTCATCGAACCATTGTGACAATTGATCACAGCATTTGAGGTTGCAAGGAATGGGCGACCGAGTATCACCGGAATTTGATTCTGGGGGTTAGCTACATGCTGTGTGTCTAATACAATGAAGTCAACAGGGAATATGAAGTCCCCGACTTTTATTAACACATCCTCTAGCTCACCCCCAGGATGGGTGATCGATCGGTCGGCCATTTGGAGAGTGCAGTGCGTGGGTTTCAGCTCTCCAACGCCTAATTGCTCGTATAATGAGTACGGAAGCAGGTTAACACTGGCACCAAGATCTAATAGTGCGCGGTTGATATTCTTATCCCCAATAGTAATAGAAATCGTAGGACAGCCAGGGTCCTTCCATTTTTGTGGTAAAGATTGGGTAAGGACATCACTCACAGCACTAGCCAAGAAAACTTTCATGGGTACCTGAGACTTCCTCTTTTTCGTGCACAAGTCCTTTAAGATTTTCGCGTAGGACGAGACTTGTTGGACAGCATCTAAAAGAGGAATGTTAATGTTAACCTGCTTAAATAACTCCAGAATCTTCTCCATCTGAGGATTTTGTTTATTAGACCTCAACCGGTTTGGAAATGGAACATTTTTAAAATTGGTTGAGTCTAATGTTGGAGGAGGAGATTGTGGAGTTGGAACGGATCCCAGAACAGGTGCTTTCGTGGAGTGAGAAGTGGGTCCGTTCAGAGCAGAAGAAGAGGAAGGAGAGCCTTGTGAAGAACGGAGAATAGGCCCAGAAGACAAAGAAGCAGGAGAAGAAGAAGAAGTAGAAGAAGAAGCGGCCGGGGTGTCATCATTGATCCGTGTGCCAATGTTGTTTTGTAGCATCCTTCCCGATCTCAGTGTGGTCACGGCACTCACATTATGGTTCTGTTGTTCAAGAGCAACATGTACATTATGTGAGTGACCGGGATTTAGGAGTGGCTGGGACGGGAGCTTCCATTTTTCTCGCTCGCTTAAGGCCGCGTTCAGCTGTGCAATCTGGGCCTCGATGGTCTTGATGCTTTGCCCGTGAGCGGCAGTGTGTTGCACTAAGGACTGAATGGAAGACTGGATGTTGGCGGTGGACTGAGTCGATTGTTTAACGACGCCTCCAGACTTCGTTCGAGCGAGGAAACCTTATCGTTGTTTGACGGAACAAAGTTGTTTGGTGGAAAAGAATTGTTGGGTGCAAAGTTTTTCGTCTGATTTTGAAAAGGTTGGGGTTGGAAGGGCTGCTGATACTGAGTTTGTTGTTGCGCTTGTTGCTGCGGCGGAGGGGCCCTTTGGAAATTGTTGCCTTGGAATTGATTCTGATTCTGATTCCAGGCGAAATTGGGGTGGTTCCTCCAACCGGGATTGTAGGTGGAAGAGTATGGATCATTCCTCGGTCTTTGCTGAAATGCAGCATTAACCTGATCCTGTCCTTGCGAGGGCGGATTGTAAAGACACTCTTCGGTCAACCGGGAAGGATCGGAACAACAAGCGCAAATGGTACGAAGGGGGAGAACAGGGGCAGGAGCAGGAGAAGAAAATTTGCTCTCTATCGCTTCAAGCTTTCTTGTTATTGCAGCCATTTCAGCTTTCATCGCAATAGAGACATCAAGTTGGTGAATTCCTACCCTAGACTGACCGGTAGAAGTGGAGGTAGAAGAAGAAGAAGTCGGTCTGGTGCTCTCCCATTATAGCGTTTGCTCCGCAAGGTCGTCAAAGAATTGCCACGCTTCCTCGTCAGATTTTGATAGGAAGTGGTCCTGACAGATGGTTTCCAACAACTGCTTCGTTGCTGGGTTCAGGCCCTCGTATAAGGTTTGGCAAAGTTGCCATTTCTCTATACCGTGGTGAGGACACTGAACAAGAAGGTCTTTGTACCGGTCAAAGCACTTCCAGAAGGGTTCAGAAGGAAGCTGAGAGAATTGGTTGATTTCATTGCGGATCCTTGCGGTCTTATGATTCGGATAGAATTTTTTTAGAAACGCTTTAACAAACTCGTCCCAACTGGTTATGGAATGGGAAGCGGTGCTATACAGCCATTTTTCAGCAAGATCGCATAAAGTGAACGGAATGACCCGTAGACGTATAGCATCGTCCGACAGTTGGGTGGTTTTCATCATGGCACAGATGTTTTGAAATTTATTGATGAAGATATAGGCATCTTCAGATTCAAGCCCATGAAATCGTGGAAGCATGTTGATGAAGTGGGGCTTAGTTTCAAAGTTGTCCCCATTGGCCGGTGGAAGAGAAAGGCAGGTGGGAAATGCAGAACGGGTGGGATAGAAACGATCCTGGAGCGCGATTCGCTGCGGCGCTACAACAGGCGGTGGTGGTGGGTTATTGGTCTCCGTAGGAGGTGGAGCCAATCCAGGGGTAGTCAAAGAGATGTTCAGATTAAATCCCGACATCGCGGAAGAAGAGGTTGGTGAAGGTGAAGGTGAAGATGTATGAACAGAATTCCGGTCAACGTCGGAGTTGGCTGGCAAAGGAAGGGGTGAAAGAGGAGTGGACGGAGTTTCGACGTCTGAGTCGATCGCGTAGTCGGTAGCGACTAACGTAACGCGGACTAGGCGGGCGCTAGTGTCCCGAGTCCAAGCGGACATACACTAAACGAGTTTAGTATAGTCAAAGCGGAAAAGGTGAGGGTAAGAAAACGTCAATGGAGAAAAAACGATGGGTGGAGGGTGAAAAAATGGATTTGGCGACAAAGGGCAAGTTTTTATAAAAGTTTTTGATTTTTTTCCTTTTTTTTTTAGAAAGAGCTTTACAGAAATATGTACGGACTTGCGGCTTTAAGCAATCACAAACAAGATATGCACAATCTCACCTAGATCTAGGGTCACCTAGGTCTGCTAGACAGCTCCTAATTGTTCCAGAGGGCTAGAAAAAGGACCTCAAACCGCCTCTTCTCCGTCTAATGCGGCCAGATAAGTGCCAGGTAAGTGGGAGGTTGTCCAACGCTTTCACGAAGTTCCTTAATTAAATAACCACTTGCCTTCGTCACACTTGCCTAGGCACCGCAAAAGTCAGATAGGATAAACGGCCGATGCCTGTAACTAGTCCTCTGTCCTATTGAGCGCGAAGTCCTTAGGGCTGAGTCTAGTATTTTTTAATTTTAACAATGGTCAATGCATATGCTTATTATGATTTTTGGGGTCCTGGGAAGGGTGATGAAATCCCCACCCAATCTGAATTGGTTTCAAGCCCCTTAAGTCCGTATTAATTAATGCAAAGCGATAACAAATCAACTACAAACAATTTTTATTTTTAGCGCGGCGCAAAGAATCCTGCACAAGAACAGTTTATTGGAAGGGGGAAGAGAGTTTGCGCAAAGAATGCTGCAGAAAACACAATTTATTGGAGTCCAGAGGAGTGGGGGAGAAGTAAGAAAGACTTACAGTGATTTTGAGTCGACGAAGCCACCAAGTGGCCGCGGTTCCGCGGCCTAAGCCCTCTTATGCCGCGGTTCCGCGGCAGGAATGTTGATATGGGGCTTCAAAAATTTTGGGTGTTCTTCTGTGGTTGTCCTCTGCTTTTCTGGATTTGCTGAATCTTGATTTACTTACTGTATCTGCTCCAGATTTTTACTGAATTTTGAACCGTCGCGGTGTAGCCGCGAAATGTGGGTCTAACTTCCCACGTCTTTGGCACTGATCTTGAACTCCGTATTTTCCTGCACGCTTGCACAAAAACTAATCAAAAATAACAAGATGATTTTTTTACAAAGTATATATTTTTTTTGTTTTTGTTTTTCGGTTATATTCACAAGTTAACCCGAAATTACACAAAGAAATAAACTACCGTCTCCCCGGCAACGGCGCCATTTGATTGGTAGGGATTCTGCGTGTTCAAGTTTAGTTAATTACCGCAATCAAGACGGTTTCGCTTGTAGCTAGCCGGTTGAGTACGGGTCGTCCGCAGGGAGATGGGAATCTTTTTCTATGTGTTTTAACGAGTTAAGTCCGAAGGTCCAGATTTTGTTTGTGATTATCTAGTGTTAAAATAATATGTAAAGAGAGCTTGTTAGGGTTAGGATTAGGTTAGTTTGAGTTAGGAGTCGCCCACTTCTTTCGTTGCCCCTCTTAATATCGGTGTTACGGTAATCGGCAACAACGGGGATTAGCACGACTAGGAAGGAACTTGCGAGTATAAGCTAGGCTTTCCAACGCATAAGTTCTTCCTTTTGGTGCTTGTCCGTCCGTTCTTGGCTCTTAGCCATAACCTCCGGTTAATTCAACCACAATCGGTCTCACTACGGAATCACCGCTATCATGTAGGATAGGGTGCCGTAAGGAGCGGATTGTGGTTCAATTAACGGGAGTCGATTTAAGATGTTGGGCAATGAAAGAGTGAGAGAGATTTCCTTCTCTCAAACTTCTCTTATCCTACCCTAACAAGTATGAAACTACTCACACATCATAATGAAAAGAAAACAAAACAAAAGAGGAAGATAGAAAGAAGAAGATTAGAAGATAACAACTAGCTATTTGCGACCTCACCTTGGCAAGGATCAAGCGTAAGCGTCATGGTTGTTTAAGGATAAAGGAAAAGAGAAGAGAAAGAAACAATAAGAAATAACAACAACTAAGTTAACAAATAAAAATTACAAGCAATAATAATTTAACTAAAGAACAAGACAAGATATAATAGCAAAAGGAACTTCTTTATTCATCATTCTTCACTCACAAAAGCACACTACAAGTTTTAATGGAGAAGAGATGAGAGGAGGAAGAAGAACAACAACTAAATCCTAAAAAATAAATACAAGATTATACACCCTTTGGCTTCACAAGTTCTGGACTATTTATAGGCAGTGAACTGGAAATCTAGGGCAAAATTCTGCCTATACATGAAAATACCAACATACCCCTCACTTTTCATCATGTGAGGAGTCCGTACAGCTGCGGAACCGCGGCCTATACCCCCTATTGGCCGCGGTTCCGCCACCCTATAGAGGAGTTGGGTTGTCGGCTCTTGTGTGCTGCCCTGGTCTGCTGTCCCCTTTTGTCTGGTACATGTATTTTCTGATAATCATTCCACATTTCTTCCAGAATTCTAGTGGATCAAAAGGTGATTTGGACATGGATCTTTTGTCATGATTTTCTTGAGCTCCGCATAGATTTCTTGGACTTGGTGTTGCCATTGTGCTTTGTGCATGAAGGTGACAATTGATTTGTCATTTTGTCTCCTAAACTGGTGTGTGGCAAGAGCGGAGATCCGTGTTTTATCTGTGAATGGCAGGAACCCGGATTTTGTCGTGTTTTTCCATGGATTTCACCGTTTAGAGCCGAGAACCTGTATCCTGCAATTGACTAGCAAACACGGCTCAAGAGTACCTACCGATATGCAATGTGATAAAAATTGGGCGGTATGAAAATGCAAAAATCTGATATGAACAGCAACTATTGCCCACAGTGGGATCGGGATCCAACCATCATATGGAAGGTATGTAATCTCATTGCAAATCTCAACACTTGAAATTCCCGATGTGATTTTTACCCCTAATACTTATGACCTTAACTATGGTCAACAAATCATAAGTACCAGTCAAGTTCTACCCGTCATTTCTTGATCAATTAGACCCACCCATATGACCCTTAACTATGGTCAACAAAGTCGCATGAATGTCCTAATTGATCTGCATCATATGCAGTGTAGGAAGACATCACTTAGCTACCGTACACCACGCCTTAACTAAAGTCAACAAACGTAGCACGAATACTAAGTACTCTACTTTCTAAAATGACGGAGGGTTGCGGATGATTTTTAAGAAAATCTTTAACGCTTTGAACTTGATATCGTCGTAGAATCAAATGGTTTTCAAAAGAAGTGGCTTGTGCTCCGCAGTTTTTGAAATATAGCTTTTTCATAAAGAGCCGAGTGGTTTTCAAATTCGATTCTATAACATCTTTTTAGGTTTATTTTCTTTACATTAATCATATTAATGTAGTCCCATCATTTAAGTCCTTAAGCCAATCACAGAAAAGAAACGAAAATAACACGTAAGCTTATGCCATCCGCATTCGCCGCAATGTTCCGTTATGCACCGTTAGGTTACTTAACTAACGGCATACCGGGACGGGACTAGCGCGGGTGTAAAACATAAGCAACGTCTACTATATATCTCATATATAATATATCATTCGTCTCAGATATCACAGAACACAGACAACAGAAACATATATATAATGTGGGATATACTAGGACGTCCGTATTTAGTATTTAGCCAATAATAGAAAATATGGATTCCACAGTCGCGATGAATAGCCAAGCCCACACCCCTAGACCCCTACGAGAGCGGCAAGCGACCCTACCAATCCTGGAGTTTAGGAGACCCGGTCTCGACTCCTCGAGATGGCCTCCCACTGAACCCCAGAACCCGGTCACTTGTGCTCCCCTCCTTGGGTCTATCCTAATGCGGAAAAGTAAATAATATACAACGCTGGTGGCAGCAACCTCAACCCGGAAGTGCCCCAAATAAAAGAATATTACATTACATTTGAATTTTACATGAATGAAAAATAAAACTCTCATCTCACATAAAACCCCCGGCTATTCGATCGCGACAATCCTGCACATCATATCTCAGCAACACATAATATCATATATTATCAACGTAAGTAAGTATGCGTACCCCGATTGTCGTTGATGTATAGAAACGAAACCGGCGATATCAACATACTACACTTACGGTCACAGAAAAGAAAGTGTAAACCTACAATATTTGGAATCCGCATTCTCTTTAGACATTATAAATCCGAGATATCACTACCTCGCATTTCATGCCTAAGTATATGAATTCCACATATTGTATCACATTCCAGATAAATAGACAGTATTAAACTTTTCGATCGAATAATCAAATACCCAAAAATTCCCTAAAGCTCAACACTTGAGCGGAGTTTAAAAAAACCCGGAATGTGACACAGTAGTAGCGGTCCAGCCGTAGAAGGGTCAAGCCAACGCCTCACATGTGGCACGCCGTACTGCCTCAAACCCTAAGGTTCAAAAGGCAGTTCAAGACAGTCACATAATCGAGTTAAGGTTTATTGTCTTCTAGAGGGCCCACCACAAAACTTGCACGTATTTCCGAAAGATTTAAACCCCGTGAAAAAGTGAGTAAATGATACTTGTTCGAACAATTCAATACTTTCTAAATTACCCGGAAAAAGCATGAAATTAAAATTCCGATCAAATCATTGAACCCAAAACAATCTCCAGAACAAATATCACTGAAATCAGATTAAAAATACCTTAAAACATCTACAAGCAGGTAAGCAGAACAGTGTATAAAAATGAGGCCTTAATGGCTCTGTACGGCCGCGGAGCCGCGGCCTAAGCAAGCTTTGGCCGCGGTTCCGCGGTGGGATTAGCTCATTAGGGCTTCGTTTTTCATAGTGTTTCTTAGAATTCCCTGCTGAATTTTTTACATATTTTTAATTCTGAAAAATCACAGTTTCAAAAAAATGTCCAGAGAGTGTCCCAAAAATCCGTATTTTGATTCGATCGGAGTTCTAACTTCGCTAAAGTGTCGCCTAAAGTTCTAGGTCGGCTCTGATACCAATGTTAGGTTTACCTAGCACTTTATGAAGGGTTTGGAAGCATCCCATGAACCAAAGATTAAATTTTTAGGGTGCTAAGTGAACACACAAAGAATCATTCCTAGAAAATTAGGGTTTCAAAAACAACACATCATCACAAGTAGGTAAAGCTAGGGTTTTGAGAGTACAACCTTTGTAGCTCCCTACGCTAGACTCCTCGGCTACTTGGGGTTTGGAAAAGGTCCGCTTGTACTCCTCTAGGTCCATGATGATCCACCCGGAGTCCTCTTTGTCCAAGCTTGCAACTTCACAAGATCAAGAAAGAAAAAGGAAGCTAACACTCTCCACTAATAGGAAAGACTAGTGTAGAATGGTGTTGTGGTTCTTTTTCTCACTTCAAAATCCTATCTTGTTGAGTATTTTGCTCACTTGAGAGATCTAGAGAGCAAAAGAGTAAGGAAGAAGAAGATGATGGCTTTTGAAGAAGAAGAGAAATGATAATCACTAATGAAAAAATAGAAAATATATGTATATATATTTTCCACTCTTCATCTCAAACCATGGTTATATTATATGGATATTATTTCACTTGAGTTAAAACATAAAAGAAATATTAACACATGGTTAAAAGTAGGTGAGCATGGTTAGTTGAAGAAAAGTGTAGAAACCATGTATTAATCTTTATCTTTTCTTTTGTTTTTAAAACAAATACAAATAATAATCTATATGTAAAACCATGGTGTGAGTCTTATATTGCCACCATTTTCTATGTATATACAACCATGAAGGATGATGTATGTATGTATGTGTGCATGCACATCCATATGTGCATGAATAAGAAAGAATGCATGCATGCATACATCCATAAATACAAGAAAGGATTTCTAGTGAGAAAATAATGGTCAAATGATAAATCAACGCTTGATTTAGTAATGCGGTCATATCACATACGACCTGACCAAAAGCAAGCCGCCCGATTAATATACGGTATCTTATACGCGCATTTTAACCGGGTCCTTCCGCATATCGCATACGCGCACCACAACGTTTCGCCTGGACTAGGTAACTCATTTATGGGACTCTAAGACTCGTCAATACGCCGGCAGTGGGTGATGATCATATCAAGCACCCCCAAGCCACAAGCGGTCAGCTAAACGTAACGGCCACCCGGGTATTGAGCGATAAGAAGAAAACAAACGAACCTGCTACAACTCCCGTCGAGCCAACCGGCAACACTACCGTACAGTCCGGTCTCTTCGTCAGATATGCTGCATATCGAGCCTAGGGATGGTTACGTCGACCCCAATAACTCAATAAGTCATGCCGGTGAATGGTCTATAACAGATTGAGAAACTACTGATAACACTTATCAGTAAATCTCAGCAGCCCTGGCCAGGGACTTACTGATATAACCAGTCGAGCACAGCACAGCATCAACTCCCAATACCGGGAGAGACGAAACCCCTCCTATCGCTCATCACCTTCGTGTGTCTCGGGACTGTACCCAACGGCCAGCTGTTTGCACGACTCAGTAGAGCCGTGGTAGGGTGGTAATCAAAGTACAGTGGGAGAGCACACAAGACTCTATGATGATCTCGGGTCTACAGAGTAACCTGCACCAGTGTCACCTGAGAACTGCTATCCGACGATAGATATAATTCCATATAGGAGTTCTCGGTGAGTCCGTCCAGTGTACCCAGTCACCACTGAGCTCCCGTATACGATCTCGATGTCAAACATCGATGAATGTGGGAACATCCATCGCCCATCATATGGGTCTAGTATCATATACGCTAGTCTACTCTGGTATATCGATGCCCGTCTCGATACACCTACGACTAGGGACATTTCAGGATATGCTTATAAACTACAGATGTCCCACTAGTATGATCTCTATCATAATCACTGTAGTCAAGCCAATATCCTCAGGGCTTTATCAACATGTGTGAATGAGTAAAAGCATGATCAAATCAACATGTCAGATAAAGAAGAACCAGATAGCATACTATCATGTCGAGCAAGAATGTACACTGAATATATATATATATATATATATATATATATATATATATATATACATATACATGTATAAATACATCCACTATCACATAATGGCTTCTAGGGCATACATATATCCAACACCTTCTTCGGGTGTGTTAGTTATTGAGAACTGTTTCTCAGTTTACCCTACGTCCTGGGTATTAGATACCGGATCAGGATCCCACATATGTAAATTGTTACATGGGCTATGGAAAGGTAGAGAACTGGGAAAAGGCAATCATTCCGTTCAAGTAGGGAATGGTGCAAATATTGCAGCCAAAGCAGTTGGAGAATATCACCTAGTATTGTCAAGTCGTAATACAATGATTCTAAATGAATGCTATTATATACCGAACATGATGTGCAATATTATATCAGTTTCTTTATTAAGTAAAGAAGGATATAATTTTGTAGTACAGGATAATATTATGAACATCTTCCTAAATCAAAAGTTGATTGCATCAGGCTCGTTACATAATGGCATATTCATTCTCGATCAAAATACAGTCCTCAATATACAAAACACACACAAGAGGAAAAGTTCAGAAATGAACGAATCCTTCTTGTGGCATTATAGACTTGATCATATCAATGCGACACGACTGGCTAAGTTATATAAGGATGGATATTTGAATCCGTTCGAATTATCATCTTATGATACTTGCCATTCATGTCTCAAAGGTAAAATGACCAAAGCTCCGTTTAGTGGACAAGGAGAAAGAGTTACGGAACTCTTAGGATTAGTACATAGTGATGTATGCGGTCCCATGTCTACGCATGCCAGGAACGGTTCTTCCTACTTTATTACATTCACTGACGATCTCTCAAGATTCGGACATATGTTCCTGATGAAACACAAATCTGAAGCTGTAACATTTTCAAAAAGATAAAATAATTAATTTTGGGAATTTTTATAATTTAATATTATTTTATTGAATATTTTAATATTTCGGAATTTTTAAATACAAATAAATGGGGGAAAATTATGGAAAATTCTAAAATAGGGTAAATTAGAGAATTATGACATTTTAAAGTTTTTGTGATTAGTTTGACACTAATTTAGTGCTAATCGCGATTAAAAATCGCTAATCGGTTTTTAGCTTTTTTGTGCAACACATGCACATATCACTTTTTCACACTTGTGCATTTTCTTGCCATGGTTCACTTTGGGTTTACTATTCTTGGGAGAAGGATTTTGAGAGAATAAGAAAAGAAAAGAAAAGGAAAAGAAATGGAAAAAAGATTAAAGAAATTGGTAATAGGTGAGAGAGAGAGGTATGGGCACCATTGACTAAAGACTTAGCCATTCTTCTCCATTTCCAACACTCATTTCTCTCTCCCCCTTCCTTGCTTGCTGCTGCTCCTCCTCCTTCATCTCCCTCCCCTCTTCAACCCCTCACAACACCTTTAAAACAAACTCAAAACCCCAATCCCTTTTCACTAAAAAGATGCACAAGCTCAAGACCTTCATGATGGACCAAGAAAGCATGGATTTTGGCCACTAGGGGCAACTCAAGAAAATTCTTGAGTTGCCAAATGAGGTAATTACTGAACCATTAGCTTAGTTTTAGCATTACTTTTAACCCTATGTTAAGATTGAATCGATATCGGGTAATTTTGTGAACATGGGAAAAACCTAGTTAGGGTTTGAGGGGAACTTGGGTTGTATTGTGAAATTGAGTTCAATAGAGGCTGCACCAACACCCTAATGTATGAATTGAGACCCTAACCTGAAGCTTAAACCCATAATACGGATTTTAGAAACCGATATCGGGGAATTTGTGGAATCTGTGCAGGGTATATTGAATCTGCTATCACCCGAGACACCCTAAATTAAAATTGATTGGACAGTGACATGTGCAGGCACCCAGGAAGCTACCACCAGAACCCTAGCCCCTACTTCCACTTCCAGGACGCAAATTCGTCCATTCTGGCCGCAAATTGCGGCCAGACCATGATGGAATTGTCTCGTTTTGGTTTTGGTGTTCCCTTATCTGTATTTTAGGCCCCTGGTATACATAGAATTGTCTAATTGGACCTAGGGTGAAATCTGGGACATATTTCCTAAGTTGCTGTTTTGGATTCGTGTTTCCGTATTCCGTATTTTTAAGTCTGAATTTGTGTCTTCTGTTTTACCTCGACTACTTGGCGTTTAAACGACGATATAGAGGATTTATTGATGGTTTTGAAGGCGTGCCATAGGTTCTAACCTATAGGCCTCTTATCGTATCGTTTTGGGTTTCGTGTGCCGTTTTAGCTTTGAATTGGTTTTAATGCCCATATACGATATTTTGATGTGTAGGTACCCCATGAAGACTACGGGACGACAAGCAAACGCGTGATGACATCGAAAGATGGAGAAGCAAGGTGAGTAGCTTATATCTACTGGGGAAGTCGGGTGGATGGCGTATAGCACCCCCGCAGTCCGTAGTTGTTATTATATATGATAGTTAGGTGTACTATGGATAGTGTAGGGTTAGAAGTGACTAGTGTAGTTCATAGTCGCGAACCCTAGAATAGAATTACACCTACACGCACACCCTTGCATATTACCTATACTTACACGGCGTTAGTGAGGATATTGGATGACATTGGAGATGAGTCGATGATGTTGGGCCTTGTGCCGTGAGATCGGTGATGTGATATGATTCGTATTTGGGATACGAAATGTGTTTCTTGCGGGCTTGGGATGTGTGTTTACCCCCGCATTCATACTTTGTAGATGGTATCAGTAGTACTAGACTTAGATTAGTACCCCAGATTATGTGATACGATGATAGTGATACCTGAGACGTGATGAGATAGTATGATGTTGACCCGTACCCAGCTATTGGGATGCCGTACGACGATTTACCGTACGAGCCTATATTGATGATAGATCCGCGCTCATGACTTGAGGAGGTTATATGATATACTGTATCGTACGCGATACTATTGAGGCGGGATCACCGACTATTATATCTATATATATATTGACTCAGATTTAGGTGGTTTCCATACCCCTCCTGATTTACTTGATACTTAGATCTTTAGTTTACATAGTAGATTCTTCACGGTGGTGTTGATTATTTGATTTCCGCATATTCATGCTATTCACATTGCTTTGCATATGATTGTTGCTATATTATTATCCTGCTGTTAGGACACCAGCACCATTATCGATGATGCGTATGTTCCACGTACACTATTTGCCGGCTCACACACTTCATCATCGATAATTGCCATGTCACTACACTGTAGTGCTATTGCATTCAGTATATGATCCTTGCATGACATGATGATGTGCATACCTTCCCTTACATGTCGCATACTTCGTGCTTTTGATTATACGCATTGGGATATGTTGTTTCTATGATATTTCTGGATTTAGGAACCGTGGTGTTTCAAAAGAGAATACGCTGTTGCTTTAAAAACCCGGTTACCCTTGATATGATATTTCAGTGCGTCCACCATGTGTTTTCTCGGTGCTGAGAGCGACATGTGTAACCCGAATCGAGGAGTGGACGAGCCGATTGTGGGTACATGGTGGACCCGGTATGGTTCCCCTCGGCAGGATGATCGATGAGCTTTGCCGATTGAGCCTGGAGGCGGGCGAGTACCTACCGGTGATTGGTTGGACCTGGCGGTCATCCGGAGGATACTGACCAGAGTCGATAGATGGATGTGGGTGTACTGCCGGGGCCGAGGGCCGATACCGCAGACAGAGCCCGTGGGCCGATCCGGACTGACGGAGCCCGATATATGAGGATTTACGTGCCGATGCTGGGCACAGTTTTCATGATGTTTTTCCATGATTTTGTTTATATCCTCATATTGCATACATGATGCTTATTGTCATTGGGTTACGGGTGGACGGGTTCCACATATATACAGATATGGATCATACAGACTGGATTTACACTGATCATACTTCATTTGTATATATAACAGGGTATGAGGGCGCTGTTATATATACCCTTACACCAATATTAGTGGTATGGGACGCTAATATATGTGTATTGATATCCTTTTGATGCTTCATCATATTTACTTCATGCCGACATACCTTATACTGATGACATGTTATTACCTGAGTACTTGGCACTACATACCTGTTTAGATGTTGCTTTGCTACCTTATCATGTATCAGGCTTATTCCTTGAGGTTTATTACTGATTGTTGACCTAGGTTTATGTCTTGCATTCGGTTTCTGCTTGTAGATATTCTCTATTCACGAGTTGGCAACTCACCCCCGTTGTGCCACAGTTCTTGCAGGTTTTGCCGTACAGGTTCCTTTGCGGCATTTCTGGCACATTGCTTCCTTGAGGGTGAATTGCATTTGGTAGGTGGTTTCTTTTGCATCAAGAACCACCATTGTACTTATATTATTCATTGTATCTAGAATTTCCATCAACCAAAATTGTATATTGTTTCAGACTCAGACTTTAGTGATGTATTATTCGGCCTTAGAGTCGCGCTTAGTAGTATTGCGGTTTTCATGCTTACTGTGTTTCTTTTGGATTTGATCCTCGCCTTTCGGCGTTGTATATTATATTGCATGTGTGGTTATGACCGTCAATTGACGAAGAGCTAGCTCCCGCTTGGGGATGCCTTTTATCATTGTATATATGTTGTGCTTGTTGTACCCCGTTCGGGGCCAGTATTTACAAAAGAAACTCTGCCGAAATTTTTAGAAAAGACTTTACCTTTTAAAAATGCACATTCGGCTTAGTTATTTAAAAACCTTGACTTCAAACATGTTTTCCTTCACTTCTTTAAACCAGTTTTCTTTACTTACTCTTAAAATGGTTTTAGATTTCTGGGCTTTTGGCTTACTTGGATCAGATGGAGTCCTATAGACTTCATATGGTTCAAGGGTCAGTCACGTGCTCTTTCGGGTCGTGACAAAGTTGGTATCAGAGCGCTAGGTTGACCTTGGTTCGAGTCTAAGTTTGACTATGTGGAGCCTAGGGCGTTATATATATACGGAACTTAGGCTTGACCTTACGGAACTTAGACTTAGTCGAGGGGGTATTAGACCCGAACTTTCGTCGTGTAGGATGACCCTCGGTTGATGGAATAGGTGACTAAAGTAGAGTGACGTACCGTTGGTATGTTCCGCGGCATACTTACGACACGCCACTCCGCTTAAGGAACCTTAGGATGTACATATCTTCGAGATCAGTGATTCTCTTCATATCCATGGTTATACATCCCTTTGAGATCCCCGATTCTAATAGTTCATGATCATACCTTTATTGATGCTGTTCCTTCTTATGATCATGTATCCACTCTGGATCTGTTGTTTCCTTTCTTGCCATTGATCTGCTCTCTTCGATACTCGATAGAGGTTCTTGTCGCCATGTTTGAGCACAGTTTGGGCTGCTGTTAGGGTTACGGTCAGGGCGAGCTCGTCTGGTATGAGGGCCGACCATTGTGTTTTCTGGTGACATGGGAACGTCTCGAGTTAGTATTGGTGATTGTGACCTCTAGTGGAAGGGAGTGCTTGGTTTTGCACCGGATGATCGGGCCATTGTTAGAGCTGCCAGTTGAGAGAGGACTGTTGATGTACAGCATACCTCAGAGATTATGATGTCGCCTACCGTGCAGACAGATGGACCAGCTGTTGCTGAGATTGACAGGATGTCGCTTTCGGAGCTTACGAGCTGAGATTGCCGGAGCTTCCGGGCGGATATGAGACAGATGATAGCTAGTCTACCCGAATTGAGAGACGAAGGTGATTCGTCCGATTTATGCACCGGAGCGGGCCCAGTTGAGTTGAAGATTTCCAGTGTGGAGAGTCTTACTCAGATCTAGAGCAGACCGATTCAGAGGTGACCGCCAATGTGTCACCTTTCCTGGAGGATTGAGGCGCTGTTCGGCGTACAGGCGAATGAGCCAGTTGCTGCTGCAAATGACGGGATATCGCCCAGATGGTTGGAGCTACTGCAGCGTGAGCATATACTCAGAGAGATGATAGCGAGTCGCTAGTCACCTGAGGAAGAATGACTAGGACATGTGGTTCGTTCGGTTACCGATGTGAGGTCATCAGATAGATTGATTCCAGCTAGAGACGACTTCACGCAGATTCGTTGAGAGTCGATTGAGACGATCGAATGTCAGGAGCCCATTTTCCAAGTTTAAAGTATACGGAAAGACATGCAGGTGATTCTATGGACCCTCTAGAAGAATGAAACCCTAACTTGACTTAATGACCGTGTGAAAGCCTTTGAACCTTAGGGTTTGCGGCAGTTCCTCGGCGCCATTAGTGAGGCTTGGGTTTGCCCTTCTACGGCTGGACTACCGACGCTGTGGCATGTACTCGATACTATTAAACTGTACTCAAGATGTTGATCTCTTGGGGGATTATAAGGTTCTGACGAGTCGATCGAATGTTTCGACATCATTCGGATATCATGTGATGGGATGCATTGCTTGGGAGACTCCAGATACGAGTATAGCCGTTGGAGCATAGTCCATGCAGCCACGATGAGACGAGTCCGAATCAGTCGACATTGAAGCAGAGTGAAGAAAAGAATTCGCAAGAGATTTCGACGAGATGACGTTCCACTCCGCTGACATCAGAGATGTGATACGCACCCAGAGGCATTGTATATGGATATATCTTCCAGAAAGAAGCGCGATAAGTATGCAGCCGTTCCGGAATAAGAATTTGCTTCAGCGATGGATGATGACTTCCGGGCCATCCGGCAGGAAGGAGATTTGAGAGAGAAAACTCGAAAGGACCTTTCTGGATTACGAAACGAGAAGACCTAGACCCAGGAGTGGTCATATTGCGCACACCCAGCAGGCCAGAGTTCGGCATTGTCGACGAGGTAGTTGACCAGGTTCGGATAAAGGAACTAACCAGATGCGTTGCGAATTGATCAAGGACGGACGAGTGTTGAGTATTCCTCCGATGATTGGGACGTGTTCTCGAGGACCTGTTCGGCCTGACATCTTCTACAGAATGATGAAGCTACAGAGTACGCGATTTCGAGTCCGTGCGAGAGACTTCAGATTGACGGTGGCCGAGAACAGTGCAGTGTGTAGATAGCATGGCATGACGTCATAGTGGACGACGATAGAGACAGGTGGAACCAAAGGTTCGAGCGAGACGCTGACGAGCTGTCATTACTTCCCGTCGAGACTAGAGACCTGATATGCTTACAGAGACGTTGGGATGTGATCAATTTCCGAGAAAATATTGTGCTGAGGACACAGATGTCTATCGAGTGAGAAGAGATTATGCAAGAGAGCCAGCCTCTGTACAGATCGGCATAGGCATGATTGGAAGAGACCCTGAGCAGGATTCCTTACGGGACATTGCTGCATGATGTTTGCACCCAGGATCAGATGAGTGACGTGCATTCAGAGAGCCAGAGGCCGACGCCAGTGATATGCTGCCTTACGAGTGGTCGTGAGGATTGACCGAGAGGTGACCAGAGAAGTGCCAGAACGGACTCGTCCCCGTTAGCACACCTGACAGGGCCAATGAGCCGATTGACTGCGAGATAGGTAATCCGCAGAGAAGATAAGGACCCAGAGTCAGAGGACGCCAGACCATGAGCAAGAGGTAAGTAGATATCTTGCGCTGCTAGCAGTGGATACACCGACTCCTTCTCGACCTTGAAGGAGGAACTACCGACGACGGTATTATGATTTGTGATTTTGTGATTCGATTATCACGTATCCGTCATTTTGGATTTCGGTATTTTGGGCGTTCTGTTTGCATGATTTAGTTTGATGACTGAGTTTCATGATATTTGTTTCATGCACCCACTGGATATTTATATTTTGCGCATAAGTTATTACATTCGAGGTATTGATTGTGATTTCACGCCTATCTTATACAGTGATTTGATTTACACTTCCAGCATAGTTTTCATGCACCTTTAGTGTTTTGATATACGATTTTAGTGCACGCCAGATGCACTAAATCGGGATTCTTCGTGCATGTTACATGCACCTGATTTTTACTGTCAGGCACACATGTTGCCTACGATAGATGTTTCGTGCACACCAGTTGCACCTAGATATTGTTTTGTACACCTGTTTGACACATATATGGATTTTGATTCCTTGCGCACCAGACGCAGAGGATATTCTTATATATGCATTTTGGGGATTGATTTCTAGTAGAGCAGTACATTTTTATGATATTCTCTATGTATTGATGTTTTCGGAGCCCCGACAAATTGGATTATTATTGAAATTGTTTTAGTATTGGGGGTTTAAATTTAAATTCGGGGACCGAATTTCTTTAAGGGCGGGTAGATTGTAACATTTTCAAAAAGATAAAATAATTAATTTTGGGAATTTTTATAATTTAATATTATTTTATTGAATATTTTAATATTTCGGAATTTTTAAATACAAATAAATGGGGGAAAATTATGGAAAATTCTAAAATAGGGTAAATTAGAGAATTATGACATTTTAAAGTTTTTGTGATTAGTTTGACACTAATTTAGTGCTAATCGCGATTAAAAATCGCTAATCGGTTTTTAGCTTTTTTGTGCAACATATGCACATATCACTTTTTCACACTTGTGCATTTTCTTGCCATGGTTCACTTTGGGTTTACTATTCTTGGGAGAAGGATTTTGAGAGAATAAGAAAAGAAAAGGAAAAGAAATGGAAAAAAGATTAAAGAAATTGGTAGTAGGTGAGAGAGAGGGGTATGGGCACCATTGACTAAAGACTTAGCCATTCTCTTCCATTTCCAACACTCATTTCTCTCTCCCCCTTCCTTGCTTGCTGCTCCTCCTCCTCCTTCATCTCCCTCCCCTCTTCAACCCCTCACAACACCTTTAAAACAAACTCAAAACCCCAATCCCTTTTCACTAAAAAGATGCACAAGCTCAAGACCTTCATGATGGACCAAGAAAGCATGGATTTTGGCCACTAGGGGCAACTCAAGAAAATTCTTGAGTTGCCAAATGAGGTAATTACTGAACCATTAGCTTAGTTTTAGCATTACTTTTAACCCTATTTTAAGATTGAATCGATATCGGGTAATTTTGTGAACATGGGAAAAACCTAGTTAGGGTTTGAGGGGAACTTGGGTTGTATTGTGAAATTGAGTTCAATAGAGGCTGCACCAACACCCTAATGTATGAATTGAGACCCTAACCTGAAGCTTAAACCCATAATACGGATTTTAGAAACCGATATCGGGGAATTTGTAGAATCTGTGCAGGGTATATTGAATCTGCTATCACCCGAGACACCCTAAATTAAAATTGATTGGACAGTGACATGTGCAGGCACCCAGGAAGCTACCACCAGAACCCTAGCCCCTACTTCCACTTCCAGGCCGCAAATTCCTCCATTCTGGCCGCAAATTGCGGCCAGACCATGATGGAATTGTCTCGTTTTGGTTTTGGTGTTCCCTTATCTGTATATTAGGCCCCTGGTATACATAGAATTGTCTAATTGGACCTAGGGTGAAATCTGGGACATATTTCCTAAGTTGCTGTTTTGGATTCGTGTTTCCGTATTCCGTATTTCTAAGTCTGAATTTGTTTCTTGTGTTTTACCTCGACTATTTGGCGTTTAAACGACGATATAGAGGATTTATTGATGGGTTTGAAGGCGTGCCATAGGTTCTAACCTATAGGCCTCTTATCGTATCGTTTTGGGTTTCGTGTGCCGTTTTAGCTTTGAATTGGTTTTAATGCGCATATACGATATTTTGATGTGTAGGTACCCCATGAAGACTACGGGACGACAAGCAAACGCGTGATGACATCGAAAGATGGAGACGCAAGGTGAGTAGATTATATCTACTGGGGGAAGTCGGGTGGATGGCGTATAGCACCCCCGCAGTCCGTAGTTGTTATTATATATGATAGTTAGGTGTACTATGGATAGTGTAGGGTTAGAAGTGACTAGTGTAGTTCATAGTCGCGAACCCTAGAATAGAATTACACCTACACACACACCCTTGCATATTACCTATACTTACACGGTGTTAGTGAGGATATTGGATGACATTGCAAATGAGTCGATGATGTTGGGCCTTGTGCCGCGAGATCGGTGATGTGATATGATTCGTATTTGGGATACGAAATGTGTTTCTTGCGGGCTTGGGATGTGTGTTTACCCCCGCATTCATACTTTGTAAATGGTATCAGTTGTACTAGACTTAGATCAGTACCCCAGATTATGTGATACGATGATAGTGATACCTGAGACGTGATGAGATAGTGTGATGTTGACCCGTACCCAGCTATTGGGATGCCGTATGACGATTTACCGTACGAGCCTATATTGATGATAGATCTGCGCTCATGACTTGAGGAGGTTATATGATATACTGTATCATACGCGATACTATTGAGGCAGGATCACCGACTATTATATCTATATATATATTGACTCAGATTTAGGTGGTTTCCATACCCCTCCTGATTTACTTGATACTTAGATCTGTAGTTTACATAGTAGATTCTTCACGGTGGTGTTGATTATTTGATTTCCGCATATTCATGCTATTCACATTGTTTTGCATATGATTGTTGCTATATTATTATCCTGCTGTTAGGACACCAGCACCATTATCGATGATGCGTATGTTCCACGTACACTACTTGCCGGCTCACACACTTCATCATCGATAATTGCCATGTCACTACACTGTAGTGCTATTGTATTCAGTATATGATCCTTGCATGACATGATGATGTGCATACCTTCCCTTACATGTCGCATACTTCGTGCTTTTGATTATACGCATTGGGATATGTTGTTTCTATGATATTTCTGGATTTGGGAACCGTGGTGTTTCAAAAGAGAATACGTCGTTGCTTTAAAAACCCGGTTACCCTTGATATGATATTTCAGTGCGTCCACCATGTGTTTTCTCTGTGCTGAGAGCGACATGTGTAACCCGAATCGAGGAGTGGACGAGCCGATTGCGGGTACATGGTGGACCCGGTATAGTTCCCCTCGGCAAGATGATCGATGAGCTTTGCCGATTGAGCCTGGAGGCGGGCGAGTACCTACCGGTGATTGGTTGGACCTGGCGGTCATCCGGAGGATACTGACCAGAGTCGATAGATGGATGTGGGTGTACTGCCGGGGCCGAGGGCCGATACCGCAGACAGAGCCCGTGGGCCGATCCGGACTGACGGAGCCCGATATATGAGGATTTACGTGCCGATGCTGGGCACAGTTTTCATGATGTTTTTCCATGATTTTGTTTATATCCTCATATTGCATACATGATGCTTATTGTCATTGGGTGACGGGTGGACGGGTTCCACATATATACAGATATGGATCATACAGACTGGATTTACACTGATCATACTTCATTTGTATATATAACAGGGTATGAGGGCGCTGTTATATATACCCTTACACCAATATTAGTGGTATGGGACGCTAATATATGTGTATTGATATCCTTTTGATGCTTCATCATATTTACTTCATGCCGACATACCTTATACTGATGACATGTTATTACCTGAGTACTTGGCACTACATACCTGTTTAGATGTTGCTTTGCCACCTTATCATGTATCAGGCTTATTCCTTGAGGTTTATTACTGATTGTTGACCTAGGTTTATGTCTTGCATTCGGTTTCTGCTTGTAGATATTCTCTATTCACGAGTTGGCAACTCACCCCCGTTGTGCCACAGTTCTTGCAGGTTTTGCCGTACAGGTTCCTTTGCGGCATTTCTGGCACATTGCTTCCTTGAGGGTGAATTGCATTTGGTAGGTGGTTTCTTTTGCATCAAGAACCACCATTGTACTTATATTATTCATTGTATCTAGAATTTCCATCAACCAAAATTGTATATTGTTTCAGACTCAGACTTTAGTGATGTATTATTCGGCCTTAGAGTCGCGCTTAGTAGTATTGCGGTTTTCATGCTTACTGTGTTTCTTTTGGATTTGATGCTCGCCTTTCGGCGTTGTATATTATATTGCATGTGTGGTTGTGACCGTCAATTGACGAAGAGCTAGCTCCCGTTTGGGGATGCCTTTTATCATTGTATATATGTTGTGCTTGTTGTACCCCGTTCGGGGCCAGTATTTACAAAAGAAACTCTGCCGAAATTTTTAGAAAAGACTTTACCTTTTAAAAATGCACATTCGGCTTAGTTATTTAAAAACCTTGACTTCAAACATGTTTTCCTTCACTTCTTTAAACCAGTTTTCTTTACTTACTCTTAAAATGGTTTTAGATTTCTGGGCTTTTGGCTTACTTGGATCAGATGGAGTCCTATAGACTTCATATGGTTCAAGGGTCAGTCACGTGCTCTTTTGGGCCGTGACAGAAGCTTTTGAGAAATTCAGAGAATATAAGCACGAAGTAGAGAACCAAACGGGCAAAAGTATTAAGATCCTTCGATCTGATCGAGGAGGAGAATACTTGAGCAATGAGTTCCGGGATTATCTAAAAGAGAATGGGATTCTCTCTCAGCTTACCACTCCTTATACACCACAGCACAACGGTGTATCGGAGCGGAGGAATCGCACCCTATTAGATATGGTGCGCTCTATGATGAGCACTGCTGAGTTACCTATCTCCTTTTGGGGTTATGCACTGGAGACAGCCGCATATCTATTGAATAGAGTTCCAACTAAATCTGTGCCTGCCACTCCATATGAGATATGGAATGGGAAGAGACCATCTTTTAAACGAGTTAAGATATGGGGTTGTCCGGCCTATGTTAAAAAGCAAAATCCGGACAAACTCGAGGCAAGATCAGGTCTATGTAAGTTTGTAGGATATCCAAAAGATTCTTATGGATATATCTTCTACCACGGTGAGGAACAAAAAGTGTTTATTTCTCAATATGCCACCTTTTTAGAAAAGGAATTTCTTGCAAAAGAAATTAGTGGCGAAGAGGTAGAGCTGGAAGAGGTTCCAGCACAAACTACAACTGATAATTTGTTGGAACCAGAGGATTCAGTAGTACCCAACGAACTCCAGCCTCTCCGCCGATCTAGCAGGGTTTCTCATCCACCTGAGAGATTCTACGGTTTTCTCATTGATGGTGGAAGTGAGGATTGCATCATGGAAGATGATGACCCGACTAGTTTCGAGCAGGCCATCACGAGTGGTGACTCTGTGAAATGGCTGGATGCAATGCGATCTGAGATGGAATCCATGTACACCAACAAAGTATGGACTTTGGAAAATGCTCCTGAAGGGGTAAAACCCATTGGGAGCAAGTGGATCTTTAAAAAGAAATTTGGTGTAGATGGAAAAGTTGAGACTTTCAAAGCTAGACTTGTTGCAAAGGGTTTTCGTCAACGACCAGGTGTGGATTATGACGAAACCTTTTCTCCAGTGTCTATGCTTAAGTCCATCCGGATCTTACTTGCCATTGCTGCATACCATGACTACGAAATCTGGCAAATGGATGTTAAGACCGCCTTTCTAAACGGTGATTTGGAAGAGTGCGTGTACATGACTCAGCCAGAGGGCTTCGTAGATAGTGGGAGCAGCGGAAAGGTGTGCAAGCTGCTTAAATCCATTTATGGGTTAAAGCAAGTATCGCGGAGTTGGAACATCTGTTTTGATATTGTAGTCAAAGAGTTTGACTTCATCAAAAATATAGATGAACCTTGTATCTATAAAAAGGTAGCAGAGAGTAAGGTTGTCTTCCTCGTATTGTACGTGGATGACATACTCTTGATAGGAAATGATATTCCTATACTGCAATTAGTCAAGCTCTTCTTATCACAAAGATTCTCAATGAAAGATCTAGGTGATGCCTCCTGCATATTGGGAATCATGATCTATAGAGATAGATCTAAACGGATACTGGGATTGTCCCAATCCAGATACATTGACACCATACTAAAGAGGTTTAGTATGGAAGAATCCAAGCGTGGGAACCAACCCACGATCTCTGAACTCACTCTCTCCAAAGAGATGTCTCCCAAGACTGATTTGGAGAGAGCTCGCATGCAAGGGATACCCTATGCTTCGGCAGTAGGCTCTATCATGTATGCGATGCTATGTACCAGACCCGATGTAGCATACTCACTAAGTGTAGTGAGTCGGTATCAAGCAGATCCTGGAGAGAGTCACTGGACAGCTGTGAAGAACATTCTCAAGTACTTGCGAAGGACTAGAGACATGTTCTTGGTGTATGGTAATGGAGAACTCCAGGTGGAGTCCTTTATCGATTCCAGCTTCCAAAGTGATAAGGACGACTCTAAGTCACACTCGGGATTTGTCTTTACCCTCAATGGAGGGGCGGTATGTTGGAAGAGTTCCAAACAGGATACCGTTGCAGACTCGACGATGGAGGCTGAATACATCGCTGCCAACGATGCTGCCAAAGAGGTTGTCTGGATAAAGAAGTTCATTAGTGAACTTGGTGTGGTTCCATCCATTGAGCATCCAATACCTCTGTATTGTGATAATAATGGAGCTGTGGCTTTGGCCAAGGAGCCCAGGTCCCATCAGAAGTCCAGACATATTCTGAGGTGGTATCACCTGATCAGGGAGATAGTTGATCGCCGGGAGATCGAGGTCAGAAGAGTAGATACGAAGGACAACACTGCGGATCCACTCACGAAGGTCATTCCCCAGATACAGTTTGAGAGATTATTCGGGATGCTAGGTATGAGATACTACAGCAGCTGGCCTTAGTGCAAGTGGAAGATTGTTAGTTATGTATATGCCCTAGAGGCCATTGTTGTACATATGATGTATATTATGATGGATGCTTGGATATATATAGAGAGGACTTTCTTGCTCGTCATGATAGTATGCTATTTGGTTTCACTTTATCTTAACATGTTGACTTGTGATGGTTTACTGTTTTTCTCTCACATGTTGATAAAGCCCTTAGGATCTGTACTCGACTACTGGGACTATGATGAGATCATACTAGCGGGGCCACGGTAGTCGATGAGTACATCCTATAACTGTTCCTAGTCGAGGGTATATCGAGACAGGGCATCGATACACCAGAGTAGACTAGCGTATACGCATCTTGACCCATATGATGGGCGATGGATGATCCCATATCCATCGGTGTTTGACATCAGAGATGGTGTACGGATGCTCAGTGGAGACTGGGTACACTGGACGGACTCGCCGAGAACTCCCAAATGGTGATATACCACACGTCAGATGGCAGTTCTCCGGTGACACTGGTACATGGTAGTCTGTAGACCCGAGATCGTCATAGAGTCTTGTGTGATTCCCACTGTGCTTTGATTTCCACCTTACCACGTCCAAGAGGGCGTGCAAAACGGTGGCTTTTGGGTACAGTCCCGAATCACATGGAGGCAATGAGCGATAGGAGGGGATTCGCCTCTCCCGGTATAGGGAGTTGATGTTGTGCTATGTTCGATTGGCTATAACTAGAAGTCCCTGGCCAGGGATGATATAGAGATTTACTGGTAAGTGTTATCAGTAGTTTCTCAACATGTTATGAGCCTCACATCGACACGACTTATCGGTTACTGGGATCTGACGTATACCACCCCTAGACTAGATATGCGACAAATCAGACGAACAGACCGGACTGTACGGGAGTGTTACTGATTGGATTCACAGGAGAACGTACATGCTAGCTTGTTGATCTTCTGATCGCTCAATACCTGGGTGGCTGTTACGTTTAGCTGACCGCTTGCAGCTTGTGGGTGTTTGATATGATCATCACCTGCTACCGGCGTATTGACGATTCTTTAGAGTCCTACACAGAGGTTTCTTGGCTCAGGAAAAACGGAGTAGAGGCACATATGTGATATGTGCAGGACCGAGGATAATGCGATATGAGATACCGTATTATATTCTCGCGATGTTTAGATATGAACCGAGTCATCGGATCAAGTGTTGATTCGATGAATCGGTACATGATATATTAGTCGGTTATATTCAATATAGCCGGATTGTCGGATCAAGTGTTGATTCGATGATTTAATGTATAATAATATATATGATATATTGTATTACATTATCTAATATTGGCTCGCTTTATTATTTCATTTTCTCACCGGATAATACATTGATATATATGCGATATATCTTAATTGTATTATTTTCTTTTGTTACAAATATATAATATATATGTGATATATATTATAGTAACATGACATGATTAATAATGAAACATGTTCAGTGATGATAAAAAGAGATTAGTGTTTGATTAGGGTTAGCTTCTTCTTGCACCATCTAGAAGCATTCCTTTTGTCTTGGTTAAGATATTATGGTTGATATTTATCCATGACTCATTCTTTAACCTAACCAAACCCTAGCTCTAGTTTATTCTCTATAAGGGTGTCATACTAAACTATGGTTACATTATTAATTCATATATACTTTTCTACTATTCATCACAAAAGGATTATCTCATTATTCATCATCTTCTTCTCTCTTGAGCTTTGAGAAAGCTTACTTGATTTTCCTTTTGTGATGATTTCATGTGAGATTATGATATAAAAAGATAGCTTAAATACTACTCCATCATCCTCATCTAATCTAGCCCATTAGATTAGGGTGTTTACCTCATTAGAGTGAGAGAGCTTGAGTTATTGCAACTTCGACGTAGATCATCGGAGAAAAGGAATACTACAAGCTAGCATGGATCGTTCGAGTCGTGGAGCCTCTCTTGAGTCCGGGAGATCGTGGATCGCGGCGAAGGGACTTCTACTCGGAGCTTATGAAGCGAAGGAACGGACTACAAAGGTTGTAATCCCTCACACTTAGTAGTAAAGATGTTTAATTGCATGTTAAACCCTAATTATCTAGCAAAGATCCCGGCTTTGGGTTGTTCGGCACGTCTAAATTTTTATTCGGGCATGTTTGATGCATTATGAACCTTCATAAGGGTGCCTAGGAACCCTACACTAATTTTCTCGTTCCACATGTTACTAATAATTCCGCTAGTCTTTAATACGGTACGAAACATGTCATATGTACTATTCCGCCTAATGGAAATATCTTTTCTAAGAAATGACCTTAATCCTGCAACCTTGTATTTAGCTTTATAATCATATTTTTTTTTTCCGGAACTTTTAATAAACCTATATGCTTCTTTAATTGTTTGAATATTTAAAGAACATACTTGATATGTATGATGTACAACAAGATTAAGTATATGACATGCACATCGAATATGAAAAAAACAACCATTGCAAATTGGTTTGCACAGCCTAATAAGTTTAGTAACAGCAGAATTATTGTTGCTAGTATTATCGAAAGAAATAGAATTTTTTTTATTTACACATTTATATTCTTCTTAAACAGATCTAATTTCAGAAGATATATTAAAAGTATTATGCGGGAATTGAAACTGTCTAAAAGCAATAATTATTTTTTTCAAATACCAGTCAGAATCTATCCAATATGTAGTAACACAAATCCAGAGAAGTTTTCTTCTATCGGTTCAAACATTATAAGTCAATGAAATACTAGTATCTAAAAAAGTAAGAGTAGCAATTAATAGTTGTTTATCTTCGTTGTAGAGCCCAAAACAATGACTTTTAAGCGTATTCCTCGGAACCTTTTTGTATCCTGGTTGTAATGCTCTTTGAACGTATTGCTTAAAAGCCTGGCTTTCTCTGAATCCGAGAATGTGTTCATCTGCTATAACAAATCTTGCCATTTTTTCAACATTTAGATCATGATTATATTGAAAAAGACCTTCATAAATTAATTTATGATTGTGTGGAGGAGAAACCGGCCGTGCTTTCTAAGTGATTTTTTACATGTTTATGTAAAGTGCTGGTGCCGGTATTTTTCTTATGTTTATATGCAGTGACACCGTCACGCCCCAGTACGGATGGTATTGTCCGTTCTGGCCAAAACTGCATGGTTTTGTCCTTTGAAGCGCACCGGACTCGAGAAGGGGTCACTTTCTAGGAGGTCACCTATCCTAGGATTTCCTAAGCCCAAGCACACTTTTAACTCTTTTTTTTCAACGTCGTTCCAACATACCAGCGATCGACATTTGCGTCCGTACAACGTTTCAAATGGAGCCATCTGTATACTCGTTTGGAAACTGTTGTTGTACGAAAACTCCACCAAGTACAAATGGTCTTCCTATGAACCCTTGAAGTCCAACATACATGCTTTCAACATGTCCTAATGAGTTTGGATCGTCCGCTTGGACTGACCATCTGTCTGTGAATGATACCCATACACAACTTCAATCGAGTTCCCAAGCTCTCCTGCAACCTCCTCTAGAAATGCGATAAAAACCGTGTTTCATGATCCGACACAATACTAACAAAACCTGGCTCTGATACCAACAAAACCTTGTCACCATCTTAATAGTTCGATAACCCAATAATTTGCTATAACTCATTAATCATATTAATATCCCCAATGAAATAACAATTGGGGATCGTGTCAGGAAACAATATCAGGTCGCGGTCTATTTAATACGGCTCAATATGTGCCTGAGCCGACTCACAAGTTGTTCTCTACAATCAATTATTCTCATGATGGTCTTGAGCCGTCTCACAAGTTATTTTAAATCAATATTTGTTCTCTAGGAGTGAGAGACGGCTCATGATGGTCTTGAGCTGGCTCGAAATGTTTTGAGATGGCTCAAAACAATCCTAAAGCGATATTATGTTCTCTGTGTGCGTGAGATGGCTCCCCGCTTCCTAAAATACACTAAAATACGGGATATGATTCGGCCAGCAATACTACCTACGGAGGGGAAATATCCTTCCATAGTCACATTAAGACTGTCATGCAGTAATCAAACACAATATAAAATATATCTAACTATCACATGTCCAATAGCCACAATAAAATAATAATAGAATCAATAGTCAATAGCGGAAATAAGAAAAAAACATCAAGTCTCAACGATGACTAAACGAACAATAACGGTACCTGTCCCTTATGGGCTCACAAAAGAGATCCAATGAAAGTTCAATACGGAAATAAGTCTATACCATAAATAACTAGATAAGTAACCATGCCTCACTGCTCGGCGACCTTCTCAAAGTACCCACGATCGTCCTGTGCTAAAGTCGAATGATCTGGGCCATGTAAAATCCAGACGTCAGAGCGTCATAGATAATATCATAATAAGGATATAACCAGATAGGATACATTATTTCATCATACATGAATCAATGTCATATGTGTATACAAAAACAATACAATAGCAAGTAATTTATCAAGTAAGGTGGAATAGAGCAATCATGTCTTATATATCTTATAGGTTCATGTCGCTAAATTATCTATCCTACAGGTATTTGAAACCAACCAATGCAATTCTCATTGTAACTCAATAGTATCCCGTGCGTTTCCGGGACCATGGTCTCATGACACTCGGGGTTGAATCTGAGATATGCTGCTAGGCAGTAAAATAATGTGAATATGGACGAATGACGTTAGCATCATCATTCCGGAGCCCATAGCTCGTATTGAATGACCAGTCTCTAGCAATCAATAACTCTTGAGTAACAATTCGGTTCCATTCTTGATTTCCCCTGGTTTCAAGTTTATGTCAAGTATCAATAATATGTTACCTAATGCCTATAAGTCAACGGTAGCGCTCCGGCCGTCTGTCCGAGGCCAAAATGCGGAAACGAAAACATTTTCTAAACTTGAAACCGGCGCTATCGCAAACTTTAATCCCGGATCGAACCATTAACCTATAACTAGCAAACTAGAGAAGGGTTAGAAAAGCTATACCGGTCGATCCGTGTCCTTCGGTCTTTGGCCACCAACCCAAGCTCCTCGCGGCATCTCCGATCTCCGGTTTCCTCGTCGGAAAGGGCACCACATCTTCGAATCCTTTTACGGGCTCCCGCTTCATCCAAAGCAACTCGGACACGAAGTTTGCTAGCCGACGTGTCCAAAGTGAAGTAGAGAATGTGTGTGATCACTTTGTCTCGAGCATCCATTGATTCTCAACGCATGAGAATGTATGGATGGAGGTTGAAGATGATGCCATGGTGAGCTAGAGGAAGAAGAAGAAGAGGAGGCTTTTTCTATTATTTTTTGAGATGAAGAAATGAGTGCTAATACCAAAATACAAGAGCAAACCCCTCTCATATGGCTGCCCTCTCTCTCTCTCTACCTCTCATTTCAACACTCTAATCAATCAATAATGTGACACATGCACAAAGAAAGAGACCATGAGTCATCACTTGTGCATGTGTCACAATTAATGCTCCTAATCATGACTTTTAGCTCATTATTTATATTTGTAAACATTAACCCAAATGTTTACAACAATAAAAAGATATGGCAATATCTAAAGTAAACTCGTGACGAATCACAAGGATACCCTTCACCTGTATATACATACCTGCATCCGCATTCCGACTGAATGCGAATGGATGAGACTAAAGTAATCCAACAAATCTAATTTTAGGATCCGGCTTAAACCAAGGCCCACTAGTATGATCCGCCCGATCATGATCCGTGCACTATTGCACGTATATGATCGATCCCTGCCATATATCATACGGCCTCTACAACGTTTCGCCCGAAATTTGAGAAACTGTCTGTGGGGGACTCTAAAGACTCGTCAATACTTTGGCTGTGGATCTAACCACTGGCACGTCAGTGGTACTAGCTGTACGTAACGGGCTACCAGGTATTGACCAAAAGGGAGGTCGATGAGCGAACTCATCCTGACACCCTACTGAGCCTGTCAGTGACAATATCCATACAGTCCGTTCCATTCGTCTATGAGTATCGCATGTCGGGCCTAGGGGGTTGGTAAAAGTCAGACCCCCAAAAGCGGTACAAGTCGTGTCGGAGTGTAGCCCAGAACACCCTAAGATACTACTGGAATACCTACCCGTAAATCTCCTATCTTGGCCAAGGACTTCGTGTAATGTCTCTCCTAGACACAGCGCGATCTCACCCCTAATACCGAGAGAGACGAAACCCCTGCCGATCTGCTCACTGCCTCCATATAGCTCGGGACTGTACCCAACTAAAACCTGTTTGCATGACTCCTTTGAGCCGTGGTAGGGTAGTAATCAAAGCACAGTGGGAACTCACACGAGACAAATGACGATCTCAGGTCGATGAACTAATCTGTACACATGTCACCAGGGAACCGTTATCTGACGTCAGGTATAATACCAACGAGCATGTTCCCGGCGAGTCCTGTCCGGTGTACTCATAACCCAATGAGCACCTGTATACATCTTAGGTGATCCAACTGACACCAATGGCTTGTGAGACCAGCCACCGCCCCTTGTCGGGGTCTCGACTGTATACACTAGTCTACTAATGGAGTATCGATGCCCAGTTTCGAAACTCCCACGATTAGGGACCACTTTAAGGATGTGCTTATAGACTACCTAACTCTCACGTATATGATCGCCATCATACTGCTGGTAGTCAAGCAAGAATCCTAAGGGCTCTATCAATGTGTAATAGTGACCTGTAATGTCACCTAAAGCTGTACACGATGATAAAGATAAACCAGATAGCATACTATCATCTTGAGTAAGACTGTCCTACCGGCATAGGTCCTCCCTCAATCATTGCAATCACGTGTCTGTGATCCAATAATTGATTTTGAGGGCACTATATCCAACAATCTCCCACTTGCACTCAAGGCTAATTATTGCGATGTCGCATACTCACAGCCCGTGTGATACCGAACACCCAACTCCTCTACTAATCAGTTTCATAAAGTCCGTTTGCGAAACTATTGCATTCGAGGAATAGCCTCAGTAAGTGGATCCGTCCTAATGTTTCTTTCTATGTCTCTCTTTATCTCAAGTTCGCGGAGAAAGCCATCTCCCGAAATGAGCAATACCTGTCTTAGAATATGTCTGGATACATGATGTGACCTAGTTCTTAAATGAACTCCAAATCCAAACTTCTTAGACTGTATCGTCAACTGAACTTAATCAGTATCCTGCGTCATGCCTCCCTCAGTGTCCGCTTGGATCACCTGTCCAAACCACTGCCCCTCGTCAGAGGGAAAACTATAACTCTGACAGTCACTCTGTCATCCAGGTCACCTTGGAAGCCTGGAATGATAACCGTCTCCCGAAAAAGGCTGCCGTTATCATTTCCCTAGAACATCCACTTATGTTCTAAAATTTCTTCCGAACGTTTCTCTAGGATAAGATTAATATCAACTTATTGCATCTAGTGCAAAAAAAACAACGTCTGGTGTGGTACTTGAAATCTCATGATTGACTCAATTTCCTAAGCAAGTGATCTGCCAATCATGCGCATCTCTCTCCCCTTTAGTCTGTAAGACACCTTTAGAGAGGGTGACTCCATCACCTGCAGGTACACTACCGTGCCATGAGTCGTCCATTCTAAAATACCTTTAGAATACTGTCTAAGTACCCAGATTGGGAAACTACCCAAATCTAGATCTAAAACCATAGATCTAGTAACCAGAATGTCTGATAGTATATCTATATTCTTTGTGGAGAAACCACTGTGTGACAACCAAAGTATAACCGACCGTAGTATAGAAATTTCACTTCCTACTCTATGTATGTCATCCAAATACCAGGACATCACACACTACTACCTTCTTAACAGATCCATCCCCTATTCTGATGAAGTCAAACTTATGACTGTCACTTCAGAAATAGATGATCTATCTCCGCTATATCTGCTTTAGTCTATAAATAGACATAAGCTACTTGTCCACTATGCTTCCGCTGCTCCCACTGACTACGACAACCCTCTGGCAGAGTCACATACACGTACACTTCTAAAGCTAGTTTAGAACGACGCTATACTCATCCTCCTGCCGGGTCTCACAGTCTGGAACAACAGCAATGGCAAGTCTGGGTAAACAAGAACCTCCCTGTCACCGTCTTTGAGCATACCGAAGTACATCTCGAGTGCCTGAGGTTACCCACCATATCTGCAGAGTGGCTAATGGAATGTCAAACCAGATTGAATCTTTAGGTCTTATTAAATTTTCAGTAATCGTTTGCGGTTCTGGAATCACTTCCAGTTCTACCATACTCCCACTACTGTTTTCTGGAAAAATCCATTTTTATTAAAACTGTGGAGAGTCAAGAACAATATCACTATTGATCTTCCAGATGGTAGAAAGTCAACCCTCATCATAGCCTGAGTCAACCCACAAACTGCCATTACAGAAACGTGCCTTGAGTTATCCAGAGTCTGGTTTTAAGCATAAGCCGGAAAACTCCCCGTACCTTAACATTGTTAAGATATGAACTATTCTATATCCAATATAGAAACAGAGGCACTGATTTAATTGGAACCAGATTCAAATCATGCAGCTGTCTCCAGTGCATGTCAACTAAATGAAGAGAGCCTGATCAGCATTACTCAACTTAGGAATATATCCAGATATGAGTAACCTGAAAGAGAAGCAAGTTCTTATAATCATTACTATCAACTGAATACCATATACAAGTATCTACATATTCGATGAAGAATCCTGATACTTGCAATACCTGGTTCTCTACTTTATTCATATACCTATAACTTCTCAAAACTTGGATCTTGTATTTCTACGAAACACATGTCTAAGAACTAGAGAAGTCATAAGTAAACAGAATATAGTACGAGTACCAACCCCTCTGTCCTAATGGACACCGGACAACATACAATACTCTGTATAAGTCCCCTGAGTCTAATAACTCATTCGCTGTGTGTCGTAGGTTGAAAACTGTACTTATGGTTAAGAAGAATTACACCGCTGTTTAATGCTCCTTACCTAACCATCCACTGATATAGGTAAATGTCATGGACATAATTTCAAAAAGTTATATCTCACTTTATAAAAATAAACGTACAAATATATCAATTTGAAATTGGTGCATAACAACGGATATTCAAAACCAAATATTTGCCGTCCGGCAAACAACCCAGGCGATTTCCTCAAATATCACCAATTTCAACGAAACCCGATATAATGAGGATGATCACCCAATTCCCAATAACTTACTCCCACTCATCATCTGTAAAACCATACAGATGTGAGAATCATACCTGGTAAATACATACCGTGGAGTAAGGGCTTATAGGGAAATCAGTTTTCTTTTAACAATACATAGTGAAACTGAAAACATGAAAATGTTTCGAAGGGGTATCCGGGTATTCCTAGTAATGCCTCTTCCATTATCCAGATTCACAACTGTAACCGTATATTTATTTGCCATCTCTCCAAATCCCTTTATATGTCTTTAGTCATTACCTTCTGTACACCACCTTTAGGCCAAATGGTTTTCTTCCTTCCCTACCGTTCGGCACCAGCCTATGGTTGGGAAGAAAACTATCCAATAAGCGTAATAGGTGTACTATCCTAATCCTAGGAGCACTCGCAACCCGAGAGAAGGTAAAGATAAAAGACAACTGAATAAAACCTTATTCCTATTTCTCCTGAACCAGAATCCATCCCCGAACTGGAACAAGTTCCTTCGAGTTCGTATATAACCATACGATGGAGTATCCAAATAACTTGTGGATCTTCGTAGTGATACGGAGTGTCTTGGAGAAATACAAAGATGAAGTAGGAGTGGCGATGAAATACTAGGTTTGGTCATGAATAGTAGTCGCAGTTTACTTTGCCCTCTTTCTGATCCCTTTATTTGTCTTAACTTATTACCTTCTGTACACCATCGTTAGGCTAATTGGTTTTCTTCATTCCCTACCGTTCGGCACCTGCCTGTGGTTTGGAAGAAGACTATCCAATTAGCGTAATAGGTGTACTGTCCTAATCCTAGGAGCACTCGCAACCTGAGAGAAGGTAAAAGGAAAAGACAACTGAATAGTCCTATTCATTTTCTCCAGAACCAGAAACCATCCTCGAATCTGGAACAAGTTCTTTCGAGTTCGTATATAACCATACGATGGTTTTATCCAATGGAAGTGGATGTTCGTAGTAATACGGGGTGTTCTGGAGAAAAGGGTAAAAGTAGGAGTGGCAATGAGGTATGCAACTCTGACAATCCAAAAGCCAGTGTTTTAAGAAAGTTCGGTTAACTTGGTCACTGAGTCATAGTCAAGGGTCGGGTCATGGTCGCTGCCAAAGAGAGAGAGAAAAGAAACACTCTACGTGCACTCTAACCTAGATCAGAATGGTTATCAATTTATCTAATCAGGAAACCTCCTACTGGAACCTCAAATTCTCCTCCAAACCTGAAAGAAGAATTAGTCGGGATCACCCGAGGAGTAAACCAACTCATCAGTGGGAATCGGGATCCAACTATCATCGCATGATAATGTGATGGAATCCACTCATGTTATCACACTCCAGAAGGTATGCGCATGCCTGGCAAGTTTCAGTTTCTTTAGAAACTCCCGATGTGATTTTTACCCCATGCTCTTATGACCTTGACGAAGGTCAACAAATCATAAGTCACATGTCAAGTTCTACCCGTCATTGTCCAGGTTAATTTGAACCCACCCGTACAAGCCCTTGACGAAGGTCAACAAGGCTATACGACTGTCCCAAACCAACGCATCTATCTATGCAGCAAAAAAGTAACAAATAGCTACCATACACTATGCCATGATGAAGGCCAACAAATATAGCATGAATACTAAGTGTTACCCATCTGAAATGACGGAGGGCTACGAATGGTTTTTGGCGAAAAATCTTTAACGTAATGAACTTGATATCGTTGAAGGAACCGAATAGCTTTTTATAAATATATAGTGGCAAAAACCTTTGCTAAAGAGGCCACTCCCGGTGAAGGGATCTCGGCTCTTTCCCCGTAGAATGAGGTGCAGGATATTCCAACTGAATACCACGATGCAAAGCAAAAAGGCAATCGGCTATAGTGAAGTTATTACTCTGACGCAAACTTCTGTCTAAGGGATCACTCCCGGTGAAGGGATCTCGGCCCTTGCCTCGTCGACTGAGGTGCTGGATATTCATAACCGAATACCACTGTGCAAAACAAAAGAGAATGTCCTTGCAATAACAGCTTTCTGAAAAATGTTCCAACAACATCAAACAGGTTTGTTTAGCTTGCATTGATTTGAATCAATGCAGTCCCATCAATTAATCACACCACAAAAGAACGAAAATATGATGTACATATATGCCATCCGCATTCGCCACTGGGTCCCGTCATCACCCGTTAGGTTACTTAACTAACGACAGAGCGGGGACTGGACTAGCGCAGGTGTAAAACATATACAACATCTACTAGTATATATCAATATATAATAATCGCTCAAGGCGTGATAAATGCAACATCACAGAAATGTAATAAGCATCACAGAACAATACAGATAATCTGGGATCCCCGGGTTTCCTTTGAGACGCAAGTGAAACCCGACGTTCCCCTGGTCGTGTGGATAGCCTGTGCAATGAAATCCTAGACCCCTACGGGTGCGGCAAGTTACCCGCCAAAACCTGAAGCGAGGCAGCCCCCTTCAACAAAGTGAATGGACCACCCGGCACTTCATAGAATCAGGTAACTTGAGCACCCCTCCTTGGGTCAACCTATACCCCATACGAGTGCGGCGAATAGCCCGCCAATTCTAGAGTAAAGCCCCCTTCGTTTCAAAGCTATGAGACGCGGGCTCGTTGCCCTCTAGAACCCGGCTATCCGTGCACCCCACCGCGGGGTAATCCTAGTACAGAAAAGAAAAATATATACAACGGGTACATCGACCTCAGCCCGGTCGTGCCCCAAAAGAATAATATACAAACAGGCAATGAAGGCAGTCCACATGTCGGACGCTCGCCCCGCAATATCACATGTAAAAATAATACCAAACTGTACTAACATTGCACCAAGCTATCCACCGCGACAAATCCGCAACATCACAGCACAACACAGAACATCAACGTGAATGTCACGTTCACAAATCCGTCTAAAAGAGCTATAGCAATCAGACAAGATTTACCGCTCGAATGACATTCACGGTCGCAGATATAATGTAAGTACTGTAAACTAACGTATTTAAAATTCCGATCGACAAAAATTCCCGAAGTGGGCCCCAAGTACAATTCCAGCACACAAAATAATCTGGGCCAAAACTATATATCACAAAATTCATATTTCCAAGAACTAAACCCTCAGAAAAAATTTGGGGTACTGTAGCCCAAAAAGGGCCGCGGAAGGGCCGCCAAATGCGACATTTCGTGGCGGTTCCGCGGTGGAATTTTGGACTTAGCTCTCTAAATTTTTTCTGTAGCTTTAGAAATGCCTGCATGTATTTTTAAGATGCCTAAAATAATTTTTTGAACAACTTTGAAAATCGACAGCAAGCATACTGAAATGGAAATACGAATCGGAAATTTCGATCGATCGATATTTTAAACACGTTAGAACAAGCTAGTAAAGGTTAATGGCGTGGCTCTGATACCATGTAAGTCTATGGTAGCGCCCCGGCCGTCTGTCCGAGGCCAAAATACGGAAACGAAAACTTTTTCTAAACTTGAAACCGGTGCTATCGCAGACTTTAATCCCGGATCGAACCATTAACCTATAACTAGCAAATTAGAGAAGGGTTAGAAAAGCTATACCGGTCGATCCGTGTCCTTTGGTCTTTGGCCACCAACCCAAGCTCCTCGCGGCATCTCCGATCTCCAGTCTCCTCGTCGGAAAGGGCACCACATCTTCGAATCCTTTTACGGGCTCCCGCTTCATCCGAAGCAACTCGGACACGAAGTTTGCTAGCCAACGTGTCCAAGGTGAAGTAGAGAATGTGTGTGATCACTTTGTCTCAAACATCCATTGATTTTCAACGCATGAGAGTGTATGGATGGAGGTTGAAGATGATGCCATGGTGAGCTAGAGGAAGAAGAAGAAGAGGAGGCTTTTTCTATTATTTTTTGAGATGAAGAAATGAGAGCTAATCCCAAAATACAAGAGCAAACCCTTCTCATATGGCTGCCCCCTCTCTCTCTACCTCTCATTTCAACACTCTAATCAATCAATAATGTGACACATGTATAAAGAAAGAGACCATGAGTCATCACTTGTGCATGTGTCACAATTAATGCTCCTAATCATGACTTTTAGCTCATTATTTCCATTTGTAAACATTAACCCAAATGTTTACAACAATAAAAAGATATGGCAACATCTAAAGTAAACTCGTGACGGATCACAAGGATACCCCTCACCTGTATATACATACCTGCATCCGCATTCCTACTGAATGCGAATATGATGAGACTAAAGTAATCCAACAAATCTAATACTAGGATCCGGTTTAAACCAAAGCCCAATAGTATGATCCGCCCGATCATGATTTGTGCACTTCTTCACGTATATGATCGAACCCTGCCATATATCATACGGCCTCTACAACGTTTCGCCCGAAACTTGAGAAACTGTCTGTGGGGGACTTTAAAGACTCGTCAATACTTTGGCTGTGGATTTAACCACTAGCACGTTAGTGGTACTAGCTGTACGTAACGGGCTATCAGGTATTGACCAAAAGGGAGGTCGATGAGCAAACTCATCCTGACACCCTACTGAGCCTGTCAGTGACAATATCCGTACTGTCCGGTCCGTTCGTCTATGAGTATTTCATGTCGGGCCTAGGGAGTTGGTAAAAGTCAGACCCCCAAAAGCGGTACAAGTCGTGTCGGAGTGTAGCCCAAACACCCTGAGATACTACTGGAATACCTACTGGTAAATCACCTGCCTTGGCCAAGGACTTCGTGCAATGGCTCTCCTAGACACATCGCGATCTAACCCCCAATACCGGGAGAGATGAAACCCTTGCCGATCCGCTCACCGCCTCCATGTGGCTCGGGACTGTACCCAACTAAAACCTGTTTGCACGACTCCTTTGAGCCGTGGTAGGGTAGTAATCAAAGCACAGTGGGAACTCATACGAGACAAATGACGATCTCAGGTCGATGAACTAACCTATACACATGTCACCAGGGAACTGCTATCTGACGTCAGGTATAATACCAACTAGCATGTTCCCGGTGAGTCCTGTCCGGTGTACTCATAACCTAATGAGCACCTGTATACATCTTAGGTGATCCAACTGACACCAATGGCTTGTGAGACCAGCCACCACCTCTCGTCGGGGTCTCAACTGTATACACTAGTCTGCTAATGGAGTATCGATGCCCAGTCTCGAAACTCCCATGACTAGGGACCACTTTAAGGATGTGCTTATAGACTACCCAACTCTCACGTATATGATCGCCATCATACTGCTGGTAGTCAAGCAAGAATCCTAAGGGCTCTATCAATGTGTAATAGTGACCTGTAATGTCACCTAAAGCTGTACACGATGATAAAGATAAACCAGATAGCATACTATCATCTTGAGTAAGACTGTCCTACCGGCATAGGTCTTCCCTCAATCATTGCAATCACGTACCTGTGATCCAATAATTGACTTTGAGGGCACTATATCCAACAATGCCAACACAGGAATGATCAATAATTGTACAGGTTGTGTCAATCAATGCAATGAGGTCATTCAATCAATATCATAGATTGTTGGCATCTAGGTAAACATCACAATACAAGTGGTTGGACATGATAACAATACAGGGCTTTATCAATATCATGATTTCATGTGAACTGATTGAGATGCGAAAAGGTGTTGTATGTGTATATTGTAAATAACCACAATCAAGACGATATTGTAAATAGATAGCCGCGATGAGTACGGGTCGTCCGCAGGGAAACGATAAATTTCTTATCTTGCTTTAGACGAGTTGATAAAAAAGAGGAGGGATTGTTGTTGTTTCTATTAAGAAGAGATAAAAAATTTATAATAGAAAAAATTGTAGGGTTTATAGGACTTTGTAGTTAATAGATGAAATAAAAAATATAATTCTTTTTATCTTTTAATTGTTTAATACTAGGGAGATAGCGATGAATGTGGATTAGAGTTTTTGGAGGGAATTAGGGTTTCCCACTACTGCCCCTTGTCCTTCCATTTGATCTCTATTTATCTCAAGCCCTTAACAAAACAAGTATTAACTAATCTCAAATCGTGGTCGTGACTATCATTAATTGATAGCGCGCCCGATAAGAAGATTAACATTTATTTTGTTAAGGTATATAAAAATTAAAATTTTAAAAAGAAGTTAAGTTATAGTTTTCATCCATTATTTTACCTTATCCTACAAATCCTAACAAGCAAGAAATAACTCGCTCATGGTTATTAGCGCAGTAAAATAGAGATGGAAGATGTACGAAACCATAATTAAAAATTAAAAGTACAGAAAGTAATGCTGAATGTAATGCAGAAAAGTAATACGGAAAACTAATGTGGAAAGTAATGCAGAAAAGTAATGCGTAAAGTAAATGCGAAAAAGTAATGCGGAAAGTAAATGCAAAAAGAATTAAAACAAAGAACTACCTTTATTGATCAACCATTGTATTACAAAATTTCTCCTTAAAAAGTAGATTACAAAAACCATAGTTTTGCTCGTAGACCTCTCTCTTGAATTGAAATTTTGAATTTGGGATCTTGCATTGTTTTGATAGACAACTCTCGGTCCCTTATATAGTCTCTGAAATTACAAACCCTAGATGCCATATTGGGTATGTAACATTATGATCATATCCCTGAAATTCTACATCTAACGGCTGTCATAAGACCGCGGTTCCGCCGCCCTTAGCCACGTTTGACCGCGGATCCGCCGCCCCTTTGTGGGTTTGTGACTTGGTTTTTTTTTTTTGTCTTTTTATCTTGATATTTGGAGATTCTCTTGATACAAAGATTCTGAAAATATTGCTCTTAGTCTCTGTCGTTGCTAGATTCTTCGATTTGGTCTTAATATTCGGCAAATTCAGTTTTGTAATCTAATTTGATGTGAATCTTCTACTTAGATTTCAGACCTGAGCTAATACCTGCACAATATCTCAAATCAAATTGTCAGTAGCATTTGTTATTTTTGAGATATTATTCCAACCATTTAATTATATGATATCTTAAGAATATTGGTTAAGAATATTTGATATTATATGCATAATTTAATTAATAATATTTCATTTAAATATTATATGCATATATTTTCCCTAATTATAAATGAAGAAATATATGATAATAAATTTTTTACAAATAAACCTACATATGTTCTTTATTTACAATTAACACCTTTTATTAGCTAATAATAGTAGGGAAAATGTCCATACGAATGTGCAAATTTTTGACTAATCAAATACCTCCAAACTTATCTTTGATCGTCCCGAGCAAACTATTTATTAAAAAGAAAAAGAAAAACCTAGCACACTTTCATAGTCAACACGATTGCACTTAGCTCGTGCAACAAGCTTTTAAACCTTTAGGTGTCTCTAGTAGGAGGAGTGTTGTCTCCTAAGGGTTTTCAGCGGATTACACCCACAAAATCCCAAAAGAAAAAAGATGAAAATTACATGCAAAGATAAGAAACATATAAAAGAAAAAAAACTTGAAAAGAAAAGTTCCAAACTATACCAGCTTTTAAGTTGTCATGGGCCCTATCTTAATAGTCATGAAAAGATGTCAGAAATCACATCATCCCTCAATAAAATATCTTCTTTAGTCTTCCTTCCACATATCTTCCAAACGTCGATCATATGCCCCTACGTGTATGTAAAAGACATCCCTACACTTGGAGAATTCAATTCAAGCTATCATACCCTTTATCCATCTTTCTTAGTACTTTTTAGTCGGTGAATGTTTTAGATGGATTTGCTCACACATTCTTCATGCGACCGTTAATATTTCTTGAGGTACTAACCAACCGATTACCAAATGTGATCACTTATTAAGGCGTAATTAGCAATATCCTAGTCTTGCAACACATAAGGCTTAGCAGTGACTCCCAAACCAGTTGCTCTAAGGCACTAGGTAATAAGGCACCCTGACTATATTTTTTTATGCCGCCTTAAGTAAATACAAAACCAGTGTTCATTTTTCTGCACCATTTATATTTTGTTAATTTATATTTTTGTTTATATATTTTTCCTTCATACTAAGGTTCTAGACAAGAGTATTTCAAGGTATTCTCTACTATCCCAAGTTTCAAGATGTGTGTAAATGCGTATAGTAGGGTATCAACATTCAGAAGTTTGGACTCAAGAATAGGGACTATTTTTCAGACTTATTTCTATCCGCAGATTAATGATTCCTTCATCTTATTAACGCTTAGGACAACAGCTCATGACTACGTATTACTAGCTTCGTTTTAAAACATCTAATTTTCTTGCATTTCTTAAATCTCTTCCTCTCTTTCATATGGAATTTTTTCACTTTCTAATTTTTATTTTCTAAAAATAATTTATTATTATGCAATGCAATATTTACATATGATGTGTGGATATATACAAACCATCCTTACAAACCATCCCCCCAAACTTGTTTGCAGCAGTGTCCTCACTGATGCTGTCCAGTAAGCTCAAAGCCTGAAGATTAGGAGGAACAGTTCAATAAGATGGTATAAAGAAGGGGTTAGAGTGAATGGCAGTGAAATCCTTCCCCAAACTTGTTCTTGGCTCACAATCGTGCAAAAATTTCTAGAGCCATTTAAAAATATTTTTCTTCTTCCCCCCAAACTTGAGTAAAACAATGTTTTCATTATTAAGCATTGAAATTTAACATAAAAGGGGGTAAATATTATTGTTGGTCTACACAAACCTTTACAAAGACCAAAAGTTAAAACCAACCATTCAAATATTTTTTCAGTGTAACACCATGGTTGGTAGAAGATCGTGTAACAGATATACGTGAAGAAGACTCGAGACTGTAAAAGAATGGAGGTTGCATCATATCTCAAGTAGAAGAAACAGAAATAAGAGTATCGAGAAAAGATGAAGTGGGGGTAAGATAAGAGGTGTAATCGAAAGATTTTACGTCTCGGTTGGTAGAGACGAAAAAGTGAATGTGAATGAAAACGAGAATGTGAAAGATAAGGAATGGATGGAATAGTCGCATTCTTGTATGTGATTAAAAGAAGGGGTGGCGGTTCAACTTCTTCGAACTCAAACAGAGATGCACGAATTTCCGGTGGAGGTTGATTCATCACAACATCCAAGTCTTTAAGGAACGCGAGTTCTTCGGCGAAAATATTTTCGTGACTTTCATCGATGGTCCGAGTGATAATCTTATCAGAAAGAAAGGAATTGATATTTATATCAGTGGAACAGGCAGATCTACTAGGAAGATTGAAAGTTTCAAGGTCAATCTTTTGCGCACCAGGATTCAAAACACTCGATTCGTCAGAAATTATGGAGGTAGGAGACTCGAAAAGCTCATCTACCTTATTTTCAAAAGAGTCTAACTCGAGTGGTCTTTCAAGAATTATAGAACTCGAAATATCGAAGTGTGGTTCATCAAGGCTCGGTGGAAGTGAAAGAAGATGAGAAGAAGAGCCAAAGAAAGTGGGTAGTGAAATGGGTAAATGAACTAGGGTGTCGAGCATTGTTGAATCAGATATAGGAGATGAAGGTTGGGTATCGTTTTGCATATCGGATAGGTCGGTGGTAAGAATAAGATCGGTTAAATGCATAGAAAGATGTTCACATTTAATAGAAGGGACATGATGGGTCGGTGATTCCAACCCATCCAACATAGTGGGTTCATCTTCAAAGATATTCTCATCACCGCTCTCACTAGCACCTTCAGTCAAATCAAACGAATAGTTCTATAAAAATTCATCAATTATACTATCCTCAATCGATGGATCACTTGGTTCACTTGATGGAAGTAGAAGGTTTGAAATGTCAAGTATAGTCGAATAAGGACCGGTTTGATTTGGAATAGTGTAAAACTCTCTTTCACACTTATGATTAGAAAAGTCAAACATGTTATTCTTGGGCACCTCATCAATTAGATTATTAAGCGGCCGATCATCAAATACATTCGGTTGGGGTTCAGGATGGAAGGTGTCGAGATCAAAAGAATTGGTTCTGATTTGACTTTGAGGGATTCCAGGTTCTTTCTTACCACTCAATTCCAACTCTACTTCAAGACTAGGCATGGTTTGTGAAGAAGTTTCAATGAAAGATTATCTTTGAACCATGGAACTTCCTAATTGATGTTCAGAAGTGTCTAGATAAGGTGCAAAAGTTGAGTATGGATAAAATGTATTTAATTTTTGGCTACGGGCGAGTTCAATGTGTTCCGCAATAGAAATGGGTTTACGACTTGCCACATTAGCCTCAAGAGAAGTATCAACATGAGAGGGTGTGAAAGTTTGGTACTGTTGATAAGAGTTAGAAGAGTATATTCAAGTTTCATAAACGGGATTATGATCAACGTTGTGATATGAAGAATATTGAGATTGGTTGGTTAGTCGGCGACTGGATTTTGCAATTTGCTCAGCAATAGTCATGGGTGTAAAAGTTGCCCTATTCGCCTCAAAACGAGTATCAAAATTTTCATAAGGAAATGATTGTGATTGTTGTCCAAACGGTTTTGGATTAGTGAAAAGTATGAAACTTTGGATATGGGCTTTCGCAATATGCTCAGCGATGGACATACGTTTAGAAGTTGCCTCACTAGCCTTAAACGGATTATCAACATAAGAAGGTGTTGAACTTTGACGCGGTTGATAAGACTTTGAGTGACGTGTCTAACTGTTATTTCTAGCGCGTTCTATCCTATATCTTAAAGAAATGGTAGGGTCGGAATTTGTACCAAAGCAATTACGATAATAAAAAATATCTGGTTGTTTGTAGCAAAACTCAGCAAGAGTTGGTCGGTTTGGGTTACCCATTATAAGAAAGTGAAAAGAAAAGAGGGTGATAATATTATATATATATATATATATATATTTTAAATTTGTTTTGCTTTGAAAGAAAGACTCGACTCAGTTAGTCATAAACGTGCACAAACAATCCCTAAAACTAGGGTCACCTGATTTATCAAAGAAATTATTTTTAACCGTAATCAAGAACGACGTCGCTTGGTAGCTAACCGGTGAGTACGGTTGGTCCACAGGGATTTTGTGTATTTCCTAATTGTTCTAACGAGTTAATTCCGATTGTTGTCGGATTAATTAAATCTAAAAACTAAGATTGATCTAGACTAAAATCTTGCTAGGGTTAGGTTTAGGTTAAATTTGGAGAGTAAATATTCCTCACCGCTTTCTATGCCCTAATTAAGATCTATGAGGTGTTATGGTAATAATTAATAAAGTGGATTAGTACCATCGGGAAGAAATGATGTTTCTTCCTCTAGGTTCTTGTCCTTCCTTTCTTAATCGTTACCCTAACCTCCATGGAAAACATTCACAACCGGTCGTTTATTCTACAGTATCACCGCTACCTCGTGGGATAGGGTGCCGTAGGGAGCGGTGTGTGTATGTATACATGGAGTCCTATAAAAACGTATGATGTGCAAGAAAGGGGTGAGCGATCTTCATCTCTCAAGCCTTCCCCAAATCTAACCCTAACAAGTGAGGAGACTACTCACTCATTAGAGAATTGAATAACATGTTCTAACTATCTAACGAGGGCAGAGAATAAAATTAATTAGGGCAGAAAGGAAAATTATACTAGGGCAGATAATAAAATTAACTAGGGCAATGAAAAGAAAACATACTCTAATTTTTATTTGATGCTCTCTTCCAACTTTTACAGGAATTGAATTTCTGAATTTTAGATATAAAATGAGGCACAAGAAGAGGCATACCTCAAAGAGAGGTTTAAGGCTTCTATTTATAGATCATAGAAACCCTAGGGTTACAATCGATTCACGTTTGCAATTACAATTTTACCCCTAAAAAAGACTAGTCAACGCGCCGGCAGCCTCTACAAAGATTTTGCACCGACACGGGAGACACGTGGTCGCGCCGCGGCCAAAAGCCAGGTTTGGCCGCGGTTCCGCGGCCATGTAAGGAGCTTGTGTGCTCAATTTTTCTGGTACTCTTCTGGTTGAATTTGTCTTCTTGTTTCTTCTGTTGGTTCTTCAGAATGTCTTCTAGTTCTCTTCCAGATCTCCACAGTGAATAATATAGTGGACTTTTACCGTTGGTTCGTGTCGAAGTCTTGAACCTTGCGCTCCCTTTGTGCTTTGTGAACTTGTTCATTGATCTTCATTGTCCCTCAAGATGTAGGCACGATCAAGATTCCACCATTTATCGGTCGTAGTCTCACTTTTGTATCATCTTTTCATCAATTTCACCGTTTTTGTTCCGAGAACCTGTAACCTACAACTATTTAGCAGACATGGATCAAAAGCACCTGTTTATTTGTAAAATGAATAAGAATGGGGAATATAATAATACAAAATTATGATGTGAACAAATACCTCCAAACTTATGTTTTGCTCGTCCTCGAGCAAACCTAGTTTTATTCTCGAAAAAGACCTAGCCTCACTTTCGCAGGGAAACGCGATTGCACTGAGCTAGTGCAACAAGCCGTTAAACCTCTAGGTGTCCCTAGTAGGAGGAGTGTTGTCTCCTGAGGGTTTTCAGCGGATACTACCCACAAAATCCTATCAATTCGGCCTATTGACTTTTATTCTCTAATTAGGTTTTCCAACAAGGAATTCTATTATCTTTGACTCAGAAATTATCCACCCGTATTTTTCACGCCTCCTTATCATTTAACTTAAGATCATATATGTTCGTATAAATTTACTTAGCTTTTAGCATCTTTTAAGTTTTCCTTCTAGGTTATATCTCAACTTAGGAATTTTTATCATCTCTATTAAAGATATAAGTCCTATTTTTCATTCCTATCTCTTATCTAAACCCCAATCACATACCCCTACGTGTGTGTATATATCACCCCTACACTTGGAAATTCAAATCAAGCTATTATACTATTGTCCATCGTTCCAAGTACTTTTAGTTGGTGAGTTTTTAGATGAAATTTGCTCACACATTCTTCATACGACCGTTAATACTTCTTGAGGTACCAACGACCGATTACAAAATGTGTTTGCACATTAAGGCGTAATTCTTAGTTTTGCAATCCCTAAGGCTTTTAGCAGTGACTCCTAAACCAGTTGGTCTAAGGCACTAGGTGATGAAGCACCCTCGCTAAATATTTTTTTTCTATTAATGCAGCCTTAAGTAATTACAAAGACCGGTGTTCATTTTTTTTATTCACACTTGTATTTTTATTTTATTTTTCTTCGTACTAAGGACTTTAGACAAGAGCATTTCAAGGTCTCTTCTACTATTCCAAGTTTCAAGGTTCGTGTTTGTGCAATTTGTAGGGTATATATTTTCAGAATTTAGACTTAAGCTTAGGAATTATTTTTCAAACTTATACTTTAATAAAAATATCAATACTTTTCCCTTGTTTTAACTTAGCCCAAGAAGTCAACTCGAAATTTGACTATTTCTAAATAAACTACAAAGACATATACTTTCTACTGTTAAATTTTAAGAAATGTTATTTTTATGGTTTTTAATTTCCTAAATCTAAGATCTAGTTGTTCCTAACTAGTTAACCTATTTGTCAAACTCAAGTCGATTAAGGCCAAAATTGAATGTTTTAATTTTTATAATTTTTCAAATTTTTCAATTTTTATGGGTTTTAAAATAAGTATGCAAATGCAAAAATATACACATGAATGCGAAGGAAAAAAGCTTACCGAGCATACCCCCAAACTTAAACTTGACAGTGTCCTCACTGTCATGCCATACCAAGAGGGTCAAAATGTCGGCACTCCCCTGTTTATTTATTTATAATTTTTTTTATTTTTGAAAGAAAAACAAAACAAAAAATATATATACAAAAGGTCCCCCCCCAAACTTAAGTGAAACAGTGTTTCCACTGTTTTAAGCGTTAAAGTTCAGAGTTAGGGAAGAGAAAAATCAAACTATACAAGGCCTTACACAGGCCAAAGGTTAGCACCAACCATTCAAAAATTCTATCGTGATAATGGTAGGGTTGGTAGAAGAATGGAGTGTAGAGAAAGGAGTTGAGAAACACACGAGACCGTATGGGAAGAAGGGTGGAATATGGTCTCGGTATATTAGGAAAAGAAATGCGGAAAAGAGAAAGAAGTTTAGTACGAACTTAAGAGTGTAAATTGAGTGAATAAATTAGCACAATTTGTGATGACCGATGTGTTAAAAGCGATTGTGCTAATTTATCAACCTGTCGAGAAATGGGGTCAAATCCCTCAAGATTCGCAAGAAAACATGGGTACGTTGAACTTGGTAAACCATCCATTAAACATGGACGCGTGACGAATTCTTGCTCGGTCGAAACGATAGGAAGGACGAAAGGGAGTGATTTAGGGATAATTTTATTCTCACCTAAGTAAACTGTCTCGAACTCGAAGGATTCCATCAATGGTTCGAAATGACTGTAAGCAACCGAGTCTGATGGTTCAACTAACTCATCTGAAAATTCAAATGACTCAAACTCGGGCGGTGAGTCTTCAAAATCGTCCAAAAAAGTGAAACACTCGTAATCGTTATCAGCTGTGAGAACTGTGTCAGATTCAAAGAGGAACGCACTAGTGGCGTCCAAACTTCTATGATCGAATAGAAATTTTTCAAGCTCACAGTCCTCCTGCGTGATCTTTTGCATGGTCGGAACGATGGAAAGGAGGGGGGTTGATTTAGGAAGTATAACAGTTAAAGGTTCAGGAGAATGAATTGGAAAATCCGACACATCAAACAAAACTGGTTCATCCTCAATACTATCCTCAATACTCTCCTCAATACTATCCTCATAATTCTCCTCAAAAGTTATCTCATCCATGCAATTATCATCAAAATCAAGACGCATATGAAGTTCGGGAGAAACATTTAATGACTCGGGATGATGAATTGGAGAGAAAATTTCAGTCAAATCTACGGGTTCATCATCCAAAATATTCCCTGCGTCAATATCCCCAATCAAGTGAAAATCAATTTTTTTAGATACCTCATCACAAGCATGGATATTTATCAATTCAGGTTCTAGATTGGACGTGTAGAGATTGAAAGGATTGGTGATGGTTTCACTCAAAAGGGACCCTTCAAAATTTGACAAATCAAGCACTACAAAGTCGTACAACTCATTAAACATTTTATTTTCAACTGGTGAATCATTTGGGACACTTGTTTGAAAACTGGAGTTGTGGGATTCAATTGGTGATGGGTAGGTTTGATTTGGAAGGGTGCACAGCTCACTCTCTCCACTCAAATTCTCAATCTGTCCAACCGCCTCATCATACATTGGAAATTTTGGAGCTAGTTGGAAACTAGCTACCGGGTCACTAGGTTGCATAAGGGCGGCAATGGACGCATCCAAATTCCTCATCTGTTTGTTTGTTGCTACAATATAAGCTTCCAACGACTGTTCCAGACTAGACATGGGTTGTGAAGGGGTTTCCGTAAAAGATTCAAAATTGTTTGGATACGTGAAACTCCCAATTGGTTGTGTAGAAACAGTGTCGAGGGAAGGTGTGAAAGTCGGGAAGGACTGGTAGGCATTGAATGGTAGGACATGATTAGGATCAACATTTGGATAAAAAGGTGAATGGAACTGTTGATCCCTAGAACTGGATGTGTTGAGTGGAGTGAAAGATCGGCTACGAGATTGTTCAATATGCTCCACAATAGACATGGGTTTCAGAGTTACAACAGGACTCGAAGAAGTAGTATCAACGTAAGAAGGTGGTGAGGGTTGAAATGGTTGATACAAAGTGGATTGCAGAGTCGAACTGTTTCTCCTAGACGCTTCTATTCGATCTTTCAAAGAAATTTTGGGCATGGAGGGGTCGTCCATAATTCGGCCAAAACAATTTGCGTAGGAAGCAAAATTTGGTTGAGGGTACCAAAGTTCGGCAAGAGTTTTGTGAGGTGGGGTACCCATGATGTAAGAAAGGAGAAGAAAAAGAATGTGGGTGCAAGTAGGGTGCAATGATTTCTTAGCGACAAGTTGTAAGTTTTTGTAATTTTTTTTTCTTTTTGCGTTTTTTTATGGAGCTTTTTGCAAAAAGATTTTCAATAAAAGGCTTAGACACACGTTCAATTAATCACAAATGCACAATCAAGTCTAGATCTAGGGTCACCTAGGTCAGCTAGACAGCTCCTAACCGTTCCAAAGGGATGTGAGGACCTCAAACCGCCTCTTCACTGTCAATTGTGGCCAGGTAAGCACAAGTAGAGAAAGGAGGGATCCGCTCACGAATCACCATGAGACGGGCCTTTTAAAGTTACCTTTCCCTACCTGTCTAGCCTAGGCACCACAAAGTCAGGTTAGGATCAACGGTCGATGCCTACAACTATTACTTTGTCCTATTGAGCGCGAAATCCTTAGGGTTGAGTCTAATCTTTTTTAATCAACTTGATGGTCAATGCAATATGCTTTATGTGATTTTTGGGGTCCTGGGAAGGGTGATGAAATCTCCACCCAATCTGGATTGGTGTTCAAGCCCCTTAAAGTCAATTTAAATATACAAAACAGTAAACACAATCACTTGCAAACAAATTTTTTTTTAGCGCGGCGCAAAGAATCCTTCACAAGATCAAGTTATTGGAGAAGGGAAGAAGTTTTTGCGCAAAGAATCCTGCAGGAAAATTTTTACAGAGGAGATAATGGGTTACAGAGAAAAAGAGAAAACTTACGGTGATTTTTCCTCGTGCTGAAGTCACCTCAGATCCACGGATCCGCCGCCAATGTTGCGTTCCCACCGCGGTTCCGCGGTTGAATCATTGAATCGAGCCTCCCAACTTCTTTTGTTTTCTGTTACGATCCTCCTCTGTTTGTTCAGATTTGCTGTTTTCTGTTTTTTCTCTATGGATTTTTCCAGATCTGAATTTATTCTTCGATCCTGCACAATTCAAATGATAATACCCTTCACAAAATAACAAGATGATAAATTTTTTATATTTTTTTATTTTTCAATTTGTATGATTTTTTAATTTTATATTAACCCGAAATTGCAAAAAGAAAATAACACGCCATCCCCGGCAACGACGCCATTTGATTTATCAAAGAAATTATTTTTAACTGCAATCAAGAAAGGCGTCGCTTGGTAGCTAGCCGGTGAGTACGGGTCGGTCCACAGGGATTTTGTGTATTTCCTAATTGTTCTAACGAGTTAATTCCGATTGTTGTCAGATTGATTAAATCTAAAAACTAAGATTGATCTAGACTAAAATCTTGCTAGGGTTAGGTTTAGGTTAAATTTGGAGAGTCAATATTCCTCACTGCTTTCTATGCCCTAATTAAGATCTATGAGGTGTTATGGTAATAATTAATAAAGTGGATTAGTACCATCGGGAAGAAACGATGTTTCTTCCTCTAGGTTCTTTTCCTTCCTTTCTTAATCGTTAGCCTAACCTCCATGGAAAACATTCACAACCAGTCGTTTATACTACGGTATCACCGCTACCTCGTGGGATAGGGTGCCGTAGGGAGCGGTGTGTGTATGTATGCATGGAGTCCTATAAAAACGTATGATGGGCAAGAAAGGGGTGAGAGATCTTCATCTCTCAAGCCTTCCCCAAATCTAACCCTAACAAGTGAGGAGACTACTCACTCATTAGGGAATTGAATAACATGTTCTAACTATCTAATTAGGGCAGAGAATAAAATTAACTAGGGCAGAAAGGAAAATTATACTAGGGCAGATAATAAAATTAACTAGGGCAATGAAAAGAAAACTTACTCTAATTTTTATTTGATGCTCTCTTCCAACTTTTACAGGAATTGAATTTCTGAATTTTAGATATAAAATGAGGCATAAGAAGAGGCATACCTCAAAGAGAGGTTTATGGCTTCTATTTATAGTTCATAGAAACCCTAGGGTTACAATCGATTCACGTCTGCAATTACAATTTTACCCCTAAAGAAGACTAGTCAACACGCCGCCAGCCTCTACAAAGATTTTGCACCGACACGGGCGACACGTGGTCGCGGATCCGCGGCCAAAAGCCAGGTTTGGACGCGGTTCTGCGGCCATGTAAGGAGTTTGTGTGCTCAATTTTTCTGGTACTCTTCTGGTTGAATTTGTCTTCTTGTTTCTTCTGTTGGTTCTTCAGAATGTCTTCTAGTTCTCTTCCAGATCTCCACAGTGAATAATGTAGTGGACTTTTACCGTTGCTTCGTGTCAAAGTCTTGAACCTTACGCTGCCTTTGTGCTTTGTGAACTTGTTCATTGATCTTCATTGTCCCTCAAGATGTAGGCACGATCAAGATTCCACCATTTATCGGTCGTAGTCTCACTTTTGTATCATCTTTTCATCAATTTCACCGTTTTTGTTCCGAGAACCTGTAACCTACAACTATGTAGCAGATATGGATCAAAAGCACCTGTTTATTTGTAAAATGAATAAGAATGGGGAATATAATAATGCAAAATTATGATGTGAACATCACCTAGGTCAAATTACTTGACCGCTCCTAGACTTCCAAAGGACAAGACGTTGGATAAATTCTCTATCACCTTCTTATCAATCTTGCAGCCAGGTAAATATCAGGTAAATGGGAGGTATCCGCTATACGAATCACCGAAATAGCGGGCATAATTAAGTAACCATTTTCCTTAGTCACACTAGCCTTAGACACCACAAGAGAAATGCGGATAAGCAATAGATTACCCACGATCCTCCTTTATCCTAATTGAGCGCAACTGTCCTTAGAGACTTGATCTAGATATCTTTATTAATATAGGATAACGCGTATACTTGTTTGTGATTTGTGGAGCCTAGGAAGGATAATGAAATCCCCACCTAATATGAATTTGGGTTTCTTGTCCCTTAAAGTTCGTTTTAAATATGCAAAACAAACCAAAATCTAAAACACGCAAAAAGATTTTTAGCGGCGCTGTTTGCAAACAATCATGCAGGTAAAAACAATTTATTAGAGGTTTAGAAGAAAGAGAAAGACTATAGGATAATACCAGAAAAATTTGGGAGATCAATTCCCCAATTTGGCCTTGCTTCCGCCGTCTATTGCACCTATGGGCCGCGCTTTCGCCGCCTAGTGATGAGTTCTCCCCTTCAAAATTTGGCACTGCACTCATGCGCTCCTCTACTCCTATTTGTTAATCTCTGAATCTCTGTTGGTTCGCTCCAAGTGCTCTAGATTTCTTGCAAAACTCGCACAAAAATCATTAAAAATACAAAATATGGTTTTTTAAAAATTATTTATATCATTACTTTTATGTTTTCTAGTTTTATAGTAGAAATCAAGCCGAATAACAAGAAAAATAATTACGACCGTTTCCCCAGCAACGACACCATTTGATTGAGATGCGAAAAGGTGTTGTATGTGTATGTTGTAAATAACCACAATTAAGACGATGTCGCAAATAGCTAGCCGTGATGAGTACGGGTCATCCGCAGGGAAACATTGAATTTCTTATCTTGCTTTAGACGAGTTGATAAAAGAGAGGAGGGATTGTTGTCGTTTCTATTAAGAAGAGATGAAAAATTTATAATAGAAAGGATTGTAAGGTTTATAGGACTTAGTAGTTAATAGATGAAATAAAAAATATAATTCCTTTTATCTTTTAATTGTTTAATACTAGAGAGATAACGATGAATGTGGATTAGGGTTCTTGGAGAGAATTAGGGTTTCCCACTACTGCCCTTTGTCCTTCCATTGATCTCTATTTATCTCAAGCTCTTAACAAAACAAGTATTAAATAATCTCAAATCATGGTCGTGACTATAATTAATTGATAGCGCGCCCGATAAGAGGGTTAACATTTATTTTGCTAAGCTTTATAAAAATTAAAACTTAAAAAAGAAGTTAAGTTATTGTTTCCATCAATTATCCTATCATATCCTACAAACCCTAGCAAGTAAGAAATTACTCGCTCATGGTTATTAGCGTAGTAAAATAGAGATGGAAGATGAATAAAACCATAATTAAAAATTAAAAGTGCAGAAAATTGTAACGACTATGAATTTACTGTACAAAATTTTTCGGTTTAATATACAGAAAGGAGTTTACAAGCCTAAGTATAATTTATAAGTTAATTTTTGTTTAAGAACAGTAAGAAACAACTTGTAGCTCCCTGGTAAAGCCTTGCACTGCTGTGACGTAGCCCCTGTATTCGAATCGCATCAGACACAATATTTTTTTCTGATTTTCTTTTTAAGCTTTTTGGAAGCCCAAAAGTTTACACGTGCAATACACATAAAAATGAAAAGTCTGGAGAAATAAACATGTGCAAAAGAGTATTAATACTGAGATAAACACGTGGCACTAATCCGATGGTCCTAATCCCACAATCGACCGGCGCAAAGTGCATTATGGCCGGCGGGGATGGATGAGCCGTAGACAATGAGGCCCGGGCTTTGCACACACGACCCTTTCCCTACCCCTAACTACCCTGCACTATTTGATTGCTCTGCAATCAAACAGAGACCCCTCAATTCCACATTTATCATCATTTTAATTCATGTTTTTAATTCCAAAACCCCAATTCCACACTATAAATACTACCCCATGCCCTAGCCCTTCATCATTCTGAAAATTATAGCAAAAATTCTCAAAAATTCTCAAGTACAAGTGGAGTAGAAGAGGAGTTAGCAAGCGATCAAGTTCCGGTGAGGATCGAAGCAAATTTCGGCGATTCCGCGACACCACGAAGACAACCCTCCCTCCTTATATCTTCTCTTAACCTAAATAACTAGTAAGTCTCTTCCAATCCTCATTCTTCTTCTGTAAAAACATATGTCTGAAGTAGAGTTAATACCGACATCTTCTTCTATACTATATAAAATCCACTTTTTCTTACATATTTGGCATCCATATCCTTACACAAAGTTTGTAATCATAAAACTAAGGTTTAGAACCAACTTTCACTCAAATATGTCATGTAACATAACTTTAATTTAACTTTTACGTTAAAATACCATAAACTTTGTATATACCATCTTTATTTGTTTTGCTGAAACATACCTTTAGAAAAATTCACGAGGTAACGACCTACCTCTCACATACACACATGGTTTCCATAGCATGATATCCTTTGAATATATTTTAGTTACGAACACAAGATTACATTAAAATACCATTTACTATAAAAACGGTTTTCTTTAGAATTGTATTTTAAAATTCCTTTGCAAATAAACCTCTACAACCCTTTTTAGAGGACTCGCTATTGGATGGTACGGATTATCGTATATCCTTGGGCTAGTAGAGCGAGATGCAGACCCTCTCACGGAGCATTCGGTCTCGAAAGGTTTTTAATATGGTTTTTAAGACAAACACAATTTTCTACTTAAATAAAAATTAATTTTTTATAATTATATAAATATTACAAATCCATATATTTTCAAAATATAATAACCTTATATTTTTTCAAATCAAAGAATTATAAGTTTCATCAAAATACCATCAAGATACCAACAAAAGTCAAGCTTTACAATAAAATACCATGAACTTTCCAAGCTAAGCTATTATCACTAAACTACCTCAAATCCCTAAAATTTACATCCATGGAAAGCCTAAATAATATAAATAATTTCTCGAGATTATTTTGAAACTATATATTAAAAATATTTTTCATAAACCCCCATCGAGTTATTTAAAACTATATTTAAGGACTTTAGTAAATATAGGTTTAAGTGGGATAAATTCTCTTAAGCTTCAGGGGGCCGGAGAAAGTGAGTGCTTGCCTAATTAAGGTAGAAAATTTAACGGTGTTATCAATGGTAATTGTCTTGGAAAAAGACACAAATCCCGTCGTCCATATGCAGCAGTTATCGAAAACTCCCGACCATAATTCAGGATCTAAATCAGTTATAAGTGTGACTCAAGTCTGAGTCTAAATCAAACCAGAATCCAAACTTAAACCAGAATCCAATTCAAACATGAATCCAAACTCTAACATGTATACTTGAACTTGAACCTGAATATCAAACCTGAATACAAGACTTGACCTGATCGAACCATGTCTATAACTTGACATGACTACAAGTTTATATCCTGAATCTGACTACTTGAACAACTTGTATCCATGATTTCGGCAAGACCTGTAAATATAATCTATACAATACATTACGGGGTTAATGTTCATATCAGAATTTTGCATCATTATATTCCCCATTCTTAATCATATTGCAAATAAATAGGTGCTTTTGATCCATGTCTGCTAAATAATTGCAGGTTACAGGTTCTCGGAACAATACAGTGAAAATGGTGAAAAGATGCTACAAATGTGAGACTATGACCAACAAATAGATGAATCTGCAAGATGCCGCCTACAGTTTAAGGAACAAATGAAGATCAATGAACAGTTCGATTGCACAACGTATGAGGGCAGCACAAGATTCAAGGCTTCAACACGAAGCGAACGGTAAAAATCCACAACATTCTGCACTGTGGAAATATGGAAGAACATAGAAGATATTCTGAAGAACCAAGTGAAGAAAATAGAAGGAAAAAGCAACATGAAGCAGCCCTTAGAAACTGAGCCCAAGAGCCCATTAAACGCCCGTGGATCCACGGCCAAACAAGGCATCCCGCCGCGGATCCGCGGCCGTGCAAAGCACGTGTCGGTGCGTGTCGGTGGGAGTCGGTGCATTGACCCGGTTTTCTTAGGGTAGTCTTGTAATTTTAGATGTGGATCAGATGTAAACCCTAGGGTTTCTCCTATCTATAAATAGGAAGCCTACAGCTCTTTTTGGAGCATGCATCTTTTTATTTTCTAGTTTAAAATTTTCATTCCATTGTAATCGTCAAAGAGTGCATCAATACAAGTAAGTTTTTATTTTGAATTTTCCTTATTTGCAATTTATATTTCTGCAATTTTTCATATCTGTCTTTTATTATCTGCACGTTAATTAGATAATTAAAAAATAAAAAAATAAAAAATGAATTCCATTGTTAATTCCCTGATGAGTGAGTAGTTCCTCACTTGTTAGGGTTAGGATTGGGTAGGTTTGAGAGATGAAAATCTCTCACTCCTTTCTTGCCCTCATAACTTTATAAATTATGACTCTATATAAAACAACCACCCACCGCTCACTACGGTACCCTATCCTACGAGATAGTGGTGATTCTCTAGTTAGACCAGTAGTGGTCGATTTACATAGAAGTTAGGGATAAGAGTTAAGAAAGGACGGACAAAGACCAAAGGGAAGAAACTACGTTTCTTCCTAGTCGTGCTAATCCCCTTTGTTAACTATTACCTTAACACCTAAGTTCTTAATTAGGGCAAAGAAAGCGGTGAGTAGAATTAACTTTCCAAACTAAGCTAATCCTAACCCTAGCAAGGTTTTAATCCAAATCAATTTCAATTTCAGTTTTTATAGAAATCAAAACCTACCACAAATAGGAATTAACTCGTTAGAACAATAAGAAAAAACACGTTTTTCCTGTGGACCGACCCGTACTCAACCGGCTAGCAACCAAGCGACACCGTCTTGATTGCGGTATATTCTATTCTTTGATTTCAAAACGCGCACGCATAAAGCAAACGATCAATCAGTTAACGGGGTAGATTGGTACAGAATATATAGCGTGTCACAAGATGATCACTAAAAGACACCTACATGAACTTTCGTACCGTTGTCCCATGGGTTTTGATGGGGCCTTATACTACATGTTACCATAGTCCACGGGTGTTCCACATATCCCAGCTTCGAAGATATGTGAGCGACCCCAGCCACATCCTTGATCACTACGAGCTTACAATCCAGACTGACCTGACTCGCGAGCAACAACCCGTTGAGATCTTGGATCGAAAGGTAAAGACATTATGGAACAAGGAAGTAAACTTGGTCCGAGTGATGTGGAGAAAAGATTCACCATGAGAATCAACGTGGGAACGAGAAGATGACATGCGTGCAATATACCCTTACTTATTTGTAAATTAGTCTCTATGTAAATGTAACTTTCGAGGACAAAATTTTTATAAGGAGGGTAGAATGTAACGACTCTGAATTTACTGTACAAAATTTTTCAGTTTAATATACAGAAAGGAGTTTACAAGCCTATGTACAATTTATAAGTTAATTTTTGTTTAAGAACAGTAAGAAACAACTTGTAGCTTAGTGGTAAAGCCTTGCACTGCTGTGATGTAGCCCCTGTATTCGAATCCCATCAGACACATTATTTTTTTTTGATTTTCTTTTTAAACTATTTGGAAGCCCAAAAGTTTACACGTGTAATGCACATAAAAATGAAGAGTCTGAAGAAATAAACATGTGCAAAAGAGTATTAATACTGAGATAAACACGAGGCACGAATCCGACGGCCCTAAACCACAATCGACCGGCGGAAAGTGCATTATGGCCGGCGGGGACTGGTGAGCCGTAGGCAATGAGGCCTGGGCTTTGCACACACGACCCTTCCCCTACCCCTAACTCCCATGCACTGTTTGATTGCTCTGCAATCAAATAGAGATCCCTCAATTCCACATTTATCATCATTTTAATGCATTTCAATTCATGTTTTTAAATCCAAAACCATAATTCCACACTATAAATACTACCCCATGGCCTAGCGCTTCATCATTCTGAGAATTATACCCAAGATTCTCAAAATTTCTCAAGTACAAGTGGAGTAGAAGAGGAGTTAGCAAGCAATCAAGTTCCGGCGAGAATCGAAGCAAGTTCCGGCGATTCCGCGATACCACGACAACAACCCTCCCTCCTTCTACCTTCTCTTAACTTAAATAATTAGTAAGTCCCTTCCAATCCTCATTCTTATTCTCTAAAAAATCTTTTTCAAAACATATGTCGAAAGTGGAGTTAATACCGACATCTTTTTCAAAACATATGTCGAAAGTGGAGTTAATACCGACATCTTTTTCTATGTTATATAAAATCAACTTTTTCTTACATATTTGGCATCCATATCCTTACACAAAGTTTGTAATCATAAAACTAAGGTTTAGAACCAACTTTCACTTAAATATGTCATGTAACATAACTTTAATTTAACTTTTACATTAAAATACCATGGAATTTGTATATACCATTTTTATTTGTTTTGCTTAAACATACCTTTAGAAAAATTCACGAGGTAACAATCTACCTCTCACATACACACATGGTTTCCATTGCACGATATCCTTTGAACATATTTTAGTTACGAACACAAGATTACATTAAAATATCATTTACTATAAAAATGGTTTTTATTGGAATTGTATTTTAAAATTCCTTTGCAAATAAACCTCTACAACCCTTTTTAGAGGACCCGCTATTGGATGGTGCGGATTATCGTATATCCTTGGTCTATTAGAGTGAGATGCAGACATCCTCAAAGAGTATTCCATCTCGAAAGGTTTTTAATACAGTTTTTATGAAAAACGTAAATTTCTACTTAAATAAAAATTAATTTTTTATAATTATATAAATATTACAAATACATATATTTTCAAAATATAATAACCTTATATTTTTTCAAATCAAAGAATTATAAGTTTCATCAAAATACCATCAAGATACCAACAAAAGTTAAGCTTTACAACAAAATACCATGAACTTTCCAAACTAAGCTATTATCACTAAAATACCTCAAATCCCTAAAATTCACATCCATGGAAACTCTAAATAATATAAATAATTTCTCGAGATTATTTTGAAACTATATATTAAAAATATTTTTCATAAACCCCCCTCGAGTTATATAAAACTATACTTAAAGACTTTAGTAAATATAGGTTTAAGTGGGATCAATTCTCTTGAGCTCCAGGGGCCGGAGAAAGTGAGTGCTTGCCTATTTAAGGTAGAAAACTTAACGGTGTTATTAATGGTAATTGTCTTGGAAAAAGACACAAATCCGGTCGTTTATGTGCAGCAGTTATCGATAACTTCCGAACATTATTCAGGATCTAAATCAGTTATAAGTGTGTGACTCAAATCTGAGTCTAAATCAAACCAGAATCCAAACTCGAACCAGAATCCAATTCAAACATGAATCCAAACTCTAACATGTATGTTCCCCGCCGAAAGACGCGATCGGGACGTTGGGACGTCAGGCCTGAAATTCGAGGGCAGATGCTAATTGGTGCTATCCGTCCACCTCTCCGAAGATACCAAGTTGATTTATGGCACCGTGTATCGAAGGTTTAAACGGATGCGGCCGATATAGAAGACTTCGTCAGATTCCCCTTCGTTTGAGGGTTTTTTGATTGTGGGGACGCTTTTCCCTGCAGGTGCTAGCCCCTGCAGTTAATTACGCTACCGCATCGCGGTAACAACTTTCTCCTTCTCCAGATGGTCACTTCATGTCGTGGGTGTTTGTTTTGTTTGTGGTTGCCCGTGGATTGTATACAGAGACTAATTTATGTTGTTGCCCGTAGGGCATGGATTAGTCCAAATCCGTATCTTCTTAGATTTGGGTTTAAGGATACGTTAGCCTCATTTGAGACTAAGATCAAATTAAACGTATGTTAAGGATACGTTAGTCTAATTTTTTTTAGACTAAGATCAACTTAACAGGATCGTTTAGATCCAACAAAAGAGCATTTGGACTCTATTGTTTAGTTTAGGGACATTGCGGTCGATTAGTTTAAGGACATTGCGGTCCATTGTTAGTTTAAGGACATCTCGGTCCGTGAGTTTAACGACCTCACAGTCAAGGTTAAGGACATCGTAGTCTGTGGGTTTAAAGGGACCCCACAGTCCGAGGTTAAGGACATCGTAGTCTATGAGTTTAAGGACCCCACAGTTCGTAGTTTAAATACGTCATAGTCTATAAAGTTTAAGGACATCGTAGTCCATGGGCTTAAGGACCCCACAGTCCGAGGTTAAGGACATCATAGTCCGTGGGTTTAAAGGGACCCCATAGTCCGTAGAGTGTTTGGTTGTCGGGACCCGTCACCTCTCTGAAGACGTTGAAAGATTACAACGACATATATCAGAGGAGTAAAGAGATGTACCCTCGAACCGGTGTGAGTTGGTTGAAGGATCTATAGTCCAATTTGGGGACTAAGGTCTGTTAAAAGGTTTATGAGCATATGGGCTCAGTTGATATGAGTTGAGGACTTATAGCCAATCCCTTTATTTGGGCTTGGCCCATTTAATAATGCTGAGCATTAGATCCTGACATTTTTTTGTCTTGTATTGAATGCATAGCATTCATCAGAATAATGTGTGTTCTGACAGCGCGCCACGTGGCGCGTCAGGCGCTTTGCACCAATTAAAGAGCGCATTGCGCTTCTTCCAAGTAGCGCACACGAAAAGGACACGTGTCGCGCTTAGCGCTAAGCGCCAGTTTTTGAGCGCATTGCGCTTTCAATTTATGAGAGCATTGCGCTAGTTTAGTGGCGCACCAGTGAGTGACACGTGGCGCGCTTGGCACTGAGCGCCAGTCCATGAGCGCAGTGCGCTATTTCAGAAGCGCAAAGAGCAACTTGCATACGTGGTTGACACGTGGCGCGTTTTGGCGCTGAGCGCCAGTCCAAGGAGCGCAAAAGCGCAGTTCAAGAGTGCAAGATATTTTTCAATAGCGCAAAGCGCATTTGATCAAATTTATGATCTGTGAACAAATTTATGTTCTTTTTAAAGGAGTCTTTGCCTCAAGTTCAAGAACAACAATTCTTATTTTGAAAGGGCTTTGCCTTTGTAGATCAAGTATCTGTGTGAAGAATATGTTCTTTTATTATGTGATGGGATCTTTTGATCTCTTTTATGCAAGACCTTGGTCTGCATAGATCTATGATCTTTTAAGAAGATAATTCTTCTGTTTTAATGAGATAATTTCATCTCTTTGTGCAAGAATCATTCTTTTTACCTTGAAGAAATGCTCTTCTTTCAAGAGCTTGCTCTCTTTCTTTTGAGTTTTCTCAAAGTTTGTAGGGGGGTTTCTCTCTATCATACTTGAAGTCTTGGGGCCTTTATATAGGGCAAATTGATTTGTTAAATCAGTTAAATAGATCTTTCTCTGATTGATTTGGGGATGTTTCCCTACCGTTGGATCTTTGATCCTAGGGCATCTGTTTTACAGAAGGCAATCTTCTTGTTTTGAACAAGATTGGAAAGATCTTTCCATAACAGAATTTTAATTCTGATTAATTAATGATTTATCATTATTAGATCTCTTGATCTAACGGTGGGGAATTTTTAATTCCAGTGCTAGTGCACCTACGTTTGACACGTGGCGCGCAGCGCAGAGTGCAGCGCAGGCTGCGCTAGCGCTGGATCTGAAGTATTGCTTCAACTTTTAAATTTTGAATTTTAGAACAGAGCTTTGCTCTGATTGGGGGAAATAAATGCCCCCCCACCGTTGCGCTCACGTGGCCCACATGTGAGTGCAACGGTGGCGACATCTGCGCCCTTGGATTAACTCAGAAGTTGAAAAGGCGTTTCAATGCCTATAAATAGGACCTTTGGTCCCTTAGATGATTTTCATCTTCTTCTTGAGAATTTTTATTCAGGGCATTGCTCTTCAGTTTAAGAACTTTTCAAGAGTCAGAACTCTATCAAAACTTAGGTAAAGTTTAATTTTTTTTAATAAATTAAGGTTTTACCCATTAACAGAGCCTTGCTCTTCATAAATCTTTGATCTAAAGAAAACCCATTTAGGGTTTCAATAATAGAGTTTTGCTCCCTTCGGATCATGAGACTATAGATCTAAGGAGATCTTTTCTTGGGGTTTCTTAGCCCATGAACAGAGCTTTACTCTTTTGAATCATGTTGATTTGTTAATCATTGATGAAAAACTCTTAAGAGTTTGTTCATGGATCTTGAAGATCCCAGATTTTTTTAATAAAAAATTAATCTTAAATAATTCTTTTCTGATGGATTTTTCCATCATCATTACAGAGCCAGGCTCTTGACATTCTCGGGGAATCTCTTTAAATTCCTTTCATAATTGACTTTGACAGGTGTCATTCCTGTTTGTAAAGTATTGCTCTCGAGGAGTTTAACTCCTTGACCCAAAGGGTCGCTTATTAAATGAGATTCCCTTTTTAGGATTTCTCGCAAATTCGAATTTACTAGGTGTCATAATTTAGAATTTGTTTTCTCCATGGGGATATCAAGAGTCGTTTAAATTCCGTATCTGTTTTTCTTCATTACTGATCTTCTAATGATGTTTCTTTTCAGGCACTATGGTTGTTCATTTATATAGTCTGCACGAGTACATCTCTTATGAGGATATTCGCATACAGGGCCGTTGCCAAAATCAAGAGTTTACAGATGCCCAATGTGCGGAGATTATGGATCGTCTGCATGCACACGCCGGTTGGCTGCTTCCTCTCCGTTCCGCTCTCTTGAAAATCGTAGTGGGAGCAATTTGGAGGGCACTTTCTGGGTTTCACGAGGCCATGCCGCTTAATCCGCTGGATGATGCCGAAGACAAGGTGCATTCGGTGTACCTGTCGAGGCTGATCTCGAAGAAGCGGCGAGATACCCTCATTGATATTCTGCATCAAACTTTCCAACAGACGACGATAATCGCTTCTTATCGAAGGGAGGGGGACATTGGCGAGGATCTCGACACTCGTGAGCGCGAGAGGATGCACACGAGAATGGTCAGAAAGTCTCTAGACAGCCTTACTTTCGAATTCCTCAATCCATGCCCTGGATCTGAGGTTTTACCATTGTAATCATTTTGATGATGTTTTCGTTTACTGCTTTCATAATTGTAAGAACTTTTTCGAAGCATGAATGGAAAATTCTTCATTTCAGCGTGTTTTATTTTATTTACTAAATCTTTTGTACATGCATGAACGGGTATGCTTCGCACGCTTAATCAAATGCGAATCAAATGTTCTCCTTGTCGCTTTCTTCTCTTTTCTGTGTTGTTGGTGTGTTACTCTGGCAGGTGTGGCCTGTAGATAATAAAGAACATTTCATCTTGAACTCTTCAGGAGGTAGTGATGGCTTAGGAAGCAGGTTCAGATCTGCTACCTAAGACTTTTCAACTTTATGAGCCGTGAGGGTCTTATAAAGACTTTTCTCCCTACGAGTCGTGAGGATCTTGTAGGTGTCTTTTCTCCTTAGGAATCGTGAGGATTCCTAAGCGCGTTTTCTCTTGAGAGTCGTAAGGATCTCACAAGAGAATTTTTCCTCCAACAAGTCGAGAGGACCCGTAAGCGGTTGTTTCCCTCCTTGTCGAGATTCGACTTTGGAGAGTGTGGCCCGTGAATAGTATGCAAGAGTCCATTTTAGGACCGACTTGCAGGGCCCTAGTGCTTAAGAAACCGGTTCTTATCCCCATTGCCTAAGGCTTTTCCCTACGAGTCGAGACGAATCGAGAAGTTCTCGCAAAGACATTAATTTCCTCACGAGTTGAGACGAATCGAGCAATTCTCGCAGGAATTACCTAACGTCACAGTTAACCTCTGCTCTTTACGATAGAGGTCCATTAGGGTTTGTGGTACTAGGGTTTTGTCCGTCGTACCGTCGTGTTGGCTGATGTATTCCTCGATAGGCAATCTTGCTGTTCGAGTAGCCTTGCGACCGTCGTGTCTCTGATCCCTTCGGGGGCTGGACAAGACGTCTTCAAGCAATCCTCCGAGGCAGTTTGACCGTCGGAAGAGCAAGCGTTAGGAATTTTGCGATGCCGCTTTTTACTTGAGGTTAGGCCCATTTTGGAGAGCCCCGATGAGTCATAACCATTCCGCGCTGGTGTGGAACGATCTCCGATAGTCTTTCAGGTTTTATATGAGTTGCCGTCAAGACCCTGAAGCTAGGAATTTGGCCTTTTGCTTCATTTGCTGGCATTGCGTCTGCTTTATCGAGACGAATGTCGCGGTTGTCTCTAGGTTGCTGGTGAACCGTCGAGGTTTGGAACTAGGGATTTTGCCGTGGCTCCGTTGTTTGATTGTCGCGTCTGAATCCTGCTGGAGGAAGAACGCTGTAATGACATATCGTCTGTTGTTTCGAGATGAACGTCGAGGTGGTGACCACTCCGCACTGGTGTGGGATGATCTCCGATAGTCTTTCAGGTTTTATATGGGTTACCGTCAAGACCCTGAAGCTAGGAATTTGGCCTTCGCTTCGTTGTTTTGGCGCGTCCGAATCCTGTTGGAGAAAGAACGCTGTGGTGATATCTCGTCTGTTGTATCGAGACGAACGTCAAGGTGGTGACCACACTGCACTGGTGTGAGATGATCTCTGGTGGTCTTTCAGGTTTTATATGAGTTACTGTCAAGACCCTGAAGCTAGGAATTTGGCCTTCGCTTCGTTTGCTTTGGTGTGACCGAATCCTGTTGGGGGAAGGACGCTGTAGTGACATCTCGTCTGTTCTATCGAGACAAATGTCGAGGTGGTGACCACTCTGCACTGGTGTGGGATGATCTCCGGTGGTCTTTCAGGTTTTATATGAGTTGCTGTCAAGACCCTGAAGCTAGAAATTTGGCCTTTGCTTCGTTGTTTTGGCGCGTCCGAATCATGTTGGAGGAAGAACGCTGGGGTGACATCACATCTGCTGTATCGAGACGAACGTCGAGGTGGAGCTGAGATTTTGCCGTCACTTCGCTTTGTTTCGACCGTGAGGTTTTTTGTTGGCGTTGCATCTGCATCCTGCTGGACTGCGATGGAACGCCGTTGTTGACATTGCGTCTGGTGTAGCGAGAAGAATGCTGAGGTGGAGTTGGGATTTTGCCATCACTCCGCTTTGTTTCGACCGTGAGGTTTTTTGTTGACGTTGCGTCTGCTGTAACGAGATGAATATCGAGGTGGTTTCTAGGTTGTCTGTGAACCGTCGAGATTTGGAACTAGGTACTTGCTGTAGCTCTAGGGTTGATTGCAGCGTTTGAATCCTGCTGGAATGAGGAGGATCACCGTTGTTGATTTTTAGGCTATAGATATTGCCGTTAAGATTTGGAACTAGGGACTATGCCGTGGCTCCGTTTCGTTGTGTCGCTTCCGTGCCTTGCTGGCATAAGGAAGAACGCCGTTGTTGGTCTTCTGGGATGCAGATGTGACCGTTGAGACTTGGCTCTCTTTCAGGTGGAGCCTGATGGGATGATATGGTTCCCTCTTTGTTTGCGCTCCTGGATTGTATACAGGGATTGATGTGATATCACCTGTAGGGCATAAATTTCATCATTTTTTTATTTCTTTCTGCGATGCTCTATCATTTCAGCTTTAATATCGCGAAGGTCGCGATTTCCCAATCATTTCGGCTGTTTTTCGCGGTGCCCAATCATTTCGGCTATTTATTTTATTTTACTTGCCGCTTTTTATTGCGAATTGCCCAATCATTTCGGCTATTTTTTTATGCATACATTTTACTTGCTGATTTTGTTGCAAGTTGCCCCTTTATTTCGGCTATTTTACATGCATGTGTGGCTCGCTAGCTTCTTACTGCAAGCTTGGAATTAGACATCGATTTCGGCATCAGCACCGCTACAACTGGAATATTGCCAGGAGCGAATCATCATTTGCCTTCGTTGATGTCGAACAAAGATGGCTTAGCGGACAGGGTTAGGATCCTGTCGACTAAGGCTTTTAACTTCATGAGCCGTAAGGGTCTCATAAAGGTATTTCTCCCTGCAAGTCGTGAGGATCTCGTAGGTGCATTTTCTCCCTAGGAATTGTCAGGATTCCTAAGTGCATATTCTCTTATAAGTCGTAAGGATCTTACAACAGTGTTTTCTCCTTATAAGTCGAGAGGACTTACAAGGGTTGTTCACCGTGTAGACATATCCCTAGTCACGGATGAGACTTTGTTAGGGAAATGTTTATTCGCGCCCGTGGATTGTATACAAGGGTCAGCATTGCCGCTTGTAGGGCAAAATTGGAGGTTGTGGTGGCCACTTAAGAACATGTTCAGATCCCTGTAGTTTAAGACTTTTGAATCTTATGAGCCGTGAGGGTCCCATAAGAGGGTTCTCCTTACGAGTCGTGAGGATCTCGCAAGTGTAATTTCTCCTTAGGAATCATGAGGATTCCTAAGTGTGTTGCTCCCTTGTGAGTCATAAGGATCTCACGCAGGTGGTTTCTTCTTACAAAGTTGAGGGGACCTTGCAAGTGTCTTTTAACGAGATCGCGCCCTTTCGGGTTTTCACAAAACTCGCCGGTAGCCCAGCTGTTTTTACTCACGGAGCCCTTTCGGGTTTTCATCCGTGCCATTTTGCTTATGGACATACCGTTTCTTTTACGTCAGCCTGAGGATGCTGCGGGTTGGTAGTAGTTTAACAACGTTTCGGTCATCAGCCAGTTTTAGGACATAGTGGTCCATCGTTGCCGTATTTGAGGCGAATTTCTAGTTTACTGACTTTTCGGTCTGTGGGGCTTTCTCTATGAATGAGCATGATGCCCCCGGCATGTCCACCTTTTTAGGGGCATGAGGTTGCGGCGGTTTCACCTTCCAGTTTTCCGACAATGCGAATTTACCTTGTTGGTATTGGTCCTCAATCCAGTTTTTGAAGACGTAGCAGTCTTCGATCGGATGGCCCAATACTCGGTGGTAGAGATAGTAATTGGGATCGTTGACGTTGTTTGGCTGCAACGGGCGTTTTGGATCTGGCAGATTGATGAGTCTGTTGCGCACTACCAGCTCGAACAGTCTCCTCGTTTTATCTTGGGAAAACGAGTAAGGACGTCCTAGCCTCTCCTCGAGGGATGGGCATGGACGCATATTGTTTTGGCGAACAACCGGCTTTAAGTTGCTCGGCTGTTGTTGAGTATTGGCGACGAAAGTTGCTTTTCCTTTCCCCTTTTCATTCCGAGGATCCGTCTTTGAAGGAGATGGTCTATGACCCATCTGATCCATCTGGGCCAGCTTGTCAATCAAGGCCTGGAAAGTAGTTGGCTTGAAGAATATCATGAATTGCGATATGGTCGCTTGAGGGTCGAGGGTACCCACAAACATTCCTACCGCCGACGCTTCCTCGATACGCTGCTCGCATTTCGACCACAAATTTCGCCATCGTATTGCATATTGGACCCATGTTTCTCCAGGCTTCACCCTGGCATTGATCAATGCTGTTATTGGGGTGCGTTCACTAGCACTCGCGAAACGCTGGGTGAATAGTAGCTCCATCTCTGCAAATGTTTTGACAGAGTAGTTAGGCAGCTCCGAATACCATTCAAAGGCTGTTTCTGCTAAGCTGCCGATGAACTGACGAAGTAACAACTTATCATCGCCCCCGGTGTTGCCGCAAAGAGTCCTGAACTGAGCGATATATTGATGGGGATTTCCTGTCCCCTTGTACACATGGAATTTGGGGATCGTATATCCCGGCGGGTAACTTATTTGGTCATACCAGCCTGGATATCGTCGCCCAGTTTTAACAATTTGGCCGGCTGTTTCGTTCGCTCGGTGAGCTCGTATTTGTTGAGCTATATAATCATCGAGCGTGGCTTTTGAAATAGTTTCCTCTTTGGCTGCTGAAAGAGCCGGAGGAGGGTTCGATGACTCTCCTCTGTCGTCTTCAATAATGATCGGAGGGTCTTCAACTGGAGGATCCGGTTGTAACATCATCCCGACCATGTCTTGGAAGAGAAGCGCCATTCGTTTTATGTTGGCAGCTTGTTCCGCTGCCTCTTTGTCCTTCTTTTCGAGGACTCTGCGGAGGAAGTCAGCATCGGTTTCTTGTTCTTGACGTTGTTCCAATGATGTTTCCGGGCTTTCTTTTGGCCCGGTGAGTGCGGCCATTTGCGTTAGCATTTCCTAAAGCTTCTGTTGCTGCTCCTGGGCTTTTGTCACGGATCGGGTGAGCGGTCGGTGACCCATCGAAGTGCGGCTTTCCATTTTTCCGGAAGCCATATAAACAGTATGCACCACCATGCCCCCAGACCTAGGGCGTTTAGGCTTAACCTCTTTACGGTTTGCCGTAGTCACAGGGGCATTTTGCGGCCTCCCTCTCTTTTGAGTGGTTGACGTTGAGGGGGCCGTTGCAGTGGGCACCCAGGTGGTTGTCGTCCTTTATGGTTTGTTAGGACGGTTCTCTTCCTGCTGAACCTTCAGCTTTTTCTGTCGGCGGGGATAGTCTTGATCAATCATCGACTCCTGGACCCATCGCCAGACTTTGTAAACTTTGGAAGACAGCCATTGAGGGGGCTGATCCGGCTCTATTTCTGTAACATTCTCCACCGGTGGAGGAGATATTTTCAGTATGGCGGTAGGAGAGTTCCTACGCACCGTGTTCAGCAATTCAAAGTTGTTCCCGGTTAGAACAACAACATTGACTTCCACAGTTGGGACTGGTGGAATTAACCCAGAGGGGGAGTTGCCCCCAGCTTTCCTTACTCGGTGCCAGTGGCGACGTCGAGCGTGCCGAGCTGCTGGGATTGATTCAGCGATGGAGATGGCTTCGTCGTACCCCCTGTTTTGGAGAAGGGCTGTTGCCGGCGTCAGCCTCTTGAAGACCGATGTCCGTTGAGTAGCAGTATCTAATCTGTCAAAGACAGACTTTGGGGCAGGGACGGGAGCCGGAGTAGGAGCCAGAACAATCATTCTTGTAAAGACCGACCCTTTGGCAGGAGAAGCCGCCTTGACGACTTCGGTAGCAGGGATGGATATCCTCTTCGGAATAACCTTTTCTGGAATTGCAGGCTTCATCATGGGCCCACATGAACTTTGGCCCAATCTGGCGAAGACTGAGGCGCTGGAGCTGGACGACCCGTTGAGAGGGGCCGCTGTAGTTGCAAGCCGATCAAAGACCGACTTCTTGGGAGTTTCTTGTGTTAGTATAGGAGCGCTGAAGCTCGTTGGAGGGAGCATGGTCCCGAAAAACAATCCAGTGGTAGCCTGAGTGACCTGTTCCACCGATATCATGAATAGGGAGGCCGCTTGGGGCCCGTAAGCTATGCCTCCAGCTGAGGCGGAGCGTGAGTTGCAATTGCAGTTGGAACACTTCGCGCAAGTAGACGCCATTGATGTTTCGTTTTCTGCGTCAAGCAAGAAACCAAATCTTAGTACCTCGAACCCAAGGGCAACCATATCAAATCCCGATTCATTCGCGAACATGACACACGAAGTGTGGAGTGGAAAGAGGAAAAGGTCCCACCGGGCGTGCCAGAATCCGTTCCCCGCCGAAAGACGCGGCCGGGACGTTGGGACGTCAGGCCTGAAATTCGAGGGCAGATGCTAATTGGTGCTATCCGTCCACCTCTCCGAAGATGCCAAGTTGATTTATGGCACCGTGTATCGAAGGTTTAAACGGATGCAACCGATGTAGCAGACTTCGTCAGATTCTCCCTCGTTTGAGGGGTTTTTGATTGTGGGGACGCTCTTCCCTGCAGGCGCAAGCCCCTGCAGTTAATTACGCTACCGCATCGCGGTAACAACTTTCTCCTTCTCTAGATGGTCACTTCGTGTCGTGGATGTTTTTTTTGTTTGTGGTTGCCCGTGGATTGTATACGGAGACTAATTTATGTTGTCGCCCGTAGGGCGTGGATTAGTCCAAATCCGTATCTTCTTAGATTTGGGTTTGGGGTTTGGGTTTAAGGATACGTTAGCCTCATTTGAGACTAAGATCAACATAAATGTATGTTAAGGATACGTTAGTCTAATTTTTTTAGACTAAGATCAACTTAACAGGATCGTTTAGATCCAACAAAAGAGCATTTGGACTCTATTGTTTAGTTTAGGGACATTGCGGTCGATTAGTTTAAGAACACTGCGGTCCATTGTTAGTTTAAAGACATCTCGGTCCATGAGTTTAACGACCTCACAGTCAAGGTTAAGGACATCGTAGTCCGTGGGTTTAAAGGGACCCCCCAGTCCGAGGTTAAGGACATCGTAGTCCATGAGTTTAAGGACCCCACAGTCCGTAGTTTAAAGACGTCATTGTAGGGTGTTTTTCGTCACCCCATCGAGATGGGAATACGCGCGCGCTTGTCAGGCGTTCTTTAGATTCCCCCTGCCTAGGGTAGGACGGGGTTTAATGATTGTGGGGATCCGAATCTCCGGCAGCCGCGAACTAAGCTGCCGTTAATTACCCCTCGCCTTTAGAGCGAGGGAACCTCCGATTGACGGGTTAAACTGGTCAAGCGATCTCAATGTGCGGTGTACGTGCGATGTGTTTTGAAAGGGGGGTTTGGATATGTCGGGAGCCACGCAGAGTTTTTTACGGGGGACCCGCTACCCGGATAGCAGGCTTGGGGTCAAGGGGGCTAGCAGCCCCCTTGCGGGGTACGGGGCAGCGCCCCGTTAGAATTTTTTTCTACCAGGGACAGTGTCGTGGAGTATGTGTGTATGTACATATGTAAACATATGTATAGATATACATGTATATATATAAAAGGGGAAAGGACATCTAAAGGATGCGTGGGGCAGCACCTTGGACGCTGTGCGCCTAGGTGTTGTGCGCTCAGGCGCTAGAGTGCCACGTGTCGGCACGTGGGCGCTCTGAGCTTGAGCGTTGGGCACTTGAGCGCAAGCGCGCCACGTGTCGGCACGGGGGAGATTTGTGCTCGAGCGCTTGCGCTGGAGTGCAAGCGCGCCACGTGTCGGCACCGGGACGACTTGCGCTGGAGCGCTTGCGCTTGAGTGCAAGCGCGCCACATGTCGGCACCGGGACGACTTGCGCTCGAGCGCTTGCGATTGAGCGCAAGCGCGCCACGTGTCGGCACGTGGCGCGCTTTGCGCTCGAGCGCTGAGCGCTTGAGCGCAAGCGCGCCACGTGTCGGCATGCAGGCGCTCTGCGCTTGAGCGCCGGCTAGAAAAAGAGGCTTTTAGCCTAAAAAAGATTTCTCGAAAGAGAGATCAGAGAGGAGTTGGACTCCTGAGTGTGTTTTTGGGGTTAATGGAAGGGGTTCTTCTTCTTCCTCCTCTGTTAGCTGGATCTTGAAGATCAAGAGATGTGAGATCTCAAAATTTCTCCTTTTTGAGATCTGATGACAAATCCAAGTTCCCCTTTGTGGGTTTCGTGGTGAAAAACTATTTTGTTTTTGAAAAGGAAGAGTAAAACTCTTGATTTAATTCAAAAGAAAGAAGAAGGTTTGAGACCTTCAGAAAAGGGAAAGAGATACAAACCCTAGGTTTTTTGTGAGAATGAAAAGTGTATTCTTTATTCATCATCATGTTGCCTTATATAGGCTTACATATTTACATATAGCCCCTTGGGCTTTACAAAAATGGCATTTTAGCCATCCCATGGCTCATGTGCCATTTCATATTTGCACATAAGCCATGGGCTTACAAAATATTGGCTTTATGCCTATTTTGTTTACATTCATGCATAAACAATTACATAAAAATTATTTATTACATGATTTCGTTGTTGGCATGGGGAGGCTGGCTGTGGGCTCGACTTGGACATGGGCCCGCTTGACCTGGGCTTGGGCCCGCTTGGCTTGGGGTTGACTTTGATTTTGACTTGGTCAACCGGGGTGTAAATTTTTACCCCAACAGTCATAGTCTATAAAGTTTAAGGACATCGTAATCCATGGGCTTACGGACCCCACAGTCCGAGGTTAAGGACATCATAGTCCATGGGTTTAAAGGGACCCCACAGTCCGTAGAGTGTTTAGTTGTCGGGACCCGTCACCTCTCTGAAGACGTTGAAAGATTACAACGACAGATATCAGAGGAGTAAAGAGATGTACCCTCGAACCGGTATGAGTTGGTTGAAGGATCTATAGTCCAATTTGGGGACTAAGGTCTGTTAAAATGTTTATGAGCATATGGGCTCAGTTGATATGAGTTGAGGACTTATAGCCAATCTTGGGCTAAGTCCAATAAATGTTTAACATTTTATTATTCTGGGCTGTTGAGCCTTTATTTGGGCTTGGCCCTTTCAATAATGCTGAGCATTAGATCCTGACATTTTTTTGTCTTGTATTGAATGCATAGCATTCATCAGAACGATGTGTGTTCTGACAGCGCGCCACGTGGTGCGTCAGGCGCTTTGCGCCAATTGAAGAGTGCATTGCGCTTCTGCCAAGTAGCGCATACGAAAAGGACACATGTCGCGCTTAGCGCTAGTTTAGTGGCGCACCGGTGAGTGACACGTGGCGCGCTTGGCACTGAGCGCCAGCCCATGAGCGCAGTGCGCTGTTTCAGAAGCGCAAAGCGCAAGTTGCATACGTGGTTGACACGTGGCGCGTTTGGCGCTGAGCGCCAATCCAAGGAGCGTAAAAGCGCAGTTCCAGAGTGCAAGGCACTTTTCAATAGCGCAAAGCGCATTTGATCAAATTTATGATCTGTGAACAAATTTATGTTCTTTTTAAAGGAGGCTTTGCCTTAAGATCAATAACAACAGTTCTTATTTTGAAAGGGCTTTTCCTTTGTAGATCAAGGATCTGTGTGAAGAATATGTTCTTCTTTTATTATGTGATGAGATCTTTTGATCTCTTTTATGCAAGACCTTGGTCTTCATAGATATATGATCTTTTAATAAGATAATTCTTCTGTTTTAAAGAGATAATTTCATCTCTTTGTGCAAGAATCATTCTTTTTACCTTGAAGAAATGATCTTCTTTCAAGAGCTTGCTCTCTTTCTTTTGAGTTTTCTCAAAGTTTGTAGGGGGGTTTCTCTCTATCAGACTTGAAGTCTTGGGGCCTTTATATAGGGCAAATTGATTTGTTAAATCAGTTAAAGAGATCTTTCTCTGATTGATTTGGGGATGTTTCCCCACCCTTGGATCTTTGATCTTAGAGCTTCTGTTTTACAGAAGGTAATCTTCTTATTTTTAACAAGATTGGAAAGATCTTTCCATAACAGAATTTTAATTCTGATTAATTAATGATTTATCATTATTAGATCTTTTGATCTAACGGTGGGGAATTTTTAATTCCAGCGCTAGCGCACCTACGTTTGACACGTGGCGCGCAGCGTAGCCTGCGCTAGCGCACCCGTGTTTGACACGTGGCGCGCAGCGCGCCTAGCACTGGATTTGAAGCGTTGCTTCAACTTTTAAATTTTGAATTTTAGAACAGAGCTTTTCTTTGATTGGGGGAAACAATGTATACTTGAACATGAACCTGAATATCAAACCTGAATACAAGACTTGACCTGACTGAACCATGACTATAACTTGATATGACTACAAGCTTACATCCTGAATCTGACCACTTGAAGAACTTGTATCCATGATTTCGGCAAGACTTGTAAATATAATCTATACAATACATTACGGGGTTAACGGGGTAGATTGGTACGGAATGTATAACGTGTCACGAGATGATCACTAAAAGATACCTACATGAACTCTCATGTCGTTGTCCCGTGGGTTTTGACGGGGCCTTATACTACATGTTACTATAGTCCACGGGTGTTCCATATATCCCAGCTTCGAAAATATGTGAGCGACCCCAGCCACATCCTTGATCACTACGAGCTTACAGTCCAGACTGACCTGACTCGCGAGCAAAAACCCGTTGAGATCTTGGATCGAAAGGTAAAAACACTGCGGAACAAGGAAGTAAACTTGGTTTGAGTGATGTGGAGAAAAGATTCACCAGGAGAATCAACGTGGGAACGAGAAGATGACATGCGTGCAATATACCCTTACTTATTTGTAAATTAGTCCCTATGTAAATGTAAATTTCGAGGATAAAATTTTTATAAGGAGGGTAGAATGTAACGACTCTGAATTTACTGTACAAAAATTTTCAGTTTAATATACAGAAAGGAGTTTACAAGCCTAAGTACAATTTATATGTTAATTTTTGTTTAAGAATAGTAAGAAACAATTTGTAGCTCACTGGTAAAGTCTTGCACTGCTGTGACGTAGCCCCTGTGTTCGAATCCCATCAGACACATTATTTTTTCTGATTTTCTTTTTAAACTATTTGGAAGCCCAAAAGCTTACACGTGTAATGCACATAAAAATGAAAAGTCTGAAGAAATAAACATGTGCAAAAGAGTATTAATACTGAGATAAACACGTGGCACCAATCCGACGGCCCTAATCCCACAATCGACCGACGGAAAGTGCATTATGGCCGATGGGACTGGTGAGCCGTAGGCAATGAGGCCCGGACTTTGCACACACGACCCTTCCCCTACCCCTAACTCCCCTGCACTGATTGATTGCTCTGCAATCAAACAGAGACCCCCCAATTCCACATTTATCATCATTTTAATGCATTTCAATTCATGTTTTTATTTCCAAAACCCTAATTCCACACTATAAATACTACCCCATGCCCTAGCCCTTCATCATTCTGAAAATTATAGCCAAAATTCTCAAAATTTCTCAAGTACAAGTGGAGTAGAAGGTGAGTTAGCAAGTGATCAAGTTCCGGCGAGGATCGAAGCAAGTTTCGATGATTCCGTGACACCACGACGACAACCCTCCCTCCTTCTACTTTCTCTTAACCTAAATAACTAGTAAGTCCCTTCCAATTCTCATTCTTCTTCTCTAAAAATTCTTTTTCAAAACATATGTCGGAAGTGGAGTTAATACCGACATCTTCTTCTATGGTATATAAAATCCACTTTTTCTTACATATTTGGTATCTATATCCTTACAAAAAATTTGTAATCATAAAACTAAGGTTTAGAACCAACTTTCACTCAAATATGTCATGTAACAAAACTTTAATTTAATTTTTACATTAAAATACCATGAACTTTGTATATACCATCTTTATTTGTTTTGCTTAAACATACATTTAGAAAAATTCACGTGGTAACAACCTACCTCTCACATACATACATGGTTTCCATAGCACGATATCTTTTGAACATATTTTATTTACGAACATAAGATTACATTAAAATACCATTTACTATAAAAACGGTTTTCTTTGGAATTGTATTTTAAAATTCCTTTGCAAATAAATCTCTACAACCCTTTTTAAGGAACCCACTACTGGATGGTGCGGATTATCGCATATTCTTGGGCTAGTAGAGCGAGATGCAAACCTCCTCACCAAGCATTCGGTCTCGAAAGGTTTTTAATATGGTTTTTAAGTAAAACACAATTTTCTACTTAAATAAAAATTAATTTTTTATAATTATATAAATATTACAAATCTATATATTTTCAAAATATAATAACCTTATATTTTTTCAAATGAAAGAATTATAAGTTTCATCAAAATACCATCAAGATACCAATAAAAGTCAAGCTTTACAATAAAATACCATGAACTTTCCAAGCTAAGCTATTATCACTAAAATATCAAATCCCTAAAATTCACATCCATGGAAACCCTAAATAATATAAATAATTTCTCGAGGTTATTTTGAAACTATATATTAAAAATATTTTTCATAAAACCCCCTCGAGTTATATAAAACTATATTTAAGGACTTTTGTAAATATAGGTTTAAGTGGGATCAATTCTCTTGAGCTCTAGAGAGCCGGAGAAAGTGAGTGCTTGCCTATTTAAGGTAGAAAACTTAACGGTGTTATCAATGGTAATTGTCTTGGAAAAAGACACAAATCCTGCCGTTCATGTGCAGTAGTTATCGATAACTCCCGAACATAATTCAGGATCTAAATCAGTTATAAGTGTCTGACTCAAGTCTGAGTCTAAATCAAACTTGAATCCAAATTCAAACTAAAATCCAATTCAAACATGAATCCAAACTCTAACATGTATACTTGAACATTAACCTGAATATCAAACCTGAATACAAGACTTGACCTGACCGAACCATGGCTATAACTTAACATGACTACAAGCTTACATCCTGAATCTGACTACTTCAACAACTTGTATCCATGGTTTCGGCAAGACTTGTAAATATAATCTATACAATACAATACGGGGTTAACGGGATAGATTGGTACGGAATGTATAGCGTGTCACGAGATGATCACTAAAAGACACCTACATGAACTCTCGTGTCATTGTCCCATGGGTTTTGACGGGGCCTTATACTACATGTTACCATAGTCCACGGGTGTTCCACATATCCCAGCTTCGAAGATATGTGAGCGACCCCAGCCACATCTTTGATCTCTACGAGCTTACAGTCCAGACTGACCCGACTCACGAGCTACAACCCGTTGAGATCTTGGATCGAAAGGTAAAGACACTGCGGAACAAGAAAATAAACTTGGTCCGAGTGATGTGGAGAAAAGATTTGCTAGGAGAATCAACGTAGGAACGAGAAGATGACATGCGTGCAATATACCCTTACTTATTTGTAAATTAGTCCCTATGTAAATGTAAATTTCGAGGACGAAATTTTTATAAGGAGGGTAGAATGTAACGACTCTGAATTTACTGTACAAAATTTTTCAGTTTAATATACAGAAAGGAGTTTACAAGCATAAGTACAATTTATAAGTTAATTTTTGTTTAAGAACAGTAAGAAACAACTTGTAGCTCACTGGTAAAGCCTTGCACTGCTGTGACGTAGCCCCTGTGTTCGAATCCCATCAGACACATTATTTTTTTCTGATTTCCTTTTAAAATTTTTGGAAGCTCAAAAGTTTACACGTGGAATGCACATAAAAATGAAAAGTGTGAAGAAATAAACATGTGTAAAAGAGTATTAATACTGAGATAAACATGTGGCACCAATTCGACGACCCTAATCCCACAATCGACCGGCGGAACATGCATTATGGCCGGCGGGGACGGGTGAGCCATAGGCAATGAGGCCCGGGCTTTGCACACACGACCCTTCCCTTACCCCTAACTCCCCTGCATTGTTTGATTGCTCTGCAATCAAACAGAGACCCCTCAATTCCACATTTATCATAATTTTAATGCATTTTGATTCATGTTTTTAATTCCAAAACCATAATTCCACACTATAAATACTACCCTATGTCCTAGCCCTTCATCATTCTGAAAATTATAGCCAAAATTCTCAAAATTTCTCAAGTACAAGTGGAGTAGAAGAGGAGTTAGCAAGCGATCAAGTTCCGGCGAGGATCGAAGCAAATTCCGGCGATTCTGCGACACCACGACGACAACCCTCCCTCCTTCTACCTTCTCTTAACCTAAATTACTAGTATGTCCCTTCCAACCCTCATTCTTCTTCTCTAAAAATTCTTTTTCAAAACATATGTCGGAAGTGGAGTTAATACCGACATCTTCTTCTATGGTATATAAAATTCACTTTTTCTTACATATTTGGCATCTATATCCTTACACAAAGTTTGTAAACATAAAACTAAGGTTTAGAACCAACTTTCACTCAAATATATCATGTAACATAATTTTAATTTAACTTTTACATTAAAATACCATAAATGTAACGCCTTAGATTTCGGTTAGTGTTCGTTTAGATGTTAATGCGGGTTTACTGTAAAAAGTTTACCAATTCGGGTTCCTCACATTTTATAACATTTAATTAATAATTTATTATTATTTGTTATGAACATGCACGCACGTGTGCACGTAAATGTGAGGTTTGTTTGTGCTAATCTAGTTCTTAGCAAACATGACACTTAACCTAATCCCTTTGCTTTATCCAAATCATTGCTTTAATCCTTAACCATTCTTTGATCTTTTGTGTGTGAGAGAGAGAATTGTTTTGGAAGTGAGGAGGTGGCAATGATGAGGTGTGGGTGCATTTATGTGAGAGTATGGTTTGCATTTAATGCTAATGTTACACTCGCCTCTCACCTCACCCTACACTCACCTCCCTCTCTTATTTACTCACACTCTCTTATTCTTTCTCACTTAATTTCTTTTCATTTTCCTTATTCTCTCTCAACTCTAAGCTGAACACTATCTTATATTCATCAAAATCCAACACAAAACTTCACAATCTCATCAAAAAAATCACTTCTTTTTCTTGGATTTGCCTCTTGGATGCCTTGGAGTGTGCAAAGCTTGGATCTTTGAGTTCTTTTTGTGTAGGTAATGATTCCTTTCTGTTCTTTAAGTGTTTATTCTGTAGATTAGCTTGTTAGTTTTAGTTTTTATCGCGTATCGTATCGTTTCGGGTAAATATCGTATTTTTAGTGTAATGTTTGGGTCTCAGATGATCTGCTGTTAAACCAGGTAATTGTTGCAAAAGTTGACATGACAGTACCTAGTGTAGACACCTAAAACCTACCCTCAAAATACGAACCATTTCCATCATGAAACGGCCGCAGATTTAATGGTTCTGGCCGCAATTTGCGGCCAGAGTAGGGACTGGGGTGGTGAGTTTTTGGATAGGGGTCTCTGTGGTGGTATGTGGTCTCATGGTACTTGCAATTTTTACAAATTACTGGTACAGAAAAATCTGGGACCACTTTACGTATTTCTAGTGTTTCTTTTCGTGCGATACGTTATCCGATACGGTGCGTGTTCTGTGTTGCTGTTGCTCTGAGTTGGTTTCGTAGTGTCGCTATACGCGTTAGCTACAACACGAACCCTTTAGAGTACGTATGTGTGTCGTGTTGGTCCGTGTAGATTGTACGTATTTTGGGTCTATTGCTAATATATTTCTGTTATATTGTTTTATGTTACAGGTTCGCAGGAGGGAACTTCGGACACTGCTCCAAAGGGAAAACAGGTGGTAGGCTTCACCTAGCCAGGAGCGTTGGTGAGTAGATTTAACATCTATAGGGGAATCGTCCACATGGCGTTATGCGTCTGGGCTAGAATTGACTTGAATTGTCGCATATTCTATTTCATATTTAGAATTGCGCATTCACCTTTCTGCTTAGTTATTGTTGTGCTTGGACTAGTATCCTTAGGACACTGCACATATTATTGACGGCTCATGTTGCACGAGCACTGATTGTATGCCTCACACACCGTCAATAATTGCCATGACACGCACAACCCACTTATAGATATAATATAGTTTGGTTAGGAACATTGAGACATTGATTCATAGTTCTTTACGCATATGACATATAGTATACCTATATATCTATATGCTTATACATATGCCTTGACGTACTTACATGCTAGTTATCTGTATACCTATAGAGTATTGTACCATTAGCAATAGGTACATTCACACTTAATGACATAGCTACAGGTATACCTTGCACGCATACTTCACTTATACCCAGGGGGTATATTAAATCATTACTTATAAGTAGATACATATACCTTGCTATACCTTTGTGTTTACACATATATCAGTTATAGCTACATATTTACCTTTACTTGATGTTATTTAGAATTTGAGAAAATAGGAACTGCATGATATTTTATATTAACTTATTGCAGTTAATTAGCGCCTTTTTCCTTTATATGCTTACATTTCAGTTTTATGTTGCATATATCATATTCATGGATTTTCGCATTGAGATATGGATTTTTCATGATGTTTTCTGGATTTGGGGACCGTGGGAGTTCATGAAATTATGCATTATTTGAAAAACCCGGTTTCCCTTTATATGATATTTCAGCATCCACCATGAGATTTATCAGTTCTGATATATATATATATATATATATATATATATATATATATATATATACCCCATTCGAGGAGGCGTCGAGGCCGTATGAGGGTACATGGTGGGGCCCGGAGGTACCCCAGGGCAAGACGATTGATGGACCTTGCCGATTGAGCCTGTCAGGGGAACCATACCATCCGGTGACATTACCTATGACTCGGCGGTTATCGTGGGGATACCGACGGGAGTCATGTATGTATGGATACGTGGAAAGACGAGGGTCAGAGCTAGGTGCTCGTACTTTTCGGTATAGCGTATGATACGTACCTATCAGGGTGCCAGTCTTGGTGACAGCACTTGATAGATTAGCATTTCTGTGTCGATGCTTGACACATTGGTTTCATGATATTTTTACTGCGTTACGCCTGTAGACGTTGCGTAGTATTAGGTCCGTCACGTGCCAATTCCGGGTCGTGACAAAATTGGTATCAGAGGGCTAGGTTTTACCTTTCGGAGTGTAGGATGACCTTGGTATGATGGAGTAGGTGGCTTAAGCAGAGTAACGTAGTGTGTGTATGTCCACGGCATACTCACGATGCGGTACTCCGCCCAAAGTGACCTAAGTACAAATTTCTTGAAATTCCTTCCTTGATGACATATCCTTGTGATTCTATTTCCGTGTTCTTATCGACCCTTATTTACATTTATAGCCTTGTCGCCGATGACTATGGGGACCCAGAGTGATGCAGCGAGGACGGACCTGGATGCCACGCTTGTTGCACAGGTGCAGACGGATCCGCCTTCGACAGATAGTATCGTTAGGCTTGTGGCAGAGATGCAGGACTTGCGCCAGACGATGAGTTCATTGGTTGAGGTCGTTCAAGCGCAGCGACAGGAGGTTGTCACCCCTGTTACCCAGTTGTTCCTTGTGATCAGCATGCAGTAGTCCGTCACTTACATAGCACCAGTGGATGTAGCCCCAGTTGACGAGGCACGCCTTCCAGAGACTTTGAGAGTTCCGGGATAGTGGAGGACTCGTACCGGTGTACCAGCCCAGAGACAGAGGCTTAGTCGTCGAGACAGATTTCGTGACCGTCGCGGGAGTAGTAGAGGCTTAGGACGAGGACAGTCGTTCAGCTCTCATCTCTAGGAGGGTCAGCAGTCATCGCATGGATGTTTTCGATGCGGAAGCCTTCAACACTTCGTCAGATATTGTTCCTTAGCACCATGTCAGGCTTATGTGCAGAGAGGTCATGGACGTAGAAGGTTCGCTCAGAGGGGAAAAGTTAGAAGAGGAGGAGTTCAGCCAGTTGCGGGTAGGGGGCAGACACGAGAGTTTGCTTCTACTCATTGGGACGTGCGGGCGTCCAATGCAGAGTTTTCAGGTATCCTTAATTCGTATGTTCTTTTGATGCATTTGTTTGTTTTTCACACTTTATGCCGTGATTGGGACGAGAGTCGTGTTAGGTAGATCAGCCGTTTGTTGTGTTAACTTCTGTCAGCGATTCTTTTGTTGCGCGACACGTGTTTCGGTCGTGTGCCAATCAGATAGGAGATAGAGATCCGTCCGTCGTTTTGATCCTTCTAGAGATGTTGGATTTGAAGTTCTTCTGGCACGGACTGGTTATCTACGTGTTAGACGTCTATGGACTATCGTGAGGAAACAGTCAGGTTTTGTTTTCCCGGCAAGTCAGTTCTTGTTGTGCAGGTGGACAGTAGTGCCGCCTCTCACAGCTTGAATTCAGCCTTTTTCGCTAGTCGGCTTTTGAGGAGAGGATGTCGAGGATTCTTTGCGTTTATTTGTGATACCGTAGCCACAGTGGGTTTGTTGGACCGGGTTCCTTTCGTGCGAGAGTTTTCCGACGTTGTTCCAGATGAGCCGGCGAACCTTAAGGAGCTTAAGGATCAGCTGCAGAGTTGTTTGTTGGGGGGCTTGTTGCGTCTGAGTGTTTCGCATTAGGGAGCTCCTATTTCTGTTCGTCAAGGAAAAGGACGACATTTAAGGTTGTGTATTGATTGATCGTCAATTGAACCGGCTTACGGTGCAGATAGGTATCCTTTACCTTGCATTGACGATTTCTTGATCAGCTTGCGAGTGCGAGACCTTTTTTCTATGTTTGTTCAGGATCAGGTCATCATTATTGCGGGTTCGGAGTGATGACATTCTGAAGACTGCCTTGTGCGTGCTACGGGCTTCGCGTGTTTTGGTTGTGTCGTCGAACTCACCAATGACCTAGCAGCATTCGTAGATATGATGAACCAGATCTCTTCAGGCCATTCCTCGACCAGTTATTGTTGTGTTATTGACGACATTCCGGTCTATTCAATGTGTCTTGAGGAACAGGAGCAGCACTTGAGGATTTTTTTTGCAGATACTGGGAGAGCACCAGCTGTTTGCTAGATTCTCGGAGTGTTCCTTCAGGCTTGTTTGTGTTGACTCCTAGGTCTTGTAGTTACGGGAGACGGTTTTCGTATGGTTCCGAGAAAGATCGAGGCCATACAGCTTTGTCCTGGACTTGTGTACAGACGGAGGTCCGCAGATTTTGGGCTTATCAGGTTTTTACCGCCGTTTCGTGCAGGATTGCTAGTGTAGTGCTGTACCGTTGACTGGACTAACCGGAAAGGAGGTTTATTTTCTTTGGACCGAGGCATGCGTGTAGAGTTTTTCAGCAATTGAAGACTTGGTTAGCAACTGCATCAGTTCTTTCTTTGCTTTCTGGTTCGGGCGACTTTGTTGTTTAACTATGATGTTTCGCGAGTGGGGCTTGATTTTGCGCTGATGCGACATTATAGAGTTATCGCTTTTGCTTCCTTACATTAGAGGAAGTACTAGCAGGATATCCCACTCATGATCTGGAGATAACCGCGGTGGTCTTACGTTGGAGATTTGGAGACACTACTTATTCGAGAGTCGTGTCAGATTTTCACGGACCACCAGAGCTTAATGTACATCTTCCTACAGTGGGTTGTGATTGTTGAGATAGTCTTCTGTAGATTTACAGTTCTTGTGCGATCGTTGAGTACAGCTTAAGTTCGCCTCTACTGAGGGGACAGCTTGCTTATGTCCGCGCCCGACCACTTTTCCTTAATCGCTTTCGCGAGATACCGCCCGCCGATACTCGTTCGTCAGAGATACTTGAGCATACTTGGCTGGGTAATGATCCGGAGTCCTTGATTTGTGACTTGGGTGTGCTACATTTAGGGACGCGTTTGTGTACCTGATACTATTGGGTAGAGACACGAAATCCTAGAGTAGGCACATCTGTCAACTCTCTGTACTCATTCAAGTTCCACCAGCATTTGACGTGACTTGTGAGATAGTTACGGGTGGGCAGGGATGTAAAGAGAAGTTTCGGGTTTCGTTTCAAGGTGTCTGTCTTGTTGTGTGCTTTGGTTGGGTATCTGAGACCGGCTGGAGAGTTGCAACCTTTAACCGTTCCGAAGTGGGAATGGGAGCAGATCTCCACGAATTTCGTTATGGTGTCTACCCAGGTTTAGTCATGGTGTGACTCCATTCGGATACTTGTTGTTCGGTTATGCTCAGTTTTCTCAGTTGTCCTTTGTTAAGTTTGTGCGTTGCACGGAGTTCCTTCATGGGTCGTATCCAATGAAGGCACCATGTTCGCTTGCTGTCTTGGGCAGGAGCTTCAGGAAGCCTTGGGTACTGGTTGAGCTTTAGCTCCGTCTTTCCATCCGCAGGACGATGGTTTTGTGAGAGCGGGCTATACCGACTCTGGAGGATATGCTTGTGCGTATGTACTAATTGTTGTTGGCAGTTGGGATCGTCACTTGCCATAGTAGGATTCTTCTTCGGTAGCAGTTATCAGGAGACATTCCAATTGGCAACCTTTAGGTTTAGTTATTAGGTCGTGTCGATCTCCAGTCTGTTTTTCTGACTCTGCGTAAGTAGGATTTTTGGACCCTAACTAGTTTAGAGACTCGGAGATGATCCAGTTGTTTTAGGTCAGGATGAGATTGTCCATTGCGGACAGAGGTTTTACACCGACCGTGGTGGTCGTAAACTTGAGTTCGCAGTGGGAGATCATGTATTCCTACGGATTTTTCCGATGAATGACGTGTTGAGTTTTGGGAAGTTTATCCCAGAATTGTAGGTCCTTTTGAGATCCTCAAGCGAGTTAGTTCCGTTGCCTTTAATTTGGCACTTTCGCCCAGATTATTGAGTATTCACCCCGTATTCCTTGTGTCGATACTTTGCAATTACCTTCATGACCTTTCTTACATGATTCTGCATCAGACCATTTAGCTTGTGACGCGATATTTCGTTCACCAGGAGCCAATTGTGTTAATGGCTCGGCAGGTGGAGAAACTTCGGTCAAGGGTCTTGCCATCTTTGAAGGGTTTTTCTTGGGCGTAGTCGTATGGTGAGGTAATCACTTGGGAGGCTGCGGGCGAGATATGAGAGTTTGTAATCTTCTCTTTGAAGGTACGCTTAGTAAGAATTTTAAATTCGGGGACGAATTTTTATAAAGGGGAGATGTAACGCCTTAGATTTCGGTTAGTGTTCGTTTAGACGTTAATGCGGGTTTACTGTAAAAAGTTTACCAATTCGGGTTCCTCACATTTTATAATATTTAATTAATAATTTATTATTATTTGTTATGAACATGCACGCACGTGTGCACATAAATGTGAGGTTTGTTTATGCTAATCTAGTTCTTAGCAAACATGACACTTAACCTAATCCCTTTGCTTTATCCTAATCTTTTCTTTAATCCTTAACCATTCTTTGATCTTTTGTGTGAGAGAGAGAGAATTGTTTCGGAAGTGAGGAGGTGGCAATGATGAGGTGTGGGTGCATTTATGTGAGAGTATGGTTTGCATTTAATGCTAATGTCACACTCACCTCTCACCTCACCCTACACTCACCTCCCTCTCTCATTTCCTCATACTCTCTCATTCTTTCTCACTTAATTTCTTTTCATTTTCCTTATTCTCTCTCGACTCTAAACTGAACACTCTCTTATATTCATCAAAATCCATCACAAAACTTCACAATCTCATTAAAAAAATCACATCTTTTTCTTGGATTTGCCTCTTGGATGCCTTGGAGTGTGCAAAGCTTGGATCTTTGAGTTCTTTTGTGTAGGTAATGATTCCTTTCTGTTCTTTAAGTGTTTATTGTGTAGATTAGCTTGTTAGTTTTAGTTTTTATCGCGTATCGTATCTTTTCAGGTAAATATCGTATTTTTAGTGTAATGTTTGGGTCTCGGATGATCTGCTGTTAAACCAGGTAATTGTTGCAAAATTTGACATGACAGTAACCTACTGTAGAGACCTAGAACCTACCCTCAAAATACAAACCATTTCCATCATGAAACGGTCGCAGATTTAATGGTTCTGGCCGCAATTTGCGGCCAGAGTAGGGAATGGGGTGGTGAGTTTTTGGATAGGGGTCTCAGTGGTGGTATGTGGTCTCATGGTACTTGCAATTTTTACAAATTACTGGTACAGAAAAATCTGGGACCACTTTACGTATTTCTAGTGTTTCGTTTTGCGCGATACGTTATCCGATACGGTGCGTGTTCTGTGTTGCTGTTGCTCTGAGTTGGTTTCGTAGTGTCGCTATACGCGTTAGTTACAACACGAACCCTTTAGAGTACGTATGTGTGTCATGTTGGTTCGTGTAGATTGTACGTATTTTTGGTCTATTGCTAATATATTTCTGTTATATTGTTTTATGTTACAGGTTCGTAGGCGGGAACTTCGGACACTGCTACAAAGGGAAAACAGGTGATAGGCTTTGTCACGCCCCGCTTCCAAAAATACGGAATACGAGGGGTTGACAGGGCCAGCCATACTCCTACGGTCAAGGAAATATCCTGCCGTAGTCACACTTCGGCATCTAGCTTTACGTGGTAATCGGTGATCAATGCGCAGGTAATGAGAAATGCAGTCGTTAAATCAAAACAAATACAAAAGAACTAACCAGATGGAGATTAAGAGAGTATAGCTCTGGGTAGCTGGTCAAGATGTTCGCGAGGTACGTCAGGTCCTGGTCCAAGCTAGATCCACTTCTCACTCTGAGCATGCATACTCAGGTCGTCACAGCGACACGATAGCAATATATATATGGATACAAATGGTAACTCGTGCAATAATAATGAATGTGTAACAGTAAATCAAAAGAGTAAAGACATAAACATGAAGTAACCAATGTGGGTGCTGCTAGAGCAGATAAACAGTAAAGCAGTAAATGGTATGTGAGGTGTGTTGAATCAATAAGTAATGCATGTCAATGTCACTACCCTATCAGTCTCTAAGTCTCACTGTACATGTCACTAAGCTTATTGTCGGTCCAAGTGTGAGAGTCAACCTCGCAAGAGTATCCCCCACCCAAAGGTAGGACCCAAGGGCAAGGGAACACGGGCTCGAAACACGCACGATAATAATCAGTAGTATCCCCATATATATCCATATGTGCCGGCATGGGACTCCCGAGATACTGTTGAACTCACACTCAAACTACCCCACACCTCGTGGTCTACATCAAACGCCAACCATAAACTCAAATACCACTCGGTCCATGACAAGTCTACGCGAGAACTGGAGACAGGGTCTCCATCAAGCATGTCTCGACTGATACCCGAGGTAAATGGACAGTGTTTGGTGCCTTACCTGTGACACCCATACAAGTGCTTCCATAATTTTCCCATACCAATTATAGTCACGCTTATACGTGTCCCACAGACGTCGACAATACAATAAATCAAAAGGGTCTACTGATTGTGCACAAGTACGTGTCACTTTCACTTATCCATCCATGCTTAAACGCTAACGTACTTGCCACAATCAAACACTAATACCTAACACTGGTTATTGCACATGATCACTAGGTTACCAATACAATGACAGATATGTAATGTGATGAGAAAACAATAATTAAGGCATGAATAAGATATCATCAATCGGTGTCCTACCACTTGCATAATTTATCATAAATCACACATGAAAATTTTAGCAAAATAATGCAAAGGGGGTAAACAGTATGTTTAATTATATATCCATCAAAACTGGTTTCACGTTAATCGGGTTTCAGGATCACTAGATATGGCCATTTCATTTGAAGCGTTCGCTGCAGGAATTTCAGTTTCTGAACTGAACGTCCGTTTCGCGACACAATTATCACCCTGTTAGGATCATAATTTAGTGACGCTATAATTGAATGAAATTTAGGTTTTTCAATAGGGTTTCCAATACACCATAAGAATTCTCAATCGCATCTCTACGTCAGAATTTATGCACTGTTCCATGATAGGGTATCAGTTCTGTTTCAGTTTGGGACTGCTATACGTCCTGTTCGTTTAAATTACAGTTTAAATAGTAAACGACGGTAAAAAGGGGTGAAACCACTTTAATTATTTATATAACTGATTTATCTTCAATAAAGTATAGGGTTACACAATATACAAGTTCAAGGAGCAAAGGGGTAAGCATTACGAGATAGAAATCAACAGCCAAAGCTGCTCTGGACTGCTGTCCAGAGTCGCTCCCCAAATCAGTTTCCGTCATATTTTCAGTATCGAAACAATTTAAAACTTTCATGGGGTTCCATTTCATCGAGTCGGCTTCGATTTGAGCCCTCGAACGCATCATTCCAATTTGTAAATAATTAACTATGATTTTTACAAGTTTCCAACACGGGAAATTTTCAGTTTTAACGGGTGTAATTGGGGGTGATCGTTCAAGCCAGTAAAGATTATATTTTCCAGTCAAATTTTAACACAATGTTCACTGCCACACGGGCCAGCTTAATTGATCAATTTCCGTCAGTTTAATGGAAGGTTTTCGTTCGGGTTCTATGTCGAACACATACACTATTTTAAGTCGCACTAAGTGTTTATGTGGAATTTAACGGTATTTCAAATTTTAATAAAACAAATAGCATGAAGCAAGTAGGTAACTTGCCTGGAGACGCTTTGACGACACACGACAGCGACAACGGCACGAACACGCAGCGAACGGCGCGGCTAGGGTTCGCGGCCTCGGCTCGAGCTTGGGCTCTTGGACTCGATGGCTCGGTGGGTGCGACGGACGTGCGCTGGTGTTGCGACGGTTACAGTCTTAATGATGATGACAAACATAGAGACTGAAGCCACGGATTTTTCGGCGACGATGATGGCTGGAATAGCGGCGATCGACGATAGAGGCAAGTGCTCGATGAAATGGCTAATGCTTGGTTTGAAGCTTGGGCTAGCCTCGAGGCTCGGTCTCGGCTGGGGGAGGCGGCGATGGGCACTGTAGCTCCAGCAGGGAGGAGAGGGGTGAAGAGGAGGAGGTTGTTGGGTCGATGGAGGTGGCCGGAGTTGGGTTAACGGGAAGGAGCTCGAAGCTCGGAGGAGGAGGGCAGCGATCGGGTGTGCAGGTGAGTTGGTCGGTAGGATGTTGGAGATGGAGGATGCAGAGGTCGACGGGGCAGTGGGGACTCGTCAGCGTGGCTCCTGTAGCTACGAGGGGAGAAGCGGTGGTGGTGATTGTGGTTGGGGTCTCGGCCGTCGATGGGTGTGCTCGGGTGTGAGGGGTCAGCTTTGGGGTCGATGGTTGGTTGAAGTGGAGGCAGGTGAGGTGTTGGCGGTGGTTGCAACGAAGGCTCGGTCGAGGAGCAGGTGACGGCGAGGGGTGCTCAGGGAGATGGTCGAAGTAGCGGGAGATGGCGGTTGGAGCTTAGGGTGCGGCAGGTTGCAGGGGCTCGAGGAGGAATGCTCGTCGTCGAGGGTGAGAAGTTTGCTGGCGGTGCTCGGGCAGTGGAGCTCGGGTCTCGATGGGTTCCGGTGTGCAGTGAGGGTGTGTGGCGCTGGCGAGGGGAGATAGGCAAGTGGGGCTTGAGCTCTGGAGAGAAGAGTGAGGGAGGCAGGACGAGGCGATCGTTGTCGTCGTCGGCGGCGGCGGCGGAGGGTAGGGAAGAATCTGGGAGTTGGGAGAGAAGGGAGGAGGAGGTTGAGAGAGATCGAGAGTGTGAGGGGGAGAGGGTTAGAGAGACGGGGAGAGGTGAGCGAGATGGAGACGGGGTCGAGGGCACGTGCGCAGTCGTGGGTCGGGGTCGTGAGCGGGGGTGTTGGCGATGTGGGCGACGACGTAGGAACGAGGAAGGAGAAAGGAGCGGGAGAGCGGGAAAAGAGTTACGTTGGGGAGAATGGATGAGAACGGGTCGGGTCGGGCGCGTTGGGAAAGCTTCGTGTGCCGGGGAAGAGTTTGGGCCGGAAGAATTTAAAAGAGAAATAAAGGTAAAGGGGAGAGAGATGGGCCGGGCTAAGTTTGGGCTGGAAGAATAAATGGATAAAGGGAAATAAATGGGAAGGGGAGGGTGTGATGGGCCGATTTGATAATATAGTTATTTAGTTGTTAGCGAAAAGGACATATATATATATACTTAGAATTTGTTTTGTTTTCTTTGGGCTGGCTGGGTTTAGGGAATTCGTTTAAATAAATTTTGGTAAGGGAAAAATGGAAGTGGGCCGATGTTTGGGGGGAAACGGCTGGGCTCGGAAAAATGAAAAGAAAGAGGGAAATAATAAAGGAGAAGGGGACTCAAGGTTTGGGTTATGGATGGGTTAGGGAAAATTAAAAAGATATTAGTTTAGATTAGGGTTAGGGTTTAAAATAATAATAAATAAAATAATAGTTATATAATAAATAAATTTTAAGAGTAATAAAAATACAGATATTGGTATACAAAAGGACAGGGTATTACATCATACCACCCTTACAAAAAAATTTCGTCCCCGAAATTTAAAATGAACGATAAGCTATAAAACATAATATGCGAAAGGCTACCACATCGAACACTAATATGTAATGGTAAAAAAGAAACATCTAGGTAAAAATCGATGGTCTGTATGTGTATAAGAATGACGCAATTAAAACGATAAGTCTAAGTAAGTACCGGGCAGACCCCTCTATAAGTCTAAGTAAGTACAAGAGGATAAAATAGCAATAACAAACAATAATGAAGGGTTTGCCAATAGGCCAAGATATTTTAGAATAATTGTATCGATCAAACAATTTCAAGATGACTTAGAAAACTCATATGGTGAAAATAAGAAACATAGCACAAAATATTATGTGTAACATATGGTTGCGTTATCGAAAATGGGAAGAATAGTAAAGTACTTAAAATGCATAAAACGGAAATAGTTAATAACACACACTTTTCGATAAATACAAAAATAATGAAAACTAAATTTTCGAATAACGATGTCCCTAAATGTAATTATGGTAAAAGGAGATAGCACAAGAAATGGGTAGGGGCTAGCCAGGGTAGGGATTTCAAATGGAGTATGATCCAAAAAGTCGGGGTGCATTACTTCATTCTGGATGTCGAGATCAACGGCCCATAGGTTATTTTCGGAAACAACGATTCCGAGGGTGAGGGATTCGCGGCCCCAGAAGTCGACATTTAGGGTTATTTTCCGAAAATAACCTATGAGGAAACGCATAACCGTGTGTCCTCATCTAGATGCGGCGCTGCTCCAGGGTGGGCCATAGCCTGAAAAGAAAGAGTCATGATTAGACAGTGGGACACATTAAGAAGATAACCAAGGATACGGTAGCACAGGGAATATATGCTGTAGGCAAGGACTGAAAAAAAAAATCAAGGTTTAGAATGCTGATACAATGAATAGTATAAGTAAAGTGAGTGGGAAGGAGACGATACACACATCACAACTCAGAATTTTATTACATTCAACTAAAAGTTTAACGGATGCAAGATCTCAAACGAAAAGAAAATATTTACAAAAGTGTGACAACATTCTTATTGAAAGCGGAAAGGTGATAATTCTTCTTTGATTTCTAGACCACTGCATTCTCGTCACGCGAGTTGAATCCTGCGCTGGGTCCGCACTATCCTCGAAGCTCAAACTACGAAATAACCATCACTTAGCAGGAGTGGAGAGTGTGGACGAACCTCCTCCTTGTAGCTCCTTCCTTTTAGGGCAACCATTGACAAGGTGTTCGCTGGATCCGCAAATCAGGCACTGCCCTTTGGCGCTGTGACAATCCCTCTGAAGGTGTCCTGGTTTCTTACAGTACTCACAACGTTGGGTCTTTCGCTGCTTCCGTTGCTGGGGAACAAGTGGGCGCTTCTTCTTCACATCTTTTCCTTGTCTAACAGGGGTCCCTTTACGATTGGAGGCGACCGTTGGTGCCTGAGTCAGCTGCCTTCTTAATCCCTCAGCTAACAGGTCGTTCGTTCGCTCCCGGGCTTCCTTCAGACCTTGCAGTACATTCAAAATCTTGACGGTCTGATTCCGGGGGGTGGAGATAGAGGAAGAGTCGTTGGAAAACATGGTCCTGAAACAACAATTTTAGGACAACATAAGGTACAAGGAGTAAAAATCAGAAAAAGATATAGAATAGACAATGAAACAAGAATATCGGGTGAGGTGAAACTCAATCGAGCGGAAGTCAAATGTAGAACTCCAAGTTACCCAATAAGGTATAGTATTGTAACTATGCTGCAGTTCACAATTACAACCACATAACTCTACTAAGTCACCCAAAACTCTAGCGGATGGATCAAAATGTATAGCAGCATACACTATGTGAATCGATATCAAGAATAACAAGTTTACAATCTAGACCGAAGGATGTCTTGGATTGTCAAGCACTACACGGAAACTGCAATCCCAATTGAAGCAAAACCTGGCTCCGATACCAACAAAACCATGTCACGCCCCGCTTCCCAAAATACGGAATACGAGAGGTTGACAGGGCCAGCCATGCTCCTACGGTCAAGGAAATATCCTACCGTAGTCGCACTTCGGCTTCTAGCTTTACGTGGTAATCAGTGATCAATGCGCAGGTAATGAGAAATGCAGTCGTTAAATCAAAACAAATACAAAAGAACTAACCAGATGGAGATCAAGAGAGTATAGCTCTGGGTAGCTGGTCAAGATGTCCGCGAGGTACGTCAGGTCCTGGTCCAAGCTAGATCCACTTCTCACTCTGAGCATGCATACTCAGGTCGTCAGAGCGACACGATAGCAATATATATATGGATACAAATGGTAACTCGTGCAATAATAATGAATGTGTAACAGTAAATCAAAAGAGTAAAGACATGAACATGAAGTAACCAATGTGGGTGTCTGCTAGAGCAGATAAACAGTAAAGCAGTAAATGGTATGTGAGGTGTGTTGAATCAATAAGTAATGCTTGTCAATGTCACTAACCCTATCAGTCTCTAAGTCACACTGTACAGGTCACTAAGCCTATCGTCGGTCCAAGTGTGAGAGTCAACCTCGCAGGAGTATCCCCCACCCAAAGGTAGGACCCAAGGGCAAGGGAACACGGGCCCGAAACACGCACGATAATAATCAGTAATATCCCCATATATCTCCATATGTGCCGGCATGGGACTCCCGAGATATTGTTGAACTCACACTCAAACTACCCCACACCCCATGGTCTACATCAAACGCCAACCATAAACTCAAATACCACTCAGTCCATGACAAGTCTACACGAGAACTGGAGACAGGGTCTCCATCAAGCATGTCTCGACTGATACCCGAGGTAAATGGACAGTGTTTGGTGCCTTACCTGTGACACCCATACAAGTGCTTCCATAATTGTCCCATACCAATTATAGTCACACTTATACGCGTCCCACAGACGTCGACAATGCAATAAATCAATAGGGTCTACTGATTGTGCACAAGTACGTGTCACTTTCACTTATCCATCTATGCTTAAACGCTAACGTACTTGCCACAATCAAACACTAATACCTAACACTGGTTAATGCACATGATCACTAGGTTACCAATACAATGACAGATATGTAATGTGATGAGAAAACAGTAATTAAGGCATGAATGAGATATCATCAATCGGTGTCCTACCACTTGCATAATTTATCATAAATCACACATGCAAAATTTAGCGAAACAATGAAAAGGGGGTAAATAGTATGTTTAATTATCTATCCATCAAAATTGGTTTCACATTAATTGGGTTTTAGTATCACTAGATATGGCCATTTCATTTCAAGCGTTCGCTGCAGGAATTTCAGTTTCTGAACTGAATGTCCGTTTCGCGACACAATTATCACCCTGTTGGGATCAGAATTTAGCGATTCTACAGTTGAATGAAATTTATATTTTTCAATTGGGTTTCCAACGCACCAGACATATTCTCAATCGCGTCTCTACGTCAGAAGTTATGTACTGTTCCATGATAGGGTATCAGTTCTGTTTCAGTTTTGGACTGCTATACGTCCTGTTCGTTTAAATTACAATTTAAATAGTAAACGACAGTAAAAAGGGGTGAAACCACTTTCATTATTTATCTAACTGTTTTATCTTCACTAAAGTATAGGGTTCCGCAATATACAAGTTTACGGAGCAAAGGGGTAAGCATTACGAGATAGAAATCAACAGCCAGAGCTGCTCTGGACTGCAGTCCAGAGTCGCTCTCCGAATCATTTTCAGTCGTATTTTCAGTATCAAAACAATTTAAAACTTTTATGGGGTTCCATGTCATCGAGTCGGCTTTCATTAGAGCCCTCGAACGCATAATTACAATTTGTAAATAATTAACTATGATTTTTACAAGTTTCCAACGCGGGAAATTTTCAGTTTTAACGGGTGTAATTGGGGGTGATCGTTCAAGCCAGTAACGATTATATTTTCCAGTCAAATTTTAACACAATGTTCACTGCCACACAGGCCAGCTTAATTAATCAATTTCCGTCATTTTAATGGAAGGTTTTCGTTCGGGTTCTATGTCGAACACATATACTATTTTAAGTCGCACTAAGTGTTTATATGGAATTTAACGGTATTTCAAATTTTAATAAAACAAATAGCATGAAGCAAGTAGGTAACTTGCCTGGAGACGCTTTGGCGACGCACGGCAGCGGAAATGGCACGAACGCGCAGTGCATGGCGCGGCTAGGGTTCGCGGCCTCGGCTCGAGCTTGGGCTCTTGGACTCGATGGCTCGGTGGGTGCGACGGACGTGCGCTGGCGTTGCGACGGTTACAGCCTTGATGATGATGACGGACACAGAGACTGAAGCCACGGCTTTTTCGGCGACGATGACGGCTGGAATAGCGGTGATCGACGATAGAGGTAAGTGCTCGATGAAATGGCTAATGCTTGGTTTGAAGCTTGGGCTAGCCTCGAGGCTCGGCCTCGGCTGGGGGTGGTTGCGATGGGCACTGTAGCTCCAGCAGGGAGGAGAGGGGTGAAGAGGCAGAGGTTGTTGGGTCGATGGAGGTGGCCAGAGTTGGGTTAACGGGAAGGAGCTCGAAGCTCGGAGGAGGAGGGCAGTGATCAGGTGTGCAGGTGAGTTGGTCGGTAGGATGTTGGAGATGGAGGATGTAGAGGTCGACGGGGCAGTGGGGACTCGTCAGCATGGCTCCTGTAGCTACGAGGGGAGCAGCGGCGGTGGTGATTGTGGTTGGGGTCTCGGCTGTCGATGGGTGTGCTCGGGTGTGAGGGGTCAGCTTTGGGGTCGATGGTTGGTGGAAGTGGAGGCATGTGAGGTGTTGGCGGAGGTTGCAGCGAGGGCTCGGTCGAGGAGCAGGTGAGGGCGAGGGGTGCTCGGGGAGATGGTCGAAGTAGCGGGAGATGGCGGTTGGAGCTTAGGGTGCGGCAGGTTGCAGGGGCTCGAGGAGGAATGCTCGTCGTCGAGGGTGAGAAGTTTGCTGGCGGTGCTCGGGCAGTAGAGCTCGGGTCTCGATGGGTTCCGGTGTGCAGTGAGGGGGTGTGGCGCTGACGAGGGGAGAGAGGCAAGAGGGGCTCGAGCTCTGGAGAGAAGAGTGAGGGAGGCAGGACGAGGCGATCGTAGTTGTCGTCGTTCTCGTCGTCGTCATCGGCGGTGGAGGGTAGGGAAGAATCTGGGAGTTGGGAGAGAATGGAGGAGGAGGTTGAGAGAGATCGAGAGTGCGAGGAGGAGAGGGTTAGAGAGATGGGGAGAGGTGAGCGAGATGGAGACGGGGTCGAGGGCGCGCGTAGTCGTGGGTCGGGGTCGTGAGCAGGGGTGTTGGCGATGTGGGCGGCGACGTGGGAACGAGGAAGGAGAAATGAGCGGGAGAGCGGGAAAAGAGTTACGTTGGGGAGAAGGGATGAGAACGGGTCGGGTTAGGCGCGTTGGGAAAGCTTCGTGGGCCGGGGAAGAGTTTGGGCTGGAAGAATTTAAAAGAGAAATAAAGGTAAAGGGGAGAGAGATGGGCCGGGCTAAGTTTGGGCTGGAAGAATAAAGGGAAAAAGGGAAATAAATGGGAAGGGGAGGGTGTGATGGGCCGATTTGATAATATAGTTATTTAGTTGTTAGGGAAAAGGACATATATATATATATATATATATATATATATATATATATATATATATATATATATATACACACACACTTAGAATTTGTTTTGTTTTCTTTGGGCTGGCTGGGTTTAGGGAATTCGTTTAAATAAATTTTGGTAAGGGAAAACTGGAAGTGGGCCGATGTTTGGGGGGAAACGACTGGGCTCGGAAAAATGAAAAGAAAGAGGGAAATAATAAAGGAGAATGGGACTCAGGGTTTGGGTTATGGATAGGTTAGGGAAAATTAAAAAGATATTAGATTAGATTAGGGTTAGGGTTTAAAATAATAATAAATAATATAATATTTATAAAATAAATAAATTTTAAGTGTAACAAAAATACGGATATTGGTATACAAAAGGACATGGTATTACAGACTTCACCTAGGTAGGAGCGTTGGTGAGTAGATTTAACATCTACTGGGGAATCGCCCGCATGGCGTTATGCGTCTGGGCTAGAAATGACTTGACTTGTCGCATATTCTATTTCATATTTAGAATTGCGCATTCACCCTTCTGCTTAGTTATTATTGTGCTTGGACTAGTATCCTTAGGACACTGCACATATTTTTGACGGCTCATGTTGCACGAGCACTGATTGTATGCCACACACACCATCAATAATTGCCATGACACGCACAACCCAATTATAGATATAATATAGTTTGGTTAGGAACATTGAGGCATTAATTCATATTTCTTTACGCATATGACATATAGTATACCTATATATCTACATGTTTACATATATACCTTGACGTACTTACATGCTAGTTATCTGTATACCTATAGAGTATTGTACCATTAGCAATAGGTACATACACACTTAATGACATAGCTATAGGTATACCTTGCACACATACTTCACTTATACCCAGGGGGTATATTACATCATTACTTATAGGTAGATACATATACCTTGCTATACCTTTGTGTTTACACATATATCAGTTATTGCTACATATTTATCTTTACTTGATGTTATTTAGAATTTGAGAAAATAGGAACCACATGATATTTTATATTAACTTATTGTAGTTAATTAGCGCCTTTTTCCTTTATATGCTTACATTTCAGTTTTATGTTGCATATATCATATTCATGGATTTTCACATTGAGATATGGATTTTTCATGATGTTTTCTGGATTTGGGGACCGTGGGAGTTCATGAAATTTTGCATTATTTGAAAAACCCGGTTTCCCTTGATATGATATTTCAGCATCCACCATGAGATTTATCGGTTCTGATATATATATATATATATATATATACCCCATGCGAGGAGGCGTCGAGGCCGTTATGAGGGTACATGGTGGGGCCCGGAGGTACCCCAGGGCAAGAGGATTGATGGACCTTACCGATTGAGCCTGTCAGGTGAACCATACCATCCGGTGACATTACCTATGACTCGGCGGTTATCATGGGGATACCGATGGGAGTCATGTACGTATGGATACGTGGAAAGACGAGGGTCAGAGCTAGGCACTCGTACTTTTCTGTATAGCGTATGATACGTACCTATCAGGGTGCCAGTCTTGGTGACAGCACCTGATAGATCAACATTTCTGTGTCTATGCTTGACACATTGGTTTCATGATATTTTTACTGCGTTACGCCTGTAGACATTGCGTAGTATTAGGGCCGTCACGTGTCAATTCCTGGTCGTGACAATAAACTTTGTATATACCATCTTTATTTGTTTTGCTTAAACATACCTTTAGAAAAATTCACGAGGTAACAACCTACCTCTCACTTACACACATGGTTTCCATAGAACGATATCTTTTGAACATATTTTAGTTACGAACACAAGATTACATTAAAATACCATTTACTATAAAAACGGTTTTATTTGGAATTGTATTTTAAAATTCCTTTCCAAATAAGCCTCTACGACCCTTTTTAGAGGAGCTGCTATTGGGTGGTGCGGATTATCGTATAACCTTGGGATAGTAGAGCGAGATGCAGACCTCCTCACGAAGCATTCGTTCTCGAAAGGTTTTTAATACGGTGTTTAAGAAAAACGCAATTTTCTAATTAAATAAAAATTATTTTTTTATAATTATATAAATATTAAAAATCCATATATTTTAAAAATATAATAACCTTATATTTTTCAAATGAAAAAATTATAAATTTCATCAAAATACCATCAAGATACCAACAAAAGTCAAGCTTTACAATAAAATACCATGAACTTTCCAAGATAAGCTATTATCACTAAAATACCTCAAATCCCTAAAATTCACATCCATGGAAACCCTAAATAATATAAATAATTTCTCGAGGTTATTTTGAAATTATATATTAAAAATATTTTTCATAAACCCCCCTCGAGTTATATAAAACTATATTTAAGGACTTTAGTAAATATAGGTTTAAGTGGGATCAATTATCTTGAGCTCCACGGAGCCGGAGAAAGTGAGTGCTTGCCTATTTAAGGTAGAAAACTTAACGGTGCTATCAATGATAATTGTCTTGGAAAAAAACACAAATCCTGCCGTCCATGTGCAGCAGTTATCGATAACTCCCAAATATAATTCAGGATTTAAATCAGTTATAAGTGTCTGACTCAAGTCTGAGTCTAAATCAAACTTGAATCCAAACTCAAACTAGAATCCAATTCAAACATGAATCCAAACTCTAACATGTATACTTGAACATGAACCTGAATATCAAACCTGAATACAAGACTTGACCTGACCAAACCATGGCTATAACTTGACATGACTGCAAGCTTACATCCTGAATCTGACTACTTGAACAACTTGTATCCATGGTTTCAACAAGACTTGTAAATATAATCTATACAATACATTATGGGGTTAACGAGGTAGATTGGTACGGAATGTATAGCATGGCACGAGATGATCATTAAAAGACACCTACATAAACTCTCGTGCCGTTGTCTCGTGGATTTCGACGGGGCCTTATACTAGATGTTACTATAGTCCACATGGTAAGTTGGACTTCTCTCGTATACACAAATACCTTCTATACCAAGCTACAAATAACTACGTTAGAATAGCAATCTTATACCTGTACATCTTTCTAGTTCAATTCTCATTACTTGCTATATTCCTTTCTTTCTTTTGGGACTTACCGAGCGCTAGTTCGCTGACGACATTCCTGTGTATTTCTTTCTTTAGAATGTTCGTCAGAAGGACAAGAATCTCTTGAGATAAAGCCTAGCCAGGAGGACATGGACCTGCTCACTTCCCAGCAGAACTTCTAGCTTCTTGTTCTTACTTTTCAGTTTGTATGCCACTGTTTAGGCATTGTTTTATATCATTGTATCTTTCCTTTTCAAAGCAGTTGTATTGTAAAGATGAATGTTAATAAAAGCTATTGTGTATTTTATATCTCTTATCTTTTCTTGTGAATTTTATATATTGCTTAATTACGCTTAACGTATTTATTTCTTAGTAAATACGTTTCGGGCTTGCTACGTCACCGTTTTATACACTGGGAAGCGGGGCATGACAGGTTTTGTTGGTGGTCCATGCCGGCCAGTTCTGCATGAAGTCTTAAGCAATATATCACAAGAATTATAAGAATCAGTAATTATACATTCTTTACATTTCAAATTCCTTGAATCTATCCTAACCTTTCTTTCTCTATCAAGGTCATGGATTCTCTCAATAACACCAGCACGAACGTCAATGGAAACAGCCCACCACCTACTTTACCACTACCAACTACCGTTGCAACTCCCATCAATGAGCAAACGGTACTGCTTGAGACGATTAAGAGCCTCTTGGAGGGTCAGCAGCATCAGACTGCTATCCTCATGCACCGCTAAGAGGTCGAGGTACCCGGAGTCAAGCAATTCCGGGCACTGCACCCGAAACATTTCTCTGAGAAAGAGAGCCCACTGGAGGCAGAAGAATGTGGTCAGTCTATCGAAGATGATCTGCCAGCAACACAAGTGCCAGAGATTGTTTGGACGAGAGTTGCAAAGCTGCAACTAACAGATACCACCAGAGTCTGGTGGAAGGCTGAAGAAAGCCGACTTGCCTAACCGATTGAATGGAAGACGTTTCGCGATGTGTTCGACGCGAAATGCTTCCATGAGACTGCCCATTTTGATATAGAACAACAGTTCATCCACTTACAACAAGGCTCGATGTGGAGTAAGTCCGTTGATGAATACGATGCTGAGTTTACCATGCTTAGCAGGTTCGCGTCACACCTTATCCAACTGCTGAGATTCGGGAACGAAGATTTCAGTAAGGGTTGGACCCGGAAATCCAAGCTGCACTCGCTACAGGGGATTTACCAACCCATGATCTTGCTCTGAAGGCTGCCCGACGTTATGAGACAGCTGTGAAGAAGAAGGGTAGACCACAGACTGCCGGTGTGAAACGCCCTGCCACCCAGATAGCAAGAGGAGCCTCTTCCAGGCCAACTTTTGCACCCAGGAGACCGGGAGTAACATTTAACCGGCCCAGTCCAGACTTTTGCTTCTATTGCAAAAGGAACGGACACTTGGCAAAAAATTGCAGGCATGCAAATGGCCTGTGTTTGGTTTGTGGCGTATCCACTCATGCCATTGGAGCTTGTCCATACCATCTCAACCCAGCTCCAGCACCTAGACCCGCAATCACGGTTCCGCAGCGGCCAGCTATTCAGGCTCCTGCACCTCGTCTTGCTTTCCCTGCTCCACCTCCACTTGGACCTCCTGCACAGCCTCCTCATAAGTTCCATCAGGCATAGAGGAACATGCCTCCAGGGCAGAAGAACATGCCTCCAGTAAGAAGTATTGTACCCAGACGTCAGTCTTTCACAATGACGGTTGAAGAAGACGAAGATACTTTCCAAGTTATCACTGGTAATTCCCAATCCTTTCATCTTTTCAATCCTTGTATACCTCTGTTCCCGCCAAAATCTTCGGCCAAGAGCTATTTGTTCTTGTTTACACCGGTTTAAGTTTCATTTACAGATATGTGTGAAATCAGGCTCATTCATATACCCACACATCAGAGGAAGAACAGGTGTTAGAAAGGGGGCACTTGGTGGTCAACGACAAAAAGAAAGCATTTAATTGAACATTTTATTCTACAGGAAATCGATCACCATACATGGGATCGAAAGTACAGGGATTCACAAAACTATGGATAAAATTCTCTAACTCCCTCTCTGCCTTCTCCACCATAGCAAAGCGGTGATCTTCACGAAGTATCTCTCCCCATCACCGTGCCCATCAGCGAAGATAGACATGATGGCCCGCTGAGCCCGTATCTGGCTTACCAGCTGAACAGAGCGATCCCTCAGAGCCGTGGTAATCAAAAGTGCCTCATGAAAGCACTCGATCTTATCCTCCGCTGCGTCGAGTATCGCCGGAGTCATCTCCGCTGGATGATGGGGAATATCATCGAGCACGTACAAGAAGATCATCCGAAGCCAAATGGAGCTGATGTGGAGAGGAGATCCTCTACGAGTTAAGAACTCGTGCAGCACTGTATCGCATTGGTCATCCGTAAGAGCAGGGTTTACCAAGCGGGCAGCAAAATGAGAAACAATTTCCTCAATAGGCACCTCCCATGGCTGCCGGCGAGCATATGGACGATTACAGGCCATAGCTCTTCTCTATTAAAATAATTCCCTGACAGTGAAAAAGAAGAGAAGCATTGCTTCAGATTATGAAGGGAGACTTTTAAGTCTAGGCACAGAAAATGCTGTGCATGATGGAACTATTTCCAAGCATTGGAAAAGAAATGTTTGACTCAGGAAAAGCAAAGAAAGAAGGCAAAAAGACACCTTCAGTAAAGATGCAGCGCCTCACATGCCTTGCACGAGGGTGTCAGCGCTAAGAGTTAAAAAACTCTGAGGCAACGCCTCACGTGTCTTGCACGAGGGCGCTTGCGCCAAGAGTTAAAAAACTCTAAGGCAGTGCATCACGTGCCTTACACGAAGGCGCCAGCGCCATGAGTTAAAAAACTCTGAGGCAGCGCTTCACGTGCTTCGCAAGTGGGCGCCAGCGCCAGAACTAAAATCTCTCTGTTAAACAGAGCCATTGTATCAAAGATCCAACGGAGATGATAAATCATCAAAATACATAATTAAATTCCGTTGAGGAAATATTCCTCAAATTTTTCTAAATAAGAAAGATTACTCTCTGTAAAACAGAGCACCGTTGGATTAAAAAATCCAATGGTGATTAAAAAATCATCTATCTACAGAAAAATTCTGTATGGGAAAATATTTTCCTAATCTTGTTAAAAATGAGAAAGATATCTTCTGTAAAATAGAGATCCTTGGATCAAAGATCCAACGGTGGATAAAATCCCCAAATCAATTAAAGATCTCTCAACGAGAGATTTCTTTAACTAAATCAACAGACTAGTCTCTACTATAAAAAGGACCCAAGACTTCAAGTCTTGTACAGAGAAACCCCCCATAAGCTTTGAGAAAAACAAAACAGAAAGCTTTAAGAAGGAAGAAAGAAGAAGACCTTTCTTCGAGGTAAATAAAAAAAATAGAGATCAGAGCATCTCATCTGCATATCCAAGAGTTTAACTCTTCTCAAAGAATATAGTTCTTTCTCTGGATCTGAGGTCCATGAGATAAGTCTCCCACAAATGAGAATTTAATTCTCATGGGGATGAACTTGTTCTTGGGGATCAAAGATCCAGAAAAGAAAAGAGAATTGAACTCTTCAGAACAGAACATACAAAGAAAACCTAGCGCCAAGCGCCTTACGTGTCCCTCACGTGGGCGCTGCTCAATAAAGAGTGCTTAGCGCTCAATAAAGAGTGCTTAGCGCTCAATGTGGGCGCTGCTCAATAAGGAGTGCCTAGCGCTGCTCAATGGTGGGCGTTCAGCGCCAAGCGCCTCACGTGTCCCTCATATGGGCGCTGCTCAATAAGAAGTGCCTAGCACTCAGTGGTTGGCGCTCAGCGCCAAGCGCCTCACGTGTCCCTCACGTGGGTACTGCTCAATAAGGAGTGCCTAGCACTCAGCGGTTGGCGCTCAGTGCCAAGTGCCTCACGTGCTCCGCACATGGGCGCTATAAAGAGTGTGTAACCCTCCATAAAAAAACAAAAAAAGAGGGGTTAAAGTAAAGGGTGAGCGTCAGAACCCATATCAATGCCCAACATTGTTTGCACAGAAAAGGAATTGAGCCCAAGAAAGTGTTTAATACTTTATTCAAAGACTGAGTGGGCTGAGTCCAATTTGACCAAAAATCCCTAATTCAGATCAACCGAGCCCATGTGCTCACCATTTTCCAAAATCGGTCTTAGTCCCAGACATGACTATTGATCTTTCGACGGATATTGGTTCAAGGGTACATTTCCTCATACCTCTGATACATGTCAGTGTAACTCTTCAGCGTCTTCAGAGAGGTGATAGGTCCCGATTACCAACAACTTTTGGTGCATTCCCAAACCGATGCGCACATCTAACTATGGACCGCAACGTCCTTAAACTAGGCTGTGGACCGCAACGTCCTTAAACTAAACCCTCATCCCAAAAATGGCGATCTATGGACCGTAACGTCCTTAAACTAAAACGATAGAGTCCAAATGCTCTTTGTTGGATCAAAAATGATCCTAAACCCCGTTAAGTAGATCTTAGTCTAAACATAGACTAACGTATCCTTAGAAAATATTTAAGTTGATCATAATCTCGAATGAGATTAACGATCCTTAAATCAACCCAAACCCAAATTTAAGAATATACGGATTTGGACTAATCCACGCCTTACGGGTGACAACATAAATTAGTCTCTGTATACAATCCACGGGCAACCAAAAATAAAATAAACACACATGACACGAAGTGAACATCTGGAGTAGGAGAAACTAGTTATCGCTACGCGGTAATATAATTAACTACAGGGGCTTGCGTCTGCAGGGAAGAGCGTCCCCACAATAAAAAAACCCCTCGCAAACAAGGGGGAATCTGACAAAGTCTGCTACAACGGCCGCATCCATCCAAACCTCCGATATGCGGTGCCATAAATCAATTTGGCATCTTCGGAGAGGTGGACGGATAAACCCAAATAGCATCTTGTAGGGTTGCTGGGCACACGCACAAGGTTCTACGAGGCATCAACCATGCCCGATTTAAAAATTAGCCGTGCCGAACAACCCGAAGCCGGATCTTTAAACTAGAGTTTAGGCGAAAACTAACATGTTAAACTCTTTAACACTAAGTGAGAGGGATTACAACCTTTGTGGATCCGGTCCTTCACTTCTAAAGCTCCGTGTTGAAGTCCCTTCGCTACGATCATCGTGTTCCGGACTCTCGAGAGATTCCACGATGAGAAAGATGCAGCCTTGCTTCCGATCTTCGATACAAAGATGATCTACCTTGAAGTTTCGTTAACACAAGCTAACACTCATAATATGAAGTGAACACCCTCATCTAAATGACAAGGATAGATGAGGATGATGAAGTAGGATTTTTGCTCTCTTTTATTTTCTTATTCTCACTCATTTTTCATCACTTAGAAAAAGCTAGAAAGCTTTTTCATAAGAGGAAGAAGAAGAAGAATAGTGATCAATCCTTTTGTGATGAATAATGCAAGGATTAATATGATGAATAATGCAACCATGGTTGACTAAACCATTATAGAGAATTAAACAAGGGCTAGGGTTTGGGTTGGGTTAAGTATGAGTCATAGATAAATATCAAGACAAATATCTTTACCATGACAAAAAGTAACCTTCTAGAATCATTTAGAAAGCATTAACCCAAATCAAACCCTAATCTTGTTTAATCTCTACTAAACATGTTGCATTAGTTATCATATCATGTTACAATATTATATATCACATATATAATATTTATCGTAACAAAATAAAATAATACAATTAACATATATCGCATATATATCAATGTATTACCCGAGTGAGAAAAAGAATCTTTTAGTAAGCTAATATTAGTTAATGTAATTTAATATATCATATATATTATTATACATTAAATTATTGAATCAACACTTGATCCGACAATCCGGCTATATCGCATATAACCGACTAATATTTATCCGTACCGATTCATCGAATCAACACTTGATCCGATGACCCGGCTGATATCAAATATCGCGAGAATAAAATACGGTATCTCATATCGCATTATCCTCGGTCCCGCACATATCACATACATGCTCCTACTCCGTTTTGCCTCAGCCAAGAAATCTCTGTGTAGGACTCTAAAGAATCGTCAATACGCCGGCAGTAGGTGATGATCATATCAAACACCTACAAGCTGCAAGCGGTCAGCTAAACGTAACAGCCATCCAGGTATTGAGCGCTCAGAAGATCAACAAGCAAGCCTGTACATTCTCCTGTGAATCCAAACAGTAACACTCCCGTACAGTCTGGTCTCGTCGTCTGATATGTCGCATATCTCTCCTAGGGGTCGTAAACGTCAGACCCCAGTAGCTTGATAAGTCGTGTCGATTTGAGGTCTATAACAGTTCGAGAAACTACTGATAACACTTACCAGTAAATCTCAGCAACCCTGGCCAGGGATTTCCGGTTATAGCCAATCGAACACAGCGCAACATCAACTCCCTATACCGGGAGAGACGAATCCCCTCCTATCGCTCATTGCCTCCTTGTGATTCGGGACTGTACCCAAAAGCCACCTTTTTGCATGCCCTCTTGGACGTGGTATGATGGAAATCAAAGCACAGTGGGAATCACACAAGACTCTATGACGATCTCGGGTCAACAGACTACTCTGTACCAGTGTCACCGGAGAACTGCCATCTGACGTGTGGTATAATACCATCTGGGAGTTCTCGGCGAGTCCGCTCAGTGTACCCAGTCTCCACTGAGCACCCGTACACCATCCTTGATGTCAAACACCGATGGATATGGGATCATCCATCGCCCATCAAATGGGTCAAGATGCGTATACGCTAGTCTACTCTGGTGCATCGATGCCCTGTCTCGATACACCCTCGACTAGGAACAGTTATAGGATGTACTCGTCGACTACCGTGGCCCCACTAGTATGATCTCATCATAGTCCCAGTAGTCGAGTACATATCCTAAAGGCTTTATCAACATGTAACATAGAGACAATCAGAGTACATGTTAAGATAAAATACAACCAGATAGCATACTATCATGTCGAGCAAGAAAGTCCTCCCTATATATGTCCAAGCATCCATTACAATATACATCGTATGTACAGTAAGGGCCTCTAGGGCATACATATAACTAACAATCTCCTACTTGCACTAGGGACATCTGTTGTGGTATCGCATACCCAACAATTAACTGTGGTTAAAGTATCTCATACTCAACCATCCCATAAAAGTCTCTACTGGGAAAAAGGCCTTTGTGAGTGGATCCGCGCTGTCGTCCTCTGTGTCTACTCTCCTAACCTCGATCTCCCTGGAGATCAATCATCTCCATGATCAGGTGATACTGCCTAAGAATTATATCTGGATTTCAGATGGGACGGGGGGTTCCTTGGCAAAAGCCACAACTCCATTGCCACACAATGGTAGGAACGAAGTTCATCTCATGAACTTATATATCCAGACTGCCTCTTTGGTAGCATCCTTGGTAACGATGTATCTTGCCTTTAATCGTCTAGTAAGACACGGTATCTAGCTTGAAACTCTTCCAACATACCGTCCCTCCACTGAGGGTATAGACAATGCCTGCGACTGACATTCAGTCATCCTTATCACCCTGGAACCTTTCTAGTGATTCTCCCCAGGATCGATTGATACCATCTCACTACAACTAGTGAGTATCCTAACATCCAATTAGATCTATCTCATAGATCCAAAGCCCAGGATTTAGGAGGTATCATTTTGATCCTGTATGGAGAATCCTTGTGATAAGCGGAGATTGATCGAGCGTAGCATAGGAAACTCCTTCCCTATCAAGAGTATGTCATCCACGTACTCTATGAGGATCATCACCATACTCCCCACTATCTTTTTGTTTATACAAGGTTCATCTACCATTTTCATGAAGTCAAACTCTTTGACTACCACATCAAAACAGACGTTCCAACTCCGCGATGCCTGTTTTATCACATAAAACATCTTGCACACGTTTCCGCTGCTCCCACTGTCTACGAAGCCCTCTGGCTATGTACTTATAGATGCTATCTTCTAAAACATCATTTAGAAAATCAGTCATGACACCCAACCTCCAGATATCGTAGTCATGGTACGTAGCCGTGGCAAGTAAGATCTGGATGGACTTAAGCATACCTTTGAAAGTTTCAACTTTTCCATGTACACCAAGTAATCTTCTCAAGAAATACTTGCTCCTGATGGGGATTTAACCCTTCAGATAAAGTAACCAAAGTCCATACTTTGTTGGTGTATAAGGATTCCATCTCAGATTGCTAAGCATCCAACCATTCTTACAGAGTCCCACTCCTGATGGCCAGCTCGAAACTAGTTGGGTCATCATCTCATGATGCAATCCTCACTCCCACTGTCATAGAGAAACCGAAGTATCTCTCAGGTGGATGAGGAACCCTACTAGATCGGCGGAGAGGCTGAGGTTCGTTGGAAACTATTGAATCCACATTCAATAGGTATGCAGCTTCTCAAGTGCATAACTCCTAAAAGGAAATAGGAAACTCAGTAGTACTCATCATAGAGCACACCATATCACATAGGGTGCTATTGCTCCACCCCGATATACCATCGTGCCATGGTGTATACGGAGGAGTAATGCCGAGAAAGAATCTGATTCTCCTTTAGAATAGTCCATGAATTACGTGCTCAAGTATTCTCCTCCCTGATCTCATCAAAGGACATAATAGTTATACCCGTTTATGGTTCTCTACTTCTAACTTATATTCTGTGAATATCTCAAAAGCTTCGGACTTGTGTTTCAACAGGAACATATGTATGAATCTTGAGAGATCATCAGAGAATGTAATGAAGTACAAAGAACCGGTCTTGGCATGTGTAGACATGAGACTTTCATACATCAGCATGTATCAATCCCAAGAGTTCACTAACTCTTTCTCTATTTCCAATAAACAGAGCTATGGTCATCTTATCTTTGTGACATGACCGCCAAGTTACACAAGATGTAAATTCAAACAGATTTAAATATGCATCTAAATGTAACTTAGCTAGTCGGGTCGCATTGATATGACCTAGTCTACAATGCCTCAAGAAGGATTCGTTTAATTCTGAACTCTTCCTTTCGTGTGTGTTCTGTATACTAAGAACTGTAGTTTGATTTAGAACGTCAATGCTTTTAGATAACGTGCCTGAACCGATCAACTCTTGATATAGGAAATGTTCAAAACATTATCCAACAATACAAAATTATATCCTTTCTTTACTAATAAAGAGACTGATATGATGTTGTATATCAGGTTCGGTATCTAATAACATTCGTTCATAATCAATGTATTCTGGTAATACAGGGTGATAGTGACCAACAGACTTGGCTGCAACACTTGCACCGTTTCTATCTCATGAAACTTATCACCCGTTCTCAGTTCTCTACCTATCTGTAGCCCATGTAACAAATTACATATGTGGGATCCTGATCCGGTATCTCATACCCAGGACGTAAAGGATACTGAGAAACAGTTCTCTGTAATGAACACACCCGAAGAAGATGTATCAGCATGCACTTTCTTCGTTTGGGCGGCACGGGAAATATGGCATTCCCTAATTTCCTGCTCTGTCTTATAACAATTATAAGTTGGAGCGGGATCAACGTTCCCCAGCTCAGTATAACAAGCGCGTTCGGTCAATATATCTGTTTTATTATCTTGATTAAGGCATGATATGGTCGCTACCTGGAGAGAGAGAGAAGAAAACACTCAGCGTATGCTCTTGCAAGATTAGATTGGTTATCTAATATATCTACTCAGGATATCTCCCACTGTTTTAATCAAATCTTCCCTCAAACCCTAAAAGGAAAGACTAGCCGGGATTAATTACACGCTATAAGTTCGCCAATCTTTCAGCCAGGCCAGTGTCGGTACTTTGAGGGAGGTCCCCCGTGCTTTTGCACGAACCTAATTAAAGTAAACATCGTTTTTCCAGGGGCGTAACCCCGTTAACACCTTTCTAGACACATACTTGATCGGCTAATTGTAATGTGAAAAACTCTCCCAGGAGTAACTCTTACTCGCAGCGGGTATCGGGATCCCCATGCATGCGGTAAATTTCAAAAGCAGTGGACCCAAAGGCCTCAAGTCTGGGGGCATGGTAATATACACGGTGTACATGGCTTCCGGGAAAGAGGAAAGCCGTACTTCCACGGGTCATCGACCACTCACACGATCGGTGACAAAAGCTTAAGAGCAGCAGCAGAAACTTCAAGAGATGCTAATGGGGATGTCCGCACTCACTGGGCAGAAAGAAAGCCTAGAAGCATCGTCCGAACATCGCCAAGATCAGGAAACTGACACCGAGTTCCTGCGGAGAGTGCTAGAAAGGAAGGATAAGGAGGCCGCGGAACAGGCCGCTAATATAAAGCAGATGGCGCTTCTATTTCAAGACATGGTTGGGATGATGATCCAGCCGGAACCTCCAGCCGAAGACCCTCCGAAAATCATCGAAGACGACAGAGGGGAAACATCAAATCCTCCACCGGCTTTATCAGCAGCCAAGGAAGAAACGATCTCCAAGGATGCCCTTAACAACTACATAGCTCAACAAATACGAGCTCATCAGGCAAGCAAAGCGGCTGGCCAAGTCGTCAGAACTGGGCGACTTTATCCAGGCTGGTACGATCAAATTAAGTACCCGCCAGGATATACGATCCCTAAATTCCATGTGTATAAGGGGACAAGCAATCCCCATCAGCATGTCCCTCAATTCAGAGCTCTATGCGGCAATACTGGAGGCGACGACAAACTGCTGAAGCAGCAGTTTGTCGGCAGCTTGGCAGAGACAGCATTTGAATGGTATTCGGAGCTTCCGAATGACTCCATCAAAACATTTACAGAAATGGAACTACTGTTCACACAGCGGTTCGCAAGCGCAAGCGATCACACCCCGATCACGACATTAATCAATGCCAGGGTGAAGCCGGGAGAAACCTGGGTTCAGTACGCAATTTGGTGGCGGAACCTATGGTCAAAATGTGAACAACGCATAGAAGAAGCTCCTACTGTGGGTATGTTTGTGGGGACCCTTGATCCTCAGGCAACTATATCCCAATTTATGATGTTCTTCAAGCCGACCACCTTCCAGGCCTTGATTGACAAGCTGGCCCAAATGGACCAGATGGGCCATAGGCCGTCCTCTTAAAAAACGGATCTCCAGAATGAAAAGGGTAAAGGGAAAGCGACTTTCGTTGCCAACGCTCAACAACAACCGAGTGACCCGAAACCGGTTGCTCGCCAAAGCAACAAACCACGATCCCTCGAAGAGAAGTTAAGATATCCTTACTCGTTTCCTCAGGATAAAACGAGGAGACTGTTCGAACTGGCAGTGCGCAACAGGCTCATCACTCTGCCGGATCTAAGACACCCACTGCAACCTGGTGACATCAACAGTCCTAACAATTGCCCCTACCATAGAATAACGGGCCACCCAATTGAAGATTGCTACGTCTTCAAAAACTGGGTTGAGGACCAGTACCAACTAGGCAAATTCGCGTTGTCCGAAAACTAGAAGGTAAACCCGTCTCAGCAGCACGCTCCTAAAAAGGTGGACATGCCAGGGGCATCATGCTCATTTGTAGAAGAAGCTCTGTAGGAAATTGTCCTTTCGGCTAAAACTAAAAGAATGCTGAAGGATCATCAAGCATGCCCAGCGATCAGGGGGAAAAGCCCGCTGGAGCCTGAGATCATTGAGGGGATGCTTAAACCGTGCTCAGCACTGAACGCCAATAACAATGGGCAAAACACCCAGGTCAAGTCTTCAAAGTCTTCGAAGGGAAGGAAGAAGACCAAGAAGCCTGCGCAACCTGACGACAAGCGCATGGACCTGCAGAACTACATTGACGTGCTGGAAGAGTACAACCAGAAGGTGCGAACCGCAGTCACACTTGAAGATTTCCTCAAGTATATTCTTGAGAATGGAGACGGTGACAATGACGAGGGAGACAACTCGTCAGAAAAACCCGAGGATTATGTGGCGAGTTGCCACATGATCTCTCATTCGTCAGTGAATGGCAAAGAAGCTCCCTCAACATTAGAAAGCAACGTAGAGAAGCTAGGGGCAGGACCGGCGTCAAAATCCCTGGAACCGTCAGACGATCTGATCGATAAACTGCTGAACGAAGCCCTCCATAAAAGCAAAGTACACCGAGAGCGTGAAACGGCCATATACGAAAAGGCCAAGTGTCAGCGTCAGGATGAGGATGCTGCGGCAAGGAAGAGTCATAAAGTACTCCAACTGGATCGAAGCACACCCACAGCAGACAAAGGAAAGTTTAATATGGTGAAACGGTTCGCCAAAGCCCTGTTAATGGGAATGAAGCTGCCACCTTTTGAAAGAAATACTCTCGGGGGTACGTGCCTTGACGAAGCGGATGTACATCCAAAATACTGCTTATAGCATCGGGGGGTCATACACCCTACCGAAGAGTGCAATGCCTTCAAGAAGTGGTGGAAGGGATACGTGGCCCACCAACAACACTTTAAGCGAATAAAGCGCAAAGCCCGTCGGGAACAGAGAAGCACGATGGATGAGCATAAAGGAACAGCCGGTAACTGTCAAATGGTTGATGCCATCCCAACAAAAGGGAAATCTCAAGTTCTTACTTTCGGGAGCGATTCGGACGAAGAAATGACCCTCGGCCCTTTCTTCAAGGAATCCACCTCTGGAAAAGAAGAAGAGGTGAAGAAATGCGAGGACATCCAGCTGCGTAACCATACGTTGCCTGAAAAGAATCTCGGACCCTCAAACAAAGGTTCGGGTAAGAGAGACAAGGGGAAAGAAAAGGTCCATGAGGAAATTACCCTCGATGATAGAATCTCCGAAGAGCTCACAACTAAGGATCCGCTTAAGAAAAACAAGGTGGATTACAATGTCCTGGCACACCTGAGGAAGATACCATCATAACTGAGCATACTGGATCCTCTCCTCCTGTCCAAAGAGGCACGAGATTCTTTGATCAAGGAATTACAGGAGCCCGATCAGTTTCAAGCCTTCCTTGCAGAAGAAAAGATGAAGGACGAGCTGGAAGAAGTTCACACAGCTGACATCATGTTTGGCGATGAAGATCTCCTCCTCGGAATGTGCGAGCACAACCGTCCTCTGTATATCACTGGGTACTGCCACGACATCAAGATAGGGAAGATCCTGGTTGACAACGGGCCCTCCGTCAACCTTCTCAATGTGAGAGTGTTGAAGGAGATTTGCATGAACATTCAACACTTGGCTCGGGACAAAATTATTATCTCCGGGTTCGACTCGCAGTCATCACGAATGCTTGAGTCCGTAATACTGACATTACGCTTCGGGATGTTCATCACTGACATCAAGTTTCATGTTATCGATGCCAAGACTTGCTACAACACTCTGCTCGGTAGGCCTTGGTTACATGAGTACACCATCATTCTTTCTACACAACATCAATGTATGAAGTACTTCAAAGACGGCCTCGAGTACACAGTTACATGGGAGCTAAACCCATTCTCCGTAAATGAAGTCCGAAAATATGAAGACGCTAAGTACTTCTTGCCGGACTTCGAAGACACGGAAAGATGTCGTAAACTGGAGAATAAACAAAAAGTCGTCGCCACCATCCCGATCTTTGGGAGCGATACCGAGGAGGATGAAGAGTTAGTCTTCTCGGGGTAACCCCAAGGCAGCAGGCCAGGACCATCTACTTCTATTTTAGTCTTTGGCAGCGACTCTGAAGACGAGGTCAACACAGTATTCTCTGTCCGTCCATCAATACAAACCTTCATTGGAGCTGATCAGAGCTTGCGAATCACCATGGTTCCGTAGCTGCATTACAGGGAACTTGATGCGCTCGATACATACGGCGTGCAAGAGCTGCAGACCTTCTACGTTCCTCCTAGGCGGAGAGATGAAAAGGCGATCATCTTCTATCAATCCACGGAGACCAAAGTGGAGAAAGAAGTCTGGCATGGTGTCGATTTTGCGCTCGATAGGCTCTAACCAATCCGTCTGCCCAGATATTACGCAGAGGGATTGAAAAGTCTTTTATGGTGTCAATGTGTGCCCTCCAAACAAACTGCTCGACAAGCCCAGTTCTATAAAAAGATTTTGGAAATTCCCGGAACTCAGCGGAAAATGCCGAACGGGAGGATAGAGATGACGAGGCTTGGATACGTTCGGTCCAAGAAACGGGAGCGATTCCATGGTTGCCATGTCATAAATAACCTCGGTGGAGAAGCGAATGCATCTCCAGATAGCACTGATATCGAACCAGAGCGAGATCCCGCCATGAGAATATCAAGCCCGTCGTTCGAACAACAAATTGACAAGCTAATAAGGGAAGCAGGTCAAAAGATTCGGGATGAACGCAGCCGCGAAATGGCCATTTACGAGAAAGCTAGGACGCAACATATCGTTCAGCAGGCTACAGAGGATGACGATGCCCTTCACCCTCAGCCCGCTGTGCGCTCTCGTGGCAAGAAGAAAGCCCGACGTAGAAGCAACAATAAGGTGAAGAACATGAATGACGTTCAAAACAGTGAAGCGGATTCAAGAATCCACGCGATCGAGAAAAATTCAACTGGAACCCGTCTTTTATGAAGAAGATGGGTTGGGAATACTCTTTCCCACAAGACAAGACAAGGAAAATATTCAACCTTGTCATGAAGTATCAAATGATGACACTCCCGGAATCTCGGCACCATGGGCAAATAAACGAGATCTATCATCCGGCTTATTGCTCCTACCACCTTGCAATAGGACATCCTCTTGAAGATTGCTTCACCTTAAAAGACTCGGTCTAAGACCAGTATCAGCAAGGCAAGTTCTCTCTATCCGACAATTGGAGGGTAGCCCCACCACGAAAGCATGAGCCGAAAGCAACCTAAACTGCGAGGGTAAGTCCAGAGCAACATCGAGCTTGGAAACGAGATCGTCCCTGCCACATGATAACATTCTCAAAGGAGGGAGAGCATGAGAATGTGGACAACCTCTCCAAGTGCTTCACAAATGAAGATGAGGATGGGATGATCTCAGAATTTCCACCGGCGCCAAAAGAGCTGGAATATGGGATACACACCACAACAGACAATCTGAAGAAAATTGACTTAGGGACGACAAACGATCCGAGGCCCACGTTCATCAGTGAGCTGCTGTCTAAGGAGCAGGTGGCTACACTAAAAGACGTGCTTATGCAGTATAAAGACTGCTTCGCGTGGAACTATTTCGCGATGCTAGGACTAGATCCAGAAATAGCAGTGCATAAACTGGCTATATCGCCGGACGTTAAGCCAGTCAAGCAAACGCCAAGAAGAATACGGCTCGAACTTGAGATGAGCATCAATGCCGAAGTCAAGAAGCTAATTGATTCTGGCTTCATCCAAGAAGTTCAATACCCCGATTGGATCGCCAACATTGTCTCGGTGATGAAGAAAAATAGGACAGCACGCATTTGCGTGGACTTCTGGGGCCTCAACAAAGCTTGTCCGAAGGATGACTTCCTAGTACCGGTTACCGAGCTAATGATCGATAACACGTCCACTCATGATGTCTTCTCCTTCATGGATGGATCTTCAAGGTATAATCAAATAAAGATGCATCCTAAAGACCAAAAGCATACTGCCTTCCGGACCCCGCTAGGCATATTCTGCTATAAGGTGATACCCTTCGGTTTGAAGAATGCAGGCGCTACCTACCAGAGGGCCATGACAAAGATCTTTGATGACCTCATACACGAGATTGTCGAATGTTATATCGATGACCTTGTGGTGAAAAGCAAATCGTACGAGGAACACTAGGAACATATGAAAATAGTGTTCCAGCGCCTTCGGAAGTACAACCTGAAGATGATCTCTTTGAAATGTGCGTTCGGAGTCTCCTCAGGTAAATTCCTAGGGTTCATCGTATGACATCGAGGCATCGAAATAGACCCATCAAAGATCAAGGCGATTATGGAAATGCCCGCGCCAAGAACTCTCAGGCAACTGCGATCTCTCCAAGGGAAGCTCGCGTATATCCGACGGTTCATAGCCAATCTCTTCGGAAAATGCCGCCCCTACAGCTATCTAATGAAGAAAGGGACCCCGTTCGTTTGGGATCATAAATTCCAAAATGCACCGGAAGAAATCTAGCAATATCTGAATAACCCACCGGAACTGACCGCTCTGGTCAAGGGAAAGCCCCTCATCCTGTACACAGCAGTCCTTGAAAGTTCTTTAGCTGCGCTATGGGCACAGGAGAACGATCAAGGAAAGGAGAGACCTCTCTACTATTTGAGTCGAGTTCTTCTGGGGGTAGAAAAAAACTACTCCCCCATTGAAAAGTATTGCCTGGCATTGATCTTCGCGATAACGAAGCTCAGGCACTATGCCCTGGCACATGAGGTCCATCTCATATCAAAAGTGGATCCTCTCAAATATTTGATGTCAAGATCCATATTAACAGGAAGGCTTGCCAAATGGGCCCTCCTCTTGATGGAGTTCTCGATAATATATCGACCCCTCAAGTCAGTGAAAGGCTAGGCCATCGCCGAATTTTTCGCTGAGCATCCGATACCAGCCGATTCTCCCTTAAATTGCGAATTGCCAGATGAACATGCGTTCGACGCAATCGATAGAGAGGAGGAAGGAAATAATGCCCAATGGGAACTCTACTTTGACGAAGCGTCTTCCATGAAGAAACGAAAGCAAAACACCCCCATAATCAAAGCTGGGGTAGGCCTTATCTTTGTGACTCCACAAGGAGGGATAATGTGGTTTGCCCTTTCCTTAAAAGAGCCAAGAACAAACAACGAAGTGGAATATGAAGCTTTGATAGTAGGTCTTGAGATCGCTGTCGACATGGGGATCGAAAACTTCCTCATATATGGAGACTCCCAGGTGGTCGTTAGCCAAGTAAATGGCGATTATCAGACGTGTAAACCGGAGCTGGTAAAATATGGCGAAAGAGTGCAGCAACTGCTGACTCAAATCCCCTCTTACATCTTGGAAACCATACCGCGGGCGGAAAATAGCAAGGAGGATGCGTTAGCCAAACTCTCTAAGGAACTGGCTGACGAAAACCTCGATGACGTAAGGATCATTGTGCAAAGCCGCCGGATTCTCACACCAGTAGAAATATCTCCGGAGTCGTCTGAAAGAAAGGAAGTGACCAAACAAGCAGCCTGTCAAATAGAAGACGAAGAAAAGGCTAGGGATTGGAAAGAAGTCTTCATAGACTACTTCAAATCCCGTCGAATGCCCGAAGACGCGTCGTCAAGACATCAGCTCATGAGGCGAGCCTTGTCTTTCGCTTTTGTCAATGATACGCTATATAAGAGATCATTCGACAGTCTATGGCTGAGATGCCTGGGACCGGAGGAAGCAGGGAGGGTCGTCCAAGAAACTCACGACGGACTCTGCGGTTCCCATAAAGCCGGGCCAAAGATAAAGCCGAAGATCAAAAGAATGGGTTACTATTAGCCTACGATGATTCAGGATTGTCTTGAATATGCGAAGCGGTGTCACTCGTGCCAAATTCACAGGGACTTCATCCACCAACATCCAAATCCACTACATCCAACATTGGCTAGTTGGCCGTTCGAAATGTGGGGAACCGATATAATCGGGCCCATCGAGCCAGTATCATCCAGGGGACATCGGTTCATACTGGCAACAACCGATTACTTCTCTAAGTGCGCAGAAGCAGTACCGCTAAGGGATGTGAAGATGGAGAACATCCTCCATTTCTTCAGGACACAGGTCATCTACCGTTTCGGCACTCCGCGACGAATCATCTTGGATAATGGGCCAGCCTATAGGAGCCATAAGATCAGCCGCTTCGCACAGCAACATAGTATAGATTGGAGATATTTTTCGGTCTATAATTCCCAAGCTAATGGTCTAGCTGAGGCTTTCAACAAGACTTTGACGAAGATCATAAAGAAAACGGTGTCCAAAAATAAAAAAGACTGGCACGAGAGACTGCATGAAGCTCTCTGGGCATATCGAACAACGTTCAAAACGACCACGAATACAACACCATTCGCGTTGGTATTCGGCACGGAAGCGGTGCTTCCCTTGGAAATAGAACTACCCTCTCTATGAGTGGCAGTACGATTTGAGCTGATAGATGAAGAAAATGCCCATCTTCAGCTTGAGGAGCTCGATGCCCTCGATGAAAATCGTCTCATGGAGCAGCAAAACCTGGAAGCTTATAAAGCAAGGATGACGCGCTCATACAAAAGACTAACCAGGCCGAGAACGTTCCGCCAAGGCGAACTCGTGTTAGTCGTAAAAAGACATATGATCCCTAACCGTGCCAAACGGGGGAAATTCGAGCCAAACTATGAAGGTCCGTATATCAAAGACAAGGTCTACCAAGGTGGGGCCTACTTGCTCATGGATATGAATGGCGAAAGACCCTTTCGGCCAATAAACGGCCGGTTCCTTAAGAAATACTACTCTTGACAAGTCACGGCTCAGGTTAATGATGGATGGCGACGCTCATGTCCGCTCGCTGTCTTTCTGAGTCCAAACTTTATAAGTAGTATCCGACAAAACTTCGTCTCGAAACTGCTTGGACCGAGATGTCCCTAAACTAACATTGGACCAAGATGTCCCTAAACTAATAATGGACCGAAATGTTCCTAAAACTAGTACTCTCCACCCCAAACATGGCGATATCTTTTATTGGGATCTGTGTTGCAATCAAAGCTTCCACGGCGAAGGCTAAAAAAAAGCGGTACGTCCACAAGCGAAATGGGCACGGATGAAAACCCGAAAGGGCGCCATAAGTAAAAACAGCAGGGCTACCGGCGAGTTTATGAAAATCCGAAAGGGCGCAATCTCGTTAAAATAAAAATACCTGTAGAGTCCTCTCGACCTTGTAAGGAGAAAACACCTGCGTGAGATCCTTACGACTCACAAGGGAGAAACACACTTAGGGATCTCCACGATTGCTAAAGAGAAATTACACTTACGGGATCCTCTCGACTCGTAGGGAGAATTCCCCCTATGAGACCCTCGTGGCTCATAGGATTCAAAAGCCTTAAGATACATGGACCCGAACCTGTTGTTAAGCCATCACATTCCCCAAGTTGCCCTACAAGCGGTCTTAGTGCCCCTTGTATACAATCCACGAGCACAAACAAACGTCCCCTCACCAAGCTCCACCAATCGAGAGGAATGTTCTCGTATGGTGAATGACACTTGTAAGTCCTCTCAACTTATAAGGAGAAAATACTCTTATGAGATCCTTACGACTTATAAGAGAACACACACTTGGGGATCCCCACGATTCCTAAGGGGAAAATACACTTACGAGATCCTCATGACTCATAGGGAGAAATACCTTTATAAGGCCCTTACGGCTCGTAAAGTCAAAAAGCCTTAGTCAAAAGGATTTTAACCCTGTTTGCTAAGCCACCTTTGTTCAAATCGACAAAGGCAAATGATGATTCGCTCCTAGCAATATCCCAGTTGTAGCGATGTTGATGCCTAAATCGGTATCAAATTCCAAGTCCTTTCACGGCAAATGATGATTCGCTCCTAGCAATATTCCAGTCGCAGCGATGCTGATGCTAAGATTGGTATCAGATCTCAAGTCCCATACTCGCAATAAAAAATCATAAAAAAGAATGCATATGAAATAGCCAAAATGATGGGGCAACTCGCAATAAAAATCAGTGAGAAAAATATATGCATGTAAAAACAGCCAAAATGTTTGGGCAATTCGCAATAAAAAGAAGAGAGTAAAAAGAAAAAAACAGTCGAAATGATTGGGCACCGCGAAAAATAGCCGAAATGATTGGGCAATCGTTACTTTCGCGATATAAAAAGCTGAAATGATAGAGCATCGCGGAAACAAAAAAAAATGAAACTTCTGCCCTGCAGGTGAGTCCGCATCGACCCCTGTATACAATCTATGGGCACAAACGGAAAGGGAACTACATTTTCCCACCAGGCTCCATCAAAAAGTGAGCCAGGTCTCAACGGCAACATCTACAACCTAGAGATCAGCAACGACGTTTCTTCTCCACTCCAACAGGATGCAGACGCAACGTCAACAACCGACCCCAGGGTCCAAACAATGGAGCCATGGCAAAGTCCCTAGTTTCCAGTCTCGATGGCAACATCTACAGCCAAGAGATGAACAATGGCGTTCCTTCTCACTCCAGCAGGACGCAGACATAACGTCAACAACCGACCCCAGGGTCAAAACAATGGAGCCATGGCAAAGTCCTTAGTTCCGAGCCTCGACGGTTCACAGACAACCTAGAAACAACTTCGACATTTGTCGCAATATAGCAGACACAGTGTCAAAAAATGAAGCGAAGGAAGATCCCTAACTTCAGGGTCTCGACGGCAACATCTACAGCCTAGAGATCACAACGGCGTTCCTTCTCACTCCAGCAGGATGCACACGCAACGTCAACAACCGACCCCAGGGTCAAAACAATGGAGCCATAGTAAAGTCCCTAGTTCCGAGCCTCGACGGTTCACAGACAACCTAGGGACAAGCTCGACATTCGTCTTGTCCAGCCCTCTAAGGGATCAGAGACACGAAAGTCGCGGGGCCTCTCGAATAGGAAGATTGCGTATCGGGAAATGTATCAGCCAACGCGACAGTACGATGGAAAAAAACCTTAGTACCACAGACCGTAACGGACTTCTATCAGCAGAGGTTAACTGTGACGTTAGGACATTCTTGCGAAAATTTCTCGATTCGTCTCGACTCGTAGGGAAAACAATGTTCCTGCGAGAGCTTCTCGATTCGTCTCGACTCGTAGGGAAAAACGTGTTCACAAAATCTTCATGAAGGTGAAAAGCCTTAGGCAACGGGGATATCAACATGTTTCCTAAGCACTGGGGCCCTGCAAATAAGTCCAAGATGGACTATTGCATACTATCCACGGGCCACAGTCTCTAAAGTCGAATATCGACAAGGTGGGAAAAAACCACTTACAAGTCCTCTCGACTTGTAAAGGGGGAAAATTCTCTCGTGAGATCCTTACGACTCTTAAGAGAAAATGCACTTAGGAGTCCTCACGACTCCTAAGGAGAAAATACACCTACGGGATCCTCTCGACTCGTAGGGAGAAAAGTATTTATGAGACCCTCATGACTCATAAAGTTAAAAAGTCTTAGGAGGCAGATCCTAACCTGTTTCCTAAGCCATCGCTGCCCTACAAGGAGGTCAAGATAGACTATCCACGGACCACATTCTCCAAAGTCAAATATCGACAAGGAGGAAAAAACCCACTTACGAGTCCTCTCGACTTGTAAGGGGGAAAATTCTCTTGTGAGATCCTTACGACTCTCAAGAGGGAACACACTTATGAGTCCTCATGACTCCTAAGGAGAAAATACACTTATGGGATCCTCTCGACTCGTAGGGAGAAATAACCTTCTTGAGACCCTTACGGCTCATGAAGACGAAAAAAGTTTTAGGCTACAAGGACCCTAAACTTGTCTTCTAAGCCCTCAATTCCCTGGCCATGCATAACTCTGCAGTACTTCATCCACGTACATACTTACGTGAGCAACGTAGTGGGGGGCATTTGTTCCCGCCAAAATCTTCGGCCAAGAGCTATTTGTTCCTGTTTACACCGGTTTAAGTTTCGTTTATAGATATGTGTGAAATCGGGCTCATTCATATATGCACACATCAAAGGAAGAACATGTGTTAGAAAGGGAGCACTTGGTGGTCAACGACAAAAAGAAATCATTTAATTGAACATTTTATTCTACAGGAAATAGATCACCATACATGGGATCGAAAGTACATGGATTCACAAAACTATGGATAAAATTCTCTAACTCCCTTTCTGCCTTCTCCACCATGGAAAAGCGGCGATCATCACGAAGAGTCGCTCCCCATCGGTTAAAACCGTGCTCATCAGCGAAGGCAGACATGATGGCCCGCTGAGCACGTATCTGGCTTAGCAGCTGAACAAAGCGATCCCTCAGAGCCGTGGTAATCAAAAGTGCCTCATGAAGGCACTTGATCGCACGCTTTTGGCGTGTCGAGTTTTAAGAATTCTAAAGTTTACCGCGATCAGGACAGTGCCGCTTTGCAGCTAGCCGGTTGAGCACGGGTCGATCCACAGGGAGACGGAGCGTTCTACGTTCTTGTCGTTACGAGTTAATGCGCGTGGGCGGATTTGTTCTTTATCTAACCTATGTGTTATATGCAAGTATAAAGTTGTTAGGAAAAGATACGATGGTGTAAGCTAAGGAAATACGCACTCAAAACCTTTGAGCCGAACTTAACGATTGAAGCTAGAACAATCGGCAACAACGTGGATTAGGGTACTTAAGTACGGTATTCGTGGAATCCGGCTTATTGACCTTTGTCCGTCCGTTCTTGTCTCTTGCTTTCGCCTCCGGCCAAACCGAACGCAACCGGTCGCGGTTAGGAATCACTGTTACCTTGGTAGGGTAGGGTGCCTAACGGAGCGCTTGCGTAACGTTTGGACGGAGTTCAATGGAAAATACGGGAAAAGGAAATTGGCAAAGAAACCTTAACTTACAATATCGTATTTATTCCTAACAACACCATATTAACAACCATTCACAAAACAAACCACAAAGAGAGAACAAAAGAACAAAGAAAAAAAACGATTACAAGTAAGTAAGTGCATGGAATTTAAAGTGCAAGAAAGTAAAGCAAGGTAATAAATTGCATGAATGTAAAAGAGCAAGAAAGAAAATACCAAGAACCATGGAACCCAAAACAAGACATGGTTCAATAACCAAATCTTAAACTTGCAAGCTCAATGAAGAGGTTGCAAGATCAAGAAGAGGCAAAGAACTCATGGTGAATGAAGGCACAAAAAGAGAAGAGCTTTATTGATTCCATATGAAGATACAACCCTTGAGATCAATAACCAACCCTTAAACCTTTAAGCTCAATGAAGAGGTTGAAAGATCAAGAAAAGGCAAGGATCTCAAAGGGAATCTAAGCAAAAGAATGATACAATGTATGGAAAAATTGGACTCTTTCTCACTTACCCAATGGTTTCCTTTTATAGGCAAAACAAGACCTTTCCTTTAATTTGAATTTGAATGCACCCAAAGTTTGGAGGGAAGTTTGAATCTTTGAATTTTTGAATCACATCAACACTTTATGCATTGAATGCACCATACCCACTCGTGCTTTGTGCTTGTCCCTCTCGTGCTTTGTGCTTGTCTCGTGCTTTGTGCTTGTCCCTCTCGTGCTTTGTGCTTGTCCGAGACACGAATGACCACTGTCATATGTCTTGTCTCTGGAGCTGGCACGCGGCACTGGACGGATACGGATGACTGGAACCCGGCTTTTATCTGTCTGTGACAGATGTTCTGGATATTCGCATAACTGTAGAGATTTTGTCTGATTTGTATTATTTTAGACTGGGAACCTGTAACCTGTAAATATGTAGCAAACACGGATTAAAAGCACCTATCTATAAACAAATGAGCATAAGAATGAGCGGTATAAAATGCAGTTTTCTGTGATGAACAAATACCCCTAAACTTATCTTTTGCTCGTCCCGAGCAAAACCATTTATTCACAAAAGAGAATCCTAACCGCACTTTCGCAGGGAACGCGGTTGCACTGAGCGTGTGCAACAAGCCGTTAAACCTCTAGGTGTCCCTAGTAGGAGGAGTGTTGTCTTCTGAGGGTTTTCAGCGGATACTACCCACAAAATCCCGTCAAGTTAGTTTCATAAGTTAACATCGATTCTACTCCTACAGTTTAGTATCTAGGTTAAAAACTCTATCATCCTAAGTTAGAAATATCCAACCCTTATTTTTCACGCCTCCTATCTATTTAACTTTAGATCCTATACGTTCCAAAAAAGTTTAGAAAGATGTTGGTTCTCCTGAGTTTTCCTTCTAACAGTGTGGTCTTAAATCATGGATTTTTATCAACTTTACAGAAAACATAAGTCTTATCTTTTATTTCTATCTTTTATCCAAACATCGATTGTATACCCCTACGTGTGTATATATTTGCACCCCTACACTCAAGAATTCAATTCAAGCTATAGTACTCTTGCCCTAATGCCTAATACTACTTCTTTTCATTAAATGATGGACGGTGTTGCTCACACACCTTTCATGCGACTATTAATGCTTCTTGAGGCACTAACAGCCGATTACTTAATGCGTGAGCTTAAAGCGTAAATAGCAGTTTCCAGGTCTTGACTTTATTTATTTATTTTTTCTTTTTTTTTTCTTCTTTTTCAAGACCGGATATATTTTTCAATATGCTCTTTTTGGTGTTTAGCTTTAAATACCGTTTTTCTTTTATACTAGGTTTTTAGGCAAGAGTATTTCTAGGTATCCTCTACTATCCCAAGTTTCAAAGTGCGTGTATGTGCAGTTTGTAGGGTATATACTTTCTAAATTTGAACTTAAGAATAGAAACTATTTTTCAGACTTATCATTCAGTAAAGCTTCAATACTTTCCCTTCATCTTGACTTAACTCAAGAACTGAACTCAAGATTACCTACTTCTATAAAAAACTGTAAGGACGTATAATTACCAAGGTTAAACAGAAGGAGGGTTATTTTTAGGGTTTTCAATTCCTAAGCCTAGGATTTAGTTATTTCTAACGTATCAACTATACTTTCAGAATAAAAATCTAAGTTACCCTATTAGCTAACTTGAAGACAAAGTTTTTATATTTTTGGAAAATTTTCGATTTTTGTGTTATTTTTAATTAGGTATGTAAATGCAAAATATACACATGAATGTGAAGGAAGAAAGCTTACCGAGTATACCCCCAAACTTAAACTTGACAGTGCCCTCACTGTCAGACTAAACCAAAAGGGTCAAAATTGTCGGCGCTCCCCAAAAGATTTATACAAAACAAAAAGAAAAACAAAAATATATACACAAATAGGTCCCCCCCAAACTTAAATAAAACAGCGTTTCCACTGTTTAGCATTGAAGTTCCGGATTAGGGGGGAGAGAAAACAGCTATAAACTATACAAGGCCTTACACAGGCCAAAAGTGAGCACCAACCATTCAAAAATCTTATCGTTATAAAGTGCAGGTTGGTGAAAGAATACGGTGATGAAAGAAATGGAGATTACGCGAGACCGTATGGAGATAGAAGCGGGATACGGTCTTGGTATATGAGAAGAAGAATGGCGGAAGGGAGAAAGAAACGGAGTACGATCTTGAGGGTGGAAATGGAGTGAATAGATTAGCACAATTTGTGATGACTAATGTGTAAGAAGTGTTTGTGCTAATCTATTAACCCATCGAGAAATAGGGTCAAATCCCTTAAGATTCGTAAGAAACCATGGGTAAGCCGAACTTGGTAAACCAGACATATGAAATGAAAGTAATACGGTTTCTTGCATGGTCGGAACGATGGAAAGGATGGAGGGGAGTGATTAAGGAAGGTCATCGGTTAAAGGTTCAGGATGGTGTACACAGTCAATGAAAGGAACAGGATGAATTGGAAAATCCAACTCATCAATTAAAACTGGTTCATCCTCAGTACTATCCTCAATAGTCTCCTTAAAATTTAGCTTATCCATGCAAATTTCATCAAAATCTAGACGCATATGGGGTTCGGGAAAAACATTTAATGACTCGGGATGATGAATTGGAGAGAAAAACTGAGCCAAATCTGCGGGTTCATCATCCAAAATATCCCCAGCGTCGATATCCTCAATCAAGCAAAAATCAATTTTCTCAGACACTTCATCAAGAGCATGGATATCAATCAATTCAGGTTCTAGAGTGGAGGTGTAAAGGTCAAAAGGATTGGGTGTGGTTTTACTCAAAAGGGACCTTTCACAATCGGGTAAATCAAACACTACAAAGTCGCACAACTCATTAATTCTTCTATCTTCAATCGGTGAATCGTTTGGAATACTAGATAGACATTCAAAACCGGAGTTGTGGAATTCAGTTTGCAATGGATAGGTTTGATTTAGAAAGGTATACAGCTCACTCTCTCCACTCAAATTCTCAGCCTGTCCTACCGCCTCTTCATACATTGGAAAATTTGGAGCTAGTTGGAAACTAGCTACCGGGTCACTAGGTTGTATAAGGGCGGCCATTGACGCATTCAAATCCATCGTCTGTTGGTATGACGTTACCCGAAAGTCTTCCAACAACTGTTCCAGACTAGACATGGTTTGTGAAGGGGTTTCAGTAAAACATTCAAAGTTGTTTTGATACTGGAAACTCCCAAATGGCTGTATAGAAGCAATGTCTAGGGAATGTGCAAAAGTCGGGTAGGATTGGTAGGAATTGAATGGTTGGACAGGAGTAGGATCAACATTTGGATAAGAAGGTGAATGGAATTGTTGATCCCAAGAATTTGAAGTGGTGAAAGGAGTGAAAGATCGGCTACGATATTGTTCAATATGTTCAGCAATAGACATGGGTCTTAGAGTTACAACAGGACTCGAAAAAAGGGTATCAACGTAGGAAGGTGGTGGAGGTTGAAACGGTTGATACAAAGTGGATTGCGCGGTCCAGTTGTTTGTCCTACACACATCTATCCGATCTTTCAAAGAGATTTTTGGCATGGAGGGATCGTTCGAGGTTCGGCCAAAGCAAGAACCGTAAGAAGAAATGTCTGGTTGTGGGTACCAAAGTTCAGAAAGAGTTTTGCGAGGTTGGGTACCCATGATATGCAGAGAGAAAGAAAGAAAGGAAGAAAAAGGAGGGGAAAAAGAATGTGATTTTTTTTTAGTTTTTAAAAGTTAGTTATTAACAAAAGAATGAAATATACACAAAAAGACTCTGGACAAAAATAATCACGACACAAAAATACCACGCACCTAATTGGTCTAGGGTTCACCTAGGTCAACTAGACCTGCTCAAGAACTTGATTGTCGAAGTAAAACTGTGTCCAGAAACGGGCTCAAGATATACTGATCACGAGGCCAGGTAAGTGCAAAGATAAGGGGATGTTTTCCGACGCTTTCGCGAAGGTCCTTAATTAAATAACCCTTTCTCTTTTGGCGGTTTTGCCATTAACACTATCCTAGACACCCCGTAAACAATATACCGTTAAGCGGTGTTCTAAACACAGTTAATCTCTCCTAGTGAGCGCGAAGTCCTTAAGGCTTAAAGTCTAGTTTCTTTTTTCAAAATTTGTGTGGGTATACGTTATGCACAGTTCGTGATTTGTGGGCCACGGAAAAGGTGATGAAATCCTTTACCGTATGTTGTGGGGTTCGCTTGCCCTTAAGTCCGTAGTAATTGATGCAATGCGCAAATTAATAAAAATCTATAAAGAATCAAGCAATCGTTTTTTATATTAAGCACAACACTGCAACAAATACGGGTTAGTTAAGTTTTAGCGTTTGCTAGCGAACTTGCAAAGAATCTTGCAAAGAATAGTATATTGGATGCGTCAGATTTGAGAAAAAGGTGTTTAAGAAATACGTACCTGTAAGTTTTCGGGTTTAGAAACCCCCGTTGAAGTTAAATCCGAATAGCTTGAAATGTTCGCTTGTGCGGGTCAAACTACCCGGATCTTTGGCACTATACGTCGTAATCACCTTAACATGAATGCGCACTTTGCTCCCCACAATCGCAGTTCGCAAATCAGCAAAAATCTGAAATGTCGGAAAAACGGATATTAGTGCAGAAAAGCGATACAAATGCCCAAATACCTGCACACTAAAATTTAACACAAGCAAACAATACAAATGGGACAAATATAGAACACTGGAGCACATGAAAAGAAATTGGAGGCAATAGGTGGAGGTACGGCCGGCAACGCCAGATTTCTTTGGTATGTCGCCGGACGTCTTGTGGTAGATGGGCCCCAACTTTCTTCAGGGTTCACACTGTTATACTAATGTCACACTGGTATTGTTTGAGTTTTTAGTTTAAATCCAGAGTGTGAGCAGATACAAAATCCAAAGAGCAAAAATGAGTTAAGAATGTTAGTTTTTTTTTTTGGTTTTGAAATTTTTAGTTTGTTTTGAAAAAATAGGGTTAGAAGTATAAATGAGATGTACAATGATTAACCCGAAATAACAAGAAGTAAAGCGTTACCGTCTCCCCGGCAACGGCGCCATTTGATCGCACGCTTTTGGCGTGTCGAGTTTTAAGAGTTCTAAAGTTTACCGCGATCAGGACAGTGTCGCTTTGCAGCTAGCCGGTTGAGCACAGGTCGATCCACAGGGAGATGGAGAGTTCTATGTTCTTGTCGTTACGAGTTAATGCACGTGGGTGGATTTGTTCTTTATCTAACCTATGTGTTATATGCAAGTATAAAGTTGTTAGGAAAAGATACGATGGTGTAAGGTAAGGAAATCCGCACTCAAAACCTTTGAGCCGAACTTAACGATTGAGGCTAGAACAATCGGCAACAACGTGGATTAGGGTACTTAAGCACGGTATTCGTGGAATCCGGCTTATTGACCTTTGTCCGTTCGTTCTCGTCTCTTGCTTTCGCCTCTGGCCAAACCGAACGCAACCGGTCGCGGTTAGGAATCACCGTTACCTTGGTAGGGTAGGGTGCTTAACGGAGCGCTTGCGTAACGTTTGGACGGAGTTCAATGGAAAATACGGGAAAAGGAAATGGGCAAAGAAACCTTAGCTTACAATATCGTATTTATTCCTAACAACGCCATATTAACAACCATTCACAAAACAAACCAAAAAGAGAGAACAAAAGAAAAAAGAAAAGAAAAGATTACAACTAAGTAAGTGCATGGAATTTAAAGTGCAAGAAAGAAAAGCAAGGTAATAAATTGCATGAATGTAAAAGAGCAAGAAAGAAAATACTAAGAACCATGGAACCCAAAACAAGACATGGGTTCAATAACCAAATCTTAAACTTGCAAGCTCAATGAAGAGGTTGCAAGATCAAGAAGAGGCAAAGAACTCATGGTGAATGAAGGCATAAAAAAGAGAAGAGCTTTATTGATTCCATATGAAGATACAACCCTTGAGATCAATAACCAACCCTTAAACCTTCAAGCTTAATGAAGAGGTTGAAAGATCAAGAAAAGGCAAGGATCTCAAGGGGAAGCAAAGCAAAAGAATGATACAATGTATGGCAAAATTGGGCTCTTTCTCACTTACCCAATGGTTTCCTTTTATAGGCAAAACAAGACCTTTCCTTTAATTTGAATTTGAATGCACCCAAAATTTAGAGGGAAGTTTGAATCTTTGAATTTTTGAATCACATCAACACTTTATGCATTGAATGCACCATACCCACTCGTGCTTTGTGCTTGTCCCTCTCGTGCTTTGTGCTTGTCTCGTGCTTTGTGCTTGTCCGAGACACGAATGACCACTGTCATATGTCTTGTCTCTGGAGCTGGTACGCGGCACTGGACGGATACGGATGACTGGAACCCGGCTTTTATCTGTCTGTGACAGATTTTCTGGATATTGGCATAACTGTAGAGATTTTGTCTGATTTGTATTATTTTAGACTGGGAACCTGTAACCTGTAAATATGTAGCAAACACGGATTAAAAGCACATATCTATAAACAAACGAGCATAAGAATGGGCGGTATAAAATGCAGTTTTCTGTGATGAACAGCACGCGATCTTGTCCTCCGCTGCGTCGAGTACCGCCGGAGTCATCTCCGCTGAATGAGGGGGAATATCATCGAGCACGAACAAGAAGATCATCCGGAGCCAAATGGAGCCGATGGGGAGAGGAGATCCTCTACGAGTCAAGATCTCGTGCAACACCGTATCGCATTGGTCATCCGTAAGAGCAGGGTTTACCAAGCGAGCAGCAAAACGAGGAACAATTTCCTCAATAGGCACCTCCTATGGCTGGCGGTGAGCATGTGGACGATTACAGACCATAGATTTTCTTTGTTAAAATAATTCTCTGAAAGTGAAAAAGAAGAGAAGTATTGCTTCAGATTATTTAGGGAGACATTTAAGTTTAGGCACAGAAAATGATGTGTATGATGGAACTATTTCCAAGTATTGGAAAAGATAAGTTTGACTCAGGAAAAGCAAAGAAAGAAGGCGAATAGACACCTTTAGTAAAGAGGCAGTGCCTCACGTGCCTTGCACGAGGGCGCCAGCGCCAAGAGTTAAAAAATTCTGAGGCAGCGCCTCACGTGCCTTGCATGAGGGCACCAGCGCCAAGAGTTAAAAAACTCTGAGGCAGCGCCTCACGTGCCATGCACGGGGGCGCCAACGCCAGAACTAAAATCTCTCTGTTAAACAGAGCCTTTGGATCAAAGATCCAACAGAGATAATAAATCATCAAAATACAGAATTAAATTCTGTTGAGAAAATATTCCTCACATCTTTCTAAACAAGAAAATTTACTCTCTATAAAACAGAGCACCGTTAGATTAAAAAATTCAATGGTGTTTAAAAAATCACCTATCTACAGAAAAATTCTGTATGGAAATATATTTCCCTAATCTTGTTAAAAACAAGAAAGATATCTTCTGTAAAACAGAGGTCCTTGGATCAAAGATCCAACGGTGGATAAAATCCCCAAATCAATTAAAGATCTCTCAACGAGAGATTTCTTTAACTAAATCAACAGACTAACCTCTACTATAAAAAGGACCCAAGATTTCAAGTCTTATACAGAGAAACCCCCCATAAACTTCGAGAAAAACAAAATAGAAAGGTTTATGAAGGAAGAAAGAAGAAGACCTTTCTTCGAGGTAAATAAAAAAAATAGAGATCAGAGCATCTCATCTGCATATCCAAGAGTTTAACATTTCTCAAAGAACATAGTTCTTTCTCTGGATCTGAGGTCCATGAGAGAAGCTCCCACAAATGAGAATTTAATTCTCATGGGGATGAGCTTGTTCTTGGGGATCAAAGATCTAGGAAAGAACAGAGACTTGAACTCTTCAGAACAGAACATACAAAGAAAACCTAGCGCCAAGCGCCTCACGTGTCCCTCATGTGGGAGCTGCTCAATAAAGAGCGCTTAGCACTCAATGGTGGGCACTCAGCACCAAGCGCCTCACGTGTCCCTCATGTGGGCGCTGCTTAATAAGGTGTGCCTAGCACTCGGTGGTTGGCGCTCAGCGCTAAGCGCCTCACGTGTCCCTCATGTTAGTGCTGCTCAATAAAGAGTGCCTAGCACTCAGCGGTTGGCTCTCAGCGTCAAGTGCCTTACGTGCTCCACACGTGGGAGCTATAAAGAGTGTGTAACACTCCATAAAAAAAACAAAAAAGAGGGGGTAAAGTAAATGGTGAGCGTCAGAACCCATATCAATGCCCAGCATTGTTTGCACAGAAAAGGAACTGAGCCCAAGAAAGTGTTTAATACTTTATTCAAAGACTGAGTGGGCCGAGTCCAATTTGACCAAAAATCCCTAATTCAGATCAAACGAGCCCATGTGCTCACCATTTTCCAAAATCGGTCTTAGTCCCAGACATGACCACTGATCTTCAGACGGACATTGGTTCAAGGATACATCTCCTCATACCTCTGATACATGTCGTTGTAACTCTTCAGCGTCTTCAGAGAGGTGACGGTCCCGATAACCAACAACTTTTGGTGCATTCCCAAACCGATGCGCACATCTAACTATGGACCGCAACGTCCTTAACTAGGCTGTGGACCGCAACGTCCTTAAACTAGGCTGTGGACCGCAACGTCCTTAAACTAAGCTATGTACCATAACGTCCTTAAACTAAACCCTCATCCCAAAAATGGCTATCTACGGACCGTAACATCCTTAAACTAAAACGATAGAGCCAAAATGCTCTTTGTTGGATCAAAAATGATCCTAAACCCCGTTAAGTAGATCTTAGTCTAAACTTAGACTAACGTATCCTTAACAAACATTTAAGTTGATCATAATCTCGAACGAGATTAACGATCCTTAAATCAACCCAAACCCAAATCTAAGAATATACGGATTTGGACTAATCCACGCCCATTAGTTTCCGTATACAATCCACGGGCAACCAAAAATAAAACAAACACATATGACACGAAGTTAACATCTGAAGTAGGAGAAAGTGGTTGTCGCTATGCGGTAACGTAATTAACTGCAGGGGATTGCGCCTGCAGGGAAGAGCGTCCCCACAATCAAAAACCCCTCCCAAACGAGGGGGAATCTGACGAAGTCTGCTACAACGGCCGCATCCTTCCAAACCTCCGATACGCGGTGCCATAAATCAACTTGGTATCTTCGGAGAGGTGGACGGATAAACCCAAATAGCATCTGCCCCCAAATTCAGGCAAGACGTTTGTTTTCCCGGTTTTCGGCGGTAAACAACTTCTATATTGTCCCTGTATCTAAACCAACCTCACACAACTTACGTACTATACTAGTAGTCACCCTTCCTGCACTCGCACTGTTCGACATTGGAGCGTCACACTGCTTTATGTCCCAACGATTTGTGAGAACACATGCGATTCCCATGAAGCCACTCATTTCAAGCTATAATCTTAGTTCCGGGAATGGATTATTGAAGGTTACTATAGGATTTGATCAGTGTCCAGATGTAGTTTACGGACGAGAATTCTACGCGAATTTCAATGTACTGGACATCCCAAACTTCGATGTTGTGCTGGGAATGGACTGGCTGTGAGTTTTCTATGCTACGATTGACTGCCGTCTAAGAAAGGTAGTATTTGAGATACCAGATCACCCAGTCTTCTACTTCAAGAGTGGAGATAGAAATTTGGAGCCAGGAATATTCCTTGCCAAGCCAAAGAATGCATAAGTGTTTACTATACCGGCGGAAGAAGAAAAGCCAGAAGTAGTTCAAGAGTTCGAGAATGTGTTTCCTAAAGATATAACAGGTTTGCCTCTTGATCGAGCTCTTGAATTCAATATTAACTTACTACCTAGTGCACAACCGGTAATCAAAGCTCCGTACCGGTTAAGTCCAGAAGGATTGAAGGAGATCCGTACTCAGTTGGACGAACTTCTGAAGAAAGGTTAGATTCGTCCCAGTATTTTAAGTTGGGGATCTCCAGTTTTTCTTGTGAAGAAAAAAGAAGGTTCATACGGAATGTGTGTAGATTACCGAGCTCTGAACGAAGTAACGATCAAGAACAAGTATCCACTACCTCACATCGATGACCTTTTCGATCAGCTAAGTAGGTCTTGTGTATTTTCGAAGCTAGATCTTCGTTTGGGTTATTATCAGGTGAAGGTCAAAGAGTCGGATATTCCGAAGACGACGTTCAGGACTCGCTATGGTCATTACGAATATCTCGTGATGCCATTTGGAGTGACCAATGCACCTGCTATATTCATGAATCTGATGAACCAAGTTTTCCGAGAGTACTTAGACAGGTTCATTGTCATCTTCATCGACGACATCCTGGTGTATTCAAAGAATCGGAAAGAACACACCGAGCATTTATGGATTGTCCTGGAGATATTGCGACAACATCAACTCTATGCCAAGTATAGGAAGTGTGAATTTTGGCTAGATCAAGTAGGATTTCTCGGACATATCGTTTCAGGCGAAGGAATCTCAGTAGATCCAGCTAAGGTGTCAGCTGTCAGCGAATGGCCGACACCAAAGACGGTGAAGGATATTCGAAATTTCTTGGGATTAGCAGGATACTACCGAAGATTCATTGAAGGTTTTTCGAAGATTGCAGCATCCCTGGCTAAGCTCACACATAAAGATGAAGCATTCGTGTGGTCAGAAGTATGTGAACAAGCTTTTGTAGGACTCAAGACAAGATTAACTTCAGCTCCTATCCTTGTAATATCGGATCAATCTGGAGGTTTCGTCATACATTGTGGTGCGTCCGGTAAGAGAATAGAATGTGTTCTACACCAGCATGGAAAAGTTGTAGCCTTTGCATCAAGACAGCTGAAAGTTCATGATCGCAACTATCCAACACATGAATTTGAGTTGGCAGCCATTATCTTTGCACTTAAGATTTGGCGCCACTATCTTTTGGGTGAACAAGTGGATATATACCCTGACCATAAGAGTCTGAAGTATGTATTTACTCAGAAGGAATTGAACATGCGGTAGAGAAGATGGCTAGAACTCATAGCGGACTTCGACATCAACCTACAATACCATCCTGGGAAAGTGAATGTAGTTCCTGATGCACTTAGCCGCCAGCCATTAGCAATGAATCTCACCGCTCAGTGGAAGCTACAGCAGAAATTGCACAAATTGGCGATCGAAGTAGTTATGCCAGGTAACTCTTCGTATTTGATGAACTTACAAGTCCAGTCTACTATTGTCAATCGGATCAAAGCAGCTCAAGCAAATGATGCCAAGCCACAAAAGATCCGAGAATAAGTAGAAAGTGGATTTCGAACAGATTTCATCATCCACAAAAATGGATCCTTGAGATATGGAAGTAGATTATGTGTACCAAACGGCTCAGTTCGAGAAGAGTTGTTGAAAGAAGCTCACAGCTCTCCGTACTCAGTACACCTCAGTGGTACAATGATGTATAAGGATCTATGATAACACTACGGGTGGCATGGAATGAAGCGTGAAGTAGCCAGAAGTGTAGCCAAGTGTTTGGTGTGTCAGCAAGTGAAGGCTGAACATCACGGAACTGCTGGTCTACTTCAGCCATTACCAATCCCAGAATGGAAATGGTAGCACATTACCATGGACTTAATGACTGCCCTTCCTCGTAGCACGAAGGGCAACGACGCAGTATGTGTTATTGTAGATCGACTCACCAAGTCGGGTCACTTTATTCCCTTTCGAGTTGGCCAATCTACCGAGACGTTAGCAAAGAAGTACATGGAGGTAAGTATGAATCTAAAGTAAGATTTAACGTCAAAAGTGTAATATATTGATACCCATGAACTCATGCAGAAGATCATGAGATTATATGGAGTACCAGTTTGCATCTTCTCCGATCATGATACCAGATTCCGATCGCAGTTTTGGCAGAGTCTGCAAGCTAGCCTGGGAACGAGTCTGAACTTCAGCACGGCTTACCATCCACAAACATACGGACAGTCCGAGCGAACAATTCAGATTCAGGAGGGCATGCTAAGAGCTTGTATGTTAGACTTCGGAGGTTCGTAGGAAGATCACCTACACCTTATGGAGTTTTTATACAACAACAGCTATCAGGCGAGCATTGGAATGGCACCATTTGCAGCTCTCTATGGAAGAAAGTGTCATTCACCACTAAGTTGGGACGACGTTGGAGATCGTGATCTTCTAGGACCAGAGATGATCGTGGCAACTGTGGACATAGTTCGCACGATCAATGAAAGAATGCGCATAGCCCAAGATAGATAGAAGCATTGGGCAGATGCAAAGCGGCGACATCTGGAGTTCCAACCTAGAGACCATGTTTTCTTAAAGATCTCTCCAAACAGAGGAGTAATCCTCTTTGGCAAGAGAGGTAAGCTTAGTCCCAGATACATAGGACCGTTCGACATTCTCAAACGAGTCGGAGAGGTGGCATACCGTTTGACACTACCACCCTCATTGGAAGGAGCGCACAACGTGTTCCACATATCCCAGCTTCAAAGATATGTGAGCGACCCCAGCCACATCCTTGATCACTCCGAGCTTACAGTCCAGACTGACCTGACTTGCGAGCAACAATCCGTTGAGATCCTGCATCGAAAGGTAAAAACACTGCGGAACAAGAAAGTAAACTTGGTCCGAGTGATGTGGAGAAAAGATTCGCCAGGAGAATCAACGTGGAAATGAGAAGATGACATGCATGCAATATACCCTTACTTATTTGTAAATTAGTCCCTATGTAAATGTAAATTTTGAGGACGAAATTTTTATAAGGAGGGTAGAATGTAACGACTCTGAATTTACTGTACAAAATTTTTCAGTTTAATGTACAAAAAGGAGTTTACAAGCCTGAGTACAATTTATAAGTTAATTTTTGTTTAAGAACAGCAAGAAACAACTTGTAGCTCACTGGTAAAGCCTTGCACTGCTGTGACGTAGCCCCTGTGTTCGAATCCCATCAGACACATTATTTTTTTCTGATTTTCTTTTTAAACTTTTTGGAAGCCCAAAAGTTTACACGTGCAATGCACATAAAAATTAAAAGTCTGAAGAAATAAACATGTGCAAAAGAGTATTAATACTGAGATAAACACGTGGCACCAATCCAACGACCCTAATCCCACAATTGATCGGCGGAAAGTGCATTATGGCCGGCGGGGACGGGTGAGCCGTAGGCAATGAGGCCCGGGCTTTGCACACACGACCCTTCCCCTATCCCTAACTCCCCTGCACTGTTTGATTGCTCTGCAATCAAACAGAGACCCCTCAATTCCCCATTTATCAGCATTTTAATGCATTTTAATTCATGTTTTTAATCCCAAAACCCTAATTCCACACTATAAATTCTACCCCATTCCCTAGCACTTCATCATTCTGAAAATTATAGCCAAAATTCTCAAAATTTCTCAAGTACAAGTGGAGTAGAAGAGGAGTTAGCAAGCAATCAAGTTCCGGTGAGGATCGAAGCAAATTCCGGTGATTCCGCGACACCACGACGACAACCCTCCCTCCTTCTACCTTCTCTTAACCTAAATAACTAGTATGTCCCTTCCAATTCTCATTCTTCTTCTCTAAAATTCTTTTTCAAAACACATGTCGGAAGTGGAGTTAATACCGACATCTTCTCCTATACTATATAAAATCCACATTTTCTTACATATTTGGCATCCATATCCTTACAAAAAGTTTGTAATAATAAAACTAAGGTTTAGAATCAACTTTCACTCAAATATGTCATGTAACATAACTTTAATATAACTTTTACATTAAAATACCATAAAATTTGTATATACCATCTTTATTTGTTTTGCTTAAACATACCTTTAGAAAAATTCACGAGGTAACGACCTACCTCTTACATACACACATGGTTTCCATAGCACGATATCCTTTGAACATATTTTAGTTACGAACACAAGATTACAATAAAATACCATTTACTATAAAAACGGTTTTCTTTGGAATTGTATTTTAAAATTCCTTTGCAAATAAGCCTCTACAACCCTTTTTAGGGAACCCGCTACTGGATGGTGCGGATTATCGTATATCCTTGGGCTAGTAGAGCGAGATGCAGACCTCCTCACGGAGCATTTGGTCTCGAAAGGTTTTTAATATGGTTTTTAAGAAAAACGCAATTTTCTACTTAAATAAAAATTAATTTTTTATAATTATATAAATATTACAAATCCATATATTTTCAAAATATAATAACCTTATATTTTTTCAAATGAAAGAATTATAAGTTTCATCAAAATACCATCATGATACCAACAAAAGTCAAGCTTTACAATAAAATACCATGAACTTTCCAAGCTAAGCTATTATCACTAAAATACCTTAAATCCCTAAAATCCACATCCATGGAAACTCTTAAATAATATAAATAATTTCTCGAGTTTATTTTGAAACTATATATTAAAAATATTTTTCATAAAACCCCTCGAGTTATATAAAACTATATTTAAGGACTTTAGTAAATATAGATTTAAGTGGGATCAATTCTCTTGAGCTCCAGAGAGCCGGAGAAAATGAGTGCTTGCCTATTTAAGGTAGAAAACTTAACGGTGTTATCAATGGTAATTGTCTTGGAAAAAGACACAAATCCTGCCGTCCATGTGCAGCAGTTATCGATAACTCCCAAACATAATTCAGGAGCTAAATCAGTTATAGGTGTCTGACTCAAGTCTGAGTCTAAATCAAACTTGAATCCAAACTCAAACCGGAATCCAATTCAAACATGAATCCAAACTCTAACATGTATACTTGAACATGAACCTGAATATCAAACCTGAATACAAGACTTGACCTGATCGAACCATGGCTATAACTTGACATGACTACAAGCTTACATTCTGAATCTGACTACTTGAACAACTTGTATCCATGATTTCGGAAAGACTTGTAAATATAATCTATACAATACATTACGGGGTTAATGGGGTAGATTGGTACAGAATGACACATACATGAACTCTCGTGCTGTTGTCCCGTGGGTTTTGACGGGGCCTTATACTATATGTTACCATAGTCCACGGGGTAAGATGGACTTCTCTCGTATACACAAATACCTTCTATATCAAGCTACAAACAACTACGTTAGAATAGCAATCTTATACCTGTACATCTTACCAGTTCAATTCTCATTACTTGCTATATTCCTTTCTTTCTTTTGGGACTTACCGAGCGCTAGTTTGCTGATGATATTCCTATTTATTTCTTTCTTTGGAATGTTCGTCAGAAGGACAGGAATCTCTCGAGATAGATCCTAGCCAGGAGGACGTGGACCATCTCACTTCCCAGCTGGACTTCTAGCTTCTTATACTTACTTTTCAGTTTGTATGCCACTGTTTAGGCATTGTTTTATATCATTGTATCTTTTCTTTTCAAAGCAGTTGTATTGTAAACATGAATGTTAATAAAAGTTGCTGTTTATTTTATATCTCTTGTATCTTATTATGCATTTTATATATTGCTTAATTACGCTTAACGTATTTATTTCTTAGTAAATACGTTGCGGGCTTGCCACGTCACCGTTTCCGTACACTGCGTAGCGGGGCATGACAGGTTTTGTTGGCGGACCATGCATGCCAATTCTGCATGAAGTCCTAAGTAATATATCACAAGAATTATAAGAATCAGTAACTATACATTCTTTAAATTTTAAATTCCTTGAATCTATCCTAACCTTTCTTTTTCTATCAAGGTCATGGATTCTCTCAATAACACCAGCACGAACGTCAATGAAAACACCCCGCCACGTACTCTACCACTACCAACTACCTATGCAGCTTCCATCAATGAGCAAACGGTACTGCTTGAGGCGATTAAGAGCCTCTTGGAGGGTCAGCAGTAGCAGACTGCTATTCTTATGCACCGCCATGAGGTCGAGACACCCAGAGTCAAGCAATTACGGGCACTGCACCCGAAACATTTCTATGAGAAAGAGAGCCCACTGGAGGCAGAAGAATGGGCTCAATCTATCGAAGATGATCTGGCTGCAGCACAAGTGCCAGAGATTACTTGGGTGAGAGTTGCAAAGCTGCAACTAACAGATACCGCCAGAGTCTGGTGGAAGGATGAAGAAAGCCGACTTGCCCAACCGATCGAATGGAAGACGTTTCGCGATATATTCGACGCGAAATACTTCCCTGAGACTGGCCATTTTGATATGGAACAGCAGTTCATCCACTTACAACAAGGCTCAATGTGGAGCAAGTCCGTGGATGAATACAATGCTGAGTTTACCATGCTTAGCAGGTTTGCGACACACCTTATCCCGACTGCTGAGATCCGGGCACGAAGATTTCAGCAAGGATTGGACCCGAAAATCCAAGCTGCACTTGCTACAGGGGATTTCCCAACCCATGATCTTGCTCTGAAGGCTGCCCGACGTTATGAGGCAGTTGTGAAGAAGAAGGGCAGACCACAGACTGCCGGTGTGAAACACCCTGCCATCCAGATGGCAAGAGGAGTCTCTTCCAGGCAACCTTTTGCACCCAGGAGACCGGGAGTAACATTTAACCGGCCCAGTCCAGAATTTTTCTTCTACTGCAAAAGGAACGGACACCTGGAGAAAGACTGCAGGCGTGAAAATGGCCTGTGTTCGGTTTGTGGCCATTGGAGCTTGTCCATATTGTCTCAACCCAGCTCCAGCACCTAGACCCGCAATCACGGTTCCGCAGTGGCCAGCTATTCAGGCTCCTGCACCTCGTTTAGCCCAATCTGCTCCACCTCCATGTAGACATCCTGCACAGCCTCCTCATCAATTCCATCAGGCACAGAGAAACATGCCTCCAGGGCAGAGGAACATGTCCCAAGGATAGAGGAATGTGCCTCCAGCAAGGAGGAATGTACCCAGAAGTCAGGCTTTCACAATGACGGTTGAAGAAGCCGAAGCTACTGGCCAAGTTATCACTGATAATTCCCAATCCTTTCATCTTTTCAATCCTTATATACCTCTATATTTTACCTGTATCTAAACCAACCTCACACAACTTAGGTACTATACTAGTAGCCACCCTTCCTGCACTTGCACTGTTCGACACTGGAGCGTCACACTGCTTCATGTCCCAACGATTTGTGAGAACACATGTGATTCCCATGAAGCCACTCATTTCAAGATAGAATGTTAGTTCTGGTAATGAAGTATTGAAGGCAACTATGAGATTTGATCAGTGTCCAGTTGTAGTTTGTGGACGAGAATTCTACGCGAATTTCAAAGTACTGGACATCCCAAACTTCGATGTTGTGTTGGGAATGGACCGGCTGGGAGTTTTCTATGCTACGATTGACTGCCGTCAAAGGAGGGTAGTATTTAAGATACCGGATCACCCAGTCTTCTACTTCAAGAGTGGAGATAGAAATTTGGAGCTAGGAATCTTCTTTACCAAGCCAAAGAATACAGAAGTGTTTACTCTACCGGCGGAAGAAGAAAAGCCAGAAGTAGTTCGAGAGTTCGAGAATGTGTTTCCTGAAGATATAACAGGTTTGCCTCCTGATCAAGCTCTTGAATTCAGCATTAACTTACTACCTGGTGCACAACCAGTAATCAAAGCTCCGTACCGGTTAAGTCCAGAAGGATTGAAGGAGATCTGTACTCAGTTGGACGAACTTCTGAAGAAAGGTTGGATTGGTCCCAGTACTTCAAGTTGGGGATCTCTAGTTTTGTTTGTGAAGAAAAAAGAAGGTTCATCAAGAACAAGTATCCATTACCTCGCATCGATGATGTAATACCCAGTCCCTTTGTATTTATTATCCGTATTTCAATAATAATTCTATATATTTTATATTTAATCTATTCTATATATATATACTTCATCAAAAAATATTTTTCCCTAATAAATTTTTCCTAACTCTTTTGCTACCTAACTTAATGCTTAAAACCCTAAGCCCAGGTCCATCTTTAATCCCACTATTTTCCTTCTAAATTTTCTTAAGCCCAAGCTCAACAACCCAAAACCCTCCATTTTAACCAACAGATACTTTCTCCCCTATCAAAATTCAAAAAAAATAAATATATCCTCATCCTACCCCAATCAATTTCAAATAAATTCCATTAAAACCTAATAATTATATATATTAATTCCTCATTAATCTCTCCTTTATTTTTTTTAAAAACCCCCACGTTCACACACACTCTCTCTCACCATGTCCACCCTCTCTCTCTCTCCCCTCTCGATCGCTCTCTTTCTCTCTTCTTCCCCTCTCGTCACCTCCTTTCCCCAAACAAACCCACCGCCACCACGAGAGCCCCATTTCCTCTGCTTGCTACCGGCCACCTCCTCCCCCGAGCTCCCCTCGTCTTCACCTCTAGCGCCCATCTCACCACCGAGCTCAACCCCTGCACCAAGCCCCTGACGAGCCCATCACCGAACACCCACGCACCCATCTCCTTTGTTGCCATCGCCCTATGCCGCCGACCACCTCGTCGGTCTCCCCTCGTCACCGTCCCCATCTCCTCACTTCCCTCTCTTTTCCCTTCAACACTCGACATCTCGACCCCGAGCACCTATAACCTTGCACCCATCGCCTGCATCCTCGCCGGAAAACCATCACCGTCGACTTCTCCTATCTCAACACCAAGCTCCATCCCTCGCCATCACCACAGCAACCCTCCACCTTCCTCCCCTCACCCTCCAAGCTCCAAGCTGAGCCCCACTTTCGCCCGAGCTCCCCACCTCATCGGAGCCGTCTCTGGACCGCCGCCGACCTTGCCAATGGCACATTGTGCTCATCGTCACCGCCACCGTTGCATCATCCGACCCCTAGTCGCTGCCGAGCCGTCGAACACAAGCTCGAGCCGAGGCCAAACCCTTGGTGGTGTTTCTGGGTTTCTGTACCGTTCCCGTGCGATCCGTTGCCATCATCGCGTTGTCGTGACCATTGATACATCGTCAGGCAAGTTCAGATACTTGCTTACATTCTATATTATGTTTATTTTTGATCGCGTACGAATTATGTCGAGAATTGCTATTGCGATTTAATATTGAGCCGTATCTTAATCTTAGTACTAATGTTTGAGATATAATCCAATCTAGAAGATAGTGATGACTTTATGAGAAAATTGTAGTATCAGTATTGTTTATTGGTTGAAACAAACGAGCGTTTCGGTGGCAAATCAAATGTTTATCATAGGTGCTCGATACAAACCCTAAGCTAAAATCCCTCTTAAAATGACTAAACTTAGGTGTAACGGATTACCTTAGTGATAATGAATACCGTGTAAAGAGTTGGCTCGAAAATACAGACCCTAACACCGTGAACTGTCATCCCCATTTAAATCTGCCATATCTGAAATTTCCTGTACATTTAAATTGTGAAAATCATAATAATTTGGATATATGCTGGAATTCAGTGTTAGAGGGATCATATCAAAGCCAACCCGACAACCTAGGACCCCATATAATTTATATTTTGTTTCTATTTTATAGCGGTGACAGAAACTGTTCGGGAATGCGGCTCTGGACTGCAGTCCAGAGTAGCACTGCTTGTGGATACTTGATTTGAAATGCTTTTACATCTCTGTGTTAAAATGGTATTATGTGGAACCCTATACCATAGTGCAGATAAATATGTTATCTAACTATTGAAAGTGATTTCATTCGTTTTTACCGTCGTTTGCTATTTTAATTATATTTTAAATCATCAGTACATACTGCAGTCCCAAGCAGGGACAGAACGTATATTCCGATCTTAAATAATGCATAACTCCGAGAACACAGTGGATATTATCAATCTGTATGGTGTGTTGGAAATATAACTGATAAACCTAAATATTATCCAACTGTAGCGTCGCCTAATTTTGATCCCAACAGTGTGAAAACTGTGTTACGAAAAGGACTTTCAGTTTAGGAACTGAATTTCCAACAGAAAACACTTAAAAATAAATGACTGTAGTTTGCGAACCCGAAACCCGATTGACTTGAAACCAATTTCGTTGAATTTCTGATTAAGTCTACTTTTTACCGCTTCTATATCATTTTACTTAATTCTGAACGTACGATTTAATGTGAATTTTCTAAGTTCATAAGACGCGCAATGACTTGTATTGCATATGATTTGTTTAGCGGCATAATTCACATTTTTACCCGACTGCAATACCTCTAGCGATAGTGAGCATCCTTATTAATTTTCAATGTATAATGCATCGTCGAACATGAATGGTATCGGTTTAGTTGTGTTGAGTACGCCAGTAAAAAGTGAATGATTCGTGATAGTGAACAAAACAGTGAATAGTGAATAAATCAGTGTTATTGATGCGTACTTGTACACAACTAGCCATACTCATAGATAGTGAAACCTGGGGAAAAAAGGGAAATCGAGATGGAAAGGAACTTGTATTTAGCGAGGTTAGTGATTTAGAGGATGATCATTTGAACAACGACTCTTATATATATTAGGTTTGGACCTAGCGGTCCGGCTGACAGGGTTATATCCCGGGTAATAGTGGGCCATAGTCTCGGGTATGTATGAGACCCTCGTTAAACATGATAATTCCTTTCCACAACTCAATTTCAAAAGTGACTTAGAGACCGATAGGGACACAGATCATACATTGCATTGTTTATTGACATATCGATTAACTGCATTATTGTCTCCACCGTTATTACTTTATTTTCTTGCCTTAATGTTATTATCATAATATTGTTATTGCGTCGCCCTGACGACCTGAGTATGCATGCTCAGAGATTGGACACAGTTTAGCACGATATGTCACATACACACATGGTTTACATTGCACGATATCCTTTGAACATATTTTAGTTACAAACACAAGATTACATTAAAATACCATTTACTATAAAAACGGTTTTCTTTGGAATTGTATTTAAAAATTCCTTTGCAAATAAGCCTCTACAACCCTTTTTAGGGGACCCGCTATTGGATGGTGCGGATTATCGCATATCCTTGGGCTAGTAGAGCGAGATGCAGACCTCCTCATAGAGCATTCGGTCTCGAAAGTTTTTTAATACAGTTTTTAAGTAAAACACAATTTTCTACTTAAATAAAAATTAATTTTTTATAATTATATAAATATTACAAATCCATATATTTTCAAAATATAATAACCTTATATTTTCTCAAATGAAAGAATTATAAGTTTCATCAAAATACCATCAAGATACCAACAAAAGTCAAGCTTTACAATAAAATACCATGAACTTTCCAAGCTAAGCTATTATCACTAAAATACCTCAAATCCCTAAAATTCACATCCATGGAAACCCTAAATAATATAAATAATTTCTCGAGATTTATTTGAAACTATATATTAAAAATATTTTTCATAAAACCCCCTTGAGTTATATAAAACTATATTTAAGGACTTTAGTAAATATAGGTTTAAGCGAGATCAATTTTCTTGAGCTCTAGGGAGCCGGAGAAAGTGAATGCATACCTATTTAAGGTAGAAAACTTAACGGTGTTATCAATGGTAATTATCTTGGAAAAAGACATAAATCATGCCGTCTATATGCAGCAGTTACCGATAACTCTCGAACATAATTCATGATCTAAATCAGTTATAAGTGTCTGACTCAAGTCTGAGTCTAAATCAAACTTGAATCCAAACTCAAACCAGAATCCAATTCAAACATGAATCCAAACTCTAACATGTATACTTGTACATGAATCTGAATATCAAACCTGAATACAAGACTTGAATTAACCGAACCATGGCTATAATTTGACATGACTATAAGCTTACATCCTGAATCTGACTACTTGAACAACTTGTATCCATAGTTTCGGCAAGACATGTAAATATAATCTATACAATACATTACGGGGTTAACGGGGTAGATTGGTATGGAATGCATAATGTGGCACGAGATGATCACTAAAAGACACCTACATGAACTCTCGTGCCATTGTCCCGTGAGGTTTAACAGGGCATTGTACTACATGTTACCATAGTCTACGGGGTAAGATGGACTTCTCACGTATACACAAATACCTTCTGTACCAAGCTACAAACAACTATGTTAGAATAGCAATCTTATACCTGTACACAATTCTTGCTGGCCTAGAAAATTGTGACAATAAGGCTGCCATGCTAAGATAGTCAAGCTAGTCTTACATTTTTGAATCCAGACGTCTGTGTTATCAGTTCAATTCTCATTACTTGCTATATTCTTTTCTTTCTTTTTGGATATACCGAGCGCTAGTTTGCTGACGACATTTCTGTCTATTTCTTTCTTTGGAATGTTCGTCAGAAGGACATGACTCTCTCGAGATAGAGCTAAGCCAGGAGGACGTGGACCAGCTCACTTCCCAGCAGGACTTCTAGCCTCTTGTACTTACTTTTCAGTTTGTATGCCACTGTTTATGCACTGTTTTATATCATTGTATCTTTCCTTTTCAAAGCAGTTGTATTGTAAATATGAATGTTAATAAAAGTTGCTGTTTATTTTATATCTCTTGTCTTTCCATGTGCATTTTATATATTGCTTAATTATGCTTAATGTATTTATTTCTTAGTAAATACGTTGCAGGCTTGCCACGTCACCGTTTCCGTACACTGGGAAGCGGGGCGTGACAAAAATAATGCCGAATGTAATGCGGAAAAGTAATGCAGAAAAGTAATGCGTAAAGTAAATGCGAAAAAGTAATGCGGAAAGTAAATGTGAAAAGAAGTAAAACAAACAACTACCTTTATTGATCAAGTATTGCATTACAAAATTTCTCCTTAAAAGGTAAATTACAAGAACCCTAGTTTTGCTCGTAGATCTCTCCTTTGAATTGAAATTTTGAATTTGGGATCTTGCATTGTTTTGATAGACAGCTCTTTGTCCTTTATATAATCTCTGAAATTAGAAACCTTAGATACCATATTGGAGTATGTAACATTACGGTCATATTCCTGAAATTTCACATCTAACGGCTGTCAAAAGACCGCGGTTCCACCGCCTTTAGACACGTTTGACCTCGGATCCGCCGTCCCTTTATGCGTTTATGACTTGGGATTTTTTCTGGGTTTTTATCTCGATATTTGGAGATCCTCTTGATACAAAGATTATGAAAATATTGCTTTTAGTCTCTGCCGTTGCTAGATTCTTCGATTTGCTCCTAATATTCGACAGATTCAGTTTTGTAATCCGATTTGATGTGGATCTCCTACTTTGATTTCAGACCTGAGCTAATACCTGCATAATATCTCAAATCAAATTGTTAGTAGCATTTGTTATTTTTGAGGTATTATTCCAACCATTTAATTATATGATATCTTAAGAATATTGGTTAAAAATATTTGATATGATATGCATAATTTAATTAATAATATTTTATTTAAATATTATATGCATATATTTTCCTTAATTATATTAATTATAAATGAAGAAACATATGATAATAATCTTTTTACAAACAAACCCACATATGTTCTTTATTTATAATTAACACCTTTTATTAGTTAATAATAGTAGGGAAAATGTCCATACAAATGTGCAATATTTTTGACTAATCATGTACAATCAATAACAAGATAGTAATGATACATGTCATCAATCATGAATACGCGTGTTCAATCAATAACTGGCATGTCAGGAATATTATAATATCGGTCAGGTAACATGATCAAACAATATAACTCGAATTTGTGAACTAAATCAACATATTAGTTCATGTATCAGGTTTCAGTTTAGTTGAGACAACTTAAGGATGTCTGAAACGGCCCATGTGTGCTAAAGACGGCTCACAAGTGCATGAGACGTCTCACAAGTTAATTTAAATCAATATTTTTTCTCTAGGTGTGAGAGACGGATCATGATGGTCTTGAGCCAATTCAAAGCTGTCTTGAGACGGCTCAAAACAATCCTAGAGAAACATTATGTTCTCAGTGTGCATGAGACGACTCTGGGTTATGTTGAGCCAGCCCATCCCTATCTTGAGACGGATCAAAGTATTTTGAGACGGCTCAAACTATATCTGGAACGATATTTTAGTTCTTTGTTAATTTGTATGAGATGGCTCGAGGTAATGCTGAGCCGGCTCATAGCCTATTTTCTGATACGATCAGATATGTTGTTCAGGGTTTCTTCGTAAATTTCATGCATACGATAACAACTATAATTGACACAATTTCTCTATATTCCATGTCATCAATTTAACTGATGAAAATGATATCATTAGGGTTCTATGTCAAGTTTTACATCAAGATCAAGATTGTCGATATATCATGATTTAGATCTCGATATATCGTTAACTATCAATTCATAAAACGTAAATATACAATTAAGTGACGATAATTATGTTACGCCAGATCTGGTCTGATCGTAACTAGCATGTAACAAATATCCAGAGATACTTGCCTCGGCCTACGATTATCACGATGACGATGATGCAAGTACGATCTCGAAATCTTACGCAAGATCCACACTATTCTTGATGCACCCGACACCAAGATCATGTCACCGCAACAGGAAGAAGATCACGAACAGGAATACAAGACGACAACGATGATCAAATAAGTTACTCGGTTTTTGAAGATGATGGTGACGTCGTCACAGGTGAAAGCTCGGTTCAGGCTAGGGTTAGGGTTTCGGTTTTAAGATTTGGAGACTAGGGTTTGATTGAGAGGAAAATAATATGAGAGTTTTAGGGTTTGCATGAGTTATAAATGTTTAAATAGTTTTGCATGAATGGGGCAGGCATTATAATTGTAGGGTGTTTTTCATTATCCCATTAAGATGGGAATTCGCACGCTTGTCAGGCGTATACAGATTCCCCCTGTCTAGGGTACGCCGGGGTTTATTGATTGTGTGGATCCGAATCTCCGGCAGCCGCGGACTAAGCTGCCGTTAATTACCCCTCGTTTTTGGAGCGAGAAAACCTCCGATTGACGGGTCAAACTGGTCATGTGAACTCAATGTGCCGTGTACATGTGTTGTGTTTTTTTTCTAAAGAGGGAGGTATTTTTAGTGGGATGTGTATGGAAAAATATGGGGTGAGGAGCGTCCTAAGGACGCGTGAGTGGCGTGTGGGCCCTGGGTGCCCGCGGGTCATGTGCCCCGCGTGTAACGACTTTGAGTTTACTGTACTGAATTTTCCATTTTAATGTACAGAAATGAGTTTACAGCCTGAATTTGAGTTATAAGTTAATTTTGTTAAATAATAGCAAGAAACAACTTGTAGCTCACTGGTTAAGCCCTTGCACTGCTGTGACGTAGCCCCTGTGTTCGATCCCCATCAGACACAATATTTTTTCTGATTTTTCTTTTTAACTTTTTAGAAGCCCAAAAGTTTGCACTTGTAATACACGGTGAAATGAAAAGTTCAGAAAAATCAAACATGTGCAAAAGGTTTTAAATACTGTGTTGATCAGCTGGTACGAATCTCGAGGCAAGAAGCCCTAGATCGACCGGCCAAATCCCCCTAAAAACCGGCACCGACGGTCGGGATTGCTCCAATGAGCCCCGGGCTTTGCATACACACCACTTCACCTACCCCTAACTCCTCTACGCTGTTTTATTTCCCTACAATCAAACAGAGACCCTTCATTTCATAATTAAACCATATTTTAATGCTTTTTAATCCACATTTTTAATTCCAAAACCCTAATTCTCCACTATAAATACTACCCCACACTTTGGCTCAGCATCGTTATGAAAATTCTAGCCAAAACTTTCAAAAAATTTCCTAAGTATAAGGGGAGTAAAGAGGAGTTAGCAAGCGATCAACTTCCGGCGAAAATCGAAGCAACATCCAGAACTCCCGCGACACCACAAGGCTTTCCTCCTCTTCCTCCCCCTCTTCTTAGCATAGTCAAATAGTATGTCCCTCCCAAACTCCCTTTCTTTTCATTGAAAATTCTTTTCTAATCAAAATCGGTAAAAGTGGAGTTATACCGATATCATCTTTTATAAAATCCATAACTCCAATTCCTTTTATATTTTGGTCAAAAAAACTTTACCTCTTCACTTTTAATTTTAATACCAATATTTAGAATCAAGATTTAACCTAGAATCTCATGTAAAACAACTATATTTGAATTTTTTCCCATTAAAATACCTTGAACTTTATAAACACCTCTTTTAGTATTTGTTAAAACAATACCTTAGGAAAACTTCACAGGGTAACGACCTATCCCACATGCACAATTGGATCCATAACACGATATCTCTTTTGTATGGATATTTGTTACAAAGATAATATTACGATAAAATACCACATAACTTTAAAAACCGGATTTCTTTTAAATCGATATTTCATAACCTTTGTGAATACGCATCTACAACCCTCTTTAGGGTACCCGCTAACAGATGGTGCGGATTATCGCACATCCTTGGGCTAGTAGAACGAGATGCAGACCTCCTCACGGAGCATTCGATCTCGAAAGGATTTAAATACGTTTTTTAAGAAATACGAATTTTCTAAATAAAATAAAATTATTTTTTTAAAATTAAAATTATATAAAATTATAAATCCATATTTTCAAAATATAATAAATCTATATTTTTCAAAAATGAAAAGATTAACAAATGACAATAAAATACCCTCAAGATACTAAAACGACAAGTTTTTCAATAAAATACCATGAACTTTCCAAGCTAAGTAATTATCACTAAAATACCCCAAATACTTAAAATCCATGCTCATGACAACCTCAAATAATACTAATCACCCTCGAGGTTTATTTTAATCTATATTAATATATATTTTTTCATAAAACCCCCTCGAGTTATATAAAAACAATATTTAAGGACTTTAGTAAATATAGGTTTAAGCCCCAGGGAGCTCGAGAAAGTGAGTGCTTGCCTATTTAAGGTAGACAGCTTAACAAAGTTATCAATGGTAATTGTTTTGGAAAAGACTCAAATCCCGCCTTCCATGTGCAACAGTTACCGATGACTCCCGAACCTAATTCATGAACTAAATCAATTACAAGTGTCTGACCCAGTCTGAGTCCAACTCAAATTTGAATCCAAATTCAAACCTGAATCCAATATCAAACATGGATACTTGATCATGAACATGAATACTTGAAATCAAACATCAATATCAAACATGTACACTTGACTTGATTTGCTTTGCCCGAACCATGGTTATAATTTGACTTGACTACTTGATTACATACCGAACATGATTACTTGAACATTTTGTATCTATGGTTTCGGCAAGACTGGTAAACATAATCTATACAATACATTACGCGGGGATAAATGGTTAGATTGGTACGGAACGTATATCGTGGCACGAGAGGTAACTTAAAAGACACCTACATGAATTCTCGTGCCGTTGTCCCATGGGTTATGACGGGGCCTTGTACTACATGTTACTATAGTCCACGAGGTAAGATGGACTCCTCTCGTATACATGAATACCTTCTGTATCAAACTAAAAACAACCACGTTATAATAACTATCATATACCAGTAACCAATCATACACAATTCATTTCATATACTGTTTTCTCATTCTTCTTTTGGGACTTACCGAGCGCTAGTTCGCTGATGACATTCCTTCTATTTCTTTCTTTGGAATGTTCGTTAGGAGGACCGGACTCTCAAGAGATTGAGCCTAGCTAGGAGGACTTGGAGCAGCTCACTGCTCAGCCGGATTACGAGCTCTTCTTGTACTTACTTTTATTTTGTATGCCACTGTTGAGGCACAACTTTATTCATTGTATCTTTTCTTTTCAAAACAAATCTATGTAAATAAAAGTTGCTGTTTATTTTAATTCTCTTGTCATTCTTGTGCATTTTATATATATTGTTTAATTACGCATAACGTATTTATTTCTTAGTAAATACGTTGCGGCCTACAACGTCACCGTTTCCGTCTACTAGGAAGCGGAGCGTGACAGGTTTTGTTGGCGGCCCATGCAGGTCAGTTCTGCATGAAGTCATAAGCAATATATCACAAGAATTATAAGAATTAGCAACTATACATTCCTTACATTTTAATTTCTTGAATCTATCCTAACCATTCCTTTTCTATCAAGGTCATGGATTCTCCCAATAACACCAGCACGAACGTCAATGGCAACACTCCACCACCTGCTCTACCACCACCACTTATCATTGCAGCTCCTATCAACGAGCAAACGGTACTACTCGAGATGATCAAGAGCTTTCTGGAGGGCCAACAGCAGCAGACTGCTATCATCATGCACCGCCCCGAAGCTGAGGCGCCCGGAGTGAAACAAATCCGGGAACTGCATTTAAAACATTTCTCAGGAAAAGAGAGCCCACTGGAGGCAGAAGAATGGGCTCAATCGATCGAAGATGATCTGGCAGCAGCACAAGTGCCAGATATTGCCTGGGTGAGAGTTGCGAAGCTGCAACTGACAGACAATGCCAGAGTCTGGTGGAAGGCTGAAGAAAGCCGTCTCACCCAACCGATTAAATGGAAGATGTTTCGCGATCTATTTGATGTGAAGTACTTCCTGGAGACTGCCCGTTTCTATATGGAGCAGCAGTTCATTCATCTACAACAAGGCTCAATGTAGGTTAAGTCTGTGGATGAATACGATGCTGAGTTTACCATGCTTAGAAGGTAAGATATTGTCTCAAATTCAAATTCCTGATTTCACTCATTACACTGCTAACACAAGGTCGAAACAGGTTCGCTGAACACCTGATTCTTACTGCTGAGATCCAGGCACGATGATTTCAGTAGGGGTTGGACCTGGAAATCCAAGCTACACTCGCTACAGGGGATTTCCAACCTATGAACTTGCTCTGAAGGCTACTCGACGCTATGAGGCAGTTGTGAAGAATAAGGGCAGACAGCAGGATGCCAGTGTGAAATGCCCTGCCACACAGATGGCAGGAGGAGCCTCTTCTAGGCCGAACTTTGCACCCAGGAGACCAGGAGGATCAATTAACCGGCCCAGTCCATACTTTTGCTTCTATTGAAAGAAGATGAGACACCTGGCGAAGGACTGCAGGCGTGCAAATGGCTTGTGTTTGGCTTATGGCGCATTTGCTCACTCTATTGGAGCATGTCCATATCGTTTTAACACAGCTCCAACACCCAGACTAACAATCACGTTTCTGCAGCGGCCAGCCATTCAGGCTCCTGCACCTCATTTAGTTCTCCTTGCACCACCTCCACATAGACCACCTGCATAGCCTCAACGTTAGTTCCATCATGCACAGAGAAACGTGCCTCAAGGGCAGAGAAACATACCCCAAGAACAAAGGAATGTGCCTCCAGCAAGGAGGAATGTACCACGACGTCAGGCCTTTATAATGACGATCGAAGAGGCCGAAGCCACATGCCAAGTCATCACTGCTAATCCCCTAATCTTTTCAATTTTCAATCTTTGTGTATCACTATAACTTTTCTTATACCTAAACCTATCCCATACAACTTAGGTACAACCTTAATAGCCTCCCTACCTGCTCTAGCACGCTTCGACACTGGAGCATCACATTGCTTTATATCGCAACGGTTCGTTCGAACTCATGCAATTCCAGTTAAACCGCTCGTATCTAGCTAGAATGTCAGTTCAGGGAACAGTGTTCTAAAAGCAACTTTGGAATACGATATATGTCCAGTGGTCGTCTGCAGTAGAGAATTTTATGCGGACTTCAAGGTGCTGGACATACCGAACTTTGACGCGGTCTTGTGAATGGACTGGTGTTGGGAACTCACTCGCGCGCGCAAACGCGTATGTTTTGGAAACGAATATGTTTTAAGAAATGGATGCGCACGCGAGCTCGTTCTCGTTTTAAAATTTAAAAATCTCAAGTGCACGGCGCGTTGTAGCAAGCCGGCAAGTACGGGTCGATCCGCAGGAAATTGTGTATTAGGTCTTGTTATTTAAGGTTCAACAAATAATGAATGGTTTGGTTTGTCACTAAAAATAGAAAGAATACGAAAACAAAGAAAAGCAAGAAAAGAAGCTAAGAAAGAAGTGGTTGTGGTTTTGGCTCGGAAGGTCAAATCACGACGATTCCTTCGACGCTCCCTTGATCATGAGTTGTCCGTCCTTACGTCGATCCCGGCATAAAGCATGACCTGTCAAGACGGTTGCGGAACACAAGTCATCAAATTCTGATATTCGCCGTAAAACACAAAACGAGTCCGTCTGTTCACTTACCGTTTGTATGTCCAATTTTGGGGTATCAACACTAAACACAAGGGTTAGCAAGCAAACCAGAACATCAAAAACACAAAGTAGTGAGTGTGAGCAAATGATTTCAGTGTTAAGTGTGCTAAGTTTTTGTGATGGTATATGGTATATGAAACCAAGAGATTTGTCAAGTCACTTAATCACAAAATACCACATCCAAACTTAGCAAACTTAACACCAAATTGATTCTAACCTTCGGCTTGCAAGATAGGGTTTGTGGGGAGAATATGGTATGTGATGAGGTTACAAAGTAACCATGGAATCAACATACCATATCAACCCATCCAAGTTATAATACTAAGTTTATAATCATATTAATGCACATTAAATATTAACAAGAGGCGGAAGAGGAGGCAAAGCCTTTCATCTCACTTCCTTACCATTACCACAACCAAAGATAGTTAGTTACACATAATAATGAAAAGAAAAGCAAAGCAAGAACAAGAAAAGAAAGCAAATAACAATGCAATATATTAACACTTGAAGTCGAGTTACAAAATATTGGTAACTTCTTCAACCTACATAATGAAGCTCTTAAGAGAAAGCTTCAAGAGGGAAGAAGAAGAAACCAAGTGATAGCTCACTCACTCTCACGCCTAAACCAAAAACAAATGAAACTAAGAAAATGTATACACTATATGAGAGACTATATGAGAGAGCATGAGAGACCCTCCCTTGCTCATTGATTTGGCTTTTATAGGCACCAAAAAAGATTAAACAGACAATAAAAATAAGGTGATGTGACTGCAAGGAAGGGACAGAGAAAAGATGGGGACAAATGGGACAAGGGGGGCCAGCGAGCTCGGTTTTCATGAAGGTGTGGACGACCAAAATCCAAGATATGAAGCTCGTATTGATGTGGTGGTCTCTTGTTGTAACAACCCCAAATTTACTATACAAATTTTTACAAATATTTTTTTTCAAAAATCCATAAAGGGGTATTTATTACCTGAGCACAAGATAAGTAATTAATTAGCTATTTAATTACAAGAAGGAGCTTGTAGCTCATTGGTAATACCTTGCACCGCCGAACCAAGCCACCAGAGTTCAAATCCCATACCCCACATTATTTTTAATATTGTTTTATTTTAGATTTTTAGAATACCAACAGTTTACACGTACATATCTCACAAAACCCCTACTACACATGAAAAGTTAAATATACCAGTGAGTACATGAACCGACATGGCACCCACCGACCATCAAACTCGGCCCGGATCGGCCAACTTAGCCAGCGGACCGGTCGACTCGGGCCGCCTCCGCCGGCCGGAGTTGCCGATTCGGCCAAGTCGTCAACAGGTGAATTGTGCCTCTTGGCCTCCCCTACCCTCCAGCACACTTCATTTACCTAGATCGGTTCCAGAGACCTCTTACTACCTCAATTACTCCACTTTTATTACATTTTAATATATTTTTAATACATTTTTTCAATTAAACTCTTCATCTACCCTATCCCTAGCCTAACCCTATAAATACCACCCCTAAACACTACCCCCTCACCCTAAAATTTTGAGCCAACTCTCAAGAAATTCCTAGAAAACCCTAGTGTGTAATCGAAGTGAGCAAAGAGGCGAAGCTCCAGCGAATTTTCCATCGAAAATCCTAGGAACTCCCGACGACGATTCGACGCACCGGTGAAGCCTACGTCTCCCTCTTCCTCTCATCTAACCTTGAAACCCGTAAGTCCCACCTTCCCCCTTCTCCACTCTTTCTGAAAATACCAAATTCTAAAATCCGACGGAATCAGAACAAATCCGATTTCTGATTCGGTTCTTCCTAAAATCTCACTTTTCCTTTAATACAATCTTGTTAAACCATTACATGTTGACTATTAAACACTAACTAATCATATTGAACAAGTTCCATATCAAAAGAAATTGCTATTTCCATTTTACCGTACTTTTTCATTAAAATACCATACAGTGTCATTTTCGACATTTAAACATCACAAACTTGCTATACCTTTAAGTAGATCATGAGGTAATGATCTACCTCCTCACAACACTCATATGCAACATAGCACAATACCTTTCGGTAACATAGAATACGGGAAAACAAAACATTTCAAATAAATTTCACTACTATTAAAACCGTTTTCCAAAAGATTAGTATTTTACACAAATCTTTGCAAAGCGCCGCTACAACCCATTTTGAGGAACCCGACTGGGATGGTGCGGATTATCGCACTTCCCTGGGCTTAGTAGTGCGAGATGCAGACCTCCACAAGGAGCATTCGGTCTCGAAAGATTTAAAATACGACATCTTAAGAAAATGAGATTTCTAGAATTATAATATATATTAAAATTTATTTAAATATAAATATATATGTATATATATATATGTAATATTAAAATACCTATTTTTGTTATAATATAAATATTCTAACTTTTCCAAATCAAAGAATCACTTTACATTAAAATACCATGAATTCAATACAGGTTCAATATTACAATTAAATACCATGTATTATGAAAAATAGGTTATTCTCACTAGAAATGTCACAAATATAAAATCTACATTTATTACAACCCTAAAGACGATAAATAAATACTTGGGGTGTATTTTGAAAACTATACAAAGTATTTTTACATAAAACCCCCTCAAGTTCTATAAATTACCCTAAGGACCCTAGTAAATATAGGTTTAAGCGGGACCAATCTCTTGAGTCTCGGGGAGCCGGAGAAGTGGGTACTTGCCTATTTAAGGTAGACAACTTAACAACGGTGTTATCAACACGGTAATCGTCTTTGAAAAAGACATAAATCCTGCCGCCCATGTGCAACGGTTACCGATAACATCAAAACAATCAGGACTTCAATTTCTTTTCTAATTGTTCTGACTTAGACCGAGTCTCTTCTTAATAAAATGACTTGAATATGATTCAAGTACAATCTACAATATTACAATTCAACATGAATTCATGAATCCATTTATCAATCTATACAACTTGACCGAACCGAACCATGGATATACTTCCATTTACATGATTCTCCAGTTACATCCATTTACATGATTCTCCAGTTACATCCATTTACTGATATCATGGTTTCGGCAAGTCCATCTATACAATTCAATTTACAAGACTATACAATTCAATACATTACCATCAGTACAATCATTACTATAAATACAATAAATACACGGGGTATTGGGGTAGTTCATGCGTGAATCCAACAGAATCTCAAGAGTCCCCCTAGATCATGAATCCATGTCTACTAACACAAGCAAGCAATCATGAGAGCCCGTGTTTCCATGCTCCTGGACTTTGGTCTGTTGAGTTTGGAATACTTCGACGATGGTCGAAGTCTCGCTACTAACATTTGATTCGGGCCCGTGGTTCCCTACTCCTGGATTGGAGCCTGTTGGGTTTGAGAACACTCTTGGGATTAGTTGACATTCATCCTTGAACTTACGATAACAACAAAATTAACACTATAATAATATAATACAACTTTAAAAGCTACACTCTCTCTTTCTTCTTTTCTACTTCTCCCTTATCTTTGGGACTTACCGAGCGATTTGTTCGCTGACGACATTCTCTTTTTTTCTTCTTTGAATGTCGTCAGGTGTTTCGGACCTTCTGGAGACAGAGCCCAGCATCGAGGACTTGGACCAGATTATTGAAGACCCAGAGCTCTAGCTTCATTGTACACAATTCATTCCAGTACTTTTCCTTTTCTGTTATGCCATTGTTTAGGCATTGTTTTCATCAGATGTATTTTTTTTCATGCATTGTACAGAAAGAATGAGAATAAATAAAGTTGCTGTTTTATTATATCTTTTCTCTTATGGATTTACTTTTATATTGCTTAGATATGCTTAGCGTATTTACTTCACAGTAAATACGTCGCGGCCTCGTCACGTCCTCCGCCCGTATACTGGGAAGCGGGGCGTGACACTTGTCAACTCCAATATCATCCTGGTGCTGTTTGATTTGTCTAAAATAACCTGGTTTGCATTCAGAGATTTGGAGGGAACAAGATTCCATACATCACATCAAAACGTTTAGCGTTTATTACCCATGTCCCCCCACATGTGCCATGGGCAGCTCCCACCTAGGTCCAAGAACCAAAGAGTTATGTGCACACTTGTGTTGTTGGACCAAAAATGTGTACACATGATTATTTGCAAAAGAGCTCTTTGAATATCGGTTGGTTTTCTGTGTTGATTGTAGTGTTGTCTTCTAAACGTTATATCCGTGATTTTGAATGTGTTTCCAGTATTTTATCACGAACACCTGTAATCTGTAATTACTGAGCAGACACTGGTTAAAAGTACCGATAAATAACAAAATAGATCATGAATGAGGGTATTAAAATGCAGTTTTATGAGATGAACAAATACCCCCAAATTTATCTTTTGCTCATCCCGAGCAAAACAAAAAATCCTAGCCTCACTTTCGCAAGGAACGCGATTGCACTGAGCATGTGCAACAAGCCGTTAAACCTCTAGGTGTCCCTAATAGGAGGAGTGTTGTCTCCTGAGGGTTTTCAGCGGATTACACCCACAAAATCCAGTCAAGTTAGTATCGTGGAGAAACTGTTGATTCTAATCTTAAGGTTAAGAATCAAAGTTAGAAGTTCTATCACCCAAGTCAGAAACGTTAAACCCTATTTTTCACTCCTCACAATTTGTTTAACATAAGCTCATACGCGTCCTTACGTGATTGTGCGGATAGTGTCCATAAGGTTTTAAGAACTTGATTAGGGTCATCATGTCATAATTACAGACCATGATAGAATTCTAAAGGATCATACGAGTTTGAAAGGAGTTAATATTTTCTCAAGTTTTATTCTCCAGTTAGGTTTCAAGTCAGAATATTAAATCATTTTTAACAGAGAACCTAAGTCTGAGGTTTCACTCCTACCTTTCACCTGTTGTTGTTCATACACACCTTTCGTTATCATGCAAAACGTCTTTATAAATACAAACCTTCATATCTCCGCGAAAAAACTGTTTTAATAGAAAACTCGTCTTCGCCAAGATTATTCTCCCACAAAGAACCATGGGGACTTTTAATTCGGAGAGAACACTTGCTTAGCTTGTTTTATTTGGCAATTGAAAACTTAGCGAGCTTTGGGTCAATGACTCCCAAACCAGATGGTTTTAGGGCATTAGGTGTAGATTCACCCCAAGGACTTAATTACCCAAGTTACTAAGGCCACAAAACAAAAGAATCATTTTATTTTAAAATATTCTGAATTCAGTGAAAACGGAGATATAGCCAGCTTTTTCTTTTAAATTCGAAGACGTTACATGTGGATAAGGTGTGTAATTACTCCAACAAGGTTTCAGATGGGTTATTTTTCAGACTTATAGCTTCTGTTAAAACCTCAATAATATCCTTCATATTCACCTTACTTTATGAACTATTCTTAATATTACTTAACTCAGAACAAACCTGTTTGATTCCAAAGATATTTATCAATTTTAAAAGTTTACAGACATGTCAGACTTTCATCAAATTCTCAAAAACATATGACACGTGTAAAGTGTTATAAAAGACGTATATCAGCTATGGTTAAACATAAAGGATGGTTATTTTTCGGGTCGTCGGTCTCACAAAAAGGATTTAGTTATTTCTAACTTATCAACCGAACCGTCAGACTTCGAATCTAAGTTCCCACACTAGCTAACATGATTTTTTTAAATATATTTTAGGGAAATGTTTTCAATTTTATGGGGTTTTTAATATGTATGCAATGCAGAATATACACATGATGCAGCAAAATAAACGCAGTGCTCACCCCCAAACCTAAGTTTTACGATGTCCTCATCGTTGCCCCCGTCTCCGGTAGCTAGACTTAGACATCAGGGTGAGAATTTTATTCAATGAAAAATAAAAAAAACTAAGACTAATTACAACATGTACAAGTTAAACGATAAGGTTAGTCCAGAAATTAATACCAGCCATTTAAAGATTTTGTCTATATAGTGCAATAGCTGGTAAAAGAATATGTATATAAAAAAGAAAAAGAAAAAGAAAAGGTATATGTTAGATGTTAGTGAAGGGTATGGGCGTGTAAAAGTAGGGATCAGAAGATGTTGAAAGTGAAAATGAAGTTTTGAAAAGGTCAAAGAATTGTTGCCCGTATGAATTGAATGTTCAAAAAGCACATGTCGAGTTTCGAAGTCAGGTTCGTTTAAAAACTGGAGTTCATCCGCAAAAAGTTCGGCAAAAGAAAGGTTCTTAGGATGTTCCTAAATTGATCCTGACTCAAACTCACCCAGAATATCAAGTTCATCCGCAAAAATTTTCTCAAAACTCGATATGAAAGAATATTTTTCAATGTTGTCATCCTACCTATGATTTTTCACAATCCTATTCTTATTGCTACAACTCACAATCCATAATACGAGTTCTCCCTCATCACATTCACAAATGGGTAGGTATATGTTATCCAAAAAAGTAGGTTCCCACACTAACGCTTCATCCGAAACAATATCACTAGGTGATACAAAAATTGTGGGTTCCTGATCATTGATCTCTTCTGACAATCTATCCAAACCATACCCGACAAATTCACAAGGTCCCTCTTTTAAAATCGGAGTGCAAAAATCAGTCGGTTCAAGAATTTCCTCATCAAGTTTAATTTCGATTAAATCAATCTCTAACTCACAAGTGACAAGTGATTCAGTGGATACCTGAAGGTTAGTGGTGGACTGACTTAGAGGGTTTTCCTGTGTGTCCTGGTAACACTCAGTCAATTCATTTGCATCATCATATATGAAATCATCAAAATTCATTTGATCATTTATCTCACTCGGATGACTTCCTAGATGATAGACATTAACAATATTGGGTTCTAATTGACTGTGTTCACTCCCTAGAATCCTCACAGCTAAATGTTTCGCTTGTTCCTCTATTCTAGCCAATGATTGAGCTTGAGCAAGAAACAATTGCTCAGACTGCTGTATGTACAGGGCTAGCGTAGAAGTTGATTTATTCTCGACCGCAGTCATTACTTCAGTACCCTTCTCTAAAGTGGTCAACCTAGTACCCATCTCACTATCATACCCTAATGATGTGTCAGTTTTTTCAGGTAAGGAGGGTTGTGATGGTGGTGATGCTAAAGCAGTCAATCTGTCGACCTCTTTCACTAAATCTTCAATCATTCGGTCTCTAATTGAAGTGGGACTGGGTTCAAGTGTGTTAGGTGGGTGACTGTTAGCAAAACTCTGGGACGGTTGGTTACCTCCTAGAAAAGGACAATTTTCATGAATGTGGGAAGAATCGTGGCAATTTGAACAAATGAATTGGGACTGAGTATAAACAAAAGAATAATAATCATGAAAAATTAAATTAAATCATGTATCACCCATATTAACAAGAATTCATAAATATCACAAAAACAAAGAATATCACACCCCTAGCAGTTTATGTTATGCTAGTCAACTAGACCTGCTCAAGAACCTGATTGTTGAAGTAAAACTGTGTCGAGAAACGGGCTCAAGATGTACGGATCACGAAGCCAGGTAAGTGCAGGAGATAAGGGGAGGTTTTCCAACGCTTTCGCGAAGTTCTTTAATTAGATAACCATTTCTGTTGAATACTTGCTTAGACACCTCGTGAACGATATACCGTTAAGCGGTGTTCTAAACACAGTTAACTTCTCCTAATGAGCGCGAAGTCCTTAAAGTCAAAGTTCTAGTTGATTTTAAAATTACTGGGGTTATGCAAATATGCGGTTTTGTGTTTTGTGGGCTACGGAAAAAGGTGATTAAATCCTTTATCATATCTTGTTTGGTCTTTTTGCCCTTAAATCCGTATTAAGATGCAAATGCGCAATCAATAAAAGAATTCATGACATCAAGCAATTTAAGCAATTCTTTTTCGTTTAAATTTAAGCGCTGCAAAAAATACGGTTAGTTCTTTGTTCAATTGGTGGCAAGCTTGTGCGAAGAATCCTGCAGAAGATAGAATAGTGGAATGCGTTGGATTTAAGAGGAATGTGTTAGGAAATACGTACCGATGTGATTTGGTTAAGAAAACCCTTTTGAAGTGATCCGAGTCTTTGATTGTTCGCTTGCGTGGGTCAAACTACCCGGATCTTTGGCACTGTACTTCACCAACATTTTGCAATTGAATTTGATCCTCGCTCCGCACGATCGCTGGTCGTAATTCCTTAAAAACTGAAATGTCGGAAAAATATGATATTTAATGTCAAAAGCGATATATCTGCCCCAATTCTTGAACACTAAAAATTATAAAAAAAAATTAAACACTACCACTAGAATACCAACACTGTACTGGAGATCATCGAAAAAGAAAAAACCCAAAATCAAATAAAGAGGCCGGCGAGATCGGACTTTTATAGGGTGTCGCCGGTTTTGTCTAAGAGTTAGGTGCAAGAATTTTTGGTGAGTTCTCTAGGCTAGCTAAGTGCTCTTATGGTATAACTTGATTTTTCAGTTGAATCATAGAGTGCTAGCAGGCCTGAAGGACAGAGAACAAGTTAGAAAAATTTCGTATTGTTAGGTTTGAAAAAATTGAGTTAAAAGTTAGTTTTGTTAGTAAGAACCAGAAATAACAATACCCAATACTACCAACTCCCCGGCAACGGCACCAAAAACTTGTTGGGAACTCACCCGCGCGCGCAAACGCGTATGTTTTGGAAACGGATATGTTTTAAGAAATGGATGCGCACGCGAGCTCGTTCTCGTTTTAAAATTTATAAACCGCAAGTGCACGGCGCGTTGTAGTAAGCCGGCAAGTACGGGTCGATCCGCAGGGAATTGTGTATTAGGTCTCGTTGTTTAAGGTTCAACAAATAATGAATGGTTTGGTTTGTCACTAAAAATAGAAAGAATACGAAAACAAAGAAAAGCATGAAAAGAAGCTAAGAAAGAAGTGGTTGTGGCTTTGGCTCGGAAGGTCGAATCGCGACGATCCCTTCGACGCTCCCTTGATCATGAGTTTTCCGTCCTTACGTCGATCCTGGCATGAAGCATGACTTGTCAAGACGGTTGCGGAGCACAAGTCATCAAATTCCGATATTCGCCGTAAAACACGAAACGAGTCCGTTTGTTCACTTACCGTTTGTATGTCCAAACTTGGGGTATCAACACTAAACACAAGGGTTAACAAGCATACCACAACATCAAAAACACAAAGTAGTGAGTGAGAGCAAATGATTTCAGTGTTAAGTATGCTAAGTGTTTGTGATGGTATATGGTATATGAAACCAAGAGATTTCTCAAGTCACTTAATCACAAAATACCAAATCCAAACTTAGCAAACTTATCACCAAATTGATTCTAACATTAGGCTTGCAAGATGGGGTTTGTGGGGAGAATATAGTATGTGATGAGGTTACAAAGTAACCATGGAATCAAAATACCATATCAACCCATCAAAGTTACAATACTAAGTTTATAATCATATTAAAACACATTAAACATTAACAGGAGGAGGAGGAGGAGGCAAAACCTTTCATCTCACTTCCTTACCATTACCACAACCAAAGATAGTAGTTACACATAATAATGGAAAAAAAGCAAAGAAAGAACAAGAAGAGAAAGCAAATAACAAAGCAATATATTAACACTTGAAGTCGAGTTACAAAATATTGGTAACTTGTTCAACCTCTATAATGAAGCTCTCAAGAGAAATCTTCAAGAGGGAAGAAGAAGAAGAAACCAAGTGATAGCCCACTCACTCTCAAGCCTAAACCAAAAACAAATGAAACTAAGAAAATGTACACACTATATGAGAGACTATATGAGAGAGCATGAGAGACCCTCCCTTGCTCATTGATCTGGCTTTTATAGGCACTAAAAAAGATTAAACAGGCAATAAGAATAAGGTGATGTGACTGCAAGGAAGGGAAAGAGAAAAGACGGGGACAAATGGGACAAGGGGGGCCGGCGAGCTCGGTTTTCATGAAGATGTGGCCGGCCAAAATCTGAGATATGAAGCTCGTATTGATGTGGTGGTCTCTTGTAAACTCTAATATCATCCTGGTGCTGTTTGATTTGTCTAAAATAACCTGATTTGCATTCAGAGATTTGGAGGGAATAAGATGCCATACATCACATCAAAACTTTTAGCATTTATTACCCATGTCCCCCCACATGTGCCATGGACATCCCCCACCTAGGTCCATGAACCAAAGTGCTATGTGCACACTTATGTTGTGTTGGACCAAAAATGTGTACATATGATTATTTGCAAAAGAGCTATTTGAATATCGGTTGGTTTTCTGTGTTGATTGCAGTGTCGGCTCCCAAACGTTATATCCGTGATTTTGAATGTGTTTCTAGTATTTTGTTACGAACACCTGTAATCTGTAATTACTGAGAATACACTGGTTAAAAGTACCGATAAATAACAAAATAGATCATGAATGAGGGTATTAAAATGCAGTTTTCTGAGATGAACAACTGGCTGGGAACTTTATTCGCTACCATTGACCATCGCCAAAGGAGGGTAGTGTTCGAAATACCAGATCATCCAGTGTTCTATTTCAAGAGTGGAGACCGTACCTTGGAACTGAGCGTCTATAAAGAAAAACCAAAGAAGGCAGTAGTTGCAGCGTTACAAGCGGAAGAATCGAAGCCAGAGGTAGTTCAAGAGTTCGAGAATGTATTCCTTGAAGATATATCAGGTTTGCCTCTTGATCGAGCTCTTGAATTCAGCATTGATTTACTACCTGGTGCACAATCTGTAATCAAAGCTCCATACCGGCTAAGTTCAGAAGGATTGAAGGAGATCCGTAATCAGTTAGACGAACTCCTGAAGAAAGGTTGGATTCGTCCCAGTACTTCAAGCTGGGGATCTTCGGTATTACTTATGAAGAAGAAAGAAGGTTCATATAGGATGTGTGTAGATTATCGAGCTCTGAATAAAGTGACGATAAAGAACAAGTATCCACTACCACACATCGATGATCTTTTCGATTAGTTAAGTGGGACTTGTGCATTTTCAAAGATAGATCTTCGTTCGGGTTATCATCAGCAGAATGTCAAATAGTCCGACATTCTGAAGACGGCGTTTAGGACTCGCTATGGTTATTATGAGTATCTCGTAATGCCATTTGGAGTGACCAATGCACCTGCCATCTTTTTGAACCTGATGAACCATGTTTTCCGAGAGTAATTAGACAGGTTCATTGTCATCTTCATCGACGACATCCTGGTGTATTCAAAGAATCGAAAAGAACACGCCGAGCACTTACGGATTTTCCTGGAGACATTGCGACAACATCAGCTCTACGCCAAGTACAGCAAGTGTGAATTTTGGCTAGATCAAGTCGGATTTCTTGGACATATCATTTCCGGCGAAGGAATCTCTGTAGATCCAGCTATGGTGTCGGCTGTCAGTGAGTGGCCGACACCAAAGACAGTGAAGGTGTCACGCCCCTCTTCCCAGTGTACGGAAGCGGAGACGTGGCAAGCCCGCAACGTATTTATAAAGAAATAAATACGTTAAGCGTAACTAAGCAATATATGTATAAAATACACAAGAATTGACAAGAGAAATAAAAGGAACAACAACTTTTATTAACATTCATCTTTACATACAACTTCTTTGAAAAGGAAATTATAATGATATAAAGCAATGCCTAAACAATGACATACAAACTAAAATATGTAGAAGGTGAACTAGAAGTCCTGCTGCTCGGTGAACTGGTCCAAGTTCTTCAGGCTAGGCTCGATCTCCTGAGAGTCTTGTCTTTCTGACGAACATTCCAAAGAAAGAAATAGACAGGAATGTCATCAGCGAACTAGCGCTCGGTAAATCCCAAAAGAAAGAAAGGAATATAGCAAGTAATGAGAATTGAACTGGTAAGATGTAAAGGTATAAGATTGATATTCTAACGTAGTTGTTTGTAGCTTGGTACAGAAGGTATTTGTGTATATGAGAGAAGTCCATCTTACCCTGTGGACTATAGTAACATGTGGTACAAGGCCACGTCAAAACCCATGGGACAAAGGCACGAGAGTTCATGTAGGTGTCTTTTAGTGATCATCTCGTGCCACGCTATACATTCCATACTAATCTACCCCGTTAACCCCGTAATGTATTGTATAGATTATATGGCTTGCCGAGACCATGGCTACAAGTTGTTTAAGTAGTCAGGTTCAAGATGTAAGCTTGTAGTCATGTCAACTTATAGCCATGGTTCGGTCAAATCAAGTCTTGCATTCAGATTTGATATTCAGGTTCATGTTCAAGCATACATGTTAGAGTTTGGATTCATGCTTGAATTGGATTCTGGTTTGAGTTTGGATTCAAGCTTGATTTAGACTCAGACTTGAGTCAGACACTTATAACTGATTTAGATTCTGAATTATGTTCGGGAGTTATCGGTAACTGCTGCACATGGACGACAGTATTTGTGTCTTTTTCCAAGACAATTACCATTGATAACACCATTAAGTTTTCTATCTTAAATAGGCAAGCACTCACTTTCTCCGGCTTCCCGGGGCTCAAGAGAATTGATCCTGCTTAAACCTATATTTACTAAAGTCCTTAACAGTATTTTATATAGCTCGAGGGGGTTTTACGAAAAATATTTTTAATATAGTTCAAAATAAATCTCGAGAAGTTATTTATTTTATTTAAGGTTTTCATAGATATGAATTTTAAGGGTTTGAGGTATTTTAGTGATAGTTATCTTAACTTGAATAGTTCATGGTATTTTACTGTAAGCTTGTCTTGTATTGATATCTTGATAGTATTTTAATGAACTTGTAAACTTTCATCTTTAGAAAAATGTAAGTTTGTTATATTTTGAAAATATACGGATTTGTAATATTTATATAATTATAAAAATTAAATTTTATTAAATTAGAAGATGCGTTTTTCTTAAAAACTGTATTTAAAAACCTTTCGAGACCGAATGCTCCGTGAGGAGGTCTGCATCTCGCTCTACTAGCCCAAGGATGTGCGATAATCAGCATCATCCAATAGCGGGTCTCCTAAAAAAGGTTGTAGAGCCTTATTTGCAAAGGAATTTTAAAATACAATTCCAAAGAAAACCGTTTTTATAGTAAATGGTATTTTAATGAAATATTTTCTCGAAACACAAATCTACATGAAATAGTTATAGTGCTATGGAACCATGTGTGTTTGTAAAGGGTAGGTCATTACCCTGTGAGGTTTTTCTAAAGATAAAGTATTAACAATATACTAAAATGTGATATGTAAATTCATGGTATTTTAATGTAAATGCTGATTTAAAGTTATTTTGCATGATATTTTTGATTAAAAGTTGGTTCTAAATATTGATTTTATGTTAACAAGTATGGTGCAGGAATATGGATGAAGAATATATAAGAAAAAGTGGAATTTTAGAGGTTTAAAACAAGATGTCGGTGTTAACTCCACTTCCAACATATGTTTTGAAAAGAGACATAGAAGAAGGAGAAGGATTGGAAGGGACTTACAAGTTAGTTAGGTTAAGAGAAGGTATAAGGAGGGAAGGTTGTCGTCATGGCGTCGTGGAGTCGCCGGAATATGCTTCGATCCTCGCCGGAACTTGATCGTTTGCTAACTCATCTTCTACTCCACTTGTACTTAGAAAAATTTGAGAATTTTGGCTATAATTTTGATAATAAGGAAGGGATAGGGCATAGGGTAGTATTTATAGTGCGGAATTAGAGCTTTGGAATTAAAATGGTGAATTAAAATGCATTAAAATGATGATAATTTGTGAATTGAAGAGTCTCTGGTTGATTGCAGGGAAATCAAACAGTGCAGGGGAGTTAGGGGTAGGCCAAGAGTCGAGTGTGCAAAGCTCGGGGTTAATTGGGCTCGAGTGGCCCGTCGGTGTCGGCTAATATGGAAATCTCGCCGGTCGTTTTGGTGAGGGGGGACGGTGGATTGATTCCATGTGTTCACATCAGTATTTACAATATTGTGCACATGTTTGTTTTCTCTGTCTTTTCATTTTTATGTTCATTGCACGTGTAAACTTTTGGACTTCCAAAAATTTTAAAAGAAAAATCAGAAAAAATATAATGTGTCTGATGGGATTCAAATATAGGCTTGTAAACTCTTTTCTGTACATTAAACTGAATTTTTTTTATAATAAATTCAGAGCCTTTACATTCTACCCTCTTTATAAAAATTTCATCCCCGAAATTTACAATTACATAAGGAATAATTTATAAATAAGTGAGGATATTTTGCATGCATGTCATCTTCTCGTTCAAATGTTGTTTCTCCTGGCGAATCTTTTCTCCACATCACTCGGACCAAGTTTACTTCTTTTTTCCGAAGTGTCTTCACCTTTCGATCCAGGATCTCAATGGGTTGTTGCTCATAAGTTAGGTCCGTCTGTATGGAGAGTTGTGATGTTCAGCCTTCACTTGCTGACACACCAAACACTTAGCTACACTTTTGGCTTCTTCACGCTTCATTCCATGACACCAGTAGTGTTGCCGTAGATCCTTATACATTTTGGTACCACCGGGGTGTACTGAGTATGGAGAGTTGTGGGCTTCTTTCATCAACTCTTCTTGAAATGTGCCATGTGGTACACACAATCTACTTCCATATATCAAGGATCCGTCTTCGTGGATGATGAAGTCTGTTCGAAGTTCACTTTCTACTTGTTCTCGGATCTTTTGTAGCTTGGCATCATTTGCTTGAGCTGCTTTGATCTGATTGACAATAGTAGACTAGACTTGTAAGTTCATCAAACATGAATCGTTACCTATCATAACCAGTTCAATCTCCAATCCATGCAAGTCCTGCTGTAGCTTCCACTGAGCGGTGAGATTCATTAATAATGGCTGGAGGCTAAGTGCATCAGGAACTAAATTCACCTTCCCAGGATGATATTATAGGTTGATGTCGAAGTCCTCCATGAGTTCTAGCCATCTTCTTTGCCGCATGTTTAACTCCTTCTGAGTAAATACATACTTCAGACTCTTGTGGTTAGTGTATATATCCACTCGTTCTCCAAGAAGATAGTGGCGCCAAATATTAAGTGCAAAGATAACGGCTACCAACTCAAAATCATGTGTTGGATAGTTGCGCTCTTGAACTTTCAACTGTCCTGATGCAAAAGCTATAACTTTTCATGCTGGTGTAGAACACATCCTAATCCCTTACCGGACACATCACAATGTATAATGAAACCTCCAGATTGATCCGGTATTACAAGGATAGGAGCTGAAGTTAATCTTGTCTTGAGTTCTACAAAAGCTTGTTCACATGCTTTTGACTATACGAATTCTTCATCTTTACGTATGAGCTTGATCTGGGGTGCTGCAATCTTTGAAAAACCTTCAATGAATTTTCGGTAGTATCCTGCTAATCCCAAGAAACTTTGAATATTCTTCACCGTCTTTGGTGTCGGCCATTCGCTGACGGCTGACACCTTAGCTAGATCTACGAAGATCCCTTCTCCAAAAACGATATGTTTTATAAATCCGACTTGATCTAGCCAAAATTCACATGTGCTGTACTTGGCATAGAGTTGATGTTGTCGCAATGTCTCTAGGACAATCCGTAAATGCTCGGCGTGCTCTTTCCGATTCTTTGAATACACCAGGATGTCGTCGATGAAAATAACAATGAACCTGTCTAAGTACACCCGAAAAACTTGGTTCATCAGATTCATGAATATAGCAGGTGCATTGGTCACTCCAAATGGTATCACAAGATATCCGCAATTACCATAGCCAGTTCTGAACGTCGTCTTCGGAATATTGGACTCTTTTACCTTCACCTGATGATAACCCGAACGAAGATCTAGCTTCGAAAATACACAAGACCCATTTAGCTGATTGAAAAGATCATTGATGCGCGGTAGTGGATACTTGTTCTCAATCGTCACTTCGTTCAGAGCTTGGTAGTGTACACACATCCTGTATGAACCTTCTTTCTTCTTCACAAGCAAAACTGGAGATCCCCAACTTGAAGTACTGGGACGAATCCAACCTTTCTTCAGAAGTTCGTCCAACTGAGTACGAATCTCCTTCAATCCTTCTAGATTTAACCGGTATGGATCTTTGATTACCGGTTGCGCACCAGGTAGTAAATCAATGCTGAATTCAAGAGATTGATCAGGAGGCAAACCTGTTATATCTTTAGGAAACACATCCTCAAACTCTCGAACTACCTCTGGATTTTCTTCTTCCGCCGGTAGAGTAAACACTTCTGCATTCTTTGGCTTGGCATGGAAGATTCCTGGCTCAAAAGTTCTGTCTCCACTCTTGTAGTAAAAGATTGGGTGATCTAGTATCACAAATACTACCCTCCTTTGACGGCAGTCAATCGTAGCATAGAAAATTCCCAGCCAGTCCATCCCCAACACAACATCGAAATTTGGGATGTCCGGTACTTTGAAATTCGCGTAGAATTCTCGTCCGCAAACTACTACAGGACATTGATCCAATCCCATAGTTTCCTTCAATACTCCATTCCCGGAACTGGCATTCCAGCTTGAAATGAGTGGCTTCACGGGAATCGCATGTGTTTTCACCAATCTTTATGACATGAAGCAGTGTGACGCTCCAGTGTCGAACAGTGCCAGTGCAGGAAGGGTGGCTACTAGTATAGTACCTAAGTTGTGTGAGGTTGGTTTAGATACAGGGAAAAATATAGAGGTATACAAGGATTGAAAAGATGAAAGGATTAGGAATTACCAGTGATAACTTGGCCAGTGGCCCCAGCTTCCTCAACCGTCTTTATGAAAGCCTGATGTCGGGGTACATTCCTCCTTGCTGGAGGCACATTCCTCTGTCCCTGGGGCATGTCTCTCAGCCCTTAAGGCTTGTTCCTCTGTGCCTGATGGAATTGACGAGGAGGCTGCGCAGGAGGTCTACATGGAGGTGGAGCAGATTGGGCTAAACGAGGTGCAGGAGACTAAATAGCTGGCCACTGCGGAACTATGATTGCGGGTCTAGGTGCTGGAACTGGGTTGAGGCGATATGGACAAGCTCCGATGGCATGAGTGGATATGCCACAAACCAAACATAGGCCATTTGCACACCTACAGTCCTTCTCCATGTGTCCATTCCTTTTGCAATAGAAGCAAAAATCTGGACTAGTCCGGTTAAAGGTTACTCCCGGTCTCCTAGGTGCAAAAGTTGGCTTGGAAGAGGCTCCTCCTGCTATCTGAGTGGCAGGGCGTTTTACACCGTCAGTCTGAGGTCTTCCCTTCTACTTCACCACTGCCTCATAACGTTGGACAGCCTTCAAAACAAGATCATGGGTTGGGAAATCCCCTGTAGCGAGTGAACCTTGGATTTCCGGGTTCAACCCTTGCTGAAATCTTCATGCCTGGATCTCAGCAGTCGGAATCAGGTGTGTCGCGAACCTTTTACGACCTTCTATTAGCAGCGTAATAAGTGATATCAGGAAATTTGAATATTGAAACATATCTTACCTGCTAAGCATGGTAAACTCGGCATCGTATTCGTCCACAGATATGCTCCACATCGAGCCTTATTGTAAATGGATGAATTTTTGTTTCATGTAGAAACGGGTAGTCTCAGGGAAGTACTTCGTATCGAACATATCGCGAAATGCCTTCCATTCGATAAATTGGGCGAGTCGGCTTTTTTCATCCTTCCACCAGACTCTAGCGTTATCTGTTAGTTGCAGCTTTGTAACTCTCACCCAAGCAATCTCTGGCACTTGTGCTGCTGCTAGATTATCTTCGATAGACTGAGCCCATTCTTCTGCCTCTAGTGGTCTCTCTTTCCCAGAGAAATGTTTCGGGTGCAGTGCTCGGAATTGCTCGACTCCGGGTGCCTCGACCTCTGGACGGTGCATGAGGATAGTAATCTGCTGCCGCTGACCCTCCAAAAGGCTCTTGATCGCCTCAAGCAGTACCGTTTGTTCGTTGATGGGAGCTACAACGGTAAGTGGTGGTGGTAGAGTGGGCGGTAGAGTGTTTCCATTGACGTTGGTACTCGTGTTGTTCGGTGAATCCATGACTTTGATAGAAAAAGAAAGGTTAGGATAGATTCAAGGAATTTGAAATGTAAAGAATGTATAGTTGCTGATTCTTATAATTCTTATGATATATATTTCTTAGGATTCCATATAAAACTGACCTGCATGGGCCGCTAACAAAACCTATCACGCCCCGTTTCCCAGTGTACGGAAGCAGAGACGTGGCAAGCCCGCAACGTATTTACTAAGAAATAAATACGTTAAGCATAATTAAGTAATATATGTATAAAATGCACAAGAATTGACAAGAGATATAAAATGAACAACAATTTTTATTAACATTCATCTTTACATACAACTGCTTTGAAAAAGAAATTACAATGATATAAAGCAATGCCTAAACAATGACATACAAACTGAAATATGTACAAGATGAACTAGAAGTCCTGATGCTCGGTGAATTGGTCCAAGTCCTCCTGGCTGGGCTCGATCTCCTGAGAGTCATGTCTTTCTGACGAACATTCCAAAGAAAAAAATAGACAGGAATGTCTTCAGCGAACTAACGCTCGGTAAGTCCCAAAAGAAAGAAAGGAATATAGCAAGTAATGAGAATTCAACTGGTAAGATGTACAAGTATAAGATTTCTATTCTAACGTAGTTGTTTGTAGCTTGGTACAGAAGGTATTTGTGTATACGAGAGAAGTCCCATTTTACCCCGTGGACTATGGTAACATGTGGTACAAAGTCCCGACAAAACCCACGGGACAACGACACGAGAGTTCATGTAGGTGTATTTTAGTGATCATCTCGTGCCACGATATACATTCCGTACCAATCTACCCCGTTAACCCTGTAATGTATTGTATAGATTATATGACTTGCCAAGATCATGGATACAAATTGTTCAAGTAGTCGGATTCAGGATGTAAGCTTGTAGTCATGTCAACTTATAGCCATGGTTCGGTCAAGTCAAGTCTTGTATTCAGGTTTGATATTCAGGTTCATGTTGAAGTATACATGTTAGAGTTTTAATTCATGTTTGAATTGGATTCTGGTTTGAGTTTGGATTCAAGCTTGATTTAGACTCAGACTTGAGTCAGACACTTATAACTGATTTAGATCCTGAATTATGTTCGGGAGTTATCGGTAACTTCTGCACATGGACGACAGGATTTGTGTATTTTTCAAGACAATTACTATTGATAACACCGTTAAGTTTTCTACCTTAAATAGGCAAGCACTCACTTTCTCCGGCTCCCTGGGGCTCTAGAGAATTGATCCCGCTTAAACCTATATTTACTAAAGTCCTTAACAGTGTTTTATATAGCTCGAGGGGGTTTTATGAAAAATATTTTTAATATAGTTTCAAAATAAAACTCGAGAAGTTATTTATTTTATTTAGAGTTTTCATGGATTTGAATTTTAAGGGTTTGAGGTATTTTAGTGATAATTATCTTGACTTGAATAGTTGGTATTTTACTGTAAGCTTGCCTTGTATTGATATCTTGATAGTATTTTAGTGAACTTGTAAGCTTTCATCTTTAGAAAAATGTAAGTTTGTTATATTTTGAAAATATACGGATTTGTAATAATTATATAATTATAAAAATTAAATTTTATTAAATTAGAAAATGCGTTTTTCTTAAAAACCGTATTTAAAAACCTTTCGAGACCGAATGCTCTGTGAGGAGGTCTGTATCTCGCTCTACTAGCCTAAAGATACGTGATAATCCGCACTATCCAATAGCGGGTCCCTAAAAAGGGTTGCAGAGGCTTATTTGCAAAAGAATTTTAAAATATAAATACAAAGAAAACCGTTTTTATAGTAAATGGTATTTTAATGAAATATTTTCTCGAAACACAAATCTACATGAAAGAGTTATCGTGCTATGGAACCATGTGTGATTGTGAGGGGTAGGTCATTAGCCCGTGAAGTTTTACTAAAGGTAAAGTATTAATAACATATTAAAAGGTGATATGTAAATTCATGGTATTTTAATGTAAATGTTGATTTAAAGTTATTTTGCATGATATTTTTGATTAAAAGTTCATTCTAAATATTGGTTTTATGTTAACAAGTATGGTGTAGGAATATGCATGAAGAATATGTAAGAAAAAGTTGAATTTTAGAGGTTTAAAAGAAGATGTCGGTGTTAACTCCACTTCCGACGTATGTTTTGAAAAGAGAGTTTCATAGAAAAAAGAGAGAGATTGGAAGGGACTTACAAGTTGGTTAGGTTAAGAGAAGGTACAAGGAGGGAGGGTTGTCGTGGCGTCGCAGGGTTGCCGAAATATGCTTCGATCCTCGCCGGAACTTGATCGTTTGGTAACTCCTCTTCTACTCCACTTGAACTTGGAAAAATTTAAGAATTTTCGCTATAATTTTCAAAATGAGAAAGGACTAGCGCATGGGGTAGTATTTATAGTGTAGAATTAAGGTTTTGGAATTAAAATGCATTAAAATGATGATAAATTGTGAATTGAAGAGTCTCTGTTTGATTGCAGGGAAATCAAACAGTGCAGAGGAGTTAGGAGTCGGTGCCGGCCAATATGGCAATCTCGCCTGTCATTTTGGTGAGGGGTCCGGTGGATTGATGCCATGTGTTCACAACAATATTTACAATATTGTGCACATGTTTGTTTTCTCTATCTTTTCATTGTTATGTGCATTGCACGTGTAAACTTTTAGGCTTCCAAAAAGTTTAAAAGAAAAATCAGAAAAAATATAATCTGTCCGATGGGGTTCGAACATAGGGGCTACGTCACAGCGGTGCAAGGCTTTACCAGTGAGCTATAAGTTGTTTCTTGCTGTTCTTAAACAAAAATTAACTTATAAATTGTACTCAGGCTTGTAAACTCCTTTTTGTACATTAAACTGAAAAATTTTGTATAGTAAATTCAGAGTCGTTACATTCTACCCTCCTTATAAAAATTTTGTTCTCGAAATTTACAATTACATAAGGACTGATTTATAAATAAGTGAGGATATCTTGCACGCATGTCATCTTCTCGTTCCCACGTTGATTCTCCTGGCAAATCTTTTCTCCACATCACTCGGACCAAGTTAACTTCTTTGTTCCGCAATGTCTTCACCTTTCGATCCAGGATCTCAATGGGTTGTTGCTCACAAGTTAGGTCCATCTGTACAGTGAGCTCTGAGTGATCAAGGATGTGGCTGGGGACGCTCACATATTTTCGAAGCTGGGATATGTGGAACATGTTGTGCACTCCTTCCAATGAGGGTGGTAGTGCCACTTCTCCGATTCGTTCGAGAACGTCAAACGGTCCTATGTATGAGCTTACCCCTCTTGCCAAAGCGGATCACTCCTCTGTTTGGAGAGATCTTCAGAAAAACATGGTCTCCAGGTTGGAACTCCAAATGTCGGCGCTTTGCATCAGCCCAATGTTTCTTTCGGTCTTGGGCTATGCGCATTCTTTCCCTGATCGTGCGAACTACGTCTACAGTTGCCACGATCATCTTTGGTCCTAGGAGTTCACGATCTCCGATGTCGTCCCAACATAGTGGTGAATGACACTTCCTTCCGTAGAGTGCTGCAAATGGTGCCGTTCCAATGCTCACCTGATAGTTTTTGTTGTATGAAAACTCCACAAGATGTAGGTGGTCTTCCCACGAACCTCCGTAGTTTAACATACAAGCTCTTAGCATGTCTTCTAGAATCTGAATTGTCCGCTCGGACTGTCCGTCCGTTTATGGATGGTAAGCCGTGCTGAAGTTCAGACTCGTTCCCAGGCTAGCTTGCAGACTCTGCCAAAATTGTGATCGGAATTTGGTATCACGATCGGAGACGATGCAAACCGGTACTCCATGTAATATCACGATCTCTTGCATGGGTTCATGGGTATCAAAAATAGTATATCTTGAGGTTAAATCTTACTTTAGATTAATGCTTACCTCCATGTACTTTTTTGCTAACGTCTCGGTAGATTGGCCAACTCGAAATAGGATGAAATGTGCCGACTTGGTGGGTCGATCCATAATAACCCATACTGCGTCGTTACCCTTCGTACTGTGAGGAAGGGCAGTCACGAAGTTCATGGTAATGTGCTGCCATTTCCATTCTGGGATTGATAACCGCTGAAGTAGACCAGCAGTTCTGTGATGTTCAGCCTTTACTTGCTGACACACCAAATACTTGGCTACTCTTTTGGCTACTTCACGCTTCATTCTATGCCACCAGTAACGTTGCCGTAGATCCTTATACATTTTGGTACCTCCGGGGTGTACTGAGTACGGAGAGCTGTGAGCTTCTTTCATCAACTCTTCTCGAACTGTGCTGTGTAGTACACACAATCTACTTCCATATCTTAAGGATCCATTTTTGTGGATGATGAAATCTGTTCGAAATCCACTTTCTACTTATTCTCAGATCTTTTGTAGCTTGGCATCATTTGCTTGAGCTGTTTTGATCTGATTGATAATAGTAGACTGGACTTGTAAGTTCATCAAATACGAATTGTTACCTGGCATAACTACTTCAATCTCCAATTCATGCAATTCCTGCTGTAACTTGCACTGAGCGGTGAGATTCATTGCTAATGGCTAGCGGCTAAGTGCATCAAGAACTACATTCACCTTCCCAGGATGATAATGTAGGTTGATGTCGAAGTCCGCCATGAGTTCTAGCCATATTCTTTGCCGCATGTTTAACTCCTTCTAAGTAAATACATATTTCAGACTCTTGTGGTCAGTGTATATATCCACTCGTTCTCCAAGAAGATAGTGGCGCTAAATATTAAGTGCAAAGATAATGACTGCCAACTCAAGATCATGTGTTGGATAGTTGCGATCATGAACTTTCAGCTGTCGTGATGCAAAAGCTACAATCTTTCCATGCTGGTGTAGAACACATCCTAATCCCTTACCGAACGCATCACAATGTATAACGAAACCTCCAGATTGATCTGGTATTACAAGGATATGAGCTGAAGTTAATCTTGTCTTGAGTAAGCTTGTTCACATGCTTCTGACCACACGAATGATTCATCTTTACATGTGAGCTTGGTCAGGGGTGCTGCAATCTTCGAAAAACCTTCAATGAATCTTCGGTAGTATCCAGCTAATCCTAAGAAACTACGAATATTCTTCACCGTATTTGGTGTCGTCCATTCATTGACAGTTGACACCCTAGCTGGATCTACTGAGATTCCTTCGCCTGAAACGATATGTCCTAGAAATTCGACTTGATCTAGCCAAAATTCACACTTTCTATACTTGGCATAGTGTTGATGATGTCGCAATGTCTCCAGGACAATCCGTAAATGCTCGGCGTGCTCTTTCCGATTCTTTGTATACACCAGGATGTCATCGATGAAAATAACAACGAAGCTGTCTAAGTACTCTCGGACAACTTGGTTCATCAAATTCATGAATATAGCAGGTGCATTGGTCACTCCAAATGGCATCACAAGATATTCATAATGACTATAGCGAGTCCTGAACACCATCTTCGGAATATCGGACTCTTTGACCTTCACCTGATGATAACCCGAACGAAGATCTAGCTTCGAAAATACACAAGACCCACTTAGCTGATCGAAAAGATCATCGATGCGTGGTAGTGGATACTTGTTCTTAATCGTCACTTCGTTCAGAGCTCGGTAGTCTACACACATCCTGTATGAACTTTCTTTCTTCTTCACAAGCAAAACTGGAGATCCCCAATTTGAAGTACTGGGACGAATCCAACCTTTCTTCAGAAGTTCGTCCAACTGAGTACGGATCTCCTTCAATCCTTCTGGACTTAACCGGTACGGAGCTTTGATTACCGGTTGTGCACCAGGTAGTTAATCAATGCTGAATTCAAGAGCACGATCAGGAGGTAAACCTGTTATATCTTCAGGAAACACATTTTCGAACTCTCGAACTACTTCTAACTTTTCTTCTTCCGCCGGTAGAGTAAACACTTCTGCATTCTTTGGCTTGGCACGGAAGATTCCTGGCTCCAAAGTTCTGTCTCCACTCTTAAAGTAAAAGACTGGGTGATCTGGTATCTCAAATACTACCCTCCTTTGACGGCAGTCAATCGTATCATAGAAAACTCCCAGCCAGTCCATCCCCAACACAACATCGAAATTTGGGATGTCTGGTACTTTGAAATTCGCGTAGAATTCTCGTCCGCAAACTACAACTGGACATTGATCCAATCCCATAGTTGCCTTCAATACTCCATTACCGGAACTGACATTCCAGCTTAAAATGAGTGGATTCACGGGAATCGTATGTGTTCTCCGAAATCTTTGCGACATGAAGCAGTGTGACACTCCAGTGTCGAACAGTGCTACCGCAAGAAGGGTGGCTTCTAGTATAGTACCTAAATTGTGTGAGGTTGGTTTAGATACAGGAAAAAATATAGAGATATACAAGGATTGAAAAGATGAAAGGATTGGGAATTACCAGTGATAACTTGGCCAGTGGCCTCGGCTTCCTTAACCGTCATTGTGAAAGCCTGACGTCGGGGTATATTCCTCCTTGCTGGAGGCACATTCCTCTGTCCCTGGGGCATGTTTCTCTGCCCTTCAGGCATGTTCCTCTGTGTCTGATGGAATTGATGAGAAGGCTGTGCAGGAGGTCTACATGGAGGTGGAGCAGGTAGGGCTAAACGAGGTGCAAGAGCCTGAATAGCAGGCCGCTGCGGAACCATGATTGCGAATCTAGGTGCTGGAGCTGGGTTGAGAGGATATGGATAAGCTCTTATGGCGTTAGTGGATGCGCTATAAACTAAACATAGGCCATTTGCATGCCTGCAGCCCTTCGCCAGGTGTCCATTTCTCTTGCAATAGAAGCAAAAGTCTAGACTATGCCGGTTAAAGGTTACTCTCGGTCTCCTGGGTGCAAAAGTTGGCCTGGAAAAGGCTCCTCCTGCCATCTGAGTGGCAGGGCGTTTTACACTAGTAGTTTGAGGTCTGCCCTTCTTCTTCACCACTGCCTCAAAACGTCAGACAGCCTTCAATGCAAGATCATGGGTTGGGAAATCTCCTGTAGCGAATGCAGCTTGGATTTCCGGATCCATCCTTTGCTGAAATTTTTGTGCCCGGATCTCAGCAGTCAGAATCAGGTGTGCCACAAACCTGTTACGACCTTGTGTTAGCAACGTAATAAATGATATCAGGAAATTTGAATATTGAGACATATTTAAGCACGATAAACTCAGCATCGTATTCATCCACAGATTTGCTCCACATCGAGCCTTGTTGTAAGTGGATGAACTGATGTTCCATGTCGAAACGGGCATGTTTACCGCCGAAAACGGGAGACCAATTGGGATAGATCGTCTTGCCTGAATTTGGGGGCAGATGCTATTTGGATTTATCCGTCCACCTCTCCGAAGATACCAAATTGATTTATGGCACCGTATATCGGAGGTTTGGACAGATGCGACCGTTGTAGCAGACTTTATCAGATCCCCCCTCATTTTATGAGGGGTTTTTTTATTGTGGGGACGCTCTTCCCAGCAGGCGCAAGCCCCTGCAGTTAATTACATTACCGCATTGCGATAACCATTTTCTCCAGCTCCGGAAGTTCACTTCGTGTCGTGTGTGTTTTTGTTTGTTTTGGTTGCCCGTGGATTATATACGGAGACTAGTTTATGTCGTCGCCCGTAGGCGTGGATTAGTCCAAATCCATATATTTTTAGATTCGGGCTTGATTTATTTAAGGACCGTTAATCTGGTTTGAGATTAAAATCAACTTAAATATATATGAGTATTTTATGCTCAGTTTGTTTTAGTTTTAGGACGTCACGGTCCATTATCGCAATGTTTTGGGCAAATATTAGTTTAAGGACATTTCAGTCCAACATTCCCGTTTTGGTGACGAATATTAGTTTAAGGACGTTTCGGTCCAACATTCCCGTTTTGGGGACGAATATTAGTTTAAGAACGTTTCGGTGCATCATTCCCGTTTTGGGGACGGATATTAGTTTAAGGATGTTTCGGTCCATAATTCCCATTTTGGGGACGAATACTAGTTTAAGGACGTTTCATTCCCGTTTTAGAGATGAATATTAGTTTAAGAACGTTTTGGTCCATTATCGCCGTTTTTGAGGCGAATATTAGTTTAGGGACATTTCAGTCCCTTATCCATCTTGTGCACACTTGTATTTTTTACGTGACGAAGTGAACAATGATGATATGGAATGTGCCCAATTTGAAACACGATCCGATTTGAGACCTGCACATCAATTTAGAAGTGCATCAACGTAAAAGAAGTTGTTGTTCATTGGGACCCGCCAACTCTCTGAAGACGTTGAAGAATTACAACGACATGTATCATAGGTGTGAAGAGATGTACCCTTAAACCAAATCCCATATTTGAGGGGAAAAGGGGTGATGGTCCTAAGAATCGTTAGTCGTGTTTGAGACTAATATTACCTTAGGAGATGTGGGATGGATATCGTTTTGGATATCATCAATGACAGATCTTTAGTCATATATGAGACTAAAATTAGTTTGGGAGATTATGAGGAATATGGGCTCGGTTGATTTTAAAATCAAAGAGGTTTAACCTCAGGAAATTTAGCCAATTTAGGCTGAGATTGGGTTTCTATGCTACCTAGTAGTGTTAAACACTGATATATGCCGTGCTCACGTGTATTTCATGTAGAGCACTGGAATAGTGCTGAGCACTAATATTTTCTGGCGCTCACGTGTTTTTCATGTGAGGTGCTCATATATGGGTGCTGCCCAAACAGGGCTAAGCACTTAGTCATTTTGACTGATCATGGAGTGCTAAGCACTTTGCATGGCACTCACGTGGGAAGCACGTGAGTGCTGAGCATTAATTTCAGGTTTTATTTGCTCACCCACTTTTTGCCATAAGTGCTAAGCACTTGGCTGGGGCTCACATGTGAAGCACGTGAGACGCCAGATTTTGTGTTTCCAAGAGCGTTTCACATGTATTTCACATGATTGCTATGTGTTGGGCTGCTTTATTTGGTGGTTTCCTAACTAACACAGAGGGGTTTTCCTCTGCTCTTTGGACGCTCACGTGGGAAGAACGTGATGTGTGTTTACTTTTTCTTCTATTTGTTTTAAGAACTTACGTGGGAAACACATGAGGCAAAAATAAGAGTGCTAAGCACTAATTTTACTCATGTGTGTTTCACGTGAGATGCCAAGTTCTTCTTGTTTTCATAGATATTAATCTCTTTTAATGACTTTTTAGTCATTAATGATCATCAAGATTTCTGTTTTGAAGATCTTGAATCATCATCATTGTTATTATTGGAGCACTAAGTTCTCTTTTATTTTTATAAGAACTAAGTTTTTTATATAGGGTTAAACCCTAATTTTGGGGGAATTAAATTCCCAGAACATATGTTCTTTTTCTTTTTCTTTCTTTTTAACTTAGTTATTTTCCCTAAGCAAGTCTCAAGAATATAATCTTCTGGATGAGAATTAAATTCTCAACTTATGGAGAGATTTGCTCTTGCAAATCTCAAACCAGAAGAAGAATTAAGTTCTTGTATGAAGGGTTAAACCCTTATATCTGTTATACTAGGCAAGAGGGATACTTTTAATCTCTCATTTTTATTTACCTAGAGTGTTTTGAAGGAGGAGAGTTTTCTTCCTTTGAGAATTAAATTCTCTGTTCTCTCAAGAGCTCACTGTATTTTGCATATGCTTATCGGTGGTTCCTTTTTTCCTCCTTTTGTGTCCTCTCTCCTTTATATAGTGGAGGCAGATTGTTAATTGGTTTTGAGAAAATCTCTCATTGAGACATTCCAATTGATTTAATTGGTCTTAAAATTGATTTGGGAAATTTTACCCACCGTTGGATCATTGATCCAAGTGTCTCTGTTTTTACAAAATATGTTTTTCTTGTTTTAACAAGATGGAAAGAATATTCTCTCATATATAGAATAAAATTTTATTGAACGGTGATATTTTCATCACCATTGGATTTTTAATCCATGGGTGCTCGGTTTTACAGAGAGCAATCTTTTTTTTTGTTTAGAAAGATATGGGAAATATTTTCCATCTCACTGGATCTTTGATCCTCCAACTTTCTGTTTAACAGAAAATATCCCTTTCAATAGAATTTAATTATATGCTTAAACACCATTGGATCCTTGATCCAACGGTTCATTGAGTAGAATTTAATTCTACGTAAGGAGGTGCCCTCACGTGTTTAACACGTGGGGCTTATTTAGCTCCTATAATTTGGTGCTCATATGCCTTGCATATGGGCGCTCACGTGTTTAACACGTGAGGCCAATTTGGTCAATAGTTGTTTGACCGCAGCGTCTATATGCTTTGCATATAGGCGCTCACGTGTTTAACATGTGGGGCATATTTAGCCTACTAATTGTTTGATTGTAGCGCCTATATGCTTTGCATATAGGCGCTCGCGTGTTTAACAAGCGAGGCTTATTTAGCCTATCAATTGTTTGATTGCAGGGCATATATGCTTTTTATATAGGCTCTCGCATGTTTAACACGTGAGGCATATTTAGCCTATCAATTGTTTGATTGAAGCGCCTATATTCTTTGCATGTGTTTAACACGTGAGGCTTATTTAGCCTATCAATTGTTTGATTGCAGCGCCTATATGCTTTGCATATAGGCACTTACGTGTTTAACATGTGAGGCCTGAGTTATGGGGAATTTTCTCCTCTCTCTCTCTCTCTTCTTATGTGGGAACATATGACCCCAGCGTTGCTCTCATGTGGCTTGCACGTGAGTGCAACGCTGTCCATCTTTATCACCGTTGGATTGCCTAGGGGAATGGGAAGCCGAACCGCTTCCATCACGTCTTATAAATGGGGCCTTTGGCCCTTGTGATGACCACTGTTTCTTCATCTTCTTCCTTAACTTATTCCTTGAGAATTTAATTCTCATTCTTGAGCTTAGTTCTCTCCCCCTAGCATTTCAAAGTTAAACTCTGCAAACACTCCTTTTGGGTAAGGATTATGAGCGGCATTCACCTCTTCGGAAACCTTTTTTGTTCTTGCCTTGGATTTTAAATCCATCAACAGAGCTTTGCTCTGATCTTTTGGAGATCTAAAAAAACTCTTTTTTAAAAAAAGAAAATTGACTCTGGGGTCTTGAATCAATGAGGATTGTTAGTTCTCCTCTTAGGGTTTACCCTATCACTGATCTTTGAGGATCCTTGGAATTTAATTCCATTTTCTTTGTTTCCCCACCATGGGGGTTCCTGGGATTTAATCCCATTATTGAAGGAATTTAATTCCATTTTCTTACAGAGCTTAGCTCTGAGAGATCTAGGGACTTTTAGGAATTTTATTCCCCTTCTGTTCTTCAGAATTTTTCTATTTTAGGATTTTAATACTCTTTTCACAGATTTGAATCTGTTGCCAATTTCAACAGAACTCGCTTTTTGAGGATGTTTAAAAAAATCCAATGTTTATTAATGAGAATCCTTTTGGAATCTCACAATGATTATCTTGCATCATCTTTGGTGAGCCGTCATTTTGATTTTGTGGGGCTCGCTGGCTTTGTAGTTAGTAATCTCATGTGACAAACTCACTATTCCCCTCCGAAAGACGCGGCGGAGACGCAGCGAACGTCTTGCCTGAAATTCAGGGCAGATGCTAATTGGTGCTATCCGTCCACCTCTCCGAAGATGCCAAGTTGATTTATGGCACCATGTATCGAAGGTTCAGACGGATGCGGCTGATATAGCAGACTTCGTCAGATTCCCCTTCGTTTGAGGGGTTTTTGATTGTGGGGACGCTCTTCCCTGCAGGCGCAAGCCCCTGCAGTTAATTACGCTACCGCATCGCGGTAACAACTTTCTCCTTCTCCAGATGGTCACTTCGTGTCATGGGTGTTTGTTTTGTGTTTGGTTGCCCATGGATTGTATACGGAGACTAATTTATGTTGTCGCCCGTAGGGTGTGGACTAGTCCAAATCCGTATCTTTCTTAGATTTGGGTTTGGGGGTTTGGTTTAAGGATACGTTAGCCTCATTTGAGACTAAGATCAACTTAAACGTTTGTTAAGGATAAGTTAGTCTAATTTTAGACTAAGATCAACTTAACGGGTTCGTTTAGATCCAACAAGAGAGCATTTAGGCTCTGTTATTTAGTTTAGTGACATTGCGGTCGATTAGTTTAAGGACATTACTGTCCATTGTTAGTTTAAAGACATCGCGGTCGATTGTTAGTTTAAAGGCATCGCGTTCGAGGTTAAGGACATCATAGTCCATGGGTTTAAGGACCCCACAGTCCAATGTTAGTTTAAAGACATCACGGTCGAGGTTAAGGACGTCATAGTCCATGGGTTTAAGGATCCCACAGTCCAATGTTAGTTTAAAGACATCACGGTTGAGGTTAAGGACATCATAGTCCATGGGTTTAGGGACCCCACAGTCGAATGTTAGTTTAAAGACATCACGGTCGAGATTAAGGACATCATAGTCTGTGGATTTAAGGACTCCACAGTCCGATGTTAGTTTTAAGACGTCACGGTCGAGGTTAAGGACATCATAGTCCATGAGTTTAAGGACCCCACAGTCTGTAGTAATGTGTGGTTGTCGGGACCCGTCACCTCTCTGACGACATTGAAGGATTACAACGACAAATATCAGAAGAGTAACGAGATGCACCCTCGAACCAAGATGAGTTAGTTGAAAGAGCAGATGTGCTCAATTCAAAACAAGTTGAGGACTTATGGCCAAAGTTGGCCTAAGTCCAATTAAAATGTGTTAAGATTTTATTTTTGTTCAGCCCTTTTAATAATGCTAGGCATTGGGCTTTGATATTTTTGTCTTGCATAGCATTTATCAGAAACAAAGTTTGTTCCGACAGTGCGCCACATGGCGCTCCAGTCAAAGAGCGCACTGCGCTTCTGTCGGGTAGCGCACACGAAGAGAACACGTGTCGCGCTTAGCGCTAAGCGCTAGTTTGTTAGCGCATTGCGCTTTTAATTTATGAGCGCATTGCGCTAGTCTATTGGCGCGCCAGTGAGTGACACATGGCGCACGTTCTGGCGCTGAGCGCCGATTCATGAGCGCAGTGCGCTGTTTCAGAAGCGCAAAGCGCAGATTGTGTCTCTGGTTGACACGTGGCAGGTTTTGGCACTGAGCGCCGGTCCAATGAGCGTAAGGGCGCAATTCATGAGTGCAAGGCACTTTTCAATAGCACAGGGCACATCTGATCAATTTTAAAATCAAAGAACAAATTTATGTTCTTCAAAGGAGGTTTTTTCCTCAAGATCCAAGAACAAAAGTTCTTGTTTTTATAAAAGGCTCTGCCTTTATAGATCAAAAGAGAAGTAAAATACTTCTTTTAGTATTTTTATGATTAGATGGTTCTTCTTTTTACGGGATGGTTTCATCTCTATTATTCAAGAACATAGTTCTTTTTACATTGAAGATGAAGAAAAATCTTCTTTTTTCTAAGAGCTTTCTCTTCTTTTGCAGAGGGGTTTTCTCTCTCCTTTCTATATATCTGACTTGAAGTCTAGGGGCCTTTATATAGGGCCCATTGATTTGTTAAATCGGTTTTATGAGATCTTTTTCTGATTGATTTGGAATATTTCCCACCGTTGGATCTTTGATCCTAAGGCTTCTGTTTTACAGAAGATAATTTTCTTGTTTTAATAAGATTGAAAAATCTTTCCATAATAGAATTTTAGTTCTGATTAATTAATAATTTATTATTAGTAGATCTTTTGATCTGACGGTGGGGAATTTTTAATCCCAGCGCTGGTGCACCTTGCGTTGGCGCACCTACGTTGGACACATGGCGCTCAGCGCAGAGCGCAGCGCAACTGCGCTAGCGCACCCGTGTTTGACACGCGGCGTGCAACGCAGAGCGCAGCGCAACTGCGCTAGCGCACCCGTGTTTGAGACGTGGCGCACAGCGCGCAGCGCGCGGAATCTAAAGCGTTGCTTCAATTTAAATTTTGAATTTTGAAGCAGACTTTGCTCTGATTGGGGGTGCGCTGCCTATGGCGCAGCGCACCTAGCGCTAGCGCGTCTGCGCTTGATACATGGTACGCAGAGCGCATCGCACGGGATCTAAAGCGTTGCTTCAATTTTTTTTTGAATTTTGAAATTCAAAACAGAGCTTTGCTCTGATTGGGGGAAATAAATGCCCCCCACCGTTGCGCTCACATGGCGCGCACATAAGTGCAGCGGTGGCAACATCTGAGTCCTTGGATCAACTCAGAAGTTGAAGAGGCGGTTCAGTGCCTATAAATAGGACCTTTGGTCCTCAAATGATTATCATCTTCTTTCCTGAGAATTTTTATTCAGAGCGCAGCCCTTTCGTTTAAGAACTTCACAAGAGTAAATATTTTTTTCAAACTTAGGTAAAAATTTTAATAAATTTTAATGAGTTAGGGTTTTACCCATTAACAGAGCCTTGCTCTTAATAGATATTTGATCTACAGAAAACCCATTTAGGGTTTCACTAGCAGAGTTTTGCTTCATAGATCTTTGATCTAAAGAGATATGATTTCTTAATTCATTAATGGAGTTTTGCTCCTTTCAAATCATATAGAAGAACTCTTAAGAGTTTTTCATGGATCTTGAAGATTAAAAATGGAATTTTATCTTTAATGAATTATATCATCTTCTCAGAGCAAGGCTCTCAATGTTCTCGGGGAATTTCTTTAAATTCCCCTCATAATTGATTTTGACAGGTGTCACTCCTATCTACAGAGCATTACTCACGAGGAGTTTAACTCCCTGTGCCTATTTTTAATAAGAATTCGCTTTATCAGTCTATCCGCTAATTCTGCTGATTTTCTTTTTCAGGAGTAATGGACGCTCAAATGTATGATCTCGATGAGATTATCTCTTACGAAGACATCCGCTCACTCGGCCGTTCTCAGAATCGCGAATTCACAAACGCCGAGTGTGCTGAAATTATGAGTCCGTTTGACGCATACAATGGTCGACTGCTTCCTCGACGTTCCTCTCTCCTGAAGCTTATCGTGGGAGCAATCTGGGAAGCGCTTCCCTTATTCTGTACTGGTGTGCCACTTAGGGCGTTGGATGCCGCCGAGGATAAGGCGCACTCGGTGTATCTGATGAGCCTAATCTCAAAGAGAAGGCGAGATAACCTTATCGATCTTCTGCATCAAGCTTTTCAACAGTCTGCAATACTTGCTGCCTATCGGAGGGAGGAGGACATCCGTGAGGATCCCGACGCTTGTGATCGCGAAAGAAAGCATACCAGGATGGTTCGAAAAGCCTGGAAGATTCTGGACAAGGTCACTTTTGAATTCCTCAATCCATGCCCTGGGTCTGAGGTTTTGCCATTGTAACCATCTTGATAATGTTTTTGTTTACTGCTTTTATAATTGTAAGAACTTTTTCGCAGTATGAATGGCAAATTTTTTATTTCAGCGTGTTTTATTTTATGTATTAAATCTTTTGCACATGCCTGAATGAGTATGCCTCAGACGCTTAATTAAATGCAAATCAGATATTCTTTCTGTCGCTTTCTTCTCCTTGCTGTGTTGTTGCCATGTGATTTTAGCAAGTGCGGTCTGTATGTAGTATATCGCTGCCAATCTTGTGCTCTTTGTAAGGTAGTGATGGCTTAGAAAACAGGGTTATGATCTGTCACCTAAGACTTTTCAATTTTATGAGCCGTGAGGGTCTCATAAAGAATTTTCTCCCTACCGGTCGAGAGAATCCTGCAGGTGTAATTTCTCCTTAAGAATCGTGAGGATTCCTAAGTGTGTTTTCTCTTGAAAGTCATAAGGTTATCACAAGAGAATTTACTCTCTTAGGAGTCGTGAGGACCCGCAAGTGATGGATGAAGTTATCCTTATCCGCATTTCACGGAGTCAGGGGTTTCTCTGGATGCTTCCCACGGGTTCACTGCCGTGTTCTGCGAGAACAGACTCTGCTCTGGACGTTTTCCAGGATACCGTAGTTTAAAGACATCGCGGTCGAGGTTAAGGACATCACAGTCCGTGGATTTAAGGACTCCACAGTCCGTTGTTTAGTTTTAAGACATCACGGTCGAGGTTAGGACATTATAGTCCGTGGATTTAAGGACTCCACAGTCCAATGTTAGTTTTAAGACATCACGGTCGAGATTAAGGATATCATAGTCTATGGGTTTAAGGACCCCACAGTCCAATGTTAGTTTTAAGACATTACGGTCGAGATTAAGGACATCATAGTCCATGGGTTGAAGGACCCCACAGTCCAATGTTAGTTTTAAGACATCACGGTCGAGGTTAAGGACATCATAGTCCGTGAGTTTAAGGACCTCACAGTCTAATTTTTGCTCTGGATGCTTCCCAAGGGTTCACTGCCGTGTTCGGCGAAGACCAGGCTCCGCTCTGGATGCTTCACACAAGTTCACTGCCGTGCTCTACGAGGACCAGGATCCACTCTGGACATTTTCCACGGGGTCAGGAGTGACATAATCCGCGTTCCACGTAGCCAGGAATTTTGCTCTGGATGCTTCCCACGGGTTCACTGCCGTGTTTGGCGAGGATCAGGCTCCGCTCTGGATGCTTCACACGGGTTCACTGCCGTACTGTGCGAGGACCAGGATCCGCTATGGACGTTTTCCACGGGGTCAGAAGTGACATAATCCGGGTTCCACGTAGCCAGGAATTTTGCTCTGGATGCTTCCCACGGTTTCACTGCCGTGTTCGGCGAGGACCAGGCTCTGCTCTGGATGCTTCACACGGGTTCACTGCCGTGCTCTGCAAGGACCAGGATCCGCTCTGGACGTTTTCCACGGGATCAAAAGTAACATAATCCGCGTTCCATGTGACCATGAATTTTTCTCTGGATGCTTCCCACGGTTCACTGCCGTGTTTGGCGAGGACCAGGCTCCGCTCTGGATGCTTCACACGGGGTCATTGCCGTGCTCTGCGAGGACCAGGATCCGCTCTGGATGTTTTCCATGGGGTCAGGAGTGACATAATCCACGTTCTACGTAGCCAGGAATTTTGCTCTGGATGCTTCCTACGGGTTCACTGCCGTGTTCGACGAGGACCAGGCTCCGCTCTGGATGCTTCACACGGGGTCATTGCCGTGCTCTGCGAGGACCAGGATCCGCTCTGGACGTTTTCAACTGGGTCAGGAGTGACATAATCCGCGTTCCACGTAGCCAGGAATTTTGCTCTGGATGCTTCCCACGGGTTCACTGCCGTGTTCGGCGAGGACCAGGCTCCTCTCTGGATGCTTCACACGGGTTCACTGCCGTGCTCTGCGAGGACCAGGATCCGCTCTGAACATTTTCCACAGGGTCGGATGTGACATAATCCGCGTTCCACATGACCAGGAATTTTGCTCTGGATGCTTTCCACGGGTTCACTGCCGTGGTCGGCGAGGACCAGGCTCCGCTCTGGATGCTTCACACGGGGTCACTGCCGTGCTCTGCGAAGACCAGGATCCGCTCTGGACGTTTTCCACAGGGTCAGGAGTGACATAATCCGCGTTCCACGTAGCCAGGAATTTTGCTCTGGATGCTTCTCATGGGTTCACTGCCGTGTTCGGCGAGGACCAGGCTCCGCTCTGGATGCTTCATATGGGGTCATTGCCGTGCTCTGCGAGGACCAAGATCCGCTCTGGACGTTTTCCACGGGGTCAGGAGTGACATAATCCGCGTTCCACGTAGCCAGGAATTTTGCTCTGGATGCTTCCCACGGGTTCACTGCCGTGTTCGGCGAGGACCATGCTCCGCTCTGGATGCTTCACACGGGGTCATTGTCGTGCTCTGTGAGGACCAGGATCCGCTCTGGACGTTTTCCACGGGGTCAGGAGTGACATAATCCGCGTTCCACGTAGCCAGGAATTTTGCTCTGGATGCTTCCCACGTATTCACTTCCGTGTTCGGCGAGGACCAGGCTCCGCTCTGGATGCTTTACACGGGGTCAGAGTTGACATCATCCGCATTCCACGTGACCAGGAAGGGTTGACTTTATCCGCATTTCACGGAATCGGAATTTGACACTCGGTCATCTGTACACCACCGAGTCATGGAACTGGGAGTTGCCACTGTTCCGCTTTGCTTGATGTTGTGTTCGTTGTAATAAGACCAATGTTGAGATGATCTCTAGGCTGTCTATGAACCATTGAGATTTGGCCTCTCCTTCTAATGAAGCTTGGGGAGGAAGGGTGCGATTCCCTCTTTGTTTGCGCCCCTGGATTTTATACAGTAGGGCATAAATTTCATTCATTTTTTTTATTTCTTTCCGTGATGCTCTATCATTTCAGCTTTTATATCGCGAAGGTCGCGATTGCCCAATCATTTCGGCTATTTTTCGCGGTGCCTAATCATTTCGGCTATTTTTTTTATTTTTACTCGCTGCTTTTTATTGCGAGTTGCCCAATCATTTCGGCTATTTTTCATGCATATATTTTTACTTGCTGATTTTTTTCTGCAAGTTGCCCCATCATTTCGGCTATTTCGTATGCATGTGTGGCTTGCTGGCTTTTCGCTGCAAGCTCGAAATTATACACCGATTTCGGCATTAGCACCGCTACTACTGGGATATTGCCAGGAGCGAATCATCATTTGCCTCTGTCGATGTCGAACAAAGATAGCTTAGTAGACAGGGTTAGGATTCTGTCGACTAAGGCTTTTGACTTCATGAGCCGTAAGGGTCTCATAAAGGTATTTCTCCCTGCGAGTCGTGAGGATCTCGTAGGTGTGTTTTCTCCTTAGGAGTCGTAAGGATTCCTAAGGGTATGATCTCTTATAAGTCGTAAGGATCTTACAAGAGTATTTCTCCTTATAAGTCGAGAGGACTTATAAGGGCAGTTTACCGTGCAGACATATCCCTAGCCATGGATGGGACCTTGTTAGGGAAATGTTTATTCGTGCCCGTGGATTGTATACAAGGGTCAGCATTGAGCCGCTTGTAGAGCAGTATTTGAGGTTGTGGGGCTGCTTAAGAACAGATTCAGATCCCTGTAGCGTAACACTTTCAAATCTTACGAGCCGTGAGGGTCTCATAAGAGAGTTCTCCTTACGAGTCATGAGGATCTCGCAAGTGTAATTTCTCCTTAGGAATCGTGGGGATCCCTAAGTGTGTTGCTCCCTTATGAGTCGTAAGGATCTCACGCGGGTGATTTCTCCTTACAAAATCGAGAGGACCTTGCAAGTGTCTTTTAACGAGATTGCGCCCTTTCGGGTTTTCACAAAACTCGCCGGTAGCCCTGCTGTTTTTAATCACGGAACCCTTTCGGGTTTTCATCCATGCCCTTTTTGCTTATGGACATACCGTTTTTTTTTCTAACGAGGTTGCGCCCTTTCGTATTTTCACAAAACTCGCTGGTAGCCCTGCTGTTTTTACTCACGGAGCCCTTTCGGGTTTTCATCCGTGCCCATTTTGCTTATGGACATACCGTTTTCTTTTTTCTTTCTTTTTTTCTTTTATTTTTTTTTGTATCAGCTTTGGGATGCTGCAATCCACCGTAGTTTATCGACATCTCGGTCAACGGCTAGTTTTAGGGCCATGGCGGTCCGTTGTTAGTTTAAGGACGTTTCGGTCCATCGTTAGTTTAAGGACGTTTCGGTCCGTCGTTAGTTTAAGGACATTTCGGTCCGTTGTAAAGGAAGCCGGTTACTACTTACAGAGTTTAGGCTTAGGAAGATAACGAGCGGACATAGTCGTCGTCATCTATCGTTGACCTAGGCCATGACTCGTCAAGCGTAGTATTTCTTCAGGAAGCGACCATTTATTGGCCTGAAGGGCTTTTTGCCATGCATGTCCATGAGTAAATAGGTTCCACCCTGGTAGACCTTGTCTATGATAAATGGGCCTTCATAGTTCGGCTCGAATTTTCCCCGCTTAGCGCGATTAAGGATCATAGGTCTTTTGACCACTATCACGAGGTCGCCTTGGCGGAATGTTCTCGGCCTAGCCAATTTTTCATATGAGCGCGTCATCTTTGCTTTATAAGCTTCCAGATTTTGTTGCGCTATGAGCCGGATTTCATCAAGGGCATCGAGCTCCTCAAGCTGAAGGTGAGCATTCTCTTCGTCCGTTAGCTCGTAATGAACTGCCACTCGTAGAGAGGGTATCTCTATCTCGAGGGGGAGTACCGCTTCTGCACCGAATACCAATGCGTACGACGTTATGTTCGTGGCTATTTTGAACGTCGTTCGGTACGCCCAGAGAGCTTCATGCAGTCTCTCGTGCCAGTCCTTTTTATTTCGAGACACCGTTTTCTTTACAATCTTCGTCAATGTTTTGTTAATAGCCTCAGCCAGACCGTTAGCTCGAGGATTATAGACTGATGAGTATCTCCAGTCTATGTTGTGTCATTGTGCGAAGCGGCTGATTTTGTGGCTTCTGTAAGCTGGCCCATTATCAGAGATAATACGTCGTGGAGTTCCAAACCGATAAATAACGCGTGTCTTGAAGAAATAGAGGATATTCTCCGTCTTCACCTCCTTCAGTGGTACTGCTTCTGCCCATTTGAAGAAGTAATCAGTTGTCGCCAAAATGAATCGATGTCCCCTGGACGATGCTGGTTCGATGGGGCCGATTATGTCAGTCCCCCACATCTCGAACGGCTAGCTAGCCACTGTCGGATGTAGTGGATTTGGGTGTTGATGGATGAAGTCCCCACGGATCTGGCATGAGTGGCATTGCTTCGCATACTCAAGGCAGTCTTGGATCATCGTGGGCCAATAATAACCCATCCGTTTGATTTTCAGTTTCATCTTCGGCCCGGCTTGGTGAGAACCGCAGAGTCCGTCGTGAGTTTCTTGGATGACCCTTTTTGCTTCTCCAGGTCCCAGGCATCTTAACCATAAAGAATCAAATGACCTCTTGTACATAGTATCATTGAAGAAAGCGAAAGATAGGGCTCGCTTCATTAGCTGATGTTTTGAGGACGCATCTTCAAGCGTTCGACGGGATTTGAAGTAGTCTATGAATACTTCTCTCCAATCTTCAACCTTCTCTTGGTCTTTTATTTGTAAAGTCATTTGCTTGGTCGCTCCCTTTTCCTTGGACGGCTCCGGAGATATTTCTGCCGGTGCAAGAACCCGACGGCTTTGTACCACGATTCTTACGTCATCGAGGTTCTCATCGGCCAATTCTTTAGCAAGCTTGGCTAATGCATCTGCTTTGCTATTTTCCGCACGTGGTATGCTTTCCAAGGCGTAGGAAGGTATTTGGGTCAACAGTTGCTGTACCCTCTCGCCGTACTTCACCAGTTCTGGTTTGCACATTTGATAGTCGCCGTTTACATGACTAATGACCAGCTGGGAGTCTCCGTATATGAGGAGGTTCTCATTCCCCATGTCGATGGCGATCTCGAGACCTGCTATCAAAGCTTCATACTCGGCTTCATTGTTTGTCCTCGGCTCTGTTAAGGAGAAGGTAAAGCGCATTATCCCTCCTTGTGGAGTTACGAAGATGAGGCCTACCCCTGATTTGATTATGGGGGTGCTTTATTTGCGCTTCTTCATGGAAGACGCTCCATCAAAGTAAAGTTCCCATCGGGTGCCACTACTATCGATCGTGTCAAACGCATGTTCGTCTGGCAGTTCGCAATTCAAAGGAGAATCGGCAGGTATCGGATGCTCAGCGAGGAAGTCGGCGATGGCCTGGACTTTCACTGCCTTGAGAGGCTGATAAATTATTGAGAACTCCATCAAGAGAAAGGCCTTAAGCGAGCCGTCCCGTCAATATGGCCTTTGACATCAAATACTTAAGGGGATCCACCTTCGATATGAGACGGACTTCATGCGCCAACGCATAGTGTCTGAGCTTCGTTATTGCGAAGATCAATGCCAGGCAGTGTTTTTCAGTGGGAGAATAATTACTTTCTGCCCCCAGTAGAACCCGACTCAAATAGTAGAGCGCTCTCTCTTTCCCTTGGTCGTTCTCCTGTGCCCATAATGCGCCTAAGGAACCTTCAAGGGCGGTTGTATACAGAATGAGAGGTTTTCACCTGACCAGAGCGGCCAGTACTGGCGGATTCTGCAGGTATTGCTTGATTTCGTCCAGCGCGCTTTGGCATTTATGATCCCAAACGAAAGGGGTTCCCTTTTTCATCAAGTGACTGTAAGGACGGCACTTGCCTGAAAGATTGGCTATAAATCGCCGGATATATGCGAGCTTCCCTTGGAGAGACCGCAATTGCTTGAGAGTCCTTGGCGGGGGCATCTCCATAATTGCCTTGATCTTTGATGGATCTATCTCGATACCCTGGTGTCGGACGATGAATCCCAGGAATTTGCCCGAGGAAACACCGAACGCGCATTTGAAAGGGTTCATCTTCAAGTTGTATTGCCGGAGGCGTTAAAACACGATCTTCAGATGCTCTAAATTCTCCTCGTATGATTTGCTTTTCACCACGAGGTCGTCGATATAGCATTCGACGATTTCATGTATGAGGTCATCGAAGATCTTCGTCATAGCCCTCTGATAGGTGGCACCGGTGTTCTTTAGACCGAAGGGCATCACCTTGTAGCAGAATATACCCAAAGGGGTCCGGAAAGCGGTGTGGTTCTGGTCTTCGGGATGCATTTTTATCTGATTGTATTCTGACGAGCCGTCCATGAAGGAGAAAACCTCGTGGGTGGACGTATTGTCAATCATTAGCTCGGTGACCGGTACTGGGAAGTCATCTTTCGGGCAGGCTTTATTGAGATCCCGAAAATCCACACATATGCATACTGTCCCATTTTTCTTCATCACCAGGACAATGTTGGCGATCCAATCAGGAAACCGAACCTCTTGGATGAAACCAGAGTCGATTAGCTTCTTGACCTCGGCGTTGATGCTCATCTCAAGCTCGAGCCGCATTCTCCTCGGCGCTTGTTTGATTGGCTTGACATCTGGGGATATTGCCAATTTGTGGACATCAATCTCTGGATCTAGTCCTGGCATCTCGGAATAGTTCCATGCAAAGCAATCTTTATGCTGCATGAGCACGTCCTTTAGTGTAGCCACCCTTTCTTCAGACAGCAATTCGCTGACGAACGTCAGTCGCGGGTCACTTGCCGTCCCCAAATCAATTTTCTTGAGCTCATCTGCAGTGGTATGTATTCCATCTTCCAGCTCTTTCGGCGCCGGTGGAAACTCTGAGATCACCTCGTCATCATTGTTTTCGAAGCACCAGGGCAGATTATCCATACCGTCGGGGTCTTCTTCTGATAGCGTTATCACGTGGCAGGTATGAGCTCGCTTCCAAGACCGATGTTGATCTGGTTCTACCCTCGTGGATTTAGGTTCATGCTTCTGCGGCGGGGTTACCCTCCAGCTGCTGGATAGAGCGAATCTGCCTTGTCGATATTGATCTTCGACCCAGTTCTTGAAGGTGAAACAGTCTTCAATAGGATGTCCTATTGTCCTATGATAGGAGCAATAGTCTGGATGAGAGACTTCGCCTACTTGCTCGGGATGTTTGGACTCCGGGAGTATAATCAGTTAATGTCTTATGGCAAGATCGAGTATCTTCCGTGTTTTGTTCTGAGGAAAAGAGTATGCTCGACTCATCTTCTTTATAAGAGACGAATCTGGATTACTCGATTCCTGATCGCGTGGCTTCTTGGAACCGCTTTGTCGCTGTTGAACGCCTTTCCCATTCTTTGGTTTTCTTCTGCCTCTGCGTCGTGCCTTTTGTATGACGGGTTGACAGGGAGGAGCATTTTCATCTTTCGCAGCCTATTGAAAAAGGCGTTGCGTCCTGGCTTTCTCGTAGATGGCCATTTCGCGATTGTGGTCGTCTCGAACCTTTTGACTCGCTTCCCTTATAAGCATGTCCATCTGTTCTTCAAACGACGGACTGGGCATTTTTATGTCGGGAGCTCTTTCTGTTTCAGGGTTAGCATTTTCCCAAAAAGCATCTCCCACTTCACCAAAGTCATGCATAACGTAGCAGTCGCGGAGTAGCTCCCGTTTCTTGGATTGAACATACCCAAGCCCGGTCGTTTCCATTTTCCCGTTGGGCAATTTCCGCTGAGTTCCAGGGACGTTCCAGATCCTGTTATAGAACCGTGCTTGTCGAGTAGTTTGCTTAAGGGGTACACCTTGGCGTCTCAAGGGTCTCCTTAGTTCGTCTATGTAATATCTAGGAAAACGGATTGGCTGGAGCCTGTCGAGTGTGGAATCCGCGCCGTGCCAGATTTCCTTCTCCATTTTAGTTTCCCCGGATCGGTAGAATAGGATCGCCTTTTCACCTTCTCGTCTGGGAGGGATATAGAACATCTGCAGCTCTTCCACATTGTTAGTATTAAGCGCGTCTAGCTCTTTATGATGCTTTGGAGGAACCATGGTAACTTGCAAACATTGATCTTCATCAGCGAAGGTTTATATTGATGGCCGAGCAGAGAATACGGCGTTGACTTCATCTTCCGAGTCGCTGCCGAAGATCAACATAGGAGCGGACGGTCCCGGCTTATTGCACTAGGGTGGACCTGAATAAACTATTTCTTCTTCCTCCTTGGTATCACTCCCGAAGACCGGAATGGTAGGGATAACTTTATTCTCCGGTTTATGACATCTCTCTATGTCTTCAAAGTCTGGTAAGAAGTATTTTGCATCTTCGTACTTTCGGACTTCGTTTACGGAGAATGGGTTCAGCTCTCCTGTTACGGTATACTTGAGACCATCCTTGAAATACTTCATACACTGGTGTTGTGTAGAAGGGATGATGTTGTATTCGTGTAACCAAGGCCGGTCGAGCAAAGCATTATAGCAGGTCTTGGCGTCAATGATGTGAAATTTAATATCCGTGACGAGTAGTCTGAAGCGTAACGTCAGTATCACAGACCCGAGAGTCCGTGATGACTGAGAGTCAAAACCGAAGATGGTGATTTTATCACGAGCGAGGTGCTGGACGTTCATGCAGATTTCCTTCAACACTCGCACGTTGAGGAGATTGACAGAAGACCCATTGTCGACCAGGATTTTGCCTATCTTGATATCGTGACAATATCCGGACACATTTAGGGGACGGTTATGCTCGCACGTCCCGAGGAGGAGATCTTCATCGCCGAAGGTAATATCGGCTGTGTGTACTTCTTCCAGATCGTCTTTCATCCTTTCTTCGGCGAAGAAAGCTTGGAATTGCTCTGGCTCTTGTAGCGCTTTGATCAATGAATCTCTTGCTTCTTTTGATAGTAAAAGGGCGTCGAGAATGCTGAGCTGTGAGGGTAACTTCCTCAAGTGCACCAGAACGTTATAGTCCACCTTACTCTTCTTTAGAGGGTCCTTGGCGGTCAGTTCTTTTATGACTTGGTCATCTAGGGCGATATCCTCAGAGACCTTTTCTTTTCCCTTACCTTTTCTATTCGACCCACTGTCCGAGGGCCCAAGATTCTTTTCGGGCAGCGTACGATTGCGTAGCTGAATGTTTTCACAGGTCTTTGGTTCCTCCATTTTTCCCAAGGTGGACTCTTTGAAGAGAGGGCCAAGAGTCATTTCTTCGTCAGAGTCGCTTCCGAAGGTGAGAACCTGAGATCCCCCGGTGTTAACCATGCGACAGTTGCCGGTAGTTCTTTTACGCTCCTCGGTCATATTTCTTTGCTCCCGACGAGTTTTACGTTTCATCCGCTTAAAATGTTGCCAATGAGCAACATATCCCTTCCACCATCTTTTAAAAGCGTTGCACTCTTTGGTGGGGTGCGCAATCTTTCAATGATATAAGCAGTAGCTAGGATGCATCTCTGCTTCACCAAGAGTGTTTCCTTCGGAGGATGGTAGCTTCATTCCCATTGATATGGCTTTAGCAAACCTTTTACTCGTCTTGAACTTGTTTTTACTCACGACGGATGTCTCTTGATTTGGCGGGAGTGTCTCGACTCTTTCATCCAGTCGCCGGCGTTTGGCCTTTTCAAATGTGGCCATCTCACGCTCCCGATCAGCTTTACTTTTCAAGAGAGCTTCGTTTAGGAATGCGTCGATCATTTCGTCTGATGGCTTTGGAAGCTCCGGTTCAGGACCTATCCCCAGTCTCTCGGTGCAAGGAGGTTCTCCATCAGCTGTCGACGAATGAGAGCTCATATGGCAACTTGCTACCTAATTCTCTGATTAGTCCGACGAGTCTTCTCCATCATCTCCGTCTTCAAGGACGTGGCCGAGGAATTCTTAGAGCGTGATTGGAGTCCGCGCCTTCTGGTTGTACTCTTCCAGCGCGTCGATCTGTTTTTGCAGGTCCGTGCGCTTATCGCCAGGCTTCACGGGTTTTCTGGATTTCTTCTTCTTTTTCGAAGATTTCGACGGCTGGATATGAACACTTTGGTTATCACCACCAACCTTTGGAGTTGGGTGCGGCTTCAGCATCCCTTCGATGATCTGAGGCTCCAGCGGGTTCTTCCACCTGATTGCTGGGCATGTCTGGAGATCATTCAGCATCCTTTTGGTTTTGGCCGAAAATGCCATCTCCCATGGAGCTTCCTCAACAAAAGAGCACGTTGCCCCTGGTGTGTCCGTCTTCTTAGGAGTGTGCGGTTGTGGTGGGTTTACTTTCCACTTTTCAGACAGCGCAAACTTACCTTGTAGGTACTGATCCTCGATCCATCCCTTAAAGACGAAGCAATCTTCGATTGGATGGCTTACCGTTTGGTGGTAAGGGCAATAATTAGGATTATTCGCTTCGCCGGGTTGCAATGGTCGCTTTGGATTCGGAAAATTGATAAGCCTGTTGCGCATCGCTAGTTCGAATAGTCTCTTCATTTTATCCTGCGGGAATGAGTAAGGGCGCTTCATCTTCTCATTATAATAGCGCCGTCTCTTTTCCAATTGATCCGTTAGCCTTAGAGCACTGGGCTGTTGTTGGGTATTCACAACGAAGGTCGCCTTCCCTTTACCTTTTTCATTCCGCGGCTCCAGCATCGGAGGAGACGGTCTATGACCCATCTGATCCATCTGGGCTAGCTTGTTGATTAAAGCCTGGAATGTGGTTGGTTTGAAAAACATCATGAGGGTCTAGAGTGCCCACGAACATGCCCACCACTGGTGCTTCTTCGATGCGCTGTTCACATTTCGACCACAGATTTCGCCATCGGATCGCGTAATGAACCCACGTCTCGCCCGGCTTCACCCTGGCATTGATCGGTGCCGTTATTGGGGTGCGTTCACTGGCACTGGCGAATCGCTGGGTGAACAACAACTCCATTTCTGCGAAAGTTTTGACGGAGTCGTTTGGAAGTTTGGAGTACTACTCAAACGCCGTTTCCGATAAGCTTCCAACGAATTGGCGGAGCAAAAGTTTATCATCGCCGCCGGTGTTGCCATAAAGAGCCCTGAACTGGGAGACATGTTGATGGGGATTGCCCGTCCCCTTGTACACATGGAATTTCGGGATCGTGTAGCCTGGCGGGCATTTTATCTGATCATACCAGCCTGGATACGGCCGCCCAGTTTTAACAATTTGCCCAGCCGCTTCATTCGCCTGGTGAACTCTTATTTGCTGAGCAATATAGTCATCCAAGGCAGACTTGGAAATAGTTTCCTCCTTGGCTGCTGAAAGAGCCGGAGGTGGATTTGATATCTCTCCTCTATCATCTTCAATTATCACTGGAGGATCTTCGGCTGGGGGATCCGGCTGGATCATCATGCCCACCATATCTTGGAATAGAAGGGCCATTTGCTTTATATTGGCCGCTTGTTCCGCGTCCTCTTTGTCCTTCTTCTCAAGCATTCTCCGAAAGAATTCAGCATTAGTTTCCTGCTCGTGGCGTTGCTCCGAGGATGCCTCTGGGCTTGCTTTTGGCCCGGTGAGTGCGGCCATCGCAGTCATCATCTCCTGAAGCTTCTGCTGCTGCTCTTGGGCTTTTGTCACGGACCGCGTAAGTGGTTGATGACCTGTGGAGATACGGCTATTCTCTTTTCCGGATGCCATATAGACGGTATGCACCACCATGCCCCCAGACTTAGGGCGTTTGGGCTCAGTGCCTTTGACACTTGTCCCAGGCATGGGGATTTTCTCCGGCCTTCTCCTCTTATGGGCGGTCGAAGTTGAGGGGGCCATTACTGTGGGCACCCAAGTAGCCGTCGCCTTCTGTGGTTTAACGGGACGATTTTCTTCCTGTCGGACCTTCAGCTTCTTCTGCCGGCGGGAATAGTCTTGATCAACCACCGACTCTCGGACTTGTCGCCAGATTTTGTAAACTTTAGAAGACAGCCGTTGAGGGGACTGTTCCAGCTTCATTTCTGTGACAGTCTCCACCGGCGGCGAAGATCTTTTTAGTACGGCGGTAGGCGAATTCCTGCGCACCTTGTTCAGCAGTTCAAAGCTGTTCCCGGTCGGAACAGCAGCATTGACATCCACCATTGGAGTTGGTGGAGTTAGCCCAGAGGAGGAGATGCCCACAGCCTTCCTCACTCAGCGCCATTGGCGACGTCGAGCGGTTGAGCTGTTGGGGTCGGTTCAGTGATGGGGACGGCTTTGTCTTCCTCCTATCCAGATGAGGCGCCGCTGGTGCCAGCCTCTTGAAGACTGATGTCTTTTGAGTAGCGGTATCCAATCTGTCAAAGACAGACCTTCGAGCAGGAACAGGAGCCAGAATAGTCAGTCTTGTAAAGACTGACTCTTTGGCAGGAGAAGCCGCCTTGGCGACTTCAGGAGCAGGGATGGCTATCCTCTTCGGAACAACCTTTTCTGGGACTGCAGGCTTCAACATGGGCCCACAGGAACTTCGGCCCAATCTGGAGAAGACCGAGGTGCTGAAGCTGGGCGACCCGTTGAGGGGGGCCGTGGTAGTAGCAAGCCGATCGAAGACCGACTTCTTGGGAGCTTTCGGTGCTGGCATAGGAGCGCTGAAGCTCTTTGGCGGGAGCATGGTCCCGAAAAACAATCCTGTGGTGGCTTGGGTGACCTGTTCCACCGATATCGTGAACAGGGACGCCGCCTGGGGCCCGTAGGCTATGCCTCCAGTTGAGGCAGAACGTGGGTTGCAGTTGCATGTGGAACACTTCGAGCAGGTGAACGCCATTGATCTTTGCTTTCTGCACCAAGCAAAATGCCAAATCTCAGTATCTCGAACCCAAGGGCAACCATTAACAAACCGCGAATCGTTCGCGAACACGACACACGAAGTGTGGAGTGGAAAGAGGAAAAGGTCCCACCGGGCGTGCCAGAATCTGTTCCCCTCCGAAAGACGCGGCGAACGTCTTGCCTGAAATTCGGGGCATATGCTAATTAGTGCTATCCGTCCACCTCTCCGAAGATGCAAAGTTGATTTATGGCACCATGTATCGAAGGTTCAGACGGATGCGTCCGATGTAGCAGACTTCGTCAGATTCCCCCTCGTTTGAAGGGTTTTTGATTGTGGGGACGCTCTTCCCTGCATGCGCAAGCCCCTACAGTTAATTACGCTACCGCATCGCGGTAACAACTTTCTCCTTCTCCAGATGGTCACTTCGTGTCGCGGGTGTTTGTTTTGTGTTTGGTTGCCCATGGATTGTATACGGAGACTAATTTACGTTGTCGCCCATAGGGCGTGGATTAGTCCAAATCCGTATCTTTCTTAGATTTGGGTTTGGGGGTTGGGTTTAAGGATAAGTTAGCCTCATTTGAGACTAAGATCAACTTAAATGTTTGTTAAGGATACGTTAGTCTAATTTTAGACTAAGATCAACTTAACGGGATCGTTTAGATCCAACAAGAGAGCATTTGGGCTCTGTTGTTTAGTTTAGTGACATTGCGGTCGATTAGTTTAAGGACATTATGGTCCGTTGTTTAGTTTACAGACATTGCAGTCGATTGTTAGTTTAAGGACATCGCGGTCGAGGTTAAGGACATCATAGTCCATGGGATTAAGGACCCCACGGTCCAATGTTAGTTTAAAGACATCATGGTCGAGATTAAGGACATCATAGTCCATGGGTTTAAGGATCCCACAGTCCAATGTTAGTTTAAAGACTTCACGGTCGAGGTTAAGGACATCATAGTCCGTGGGTTTAGGGACCCCACAGTCCAATGTTAGTTTAAAGAAATCACGGTCGAGATTTAGGACATCATAGTCCGTGGATTTAAGGACTCCACAGTCTGATGTTAGTTTTAAGACGTCACGGTCGAGGTTAAGGACATCATAGTCCATGAGTTTAAGGACCCCATAGTCCGTAGTAATGTGTGGTTGTCGGGACCTGTCACCTCTCTGACGAAGTTGAAGGATTACAACGACAGATATCAGAGGAGTAACGAGATGTACCCTCGAACCAAGGTGAGTTGGTTGAAAGAGCAGATGTGCTCAATTCAAAACAAGTTGAGGACTTATGGCCAAAGTTGGGCTAAGTCCAATTAAAATGTTTTAACATTTTATTTTTGTTCAGCCCTTTTAATAATGCTAGGCATTGGGCTTTGATATTTTTGTCTTCCATAGCATTTATCAGAAACAAAGTTTGTTCTGACAGTGTGCCACGTGGCGCACCAGGCGCGTTGCGCCAGTCAAAGATCGCACTGCGCTTCTGTCGGGTAGCGCACACGAAGAGGACACGTGTCGCGCTTAGCGCTAAGCGCTAGTTTGTTAGCGCATTACGCTTTTAATTTATGAGCGCATTGCGCTAGTCTGTTGGCGCGTCAGTGAGTGACACATGGCGTACGTTCTGGCGCTGAGCGCCGATTCATGAGCGCAGTGCGCTGTTTCAGAAGCGCAAAGCGCAGATTGTGTCTCTGGTTGACACGTGGCAGGTTTTGGCGCTGAGCGCCGGTCCAATGAGCGCAAGGGCGCAATTCATGAGTGCAAAGCACTTTTCAATAGCACAGGACGCATCTGATCAATTTTAAGATCAAAAAACAAATTTATGTTCTTCAAAGGAGGCTTTTTCCTCAAGATCCAAGACCAAAAGTTCTTGTTTTTATAAAAGGCTCTGCCTTTATAGATCAAAAGAGAAGTAAAGTACTTCTTTTAGTCTTTTTATGATTAGATGGTTCTTATTTTTACGGGATGGTTTCATCTCTATTATTCAAGAACATAGTTCTTTTTACCTTGAAGATGAAGAAAAATCTTCTTTTTTCTAAGAGCTTTCTCTTCTTTTGCAGAGGATTTTTCTCTCTCCTTTCTGTATATCTGACTTGAAGTCTAGGGGCCTTTATATAGGGCCAATTGATTTGTTAAATCAGTTTTAAGAGATCTTTCTCTGATTGATTTGGAATATTTTCCACCGTTGGATCTTTGATCCTAAGGCTTCTGTTTTACAGAAGATAATCTTCTTGTTTTAATAAGATTGAAAAATCTTTCCATAACAGAATTTTAGTTCTGATTAATTAATAATTTATTATTAGTAGATCTTTTGATCTGACGGTGGGAAATTTTTAATCCCAGCGCTGGCGCACCTACGTTTGACACGTGGCGCGCAACGCAACTGCGCTAGCGCACCCGTGTTTGACATGCGGCACGCAGCGCAGAGCGCAGCGCAACTGCGCTAGCACACCTATGTTTGACACGCGGCACACAGCGTGCAGCGCGCGGAATCTGAAGCATTGTTTCAATTTAATTGGGGGTCCGCTGCCTAGGGCGCAGCGCACCTGGCGCTAGCGCGTCTGCGCTTGACACGTGGCACGCAGCACGCAGCGCACGGGATCTGAAGCATTGCTTCAATTTATTTATTTTTTTTTGAATTTTGAAATTCAAAACTGAGCTTTGCTCTGATTGGGGGAAACACTCACATTTTTTTATTAATGGGTTTTCGTTCTATATTTTTAGGTACAATGGCCTCACTTCCCTACTTCCCTTACACGCGCTCGAAAGTCGCTTTCCCTCAGTCGCCATTAGACGAGAAAGTTATGGAAATGATCAGGGAACATGATAAGGACAATAAGTGTCTTCTCCTATGTGAAGTTTGGTATGGTCACATTATCAGGGGCCGTCGCAGTTTTACGTGCGAAGTACCAACAGAACCCATCCGCTCAATGTCGTTGACGGAGCGTCCGCTGTTCACACCATAATATTGTATTATTATATTCCCCATTCTTATTCCTTTTATAAATAAACAGGTGCTTTTGACGCATGTCTGCTACAGGTTACAGGTTCTTGGACAGAAAACAGTGAAAACGATGTAAAGACGATGAAAAAATGGACTTTGACCAACAAACAGAAGACTCTTGATCAAGCCTACATCGAAGGACAATTCACAAAGTACAAGGCAATGCAAGGTCCAAGAATACAAAGCGAACGGTTAAAAATCCATTGCAAATTGTTCACTGAAGATCTGGTACCAATGTAGAAGCCCAATTGACAAAAGAACCAAAGAACCAGAAGCCCAAAAAGATCCAGAACATAACCCAAAATTTTCAGAACCCAAGCTTGTCAAAGGGCCGCGGAACCGCGGCCCAAGCTCACCAATGCCGCGGTTCCGCGGCCATCCAATGCCCGGGCTTCATGATTTTTTACCAAGTTCTTTTAGCGGCGCTGAAAAGTTGACCTAGGGCTATTTTTGTAAATTTAGACATGCGGATCAAAATGTAACCTAGGGTTTCCTATTCTCTATAAATAGGAACTCTAAAGCTTGTATTCTTTTCTTTCCTCCTTTTAAAAATAAAATACAGATCTCTTTATGGAGAGCATCGGTGTTTCTTTTGAATTCATGAATTCAGATCTGACAAACCTGCGTTGATGATTGGAGAGAGCATCTGTAAGTAGTTTTAATTAATTGCTCTAGTTTAGATTTCAATTCTTTGCCCAAGGTAGATTTAATTCATTGCCGTAGATAAATTGTTTAGAGTTAGCTTTGGGGAAGGATTTTGAGAGATGAGATCTCTCATCCCTTTCTTACCCATAATATATTTTCAATAGGACTCCATGCATACACGCACACACCGTGCCCTACGGCACCCTATCCCTCGAGGTAGCGGTGATACTGTAGTATAAAGGCCCGGTTGCACGCGTTTTCCATGGAGGTTAGGGTAAGGATCTCTAAAGGAAGGACAAGAACCTAGAGGAAGGAACACCTTCCCGAATGAATCTAATCCCCTTTATTGATAATTACCATAACTCCTCATAGATCTTCATTCGGGTATAGAAAGCGTTGAGATTTACCTGCATTTCCAAACCATCCCTAAACTTAACCCTAACAAGACTAGATCTAGATAATCGTAGTATAGAATAATTAGGTTTTTAGATTTAATAATCAATCCGAACACCCTTCGGAATTAACTCGTTAGCGCGACTAGGAGATTCACAACATCCCTGTGGACCGACCCGTACTCACCGGCTAGCTGCAAAGCGACGCTGTTCTTGATTGCGGTAATAGATAGTTTTTGAGATCAATCAAATGGCGCCGTTGCCGGGGATGGCGTAGAACTTTCCTTTTTGCAATTTCGGGTTAATCTAAATTAAAAAAAATCATAAAAATCTAAAAAAATCCAAAATTTATAAAAATATATATCAATTGTTATTTGGAAAGGGTACTTTGTTGTGTGAATCTTGCAGGAACAATCGAGACGGATCTGGAGATTTCCAGAAAGCGAAACAGAAATCAGAAGATCAGAACAGAGGGGGATTTTCAAAACAGAACAATAGAAAAATTTTGGAGCATTGAACCCCCCAAAGCGCCGCCTTTCCTCGGCCATAACCTGCTTTAGGCCGCGGAACCGCGGCCTACTTATCGAGTCGTCACGTAAAAAAAAATTTGGGGATCCGCGCCGCTTCGACCGCCGCCCTTCCGCCGCGGGAACCCACATAAAGCCGCGGAAACGCGGTATTTTTGTGTCTTCAGATCGTGAAAAAAGCTCTGTAAGCTTCTCTGTTCCTCCTCTGCAAAAATTTCCATATATTTTCTGAAAAATTCCTGCAAGATTTTGTGTGCTATAAAAATATTTCCCCTTCCATATAACAATCTTGTGCAGGATTTGTGCGCCTCGTTTAAAATAGAAATTGATTGCAAGTAATCTTTTTTGTTGCATATCTTTTCTCGAATATGTTTTTGCAACATTTTTTTCCAAATAAAGATTCGTTGTGATATGCTTAAAATAATAACTGATTGCAAGTAATTTTTTCTGTTGCATATCTTTTATTAAAAATCTTTTTGCAACAAATCAAATAAAGATAAAAAGGAAAAAGAAAAAAAATTATTAGAAAACTTGCAAACTTTTGCCACAAATAAATTCTTGCACAACCACCACAAACCTTCTTTCTTTTCCCCTTCTTCTAACATGGGTACCCCACATAATAAATCACTAGCCGAACTTTGGTATCCCGAACCTAATTTTGCGTCGTACGTCAATTTATTCGGTCAATTTAAAGATGATCCTTCCTTGCCTAAAATATCTTTGAAAGATCAAATAGAGGCGTCTAGGAGAAACAGTTCGACTTTTCAACCCACATTGTGTCAACCAAGTCAACCTTTACCACCTCCATATATTCACACCACTTTTTCGAATCCTGCTGTAACTCCTAAACCGATGTCCATTGCTGAGCATATTGCTCAATCTCGCAGCCGATCTTTCAACCCTCTCCACTCATCTAGTTATAGGGATCCGCATAACTATTCACCTTTTTATCCATATGTTGACCCTACCCCTGTCCAATCACCCACTTCCTACCAGTCCTACCCGACCTTCCCACCTTCACTAGACACTGCTTCGACACAGCCTGTTGGGAGTTTTGCATATCCACACGATTTCGAATCTTTTACCGAAACCCCCTCACCACCCAAGTTTAGTTTGGAAGAGTCGTTGGAGGCATATATTGCAGCAACAAATAAAATGACTAGGAATGTGGAAGCGTGCGTGGCCGCCCTTATGCAACCTAGTGAACCGGTAGCTAGTTTCCCGCTAGCTTCAAATTTTTCAATGTATAAGGAGGCGGTTGGACAGAGTGAGAATGAGAGAGGATTTCCAAATCAAACCTACCCATACCCAATTGAATCCAACAACTCCAATTTTTAAACATGTGTCTAAAATGATGAGTTGTGCGACTTTGTAGTGTTTGATTTGCCAAATTGTGAACAACCCCTTTCGAGTGAAACCGCACTTAATCCTTTCGATCTTTACACCTCCACTCTAGAAGCTAAATCAATAAATATCTATGCTTTTGATGAGGTGTCTAAAGAAATTAATTTTCACTTGATTGAGGATATAGACGCTGGGAATATTTCGGATGATGAACCTGTCGATTTGATTGAAATTTTATGTCCAATTCATCATCCCGAGTTATTAAATGTTTCTCCCGAACCTTATATGCGTCTTGATTTTGATGATGATGGCATGGATGAGTTGAATTTTGAGGAGAATTATAAGGATAGTATTGAGGAGAGTTTTGAGTATAATATTGAGGTTGAACCATTTTTGTTCGATGTGTCGGATTTTCCAATTCAGCCTCCTGAACCTTTGACTGTTATATCACCCTCCCTCCTTTCCATTGTTCTGAGCACGCTTGAAGACTGTGAGCTTGAAATTTTTTCTTTTGAATCTGACACAGTTCTCACAGCCGATAACACGTACGAGTGTTTCACTTTTTCGGACGATGTTGATGACTCACCGCTCGAGTTTGAGTCCTTTACATTTTTAGATGAGTTAGTTGAACCATCAGACTCGGATGATTACAGTAGTTTCGAACCATTGATGGAATCTTTTAAGTTCGAGACAGTTTACTACGGTGAGAATGAGACTATCCCTAATTCACTCCCTTTCGTCCTTCCCATTGTTCTGACCGTACAAGAGACCGTTACGCTTTCATCTCCAATACCAAGTTCGGCGTACCCATGTTTTCTTGCGAATCTTGAGGGATTTGACCCCATTTCTCGACGAGTTGATAGGTTAGCGCAATTGCTTTTAACACATCGGTCATCACATATTGCACTAATTTATTCACTCGATTTACACCCTCAAGATCGCGCGACCCTTCTTTCTCCTTTCCGCCATTCTTCTCCTCCACCGAGACCATATTCTACCCTTCTTCCCACACGGTCTCGTGTGTTTCTCATTTCTTTCCTCTACACCCCATTATTTCACCAACTCGGCCATTACCAAGATAAGATTTTTGAATGGTTGGTGCTAACCTTTGGCTTATGTAAGACCTTGTTTAGTTTGGGGAGGACCTTGTTGTATATATGTATATATATTTTTGTTTTCTTTTTTTATAAAAAATAAAAAAAAATTCAAAACATTAAAAAAAAATTATAAATAAATAAACAGGGGAGTGCTGGCATTTTGACCATTTTGGTGTAGCATGACAGTGAGGACACTGTCAAGTTCAAGTTTGGGGGTATGCTCGGTAAGTCTTCTTCCTTCGCATTCATTTGTACATATTTTTGCATTTGCATACTTATTTTAAAAACCCATAAGAAATTGAAAAATTTCAAAAATTATAAAAAATAATGTATTCAATTTTGGCCTAATTAACTTGAGTTTGACAAAAGGTTAACTAGCTAGGAACAACTAGATCTTAAACTTAGTAAATTAAAAACCCTAAAAATAACCTTTCTTAAAATTTAACGGTAGAAAGTATATGTCTTTGTAGTTTATTTAGAAATAGGAAAATTTTGGGTTCACTTCTTGGGCTAAGTCGAAACAAAGAAAAAGTATTGATGTTCTTATTAGAGTATAAGTTTGAAAAATAGTTCCTAACTTAAGTCTAGATTCTGAAAATGTATACCCTACAAATTGCACAATCACGCACCTTGAAACTTGGAATAGTAGAGGAGACCTTGAAACGCTCTTGTTTAATGTCCTTAGTACGAAGAAAATAAAAGAAAAAATATATAATTGTGAATAAAGAAAAAAAAATGGACACTGGTTTTTGTGATTACTTAAGGCTGCAAAAATAGAAAAATACTTAGCGAGGGTGCTTCATCACCTAGTGCCTTAGACCAACTGGTTTGGGAGTCACTGCTAAAAGCCTTGAGTGTTGCAAGACTAGGAATTACGCTTAAATGTGCAAACACATCTTGTAATCGGTTGTTGGTACCTCAAGAAGTATTAACGGTCGCATGAAGGATGTGTAAGCAAATTTCATTTAAAAATTCACCAATTAATAAGTACTTTGGACAACGGACAAGGGTATGATTGCTTGATTTGAATTTCCAAGTGCAGGGGTGATACATACACACACGTAGGGATATGTGATTGGAGTTTAGATGAGAGAAAAGGAGTGAAGAATAGAACTTGTATCTTTAGTAGAGTTGATAGAAATTCCAAAGTGGAGATGGAACCCTAGAAGGAAAACTTAAGAGATGCCGAAAGCTAAGTAGGTCTACATGATATATATAATCTTAAGTTAGATGATAAGGAAGTGTGAAGAATATGGGTGGATAATTTGCAAGTCGAAGATAATAGAATTCATTGTTGGAAAACTTAATTGGAGAACAAAAGTCGAAAAGCTAAATTGATAGGATTTTGTGGGTAGTATCCGCTGAAAACCCTCAGGAGACAACACTCCTCCTACTAGGGACACCTAGAGGTTTAACGGCTTGTTGCACGTGCTCAGTGCAATCGCGTTTCCCTGTGAAAGTGCGGTTAGGATTTTAGTGAATAAAAATAAGTTTGCTCGAGGACGAGCAAAAGATAAGTTTGGGGGTATTTGTTCACACCATAATATTGTATTATTATATTCCCCATTCTTATTCCTTTTATAAATAAACAGGTGCTTTTGACGCATGTCTGCTACATGTTACAGGTTACAGGTTCTTGGACAGAAAACAGTGAAAACGATGTAAAGACGATGAAAAAATGGACTTTGACCAACAAACAGAAGACTCTTGATCAAGCCTACATCGAAGGACAATTCACAAAGTAAAAGGCAATGCAAGGTCCAAGAATACAAAGCGAACGGTTAAAAATCCATTGCAAATTGTTCACTGAAGATCTGGTACCAATGTAGAAGCCCAATTGACAAAAGAACCAAAGAACCAGAAGCCCAAAAAGATCCAGAACATAACCCAAATTTTCAGAACCCAAGCTTGTCAATGGGCCGCGGAACCGCGGCCCAAGCTCACCAATGCCGCGGTTCCGCGGCCATCCAATGCCCGGGCTTCATGATTTTTTACCAAGTTCTTTTAGCGGCGCTGAAAAGTTGACCTAGGGTTATTTTTGTAAATTTAGACATGCGGATCAAAATGTAACCTAGGGTTTCCTATTCACTATAAATAGGAACTCTAAAGCTTGTATTCTTTTCTTGCCTCCTTTTAATAATAAAATACAGATCTCTTTATGGAGAGCATTGGTGTTTCTTTTCAATTCATGAATTCAGATCTGACAAACCTGCGTTGATGATTGGAGAGAGCATCTGTAAGTAGTTTTAATTAATTGCTCTAGTTTAGATTTCAATTCTTTGCCCTAGGTAGATTTAATTCATTGCCGTAGATAAATTGTTTAGAGTTAGCTTTGGGGAAGGATTTTGAGAGATGAGATCTCTTATCCCTTTCTTACCCATAATATATTTTCAATAGGACTCCATGCATACACGCACACACCGCGCCCTACGGCACCCTATCCCTCGAGGTAGCGGTGATACCGTAGTATAAAGGCCCGGTTGAGCGCGTTTTCCATGGAGGTTAGGGTAAGGATCTCTAAAGGAAGGACAAAAACCTAGAGGAAGGAACACCTTCCCGAATGGATCTAATCCCCTTTATTGATAATTACCATAACTCCTCATAGATCTTCATTCGGGTATAGAAAGCGTTGAGATTTACCTGCATTTCCAAAACCCTAGCAAGACTAGATCTAGATAATCGTAGTATAGAATAATTAGGTTTTTAGATTTAATAATTAATCCGAACACCCTTCGGAATTAACTCGTTAGCGCGACTAGGAGATTCACAACATCCCTGTGGACCGACCCGTACTCACCGGCTAGCTGCAAAGCGACGCCATTCTTGATTGTGGTAATAGATAGTTTTTGAGATCAATCATCCGCGTACTGCTTATGTGGTGGAAGCGGCTAATTGGACTCCCACGGGCCGGTTTGAGCCATCAACGGCAGGGATACCCAATCAACCCATAATGGCTATTGATATCTTGGGACGCCGAATATGTCAGGGTAAAGCCTGACCCTGGGGGCAGATCTATAAGGTAGGTATTACCCCGTGTCATCCAGTGGGCTACCTTCCTTGGGCCCGGTACATTCTCTCCTCCCAATGCTCATGGTTGCAGAAAGTTGGGTTGTATCAAGCGGTGTACGCGTCACTGTTCTACTACCATTCTCCCCACGTCTGGTGGTTCAAGGAATTTTTGAACCAGTGGAACCTTCCAACGAATACGTTTCTGCTAGGGGACCGCGAAGTCTCTATTTCGCTGGAGGAGTTCCGGGACATTTCAGGGCTGCCGATTAGGGGAGAGCACTATGAAGAATTATTGCCTCATGACGAGTATGTATTTGCCATGGTGCCAGCTGTACTTGAAGGCTTAACAACTGAGAATGCTGTTTGGCACAAGCACCCGAGTCTAATCAAGGCCTTGGGCATTTTTGAGAGACTATTCGTGGCATCGGAAGGACAAGGTGTCACTTTTGACACTTTTATTTCTTGCTTTCTCCGTAAAGATGCCCTATCCAAGAAAGCTCCGAAATTCGCGAAGGTCGAGGATCCCTAAGGATTCGGCTTGGAGAAATTGTCGGCTAAAGAAGAAGACTTGCCGTAGTTTTATATTCCAAATTCGTCAGCCGTGACATTTGATGCAATCACTGCCCCTGGAATAGACGAAGAAACATTCTTTGTCGGCTTCATCAGCCTCTGGTTTACCTGGTTCTCCATGCCGATGCATCGCCGTTTTATGAGAGCCTCCATCTTCTATCCTGCCCATCGCATAGCCGAAGGAGCACGATTGGCCGTTGATGTTGCAGGGATATCACACCTATATCATGGTTTAAGTACTGCCGCCAACACTTCGAACTCAGGTGCAGACATCGTGAATTTCTCTCTCCACTACTTCACGTCATGGATCGAGATGCATGTGTTAGGCGCTTTTGCTGCACACCGGTGTCCTGATTTCTATTAGTCATATACCTTCCCGCGGGTCATGAGGCTGGTCGATACTTCCGCTCCTGATCTGACTCAGTTAGCGGCTCTGCGCGTATTTCTTAATCCGTATTCAAACGAAGGCGGGATGGTTTTCAGTGATCGAGTTCTCTCTGCGCCAGCGGGGCCCGTTCAACAGTTATTCGATTTGTCGAAGAATGGGGTTCCATCTTTAAAACATAAAGAGATCATGTATTTATATTCAATCAGGCCGGGGTACTTAGTGTTCCGCCTAAATGACACTGCTCTCTTCATGAGGTATAATTCACATCGCTTCGCCCAGCAGTTAGGTTACAACCAGGGCGTCCCCCTCGAAGCCTTTTTAGTTGAGCTTTCTCTCTCGCTGTAGGCTGCTCGCGATGTCACCCATCATTTCATGCGGTTGAATACGGGTTCCCTCTTCATGATCCCGGAGCCCGATATCTTCCAAGGCCCGTGGGACCCTTCAAGGGCTGGTATCGCCACCGTGTTAGTCTTATCATCGCAGAGGAGAGGTGAGTGCTCTTCGAGTGTAAAGCCTCTGCTCCAACTCAAGCCATCAGCACTCCATTGCGGCCATGGTCGGTTGTTCACCCTCTTCTGAGGGACAGTGATTCAGTACTTATTCCTAAAGCCGCTCGGGTGAAATCAGTCCCTTGCACTGCTGGTATGCCGGTCCGCACTAGAGCTGGGGCAAAGATTCCTGATAAAGTACCAGCAGCGGCGTCACCAAAGGCGAACAATGAAGGCGAGGTTGGGCAGCGCCGTGCAAAAGAGCTGAAGGGGTGGAAGTGCCCTTCTAGTAGTGCTAGCTTAGGCCCTAAAAGGAGGAAGAAATCGGCCACCGGTCTACCCGATGCCTTGCTCGAGTCTGAGCCTCTTCAGGATGAGCCTATATCTGCGCATGAACCAGACGACAGTCTCCTATTTCCTAGTACATCCGCCGAGGAAGCCGCTCAGTTGGCCTTGGCTTTGAAGCGTTCAAAGGATGAAGCCGAAAATGTGCACCCTAAGAAGGGATGCTTTCCACCTGTTGAATTCCGAGATGTTGATCTGGCCCTGACTATGTTACCGGTGGTTCCTCTAACGCGGAAGAAGAATGGGCTCTCACCAAGAGGCCATTACGGAGGTGGTGGCTCTTGATAAAGCCGTCATTTTTACATGCGAGATGGTTGAGACCAATAAGACTGCCGAGAAAGAGCTTGAGAATCGGTTTTTCTCATACTAAAAACAACAGGCACAGGCAGGGACTCAGCTTGCGGCGTTGCTAGAGTTTGAGGCGGAAGTCCGGCGGAAAAAGACGATCTAGTTGGCTTATTGAACCGCCCGCCGTCTTAAATACCTTGTCGCTGTATATCTTTCTTTCTTCTTTTCTTTTCCCCTTTTTTGTATCTTGTATTCATTTGGATTTATTAATAAAAGACATATTTTATTTCATGCTTGCGCCTCTCTATCCTTTGATATCTTGATTTGGCGTAAAGTAGTTTATATATTCATTTCAGAGTTTTTAGTTTATATACTCATTTCGGAGTTTATAGTTTATTCACTCATTTCGTAGTTTCTAGTTTATATACTCATTTCGGAGTTTGTAGGTTTTTCACTCTTTTCGGAGTCTCTAGTTTATGTACTCATTTCGGAGTGTTTTTAGTTTACCTTTCTTGGGTTTACAGGCAAACTTGTCCTAACATTATATTCAGATAACCCCCATTCTTTACGACGGAGGTTCGTTAGTCTTGTGGTACTAGGGTTTTAGTCCGTGGTACCGTCACGTTGGCTGATGTATTCCTCGATATACGGTCTTTAAGCCGTTAATCGAGTAGCCCCACGACTGTCGTGTCTCTGATCCTTTCGGGGGCTGGACAAGACATCTTCAAGTAATCTCCTTAGGTCATATTACCGTCGGAAGAGCAAACGTTAGGAATTTTCCATGACGCTTTTTACTTGAGTTTAGGCTCAGTTTGGAGCCCCGATGAGTCATAACTACTCCGCACTGGTGTAGAATGATCTCCGATAGTCTTTTAGGCTTTATATGAGTTGGCTTCAAGACCCAAAGCTGGGAATATGTCGTTACTTCATTTTTTGTTTTGACGAAGTCGCGCCGATTCTTTGCTGAAGTAGGGTAGACATCTATAAAACTTCTATGTTGTATGTATTGCAGTTGAAGTCCGGAGCTAGAAATATGTCATTTCTCCATTTTCATTTGATAGCCGCATTCGCATCCTGTTAAAATGAGGGGGAATGTCGGGATGGTCTCTAGGTTGTATATGTGCCGTCGAGACTTGGAGTTTAAGATTTTATCATTACTCCATTTTTGTTTCGACCCTTGGGTTTTTTGTTGACGTTACGTCTGCACTGAGAAGGAACGCCGGAATAGTCTCTAAGTTGTATATGAACCGTCAAGACTTGGAGCTAGGATTTTGCCATGGCCTCTTTTTTGTTCCGACCTTTGGGCCTTTTGCTGACGTTGCGTTTGCATTCTGTTGGCATGAGAAGCACATCGAGCTGGAGTTTAGGATTTTTCCGTCACTCCTTTTTGATTTGGCTCCTTTGAGCTTTGATGGCATTGCGTCTGCACCCTGCTGAATGAGAAGAATATCGAGTTGATCTCTAAGCTGTAGATATTGACGTCAAGATCTGGCTCTCCCTTTAACGGAGCCGGGTGGGAAAGTATGGTTCCCTTTCTTTCATTTGTGCCTATAGATTGTATACAAGAGTCAATATGGACATACTTGCAGTTAAGAGGAAATTTTATTTTATTTTATTTTTTATTGCCGCGATACTGTATCTTTTCTTCTTTTCTTATCACGAAAGTCGCGATTGCCCAATCAATTCGGCTATTTTTCGCGGTGCCTAATCATTTCGGCTATTTTTTTTATACTTTTACTCGCTACTTTTTATTGCGAGTTGCCCAAACATTTTGGCTGTTTTTATATGCATATATTTTTTTACTCGCTGATTTTTATTGCAGGTTGCCCCATCATTTCGGCTATTTCATATGCATATTTTTTGCTCGCTGATTTTTGTTGCGAGTTTGGAATCTGATACCAACCTTGGCATCAACATCGCTACTGTAGGGTATTTTTCGTCACCCCATTGAGATGGGAATACGCGCGTGCTTGTCAGGCGCATTACAGATTCCCTCTGCCTAGGGTAGGCGGGGGTTTATTGATCCTGGGGATCCGAATCTCCGGCAGCCGCGGACTAAACTGCCGTTAATTACCCCTCGTCTTTGGAGCGAGAGAACCTCCGATTGACGGGTCAAACAGGTCATGCGAACTCAATACGATGTGTTGATGTGTTATTTTTTAACATATAACGATAGAGACGCGTTTATTTTTTTTCCATTTGTAAATAAAAAAAAGAATATATATTCTTTTTTTATTAAAAAAAATAAATAAGTAAATAAATATTTAAAGAAACTTTTTTTTATTATTATTCATAATTTATTTATTTATTTTTTCTAAAATAAAAAAAATAAAAAATAAAAGAAGGAAGAAAGAAAAAAGAATAAAAAATTTAAAATAGAAGGGGGCTTCCCCCCACTCATGTGGGGGGGGGGGGGGCTCCCATTTAATTTAATGGGAACCTCCCCTCACGTGGGGGGAGGGGGACAAAGGGCTCCCATTAAATGGAAGCCATCCCCCCCTCACGTGAGGGGGCGGGAGGGGAAGGGGAGGGCTCCCATTTGATAGGAGCCTCCCGCAGCCCCAAAATTAATTAAATAATATTTTTTTATACATGGAGTTCAACTTCGAAAGAATTTTTTTTGGTGGAGTAAAACTCCAAAAGAATTTTAAATGTGGAGTTAAACTCCAAAAAGATTTTTATTGTAGAGTTAAACTCCAAAAGAGTTTTAAATGGAGTTCAACTTCAAAAGAAATTTTATTGTGGAGTTGAACTCCAAAAGAATTTTAAAATGGAGTTAAACTCCTAAAAAGATTTAATGTGGAGTTAAACTGCCCAAAAAGAATTTTATTGTGGAATTAAACTCCAAAAGAATTTTTGTTGCGGAGTTAAACTCCAAAAGAGTTTTAAATGGAGTTCAACTACAAAAGGAATATTATTATGGAGTTGGACTCCAAAAGAATTTTAAATGGAGTTAAACTCCTAAAAATATTTAATGTAGAGTTAAACTCCCCAAAAGAGTTTTAAATGGAGTTCAACTCCAAATGGAATTTTATTGTGGAGTTGAACTCCAAAAGAATTTTAATGAAGTTAAACTCCTAAAAAGATTTAATGTGGAGTTAAACTGCCCAAAAAGAATTTTATTGTGGAGTTAAACTCCAAAAGAATTTTTTTTGTGGAGTTAAATTCCAAAAGTTTTTTTTTAAATGGAGTTCAGCTCCATGAAGAATTTTTATTTGGTGTGGAGTTAAACTCCACTAAATGGGAAGCATCCCCTACACATGAGAGGGAAGAAAGCTCCCACTTAGTGGGGGCTCCCTCTTCCTCACGTGAGAGGGAGCAAGAACTCCCACTTTGTGGGAGCCTTCCCCTCACGTGAGAAGGAGGAAAAACTCCCACTTAGTGGGAGCTCCCTTCTCTTGCACGTGAGAGGAAGTAGGAGCCAAAAAAACACTCGCTTTTCCCTTTTTTTGTAATGGAGTTAAACTCTAAAGAAATTTCATTTGGAGTTAAGCTCCCAAAACAATTTTATTCAGAGTTAAACTCCCTAAAAAAGTTTTTATTATAGAGTTAAACTCTAAAAGAATTTGATTTGTGGAGTTAAATTCCAAAATATTTCCTTCTTTCTCCTTTGAGAAGAAACCAAAAATGGGTTCTCTTGAAACTCTAAGATTTAGATCTTGGATGATAAAAAAAGAGACCATTTTTCTTCTCTTGATGGAGTCTTGGGAGGTGGGTTTATGGTAAAACTTTATTTAGTTTTTTTTTTTTTAAAAAGAGCTAAACTCTTGATTTAATTGAAAAATGAAAAGGAAGAGAAAAAAACTTGAGAGAGAGAGAGGATGGAGGCACAAACCCTAGTTTTTAGAGAATGGAAAAGTTGTCATAGATATTTTCATCATATTTGCCTTTATAGGCTGCACACTTTACATATAGCCCCTTGGGCTTTGCCAAATGGCACTTATGCCACCCCATGCCTTATGTGCTTATCTCTTTTTGCACATAAGCCATGGGGTTTACAAAATTTTGGCTTTTTGCTTATTTTACATTCATTTATTTTTATACATACATATATATATATATATATATATATAAAAGAATTACATTAAACCAATTTATGCCTTCATTCCTTTTGCCATAGGGTCGGTCCCTTAGACCTGGGATTGGGTCCACTTGAACTAGGCTTGGGCCCACCTGGTTTGGGGTAGACTTTGACTTTGACTTGGTCAACCGGGGTGTAATTTTTGACCCCAACAAAGTGCCCCCATCAATAAATGCACACCGCACATGTGGGTCATGAGCATGAAATTGATGGATCTTTTTTCACGTGGAGATCGATTTAATTTGGTTCCCGTTTTGACGACGTGGAGGTCGATACTGCCCTTTTTGTGATGTGGACGGTTGGTTTTACCAATTTAGTGACTTGGACGGTCGGTGCTGCCCATTTTGCGACTTGGACGGTCGGTTCTGCCCTTTTTGCGACTTGGACGGTCGGTGCTACCCTTTTTGCGACTTGGACGGTCGGTTTTGCCCTTTTTGCGACTTGGATGGTTGGTGCTGCCCTTTTTGCAACGTGGACGGTCGGTTCTGCCCTTTTTGCGACTTGGACGGTCGGTGCTTGATTTGACTTGCTCCGCTTCTTGCGGTGTCAGGAATGAAGTTGACTTGTTTCCGAGGTGGAGCTTGATTCTTCCAGGGAGGTCATTGGTTGTTTTGCCGATTTGATGTGATTTGGGTTGACATCAGCACCGCTACATCGGAATATGGTACCAGGAGCGAATCATCATCTGCCATGACAGGATTTGGGGATTTTTGTTTTGGTTTGGCATCAGCACCGCTGCACTGGAATATGGTACCAAGAGCGAATCATTATTTGCTGTGAGGGGATTTCCCTCACTCCTAGTTTAACGACTTAGAGGTCATCTGTTCCCAGTTTAACGACTTAGGGGTCATTTGTTCCCAGTTTAAATACTTAGGGGTCTATTGGATTAGAGTTTGGAATTTTGGGGTTATGGTAGGCATCAGCGTTGCTAACACTGAAGCACATGTGCCAGGAGAAATTCATCATTTTCCTTTTCCTGTTGGGGAGCGATGGCTTAGGAGACAGGTTTAGGTCCCTATCACCTAAGGCTTTTCAATTTTATGAGCCGTAAGGGTCCCATAAAAGAATTTTCTCCCTACGAGTCGAAAGGATCTCGTAGGTGTGCTTTCTCCTTAGGAGTCGTGGGGACTCCCAAGTGTGTTTTTTTCCTTTGTGGGTCGTAAGGATCCCACGAAGGTGTTTTCTTACGAGTCGTAAGGATCCCATTAGTTTGTTCTCCTCATGTATCGTGAGGACACATGAGTGGGTCTTCCCCAAATGGAGCATAATTCCAAGGGCGGAGTCCAGCCGTGTAACTGGTGCTTGCGGTGGGGCATGGGTATGGTGAGAATTATTTGAGCCAGTGGATTGTATATGGCAGTCAACTTGGGGACCAACCGTAGGGCTGGGAGAATTTTGGAAGATTGGATTTTGGTTGGCGTCTGCATCGCTGCACTGGAATGTGATATCAGGAGCGACTCGTCATTCGCCGTTTGGGGACTTGGAATTTGGATCTTTTTTGGCATCAGCATTACTGCACTGGAATTATGCCAGGCAACTCATCATTTGCCTCGGGAGGACTTGGGATTTGGGTTTTTGGTCGGCATCAGCACCGCTAACACTGAGGCAAAATGTCAGAAGCGACTCATCATTTGCCATTGCTCGTAAGGGAGTGATGGCTCAGGAGACAGGTTTAGATCCCTATCACCTAAGGCTTTTCAATTTTATGAGCCATACATTTTCTCCCTACAAGTCGAGGGGATCTCGCAGGTGTGTGTTCTCCTTAGGAATCGTGAGGATTCCTAAGTGTGTTGCTCCTTTGTGAGTTGTAAGGATCTCACGCAGGGATTTTCTCCTCACAAGGTCGAGAGGAATTTGCGAGTGTATTTTATCTCTTTTCACGAGTTTGCGCCCTTTCGGGTTTTCACAAACTCGCCGGTAGTCCTGCTGTTTTTACTCACGGAGCCCTTTCGGGTTTTCATCCGTGCCCGTTTTGCATGTGGACATACCGTTTTTTTTTGTTTTTCTTGTTTTTTAGGCCGGTGGGACTTTAAATGTAGTCTCGCCGGTCGGAATTTGGGAGAGATAGGGGTCGTTTACGCCCGTGGATTGTATACGGTTTTGCAGGATGTATGATCCTGACCGTAGGGCCGGTGTGCTCAATTCACCTACGACTTGGAGCATTCACGCGTAGTATTTCTTGAGATATCGGCCATTGATGGGTGGCATTGGCCATTCTTTCTCGGCACTTATTAGTTGGTAGGATCCTCCGTCGAACACTTTCTCGATGACGTATGGTCCTTCCCAGTTTGGTTCGAATTTTCCCTTGGCATGTCGATTGGGGATGATCGGTCTTTTGAGGAACAATACCAATTCGCATTTCTTGAAAGCGTGAAGACGAGTCATCTTGTCATAGGCCCGTGACATTTGGGCTCGGTACAGCTCCAGATTTTGCTGTACTGCAAGCCTCTTTTCTTCAAGGGCGTCGAGCTCTTCGTGCCAAAGGAGCACGTTTTCCTCCTCCGTCAACTCGTGTTGAACGGTCATTCTTAAGTTTAGAACTTCGACTTCGAGGGGGAGGATCGCCTCTACTCCGAAGAGTAATGAGTATGGAGTGGACTGAGTTGGAGTATGGTGCGTGGTATGATATGCCCACAACTCCTCATGAAGCTTGAGATTCCAGTCTCTCTTGTTGGCTGAAGCATTTTTCCTCAGGAGCTTGCATAGAGTCTTATTGAAGGCTTCGGCTAGCCCATTGGCTTTTGGATTATAGATGGAGGAATATCTCCAGTTTATCTTGTGTTGAGCAACGAATCTTGAGACTTTGAAGCCCTTGAAAGAAGGCCCATTTTCAGAAATGATTCTTCTTGGTGTACCGAAGCGGTATAGAATATTATGCCGGAAGAATGTCAGAATATCTTCTATCTTGACTTCTTTTAGCGGGACAGCTTCAGCACATCTGGAGAAGTAGTCTGTTGCAGCCAGTATGAACCGGTGGCCTTTGGATGGCAGAGGATCAATTGGACCAACTATGTCGGTACCCCAAACTTCGAAGGGTCACGACGCCACCGTAGGATGCAACGGATTGGGATGCTTGTGAATGAAATCACCATGAATTTGGCAGAGATGGCATTTCTTTGCATGCTCTTCGCAATCCTTTATCATGGTGGGCCAGTAATATCCAAGCCGTTTAATTTGAAGCCGCATTTTGGGGCCAGATTGGTGAGCTCCGCAGACGCCTGAGTGAACTTCTTTCATAGCTTTTGGGCTTCGGCCGATGACAAGCACCTGAGCCAGAGTTGGTCATATGATCTACGGTATAGAGTATTATTTAAAAACACATATCGAAGAGCTCTCTTCTTCAGTTGAATCATCACAGATTTTTTTCGGGCAGCTTGTCGTATCGGAGGTACTCTATGAAGGGTTCTCTCCAATCGGGCTCATCTTGAATGATCAAAGCTTCTTCGGCAGGATTGTTCTTTTGTTCTACGCTTTCTTCTTCATGCAAAGAGACTGGAGACAGAATTTTCCAGTTTCTGACTATGATCAGAACTTCATCCATGTCGGGATCAGCCAGTTCCTTGGCTAAGCGAGCGAGTACGTCGGCTTTTCCATTCAACGCCCTAGGAACTCTCATTGGTTCAAAATAGGTGAACTGTTTCATAAGCTCCACCACCCGGCTTCTATACCGAGCTAACTTGGGTTTATATATCTTATAGTTGCCACTTACTTAGTTGACGACAAGCTGGGAATCACCGTAAACCCGTAGCCGAAGGGTTCCCATTTCTATGGCAAGCTCCAAACCAGCTATCAGAGCTTCGTACTCAGCCTCGTTGTTTGTGCGAGACTCGGTGAGAGCAAAAGAACGTCGTAAGGTTCCCATCGATGGCGTGATGAACACCAATCCTATCCCTGCTTTTATCTGTGAGATGATTGATTTACCGGAGCTCCTCATTGATGAGGCTCCATCGAAGTAGAGCTCCCAACATGGTTCATCTTCCTCGAGGTGCAGCCCTTGTTCGTCGGGTAACTCGCAATTGAGCGGTGACCCTTCTAATACAGGATGAGCAGCAAGGAAGTCCGCAAGAGCTTGCCCTTTTACTGCTTTCTGAGGAGTATAAACTATGTCAAACTCAAGTAGTATGACAACCCATCTTGACATTCTACCGGCTAGGCTTGTTTTGGTCATTAAGTGTTTGAGCGGGTTGACTTTAGAGATCATCATAACCCGATGAGCGAGCAGATAGTGCCTCAGCTTCTTCACAGCGAACATCAGAGCCAGGCATTGCTTTTCGATCGGGGAATAGATGTGTTCCGCCCCGACTAAAGTTCGACTGAGGTAGTAGAGGGCATTCTCTTTTCCCTCCTTATTGTTCTGGGCAAGGAGTGCACTGAGTGACTCATCTAGCGCGGAAATATAGAGAATCAATGGTTTATTTAGAATAGGGGCAACAAGCACTGGAGGGTGCAACATGTACTGTTTGATGCTTTCAAACGCTTCTTGACATTCGGCATCCCAGACAAAAGGAGCTCTTTTCTTCATGAGCTTTGAGAAGGGCCTACATCTCCCCGATAAATTTGAGATAAACCTTCGTAGATAAGTAAGCTTTCCTTGAAAAGATCTTAGTTGCATCAGACTATTTGGAGGGGGCATCTTTATGATGGCCTTTATCTTGGATGGGTCAACTTCGATCCCCCGATGTCGGACAATAAAGCCCAGGAATTTTCTCGATGACACGCCAAAAGCGCACTTCAGAGGATTCATCTTCAGATCGTATTCCCTCAGTCTGGTGAGAACGGTCCTAAGATCTTGGATGTGGTCGGCCTTGGCTTTAGTCTTGACGACCAGATCATCAACATAGCATTTGACGACTTTATGGATTAGGTCATCAAAGATATTGGTCATTGCCCTTTGATATGTAGCACCTACGTTCTTCAGTCCGAACGGCATCACATTGTAGCAGTATATTCCGATCGGGGTTCGAAATGCTGTGTGTTTCTCATTCTCAGGCAACATCTTGATCTGATTATATCTAGACGAGCCATCCATAAAGGTGAACAGCTCGTAATTTGAGGTGTCATCGACCATCATTTTCATGACCAGTAGCGGGAAGTCGTCTTTAGGACATGCCTTGTTGAGGTCCCTGAAATCGACACAAACTCGGATCTGCCCATTTTTCTTCTTCATTGGGACTATGCATGCGATCCAGTCCGCATATTTCGCTTCCCTGATGAAGCCGGCATCGATGAGTTTCTTGGTTTCCTCGATGGCATTTTCTTCAGTTCCCTTCTCATTCTTCGAGGAGCTTGTTTGACTGGCTTAGTATCAGGAGATATAGCCAGCTTATGCATAACCACTTCAGGGGAAAGGCCAGGCATTTCTTTGTACGTCCACGCGAAGCAGTCGACGAACTCATGCAGTAGAGCGATTATCTGCTCTTTCATTTCCTCTGACAAGAGTGAGCTGATGTAGGTCGGTCTTAGATTATCGGGCGTTCCTAAGTCAATCTTGGTTAGCTCGTCAAAGGTTGCTTGTCCACCATCTTCGAGCTCTTGAGGAGCTTCTTCTGGCTCGGCTAGCTCGTCATTATTATTTGATCTTTCGCTGGCTTCACCAATATGGATCATATAGCATGCCTTGGAATCAGGCTGGATGAAACCTATGCCCCGTCTATCTGGAATTCATCCATCGATAAGTGCTCGGACCTGAGGCGAATGCCATAGCTCCTCATAAAACTTTGCTTCAGACTCCGTTTGATATAACCGGCATCCGCACCTTTTGAAATATTCCCGCATCTCGGGCGCATAATATCTGGGATTGAGGACGGCTCTTATTCCTCTCTCATACAGAAGGCACGCGACAGAAGAATCGTCTGGATGCACAACAGGATTTGACCCATAAAACAGGATGCCCTTCTGTCCACTTTTCTTTCCCGGAACGTAGAAAGTTTTCAACTGGTCCATGGTGGAGACTGATAAAGCATCGAACTCTTTGCACATCTGCTCCGTCACCCTTGTGAGGGTTAGGGACCCTTCTGCAATTTCGAAGGCCTCTCTTAGTTTCGCTTGTTGCGTGGGGGCCCAGTCTGCACAGCTGTTGCAAAGCGGGTCCTCTTCCTCCGACTCTTCAGTGTCGCTGCCTAAACGAGGGCGAATTTTGCTGTCGGATGGGCTTTTAGTATCAGATTCTTCCGTATCGCTACCGAAATGAGGGCGAGTTTTATGGAAGGACGGACTTTCAGCATCGGACTCATCAGTGTCACTGCCGAAATGCGGACGGGGTTTTTGCTTTTGAAAGTGACAGCCAGCTCAGATTTGCTTTTGAGTTTTGGTGCCACTCTATCCTCAGTTAGTTGTGTTGGGATTCCTCAGCACCTAGCCTAGGGTTTGCAAGCATCAAGCATGCCACAACAAAAATTTCAGAGGGTGCTAAGGAATCATCCTAGGAATCGAACTAGAAAAATTAGGGTAACAATAACTTTGCAATCAAACATTACATAAGAAGTGAACAAGAATACAATCTTTGTAGACCCGGTCCTTCACTTCTAAAGCTCCATGTAGTCGTCCCTTCGCTCTAAGTATCGATCTCCCGGACTCAAGATGAACTCCACAAAGCATAGTGAGCAAGCATGCTAGATGTCTTCGAGGCCGAAGATGATCTACGTCGAGAAAACTCAAGAACGAGCTACCTCTTCACAAAGTGATGAACTTTGTGAAGCAAACACCCTAAACTAAATGGAAAGTAGTAGAGGATGATGAAATATGAATTTTGCTCACTTTGGATTTGGTTTTCTCACTTGGATTCAACATCTCTTGAAACCCTAGAAAGCTTGAAGAGATGAAGAAGAAGAAGATGATCAAGAAAATGAATAAGAGAATAGAAATATGCTTAGAAAATCAACCATGGGTGAGTATTTGTCATCACAAACCCTTGTAGAGACTTAACCATGGTTTTAAATAATACCTGGGTTAACAAATATCTTATGTAAAACAAATTTGGTGGACTTAGTCAATGAACATAATAAGCTTCTCCAAGCTTCTAGCATGACACATTTTCCACTAATTTATGAATTACATTAAATACATGTTAACCCTAATTATATGTAGCATGGTGTAAGTCTCACACACCCATGTTTGATGTATAACCAAGCATGATATAATATATATCATATATATACCATTCATGCACAAGTGAGAAAAGAAATGGTTAAGTGAGCTAAATATTAGTTAATGTAAATTCATATATCAAATATGTAATTATACATTAAATCATTAAATCAACACTTGATTTAATGATCCGGCTATATCACATATAACCGACTAATATTAAATGCAACAACTTATCGAATCAACACTTGATTCGATAACCCGGCTATATCACATATAATCGACCGATGTCACATATCGCGAGAATAGAATACGGTATCTCATATCGCATTAATCTCGGTCCCGTACATATCACATATGTGCTCCTACTCCGTTTCGCTTGAGCTAGAAAACCTCTGTGTAGGACTCTAAAGACTCGTCAATACGCCGGCAGTAGGTGGTGATCATATCAGTCACCCACAAGCCGTAAGTGGTCTGCTAAACTTAACAGCCACCTGGGTATTGAGTGATCAGAAGATCAACAAGCAAGCCTGCTCACACTCCTGCGAATCCAATCAGTAACACTACCGTATAGTCCGGTCTCTTCGTCTGATATGTCGCATATCTAGTCTAGGGGTGGTAAACGTCAGACCCAGTAAGTTGATAAGTCATGCCGATTTAAGGTCCATAACGGGTGTGAAACTACTGATAACACTTACCAGTAAATCACATCTATTATGTCCAGGGATTTCAGTTATAGACAATCGATCATAGCGCAACATCAACCCCCAATAGCGGGAGAAACGAATCCCCTCCTATCGCTCATTGCCTCTATGTGACTCGGGACTGTACCCAAAAACCACCTGTTTGCATGACTCAATAGAGCTGTGGTAGGGTGGAAATCAAAGCACAGTGGGAGACATACAAGACTCTATGACGATCTCGGGTCGACAGACTAACCTGTACCAGTGTCACCAGAGAACTGCTACCTGACGTGAGGTATAATACCATCTAGGAGTTCTCGGCGAGTCCATTTAGTGTACCCAGTCTCCACTGAGCACCCGTATACCATCTCTGATGTCAAATACCAATGGATATAGGATCATCCATCTCCCATCACATAGGTCGAGAAGGTATACGCTAGTCTACTCTGGAGTATCGATGCCCTGTCTCGATATTCCCTCGACCAGGAACAATTAAAGGATGTACTCATAGACTGCCCAGACCCCACTAGTATGATCTCTATCATAATCCTGGTAGTCAAGTACATATCCTAAGGGCTTTATCAACATGTAACATAGAGACATCGAGTGTACATGTTAAGATAAAGAGCAACCAGATAGCATACTATCATGTTGAGCAAGAAAGTCCTTCCTATATATATCAAAGCATCCACTATAATATACATCATATGTACAATAATGGCATCTAGGGCATACATATAACTAACAATCTCCCACTTGCACTAAGGCCGTGTGTTGTAGTATCCAATACCCAACAATCAACAGTGGTTGTAGTATCCCAAACTCAACCATCCCATAATAGTCTCTCTTGGGAAAACGCCTTTGTGAGTGGATCCACCGTGCTGTCCTCTGAGTCTACTCTCCTAACCTCGATCTCCCTGGAGATCAACCTTCTCCATGATTAGGTGATACTGCCTTAGAATACATCTGGGTCACAGATGAGACGGGGGTTTCTTGGCCAAAGCCACTGCTCCATTGTCACACATTGGTAGTAACATTGTTCATCTCATGAACAAATATACACCCAGACTACCTCTTTGTTAGCATCTTTGGTAGCAATGTATCCAGCCTTTATCTTCTTGTTTGCCCTGGTATCTAGCTTGGAACTCTTCCAACATACCGCCCCTCCACTGAGGGTAAAGACAATGCCTGCGACTGACATTCAGTCGTCCTTACCACCCTGGAAGCTATCCAGTGATTTTCCACAGGATTAATTGATACATTCTCACAACAACTAGTGAGAATCCTAGCATCCACTTAGATTTATCTCATAGATCCAAAACCCAGAATTTAGGAGGTATCACCTTGATCCTATATGGAGAATCCTTATGATAAGAGGAGATTGACCGAGTGTAGCATAGGAAATACCTTCCCTATCAAGAGTATGTTATCCATGTACTATATGAGGAAGACCACCTTACTTTCTACTACCCTTTTATATATACAAGGTTCATCTACCATTTTGATGAAGTCAAATGCTTTGACTACCACATCAAAACAGATGTTCCAACTCCGCGATGCCTGCTTTATCCTGTAAAGCAACTTGCACATGTTTCTGATGCTCTCACTGTTTACGAAGCCCTCTGGCTGTGTACTTATAGACGCTCTCTTCTAAATCAATATTTAGAAAAGCAGTCATAACATCCAACCGCCAGATATCGTAGTCATAGTATGTAGCAATGGCAAGTAGGATCCGAACGGACTTAAGCATAGCTATTGGAGAAAAGGTTTCATCATAATCCATACCTGGTTGATAACGAGAACCTTTTACAACAAGTGTATTTTCGAAAGTCTCAACTTTTCCATCTACACCAAGTAATCTTCTCAAGATATACTTGCTCCTGATGGGGATTTAACCCTTCAGATAAAGCAACCAAAGTCCATACTTTATTGGTGTATATGGATTCCATCTCAGATCGCTTAGCATCCAACCATTCTTATAGAGTCGCTATTCTTGATGGCCTGCTCGAAACTAGTTGGGTCATCATCTCATGATGCAATCCTCGCTGCCACTGTCATCGTGAAACCGAAGTATCTCTCAGGCGGATGAGGAACCCTACCAGATCGGTGGAGAGGCTGAGGTTCGTCGGGAGCTATTGAATCCTCTGGTTCTACAAAATCATCAGCTGTAGTTTGTATAGCTGGAACTTATTCCAGTTCTACCTCATGTCCACAAATTTCTTTCCATAAAAATTTCTTTTTCTAAAAAAGGTGGCATGCCGAGAAATAAAATATCTTTTGTTCCTCGGTGCGGTAGAAGATATTCCCTTCAGAATGCTTGGGATATCCAATAAACTTCCACAGAACTGACCTTGCCTCGAGCTTGTCTGGATTTTGTTTTTAGACATAGGCCGGATAACCCAAAATCTTAACTTGCTTAAGACATGGGCTCTTCCCATTCTATATCTCATATGGGGTGGTAAGCACCTGATTTGGTTGGAACTGAATTCAATAGGTATGCAGCTTCACAAGTGCATAACACCCAAACAAAATAGACAACTCAGTAGTACTCATCATAGGGCGCACCATATATAATAGGGTGCGACTGCTCTGCCCCGATACACTGTTGTGTTGTGGTGTACACGGAGGAGTAATGCAGAAAGAGAATCTCATTCTATTTTAGAATAGTCCAGGATCTCCATGCTCAAATATTCTCCTCCCTGATCGCATCAAAGGACATAATACTTATACCCTTTTTGGTTCTCTACTTATATTCTTTGAATTTCTCAAAAACTTTAGACTTGTGTTTCAATTGAAACATGTGTCCGAATCTTGAGAGATCATCAGTGAATGTAATGAAGTACAAAGAACCAGTCCTTGATGTGTAGACAGGGGACCACATACATCATTATGTATCAACCCTAAGAGTTCATTAACTCTTTCTCTGTTTCCAGTAAACGGAGCTATGGTAATTTTATCTTTGTGACATGACTGGAAAATTTCACAAGATGTAAATTCAAACTGATTTAAATATGCATCTTAATATAACTTCGCTGGCCGGGTCGCATTGATATGACCTAGTCTACAATGCCACAAGAAGGATTTGTTCATTTCTGAACTCTTCTTCTTTTGTGTGTTGTATATGTTAAGAAGTGTGATTTGATTTAGAACATATATGCTTTTAGATAACGTGCCTGAACTGATCAACTCTTGATATAGGAAATATTCAAAACATTATCCAACAATACAAAATTATATCCTTCTTTACTTAATAAAGAGACTGATATGATGTTGTATACCAGGTTCGATATCTAATAACATTCGTTCAGAATCAATGTATTTTGGTAATACAGGGTAATAACTGCCAACACCTTAGCTACAACAATTGCATTATTTCCAACTCTTAAAACTTATCACCCATTCCAAGTTCTCTACCTGTCTGTAGCCTATGTAACAGATTACATATGTGGGATCCTGATCCGGTATCTCATACCCAGGACGTAGAGGATCCTGAGAAATAGTTCTCGGTAATGAACACACCCGAAGAAGATGCATCAACATATACTTTCTTCGTTTGGGCGGCACGGGAATCCTGGTAATCCCCTATTTCCTACTCAATCTTATAAAAATTATAAGTTGGAGCGGTACCAACGTTTCCCAGCTCAGTATAATAAGCGGGTTCGGTCAATACATCCATATTATTATCTTGATTAAGGCATGACATGGTCGCTACCTTGAGAGAGTGAGAGAAGAAAACACTCTGCGCGCGCTCTTATAAGATTAGATTGGTTATATATTTTATCTAATCAGGATGGCTCCCATTTTTTTCATCAAATCTTCCTTCAAACCCTAAAAGGAAAGACTAGCCGGGATTAATTACACCCTACAAGTTCGCCAACTTTCAGCCAGGTCAGTGCCGGTACTTTGAGGGAGGTTCCCCGCGCTTTCGCACGGACCTAATTAAAATAAACCTCGTTTTCCCACGGGCGTAACTCCGTTGACACCTTTCTAGACACCTATTTGATCGGCTAATTGTAAAGTGAAAAATTCTCCCAGGAGTAACAATTACTCACAGTGGGTATCGGGATCCAACTATCTCATAGAAGGTATGCAATCTCATTGCAAATTTCAACACTTGAAATTTCCAATAATGGGTTTTACCCCTGGTACTTATGACCTTGGCTATGGTCAATATATCATAAGTCCTAGTCAAGTTCTACCCGTCATTTCTTGATTAATTAGACCGAGCCATATGACCCTCGGCTATGGTCGACATAATCATGTGACTGTCCTAACTAATCACATCATATGCTTTATAAGAAGACATCACTTAGCTACCATACACTACGCCTCGGCTTTGGTCGACATACGCAACACGAATACTAAGTACTCTACTTCCTAAAATGACGGAGGGTTGCGGATGGTTTTTAAGAAAACCTTTAACGCTTTGAACTTGAAATCGTTGCAGAATCAAAATGATTTAAAATAGAGTGTTTTTTAGGCTTTTACTAGTTTTGCTAAAGAGGTCACTCCCGGTGAAGGGATCTCGGCTCTTTCCTCGTCGAATGAGGTGCAGGATATTCACAATACCACTATGCAAAGTAAGAACTAGAAAAGCAATCAAAAGAAGAAACCGAGAGTTGTAGTATCTTCCAGTTACTGCTAAAGGGCTCACTCCCGGTGAAGGGATCTCGGCTCTTTCCTTATCGAATAAGGTGCTGGATATTCTTCAAGGAATACCGCTATGCAAAGCAACAACTAGAGCTACCAATTTTAGAAAATTCGATTCCACAATATCTTTAGGTTTATTTTTCTTTAATTAATCTCATTAATGAAGTTCCCATCATTTAAGTTACCTGAACATCACAGATAAATACAACGTACGCTTATGCCATCCGCATTCACCTCGAAGTCCTGTCGTGCACCGTTAGGTTAGGTAACTAACGGCAGAGCGGGGCAGGGCTAGCACGGGTGAAAAACATAAGCAACGTCTATAATATATCATATATATTATATAATGTATCCATCTCAAAATATAAAGTAATCACATCACAGAATATCAGCAGCAGAAGAAATCATATGAAATATTGGATACACTAGGATTTCCGTGTTTTATATCAAGCCAAAAAAAACACGGATTCCACGTTCGTGATGAATAGCCAAACCCACATCTCTAGACCCTTACGAGAGCGGCAAGCAACCCTGCCAATTCCAGAGTTAGGAGACCCGGTCTCGACTCTTCGAGATGGTCTCCCACTGGACCCCAGAACCCAGCTACTTGTGCTCCCCTCCTTGGGTCTATCCTAATACGGAAAAGTAAATAATATACATCAATGGAGACATCATCCTCAACTCGTAAGTGCCCCAATAAAAGAATATTACATACAAGTTTTTACATGAATGAAAATGAAAAACTCTCATCTCACATAAAAACCCTCGGCTATTCAAACACGACGATCCAATATAACATATCACAGCAACACATAACATCACACGTCATCAACGTAAGTAAATAAGTATATCCCAATTGTCGTTGACGTATAGCAACGATACCGGCAATACACCACATATTACACTTACGGTCGCAGAAAAGAAAATGAAAACTACAAAAGTTGGAATCCGCAACCACCTTAGACATCATAAACCCGAAATATCACATATTGCGGATTGCATGCCTGACAATATGAATTCCTTAGACATCGCATGCCTAACAGTTATAAACCCCGCATTTTAGTCTCGATATTGAAAACACTTTCCAATAACAAGTCGGGTAATTCAACAAGATTCCCGACATCCCGATCGAATGCTCGTCGGAAAGTTTAGTAGACGGACGCACCCCCGATGCCGTCGACGAAGTGCACTAAGGTGGAACACCGCGGCCGTGATTACCCGAACGGATGCTTTAGGCAATGGGGTTCTCCTACAGTCACTTGGTCGGGGCTATGGGGCATGGTTATCTAATAATGTTACCTGGCGAGTATCCGTGTACGCTACGTGACTGCGACGGACTTTTGATCACATCAAAATCCCGTGGCAACCAATCAAACGAGACTAAACTGCTAGATTTATAAAATTTGAACTATTTATCACATAACTAATTATTGTGGATTCCAAATATTGTATCACAATCAAAAAGACGATGTTAAACGTTTCGATCAAATCAACAAACACCCTCATCTCCCTAAGAACTCAAAACTTGAGCAAAATTGAAATACCCAAAACGTGCCACGGTACCTATGGACCAGCCGTAGAAGGGTCAACCAATGCCTCACCTATGGCACCGAGGAACTACGGCAAACCGTAGGGTTCGATCGCGGTTCCGTGGGCATAGAATCGAGTTAAGGTTCTTATTTTTCTAGAGGGTCCATAGACTTACTTGCACGACCATTGAATATACTCAACTTAGAAAACTCCAACTCTTGGAAAACTTCAGAGGGGATCATGAGGCAGTGTTCGAAGCTCATTCTAAGTGTTAAACATCATCTAGGTTACCATTATAATGTTAAAAAATACGACTACGAAACACTCCGTATTAGTCCTATAGTTTAATTTACATCACATGAAATTTTGGACTAAACCAACAATACCTAAAACCCCAAAATATAGAGTACAGTGCATAGAACAAAAACGAGACAATTTGGAGTCAAAGTGGCCGGTTTTGAGGGTATGGTGCTCGGGTCAAATCCGAGCATTTGCTCTCGAATTTTTTCTGTGCACTATATGTATCACATACATCACTCTGCAGTTGTTTGAATTTTTTTTACAGAACTTTGAAAAAACAACAGAGAGCAAAACTACAGGGTTTTAGAAATCGCATTACGGAATTGTTTCGGTTTCGTATTAATCTAATATCGTCTAAAGTTCTGGTTAGGCTCTGATACCATGTTGGGATTCCTCAGCACCTAGCCTAGGGTTTGCAAGCATCAAGCATGCCACAACAAAAATTTTAGATGGTGCAAAGGAATCATCCTAGGAATCGAACTAAAAAAATTAGGGTAACAATAACTTTGCAATCAAACATTACATAAGAAGTGAACAAGAATACAACCTTTGTAGACCCGGTCCTTCACTTCTAAAGCTCCGTATAGTCGCCCCTTCGCTCCAAGCATTGATCTCCCGGACTCAAAATGAACTCCACAAAGCGTAGAGAGCAATCATGCTAGATGTTTTCGAGGACGAAGATGATCTATGTCGAGGAAACTCAGGCACAAGCTACCTCTTCACAAAGTGATGAACTTTGTAAAGCAAACACCCTAAACTAAATGGTAAGTAGTAGAGGATGATGGAGTAGGAAATTTGCTCACTTTGGATTTGGTTTTCTCACTTGGATTCAACATCTCTTGAAACCCTAGAAAGCTTGAAGAGATGAAGAAGAAGATGATCAAGGGAATGAATAAGAGAATAGAAATATGGTTAGAAAATCAACCATGGGTGAGTATTTGTCATCATAAACCCTTGTAGAGACTTAACCATGGTTTTAAATAATACTTGGGTTAACAAATATCTTATGTAAAACAAATTTGGTGGACTTAGTCAATGAACATAATAAGCTTCTCCAAGCTTCTAGCATGACACATTTTCCACTAATTTATGAATTACATTAAATACATGTTAACCCTAATTATATGAAGCATGGTGTGAGTCTCACACACCCATGTTTGATGTATAACCAAGCATGATATAATGTATATCACATATATACCATTCATGCACAAGTGAGAAAAGAAATGGACAAGTGAGCTAAATATTAGTTAATGTAAATTCATATATCAAATATGTAATTATAAATTAAATCATTAAATCAACACTTGATTTAATGATCTGGCTATATTACATATAACCGACTAATATCAAATGCAACAACTTATCGAATGAACACTTGATTCGATAACCTGGCTATACCACATATAACCGACCGATGTCACATATCGCGAGAATAGAATACGGTATCTTATATCGTATTAATCTCGGTCCCGCACATATCACATATGTGCTCCTACTCCGTTTTGCTTGAGACAGGAAACCTCTGTATAGGACTCTAAATACTCGTCAATACGCCGGCAGTAGGTAGTGATCATATCTGTCACCCACAAGCCGCAAGCGGTTTGCTAAACGTAACGGCCACCCGGTATTGAGCGATCAGAAGATCAACAAGCAAGCCTGCTCACACTCCTGCGAATCCAATCAGTAACACTACCGTATAGTCCGGTCTCTTCGTCTGATATGTCGCATATCTAGTCTAGGGGTGGTAAACGTCAGACCCCAGTAACTTGATAAGTCATGCCGATATAAGGTCCATAACGGGCGTGAAACTACTGATAACACTTACCAGTAAATCACATTTACCCTGGCCAAGGATTTGAGTTATGGCCAATCGAGCATAGAGTAACATCAACCCCCAATACCGGGAGAGATGAATCCGCTCCTATCGCTCATTGCCTCCATGTGACTCGGGACTGTACCCAAATACCACTTGTTTGCATGACTCAGTAGAGCCGTGGTAGGGTGGAAATCAAAGCACAGTGGGAGACACATAATACTCTATGACGATCTCGGGTCGACAGACTAACCTGTACCAGTGTCACCAGAGAACTGCTACCTGACATGAGGTATAATACCATCTAGGAGTTCTCGGCGAGTCCGTTCAGTGTACCCAGTCTCCACTGAGCACCCGTATACCATCTCTGATGCCAAACACCAATAGATATGGGATCATCCATCGCCCATCACATAGGTCGAGAAGGTATACGCTAGTCTACTCTGTAGTATCGATGCCCTGTCTCGATATTCCCTCAACTAAGAACAATTAAAGGATGTACTCATGGACTACCCAGACCCCACTAGTATGATCTCTATCATAATCCCGGTAGTCAAGTACATATCCTAAAGGCTTTATCAACATGTAACATAGAGACATCGAGTGTACATGTTAAGATAAAGAGCAACCAGATAGCGTACTATTATGTCGAGCAAGAAAGTCATTCCTATATATGTCCAAGCATCCACTATAATATACATCATATTTACAATAATGGCCTCTAGGGCATACATATAACTAACAAGTTGTGGCTTAGTATTTCGATGGTTTATAAAGTACCGAGAATCCTCATATCGGACTTCATGCATACCAAACAGCCGGATGTCTCCGTCAATGCGTCTTTCTTCGCCATTTTTAGTATACTTCATGCATTGATAGAGAGTTGACGGAATGATGCCGTAATCGTGGATCCATGGCCGCCCCAAGAGAATTTTAAAAGACGTGTTAGCGTCGATCACGTATATCTTAGCTTCGGTCTGCAGATCCCCAAATTTGATAGGCAGAGCTATGGATCCCAGAACTTGCTGGCAATTTTGATTGAAGTCTTGAATGACAATCCTTTCCCTTGACAGGTGTCGGACGTCCATTGACAAACTCTTCAAAGTTTGCAAGTTCATGATGTTCACTGAGGACCCTGGATCAATCAATATGCGATTAATCCGGTCTCCGTCGCTATACCCTGTTACGTAAAGCGGCCGATAATGCTCAGCCATTCCCAGTAGCAAGTCTTCGTCCTTAAACATGACTGCGGCGACATGCAGAGCATACTGGGCTTTTTTTATATTAATTTCTGCAAAGCGAGCCTGATACCGCTTAGGGTTTTGTAGAGCGTGGATGAGAACATCTCTAAGTTCCCTAGATAGGACCAAGGCATCGTAGATGCTCAGGAGAGACGGAAGCTTCCGGAGATGAGCCAAGACATTATAGTCCACTGAGGAAGGACTCGAATTTTCATGAGCCGGCTCTCTGCCATCTTCTTCATTAGTGACTTGTTTTTCGTTCCCTTTTGGGGCGTTGCTCTGACTTGGCAGTAGATCCCTACCGCTTCTGAGCTGGATTTGGTTAGCCTTTATGGCGAGCTTCTCGTCCTCTCCAAGAAAACAGAGCTCCTCCTCAGAGTCGCTGCCCAAATGGATGGCATAGCAGGTCACTATAGGGATCTCTTCATTGGATTCTTCTTCTAGCTCCTCTAAAATCTCAGCTGCTTCTGCAGGGAAGAACTCTTTCAATTGAATTAGAGTTCTTTCCTTCTGTTCATAGTCTTCGAGGGAATCAATATATTTTTGAATGGTCGATCTCCCTGCAGACTCTTTTTCGCGTCGAGCTGCACTTTTCTTCTTCTTGAGCTTTCTGGATTTTGAGCCTGATGGAGCCGAATTGGCAGCTGGAATGGTAGGCTTCTTCTACCCTTCCTATTCCGTTCTTGGCTCTTTCCGAAGTAGCTTTAGTATATTTTTCATCTTATTAGATATGTGTGTACTCCACAAAGACTGTGGTGAGTCAGTTTCATTTCTTAAGGCAGCGGGTTCAGCTATCTGCTCCCAGAAGGCTTTAGCTTCTGTCTGTATAAAGTTGGTGGTTGCAACTTGATTGTTCACCAACACACTCTTGGATAGCTCGATCTCTCCAGTCTTGTACTGCTTCTCGACCCAGTCTTTAAAGATATAGCAATCCTCGATCGCATGGCTCACTACTCTGTGGTACGGATAATACAGAGGATTGTCTGTCATTTTTGCTTCGTTGGGTCTCTTTGACTCCGGCAATTGTAAACCATTGTTCAAGGCATCTTTGAATATCTTGCGGACCTTTTCCCTTATGAAAGAGTAAACCTTGTTCTTTTTCTCCTCTATGGAAGGCCCTTCTCCTTCCAGCAATGGCTTTCGAGGCCGGTTGGTTTTGGAATCGCCTGCCTTTCGCTTGTCTTCATTGTTGGACACATTGAAGACATTGGTACTACTGGAATTCCCGCTTCTACGGTTGTCGTCCCTCTTGCTTTTCTAAGTCTTGTCTCTCGAAGAGTCTGGGGTGGACTCCTGTTTTGAGCATTCCAGCATCTGAACTTTCTTGGTTAGCTCCTGAAACGTCTTGAGGGCTGCTATACACAAGAATGGGACCATCCAATTGTTGAGGTTCCCAATGAGAAGGCTGACGGACTGGTCCTGCTCCAGCGGTGGTTCGCACTTGACCGTGAGATTACGCCATCGGGCAATAAAGTCAGTGTTTCTTTCATTCTTCCACGGCTTGGTCCTCACAAGGTCAGCAATGGAGATTTTATCACTGACACTCATGAACCTTTGCTGAAATAGATACTCCATTTGGGCAAAGGTAATGACGGACCCGTCTCGTATACTGGCGTACCAGCCGAAAGTGGCACCAGTCAGACTATTGACAAACTGATGAAGAAGGAGGGCATCATTGCCCCCTGTATTTCCGCACGACGCTTTAAAGTGGGCGACGTGCTGATTTGCATTTCCCATCCCGTCAAATCTTCTGAATTTAGGAATGACGTAACCATTGGGGAACTCGATCAGATCGTACTGTGCGAGATATGGCCGCCCACTACTGCCAATTTCTTTCTGAGCTTCGGCTTCGGCTACCAATGTTCTAACCTTGCTAGTAACCAAATCCATTATCCGATCTTGTGTTAGCGGGATAGTGCTGTTTGAGGCCAAGGCGTCCCCAGAAGCGGAACGCGACCGGCTTTTGTGTGGCTTGCCCAATCTTGGACCCAAAGGGACATGCATCGATTGCTTCGGGTTGTCATCACCCTGCTCATGAATAGAGACTTATGCTTGATTGTAAGGCGCCCGAGCAATTTGAGTAATAAGATGCATCACAACATCCGTCAGGTCGTCGATTTTGGAGTAAAACTTGGCCATTTCTTTATCTTTGCTCCTGAGCTGTTTTCGAAGCTCTTGAAACAGCTCTTGCTCTGCAGTCCTGGGGCGAAAAGTCGGCTCTTCCTTGTTGTCCGAGCTTGACTCTACATGGACTGAGGGGTCTTTCTTCCTATCGGCTTCATCGAGAGGGTTGCTCATCCGGTGGAAGCGGCTGATCTTAAGAAGCGGTAACCACATTCAAGCCAGATTGGGCTTGGGATGTGGTAGCCACATCCTTGCTCCTGCTGCGCAGGTTGTCACTGGGATGCGCACCCGCTATATAGACCGTATGGATAACATATCCGGCCAACTTTTCATTACTGGAAGCTGATTTCACGAATCGCTGTCGTGGCCCTCCTGTTTCGGTAACGGGCAATCGACTGAAAGCGGCTGGCCTGACCGGGTTCTTAAATCGTGCTTGCACTTATTTTCTGGGTTTGCCCCGCTGCTTTCGTGTAGCACAGAGTGCCTGATAGACACTTGAAGAGACAGTGTCGTACTTTCTCTGTTGGGGCTGGGATACGTCTCTTTGTAGCAACGTTCGGTTTGTCGTCTTCTTAATTCTGGCGATCATGGAGTTTTTCTGAGCCCACTTCAGAGGTTCGAAAGAATTGCTGACTTTTATGGTCAACTCAGCCGTCGTCGCAGGATGACTCTGCTATTGGAATCTCACAAGATTCCACTTGGCCGGAGTCCTGGCCCTTTTGTTGGCTCGATACCTGAGCCGCTTCTGTATCAGCCTTTCTGTTTTGAGCACTTGGCTGGTTACGGCTCTTAGGAAGCCGCCGTAGACTGGGCGATAGAGGGCTTTGGAGATACACCTGATTGTGCATTTGTTGGAGTCGTCGCCTGAGCTCGTCCGCAATGTTTGATGTTGCACTTTGTACCGGAAGTCTTGCCCCAAGCTGGAGCACCAGAGAGTCGTTCAGACACCATCTTAAGTTTCGGTCGTGGTTCCTTAGAGATCACAACATCCGGCCTCTTGCCCCTTGAGACTGGCTTTGCCACCTGTTTTGTCAGGATTTCTGCCAGATGAGCGGTTCCGGCAGGGTAGATGATGACGGAACCAAACTGGCGGAGCAGATCTTCCTACTGTCGACTGAGGCTTGCGGGGAGAACCACTCGAGCATTGATCTTGACCACTGATTAGAAGAGGTTTTGTCGATCAAAAATATTTACCGCAATCAAGAACGGCGTCGCTTGAAGATAGCCGGTGAATACGGGTCGGTTCACAGGGATGTGTAAATCTCCTTTAAGTTCTTACGAGTTAATTCCAAATGGTATTTGGATTTATAATTAAACCTAAAAATTGAAGTTGTATGAGACTAGGATTAGAAACTTGCTAGGATTAGGTCTAGGGAAAATTTGGTAAACAAAGATCTACATCTCTTTCCATTGCTATTAATTAAATGTATCATATTAGAGTTATGGTAAATATTAACAAAGGGGATTAGGATGATTGGGAAGATTGATTCTTCCTCTAGATCCTTGTCCTTCCTTTCTTAATCTTCACCCTAACCTCCATGGAAAACCTTAAAATCCGGGCCTTTAGACTACGGAATCACCGTTACCTTGAGGGTAAAAGTGCCGTAGGGAGCGGAATAAAAAGGTATGCATGGAGTTCTAATGTTCATAAAAGTTTAGCAATGAAAAGAGATGAGAGATCTTCATCTCTCAAATCCTTCCCTATTCCTAACCCTAACAAGCGAGGAAACTACTCGCTCATTGAGGGGATGAAAAAAGACAAGAATTTATTAAAGAAAGAAAACATCGATTGCAAGTTAATAAAAACTAAACTAATTTAAACTAAGGCGAGAAAATAAGAGCAGATAAAAAACTACAACTACTGCAAAGAAAATAACCTACTTACTGTTGATGCGCTCTAACTTCAAGAAAATAGAATTTTATTCATGAGTAGAGGCATAAGAAAATACAAGGTCTTGGGTTCTATTTATAGGACATAGAAACCCTAGCTTTACAATTGCACCGCATGTCTAAAATTACAAATATACCCCTAAAAAGATCTTTCCAGAGCCGCCATCAATTATGGTAAAAATTTCTGCGCATTAGGGCTTCAAGTAGCCGCGGAACCGCGGCATGGGCGCGCTTGGGCCGCGGTTCCGCGGCCCAATGATGGGATCAGCATTGGATTTTTCTTGGGCTTCTTTTGGTTCTTCTGGGCTTCTTGTTTATTTATTCTTTTTATCAGTTGGGCTTCTGCAGTAATTCCAGATTTTCAGTGAACTCTTTGCAATGGATCTTTTACCCGTCTTTCTTGCAAATTTGGATCTTGAGTTGCCTTGTTGATGGTGAACCGTTCTTCTGCCGGGCTTTACTAAGATCTTCCTAATTGTTGGTCAAAAGTCCTTCTTTTGTGTCGTCTTTTTGTGTTTTTCACTGTTCTTGCTCCCAGAACCTGTAACCTGTAACATGTAGCAGACATGGGTCAAAAGCACCTGTTTTTATTCTTAAATGCATAAGCATGGGGCATACAAAATGCAATAATATGTTATGAACAAATACCCCCAAACTTATCTTTTGCTCGCCCTCGAGCAAACTTATTATTTAAATAAAAATCTAACCTAGCCGCACTTTCGCAGGGAAACGCGATTGCACTGAGCTCGTGCAACAAGCCGTTAAACCTCTAGGTGTCCCTAGTAGGAGGAGTGTTGTCTCCTGAGGGTTTTCAGCGGATATTACCCACAAAATCCTATCAATTTGGTTTTTCGACTTTTGTTTTCTAATTAGGTTTTCTAACAAGGAATTCTATTATCGTCTACCCGCAAATTATCCACCCGTATTCTTCACACTTCCTCATTATTTAACTTAAGATTATATATATCCTGTAGAATTACCTAGCTTTCGGCATTTCTTAAGTTTTCCTTCTAGGGTTACATCTCCACTTAGGAATTTTTATCAACTCTACTAAAGATACAAGTTCTATTCTTCATTCCCTTCTCTTATCTAAACTCCAATCACATATCCCTACGTGTGTGTAAATATCACCCCTACACTTGGAAATTCAAATCAAGCAATCGTACTCCCGTCCATTGTCCAAAGCACTAGTGAAATTTCGCTTTCACATCCTTCATGCGATTGTTAATACTTCTTGAGGTACCAACAACCGATTACAAGATGCGTTAGCGTTTTAAATCGTACTTCCTAGTTTTGCAACACCCAAGGCTTTTAGCAGTGGCTCCCAAACCAGTTGGTCTAAGGCACTAGGTGATGAAGCACCCTCGCTAAATATTTTTCTATTTTTACAGCCTTAAGTAATCACAAAAACCAGTGTCCATTTTTTTTTTCTATCCACCCCTTTTTTTTTTCTTTTTCATTGTGCTAAGGACTTTAGACAAGAGTATTTCAAGGTCTCTTCTACTAATCCAAGTTTCAAGGTACATGTTTGTGCATTTTGTAGGGTACATGTTTTCAGAATCTAGACTTAAGCTAGGAACTATTTTTCAAACTTATACTCTAATAAAAGTTTTAATACTTTTCCTTCGTTTCGACTTAGCCCAAGAACTGAACCCAAAATTTGCCTATTTCTAAATAACCTACAAAGACATATGCTTTCCATAGTTAAACTCTAAGGAAGGTTATTTTTAGGGTTTTTAATTTGCTAAGTCTAAGATTTAGTTTTTCCTAGCCAGTTAACCTATTTATCAAACTCAAGTCAATTAACCAGAATTGAATACATTAATTTTTATAATTTTTTGAATTTTTTTCAATTTTTATGGGTTTTTCTGTTTTCTAATTTTTTTATTTTTCAAATTTTTCAAATTTTTATGATTTTTATATAAAGATGCAATGCAGAAATATACATATGAATGCATAAGGAAAACTTACCGAACATACCCCCAAACTTATAATGGACAGTGTCCTCACTATCATGCTGCACCAAATGGGTTGATAATATCGGCGAGTTCCTGCTTATTATTATATTTACATAGTATACACACCCCCAAACGTATTTGAAATAAAGTTTTGGAAAAAAAAGGAAATTCGAGGGTGAAGGTGGAGGAAATCTGTAATACCCGGTCCTCTTTTATACAGCAGTGTCCGTATTTATAAAAACTATCACTTACAAATTTGTTAGTTTATATTCAAAATTATTTTTTTAGTTAGTTTAAATATCTTATTACCTATCTAGTATATTCTTTCCCAGATTCTCGTAATTGCTATTTCCTGACCGGCCCTTTTCCCCAGGTTCCCTATCCTTATTTATTTCCAAACCCCAAGCCCATTCCTTATCTCATTTTCACTATGCTTTCATAGCCCAGCACCAGCCTTTTCTTTTATTCAATTCTTTGATTTATTTTCGCAACCCAAGCCCGCAGCCCATCTCCTTTATTATTTATCCTTTTATTTTTCTCAAACCCAAGCCCGGCCCCCTCAATTTATTTATTTCATTTTCCTTAAATTCCCAGCCCCGGCCCGTTTCCATAATTTCCTTAATTCAATTCTTTTCCTTTTTCCCCCTGGCCCAGAGTCTCAAGCCCAGCCCACTTCATTTTATTTTAAAACTAAATCCTCCTTCAAAAGCCCTGTAGCCCATTTCTATCCCCATCACTGTTTCTCTTCCTAACGGTAACTCCCCCTCTCCCGCTCGCGATCCTCTTTACCCGCCGCCTCCGTCGCCGCACTTCTCGCGCCGCCTCCTCCGCCTGCGCCCACGTCGCCTAGGCGTTACCCCCACGAAGTGCAACCCCTCCTCGCCTCTCTACCCTTCCCTGTTTCCTTCCAGTCTCGCTCAACCCACACATCTCCATTTTCCTCCCTCTCTCTCAAACCCACTAACCGCCTCCGGCCACCTCCTTCTCCCTCACTTCCAGCACCCCGAGCTCCCTCCTTCATTCCCCAACGAGATCCTGGCCGTGATCCCCACCGATCCTTACGATCAGCTTGACCTAGCTCGAAAGATCACCTCCATGGCGATCGCCTCTAGAGTTTCCAGTCTCGAATCCGAGGCTGCGAAGCTGAAGAAAAGATCTCCGACAAGGATCAGACGATCGCTGAGCTCCAGGACCAAATCGCCGCCCTCGATCGGATGTTTCGAGATTCGGAGGCTCGGTTTAGGATCGCTCTCGAAGAGAATGCCAAATTGATGAAGGAGAGAGATATGTTGGCTATGGCTTCGAAGAAATTGGGGAAAGACCTCTCTAAGTTGGAGGCTTTCAAGAGGCAATTGATGCAGTCTCTTAGTGATGAAAATCGTCTGCGATTTCAAGCAATCTGCAATCAATGGATAACACAACCTATGATCGGCCTATTGCCAGAACATCTTCTTGGAAAGAAGAGGAATCCATCACTCGCAGAGCATCAGATCTTGCAAGCATATCTACAGAAACCGGGGACCCAAATTTAGAGGGCAATAACAAATTTTCAATAACTCCATATATCACTCCACGGCTCACTCCTTCAGCAACACCAACGGCCTCATCAACTGTTGCTTCCCTTAAAGGATTATCTACTGCGGGATCTTCACCCAAGATGTGGTCCGGTTCTGCATCACCAACGAAATCTCGATTCGAAGGGAACTACTCTTCAATGTCATCGTGCATCAGCAACCCCAGCCACAACATCGCCTGACCACCAGGCTGCGAGCCGCCGCTGCCGAGACACGAGTCCGAGCCAAATCAAGTTGCCGTGCCGCGCGTGTGTCGCGCGTTCGTGACGACACAGCCACCGTACATCGCCTAGACGCCTCCAGGCAAGTTCTTACTTGCTTTCATGCTATTCCGTATATATTACAAATTAGAATCGTAGATATATTCCATGTTTGCTTGATATTATATATTGTCACAAAACTGTTCGATACTTGTTCCCATAGAAAATCATTATCGTATTTGACGGAACTGGACATATTATATTGGCCCTTGTAGAGATGATTAACGTGTGCAAATTTCATTAGAAAATACGACTGTTAACAGTTAAAATGACTACCCCCAAGTTTAATCGTAAAACTGTAAATTCATTGCACCTGAAAATCGTTAAATTCACCATAAATCATATACATATTAGAATGGTGCGTTCGAGGGCTCAAATCGAAGCTAACTCGATGAACTTTAACCCTATGCTAGTTTCCAGACATTCCTGTACTTAAATAGCGATGATAATTGTATCGGAGTACTACTCTGGACTGCAGTCCAGAGCTACTCAAATTGCTGGTTACTGTACCGTATTGGATACCTCAAGATTTTCTTAACCCTTAGGTTGCGGAACTCCGCTGCTTATTGTAGGTAACTCTGTTAGCTAGACAACACAACTGGGTTCATTCTGTTTCGTTACCGTTTGATATTTAAATTGTAATTTAGAAGATCGGGACACATAACAGTCCCAGCAGAATCAGATTTGACATGTTAATATTAAACAGATTGTAACTCCTAACGTACATACGCGATTGAAGATCCGTTTGTTGCGTTGAAAACTTTACTGAAAACCCTAGAATTCTTCCAACTGTAGCGTCGCTAAATTATGATCCCAACTGGGGTTAAAATTCGTTGCGAAATGGATTCCTGATTCTGAAATTGGATTTCCAGCCGCGAGCGCTTAAAATGAAACAGTTATAACTAATGATCCTGAAACCCGTTTGACCTGAAACAAAATTCTAAGGATAGATAACTGAACATATTAAATACTACCTGTTTATCATTTCGCTAAATTATATACATATATTTCATGATAAATCGTGCAAGTGATAGACTGCTGTTTTTATGATACCTTAGTTGTGCTTCTTATACTGTTCATGCATCATATCATACCTATATCATTGTAGTGATAACCTAGTGACATCGTGCATTTACCCAGTGTTAGATTTTAGTGTTGATTGTGGCAAGTACGTCAGTGTTCGTGTATTCGTGATTAAGTGAAAGTGATACGTACTTGTGCACAATCAGTGTCCCTTTTATTGTATTGCATTGTCGACGTCTGTGGGATGCGTGTACGTGTGACTATAAGTGGTATGGGACACTTATGGAAGCGCTTGCACGGATGTCACAGATAAGGCATCCGACACTGCCATTTATCTTAGGTATTAGTCGGGACGTGCTTGATGGAGGTCCTGCCTCCAGTTCTCGCGCAGACTTGTCACGGATCGATTAGTATTTAGGGTTATGGTTAGCGTTTGATGTAGACCTCGGGGTGTGGGGTAGTTCAAGTGTGAATTCAACAGAATCTCGGGAGTCCCATGCCGGCTTATATATTTAGGGAGTTATATGGAGATTTACAGGGTATGTGCTATATCACCGTGATACACCCGTTACATGTTGGGCCCGTGGTCCCTTGCCCTTGGGTTCTACCCTTGGGTGGAGGACACTTGCGAGTGGTTGACTCTCACACTTGGACTGACGATAGGCTTATTGACCTGTACAGTGAGACTTAGAGACTGATAGGGTTACGGACATTTATATACCTCATACTGTGTTGATATACGTGACATATCGTTATACTGCTTTACTGCTCCGCTGCATTTATCTCTGCTCATTTATATTCATGCTGTTATTGATTTACTGTTATTCATATCCTTCACCACTGTTAGAACTGTTACTTGATTATATACATTATATTGCTATTGTGTCGCTCTGACGACCTGAGTATGCATGCTCAGTGTGAGGAGAAGATTTAGCCTGGATCAGAGCTAGACGTGCTTCACAGACTTCTTGACTCGCCTTCCCGAGTTACTTTCATTTGTTCCACTTCAGGTCAGTCTTTACATTGTTCCTTTCAGTTACTGCATTTTCCCATTACCTGCACATCATTTACTGTTTACCATGAAAAGCTAGAAGCCGAAGTGTGACTACGGCAGGACTTTTCCCTGACCGTAGAAGCATGGCTGGCCTTGTCTACCCCTCGTATTCCGTATTTTGGGAAGCGGGGCGTGACATGGTTTAGTTGGTATCAAAGCCAGGTTTTGCATCGATTGGGATTGCAGTTTTTCGTGTACAGTTCGGCAATCTAAGACATCCTTCGGTCTAGGTTGTAAACTGTCATTCTTGATCCATATTCACATCGTGCGTTCAGCTATCCATTCAATATGGTTTTGGGTGACTTGACAAGGATACGTGGTGGCAATTGCACTACCGTACTCTATTCAAGTGACTTAAAGTGATACCGTTAATTCCCCGCTTATAATGATATTCATCATCTCTGATATTCTTGAATCCTTGTTCTATCCATACCATATTTTAATTCATTTAGCATGTGACTCGTATCATTCTCGAAATTGTTGTTTCAGGATCATGTCTTCCAACAACTCTTCATCTGTTTCCGCTCCCCAGAATCAGACCGTTGAGATTCTGAGTGCACTGAGAAGTCTAAGGGAAGCCCAAGAGCGAACGAACGACTTGTTGGCTGAAGGACTGAGAAGACAGGTGAGTCAGGCCACAGCGGGAGTCTCCTATCATAAAGGGATCCCTATTGGACGAGGAAAGAGAAGATAATGAAGCGTCAATTTGTTTCCCCGCGACAGAAGCATCAGAAGAATCCTTGCTGTGGGTACTGTAAGAAGCCAGGACATCTTCAGAGGGATTGCCGCCGCGCCCAAGGAAAATGTTTGATATGCGGATCCAACAAACATCTCATCAACGGCTGCCCAGAAAGGAAAGAACTACAGGGAGGAGACTCGTCCATACTCCCCACTTCGGCCAAGTAAGGATTACTGCGTAGTTCGAATTTCGAGGATAAAGCAGACCCAACATCGGATTCAACTCGCGTGACGATGATGCAGCGTTCTGGCAATCAAAGAAGGATTTTATGTTTTCCAGTTTCAGTATAATGTTGTCATCTTTTTATGAATATTTCTTTCCGTTTGAAATCTTGTATCCGTTGAACTTTTGGTTGAATGCAATAAAATTTGAATCATAATACGGGTATCATTCTTATGCCTTCTCTATATCAAATTATATTCATTATCACAGTATTTTAAATTCTGATCTTTCGATTCCTGCAACCGCATATTTTTCTATACTTCGTACCTTGAGCTTTTCCTTGATGTATCCCACTATCTAATCATGACTCTACTTTTTGACCATGGCCCACCCTGGAGCAGCGCCGCATCTAGATGAGGATGCACAGTCATGCGTTTCTTTAAACCGTACACTGATGGATTCCGACGATGAGATCAACGGTCCCCAGGTCGGTTTCGAAAACAACGATTTAGAGGACAAAGGAGTAGTCGCCCCAGAGTTTGACATGATAGCTGATTCTGACGAAGAAGGAGGAGATCCTGAAGAGAACCCTATAGAGGAAGACCCGATAGAAGAAAATCCAGTTGAGGAAAATCCCGTGGAAGGAAATCCAGAAGAAGAGAATCACATGGAATCGGACCTTGATGAAGAAGCTCCATCCGAGGAAGAAGGACCAGAAAATCGAGACCCTGCTGTTAAAGAACTTCCAGTGGCGATACTTGCGAGGCGATATGGAAATGGACGTCCCTACCTGAGTACGCGAGCCTACCGCGACCTACTAAATCTCCACAACCACAACTGACGGAATTTCTTTTGATGTTGTCCTTCTGGCCAAATAAAATGTGTATAGTTTAGGGCCACTTTTCGCCTTTGGGGATGCCTTGTTTCAAATTTTCTAGAATGAAATAAATCTTCTGAGTTTGTAAACCTTTTGGTTATTGGTTCGCTTAATACTTGTTTATTGCCCCTATCCAATTATTTTCTGCTGAGATCCCTGACTGTCCATCCCTACTCATTGTATTGTTTTCACCTCGTTTCGATTAGAAAGTACCGCACCCTGATTCTTGGAATGAGCCGCCGTTCGTTCTTCGTCTGTACACTGTTTGAAATCCTTCTGGGAGGAGAACCTTTTTATGAAATACCGAGTTCATTAACTCTTCAACCTTTGATTTGTGCGTTGTATCGACTGTTGGTTCTCCTACCATTTTCCATTTGTGTTCCTTTGTTGCTCATCCTTACCTCCTGTGCTGACTCGAGCCAAATCCCCTTGGTTTTCAGCCTAAAGCCACCACACTCCGACCTTCTGACTGAGTCACACTTCCTCATAATCATTATCCCATTTAGCTCTATACCTATTTATGTTCTTCCTATTACCCTAATTATATTTAAGGGCATTGTTATTTAAAAATTCAGTTTTCGGTACTTTGAATTTATCAAAAAGAGTGTGTTATTGATTACTCTATTTCATATATTTTAAGTACGCTATTATTAATCTCGTTTTCAGTAGCGCAACCTTACACCGCGCATACCTTTGGTTTATGCTTCTTAATTTCACTATACCAGTTTTCTGAAATATTTTAACCCTAATTTATCGATACCTCATCCAAAACTATTTTAACCTACCGACTGATTTTCACCGCTTTATTGTCTTTACTTTATTTTGGGTTTTGTGTCTATGATTACTTTTATAAATGGTTGAACCTTACACTTATTTTTCTGTTTGCTTTTAATACGTTTAGATGTGCATATTTGAGTTTCGACTTGTATCGAACACACATTGATTATTATTGTTCGTTATTGTTATCTATATTCTCGTATATTTGTGATTGCTCTTATAGGTTCCCGCATTATACTTACTAGACCTATCTTTCGTATACGGTTCTTAAATATATATAAGTACCTTCAGATTTTTTCTAACCGTTTTAAGTAAATCCACATGTACTAGTGTTCGATATGATAACTTTTCGCTTATTTATTTATAATTTGTCGTTCTCTGAAATTTCGAGGACGAAATTTTTGTAAGGGTGGTATGATGTAATACCCGGTCCTCTTTTATACACCAGTGTCCGTATTTATAAAAACTATCACTTACAAATTTGTTAGTTTATATTCAAAATTATTTTTTTAGTTAGTTTAAATATCTTATTACCTATCTAGTATATTCTTTCCCAGATTCTCGTAATTGCTATTTCCTGACCGGCCCTTTTCCCCAGGTTCCCTATCCTTATTTATTTCCAAACCCCAAGCCCATTCCTTATCTCATTTTCACTATGCTTTCATAGCCCAGCACCAGCCTTTTCTTTTATTCAATTCTTTGATTTATTTTCGCAACCCAAGCCCGCAGCCCATCTCCTTTATTATTTATCCTTTTATTTTTCTCAAACCCAAGCCCGGCCCCCTCAATTTATTTATTTCATTTTCCTTAAATTCCCAGCCCCGGCCCGTTTCCATAATTTCCTTAATTCAATTCTTTTCCTTTTTCCCCCTGGCCCAGAGTCTCAAGCCCAGCCCATTTCATTTTATTTTAAAACTAAATCCTCCTTCAAAAGCCCTGTAGCCCATTTCTATCCCCATCACTGTTTCTCTTCCTAACGGTAACTCCCCCTCTCCCGCTCGCGATCCTCTTTACCCGCCGCCTCCGTCGCCGCACTTCTCGCGCCGCCTCCTCCGCCTGCGCCCACGTCGCCTGGGCGTTACCCCCACGAAGTGCAACCCCTCCTCGCCTCTCTACCCTTCCCTGTTTCCTTCCAGTCTCGCTCAACCCACACATCTCCATTTTCCTCCCTCTCTCTCAAACCCACTAACCGCCTCCGGCCACCTCCTTCTCCCTCACTTCCAGCACCCCGAGCTCCCTCCTTCATTCCCCAACGAGATCCTGGCCGTGATCCCCACCGATCCCTACGATCAGCTTGACCTAGCTCGAAAGATCACCTCCATGGCGATCGCTTCTAGAGTTTCCAGTCTCGAATCCGAGGCTGCGAAGCTGAAGAAAAGATCTCCGACAAGGATCAGACGATCGCTGAGCTCCAGGACCAAATCGCCGCCCTCGATCGGATGTTTCGAGATTCGGAGGCTCGGTTTAGGATCGCTCTCGAAGAGAATGCCAAATTGATGAAGGAGAGAGATATGTTGGCTATGGCTTCGAAGAAATTGGGGAAAGACCTCTCTAAGTTGGAGGCTTTCAAGAGGCAATTGATGCAGTCTCTTAGTGATGAAAATCGTCTGCGATTTCAAGCAATCTGCAATCAATGGATAACACAACCTATGATCGGCCTATTGCCAGAACATCTTCTTGGAAAGAAGAGGAATCCATCACTCGCAGAGCATCAGATCTTGAAAGCATATCTACAGAAACCGGGGACCCAAATTTAGAGGGCAATAACAAATTTTCAATAACTCCATATATCACTCCACGGCTCACTCCTTCAGCAACACCAACGGCCTCATCAACTGTTGCTTCCCTTAAAGGATTATCTACTGCGGGATCTTCACCCAAGATGTGGTCCGGTTCTGCATCACCAACGAAATCTCGATTCGAAGGGAACTACTCTTCAATGTCATCGTGCATCAGCAACCCCAGCCACAACATCGCCTGACCACCAGGCTGCGAGCCGCCGCTGCCGAGACACGAGTCCGAGCCAAATCAAGTTGCCGTGCCGCGCGTGTGTCGCGCGTTCGTGACGACACAGCCACCGTACATCGCCTAGACGCCTCCAGGCAAGTTCTTAGTTGCTTTCATGCTATTCCGTATATATTACAAATTAGAATCGTAGATATATTCCATGTTTGCTTGATATTATATATTGTCACAAAACTGTTCGATACTTGTTCCCATAGAAAATCATTATCGTATTTGAAGGAACTGGACATATTATATTGGCCCTTGTAGAGATGATTAACGTGTGCAAATTTCATTAGAAAATACGACTGTTAACAGTTAAAATGACTACCCCCAAGTTTAATCGTAAAACTGTAAATTCATTGCACCTGAAAATCGTTAAATTCACCATAAATCATATACATATTAGAATGGTGCGTTCGAGGGCTCAAATCGAAGCTAACTCGATGAACTTTAACCCTATGCTAGTTTCCAGACATTCCTGTACTTAAATAGTGATGATAATTGTATCGGAGTACTACTCTGGACTGCAGTCCAGAGCTACTCAAATTGTTGGTTACTGTACCGTATTGGATACCTCAAGATTTGCTTAACCCTTAGGTTGCGGAACTCCGCTGATTATTGTAGGTAACTCTGTTAGCTAGACAACACAACTGGGTTCATTCTGTTTCGTTACCGTTTGATATTTAAATTGTAATTTAGAAGATCGGGACACATAACAGTCCCAGCAGAATCAGATTTGACATGTTAATATTAAACAGATTGTAACTCCTAACGTTCATACGCGATTGAAGATCCGTTTTTTGCGTTGAAAACTTTACTGAAAACCCTAGAATTCTTCCAACTGTAGCGTCACTAAATTATGATCCCAACTGGGGTTAAAATGCGTTACGAAATGGATTCCTGATTCTGAAATTGGATTTCCAGCCGCGAGCGCTTAAAATGAAACAGTTATAACTAATGATCCTGAAACCCGTTTGACCTGAAACAAAATTCTAAGGATAGATAACTGAACATATTAAATACTACATGTTTATCATTTCGCTAAATTATATACATATATTTCATGATAAATCGTACAAGTGATAGACTGCTGTTTTTATGATACCTTAGTTGTGCTTCTTATACTGTTCATGCATCATATCATACCTATATCATTGTAGTGATAACCTAGTGACATCGTGCATTTACCCAGTGTTAGATTTTAGTGTTGATTATGGCAAGTACGTCAGTATTCGTGTATTCGTGATTAAGTGAAAGTGATACGTACTTGTGCACAATCAGTGTCCCTTTTATTCTATTGCATTGTCGACGTCTGTGGGATGCGTGTACGTGTGACTATAAGTGGTATGGGACACTTATGGAAGCGCTTGCACGGATGTCACAGATAAGGCATCCGACACTGCCATTTATCTTAGGTATTAGTCGGGACGTGCTTGATGGAGGTCCTGCCTCCAGTTCTCGCGCAGACTTGTCACGGATCGATTAGTATTTAGGGTTATGGTTAGCGTTTGATGTAGACCTCGGGGTGTGGGGTAGTTCAAGTGTGAATTCAACAGAATCTCGGGAGTCCCATGCCGGCTTATATATTTAGGGAGTTATATGGAGATTTACAGGGTATGTGCTATATCACCGTGATACACCCGTTACATGTTGGGCCCGTGGTCCCTTGCCCTTGGGTTCTACCCTTGGGTGGAGGACACTCGCGAGTGGTTGACTCTCACACTTGGTCTGACGATAGGCTTATTGACCTGTACAGTGATACTTAGAGACTGATAGGGTTACGGACATTTATATACCTCATACTGTGTTGATATACGTGACATATCGTTATACTGCTTTACTGCTCCGCTGCATTTATCTCTGCTCATTTATATTCATGCTGTTATTGATTTACTGTTATTCATATCCTTCACCACTGTTAGAACTGTTACTTGATTATATACATTATATTGCTATTGTGTCGCTCTGACGACCTGAGTATGCATGCTCAGTGTGAGGAGAAGATTTAGCCTGGATCAGAGCTAGACGTGCTTCACAGACTTCTTGACTCGCCTTCCCGAGTTACTTTCATTTGTTCCACTTCAGGTCAGTCTTTACATTGTTCCTTTCAGTTACTGCATTTTCCCATTACCTGCACATCATTTACTGTTTACCATGAAAAGCTAGAAGCCGAAGTGTGACTACGGCAGGACTTTTCCTTGACCGTAGAAGCATGGCTGGCCTTGTCTACCCCTCGTATTCCGTATTTTGGGAAGCGGGGCGTGACAAAATCAATTGGTGTAAATCGGCTCCTGCGAAAGCAGGAGCTCCTCCGAATGGTCCGCTGAGAAGAACGGTTTCAATCGATGTCCATTTACTTTGAATAAAGTACCGTCTTCTGGATTCTCAAGATCAACCGCACCGTGCGGATAAACGGTGCGAACTACAAAAGGTCCTCTCCATCTAGAACGGAGCTTGCCGGGATGAAAGTGTAACCGAGTATCATATAATAAAACCTGTTGACTTGGTTTAAATGTCTTTCGTAAAAGGTTTTTATCATGAAATACCTTAACTCGGTTCTTAGCAATCACGGCATTATCATATGCCTCATCCCGCAGCTCCTCCAATTCATTCAATTGCAGCTTTCGATTGCTGCCCGCATCTCCTAAAGATAAATTCAGCTCTTTAATGGCCCAAAATGCCTTGTGCTCAATTTCTACTGGAAGGTGGCAAGCCTTCCCGTAAACAAGCCGGTATGGAGACATGCCGAGATCGGTCTTGTATGCAGTACGGAAAGCCCATAGTGCATCGATCAATTTTAGTGACCAATCATTACGATTTTTAGAAACCGTTTTCTCCAAGATTTGCTTAATTTGTCGATTCGAGATCTCGGCTTGCCCACATGTTTGGGGATGGTATGGCGTTGACAGCTTATGGGTGATAGAGTATTTGCGCATTAGGGACTCAAAAGTCCTATTGCAAAAGTGAGAACCATTATCACTTATTATTGCGCGAGGGTGCCCAAATCGAGAAAAGATGTGTTCTTTTAGAAATCGAACGACAACCTTGTTATCATTCGTTCGACTAGGCATAGCCTCGACCCATTTTGAAACATAGTCAACAGCCAAAAGAATATACACATTTCCAAAAGAGTTAGGAAATGGTCCCATGAAATCTATACCCCAAACATCAAAAATGTCTACAACCAAAATCGGTTGGAGCGGCATTTCGTTTCTCCGCGATATCCGGCCCAAGTGTTGGCACCGGGAGCAAGTTTTGCAGTATTCGAATGCATCTTTGAAGAGTCGTGGCCAATAGAAACCACACTGCAAAACTTTCTCGGCTGTCTTCTTTGGGCCAAAGTGCCCTCCACAGGCTTGATCGTGGCAAAAAGACAGCACACTCTTAACCTCATTTTCAGGTACACACCGGCGAATGATTTGGTCGGAACAATATTTAAAAAGATAAGGTTCATCCCAGTAAAAATGCTTTGCTTGGGACAAAAATCGTAGTTTGTCTTGTTTCGACCAATCGTTAGGTATCAAGTCGGTGGCTAAGTAGTTTACAATATCGGCGAACCATGGTTCGCAAGAAACGGTCAAGAGTTGCTCATCGGGGAAAGCATCAGTGATAGGCAGTTCAAGTGTAGGCGAAGAAGGAAGTCGTGAAAGGTGATCGGCCACTACGTTTTCACATCCCTTTTTGTCCCTTATAACAAGGTCAAATTCTTGCAGCAAAAGGATCCAACGTATTAGCCTAGACTTAGCATCCTTCTTCGCAAAAAGGTGGCGAAGAGCTGAGTGATCCGTGTACACTATAAATGGAGAGCCGATTAAATAAGGCCGAAATTTTTCAAGTGCAAACACAACCGCTAAAAACTCTTTTTCTGTTGTTGTGTAGTTTAATTGGGCCTCATTTAATGTTCGGCTAGCGTAGTAAATTACATGCGGCATCTTGTTAATATGCTGTCCAAGAACAGCACCAATGGCAAAATCTGATGCGTCGCACATAATTTCAAAAGGGTGCGTCCAGTCTGGAGATGAAAGAATGGGCGCAGAAATGAGTAAGTGTTTCAAAGACTCGAACGCTTTCATACAAGTTGAGTCGAAAACAAAAGTAGTGTCCTTGGCCAACAAGAGAGTCAAGGGTCTAGCAATCTTGCTAAAGTCCTTGATGAACCGTCTATAAAAACCGGCATGGCCAAGGAAAGCTCGGATATCTTTGACGCATTTAGGAGGAGGAAGATTAGAAATGACTTCGATTTTAGCTCTATCAACCTCTATGCCGTTTTGCGAGATTACATGTCCTAAGACAATGCCTTCTCGTATCATAAAGTGGCACTTCTCCTAATTCAAAGTCAAGTTCTTTTCCCTACAGCGGGTGAGAACTGCGTCAAGATGTCGTAAACACTCATCGAAGGAGTCACCAAAAATGGAGAAATCATCCATAAAGATTTCCAAAAAATTCTCCACCATGTCCGAAAAGATCCCCATCATACACCGCTGAAATGTAGCGGGTGCATTGCATAACCCAAAGGGCATGCGACGATAAGCAAAAGTGCCAAAGGGACAAGTAAATGTAGTCTTGTCTTGATCCTCTTTGGCTATGGGGACTTGATTATAACCGGAATAGCCATCTAAAAAGCAGTAGAATTCGTGCCCGGCCAATCGTTCTAGCATTTGGTCAATGAATGGTAAAGGAAAGTGGTCCTTCCTTGTCGCGGCATTGAGTTTCCGGTAGTCGATGCAAACTCGCCACCCAGTTTGGGTGCGAGTGGGAATTAACTCATTTTCCTCATTGGTGATGACCGTGATGCCCGATTTTTTTGGCACGACATGAATGGGGCTAACCCATTGGCTATCCGAGATAGGGTAAATGATACCGCTATTAAGACACTTAACAATCTCCTTCTTGACCGCCTCTTTCATGATGGGGTTGAGGCGTCTTTATGGATCCCTTGCCGGCTTGGCATCATCCATCAAGTGTATATGATGTTCGACTATGAGGGGACTAATCCCCTTGATGTCCGCCATAGACCAGCCGAAAGCTTGCCGATTATTGTATAAGACTGTTAAAAGAGCCTTCTTTTGCTCAAGAGCTAGAGAGGCTGATATGATAACTGGTAAGGTCTCATTTTCACCTAAATAAGCATATTTTAGGTGCGACGGCAAAAGCTTTAGTTCAAGTTTAGGTGGTGAAACAATAGATGGTAACAATGGAGTAACTGTTTCAAACTCGAAGGATTCCATCAAAGGTTCAAATTGAGTGTACGCTACCGAGTCGGATGGTTCAACTAACTCATCCGAAAAAGCAAAAGACTCAAACTCGGGTGGAGAGTCTTCAAGATCATCAACAAAGGTGAAACACTCATAATCTTTGTCCGTCGTGAAAGCTGTGTCGGATTCTAGGAGGAACGCACTAGTGGCGTCAATATTACTGTGATCAAACATGAAATTCTCGAACTCACAGTCCTCCTCCGCGATCTCATCGATCGAGCACACATCAAGTACGCTAGAATTAGGCTCGCAAGGCTGACTTCCTAACTTGAAAATGTTAAGTTCAACTGTCATCTTGCCAAAAGATAGATTCATTGAACCATTACGACAGTTGATTACCGCGTTAGAAGTCGCGAGGAATGGTCGACCAAGTATCACCGGAATTTGATTACGGGGGTTAGCGACAGGCTGTGTATCCATAACAATAAAGTCCACGGGGAAAATAAAATCCCCTACTCTAATTAACACATCCTCCAACTCTCCCTTAGGGTGGGTGATTGATCGGTCAGCCATTTGGAGAGTGCAATGAGTAGGTTTGAGCTCTCCAACGCCTAATTGTTCGTACACCGAATAGGGTAGCAAATTGACACTAGCACCAAGATCTAATAGTGCTCTATTGATGGTCTTGTTCCCAATTGTGATCGAAATAGTAGGACAACCGGGGTCCTTGTGCTTTGGGGGCAAAGAATTGACAAGAGCATCACTAACAGCATTAGCCACGAAAACTTTCTTTGGTACTTGTGACTTCCTCTTTTTGGTGCATAAGTCCTTTAAGATTTTTGCATATGAAGGAACTTGTTGGATTGCATCCAAAAGAGGGATATTTATGCTAACCTGTTTGAACAACTCTACAATCTTCTCCATCTGTGGAGTTGGTTTATTGGATCTCAACCGATTTGGAAAAGGAACATTTTGAAAAGTTGTTGAGTCCAATTTTTGCGGATCAGATTGTTGAGTTGGAACGGAACCCCGTGTAGATGTGTTCGTGTTGTGAGGAGAGGGTCCGTTCGAGCTAGAAGAAGTAGAGCCATGTGAAGGATGGAGAATAGGCTCTAACGAAGAATAAGAGGAAGATGAAGAACCACCGGCAGAGGTGTCACGGTGAATACCCACATTGTTTTGCAGCACTTTTTCGGATCTCAACGTGATCACAGCATTCACGTTATGATTCTGCTGTCCATGTGCAACATGTGCGTGACCGGGATTTGGGAGTGGTTGAGACGGAAGCTTTCCTTTCTCTCGCTCTTTCAATGCTGCGTTGAGTTGTGCAATTTGTGCCTCAATAGCTTTGATGCTTTGATCATGTGAGGCACTGTTTTGCACCAAAGATTGAACAGAAGTCTCTATCCTAGCTGTGGACTGTGCAGAATGCTTTAGGAATGCTTCTAGACTTCTTTCGAGCGAGCTAACAGCATTTTGAGGGGGAACAAAGTTGTTGGGTACAAAATTGTTCATCTGATTGGGGTAAGGTTGCTGTTGGAGAGGCTGCTGAAATTGAGTTTGTGGAGGTGCTTGTTGTTGTTGTGGAGGAGGAGCTCTTTGAAAATTGTTGTTTCCTTGGACTTGTTGATTTTAGTTCCAAGCGAAATTAGGATGGCTCTTCCAACCCGGATTGTATGTTGAAGAGTATGGATCATTTCTTTGTCGTTGCTGAAAGGCAGCATTGACTTGATCTTGTCCTTGAGTGGATGCAGTGTAAGGACACTCTTCGGTGAGATGTGATGGATCCGAACAACAAGCACAAACAGTTCGTGGGGGCATGACAGGGGCAGAAGAAGGTGCTGAGATTTTGGTCTCAAGCGCTTCTAGCTTTTTCGTAAGAGCGGCCATCTCGGCCTTTATAGCAATTGACATCTCTACTTGATGTATGCCTGCCCTAGGTTGACCAATAGAAGAAGATGATGCTGTGGTCTTGGTACTCTCCCACTGAATTGTTTGCTCACTAAGATCCTCAAGAAACTGCCACGCTTCCTCACTAGACTTGGACAGAAAGTGACCTTGACTAATGGTTTCTAGCAACTGCTTCGTTGCCGGGTTCAATCCCTCGTATAAGGTTTGGCAAAGTTGCCATCTTTCGATTCCATGGTGAGGGCATTGAACGAGAAGGTCTTTGAATCTTTCAAAACATTTCCAAAATGGTTCGGCAGGAAGCTGTGAAAATTGTATAATTTCATTGCGGATTTTAGCAGTTTTGTGATGAGGATAGAACTTTTTAAGAAAAGCTTTCACAAACTCGTCCCAATTTCTAATTGAGTGTGATGCGGTGCTGTATAGCCACTTCTCGGCTAGGTCACATACGGTGAAAGGAATGACCCTTAGCCTTATAGCGTCATCACTTAATTGGGTAGTTTTCATCATGGCGCAAACGTTTTGGAATTTGTTGATAAAGATATATGCATCTTCGGATTCCAAACCATGAAACTTAGGCAGCATATTGATGAAGTGGGGTTTGATCTCAAAGTTGTCCCCATTAGCCGGTGGGAGGGAAAGACAAGTAGGAAGGGCGGTGCGGATGGGGTAGAAAAGATCCTGGAGCGCGACTCGTGCGGGCGCTTCGACAGGTGGAAGATTCGGGTTATTCGCACCTGGCGGAGGTGGAATCCTTCCCGTCGGTAAGGTGTTGTTAGGATCGTATCCCGACATACCTTCGGAAGAATGTGATGGTGAAAGTGAAGAAGTGGACAAGATTTCGACTTCGGAGTCGAAAGGTTCGTCGGTCGGTACCAACGAAACACGGTCTAATCGGGCGCTAGGGTCCCTAGTCCAACCGGACATACACTAAAAGGGTTAGTGTAGTCGAAAGATGAAAGACAGAATGTAAAGGTAAGAAAACGTCAATGAGAAGAAGTGGTGTAAGTGAGTGCAAAGATTCTTTAGCGACAAGTTGCAAGTTTTGAAAAGATTTTCCTTTTTCTTATTAAGTGGGCTTTTGCAAAAAGATTTTGAAAAGAGACTAGTGACACAACTGCAATTAACCATACATGCACAATCAGGCCTAAGTCTAGGGTCACCTAGGTCAGCTAGACAGCTCCTAACTGTTCCAAAGGGCTAGAGATAGGACTTCAAACCGCCTCTTCACGGACAAGTACGGCCAGGTAAGTGGGAAGGAACCACCACTACAGTGGGCCGAATTAAAAACCACTAGCCTAGTCACCGCAATGTCGGTTAGGATAAACGGCCGATGCCTATACTAGTCCTCTGTCCTATTGAGCTCGAGATCCTTAGGGCTGAGTCTAATATTTTTTAGATTAAAAGTGGTCAATGCAAATGCTTTAAGTGATTTCTGGGGTCCTGGGAAGGGTGATGAAATCCCCACCCAATCTGAATTGGTCAGTAGCCCCTTAAAGTCAGATTAAAGTATGCAAAGCAGTAAATCACTTGCAATCAATTAGCTTTTTAGCGCGGCGCAAAGAATCCTGCAGAAAATCAATTATTGGAAGGGGGAAGAAGATTTTTAGCGCAAAGAATCCTGCAGAAGATTTGGCAAAAGATATATGGGGATTTGTAGAGGAGAAGGAAAGAAAACAAACAGTGCAATTTCTTCACAGAGAGGGATCCAGAGGGCCGCGCTTCCGCCGCATATACCACCACTAGGCCGCGGTTCCGCGGTTGGAGGGAGAGATCGTGCTCTGAAAAAAATTGTACGGCTCTTCTGTAGCAATCTACCTCTGTTCTGATGTACCCTTTCCTGATTCTCCTTTTGTGTTGTTTCAGATCCGTCACATCCTGCAAAGATTCACAAAGAAACCCTTCAAACAATAAAAGATGATAAATATATTTTTTTTTTTGGAATTTTTCAGATTTTTATGATTTTTTAGATTTTATATTAACCCGAAATTACAAAAAGAAAATTTTACGCCATCCCCGGCAACGGCGCCATTTGATTAAGAGGTTTTGTCGATCAAAAATATTTACCGCAATCAAGAACGGCGTCGCTTGAAGCTAGCCGGTGAATACGGGTCGGTCCACAAGGATGTGTAAATCTCCTTTAAGTTCTTACGAGTTAATTCCAAATGGTGTTTGGATTTATAATTAAACCTAAAAATTGAAGTTGTATGAGACTAGGATTAGAAACTTGCTAGGATTAGGTCTAGGGAAAATTTGGTAAACAAAGATCTACATCTTTTTCCATTGCTATTAATTAAATGTATCATATTAGAGTTATGGTAAATATTAACAAAGGGGATTAGGATGATTGGGAAGATTGATTCTTCCTCTAGATGCTTGTCCTTCCTTTCTTAATCTTCACCCTAACCTCCATGGAAAACCTTAAAATCCGAGCCTTTAGACTACGGAATCACCGTTACCTTGAGGGTAAAAGTGCCGTAGGGAGCGGAATAAAAAGGTATGCATGGAGTTCTAATGTTCATAAAAGTTTAGCAATGAAAAGAGATGAGAGATCTTCATCTCTCAAATCCTTCCCTATTCCTAACCCTAACAAGCGAGGAAACTACTCGCTCATTGAGGGGATGAAAAAAGACAAGAATTTATTAAAGAAAGAAAACATCGATTGCAAGTTAATAAAAACTAAACTAATTTAAACTAAGGCGAGAAAATAAGAGCAGATAAAAAACTACAACTACTGCAAAGAAAATAACCTACTTACTGTTGATGCGCTCTAACTTCAAGAAAATAGAATTTTATTCATGAGTAGAGGCATAAGAAAATACAAGGTCTTGGGTTCTATTTATAGGACATAGAAACCCTAGCTTTACAATTGCACCGCATGTCTAAAATTACAAATATACCCCTAAAAAGATCTTTCCAGAGCCGCCATCAATTATGGTAAAAATTTCTGCGCATTAGGGCTTCAAGTAGCCGCGGAACCGCGGCATGGGCGCGCTTGGGCCGCGGTTCCGCGGCCCAATGATGGGATCAGCATTGGATTTTTCTTGGGCTTCTTTTGGTTCTTCTGGGCTTCTTGTTTATTTATTCTTTTTATCAGTTGAGCTTCTGCAGTAATTCCAGATTTTCAGTGAACTCTTTGCAATGGATCTTTTACCCATCTTTCTTGCAAATTTGGATCTTGAGTTGCCTTGTTGATGGTGAACCGTTCTTCTGCCGGGCTTTACTAAGATCTTCCTAATTGTTGGTCAAAAGTCCTTCTTTTGTGTCGTCTTTTTGTGTTTTTCACTGTTCTTGCTCCCAGAACCTGTAACCTGTAACATGTAGCAGACATGGGTCAAAAGCACATGTTTTTATTCTTAAATGCATAAGCATGGGGCATACAAAATGCAATAATATGTTATGAACAACCACGTACGGAATCGGGGTCGCATCAGAAGCTGGATCCATCTTAGGAGACATTGTCGTTGAAAGTTGATTGCTGCACGGAAAAAACATTATTTCAGTACAAACATCGGCAAATTTGTTAAATGAGTTCGCATGAACACTTCGACCCGAGATATGGGAGGAGAGAAATATCCCACCGGGCGTGCGAGAATCTGTAGGGTGTTTATCGTCACCCCATTGTGATGGGAATACGCGCGCTTGTCAGGCACATTACAAATTCCCCCTGCCTAGGGTAGGCGGGGGTTTATTAATCGTGGGGATCCGAATCTCTGGCAGCCGCAGACTAAACTGTCGTTAATTACCCCTCGCTTTTGGAGCGAGAGAACCTCTGATTGACGGGTCAAACAGGTCATGCGAACTCAATACGATGTGTTGGGGTGTGTGTGTGTGTTTTAACATATAACAATGGAGACGTGTTTATTTTTTTTGTTCCATTTGTAAATAAAAAAATAAAAAAAATAATATATATACTTTTTTTTATTAAACAAAATTAACAAAAATAAGTAAGTAAATAAATATTTATAGAAACTTTTTTTTAGTATTATTCATAATTTATTTATTTATTATTTTTTTAAAATAAAAAAGAAAAGAAGAAAGAAAGAAAAAAGAAAAAAGAAAAATAATAAAAATAGAAGGGGGCTTCCCCCACTCACGTGAGGGGAGGGGGGAAAAGGCTCCCATTTAATTTAATGGGAGCCTCCCCTCACGTGAGGGGAGGGGGGAAAAGGCTCCCATTTAATTTAATGGGAGCCTCCCCTCATGTGAGGGGAGGGGGAAGGGAGCCTCCCCTCACATGAGGGGAGGGGGGAAGAGGCTCCCATTTAATTTAATTGGAGCCTCCCCTCACGTGAGGATAGGGGGCAAAAGGCTCCCATTAAATGGAAGCCCTTCCCCTCATGTGCCCTCACGTGAGGGGGGCGAAGGGTTGTCATTTAATGGGAGCCCTCCCCCTCACGTGCCCTCACTTGAGGGGGAGGGGAGGGCTCCCATTTGATGGGAGCCTCCCCCACATGTGGGGGCCTAAAAATTAATTAAATAATAAAAAAATTACATGGAGTTCAACTCCGAAAGAAATTTTTTTTTGATGGAGTTAAACTCCAAAAGAATTTTAAATATGGAGTTCAACTCCAAAATAATTTTTATTGTAGAGTTAAACTCCAAAAGAGTTTTAAATGGAGTTCAACTCCAAAAGGAATTTTATTATGGAGTTGAACTCCAAAAGAATTTTAAAATGGAGTTAAACTCCTCAAAAAATTTTAATGTGTAGTTAAACTTCCCAAAATGAATTTTATTGTAGAGTTAAACTCCAAAAGAATTTTTGTTGTGGAGTTAAACTCCAAAAGAGTTTTAAATGGAGTTCTACTCCAAAAGGAATTTTATTGTGGAGTTGAACTCCAAAAGAATTTTAAATGGAGTTAAACTCCTAAAAAAATTTAATGTGGAGTTAAACTCCCCAACAAGAATTTTATTGTGGAGTTAAACTCCAAAAGAATTTTGTTGTGGAGTTAAACTCTAAAAGAGTTTTAAATGGAGTTCAACTCCAAAAGGAATTTTATTATGGAGTTGAACTCTAAAAGAATTTTAAATGGAGTTAAACTCCAAAAAATATTTAATGTGGAGTAAAATTCCCCAAAAAGAATTTTATTGTAGAGTTAAACTCCAAAAGAATTTTGTTGTGGAGTTAAACTCCAAAAAAGTTTTAAATGGAGTTCAACTCCAAAAGGAATTTTATTGTGGAGTTGAACTCCAAAAGAATTTTAAATGGATTTATACTCCTAAAATGATTTAATGTGGAGTTAAACTCCCAAAAAATAATTTTATTGTGGAGTTAAACTCCAAAAGATTTTTTTTAAATGGAGTTCAACTCCATGAAGATTTTTTATTTGGTGTGGAGTTAAACTCCGCTAAATGAGGAGACTCCCCTTCACGTGAAAGGGAAGAAAGCTCCCACTTAGTTGGGGCTCCCTCTTCCTCACGTGAGAGGGAGCAAGGACTCCCACTTTGTGGGAGCCTTCCCCTCACGTGAGAAGGATGAAAAACTCCCACTTAGTGGGAGCTCCCCTCTCTTGCACGTGAGAGGAAGCAGGAGCCCAAAAAAAAACTCTATTTTCCCTTTTTTTTTGTAATGGAGTTAAACTCCAAAGAAATTTCATTTGGAGTTAAACTCCCAAAACAATTTTATTCGGAGTTAAACCCCCCAAAAAAGTTTTTATTATAGAGTTAAACTCCAAAAGAATTTTATATGTGAAGTTAAACTCCAAAATATTTCCTCCTTTCTCCTCTGAGAAGAAACCCAAAATGGGTTCTCTTGAAACTCCAAGATTTAGATCTTGGATGATAAAAAAAGAGACCATTCTTCTTCTCTTGATGGAGTCTTGGGAGGTGGGTTTATGGTAAAACTTTATTTAGTTCTTTTTTTAAAAAGAGCTAAACTCTTGATTTAATTGAAAAATAAAAAGGAAGAGGAAAAAAAACTTGAGAGAAAGAGAGAGTGTGGAGTCACAAACCCTAGTTTTTAGAGAATGGAAAAGTTGTCGTGGATATTTTCATCATGTTTGCCTTTATAGGCTGCACACTTTACATATAGCCCCTTGGGCTTTGCCAAATGGCACTTATGCCACCCCATGCCTTATGTGCTTATCTCTCTTTGCACATAGGCCATGGGGTTTACAAAATTTTGGGTTTTTGCTTATTTTATATACATTTTTTTCTATACATATATATATAAAAGAAAGAATTACATTAAACCAATTTACGGCTTCATTCCTTTTGCCATGGGGCCGGTCCCTTTGACCTGGGCTTGGGCCCACTTGAACTGGGCTTGGGTCCACCTGGTTTGGGGTTGACTTTGACTTTGACTTGGTCAACCAGGGTGTAATTTTTGACCCCAACAGCTACAACTGGGATATTGCCAGGAGCGAATCATCATTTGCCATGAAAGGACTTGGAGTTTGACGCCTGTTTAGGCATCAACATCGCTACAACTGGCATATTGCCAGGAGCGAACCATCATTTGCCTTGAGAGGACTTGAAGTTTGATACCTTTTTAGGCATCAGCATGGCTGCAACTGGGATATTGCCAGGAGAGAATCATCATTTGCCTTTGTTGATTTGAACAAAGGTGTCTTAGCAAACAGGGTTAGGATCCTGTCGACTAAGGTTTTTTTTAACTTTATGAGCCGTAAGGGTCTCATAAGGTATTTCTCCTTACAAGTCGTGAGGATCTCGTAGGTGTATTTTCTTTTTAGGAATTGTGGGGATTCCCAAGTGATATTTTCTCCTGTAAGTTATAATGATCTTGCAAGAGTGTTTTCTCCTTATAAGTCGAGAGGACTTACAAGTGTAGTTCACCATATGGGGACATTTCTTGCCATTGGTGGAAGTTGGTGGGGAATTATTTATTCGTGTCCGTGGATTATATACAAGGGTCAATATTGGACCGCCTGCAGGGCAACTGGGGGGATATGACGACTTAAGAACAGGTTCGGATCCATGTAGCTTAAGGCTTTTGAATCTTATGAGCCATGAGGGTCTTATAAGGGGAATTCTCCTTACGAGTCATGAGGATCTCGCAAGTGTAATTTCTCCTTAGGAATCATGAGAATTCCTAAGTATGTTGCTCCTTTATGAGTCGTAAGGATTTCACGCAGGTATTTTTTCCTCATAAGGTCAAGAGGACTTTGCAACTGCATGTGAATTTTTTATTTTACGAGTTTGCACCCATTCCAGGTTTTCACAAACTTGCCGGCAGCCCTGCTGTTTTTACTCACGGCGCGTTTTCAGGTTTTCATCTGTGCCCATTTTGCTTGTGGACATACCGTTTTTTCTAAAAGGCGAAACTCTCAAAAGTTGCTTCGTCGCAGGTGACCCACCTGTTTGCCGATGGGTTCTGAGGGTGGCTTCATCGCTGGATTAACTATGTAGCCAGTGGGACTCGAGTTGCAATCTTTCCTGCTAAGATTTCGATTGCAATATAGATCCCACGGGAATGTATCACCGTATTTGGGTTGATGCACTAGTTTAGGGACGTTCCGGTCCATTATCGCCATGTTTGAGGCGAATTTCTAGTTTAGGGATATCTCGGTCCTATGTCGCCATGTTTGAGGCGAATTTCTAGTTTAGGGACATCTCGGCCCTATGTCGCCATGTTTGAGGCGAATTTCTAGTTTAAGGACATCTCCGTCCTTTGTCGCCATGTTTGAGGCGAATTTCTAGTTTAAGGACATCTCGGTCCTTTGTCACCATGTTTGAGGTGAATTTCTTTGTATACTACTCTCAGAGTCCTGACTCAGGAAGATAACGAGCGAACATGAGCGTCGTCATCTATCACAGACCTAAGTCATGATTCGTCAAGCGTAGTATTTTTTGAGGAATCGGTCGTTTATTGGCCGGAAGGGTCTTTCGCCATGCATATCTATGAGCAGGTAGGCTCCACCTTGGTAGACTTTGTCTATGATGTATGGGCCTTCATAGTTCGGCTCGAATTTCCCCTATTTTGAAATATTGGGGATCATTGGTCTTTTGACGACTAGCACGAGTTCGCCTTGGCGAAACGTTCTCGGCCTGGTCAGTTTTTCATATGACCGTGTCATCCTTGCCTTATAAGTCTCCAGGTTTTGATGGGCTATAAGGCGAGTTTCGTCAAGAGCGTCGAGCTCCTCAAGCCGAAGATGAGCATTTTCTTCATCTGTCAGCTCGTATCGAACCGCTACTCGCAGAGAAGAGATTTCTATTTCCAGGGGAAGCACTGCTTCCGTTCCGAATACCAACGCGTATGGTGTTGTATTCATCGTTGTTTTGAACGTTGTTCAGTTCGCCCGGAGAGCTTCATGCAACCTTTCGTGCCAGTCTTTCTTGTTTCTGGCCATAATTTTCTTTATAATCTTCATCGAGGTCTTATTGAAAGCTTTAGCTAGACCGTTGGCACGAGGATTATAGACTGAAGAGTATCTCAAATCTATTTTATGCTGTTATGCGAAGCGGATGATTTTATGACTTCTATAAGCTGGCCCATTATCCAAGATAATTCGTCGCGGAGTGCCTAACCGATAGATGACATGTGTCCAGAAGAAATGGAGGATATTCTCCGTCTTCACCTCCCTTAATGGTACTGCTTCTGCCCACTTAGAGAAGTAGTCGGTCGTTGTCAATATAAACCGATGTCCTTTGGACGACACCGATTCAATGGGGCCAATTATATCGGTTCCCTACATTTTGAATGGCCGGCCAGCCAGCCATTATTGGGTGTAGCGGATTTGGATGTTGGTGGATGAAGTCCCCGTGGATTTGGCACGAGTGACAGTGCTTCGCATATTCGAGACAGTCCTGAATCATTGTGGGCCAATAATAACCCATTCTTTTGATCTTCAGCTTCATCTTTGGCCCAGGTTGGTGAGAACCGCAGAGTCCGTCATGAATTTCTTGAATGACTCTCTTTGCTTCCTTCGGCCCCAAGCATCTTAGCCATAAACAGTTAAACGATCTCTTATATAGAGTATCATTGACGAAGGCGAAAGACATAGCTCGTTTCTTGAGCTGATGTCCCTCCAATCCTTGACCTTTTCTTCGTACTCTATTTGAAGGGCTACTTGTTCGGTTGTTTCTTTTCCTTCAGATGGCTCTGTTAAGTCTCCCGAAGATATTTCTATTGGCATGAGGATCCTCCGGCTTTGCACGATGATCTTTATGTCTTTGAGGTCTTCATCGGCCAGTTCCTTAGCCAATTTGGCCAACACATCCGCCTTGCTGTTTGTTGCACGTGGTATACTCTCCAAGATGTAGGAGGGGATTTGTATCAACAGTTGCTGCACTCTTTCGCCATACTTTATCATCTTTAGCTTGCACGTCTGATAGTCGCCATTTACTTAGCTAACGATCAGCTGGGAGTCTCCATATATGAAGAGGTCTTTGATTCCCATGTCGACAGCGATCTCGAGGCCCGCTATTAAAGGTTCATATTCATCTTCTTTATTAGTCCTTGGCTCTGTTAAGGAGAGGGCGTAACGCAATATCCCTCCTTGCGGAGTCACGAAGATAAGGCCCATCCCGGCTTTGATTATGGAGGCGTTTTTCTTTCGCCTCTTCATGGAAGACGCTCCATCGAAGTAGAGTTCCCATTAGGAATCATTTTCTTCTTTCTCTCCTTCGATTGTATTGAATGCATGTTCATCCGGCAATTCACAATTTAAGGGGGAGTCAGCAGGTATCGGATGCTCCACGAGAAAGTCGGCAATGGCCTGGCCTTTCACTGCTTTGAAGGGTCGATACGTTATCGAGAACACCATCAGGAGGAGGGCCTATTTGGCGAGCCTTCCTGTTAGTATAACCCTTGACATCAGATATTTGAGAGGATTCACCTTTGATATGAGATGGACCTCATGTGCCAAGACGTAATGTCTGAACTTCGTTATTGCGAAGATCAGAGCCAGGAAATGCTTTTCAATTAGGGAGTAGTTGTTTTCTATCCCAAGGAGAACTCGACTCAAATAGTATAGAGCTCTCTCCTTTCCTTGATCGTTCTCTTATGCCTATAGCGTGCCTAGAGAACCCTCAAGGGCTGTTGTATATAGGATAAGGGGTTTTCCCTTAACCGGAGTGGCCAATACCGGCGGATTTTTTAGGTATTGCTTGATTTCGTCTAGTGCATATTGGCACTTTCGATCCCAGACGAACAGGGTCCCCTTCTTCATCAAATGGCTGTATGGACAGCATTTTCCGGAGAGGTTGGCTATGAACCACCGGATATATGCGAGCTTTCCTTGAAGAGACCGAAGTTGTTTGAGGGTTCTCGGCGTGGGCATCTCCATAATCGCCTTGATTTTCGAAGGGTCGATTTTGATACCCTGGTGCCGTATGATGAATCCTAGGAATTTGCCTGAGGAGACTCCAAACACACATTTTAGAGGATTCATCTTCAGATTATACTTCCGAAGACGTCGGAACACTATTTTTAAATGTTCCCAATGTTCCTCATGAGACCTGCTTTTAACCACAAGGTCATCGATGTAGCATTCGACGATCTCATGGATGAGGTCATCGAAGATCTTTGTCATGGCCCTCTGATATCTAGCACCAGCGTTCTTCAGACCGAAGGGCATCACCTTATAGCAAAATATGCCCAGCGGAGTCCGGAAGGCGGTATGCTTTTGATCTTCAGGATGCATTTTTATTTGATTGTATCCTGAAGATCCATTCATGAAGGAGAAGAACTCATAGGTAGACGTGTTATCAATCATCAGCTCGGTAACAAAGTACTGGAAAGTCATCCTTCGGGCAAGCTTTGTTGAGGTCCGAAAGTCCACGCAAATGCGCACTGTCCCATTTTTCTTCATCACCGGAACGATGTTGGCGATCCAGTCAGGATATTGAACTTCTTGGATAAAGCCGGAGTCGATTAGTTTCTTGACCTCAGCATTTATACTCATCTCAAGTTTGAGCCGCATTCTTCTTGGCGCCTGTTTGACTGGCTTTATATCCGGCGATATGGCCAGTTTATGTACTGCTACCTTTGGATCTAGACCAGGCATCTCAGAATAGTTCCATACGAAGCAGTTTTTATATTGCATGAGCACGCCTTTTACATGGCTGCCTATTTTTCAGATAGTAGCACACTGACGAACGTTGGCCTCGGATCATTTTTTGTCCCTAAGTCAATTTTTCTTAGGTTGTCCGTCGTGGTGTGTATCCCATCTTTCAGCTCTTTTGGCGCCAGTGGAAACTCGGAGATCACCTAGTCCTCATCTGCATTTGTGAAGCACATGTAGAGGTCATCCATATTCTCGTGCCCTCTCTCCTTTGAGAGTGTTGTCATGTGGCAAGTACGAGTTCGCTTCCATTTTTTGTGTTGAGCGGGTCCTATCCTCATGGTATATGTCTTCTTTGGCTCGTGCTTTTGCGGCGGGTTTGCCCTCCAACTGTCAGACAAAGAGAACCTTCCTTCCTTACTGATACTGGTCTGTTCCCTCATAAAAAAGGGAGGAGAGTAAGAAAGGGGAAACTCCCCACTATTTGAGTCTCACGTGTTAAATACGTGAGCGCCTAAATGCAAAGCATATAGACGCTACAATTAAACTACTGATAGGTTAAACAAGCTTTACGTGTTAAACACGTGAGCGCCTATATGCAAAGCAAATAGGCGCTGCAATTAAACTACGGATAGGCTAAACAAGCCTCACGTGTTATGCACGTGAGCGCCTATATGTAAGGCATATAGGTGCTGCAATTAATCTACTGATAGGCTAAACAAGCCTCGCGTATTAAACACATGGGCGCCAATATGCCAAGCAGATAGGCGCTGCAATTAAACTACTGATAGGCTAAAAAAGCCTCACGTGAGTGCCTATATGCAAAGCATATAGGCAGTACAATCAAACAGCTAAGAGGCCCAAATTAAGTCCCACGTGCTAAACACGTGAGGACACCTCCTTGCGTAAAATTAAATTCTACTTAATGAACCGTTGGATCAAGGATCCAACGGTGATTAAATATAGAATTAAATTATTTTGGGAAGAATATTTTCTGTTAAATAGAGAGTTAGTGGATCAAAAATCCAAAATATTTTCTATATCTTTCTAAACAGGGAAAGATTATACTCTGTTAAACTGAGCACCCTTGGATTAAAAATCCAATGGTGATTAAAATGTCACCGCTTGATAGAATTTTATTCTATATATAGAAGAATATCCTTGTTAAAAACAAGAACAATATCTTCTGTAAAAAATAGAAGTCCTTGGAACAAAGATCCAACAGTGGGTAAAATTCCCCAAATCAATTGTGAGACCAATTAAATCAATTAGGATCTCTTAATAAAAGATTTTCTCAGAATTAAACAAACTTCTCGCCACTATATAAAGAACCCAAAACTTCAAGTCTATAAAAAAGAGAAGAAAAAAGAAAAAGACAAAAAAAAAGAGAAAGAGAATAAAAAAGAGAAAGAAGAGAGAGAACTCCCCAGAGGTTTAAAAAAGAATATACAGTGAGCTTTTGAGGAATAGGAGAATTTATTTCTTAAAGAAAAGACTTGCTTTCTTGAAACACTAGGTAAAAAGAAAACACATATCCTTTGCCTCTCTAAGGGTTTAACCCTTCATATAAGAACTCACTTCTTTCCTCTGGTTCAGATTTGCAAAAGAAAATCTCCCCACAAGTTGAGAATTTAATTCTCATCAGGATGATTTATCTTTGCAAGATTCAAAACATAGGGGAAAAGAACTAAGTTATATAAAAAAAGAGAAGAAGAACGGGAACATATAATTCCTCTAAAAAAAATTAGGGTTTAACCCTATATAAAGAACTTAGTTCTTCAATAAAAAAAAACAGTGATCTAGGATCTCCAAGGCCAAATCGTTGGTGCTTAGCACTATTTCGAAGTCTCACGTGTTTCCCACGTGAGTGCTTCAAACGAACAAGGAAAATAACCAAAACTTCCTCACGTGTTTCCCACGTGTTTTATTTAAGAGGAAAACAAGTAAAAGAAAGAGAAAACTACAGCACTCCGGCTTCAATAAAGAAAAAGGTGACACCCACGTGCTTTGCGCGAGAACTCTAGCCAAGTGCTTAGCACTTATAAAAAAAGGGGGAGATAAAACCCAAAGTCCAGCGCCCATATTAGGAGTGCTTCACGTGTGCGTCATGTGAGCGCCCTAAAACTCTAGTGTTTAATACTAGTCCAGCGCCCATATTTGGGGCGCCTCACATGTGTCATGTGAGCGCCATAAAACTCTCATGTTTAACACTAATCCATGCCCACGTGAAACACACATGAGCATTGTATTCCTCTGTGCTTAGCACTGTTGGAGACTCAATCTTAGCCCAAATTGGCTATGTTTCTTGAGGTTAGACCTCTTTGATACTAAAACAACCGAGCCCATATTGCTCATGTTTTCCCAAGCGGACCTCAGTCTCAAAAATGACTAGTGATCTCTCATTGATGATATCCCAAATGATATTCATCTTATATCTTCTAAGATTATTTTAGTCTCAAACATGACTAACATTTCTTAGGTCTACAACAGCCCTTTTTCCCTTAAATACGGGATTTGGTTTAAGGGTACATCTCTCCACACCTTTGATATATGTCGTTGTAATTCTTCAACGTCTTCAGAGAGGTGGCGGGTCTCGACAACCAACAACTTTTTGGTGCACTTCCAAATTGACGTGCACATCTCAAATCAGACCGCACCCCAAATTGGATGCATTCCATATCACCATTGTTCACTCCGTTACGTAACAAACACACGTGCGCGCAAGATGAAAAAAGGACCGAGAAGTCCCTAAACTAATATCCGCCTCCAAAATGGCAATAGCGGACCAAAACGTCTTTAAACTATTATTTGCCTCCAAAATGGCAATAATGGACCGAAACATCCTTAAACTAAAACAATAGAGCCAAAACGCTCTTTTGTTGAATCCTAAATAAAAATGATCCTGAAAGCTCGTTAAGTAGATCTTAGTCTCAAATTGGACTAATGTATCCTTAATAAAAACAAATCGATCCCCAAATGCTCACATACATTTAAGTCGATCTTAATCCTACAAAATAGATTAACGGTCCTTAAATAAAAACCCCAAATCTAAAATATACGGATTTAGACTAATCCACGCCCTACGGACGACAACATAAATTAGTCTCTGTATACAATCCATGGGCAACCTAAACAAACAAAAACACACACGACACAAAGTGAACTTCTGAAGCAGTAGAAAGTGGTTATCGCGATGCGGTAACGTAATTAACTGCAGGGGCTTGCGCCAACAGGGAAGAGCGTCCCCACAATCAAAAACCCCTCGCAAACGAGGGGGAATCTGATGAAGTCTGCTACAACGGTCACGTCTATCAAAACCTCCGACGTATGGCGCCATAAATCAACTTGGTATCTTCGGAGAGGTGGACGGATAAATCCAAATAGCATCTGCCCCCAAATTCTGGAAAGACGATCCATCCCAGTTCGTCTCTTTTTTCGGTGGTAAATAGATTCTGGCATGCCCGGTAGGACCTTTTCCTCTTTCCACTCCACACTTCATGTGTCGTGTTTCGCGAACAAAATCACGGTTCGCTATGGTTGCCCTTGGATTCGAGGTACTATGATTTGGTGTCTTGTTCCTGTGCAGAAAGAAGAAGTGAACTTCAATGGCTTCCAGCTGTACAAATTGCAAAAGCAACTCTCGCTCCGCCCCAACTGGAGGAGTGACATACGGGCCCAATGCGGCCTCCATCTTTTCAATGCCGATAGGGCAGGTGACTCAAGCCACCACTGGATTGTTCTTCAGGACCATGCTCCCGCCAGAAAGCTTCAGCGCCCCAGTGCCACCGCAAGAAGCTCCCAAGAAGTCGGTCTTCGATCGACTTGCAACCACCACGGCCACTCTCCATGGGTCGTCCAAGTCTGCCAACTCAGTCTTCAACAAGCTGAGCCAAAGCTCAAGTGGGCCTGCAAAGAGGCTCGCGTTACGTGTAGGGGCTATCCCAAAATGGATAGTCCTCCCAACTCCTCTGGCAGGTGAAGTCATCAAAAGTTCTTCCCCTACCAGAAAGTTGGCCTTCGAAAGATTGGTCATTCCCTCTCAAAGGACGTCAGTCTTCGACAGGCTGGCACCAGCAGTAGCCCCTCACCAAAGAAGGGGGCACGACGGAGCCGCTTCTACAAATAAGGTGGTCCCATCTGCAAGGCATGCTCGACGTCGCCATTGGCGCCGAGTGAGAAGTCCTGGGGTCAACTCCCCCTCCGGACTCACCCCACCAGCTCCAATGGTGGAAATTGACGTTGTTGTTCCAACCGGGAACAACTTTGATCTGCTTAGGAGGGTACGCAAGAACCCTCCAACCGTGGTGCTAAAGAAATCTCCCTCGTCTGCTAAAAACACGATGTAGGAAAAGCCGGAGCAGCCCCCTCAGCGGCTCTCTTCCCAAATTCACAGGGTCTGGCGGAAAGTCCAAGATTCTATAATTGAAAAAGACTACTCTCGCCGACTGAAGAAAATGAAGGTTCGGTAGGAGAAAGGTTATCCCTCTGTTATACAGCGAGGGACGTCTTCTACACAGGCGCCTGTTACAACGGCTCCTTCAACTTTAACCTCCCACAAAAGGACGAGGCTGGAGAAAAGCCCACCACCGGCGGCAAATTCCAAAGGTGATGGACCCAAACGCCCTAAGTCTGGGAACATGATCGTGCACACGGTTTACATGGCTTCCGAAAAAGAGGAAAGCCGTGCTTTCGTGGGTCATCGGCCGCAAACTCGGCCGTTGACAAAAGCTCAGGAGCAACAACAAAAACTCCAGGAAATGCTGATCAAAATGTCAGCACTTACCGGACAGAAGGAAAGTCCGGAGTCAGCATCTGAAAAGCTCCAAGAGCAAGAAACCGATACAGAGTTCTTGCGAAGGGTGCTTGAAAGGAAGGATAAGAAGGCTGCGGAATAAGCTGCTAACATAAAGCAGATGGCGCTTTTGTTCCAGGACATGGTTAGGATGATGATCCATCCAGAACCTCCAGCCGAAGATCCGCCGACAATCATCGAGGATGACAGAGTGGAAATATCGAACCCTCTTCCGGCTTTATCAGTGGCCTAGGTAGAAACAATCTCCAAGGCTGCTCTTGATGATTATATAGCTCAACAAATTCAAGCGAATGAAGCAGCCGGCCAAACTGTCAGAACTGGGCGACCGTATCCAGACTGGTATAACCAAATCAAGTACCCGCCGGGATATACGATACCCAAATTCCATGTGTACAAGGAGACAGGCAATCCGCATTATCACGTCGCTCAGTTCATAGCTCTATGCGGCAATACTGGAGGCGACGACAAACTGTCGCTTCACTAGTTGGTTGGCAGCTTGTCTGAGACGGCCCTTGAATGGTACTCGGAGCTCCCAAATGACTCCGTCAAAACATTCACAGAGATGGAACTGCTGTTCACACAGCAGTTCGCCAGCACAATCGAGCGCACCCCGATCACTGCATTAATCAATGCCAGGGTGAAGTCAGGAGAAACCTGGGTCCAATACGCGATCCGGTGGCGGAACCTGGTTGAAGTGTGAACAACGCATCGAAGAATCTCCTGTCGTGGGTAAGTTCATCGGGACACTAGATCTTCAAACGACGGTGTCCCATTTCATGACGTTCTTCAAGCCGACCACCTTCCAGGCTTTGATCGAAAAACTGTCCCAAATAGACCAGATGGCCCACGAGCCTTCCTCCTCAAAACTGGACCCTCGAAATGCCAAGGGTAATGGGAAAGCGGCCTTCGTTGCCAACACTCAACAGCAACCGGTGACCCGAAACCGGTTGCTCGCCAAAACAACACGCGTCCGCGCTTATCCCTGGAAGAAAAGCTAGGACGCGCTTACTCATTTTCCCATGACAAGACGAAGAGACTGTTCGAGCTGGCAGTGCATAACAAACTTATCACATTGTCGGACCCATGACGTCCATCGCAACCAGGCGATGCCAACAACCCCAACTACTATTCTTATCACAGAATGGTGAGCCACCCAATTGAGAATTGCTACATCTTCAAGAACTGGGTCGAGAATCAGTATCAACAGGGGAAGTTCACGATTTTTGAAAACTGGAAGGTGAACCCGCCACAGAAGCACACTTGTAAAAATGTGGATATGCCGGGGGCATCATACTCGCTCATGGAAGAAGCTCCATGGGAAGTTGTCCTTTCAGCTAAAACTAAAAGAATGCTGAAGGATCTCCAGGCATGTCAGGCAATCAGGTAGAAGAGCCTGCTTGAACCGGAAATCATCGAAGGGATGCTGAAACCGCGTTCCGTACCGAAAACTGTCGACAAAGGACAAAATCACCAAGTCGAGCCTTCAAAGTCTTCGAAGAAAAAGAAGAAGACCAAGAAGCCTGTGCAACCTACCGAGTATGACAACAAACACACAGACCTACAGAGGTATATTGATGCGCTGGAGGACTACAACCAGAAGGCGCGGACACAGGTCACCCTCGAAGAGTTTCTCAAGAATATTCTTGAGAATGAAGAGAGTGACAACGCTGAGGAAAATAACTCATCAAAAGAAACCAAAGACTATGCAGCAAGTTGCCACATGGACTCCCATTCGTCGTCAAATGGCGAAGAAGCGCCATCGGCATCAGAAAACAACGCAGAGGAACTGGGGGCAGGATCGGCGCCAATCCCCGGAACTATCAGAAGACCCGATCGATAAGTTGTTAAATGAAGCCTTTCGAAAAAGCAAAGTTGACCGAGAACGCGAAAAAGCCATATATGAAAAGGTTAAACGTCGGCATCAGGATGAAGAAGCTGCGGTAAGGATGAGTCATAAAATACTCCAACTAAACCAAAGCACACCTGCCACAAACAAGAGCAGGATCAAAGCAGAGAAGCGGTTCGCCAAAGCCCTGTCAATGTGAATGAAGCTTCCCCCTCTCGTAGAAAAAACTCCCAGGGTCATGTGCCTTGACGGAGATGATATATATCCAAACTACTGCCTATATCATCAGAAGGTTACCCACCCTACCGAGGAATGCAGTGCCTTTAAGAAGTGGTGGAAAGGATACGTTGCCCATCAACAACACTTTAAGAGGATAAAACGCGAAGCTCGTCGACAGAAAAGAAGTTCGACAAGTGCGCGTGAGAAAATGACTGGCAACTGTCATAAGGTTGATCCCAGTCGGGAAAGCGAAAAACTCCAAGTTCTTACCTTCGGGAGAGATTCTGAGGAAGAAATGACCCTCGGCCCTCACTTCAAGAACCCCACCTCCGAAAAAGAAGAGGAGGAGAAGAACTGCGAGAACATTCAGCTGCATAACTGCACGCTTCCTGAGAAGAACCTCAGACCTATATATAAAGGTTTGAGTAAAAGATACAAGGGGAAAGAAAAAGCCCATGGGGAAATCACCCTTGATGATGGAGTCGTTAAAGAGCTCGCAGCCAAAGACCCACCTAGGAAAAACAAAGTGGATTACAATGTCCTAGCACATCTGAGGAAAATGCCTTCACAACAAAGCATACTGGATACTCTCCTCCTGTCCAAAGAGGCACGGGATTCTCTGATCAAGGCATTGCAAGATCCTGATCAATTCCAAGCTTTCTTAAATGAAGAAAGGATGAAGGACGAACTGGCAGAGGCTCACACAGCTAACATCACATTCAGCGATGAAGATCTCCTCCTCAGAACGTGCGAGCATAACCGCCCGTTATACATCACTGGGTACTGCCACGATATTAAGATAGGCAAAATCCTTGTCGACAATGGGTCTTTTGTCAACCTCCTCAATGTGATGGTGCTGAAAAAGATTTGCATGAACGTTCAGCACCTATCCCGAGATAAAATTACCATCTTCGGTTTCGATTCACAGTCATCACGGACGCTTGGGTCCGTAATACTGACGTTACGCTACGGGCTGCTCGTCACTGACATCAAATTTCATGTCATTGACGCTATGATTTGCTACAACGCTCTGCTTGGCAGGTCTTAGTTACACGAGTACAACGTCATCCATTCTACACAACACCGGTGTATGAAGTATTTCAAAGACGGCCTCGAGTAACCGTTATGGGGGAGCTAAATCCATTCTCCGTAAACGAAGTCCGAAAATATGAAGACGCAAAGTACTTCCTACCAGACTTCAAAGATACAGAAAGATATCATAAGCCGGAGGATAAATGGAAGTCTGTTGTCACCATCCCGATCTTTAGGAGTGACACTGAGGAAGATGAGGAAATAGTCTACTCGGGGCAACCCCAATGCAACAGGCCCGGACCATCTACTCCTATTTTGGTATTTGGCAGTGACTCTGAGGACGAGGCCAACACCGTGTTCTCCACTCTCCCGTCAGCACAAACCGTTAATAGAGCTGATCAGAGTTTACAGATCACCATTGTTCCACCACGACATTACAAAGAACTTAATGCTCTTGATACACACAGCGTACAAGAGCTGCAGACTTTTTACGTCCTTCCCAGACGAAGAGGTGAAAAGGCGGTCCTCTTCTATCAATCTACGGAGACCAAAGTGGAGAAAGAAGTCTGGCATGGTGCCGAACTTGCGCTTGACAGGCTTCAACTAATCCGTCTGCCCAAATATTACGCAGAGAGATTGAAAAGGATATTAAGATGCCAAGGTGTATCCTTCAAACAAACCATTCGACAAGCCCAGTTCTACAACAAGATCTGGGACGTTCCTGGGACATAGCGAAAGATGCTAAACGGAAGGATGGAGACGACTGGGCTTGGATATGTTCGGTCAAATAAACGGGAGCAATTCCACAACTTCTGCGACATAAATAACTCCGGTGGAGAAAGGAATGCTTTTCCAGATAGCTGTGACGTTGAAATAAAGCAAAATCCCACTATAAGAACGTCAAGTCCGTCTTTCGAAGAGCAAGTTGACAAGATAATAAGAGAAGCCGGTCAAAAAGTTCGAGATGATCACAACTGCGAAATGGCTATTTACGAAAAGGCCAGGACGCAGCGTCTCAATCAATGGTCTATGGAAAGAGAAGATTATGATGCCCTTCATCCTCAGCCCGCTGTACATTCTCGCGACAAGAGAAAATCCCGAAACAGGGGAAAAAACAAAGTGAAGAACGAGAATGACGTTCGGAAACAGCGAAGCGGATCCAAGAAGCCACGCAATCAAGAAAAAGTCAACTGGAATCCGTCTTATATGAAGAAGATGGGACGGGAATACTCTTTCCCTCAAGACAAGACAAGGAAAATATTCAACCTTGTCATGAAGCATCAAATGACGACGCTCCCGGAGCCTCGGTACCCCGAAAAAATAAATGAGGTCCATCACCCGGATTATTGCTCCTATCATCTAGTAATAGGACATTCTCTTGAAGATTGCTTCATCTTTACAGACCGGGTCGAAGACCAATATCAACAAGGCATGTTCTCTTTATCCGACAGCTGGAGGGTGACCCCACCGCAAAAGCATGAGCCAAAGTGAACCTATATTGCGAAGGTAGGACCAGCTCAGCACCAAGAATGGAAGCGAACTCGTATTTGCCACATGATAACACTTTCAAAGGAGGGAGGGCATGAGAATATGGATGACTTCTTCAAGTACTTCGTAAATGAGGATGAGGTGGAGGTGATTTCGGAGTTTCTACCAGCACCAAAAGAGCTGGAAGATGGAATACACACTACGGCGGACAACCTGAGAAAAATCGACTTGGGGACAGAAAACGAGCCGAGGCCCACGTTCATCAATGAGCTGTTGTATAAAAAACAGGTGGCCACACTAAAGGACGTGCTTATGCAATATAAAGATTGCTTCGCATAGAACTATTCCGAGATACCGGGACTAGATCTAAAAATAGCGGTGTATAAACTGGCTATATCGCCGGACGTCAAGCCAGTCAAACAGGCGCTAAGAGGAATGCGGCTCGAAGTCGAGATGAGTATCAACGCCGAAGTCAAGAAACTAATTGACTTCGTCTTCATCCAAGAAGTTCAATATCCCAACTGGATCACCAACATTATTCCATTAATGAAGAAAAATGGGACGATGCGCAACTGCGTAGACTTTCGGGACTTCAACAAAGCTTGCCCAAAGGATGACTTTCCAGTACCAGTTACCGAGCTTATGATAGATAACACTTCTACCTATGAGATCTTCTCCTTCATGGATGGATCTTCAGGGTACAATCAAATAAAAATGCATCCTGAAGACCAAAAGCATACCGTCTTTCGGACTCCGTTGGGCATATTCTGCTACAAGATAATGTCTTTCGGTCTGAAGAACGCTGGCGCTACCTACCAGAGGGACATGACGAAAATCTTTGATGATCTCATTCATGAGGTTGTTGAATGCTACATTGACGACCCTATGGTGAAGAGCAAATCTTATGAGGAGCATTGGGAGTGTTCCAGCCAAAATTTTAGGCCAAGAGCTACTTGTTCCCTTATAAAAAGGGGGGAGAGTCCTCAAAAATGTGGCCTCAATTTAGGCCACATTTTTTAGGACTCTCCCCCCTTTTTATAAGGGAACAAGTAGCTCTTGGCCGAAAATTTTGGCGGGAACAAATACCCCTACTACTTTGCCCACGTAAGTATGTACATGGGTGAAGTAGTGCAGAGTTATGCATAGAAATTGAATTGAGGGCTTAGGGGACAAGTTTAGAATCCTTGTAGCCTAAGACTTTTTTCATCTTCATGAGCCGTAAGGGTCTCAAGAAGGTTTTTTCTCCCTACAAGTCGAGAAGATCTAGTAGGTGTAAATTCTCCCTAGAAATCGTGAGGATTTCTATATGTTCATCGCCTCCGTGAGTCGTAAGGATCTCACTCGGGTATTTATCCTTACGAATCGTGAGGACCTGTAAGTAGCTTCTTTATTTCATTGGCGAATGTGGCTTTGGCATATGTGACCCGCAGATAGTCCATCCTGACCTCCTTATAGAGCAGCAATGGCTTAGAAAACAGATTTAGATCTGCCGCCTAAGACTTTTCAACTTTATGAGCCGTGAGGGTCTCATAAAGACTTTTCTCACTACAAGTCGAGAGGATCCCGTAGGTGTAATTTTCTCCTTAGGGGTCGTGGGGACTCCTAAGTGTGTTTTCTCTTAAGAGTCGTAAGGATCTCACAAGAGAATTTTCTCCCTTACAAGTCGAGAGGACTCGTAAGTGGCTGTTTTCCCCTTGTCGATATTTGACTTGGGAGAGTATGGCCCATGGATAGTCCATCTTGACCTCCTTGCAGGGCAGTGATGGCTTAGAAGACAGGGTTAGGATCTGCCGCCAAAGACTTTTCAACTTTATGAACCGAGAGGGTCTCATAAAGATTTTTCTCCCTACGGGTCGAGGGGATCCCGTAGGTGTATATTCTCCTTAGGGGTCGTGAGGACTCCTAAGTGCGTTGTCTCTTGAGAATCATATGGATCTCACAAGAGAATTTTCTTTTCATGTGCGAGGACACTAATTTCCCTGCCGGTCGAGACGAATCGAGAGATTCTCGCAAAGACACTGATTTCTTTACGGGTCGAAACGGATCGAGAGATTCTCGCTAAGAATGTAACGTTTTAGAAATCGTTATGCGAATTTTTCCGTTTTAGGGTAAAATAGTCGGTATTTTCCGTTTAAACCCGATTGTGATCAAACGTCCGTAGAAACTTACCGGCACCTAGTTTAGCTAAAATAAAGCTAGTGCGCAAGTTTTGGGGGTATATGGGAAGTTTTGTTTAGATAGAATTTTCCCCTAATAAAATATTATTTTAAGTGGTAAATTAAACACTTAAATTGGGGTAATTACTTCTAAATGAGAATCATTGGAAATCATCACTACAATTTAGTCGAAAAACTTTTCTTAAAATATCTAGATGTTTTGAGCAAAAAGGATTAATGTTTTTAAAGAAAAGAAAAAAGAATGGAAAAGGTGGCATGTTGGCATTAACTAGCATTTATTGCTTTAAGCTAGATTGTTCTTCACTTTTTACACAAAACTCCTCCCCCACCTATTGACCGAGCCCTTCCCATGTCTGCCCCATCTTTTTCCTTGCTCATTTCCTTCATCTCAAAACTCATTTTATCTCTAAAATTCCCTAAAACAATCTCACCAAAACACTTCAAGTCTTTCTTTTGCCTCTATGATCACTTGGAGCTTGGAAAACTAGGATCTTGTGAGCAAGTGTTGATAGGTATAATTCCTAAACTGTTAAATAGGAGCTTTTATGATGTATAGCTCGTTGGTTGTTGTGTAGAACACTTTAAGTATCGTTACATGCAATATCGTTTTTTTAGTGTCTTTTTAGAGCCTCTGCGATCTGCTGTGACCTGAGATTTTTGCTATTTAACCAAACAAGATAGTAGTGTTGTACTAGTGACCCTAAGATTCCACCTGAAATATGGGACCCACCCCACCGGTTTTGGCCGGCGACGAAAACCGGCGACCTCGGTTTTGGAGGGGGCTGTTGGGGTTGGGTTTTGTTGGGTAGTTGACTGCTGTGGTTTAGGGGTGTTTGGTACTGTTTATTTTTTTAGTGTTTACAGTATGCAAAATCTGGGATCGTTTTCCTATAATCTAGTGTTTTGAGTCCGCGTGTTACGTTATCCGATACAGATCGTGATCTTGTGCAGCTGCTGCACTTGGGTTGGTTTCGTAGTGTCGCCACGCACATTAGCCACTAGACGGACACTTGTTAGTTAGTTTGGAGTTGGTGTGTCGTTTAAAATGTAGTTTTACGTTATATTGGTCGATTTCTGAGATTTTGCAGTGTCTATGTGTTTGTGAAATTATAGCATCACAAGCGGGGACTTCGGACGCTGCGAACAGAGGGAAGCAGGTGGTCGGATTTTCATAGCTCGAGACCATCAGTGAGTAGATTTAATATCTACGGGGAAATCGCCCGTATGGCGTTATGCGTCGGGGCTGATATGATATGATAGCTGCATGTTATTGCATATTAGTTGATTTCATATGAACATCATTGCATAGTATAATCTGTTGTACCTTGACTTGTACCTTTAGATATAGCACATTACTGACGGTTCATATTGCACGAGCACTAAATTGTATGCTACACCCACACCGTCAGTAATTACCATGACATGAACAAACCACCTACATACGTGATATGGTAGTGGATATGGATAGTTGAGATAGTAACTCTTATTCCATTGTGCATATGAAATACTGTTGATACATACATACGTGATATTGCATTGGGCAGGGATAGTTGAGGTAGTGACCCTTATTCCATTTCATGTATACATTGCTATAGCTACTCGTATATCATGCATACATGTTGACATATACACCCACATACTCGGTTACAACTACATGTACATCATGCACACATACTGACATGTACACCCACATATTTTGCTATAGTTGTATATACCCTAAGTGGTATTGTTTTGACATGTGATATTAAGACGTTGAATATTATGCTTATGAAATACATCATACATATTTTCTTACATGTAGATACTTAAACCTTGCTATAATTACATGTACACCTCATATGATGCTGCACTTGTTTTCGGAGGGTTTGGGAACCGCATGATATATTTTAAAGCTAGATTCATTTAAAAGAGCGGCTTTCCCTTGATATGCTCATATTGTTGTTTTATGTTTTATATCAGTTTTCATGGATTTACGCATCGAGATATGGATTTCATATGATTTATGGATTTAAGAACCGTGGGGGTATTTTAAGGAAACTATGTATTGTTTGAAAACCCGGTTTCTCTTGATATGATATTTCAGTGTGTCCACCATGTGATTTCTCGGTTCTGAGATTTGGCTTGTGATACCCGATTCGAGGAGCGGGAGGCACCGTCTGCGGGTACATGGTAGACCCGGTATGGTACCCCGGGGCGAGTGGTGATTTCGTGGTGTAGACGATAAGCCTGACAGAGGGACCACTACCTACCAGTGATTTTATTTGGACTCGGCGGTTATCATGGAGATACCGACCGGAGTGATGTACGACATATCGTCATGGCCAGTCGTGGTGACAGCGCCTGAGTTATGAGGATTTACGTGTCGATGCTAGACACGGGTTTCATGATGTTTCGAGTTTCAGTGTTTGACACTCAAGTTTTCCATGATTTCTACGTATCGTCGGTGGACATACGGGGTTGATATCCTCATACTTATATATACACACACACACACACACAGGTATATGTTTTCATGATGTTTCGGGTGTCGATGTTTGACACTCAGGTTCCATTTGACTTACAGGATGTGAGGGCCGATCTGAGGATGCGGTGCCTGAGGATTTGGGATTTGATGTGTCAGTGAGGGACACTGGTGTTTTTCCATGCTGATGATTTTGCATGAGGTTTTATTATATCATCCCACACTCAGGATTATTTTTGATATGCATTGCGTCATGTAGTTGTATTACCCTGATGATGTATCTTTACATGATTTTTGCATATTTATATTGTCATAATTATGCTATCGGATTACATGTGATAGATTAATCGTTGTTCGTGCATACTTGCGATTACAGTATGATGTTAATTACTATTCATGAGTTGTCAACTCACCCCCGTTGTGCCACAGTTTTTTGCAGGACTTACCCTCAGAGTAGTCGCGGCATGGCGTCTTATCACCTCTACTTTTGCGGATACCGCTACGGTTGGCTGTGAGGCCTTTGCTTTTAGGTGGGTTTGCGGTTATCCGTTTGTACATTGTATATCTTTTTGTTGGATCTAGTATTCTCCATCTACCACTTCTTGTATTTGACTTAGAGACGAGTTGTGAGGATTCGGTGTTGTATTATTATTTTGGTGACTTTGGGTGCCGTGCTCGTGCGAGCCGGTTTTGTTGAAAAGTTTTATTTCTTTATGCAGTTTTCTTTTATATTTATTCGCTTCGGCGTCGTATATATGTTTATGGTGGTTGTCTCTGCCGTTGGGCGTGATTTGCTCCCGTTTGGGATGATTTATATATTATCTATGTTGTACCCGTTTTCGGGGCTAGTTTTTACAAAGGAGGTGCTTCTGAAATTTTCAAGAAAGAAAACTAAAGTTAAAGATTTTTACTTGAGATTTTCCGAATGTTTTAAACTATGTTTTTCTCCGCTTATCCAGCTTTGGGTGGTTTAGATTTCTGGGTTTCGGCTTACTTAAGTTGCGTACGCCTGTAGACGTTACGTAGTTTAAGTGCCGGTTACGGGCCTAATTTTTGGGTCGTGACAAAGTTGGTATCAGAGCGCTAAGTTTTATCTTTCGGAGTGTAGGATGACCTTGGTATGATGGAGTAGGTAGCTTAAGCAGAGTAACGTAGCGTGTGTATGTTCCGCGGCATACTTACGACACGGTGATTTGTATACATCCTTGTGATTCGATTTCCGTGTCCTTATCGAATCTTGTTTCAATTTCCAGCCTATATGCCGCCGAAGACTACGAGGGCACAGAGAGCGGCCGCGAGGGCCGAGGTCAGAGTTGACTCGTCTGAGGCGAGGACTGACCAAGGCGGTACGCCTATTGTGCCGGAGCACATTGCTATGTTTGGGGCTGGTATGCAGGACCTGCACCAGATGATAGGGACTTTAGTAGAGACCATTCGAGCGCAGGGGCAGGCAGTTGTTCCAACCGTTGTAAGGACCACGATGGTACCTACAGTTCTGGCAGTCGCAATTACAGCTCCGGAGGTTATTACCGTGTCACTGACAGAATTCATGAGGCTGAGGCCTCCGGTGTTCACTGGCACAGATGCTACTGAGGATCTACAGTCGTTTATCGACCGGATGGCCAGGATTTGTCGTTCGCTTCGATGCTCCGACGAGAGATGGGTGGAGTTCGCGAGCTTCCGTCTGGAGGGCCTGGCCCAGAAGTGGTGTGAGTCTATGGAGAGGGGCGGAGCCGCAGGTCTTGCTCCTATGACCTGGGCTGAGTTTGTGACGGAATTTCTCGCCCGTTTTCTTCCACCGAGCATCAGGATGCGCGAGAGCGCATATTTGAGTCGCCACGTCAGACTCCGGGGATGACGGTGTCTGAGTATGATGTACTGTTTACCGAGTTGTCTGTCTGTGTATGCTCCGTACTTGGTGGCGACTAAAGAGATGAGGGTGAAGAGGTTTGTTCGAGGCCTGCTTACCCTGTTGTTCCTAGCCATCAGCATTCAGCATTGTGACACGTATGCGGCAGCTGTGGATGAAGCCTATTGGTGAAGGAGCGTCTTTCTGAGTCATCGGTTGTTCCGGAACCGAAGAGGACTTGTACGGATGTATCAGCATAGAGACGGGGATTTGCACGCCGTGGCAGAGTTCCTTCAGACTTGGGGGGTAGCAGAGATGTGGGACGGGGATGGTTATTCAGCTCTTACTCCCGGGAGGGTCAGCGGCCATCTTATGGGTGCTTTGGGTGTGGCAGTCTACATCACATTGTTCGGGATTGTACCGTGGTATGTCAGAGAGGGCCAGTCGTACCCCAGGTTACCTTACACCTTCTCCACCTCAGAGAGCGTTGCCTCTTATTCCTGTGGTTGCGCCGCGTCAGACTCCTGCTCAAAGAGGTCGTGGTCGCGGTGGTTTTGTGCTGAGAGGATAAGGTGGCAGAGGCAGAGGACAGCCAGTAGCCGGTAGAGGGCAGGCTCGGGGTTTTGCCTTGACTCACCAGGACGCGCAGGTGTCCAATGCCGTGGTTTCAGGTACCCTTTCTGTATGTTCTTATGATGCACATGTTCTTTTTGATCCGGGATCTACGCATTCATATGTTTCTACGCACTTCGTGCCGAGGTTAGGCCGAGAGTCGTGTTTTCTAAATCAGCCGCTTGTCGTGACTACCCCTGTTGGAGAGTCGTTTATTGCGCGACACGTGTTCCGGTCGTGTGTTGTCTGTATAGGAGACAGAGATCTGTCCGTCGACTTGATCCTTCTTGAGATGTTGGACTTCGACGTTCTGGTGGGCATGGACTGGTTAGTTACTTGCTATGCGTCCGTGGACTGCCGCGAGAAGACAGTTAGGTTTTGTTTTCCCGGCGAGTTAGTGTTTGTTGTGCAGGGGGACCGTGGTGCCTCCCCTCACAGTTTGATTTCGATCCTTTGCGCTAGTCGGCTTTTGAGAAGGGGATGTCGGGGATTCTTGGCTTTCATTCATGATACTGGAGCCACAGTGGAGTCGTTGGATGGGGTTCCTACCGTGCGAGAGTTTCCCGACACCTTTCCCAATGAGTTACCTGGGATGCCGCCAGAGCGCGATATTGAGTTCTGCATTGATCTGATTCCTAGCACGGAGCCTATTTCTATACCGCCTTATCGGATGGCTCCGGCAGAGCTTAGAGAGCTTAAAGATCAATTGCAAGAGTTGCTTGATAGGGGACTTATGCGTCCGAGTGTTTCGCCGTGGGGAGCTCCTATTCTGTTCGTCATGAAGAATGACGGCAGTTTGAGGCTGTGTGTGGATTATCGTCAATTGAACCGAGTTACAGTGCGGAATAGGTATCCTTTAACTCGCATTGACAATTTATTTGATCATCTCCAGGGTGCGAAACATTTTTCTAAGATTGATTTGCGTTCGAGTTATCATCAGTTGCGGGTTCGGAATGATGACATTCCGAAGACTGCTTTTCGTATGCGCTATGGGCATTATGAGTTTTTAGTGATGTTGTTCGGACTCATCAATGTGCTAGCAGCGTTCATGGATCTGATGAACCAGATTTTCAGGCCGTTCCTCGACCAGTTTATTATTGTGTTTATTGATGGCATACTGGTCTACTCTAGGAGTCGTGAGGAGCATGAGCAGCACTTGAGGATTGCTTTGCAGATTTTGAGAGAGCACCAGCTGCATGCTAAATTCTCAAAGTGCGCATTTTGGCTTGATAGAGTTGACTTCCTGGGTCATGTGGTGACTGGTGATGGTATTCTGGTGGACTCGAGGAAGATCGAGGCTGTACAGCTTTGGCCCAGACCTGTATCGACGACTGAGGTCCACAGCTTTTTGGGCTTAGTTGGTTATCATCGCCGTTCTGTGCAGGATTTCTTGAGTATCGCTGCACCGCTGACTGTACTGACCCGGAAGGGAGTTCCTTTTCTTTGGACTGATGCGTGCGAGCAGAGTTTTCAGCAGTTGAAGACTCGGTTAACTACAGCACCAGTTCTATCTTTGCCTTCTGGATCGGACGTCTATGTTGTTTACTGTGATGCTTCTCGAGTGGGGCTCGGTTGTGTATTGATGCAGCATGATGGAGTGATTGCTTATGCTTCTAGGCAGCTGAAGAAGCACGAGCAGAATTACCCCACTCACGATCTAGAAATGGCCACGGTGGTCTTTGCGTTGAAGATTTGGAGACACTACTTGTACGGGGAGTCGTGTCAGATCTTCACGGATCATAAGAGCTTGAAGTACATCTTCCAGCAGCAAGATCTGAATCTGCGACAGCGCCGTTTGATGGAGCTTGTGAAGGATTATGATTGTGAGATCCTTTATCACCCGGGCAAGGTGAATGTGGTAGCTGATGCTTTGAGTCGTAGGCCCGGGGGTAGCTTGTCCCAGTTGAGCGCAGTTCAGCGTCAGTCTTCTGCAGATTGGCAGCTCTTGTGTGATGGTAGAGTGCAGTTCGAGTTCACTTCCGCTGGGGGACAGCTTGCTCATGTCGGCGCACGTCCACTACTACTTGATCGTATCCGTGAGGTTGTTCAGTCGATAAAACTGCACATTTGTAGTATATTTTTCCTACCATTTTTATATTAAAAAAGGACTATATTATAATATATTATACATATGAGGGTTTATGTGTAAAAACATTATTTTCCATGTGTTAATATATGTTAATTATCATTTGGTAGGAAAATGTATGCAAATAATATTATTGGTCTAATTCTAGTAGAACAAAGTCTACTAAAATCTTATTTGAGTTATTGTGCAGAATATTTCCAAGTTGTTATGAAGGATTTAACAAACAAATCAATTTGTTGAAGAAATCTTGCCAAATTAAGAAACAAAACTTGGAGACCAAGTCTGGCAGTGACTACGAGAAGATTTCAAAGATCCAAAGGTACCAGAGAGCACCACATATCACAAGGAGCAACCCACAGAGATTTGATCAAGGGATCAGATCATATGGCCGCGGATCCGCGGCCATACCCCCCTTTGGGCCGCGGATCCGCGGCAGTGTAGGGGATTTAGGAGCTCAGAAATTTGTGGGAGAATCTTTACTGTTAGTTTCCAACTTTAGAAACTAAATTTCTGCCTTTGGGGCTATAAATAATGACCGAGAGCCTCTTGGAAAAATCATCAAGCCGACGAGATCCCGAAGTCCAAGACGGCTCACGCATCCAGGCTGATCATCAACGGTTCATCTACCTCCTTAGAAGAGATCGAGAAGCAAACTAGGTTTTTGTAATCATTTTCTAAGGAATAAAAGTGTACTTGATCTTGTTGATTAATAAAGGTAGTTCTTTTTCTTATTCTATTTCTTCATGCATTTTCTCTCCATCTCTTTTTCTCCCAACATGCGCGAGTAATTCTCCGCTTGTTAGGGTTCGTAGGATTAGGGTAGGTTAATGGACGATGAAAATAATTAAACCCTTTTTAAGTCCTATAAAGTTTAGGAACTTTATCAAAAGAATCATTAACATCCTAATCGGGCGCGCTAGCAATTCTTTGCTAGTTCCGACCACGATTAGAGATTAGATTAATGATTGTTTTGGTAAAGGCTAGATAATGAACGGAGTTCCGTGTCGAGATAAGGGTTACGAGTGGGATTCCTTTTCCCTCCAGAAACCCTAATCTACACGCATCACCGTCGTTCTAGTTCTAAATCTATTAATGGATAAAAAGGGTAAATTTTAATTAATCTTTCATAACTACTAAATCCTAACGAACCCTACAAGCCCTATTATTATATTATTTAAATCTCTAAAATAATCTAGATCTATATTTTACATTAAAGTAGATCTAGAAACTTTTCACAAAATTCTTTATTCCTCCTCTCTTTCTCAACACATCTAAAGTAAAAGTAAAAGGTTCCACGTTTCCCAGAGGACGACCCGTACTCATCTCGGTCTAGCTACGCGCGACACCGTTCTGATTGCAGTTAAACTACAAACACGATTTTTCGTATCAATCAAATGGCGCTGTTGCCGGGGAAACGTGCGTAATTTTTTATTTTTACTATTTGTGTTGAATTCTTAGACGAGTCATATCATTATTAAAACAAAACTGCAAATTGTATATTTAACGATTATTGTGTGAATTTTTGCGAGGAAATCTGGAGTCACGAACTTAAGGAAATAGGAGATCTAGGGTTCACACTTCTCTGGTAAGATTCTAACTCCCTTCTCTCTCCTCTAAAATCCAATAAAATCTATTTTCTGCAGGATTCTTTGCAAAATATCGCCGCTCAAAAATCTTTTTGCAAAGTTTTGTTTTTCGGTTTGTTTTTGCATATTTTAATACGGATCTTTAAGGGGCAAAGACCAAATCAAGATTAGGTGGGGATTTCATCACCCTTCCTAAGCCCCACAAATCACAAACCAAGCATATAGATCAACCCTTCATTAATTTAAAAAATATCTAAACCAGACTCTAAGGACTGTCGCGCTCAATAAGGACAGAGGAAGGTCGTGGGTAATCTATCGTTTATCCGCATTACTTTTGTAGTGCCTAGGCAAGTGTGACGAAGGCTAGTGGTTTTTAATTAGGCCCACGACGTGGTTCCTTCCCACTTACCTGGCACTTACCTGGCTACAAGGGTAGTACGGAGGCGGTAGAGGATTTATCCTGCGGCTTGTCCTTTGGAAGTCTAGGAGCGGTCTAGAGACTGGACCTAGGTAACCATAGTTCTCGGGTTGTGCATTTTTGTGATTTGTCTAAATCCGTCTTTTTTTTAAAACAAACCAATTACTTTCTCTCCTTTTTACCCCTTCCCCCTTCTTCTCTTCTTATAATGGGTGACCTAAACAGAAGAACACTTGCCGAGCTTTGCTGTCCATAACCAGATATCTCTTGTTTTCGAAATCCCTTCGGTATACCGTCCGGCTCTTCCATGTCCTTAAGAGATCATATAGAACAAGCAGGAAGAAACAGTTGGCCACCTCAGTCTAGGTCTTATCAACCATATCCTAATCCTACACCTGTTTCAGTTTATACCCAGAGTGAGGAAGCCCCTAGACGAATGTCCATTGCTGAGCACATAGCTAGGTCTAGAGGCCAAAGTTTCAACCCGGACCAATATCAACCATCACCACCACTGTCTGGAGAAGAGTTTGATATGCGGTTTGTATATAGCCAACAAACCAACCCATATCAATATTCTTCTTATCATAATATTGATCCTACTCCTATCCAAGTTCAGCAACCATTCTGTTCCTATCAATCCAATCCGACTTTTCCACCTACTCTAGACAGTTTTTCTAATCAGTCATTTGGGAGTTTTAATTATCCACAGGAATTTCAATCTTATACTGAAACCCCTTATCAGCCCAAGACTAGTCTGGAGCAGACATTAGAAAAATTTATGGAAATGTCGAACCAAATTATGAAGGATTTGGGTAGTAAGACAGAACTGTACCTCCAAACTGAAATCCACAACTCCAGTTTCATAGATTCATCAAGTACACCAAATAGAATGACTGATAAGTTATGTGACTTTGTAGTGTTTGATTTACCCAACTGTGAAGGGTCCCTTTCAAGTGAAACCATACCCAACCCTTGTGATCTCTACACCTCCACTCTTGAACCAAAACTGATTGAAAACCATACTTTTGATGAGGAGTTTGAGAATTTTAACCTTCACTTGAATGAGGTGATTGACGTTGGGGATATTTTGATTGATGAACCCGAAATTTTGGATGATTTTGGCCCACCAATTCATCAAATCCTTTCACTTCCTTATGGTCATCATCTTGAGCCTTTAATTCTTCCCGAATCCCAAATATGTCTTGAAGTTGATGATAATGGTATACCCGAAGATCAGACCGAAATACAACCTCCATCTTCCACATCTGGTTCAGCAACACTCGACATACCAATTTGTTTACCCATTTCACCTTCTACTTTCTCCGGATCTTCTTCTGTTCCTATAGTTTCAGTGAGTTTTGATAAATCACAATCTGTTAATTCAAGTTCAATAATACCAGAAATTCAACTTGATTTGGATATTTTTGAAAAAGAGGTAAATGAGTTTTTTGAGTCCTCTACCTCAGTGATTTTTTATGAATCAAGTAGAATAAATTCTGGCATAAAACTCTTTGACAGCAAAATGTTCAATCACACTATTGATAAAAGTTTTGAAGAACTTTTTGCTGACGAACTTGAATTTTTAAACAATACGGATTTTGTGATTGATCAATCTCCACCTCTAGAGGTTGAACCGTCACCATTCCTTCTTTCTAATCATTCACATTCATCCTCATTCTTTCTTTTCTCTAATTTCAAACCCTTTCCAGACCACCTCTTATGCCTTCCCCACTTTTTCTTGAGTCGATACAACACATTCTTCCACCAACCTATACGATATACTGATAAAATCTTTGAATGGTTGGTGTTAACTTTTGGTCTTTGTAAAGCCTTACCTTGACCAAATGACTCACCCCCTCTTAAAATGCTTCATATTGTCTAACTCATGTTTGAGGGGGGGGTATATTTTTGGCTCTTGATCATAACTTTTGTCCTCAAATTTGTGAGCCAAAAATAAGTTTGGGGGAGCATTTTCACTTTCATATATTCTTGTCCCCATTAATAATTTCCTCCCAAGTCTACAGGTTTTTGAGCTTAACGGATGACATCAGTGAGGACACTGCTGTAAACAGGTTTGGGGGAGGTTTGTGCTTAGTTACACATCAATTTGCATCATATTTTGCATAAGTACAACATTTTCAAAAATTTAAAAAAAAATCTTTTATAATAAAAGAGTAGAAAGTGAAAAATTACATCCAAAAGATAGGAATAGTTTAAGAAAACCAAGAAAATTAGAAGTTTCTTAAACGAACTTGTAATAAGTAGTTATGAGCTGTTGTCCCAAGGGTTAGTAAGATGAAGGAAGTCACTAATCTGAGGATAAAAATAAGTCTGAAAAATAGTTTCTATTCTGGAAGCCAAACATTTGAATGTTGATACCCTACAATATGCACCTACACACGTCTTGAAACTCGGGATAGTAGAGGATAACTTGAAATGCTCTTGTATAAAAGCCAAAGTATGAAGGAAGTGAAAAAAAATGAAGAAAATATAAAAATGGTGAAAAGAAAAAAATGAACACTGGTTTTGTTATCGCCAAGGCAGCAATAAAAAAATATAGCGAGGGTGCCTCTTCACCTAGTGCCCTAAGGCCAACTGGTCTGGGAGTCACTGCTAAGCCTTAGGTGGTGCAAGACGAGGAAAATATTATCACCTAATCAGCAAGCACAGGAGTAATCGGTTGGTTAGTACCTCAAGAAGTATTAACGGTCGCATGAAAATGGGTGAGCGAATCTTAGTATTCATAAAATTAAAAAGTACTGAGGTAGATGGACAAGAGTATGATAGCTTGAATTGAATTCTCCGAGTGTAGGGATGTTCTTTACACACACGTGGGGTTATATGATCAATGTTTGGATGAAAGGTAGGAATGAAGAATAAAGACGATGTTTTATTGAGGGATGATGTGATTTCTAACATTTTTTCATGACTATTAAGATAGGGCTCATGACAACTGAAAAGCTAGTATAGTTGGAAACTCTTCTTTTCAAAGTATTTCTTTTATGGTTCTTGTCTTTATATGTAAATTTCACCATCTTTCTTTTGTTATAGGATTTTGTGGGTGTAATCCGCTGAAAACCCTCAGGAGACAACACTCCTCCTACTAGGGACACCTAGAGGTTTAACGGCTTGTTGCACATGCTCAGTGCAATCGTGTCTGCCTACGAAAGTATGCTTAGTTTTCTCCTTTCTTTTTCTCCTCTTGAATAAACTAGTTTGCTCGGGACGATCAAAGATAAGTTTGGGGGTATTTGTTCAGTCGATAAAACTGCACATTTGTAGTATATTTTTCCTACCATTTTTATATTAAAAAAGGACTATATTATAATATATTATACATATGAGGGTTTATGTGTAAAAACATTATTTTCCATGTGTTAATATATGTTAATTATCATTTGGTAGGAAAATGTATGCAAATAATATTATTGGTCTAATCCTAGTAGAACAAAGTCTACTAAAATCTTATTTGAGTTGTTGTGCAGAATATTTCCAAGTTGTTATGAAGGATTTAACAAACAAATCAATTTGTTGAAGAAATCTTGCCAAATTAAGAATCAAAACTTGGAGACCAAGTCTGGCAGTGACTACGAGAAGATTTCAAAGATCCAAAGGTACCAGAGAGCACCACATATCACAAGGAGCAACCCACAGAGATTTGATCAAGGGATCAGATCATATGGCCGCGGATCCGCGGCCATACCCCTCTTTGGGCCGCGGATCCGCGGCAGTGTAGGGGATTTAGGAGCTCAGAAATTTGTGGGAGAATCTTTACTGTTAGTTTCCAACTTTAGAAACTAAATTTCTGCCTTTGGGGCTATAAATAAAGACCGAGAGCCTCTTGGAAAAATCATCAAGCCGACGAGATCACGAAGTCCAAGACGGCTCACGCATCCAGACTGATCATCAACGGTTCATCTACCTCCTTAGAAGAGATCGAGAAGCAAACTAGGTTTTTGTAATCATTTTCTAAGGAATAAAAGTGTACTTGATCTTGTTGATTAATAAAGGTAGTTCTTTTTCTTATTCTATTTCTTCATGCATTTTCTCTCCATCTCTTTTTCTCCCAACATGCGCGAGTAATTCTCCGCTTGTTAGGGTTCGTAAGATTAGGGTAGGTTAATGGACGATGAAAATAATTAAACCCTTTTTAAGTCCTATAAAGTTTAGGAACTTTATCAAAAGAATCATTAACATCCTAATCGGGCGCGCTAGCAATTCTTTGCTAGTTCCGACCATGATTAGAGATTAGATTAATGATTGTTTTGGTAAAGGCTAGATAATGAACGGAGTTCCGTGTCGAGATAAGGGTTACGAGTGGGATTCCTTTTCCCTCCAGAAACCCTAATCTTCACGCATCACCGTCGTTCTAGTTCTAAATCTATTAATGGATAAAAAGGGTAACTTTTAATTAATCTTTCATAACTACTAAATCCTAACGAACCCTACAAGCCCTATTATTATATTATTTAAATCTCTAAAATAATCTAGATCTATATTTTACATTAAAGTAGATCTAGAAACTTTTCACAAAATTCTTTATTCCTCCTCTCTTTCTCAACACATCTAAAGTAAAAGTAAAAGGTTCCACGTTTCCCAGAGGACGACCCGTACTCATCTCGGTCTAGCTACGCGCGACACCGTTCTGATTGTGGTTAAACTACAAACACGATTTTTCGTATCAATCAGAGGCGCAGCCCAGTAATACCCGTATGTCTGAGATTCTTGAGCTTGTTCGGCATGGTACAGTTTCAGAGTTCATGATTGATGACCAGGGTATGCTACGATGCATGACTCGCTTGTGTGTACCAGATGCTGGTGGGTTGAGACGCGAGATCCTAGAGCAGGCACATCAGTCGGCTTTTAGCGTTCATCCAGGTTCCACCGAGATGTACCGTGACTTGAGAGAATTTTACTGGTGAGAAGGGATGAAGCGCGATATTTCGGACTTCGTTTCGAGGTGCCTGACTTGTCAGCAAGTCAAGGCTGAGCATCAGAGACCGGCTGGAGAGTTGCAGCCTTTACCCGTTCCGGAATGGAAATGGGAGCAGATTTCCATGGACTTTATTGTGGTTCTACCCAGGACCAGTCGAGGGTATGACTCCATTTGAATGATTGTTGACCGGTTGACGAAGGCGGCTCACTTCCTTCCAGTGAAGACCACTTTCGGTTATGCTCAGTATGCTCAGTTGTACATAGATGAGATTGTGCGTTTGCACAGTGTTCCCACATGCATAGTATCCGACAGAGGCACCCAGTTTACTAGCCGTCTTTGGCAGAAGCTTCAGGAAGTTTTGGGTATCCGGTTGAGTTTTAGCACCGCTTTTCATCCACAGACTGATGGTCAGTCGGAGTGGACTATACAGACTCTGGAGGATATGCTCTGTGCATGTGTGCTTGATTTTGGTGGCAGTTGGAATCGTCACTTGCCGTTGATTGAGTTCTCCTACAATAACAGCTTTCAGGAGACTATTCAGATGGCACCTTTTGAGGCTTTGTATGGTAAGAAGTGTCGATCGCCAGTCTGTTGGACCGAACTCAGTAAGAGTCTGGTTTTAGGACCCCGACTAGTTCAGGAGACTACGGAGAAGATCCAGCTGATTCAGGACAGGATGAGAGCAGCCCAATGCAGGCAGAAGTCTTATGCCGACCGTCGTCGTCGCAGACTCGAGTTCGCAGTGGGGGATCATGTATTCCTGAGGATTTCTCCGATGAAGGGCGTTATGCGATTTGGGAGGAAGGAAAAGCTCAATCCCAGATTTGTAGTTCCTTTCGAGATCCTTGAGCGAGTGGGTTCTGTTGCTTATCATTTGGCGCTCCCGCCTAGTTTTCCGGATGTTCACCCCGTTTTCCATGTGTCGATGCTTCGTAGATACCTTCATGCCCCTTCTCACATGATTCAGCATGAGACCGTTCAGTTTGAGCGCGATCTTTCGTTCACCGAGCAGCCGGTGGTTATTTTGGATCGGCAGGTGAAGAAACTTCGGTCAAAGGTCTTACCATCTATGAAGGTTCTTTGGCGTAGCCCTACCAGTGAGGAGATCACTTGGGAAGCCAAGAGCGAGATGCGGAAGAAATTCCCTCATCTCTTCGAAGGTACGCGTAGTTAATTTTAATTCGGGGACCGAATTTCTATAAGGGGGGAGATTGTAACGTTTTAGAAATCGTTAGGCGAATTTTTCCGTTTTAGGGTAAAATAGTCGGTATTTTCCGTTTTAACCCGATTGTGATCAAACGTCTGTAGAAACTTGCCGGCACCTAGTTTAGCTAAAATAAAGCTAGTGCACAAGCTTTGGGGGTATATGGGAATTTTTGGTTCAGATAGAATTTTTCCCTAATAAAATATTATTTTAAGTGGTAAATTAAACACTTAAATTGGGGTAATTACTTCTAAATGAGAATCATTGGAAATCATCACTACAATTTAGTTTAGAAACTTCTCTTAAAATATCTAGATCTTTTAAGCAAAAAGGATTCATGTTTTTAAAGAAAAGAAAAAATAATGGAAAAGGTGGCATGTTGGCATTGACTAGCATTTATTGCTTTAAGCTAGATTGTTCTTCACTTTTTACACAAAACCCCTCCCCCACCTATTGGCCGAGCCCTTCCCAAGTCTGCCCCATCTTTTTCCTTGCTCATTTCCTTCATCTCAAAACTCATTTTATCTCTAAAATTCCCTAAAACAATCTCACCAAAACACTTCAAGTCTTTCTTTTGCTTTTATGATCACTTGGAGCTTGGAAAGCTAGGATCTTGTGAGCAAGTGTTGATAGGTATAATCCCTAAACTGTTAAATAAGAGTTTTTATGATGTGTAGCTCATTGGTTGTTGTGTAGAACACTTTAAGTATCGTTTCGTGCAATATCGTTTTTTAGTGTCTTTTTAGAGCCTCTGTAATCTACTGTGAACTGAGATTTTTGTTGTTTGACCAAACAAGATAGTAGTGTTGTACTAGTGACCCTAGGATTCCACCTGAAACACGGGACCCACCCCACCGGTTTTGGCCGGCGACCCGACGACGAAAACCGGCGACCTCGATTTTGGAGGGGGCTGTTGGGGTTGGGTTTTGTTGGGTAGTTGACTGCTGTGGTTTAGGGGTGTTTGGTACTGTTTATTTTTTTAGTGTTTACAGTATGCAAAATCTAGGATTGTTTTCCTATAATCTAGTGTTTTGAGTCCGCGTGTTACGTTATCCGACACGGATCGTGATCATGTGCAGCTGCTGCACTTGGGTTGGTTTCGTAGTGTCGCCACACACGTTAGCCACTAGACGGACACTTGTGAGTTAGTTTGGAGTTGGTGCGTCGTTTAAAATTTAGTTTTACGTTATATTGGTTGATTTCTGAGATTTTGCACTGTTTATGTGTTTGTGAAATTATAGCATCGCAAGCGGGGACTTCGGACACTGTAAACAAAGGGAAGCAGGTGGTCGGATTTTCATAGCTCGAGACCATCGGTGAGTAGATTTAACATCTACGGGGAAATCGCCCGTATGGCGTTATGCGTCGGGGCTGATATGATATGATAGCTACATGTTATTGCATATTAGTTTATTTCATATGAACGTCATTGCATAGTATCATCTGTTGTACCTTGACTTGTACCTTTAGATATAACACATTATTGACGGTTCATGTTGCACGAGCACTAAATTGTATGCTACACCCACACCGTCAGTAATTGCCAAGACACGCACAAACCACCTACATACGTGATATGGTAGTGGATAGGGATAGCTGAGGTAGTAACTCTTATTCCATTGTACATATGAAATACTGTTGACACATACATACGTGATATTGCATTGGGCAGGGATAGTTGAGGTAGTGGCCCTTATTCTATTTCACGTATACCTTGCTATAGTTAGTCGTATATCATGCATACATGTTGACATATACACCCACATACTCGGTTACAGCTACATGTACATCATGCACACATACTGACATGTACACCCACATATTTTGCTATAGTTGTATATACCCTAAGTGGTATTGTTTTGACATGTGATATTGAGACGTTGACTATTGTGCTTATGAAATACATCATACATATTTTCTTACATGTAGATACATAAACCTTGCTACAATTACTCGGTTTCGGCTTACTTAAGTTGTGTACGCCTGTAGGCGTTACGTAGTTTAAGTGATGGTTACGAGCCTAATTTTTGGGTCGTGACAAAGGACACTGATTTCCCTAAATCGAGAGGTTTTGCCAAGGACACTGATTTCTCTAGGGTTAAGATGAATCGAGAGATTCCTGCAAAGAAACTGATTTCCTTGCGGATTAAGAGAATCCAGAGGTTCTCGTCAAGGACGCTAATGTCCCTGAATCGAGATATTTAACCAAGGACACTGTTTTCCCTAAGGTTAAGACGAATTGAAAGATTCCTGCAAAGACGCTGATTTCCCTGCGGGTCGAAACGAATCGAGAGGATCTCGCCAAGGACGCTGATTTCCCTGAATTGAGATATTTGTTAAATACACTTATTTCCTTGGGTTTGGTTGACTTGTTCTTCTTTTTGCGGTGTCTAGGTTGACGTGCTCCGCCTCCTGCGGTGTACTCCACTTTCTACGGTGTCAGGGTTGATGTATTTCTGAGACGGGGTCATTGGATAACGTATTTCCCAGACGTAGGTCATTGGCCGACGTATTTCCGCTTTCTATGGTATCGGGTTGACTCTAGGTTGTCTGTGAACCGTAGAGTCTTTGAACCGGGAACTTTGCCATGGCTCCGATTGGTGATGTCGCGTCCGTATCCTGCTGGAATGAGGAGGAACGTCGTTGTCGGTCTCCAGGCTGTAGATGTTGCCGTTGAGATCTGACGCTCTCTTTGACAGAGTCTGTCAGGAAATGTGGTTCCCTTTTCGTTTATGCCTATGGATTGTATATAGGGATCAGTATGGACTTACCTGTAGGGCAATAAAGGCTTAAGAGACAAGGTTAGGACCTGCCAGCTAAGACTTCCCAACTTTACGAGCCGTGAGGGTCTCATAAAGACTTTTCTCCCTACGAGTCGTGATGATCCCATTGGTGTATTTTCTCCTTAAGAGTCGTGAGGATTTCTAAGTGTGTTTTCTCTTGAGAGTCGTAAGGATCTCATGAGAGAATTTTTTCCCTTACAAATCGAGAGGACTCGTAAGTGAGTGTTTCCCTCCTTGTCGATGTTCGACTTTGGAGAGTGTGGCTCGTGAATAGTATTCAATAGTCCATCATAGACTGACTTGCAGGGCCCCAGTGCTTAGGAAACAGGTCCTTATCGCCATTGCCTAAGGCTTTTCCTTACGAGTCGAGACGAGTCGAGAAGTTCTCGTAAGAACATTATTTTCCTTACGAGTCGAGATGAATCGAGAAGTTATCGCAAGGATGTCCTAACGTCACAATTAACTCTTGCTAATAGAAGTCTGTTAGGGTCTGTGGTACTAGGGTTTTCTACCCGTCGCACCGTCGCGTTGGCTGGTGTATTCCTCGATACGCAATCTTGCTGTTCGAGTAGCCCCGCGACTTTCGTGTCTCTGATCCCTTCGGGGGATGGACAAGACGACTTCAAGTAATCTTCCAGGTAATATTATCATCGAAAGAGCAAGCGTTAGGGATATTTCATGTCGCATTTTACTTGAGGTTAGGCTCAGTTTGGGAGCCCCGATGAGTCATGACCACTCTGCGCTGGTGTGGGATGATCTCCGATAGTCTTTTCAGGTCTCATTTGAGTTGTCGTCAAGACCCTGAAGCGAAGGATTTTCCTTGGCTTCGTTTTTGACATTGTGTCTGCAATATTGCGATGAATGTCGAGGTTGTCTCTGGGTTGTCTGTGAACCGTCGAGGTTTGAAACTAGGGGACTTTGCCGTAGCTCTGTTTGTTGATGTCGCGTCTGCATCCTGCTGGAGGGGGAACGTTGTTGTTGATCTCTAGGCTGTAGATCTTGCCATCGAGATTTGGAACTAGGGACTCTGTCATGGCTCCGAGGTAGTCTCTAGGTTCTCTGTGAACCGTCGATATTTAGAACTAGGGGACTTTGCCGTGGCTCCGTTTGTTGATGTCGCGTCTACATCCTGCTGGAAGAAGAACGTTGTTGTTGATCTCTAGGCTGTAGATGTTGCTGTCGAGATCTGCCTCACTCTTTGACAGAGTCTGGTGGGGAAATATGGTCCCCCTTTTTTGTTTATGCCCATGAATTGTATACAGGGGTCAGTATGGACTCGCCTGTAGGGCAAAAAGTTTCATTCTTTCATTCTTTTTTTTTAATTTTATTTCTTTCCGCGATGCTCTATCATTTCAGCTTTTATATCGCGAATTTTGCGAGCCCAATCATTTCGGCTATTTTTTATGATGCCCAATCATTTCGGCTATTTTTCCTTTTACTCGCTGCTTTTTATTGCGAGTTGCCCAATCATTTCGGCTATTTTTGTATGCATACATTTTACTTGCTGGTTTTGTTGTAAGTTGCCCCATCATTTCGGTTATTTTATATCCATTTTTTGCTCGCTGACTTTTTGCCGCGAGTAAGGGACTCATGGTTTGATACCAATCTTAGCATCAGTATCGCTGCGACTGGAATATTGCCAGGAGCGAGTCATCATTTGCCGCCAAAGGACTTGGAATTTGTTACCGATTTAGGCATCAGCATCGCTACTATTGGAACATTGCCAGGAGCGAATCATCATTTGCCTCCGTTGATTCGAACAAAGGTGGCTTAGCAAATAGGGTTAGGATCGTTTCGACTAAGGCTTTTGACTTCATGAGCCATAAGGGTCTCATAAAGGTGTTTCTCCCTACGAGTCGTGAGGATCTCATAGGTATGATTTCTCCTTAAGAATCATGAGGATTCGTAAGTGTATGTTCTCTTGTAAGTCGTAAGGATCTTGCAAGAGTGTTTTCTCCTTGTAAATTGAGAGGACCTACAAGTGTTTGTTCACCAAATGAGGGCATTCCTCGTCGTTGGTCGGACTCGGCAAGGAAATGATTATTTGTGCCCGTGGATTGTATACAAGGGTCAGTATTGAACCGCTTGTAGGGCAATTTGGAAAAGGTGATGGCTTAAGAACTGGTTTAGATCCCTGTAGCTTAAGGTTTTTGAATCTTATGAGCCGTGAGGATGTCATAAAGTGTAATTTCTCCTTAGGAATCATGGGGATCCCTAAGTGTGTCGCTCCTTTGTGAGTCGTAATGATCTTACGCAGGTATTTTCTCCTTACAAGGTCGAGAGGAACTTGCAAGCGTGCACGAATTTTTTTATGAGCCCGCGCCCTCTCGGGTTTTCACAAACTCGTCGGTAGCCATGCTGTTTTTACTCATAGAGCCCTTTCGGGTTTTCATCCGTGCCCATTTTGCTTATGGACGTACCCTTTTTTATTATGAGTCTGCGCCCTTTCGGGTTTTCACAAACATCGCCGGTAGCCTTGCTGTTTTTACTCACGGAGCCCTTTCGGGTTTTCATCCATGCTCATTTTTCTTATGGACGTACCATTTTTTTACGAGTCTGCGCCCTTTCGGGTTTTCATAAACATCGCCGGTAGCCTTGCCGTTTTTACTCAAGGAGCCCTTTCGGGTTTTCATCCGTGCCCATTTTGCTTATAGACGTACCGTTTTTTTTTGGCGTCTGCCCTAGGATGCTGAGGTTTGTAGTAGTTTACAAATGTTTCGGTTAGTCGCTAGTTTTAGGACATTTCGGTCCATTGTTAGTTTAGGGACGTTTCGGTCCGTCGTTAGTTTAAGGGCGTTTCGGTCCATAGTTCATCCTGTATGCACGTGTATTTGTCGTGTGACGGGATACATAACGATAAAGTGGGATACACCCACTTAGGGTATGATTTAGTTTGGTTGGGGTGTTTTGTGATCCATCCCTACCGCGACTTCTTCCACTTGACGTCGACGCCTGGCTTTTTCGAATATGGCCATTTTGCGTTCTCGATCAACTTTGCTCTTCTGACGGGCTTCGTTTAGCAGCACGTCAATCAGCTCATCGGATGGTTCTAAGGATTTTGGTGCCGATTCTGCCCCCAACTTCTCTGCATCAGGAGCTTCTTTATCATCTATTGACGAGTGAGAGATCATGTGACAACTTGCCACGTAATCTTCGGGTTCTTCTGACGCGTCGTCTCCCTCGTCATTGTCATTGCCTCTGTTCTCAAGGATATGGTTGAGAAACTCATGGAGTGTGACTGGGGTCCACGCCTTTTGGTTGTATTCCTCCAGCACGTCAATATGCTTTTGTAGGTCAGTGCGCTTGTTATCCGGCTGCGCGGGCTTCTTGGTCTTCTTCTTCTTCGAAGACTTTGACTGCTGGACCTAGGTATTTTGCCTATTGCTACCAACTCTCGGTGTTGGGCGTGGTTTCAGCATTCCCTCAATGATCTCGGGCACTAGCGGACATTTCCACCTGATTGTGGGGCATGCTTGAAGATCCTTCAGCATTCTTTTCATTTTTGCGAAAGAACTACTTCCCACGGAGCTTCCTCTATGAATGAGCATGATGCCCCGGCGTATCTACCTTTTTAGGAGTGTGCTGTTGTGGCAGATTTACCTTCCAGTTTTCGGACAGCGCGAACTTGCCTTATTGGTACTGGTTTTCAACCCAGTTTTTGAAAACATGGCAGTCTTCGATCGGATGGACCAATATTCGGTGATATGGGCAGTAATTGGGATTGTTGACGTCGTTCGGTTGCAGTGGGTGTCTCGACTCCGGTAGAGTGATGAGCTCGTTGCGCACTGCCAGTTCGAACAGTCTCCTTGTTTTATCCCGGAGAAATGAATAAGGGCGTTTTAGTCTCTCGTTGAAGAGTCAATGTCTATCGTTTTGGCGATCAGCTGGTTTTAGACCGGTCGGCTGTTGCTGAGCATTGGCGACGAAAGTCGCTTTCCCTTTCCCCTTTTCATTCCGCGGCTCCACTTTCGAGGAAGACGGTCTATGGTCCATTTGATCCATTTGGGCCAGCTTGTTAATCAAGGCCTGGAAGGTAGTCGGCTTGAAAAACATCATGAACTGGGATATGGTCGCCTGCGGATCGAGGGTACCCACGAACATGCCTACTGCAGGAGCCTCTTTTATGCGCTATTCGCACTTCGACCATAGGTTCCGCCACCGTATCGCGTACTGAATCCATGTTTCACCTGGCTTCACCCTGGCATTAATCAATGCCGTGATCAGGGTGCGTTCGCTGGCGCTTGCGAACCGGTGAGTGAATAGCAACTCCATCTCTATAAACGTTTTAACGGAGTCATTCTATAGCTCTGATACCAACTTGGTCCGTAAGATTCCGTAAGGTTAATCCTAAGCTCTGATACCAACTTGTCACGACCCAATTTTGGTCCGTGACCGGCACTTAGATTGTATGGTATCTAAAGATATCGACACAATCTGAGTAAGCCAAAAACCAAGATCAAAACCCATTTTGCAGAAATTAGAAAATATTTAGTTTTTAAGTAAAAGAATGAAGTAGCATGCCGAATGATTTTTAAATAATAGAAGTTTTAACAACTGATTTTGAAACTTCGACAGTACTTCTTTTTTAATTATTAAATAAGCAGTTATAACGTGTGTAAATAAGTTGCATCCCTAGTTAGGAGCAAAACGATGCCAAACAGCGGATATCAATACACAAAAATAATACGGAACTCAAAATGAAGAATCTCAAGCATAAGTAAAAGAAATGTAATTTAACACAACTAAACGATCTCATCAGTCAAAATAAGATACATACCACCACATCTCGTTCTAAGTCAATTATATAGGGTCTGAAGGAGTAATACTAGATTCAATATACATAAACCAAAATAGGAGGTTACTGCGTAGGTAACCCACCCAGTAAAAAGAGCGATAAAAGCTGTTAAGTGGATCCGCACTGCTGCTACGCGTCCATACGACTCCTGCAAGGAACTATGGCACAACGGGGGATGAGTTGCCAACTCAATGAATAAAACTAACATATATCGGTTGATAATGTAAGTATGAAGAACTAGAACTAAAATCAACAAGGATGAATATAATGCATGATAATAGTTTACAGCATGAACATGTACTACTAAGTATATAAATCAAAACTGAAATCTCATCAATTATTTCCAAATAAGTTCATTTTCCGTGTCCAACATCGACACAAATCTTCTGTTTCCATCAGGCATCGTTCCCCGAATGATCCTGTAAATCAATAACACCGGTCGGTATCATCTAGATATCCGCCCTGTTCATAACTGTCTCCGGTATCGAGTATCCTCGCTAGGCTTCCCGCCTCAAATGCGGCTTTCCTGCCCCTCGGTCTCGACCGGGTCCACCATGAATCCGACTGTATAGCTCCCCCACTCAGTCTGGATAACGTAAAAATCCGCGACCGTATAGCTCCCCCACTCGGTCCAGAATAAAACCAAATCATAAAAACAATATCTCATGGTGGACATCTCACATCAGCATGAAGAATCACTGAATGTACTTAATAGTATATAAAAACTCAAAACCATAAATCCTCAATAATCCAATGCATCTTATATCAAACTACTAATACTTGAATATGAAACATGATATCATTTTTGCAAAGTAACTACCATTATTGATTCTTAAGGTATAATAGGAATCATATTTAACATAATAAATTCTAAGTGTGTAGGTAACATGTTAATATCGACGAGGTGTAGTCTAACATGTAGATATGTGCATATGCAGCATGACTCGTCGATAATTGTGCAGTGTTCTAACAGTTATTAACATGACGATGTATATGTATATGAATGCATATGGTCAACTTTATATACAAAGGCAAAAATTTTATTTAAACTTAAACTACGAGCATATCACGCCATCCATACAAAATCCCCCGGTAGATGTTTAGTCTAATCACCAGAATACGTCGAATCTACTCAGAAATCATTGTGAAGATACTTGCGAAGCATAGACACGTGAAACACTGGATGCACATCGAGAAAACTCGGTGGAGTGCTAAACGATAAGCTACAGCACCCACTCTCTCCAGAATTTCATAGGGTCCGACATATCTGGGGCTGGGTTTCCTCTTTTTCCCAAAACGCATCACACCCTTCATCGGAGATACACGAAGAAACACATGGTCTCCCACATCAAACTCGAGTCTACGACGGCGTCGATCGGCATAAGATTTCTATCTGGACTGGGCCGCTCTCATTCTGTCCCGTATCAACTGGATCTTTTCTGTAATCTCATGTACTATCTGCGGTCCCAAAATGCTACTCTTGCAGAGTTCTGTCCAGCAAACGGGTGATCGACACTTTCTCCCATATAAAGCTTCGTAGGGTGCCATCTGGATCGTCTCCTGAAAACTGTTGTTGTAAGAAAATTCTATCAACGGTAAGTGACGATCCCAACTGCCACCGAAATCAAGACTGCAGGCTCGAAGCATATCCTCTAGAGTCTATATGGTATGCTCTGACTGACCATCTATCTGCGAGTGAAAACTGTAGGGTTTCTAGGCACACTCATAAGGTTCCACAATGCATCAACCATGCCAAAATCAAATTTTTGTGTGCCTAACAACTCTATGCAAGATCGTTAACTAGAGGTAAGGCGAAAAACATGCAAGTTAACTACTTTAACTACAAGTGAAAGGGACTACAACCTTTGTAGATCCGGTCCTCCACTTCTAAAGCTCCGTGACGATGTCCCTTCACTGCGATCATCGGAATCTCGGACTCTAGCGATGGTTTCGTCGGAGAAATGAGCGGGCTAGGTCGTTGATTTCGATGCCGAAGATGATCTACATCGAGGCGACTCAAACTCAAGCTCCATCTTCACTTGGTCATGAACCTTGTGAAGAAAACACCATATACAACATGGCAAGTGGTAGAGGATGAAGAAATAGGAAGTGGGTTCACTTTGGATTTGGATTTCTCACTTGATTTCTTCACTTGGAATTTTCAAGAAAGCTTTCTTCTTCATGAAGAAGAAGAAGAAGGAAAAAGAAAAAGGATTATTCAAAAATAATAAATCAAGTGAAGACTTATCATAATGCAACCATGGGTGAAGTTAACTCATATAGAGAGCAAACCATAGTTTAGATAAATGGTTAGGTCAAAGGATAAAAACAAAATGGTTAAGACTTTGTCAAAGTTGCTTGAAGTATCATGAAACTTCTAGCAAAGAAAGAAAAGCCCCATTTAGTTTTTTAACCAAAATAAATAAATAAATAAGTTAAAACCCTAACCATTAACCTAAACATGGTTTAAAGCATACACACACCCAAGTTTGCATGTATCATCAAACATGATCAAACTAGTGCACAAACATATATCATATATACAAAGTGCACAATCTAGTGAGAAAAATAATCTTAAGTGAACCAATACTAGTTAATGTAAAGTAATATATCAAATATATAATTATACATTAAATAATTAAATCAATACTTGATTTAATGATCCGGTCATACTGCATATAACCGACTAATATCAAGTGTATCAATATATCGAATCAACAATTGATTCGGTAACCCGGCTATATCTCATATAACCGTTCGATGATACAAATCGCGAGAATAGAATTCAGTATCACATACTAGTATTATTCTCGGTCCCGTACATATCTCATATGCGCTCCTATTTCGTTTCGCTTGAGCCAGGAAACCTCTGTGTAGGACTCTAAAGACTCGTCAATACGCCGGCAGTAGGTGATGATCATATCAAACACCCATAAGCCGCAAGCGGTCTGTTAAACATAACGGCCACCCGGGTATTGAGCGATCAGAAGATCAAAGAGCAAGCCCGCTCACACTCCTGTGAATCCAACCAGTAACACTTACCGCACAGTCCGGTCTGTTCGTCTGATATGTCGCATATCTCGCCTAGGGGTGGTAAACGTCAGACCCCGGTAGCTTCATAAGTCATGCCGATGTAAGGTCCATAACAAGCATGAAACTACTGGTAACACTTACCAGTAAATCAGTGCAACCCTGGCCAGGGATTTCCAGTTATGGCCAGTCGAGCATAGCGCAACATCAACCCCCAATACCGGAAGAGACGAATCCCCTCCTATCGCTCATTGCCTCCATGTGAATCGGGACTGTACCCAAAAACCACCTGTTTGCACGACTCAGTAGAGCCGTAGTTGGATGGAAATCAAAGCACAGTGGGATACACACAAGACTCTATGACGATCTCGGGTCAACAGACTAAGCTGTACTAGTGTCACCAGAGAACTGCCATCTGATGTAAGGTATAATACCATCTGGGAGTTCTCGGCGAGTCCGTTCAGTGTACCCAGTCTCCACTGAGCACCCGCATACCGTCTCTGATGTCAAACACCAATGGATATGGGATCATCTATCACCCATCACATGGATCGAGAAGATATACGCTAATCTACTCTGGAATATCGATGCCCCGTCTCGATATTCCCATGACTAGGAACATTGAAGGATGTACTCATTGACTACCCAGGCCCCACTAGTATGATCTGCATCATAGTCCTGGAAGTCGAGCACACATCCTAAGGGCTTTATCAACATGTAATAGAGAGACTGCAAGTATGCATGTTAAGATAAAGAGAAACCAGATAGCGTGCTATCATGTCGAGCAAGAAAGTCCTACCTATATATGTCCCAGCATCCATTACAATATACATCTCATGTACAGTAATGGCCTCTAGGGCATACATATAACTAACAATCTCCCACTTGCACTAGGGCCATCTGTAGCAGTGGTTGCAGTATCACATACTCAACTATCCCATATAAGTCTCTCTCTGGGAAAAGGCCTTTGTGAGTGGATCCGCCGTGTTGTCCTCTGAGTCTACTCTCCTAACCTCGATCACCCTGGAGATCAACTATCTCCATGATCAGGTGATGCTGCCTCAAAAAATGTCTGGGTCACTGATGGGATCGGGGTTCCTGGGCCAAAGCCACACTTCCATTGTCACACAATGGTAGGAACCTAGTTCATCTCATGGACTTATATACACCCAAACTTCCTCTTTGGTAGTATCTTTGATAGCGATGTCACCTACCTTTATCGTCTAGTGTGCCACAGTATCTAGCTTGGAACTCTTCCAACATACCGTCCCTCCACTGAGGGTAAAGACAATGCCTGCGACTGACATTCAGTCGTCCTTATCACCTTGGAACCTTTCCAGTGATTCTTCCCAGGATCAACTGATACCATCTCATTACAACTAGTGAGAATCCTAACATCCATTTAGATCTATCTCATAGATCCAAAACCCAAGATTTAGGAGGTATCATTTTGATCCTATATGGAGAATCCATGTGATAATAGGAGATTGATCGATCGTAGTATAGGAAACTCTTTTCCTATCAAGAGTATGTTGTCCACGTACAATACGAGGACGACCACCCTACTCTCTACTACCCTTTTGTATGTACAAGGTTCATCTACCATTTTGATGAAGTCAAACTCTTTGACTACCACATCAAAACAAACGTTCCAACTCCGCGATGCCTGCTTTATCCTGTAAAGCAACTTGCACACTTTTCCGCTGCTCCCACTGTTTACGAAGCCCTCTGGCTGTGTACTTATAGACATTCTCTTCTAAATCAGTATTTAGAAAAGCAGTCATGACACCCAACCACCAGATATCGTAGTCATGGTATGTAGAAATGTTAAGTAGGATCCGGATGGACTTAAGCATAGCTACTGGAAAAAGGTTTCATCATTATCCACGCCTGGTCGATGATGAAAACCATTAACAAGTCTAGCTTTGAAAGTCTCAACTTTTCCATCTACATCAAGTAATCTTCTCAAGATATACTTGCTCCTGATGGGGATTTAACCCTTCAGATATTGCAACCAAAGTCCATACTTCGTTGGTGTACATGGATTCCATCTCAGATCGCTAAGCATCCAGCCATTCTTACATAGTCCCTACTCTTGATGGCCTACTCGAAACTAGTTGGGTCATCATCTCATGATGCATTCCTCGCTCCCACTGTCATCGAGAAACCAAAGTATCTCTCAGGAGGATGAGGAACCCTGCTAGATCAGCGGAGAGGCTGAGGTTCGTCGGGGACCATTGAATCCTTTGGTTCTATCAAATCATCATTTGTAGTTTGTATAACTGGAACTCCTTCCAGTTCTACAGAAGTGACCTTGCCTCGATCTTGTCCGTATTTTTCTTTTGACATAGGCCGGACAATCCTTAATCTTAATTTACTTAAGAGATGGGCTCTTCCCATACCATATCTCATATGGAGTAGTAGGCATTGATTTGATTCGAACCTAATTCAAATAAGTATGCAGCTTCTTAAGTGCATAACCCCAAAAAGAAACATGTAACTCAGTAGTACTCATCATAGAGTGCACCATATCATATAGGGTGTGATTGCTCTGCCCCGATACACCGTTGTGCTGTGGTGTATACAGAGGAGTAATGCTGAGAGAGAATCTCATTCTCCTTTAGAATAGTCCAAGAATTCCATGCCTAAGTATTCTCCTCCCTGATCTCATCATAGGACATAATACTTATACCTGTATTGGTTCTCTACTTCTAACTTATATTCATTGAATTTCTTAAAAGCTTCAGACATGTGTTTCAACAGGAACATGTGTCCGAATCTTGAGAGATCATCAGTGAATGTAAGGAAGTACAAAGGACCAGTCCCGGCATGTGTAGACAGGGGACCTTACATACATCATCATGTATCAATCCCTAGAGTTCACTAACTCTTTCTCTGTTTCCAGTAAACGGAACTATGGTCATCTTATCTTTGTGACATGACTGGCAAGTTTCACAAGATGTAAATTCAAACTGATTTAAATATGCATCTAAATGTAACTTTAGCTAGTCGGGTCACATTGATATGACCTAGTCTACAATACCTCAAGAAGGAATCGTTCAATTCTGAACTCTTCCTCTTGTGTGTGTTTTATACATTAAGAACTGTGGTCTGATTTAGAATGTATATGCTTTTAGATAACGTGCCTGAACCGATCAACTATTGATATAGGAAATGTTCAAAACATTATCCAACAATACAAAATTATATCTTTCTTTAGTTAATAAAGAGACTGATATGATGTTGTATATCAGGTTCGGTATCTAATAACATTCGTTCAGAATCAGTGTATTCTGGTAATACAGGGTGATAGTGACCAACAGACTTGGCTGCAACACTTGCACCGTTTTCTGTCTCATGAAACTTATCACCCGTTCTCAGTTCTCTATCTTTCTGTAGCCCTATGTAACAGATTACATATCTGGGATCCTGATTCGGTATCAAATACCCAGGACGTAGAGGATACTGAGAAACAGTTCTTTGTAATGAACGCACCCGAAGAAGATGCATCATAATGCACTTTCTTCGTTTGGGCGGCACGGGAATTCTGGTAATCCTCAATTTCCCGCTCGGTCTTATAACAATTATAAGTTGGAGCGGGACCAACGTTCCCCAGCTCAGTATAACAAGCGGGTTCGGTCAATACATCCATATTATATCTTGATTAAGGCGTGACATGGTCGCTACCTGGAGAGAGAGAGAGAAGAAAACACTCTGCGTGCGCTCTTGCAAGATTATATTGGTTATTTATTTTATCTAATCAGGATGGCTCCCACTGTTTTTATCAAATCTTCCTTCAAACCCTAAAAGGAAAGACTAGCCGGGATTAATTACACTCTACAAATTCGCCAATCTTTCAGCCAGGCCAGTGCCGGTACTTTGAGGGAGGTTCCCCGTGCTTTCGCACGGACCTAATTAAAGTAAACCTCGTTTTCCCAGGGGCGTAACCCCGTTGACACCTTTCTAGACACCTACTTGATCGACTAATTGTAAAGTGCAAAACTCTCCCAGGAGTAACAATTACTCGCAGTGGGTATCGGGATCCAACTATCATATAGAAGGTATGCAATCTCATTGCAAATTTCAACACTTGAAACTCCCGATAAAGGTTTTTACCCCTAGCACTTATGACCTTAACTATGGTCAACAAATCATAAGCACTAGTCAAGTTCTACCCGTCATTTCGTGATTAATTAGACCCACTCACATGACCCTTAACTAAGGTCAACAAAGTCACGCGACTGTCCTAACTAATCGTATCATATGCGGTGTAGGAAGACATCACTTAGCTACCGTACACTGTGCCTTGACTATGGTCAACAAACACAGCACGAATACTAAGTACTCTACTTCCTAAAATGACGGAGGGTTGCGGATGGTTTTTAATAAAACCTTTAACGCTTTGAACTTGTTCTCGTTGCAGAATCAAATGGTTTTTAAATTGAGTGTTTTTGAGGCCTTCCTAGTTTTGCTAAAAGGGTCACTCCCGGTGAAGGGATCGTCGGCCCTTTCCTCATCGAATAAGGTGCATGATATATCACATATACCGCTGTGCAAAGCAAAAACTATAGAAGCAATCAAAAGACAAACCGAGGGTTGTAGCATCTGCCAGTTATTGCTAAAGGGGTCACTCCCGGTGAAGGGATCTCGGCCCTTTCCTTATCGAATAAGGTGCAGGATGTTCTACAAGGAACACCGCGATGCAAAGCAAGAACTGTAGCTACCTGTTTTATTTTTGAAATTCGATTCCACAACATCTTTTAGGTTTATTTTCTTTCATTAATCTCATTAATGAATGTCCCATCATTTAAGTCCACCTAAACATCACAGATAAATACAACGTACACTTATGCCATCTGCATTCGCCTCGATGCCCTGTCTGCACCGTTAGGTTAGGTAACTAACGGCAGAGCGGGGCAGGGCTAGCGCGGGTGTAAAACATAAGCAATGTCTATATAATATATCATATATAGTATATACAGTATCCATCTAAACAAATCACATGATCACATCACAGATAACGCAGCAGAAAATATCATATGAAATATTGGATATACTAGGACGGACATGAAATATTGGATATACTAGGACGTCCGTGTTTTATTTTGAGCCTGTATAAAATACGGATTCCACGGTCGTGATGAATAGACAATCCCACACCCCTAGACCCCTACGAGAGCGGAAAGCAACCCTATCAATTCTAGAGTTAGGAGACCCGGACTCGACTCCTCGAGATGGTCTCTCTCTGGACCCTAGAACCCGGTTACTTGTGCTCCCTGCCTTGGGTCTATCCTAATGCGGAAAAGTAAATAATATACAATGGTGACATAATCCTCAACCCGGAAGTGCCCCAATAAAAGAATATTACATACAAGTTTAATATACATGAATGAAAATGAAAACTCTCATCTCACATAAAACCCCCGGGCTATTCAAACACGACGATCCAATATAACATAACCAGCAACACATAACATCACATGTCATCAACGTAAGTAAATATGCTCATCCCAATTGTCGTTGACATATAGCAATGAAACCGGCGATATCACATATTACACTTACGGTCGCAGAAAAGAAAGTGTAAAACTACAACAGTTGGAATCCGCAACCTTCTTAGACATCGCATGCCTAATCAAATGAATTCCTTAGACATCGCATGCCTAACAATTATAAACCCCGCATTTTAGTCTCATTATCGAAAACTCTTTTTAATATCAAGTCGGGCAATTCAACAAGATTCTCGACATCCTGAACGAATGCTCATCGCAAACTTTAGTAGAAGGCCGCATCCCCGATACCGTCGACGAAGTGCACCAAGGCGGAACACCGCTGCCGCGAGCACCCGAACGGATGCTCTCGGCGACGGGGTTCTCCTACAGTCACTTTGTCGGGGCTATGGGGCGTGGCTGTCTATTAAGTTTACCGGCGAGTATCCGCGTATGCTACGTGATTGCGACGGACTTTTGATCGCATCAAAATCCGGTGGCAACCAATCATTTGAGACTAAACTGCTAGATTTATAACATTCAAATGTTGTTGATTCCAATTATTGTATCACATTCCAGATAAAAAGACAATGTTAAACTTTCCGATCGAACAATCAAACACCCAAGTTTTCCCGAAAGGCTCAATACATGAAATAAGTTTAAAAACATCCACTTCATGCCACAGTACCAACGGTCTAGCCGTAGAAGGGTCAAGCCAACGCCTCACATGTGGCACGCCGTACTGCCCCAAACCCTAAGGTTCAAAGGGCAGTTCAAGACGGTCACATAATCGAGTTAAGGTTTGTTGTCTTCTAGAGGGTCCATCGCGTTACTTGCACTACTTAGACGTTCTTAAACTACGGAAAAATCCAACAATTGGAAATTTCCCGGCAGGGGAAAAAGTGGGTTATTTATATCCGGTCGAACTTTTTAACACGTTCTAAAATATCCGGAAAAACATATAGACGAAGTTAAACTTTCGATCGAATCAACGAACTCCCAATACAACCCAGAAAACTCAACTGTTGACTAGAATTTAAAAATTCCCAGAAAACACAGGAAATTCAGTTGGGCATTACTGTACAGAACACGTGAAAAGAGTCACCTTTATGGCCGCGGAACCGCCGCTCAAGCCAGGGTGGGGCCGCGGTTCCGCGGCTCATTGGTCGATATAGGCGCACGTGCTGCACAGTAACTCCTAAAAAACCCTGCTGTATTTTCTGGATATTTTTAATTCACAAAAATCCACAATTTCAGAAAATGTACAGAAAGGGGTCAAGTTTAGGGTTTCGGGGTTCGATCGAATTTCAAATATCGTCTACACTTCGCCTAAAGCTCTAGCTAGGCTCTGATACCACTGTAGGGTTCCTAGGCACACTCATGAGGTTCCACAATGCATCAACCATGCCAAAATCAAATTTTTGTGTGCCTAACAACTCTATGCAAGATCGTTAACTGGAGGTAAGACGAAAAACATGCAAGTTAACTACTTTAACTACAAGTGAAAGGGACTACAACCTTTGTAGATCCGGTCCTCCACTTCTAAAGCTCTGTGACGACGTCCCTTCGCTGCGATCATCGGAATCCAGGACTCTAGCGATGGTTTCGTCGGAGAAATGAGCGGGCTAGGTCGTTGACTTCGATGCCGAAGATGATTTACGTCGAGGCGACTCAAACTCAAGCTCCATCTTCACTTGGTCATGAACCTTATGAAGAAAACACCCTATACAACATGGCAAGTGGTAGAGGATGAAGAAATAGGAAGTGGGTTCACTTTGGATTTGGATTTCTCACTTGATTTCTTCACTTGGAATTTTCAAGAAAGCTTTCTTCTTCATGAAGAAGAAGAAGAAGGAAAAAGAAAAAGGATTATTCAAAAATAATAAATCAAGTGAAGACTTATCATAATGCAACCATGGGTGAAGTTAACTCATGTAGAGAGCAAACCATAGTTTAGATAAATGGTTAGGTCAAAGGATAAAAACAAAATGGTTAAGACTTTGTCAAAGTTGCTTGAAGTATCATGAAACTTCTAGCAAAGAAAGAAAAGCCGCCATTTAGTTTTTTAACCAAAATAAATAAATAAATAAGTTAAAACCCTAACCATTAACCTAAACATGGTTTAAAGCATACACACACCCAAGTTTGCGTGTATCATCAAACATGATACAAACTAGTGCACAAACATATATCATATATACAATGTGCACAATCTAGTGAGAAAAATAATCTTAAGTTAACCAATACTAGTTAATGTAAAGTAATATATCAAATATATAATTATACATTAAATCATTAAATCAACACTTAATTTAATGATCCGGTCATACTGCATATAACCGATTAATATCAAGTGTATCAATATATCGAATCAACATTTGATTCGGTAACCCGGCTATATCTCATATAACCGTTCGATGATACAAATCGCGAGAATAGAATTCAGTATCACATACTGGTATTATTCTCGGTCCCGCACATATCTCATATGCGCTCCTATTTCGTTTCGCTTGAGCCAGGAAACCTCTGTGTAGGACTCTAAAGACTCGTCAATACGCCGGCAGTAGGTGATGATCATATCAAACACCCACAAGCCGCAAGCGGTCTGCTAAACGTAACGGACACCCGGGTATTGAGTGATCAGAAGATCAACGAGCAAGCCCGCTCACACTCCTGTGAATCCAACCAGTAACACTTACCGCACAGTCCGGTCTGTTCGTCTGATATGTCGCATATCTCGCCTAGGGATGGTAAACGTCAGACCCCGGTAGCTTGATAAGTCATGTCGATGTAAGGTCCATAACAAGCATGAAACTACTGATAATACTTACCAGTAAATCAGTGCAACCCTGGCCAGGGATTTCCAGTTAAGGCCAATCGAGCATAGCGCAACATCAACCCCCAATACCGGAAGAGACGAATCCCCTCCTATCGCTCATTGCCTCCATGTGAATCGGGACTGTACCCAAAAACCACCTTTTTGCACGACTCAGTAGAGCCATGGTAGGGTGGAAATCAAAGCACAGTGGGATACACACAAGACTCTATGATGATCTCGGGTCAACAGACTAAGCTGTACCAGTGTCACCAGAGAACTGCCATCTGACGTAAGGTATAATACCATCTGGGAGTTCTCGGCGAGTCCGTTCAGTGTACCCAGTCTCCACTGAGCACCCGCATACTATCTCTGATGTCAAATACCAATGGATATGGGATCATCCATCGCCCATCACATGGATCGAGAAGATATACGCTAGTCTACTCTGGAATATCGATGCCCCGTCTCGATATTCCCACGACTAGGAACATTGAAGGATGTACTCATTGACTACCCAGGCCCCATTAGTATGATCTGCATCATAGTCCTAGAAATCGAGCACACATCCTAAGGGCTTTATCAACATGTAATAGAGAGACTGCAAGTATACATGTTAAGATAAAGAGCAATCAGATAGCGTACTATCATGTCAAGCAAGAAAGTCCTACCTATATATGTCCCAGCATCCATTACAATATACATCTCATGTACAGTAATTGCCTCTAGGGCATACATATAACTAACAAAAAGCTGTACTAAAACTCAATCGTGTACCTAGATCCTCTTGAAGTTTCTGCCATAGCCGGCTGGTAAACTGTGTACCCCTATCAGACACTATGCACGTCAGAACTCCATGCAATCGCACAATCTCGTCAATGTAGATCTGAGCATACTACGCATATCCGAACGTTGTCTTTACTGGAAGAAAGTGAGCTGTCTTTGTCAATCTATCTACAATCACCCAGATGGAATCATACCCTCTTCTAGTCCTGGGTAGACCCATAATGAATTCCATGGAGATTTGCTCCCATTTCCACTTCGGAATAGGTAAGGGTTGTAACTCTTCTGCCGGCCTTTGGTGCTCGGCCTTGACTTGATGACAACTCAAGCATCTCGAAACAAACTCCGCGTCATCTCTCTTCATTCCTTCCTACCAATAGACCTCTTTCAAGTCATGATATATCTTGGTGGAACCAGGATGAATACTATATGCTGACCGATGGGCCTCCTCTAAGATCTCACATCTCATTCCCTCCAAATCCGGCACACAAAGACGAGTCCCAAATCGTAATACTCCACGGTCATCTATCACGAACTCAGACCCTCTACCCTGTCTAACCTGACCCATGATCTCCGACATACGAGCATCTGCGGGCTGTGTCTCTCGAATACGATCCAATAACTGAGGACGGGTGCGAACATGAGCTAACTGTCCTCCTGTCGATGTGAACTCAAACTGTACACGGCTATCACACAGAATCTGCCAGTCTGCAGAAGACTGTCTCTGCATAGTGCACAAATGAGATAAGCTACCTCCAGGCCTCCGACTCAAAGCATCTGCTACAACATTTGCCTTCCCCGGATGGTAAAGAATCTCGCAATCGTAATCCTCTACGAGTTCTATCCATCGACGCTGCCTCAGATTCCGAACCCGCTGCTGAAAAAATATATTTTAAGCTCTTGTGGTCTGTGAATATTTGGCATGACTCACCGTACAAGTAATGCCTCCAAATCTTCAATGCGAATACCACAACAGCCATCTCTAAGTCATGAGTGGGGTAGTTCTGCTCGTGCCTCTTCAGCTACCGCGAAGCATAAGCGACAACCCTACCGTACTGCATCAACACACATCCTAAGCCCACTCAAGAGGCGTCACAATAAACAACAAAACCACCTGACACAGAAGGTAAAAATAAGACTGGTGCAGTCGTCAAGCGAGTCTTCAACTGCTGGAAAATCTACTCACACGCCTCTGTCCAAAGAAATGGAACCCCTTCCTGGTCAATTCGGTCAGTGGTGCAGCGATCCGAGAAAAATCCTGCACGAAACGTCGGTAATAACCGACCAGACCCAAGAAACTGCGAACCTCTGTAACTGACACAGGTCTGGGCTAGTGCTGTACTGCTTCGATCTTCATTAGGTCCACACGTATACCATCTCTCGTAACTACATGACCCAAGAAATCCACACTATCCAGCCAGAAAGCGCACTTTGAGAATTTAGCGAACAACTGGTGTTCCCTCAAAATCTGCAATGTAATTCGCAAGTGTTGCTCATGATCCTCTCGTCAACGGGTGTACACAAGAATATCATCAATGAACATGATAATGAACAGATCAAGAAACGAACTAAAAATGCAGCTCATCATATCCATGAAAGCTGCTGGGGCATTGGTGAGCCCGAACGACATCACCAAAACTCATAATGCCCGTATTGTGTATGAAAAGCAGTCATTCGGAATGTCATTCTTCCGAACTCTCAATTGGTGATACTCTGACCGCAAATCGATCTTCAAGAAATAGCCAGCTCCCTGCAGCTGATCGAATAAGTCATCAATACGAGGTAGTGGATACCTATTTCGCACAGTAACTCGATTCAGCTGCCTGTAGTCGATGCACAATCTCATGCTGCCGTCCTTCTTTTTAATGAACAAGATAGGAGCTCCCCACGGCGATACACTCGGACGAACAAGTCCTCTATCCAACAACTTTAGCAACTGACCTTTGAGTTCCTTCAACTCCGTCGGAGCCATCCGATAAGGTAGTATAGAAATAGGCCCCACCCCCGGAATCAAGTCAATGCAAAATTCGATATCGCGATCAGGCGGTAATCCTTGTAATTCAGTAGGAAACACCTCCGGAAATTATCGCACGATTGGAACCTGGTCCAACGGGACTTTAGCGGCTCCTACGTCCTGAACAAACGCTAAGAACCCACGACAACCCTTCTTCAAGAGCCGTCCTGCACAAAGAGCAGAAATCATGTTGGCAGGAGTTATACTATAGTCTCCCTGCGCAACAAAAATAGGTTCGCCTGGAAAACAGAATCTGACCGCTTTCCCTCTACAATCTACATAAGTATGACAAGCGGCCAACCAATTCATACCAAGAAGTAGATCAAAATCTAGCATATCCAGGAGAATCAAATTGACTAACAAATCCCTATCACCAATACGTACTGAACAGACCTAAATACGTGTCGAGCTGCAAAAGAATCTCCCACAAGAGTAATCACAACTAGCGGTAACTCCAAAAACAACGACTCTCTCCTCAGAGAAAGTGCAAAGTGTGCAGGCATATATGAATGCGTAGAGCCGGGATCAAATAAAATATGTGCGTAGATACAGGTTCCAATAATAAAAGAAACACGCGCATCGAAAGAAAACACTGAAAGAATACCTGTCACGACAACGTTCGACGCCTGCGCGTCCCGAGGAGTCAACACAAAAGCTAAAGCCTGTCCTCTATTAGAAACCAACTATCGTCTGCCTCTGCCTTCTCGTCCTCTCGAAATATGACCGCCACAACCATGGCCTCTATGGGCATTGATCTAGCGTGGAACAACAGGTGTAGGAAGTAATGTGCTCGTAGGAAATGGTGAAGGTGGTGAAATCACGTATGAGACCGATGCTTCACCCTGTCGCTTCACGGCACAATTTCTAATAAAGTGATATGATCTCCCACACCTGAAACATCCTTGTGATAGCTGTTGATAATGTGGGTAAAAGCGATATAACTGGTCTATAAAGAATCAGCCATGGCCTCTACGAACACGCCTAGGAGCGGATATATCAGTACGAATCCGCCTTGGTCTCGGAACAACCATAAGTGGAGCAATGTTCGATCTCCGTGCTCGACTAATCTCTATCAAGGATCTAATCATTTGGCGTAAATCCTGAGCACTCGCCTCTAGCCTAGCTATAAGATCAACAGAGGGTGGATCAATCTGTCCATGAAAGATAGGCGTACTGCCTTGGTCGGTCCTCTTCTCAGATGAGCCCGCTCCAATCTCAGCTCTGCCAGCGGCCCTCTGAGCCCTAGTAGTCATCGGCGGCATAGTGGTTGGGGTATGAAACAGGATTGATAAGGACATTGCAATCGAATCACAGGATACATGTGTTCCCCTCCGAAAGACGGCCGACGACGCGAGGACGTCTTGCCTGAGATTCGGGGCAGATGCTATTTGGTTTTATCCGTCTACCTCTCCGAAGATGCCAAGTTGATTTATGGCACCGTGTATCGGAGGTTTAGACGGATGCGGCCGATATAGCAGATTTCATCATATTCCCCCTCGCTTGAGGGGGTTTTGATTGTGGGGACGCTCTTCCCTGCAGGCGCAAGCCCCTGCAGTTAATTACGCTACCACATCACGGTAACAACTTTCTCCTTCTCCAGAATTTCACTTCGTGTCGTGTGTGTTTGTTTTGTTTGTGGTTGCCCGTGGATTGTATACGGAGACTAAGCGATATCGTCGCCCGTAGGACGTGGATTAGTCCAAATCCGTATTTACTTAGATTTGGGTTTGGTGTTTTAGTTTAAGGATACGTTAGCCGTATTGAGGCTAAGATCAACTTAAACGTTTGTTAAGGATACATTAGTCCTGTTTAAGACTAAGATCGACTTAACGTGGTGATCCGTTTAATATATGGCCATCGGGACTCATCACCTCTCTGACGTCGTTGAAGGATTACAACGATAGGTGTCAGAGGAGTTTAGAGATGTACCCTTGAGCCAAAGTCGATTTGGAGTTTTATAGTCCATTTGAATGTTTAAGGATCCGTTAGCCGTATTTGGGGCTAAGATCAACTTAAACGGGATCGTTTAGATCCGACAAAAGAGCATTTGGAGGCTCTATTGCTCCAGTTTAGGGACGTGGTGGTCCATATTCCAGTTTAGGGACGTAGTGGTCCATATTCCAGTTTAGGGACATAGTGGTCCATCATTAGTTTAAGGACGTTTCGGTCCAACATTAGTTTAAGGACGTTTCGGTCCAACATTCCCATTTTGGGGTAAATATTAGTTTAAGGATGTTTCGGTCCACGAGTTTAAGGACCCCGCAGTCCATATTGATGTGTGGTCGTCGGGACCCGTCACCTCTCTGACGTCGTTGAAGGATTGCAACGATAAGTGTCAGAGGAGTTCGGAGATGTACCCTCGAACCAGATATAAATTGATTTAGGGAGCAGCCGTGCTCAGTCAATTTAATTTGAGGACTTATGGCCATGACTGGGCTAAGCCCAGTTTCAAGATTCTTTTTTCTTTGGCCTATTGGACCTGTGCTAGGCCCTTGCCCGTTTACTGTATTATTTTTCTTTATTTTGGTTGGGCTCTGGCCCTTTTTTAAAATGCATAGCATTTTTTATTAGGCCTGTTAGGCCTTTTAATTGGGCTCTGTCCCTTTTCTTAATAATGCGGAGCATTAAATACTCTGACAGTGCCCCACGTGGCTTGTCAGGCGCTTTGCGCCAATTAATGAGCGCAAGCGCAACAGCGCAGTGCGCTGCGTCAGTGCGCTGCGCTGTTGCACTGCTGACACGTGGCGCTTCCTGGCGGCTTGCGCAATAGTGCAGTTTTGGCAAGTGCCAGGCACTGTTCTTATTCTTTTGGATCAATTTTAGATCAAAGAAAACAAGTTTTTTCTTGTTTTTCTTATTTCAGGGAACCAAGAGGTTCATAAAAGTGCAAAGCACTATTTTTTATTTTGTTTTTTATTAAAGATCATTGATCTTGTTCTTAGATCAATGATCTATCAGAAGAAATTCTTCTATCATAAAGGTTTTTTTTTTACCTTTCTTCTTGAGATTTCTTCAAAGCTCTCTCTCTGTTTGAAAATTTCGATTTCTCACAAATGTTCCTCCTCATGCTTTTGAATTGAGGTCTAGGGTCATTTTTATAGTGCCCATAAATTAGTTAAATTTGTTAAAGAGATCTTTCTCTGAGTGATTTGGGGAATTTTCCCCACCGTTGGATCTTTGATCCAAGGGCTTCTGTTTTACAGAAGAAAATCTTCTTGTTTTAACAAGAACAGAAAGATCTTATTAGAATTTTAATTCTGTTTGGCGTAAACGCCACAGCGCTTGACACGTGTCGCGCAGCGCTTGCGCGGTTGTGCTTGCGCAACTGCGCAGACACGTGTCGCGCAGCGCAATGCTTGCGCGGCTGTGCTTGCGCAGCTGCGCAGACACGCGTCGTGCAGCGCAGCGCTTGCGCAGCTGGGCTGTGCTGCGCGACACGTTGCGCAGACACGTATCGCGCAACGCCTACGCAGCTGTGCCTGCTCAACGCCTGCGCAGCTATGCCTGCGCAACTGCGCAGACACGTGTCGCGCAGCGCAACGCTTGCACAGCTGTGCATTGCTTCCTTTACTTTTATTTTTAAAGAGCCTTGCTCTGATTGGACGCGCTGCCTCGGGCGCTGCGCTGACGCATCAACTTCTGACACGTGGCACGTTGCGCGCAGCGCACGGGATCTGAATCGTTGCTTCATTTACTAAACTTTAAATTTTCAAAGTAGAGTTTTGCTCTGATTGGGGGAAGATGAAGCGTTGCTTCATCTTCCGCCTTGGAATTCGAACAGAGCTTTTCTCTGATTGGGGTAAACAAATTCCCCCCCACCGTTGTGCTTACGTGGCCCCAAACGCAAGCGCAACGGTGGCAGAATTCCAACCGTTGCGGCAACTTTTAGAAGTTGAAAGGGCATTTGATGCCTATAAATAGGACCTTTGGTCCTACACAGATAATTGTCATCTTTAAGATTTTTATTTTCAAAAACTTCAGAGCTTTGCTCTTGCCTTCAAGAACTCCTTGAGTTAGATTTTCTTTAACAGAAACTATTTAAGTAAGAATTAGTCTTGAATTAAATCAATTTTAATTAATAGAGCTTTGCTCTCATAGATCTTTGATCTATAGAAGACCCACTTAGGGTTTCATTTAGCAGAGCTTTGCTCTCCGAATGATTTTCATTTATAATTCTTGATTTATTAATGGAGCTTTGCTCATTTTAAATTATATAACAGAACTTTTAAGGGTTGCTGATTGCTGTCGATCTTCTTTTATAGGAGTGATGGACGCCCATATGTACGACCTCGACGAGATTATTTCTTACAGGGATATCCGCCGACTTGGCCGTTCCCAAAATCGGGAGTTCACGAACACGGAGTGTGCTGAAATCATGAGACGCTTCGACGCATACAACAGACAACTGCTTCCCCGACGTTCTTCTCTTCTGAAGCTTATCGTAGGAGCGATTTGGGAAGCGCTTCTCCTATTTTTTACCGGCGTGCCGCTTAGGGCATTGGACGCCGCCGAGGACAAGGTGCATTCAGTGTACCTGATGAGCTTAATCTCGAAGAGACGGCGAGACAATCTTGTCAATCTCTTGCACGAGGTCTTTCAACAGTCCGCCATACTCGCTGCTTATCGGAGGGTAGAAGACATCAGGGAGGACCCTGACTCTTGTGCTCGCGAAAGAAAGCACACCAGGATGGTCCGCAAGGCTTGGAAAGTCATAGATAGGGTCACTTTCGAGTTCCTCAATCCATGTCCTGGGTTCAAGGTTATACATTTGTAAACATTTTAATAATGTTATTATCTATTTCTCCGTGATTGTAAGAACCCCTTTTTATGATATGAATAGAAAATTTCCATTTCAGTTTGTCTTATTTCTTGTTCTAAATCTTTTGCACATGCATGAATGAGTGTGTCTCGAATGCTTGATCAAATGTAAATCGGATGTTCTTCCTGTCACTTCCTTCTTTCTTTTATTGTGCGTATGTTGTCTTAATAAATAGGGTTGATAGATAATAGAGCAAGCATCTAGATTTTTCCGAGAGATAGCGATGGCTTAGGCCGCAGGTTCGGATCTGCCGCCTAAGACTTTTCAACTCTATGAGCCGTGAGGGTCTCATAGAGACTTTTCTCCATACGGATCGAGAGGATCTCGTAGGTGGGTTTTCTCCTTAGGAATCGTGAAGATTCCTAAGTGTGTTTTCTCTTGTAAGTCGTAAGGATCCTATAAGAGAATTTTTCCCTCTTACGAGTCGAGAGGACCCGTAAGCGGTTGTTTCCCTCCTTGTCGAAACTCGACTTTGGAGAGTGAGACCCGTGAATAGTATGCAAGAGACCGTTTTAGATCGACTTGCAGGGTCCCATTGTTCAGGAAGCAAGTTTTTTAGTCCCTGCTGTCTGAGGCTTCATCTTGCAAGCTGAGACGAATCGGGTATTTTCCCGCGGAGACACTGTTTCACTGCGAGCCGACGCGAATCAGGAGGCTCTCGTCAAGGATGTTTGTTTCACTGAGTTAAGGTATTTGCCAAGGATTATTTGTTTCCCTGGTGTTGAAACGAATCGAGAATTTCCCACGGAGACACTGGTTTCTCTGCGAGTCGATGCGAATCAGGAGGCTCTTGTCAAGGATTGTTTGTTTCCCTGAGTTGAGGTATTTGCCAAGGATTATTTGTTTCCCTGGTGTTGAAACGAATCGAGAATTTCCCATGGAGACACTGGTTTCTCTGCGAGTCGACGTGGATCAGGAGGCTCTCATCAAGGACTGTTTGTTTCCCTGAGTTGAGGTATTTGCCAAGGATTATTTGTTTCCCTGGTGCCAAGGATTATTTGTTTCCTTGGTGTTGAAACGAGTCGAGAATTTCCCACGGAGACACTGGTTGCTCTGCGAGTCGACGCGAATCAGGAGGCTCTCATCAAAGATTGTTTGTTTCCCTGAGTTGAGGTATTTGCCAAGGATTATTTGTTTCCCTGGTGCCAAGGATTATTTGTTTCCCTGGTGTTGAAACGAGTCGAGAATTTCCCACGGAGATACTGGTTGCTTTGAGAGTCGACGCGGATCAGGAGGCTCTCATCAAGGATTATTTGTTTCCCTGAGTTGAGGTATTTGCCAAGGATTATTTGTTTCCCTGGTGCCAAGGATTATTTGTTTCCCTGGTGTTGAAACGAGTCGAGAATTTCACACGGAGACACTGGTTTCTCTGCGAGTCGACGCGGATCAGGAGACTCTCATCAAGGATTGTTTGTTTCCCTGAGTTGAGGTATTTGCCAAGGATTATTTGTTTCCCTGGTGCCAAGGATTATTTGTTTCCCTGGTGTTGAAATGGGTCGAGAATTTCCCACGGAGACACTGGTTTCTCTGCGAGTCGATGTGAATCAGGAGGCTCTCGTCAAGGATTTTTTGTTTCCCTGAGTTGAGGTATTTTCCAAGGATTATTTGTTTCCCTGGTGCCAAGGATTATTTGTTTCCCTGGTGTTGAAACGAGTCGAGAATTTCCCACGGAGACACTGGTTGCTCTGCGAGTCGACGCGGATCAGGAGGCTCTCATCAAGGATTGTTTGTTTCCCTGAGTTGAGGTATTTGCCAAGGATTATTTGTTTCCCAGGTGTTGAAACGAATCGAGAATTTCCCACGGAGACACTGGTTGCTCTGCGAGTCGACGCGGATCAGGAGGCTCTCATCAAGGATTGTTTGTTTTCCTGAGTTGAGGTATTTGCCGAAGACACTGGTTTCTTCGGAGTTGGGATGAACCGTCGAGATTTGGCTTCGTTTTCTGGCAGAGCCTGTTGGGAAAGTATGGTTCCCTCTTCGTTTGCGCTCTTGGATTGTATACAGGGATCGATGTGATCTCAACTGCAGGGCCAAAGTTTTATCATCATTTTTTTTGTTTTATTTCCGCGATGCTCTATCATTTCAGCTTTTATATCACGAAGGTCGCGATTGCCCAATCATTTCGGCTATTTCTCGCGGTGCCCAATCATTTCGGCTGTTTATTTCGTTTTCACTCGCTGCTTTCTATTGCGAGTTGCCCAATCATTTCGGCTATTTTGCATGCAAACATTTTACTTGCTGCTTTTTATTGCAAGTTGCCCCCATCATTTCGGCTATTTCGTATGCATGTGCGGCCTACTGGCTTTCCGCCGTAAACCTGAAATTAGACACCGATTTCGGCATCAGCACCGCTACAACTGGGATATTGCCAGGAGTGAATCATCATCTGCCTCTGTCGATGTCAAACAAAGGTGGCTTATCGATCAGGGTTAAGGTCCTGTCGACTAAGGCTTTCGACTTCGTGAGCCGTAAGGGTTTCACAGAGGTATTTCTCCCTACAAGTCGTGAGGATCTTGTAGGTGTATTTTCTCCTTAGGAATCGTGAGGATTCCTAAGTGTTTGTTTCTCTGTAAGTCATAAGGATCCTACAGGAGGGTTTTCTCCTTGTAAATCGAGAGGACTTACAAGGGTCATGCGAACATATCCCCAGTCACGGATGGATCTTGGTTAGGGAAATGTTTATTCGCGCCCGTAGATTGTATACAAGAGCCGGTATTGGACCACTTGTAGGGCAATATCGGAAGTTGTGGGGGTTGCTTAAGCACAGGTTTAGGTCTTTATAACTTAAGACTTTCAACTCTTATGAGCCGTGAGGGTCCCATAAGAGAGTTCTCCTTACGAGTCATGAGGATCTCGCAAGTGTATTTTCTCCTTAGGAATCATGGGGATCCCTAAGTGTGTTGCTCCCTTGTGAGTCGTAAGGATCTCACGTGGGTGGTTTCTTTTTACAAGGTCGAGAGGACCTTATAAGTGTCTTTTAACGAGGTTGCGCCATTTCGGATTTTCACAAACACTCGCCGGTAGTCCTGCTGTTTTTACTCACGGAGCTCTTTCGAGTTTTCATCCGTGCCCATTTTTCTTATGGACATACCGTTTTTATTTTATTTTTTACTTATTTTCTTCTTCACTTTTTTTTTACGAGGTCGTGCCCTTTCGGGTTTTCACGAACACTCACGGGTAGCCCTGCTGTTTTTACTCACGGAGCCCTTTCGGGTTTTCATCCGTGCCCTTTTTTGCTTATGGACATACCGTTTTTATTTATTTATATTTTTTTTATATTATTTTTTTTTATTTTGTCAGCCTACGGATGTTGCGGTATTAGTTTAAGGACGTTTCGGTCCGTCATTAGTTTAAGGACGTTTCGGTCCGTCATGGAGAAGATTGGCTACTGCTTATAGAGTTTGTGCTTAGGAAGATAGAGAGCGGACATAGTCGTCGTCATCTATCACTGACCTAGGCCGTAACTCATTAGGCGTAGTATTTCTTCAGGAAGCGGCCGTTTATGGGCCTGAAAGGTCTTTCACCGTGCATATCCATGAGTAGATAGGCTCCACCCTGGTAGACCTTGTCTATGATGTACGGGCCTTCGTAGTTTGGCTCGAACTTTCCCCGCTTGGCGCGATTGGGGATCATGGGCCTTTTGACCACTAGCACGAGTTCGCCTTGGCGGAATGTCCTCGGTCGGGTCAATCTTTCATATGAGCGCGTCATCTTTGCTTTATAAACTTCCAGATTTTGTTGCGCTATGAGGTTTGTTTCTTCAAGGGCATCAAGCTCCTCAAGCCGAAGGTTAGCATTTTCTTCATCTGTTAGCTCGCAGTGGACTGCCACTCTTAGAGAGGGTAACTCTATTTCGAGGGGGAGTATTGCTTCCGTACCGAATACCAACGCGTACGGTGTTGTGTTTGTGGTCGTCTTGAACGTAGTTCGATACGCCCAGAGAGCTTCTTGCAGTCTCTCATGCCAGTCTTTCTTATTTCGTGACACCGTTTTCTTCATGATCTTTGTCAAGGTCTTGTTGAAGGCCTCGGCTAGACCATTAGCTCGCGGATTATAAACTGAGGAGTATCTCCAGTCTATATTATGCTGTTGCGCGAAGCGACTGATTTTATGGCTTCTGTAGGCTGGTCCGTTATCGGAGATGATCCGGCGTGGAGTTCCAAACCGATATATGACGTGCGTTTTGAAGAAATAGAGGATATTCTCCGTCTTCACTTCCCTCAACGGTACTGCTTCTGCCCATTTGGAGAAGTAGTCAGTCGTCGCCAGGATGAAACGATGTCCTCTGGACGATGCTGGTTCGATAGGGCCGACTATATCAGTTCCCCACATTTCGAATGGCCAGATAGCCACTGTTGGATGGAGTGGATTTGGATGTTGGTGGATGAAGTCTCCATGGATTTGGCACGAGTGGCACTGCTTCGGATACTCAAGGCAGTCTTGGATCATCGTGGGCCAGTAGTAGCCCATCCGTTTAATCTTCAACTTCATCTTCGGGCCTGCTTGGTGAGAACCGCAGAGTCCGTCATGAACTTCCTGAACGACTTTTTTTGTTTCGTCAGGTCCCAGGCATCTCAACCAAAAAGAATCGAACGACCTCTTGTACAGAGTATCATTGACGAAGGCGAAAGACAGAGATCATTTCATAAGCTGATGTCTTGAGGACGCATCTTCGGGCGTTCGGCGGTGTTTGAAGTAGTCTATAAAGTCTTCTCTCCAATCCTCGGTATTTTCCCGATCTTTTATTTGCAGGGTCGTCTGTTCAGTCGCTCCCTTTTCTTCGGGTGATTCCGGAGATATTTCTGCTTGGGCAAGCACGCGACGGCTCTGTACCATGATTCTGACGTCATCGAGGTTCTCATCAGCCAATTCTTTAGCAAGCTTGGCCAACGCATCTGCTTTGCTGTTTTCCGCGCGCGGTATGCTTTCCAAAGTGTAGGAGGGAATTTGGGTCAACAGTTGTTGCACCTTTTCACCGTACTTTACCAACTCTGGCTTGCACGTTTGGTGGTCGCCGTTTACTTGACTAACGACCAGCTGGGAATCTCCATATACGAGGAGGTTTTCAATTCCCATGTCGATGGCGATCTCGAGACCTGCTATCAAGGCTTCATATTCGGCTTCGTTATTCGTCCTCGGCTCTGTCAAGGAGAAAGCAAAGCGCATTATCCCTCCTTGTGGAGTCACGAAGATAAGGCATACCCCCGATTTGATTATAGGGGTACTTTGTTTGCGCTTCTTCACGGAAGATGCTCCATCAAAATAGAGTTCCCATTGGGTATCGTTCCCATGGATAGTGTCAAATGCATGTTCGTCTGGCAACTCGCAATTTAAAGGAGAATCGGCAGGTATCGGGTGCTCAGCGAGGAAGTCGGCAATGGCCTGGCCTTTCACTGCCTTGAGAGGTTGATAGGTTATCGAAAACTCCATCAAGAGCAGGGCCCATTTAGCGAGTCGACCAGTCAATATGGCCTTCGACATCAAATATTTAAGGGGGTCCACCTTCAAGATGAGACGGACTTCGTGCGCCAATGCATAATGCCTGAGCTTTGTTATCGCAAAGATCAACGCCAGGCAGTGTTTTTCAATGGGAGAGTAGTTGCTTTCTGCCCCCAGCAGAACTCGACTTAAGTAGTAGAGCGCTCTTTCCTTCCCTTGATCGTTCTCTTGTGCCCATAATGCGCCTAAGGAGCCTTCAAGAGCGGTTGTATCAAGAATGAGGGGCTTTCCCTTGACCGGAGCAGCCAACACCGGCGGATTCTGCAGGTATTGCTTGATCTCGTCTAGTGCGCTTTGGCATTTTTGGTCCCAGACGAACGGGGTTCCCTTCTTCATCAGGTGGCTGTAGGGACGGCACTTTCCTGAAAGGTTGGCTATAAATCGCCGTATGTATGTGAGCTTCCCTTGGAGAGACCGCAACTGTTTGAGAGTTCTCGGCGGAGGCATTTCCATGATCGCATTGATCTTTGATGGATCTATTTCGATACCTCGGTGTCGGACGATGAATCCCAGGAATTTACCCGAGGAAACCCCGAACGCACACTTAAGAGGGTTCATCTTCAAGTTGTATTGTCGAAGGCGTCGAAATACAGTCTTTAGATTCTCGAGATGTTCCTCGTATGATTTGCTCTTGACCACGAGGTCGTCGATATAACATTCGACGATTTCATGTATAAGGTCATCGAAGATCTTCGTCATGGACCTCTGATAGGTGGCGTCGGCGTTCTTTAGACCGAAGGGCATCACCTTGTAACAAAATATTCCCAAAGGAGTCCGAAAAGCGGTGTGCTTCTGGTCTTCGGGATGCATCTTTATCTGATTATACCCTGATGAACCGTCCATGAAGGAGAAAACCTCATGAGTGGACGTATTGTCTATCATCAGTTCGGTGACTGGCACCGGGAAATCATCCTTCGGGCAGGCTTTGTTGAGATCCCGAAAGTCCACGCATATGCGCACCGTCCTATTTTTCTTCATCACCGGGACGATTTTAGCGATCCATTCAGGATATTGAACCTCATGGATAAAGCCAGAGTCGATTAACTTCTTGACCTCGGCGTTGATGCTCATCTCAAGCTCGAGCCGCATTCTTCTAAGCGCCTGTTTGACTGGCTTGACATCCGGAGATATCGCAAATCTGTGCACAGCAATTTCTGGATCTAGTCCCGGCATTTCGGAATAGTTCCACGCGAAGCAATCTTTGTGCTGCATAAGCAGGTCTTTTAATGAAGCCACCTTCTCTTCAGACAGCAGCTCACTAATGAATATCGGTCGTGGGTCGTTCGCCGTTCCCAATTCAATTTTCTTGAGGTTATCTGCAGTGGTATGGATTCCATCTTCCAGCTCTTTTGGCGCTGGTGGGAATTCTGAGATTACCTCGTCGTTGCTGTTTTCAAAGCACCAGGGAAGGTCATCCATGTTCTCGGGCTCTTCTTTTGATATCGTTATCACATGACAAGTACGAATTCGCTTCCAATCCCAATGTGGAACTGGTTCTTCTTCCGTGGCCTTGGGTTCGTGCTTTTGTGGCGGCGCTATCCTCCAGTTGTCGGACAGAGCGAACTTGCCAAGCTGATACTGATCTTCAACCCAATTCTTGAAGGTGAAGCAATTTTCAAGAGGATGCCCTATTACTCGATGGTAAGAGCAATAGTTTGGGTCAGAGACTTCGCCTGCTTGTTCGGGGTTTTTGGACTCCGGCAGTGTAAGCATTTGATGTTTTAGAGCAAGATCAAGTATCTTCTTCGTCTTGTCCCGAGGAAACGAGTACGCTCGACCCATTTTCTTCATGAGGGTTAGATCAATAACGCTCGACTCCCGTTTGCGTGGCTTCTTAGCCCTGCTTTGTTGCTGTTGAGCGTCTTTTTGGTCTTTCGACTTATTTCTGCCTCTGCGTCGAGCCTTTTTTATAACAGGTTGACAGGGGGTGGCACTTTCATCTTTCGTGGCCTGTTGGTGAAGGCGTTGCATTTTGGCTTTCTCGTAGATGACTATTTCGCGGTTATGGTCATCTCGGACTTTTTGACCAGCTTCCCTTATAAGTTTGTCCATTTGTTCTTCGAACGATGGACTGGGCTCTTTTGCATCTGGAACTTTCACTGGCTCAGGATTAGCGTCCTCCCCTTGAGCATCCGCTTCTTCATCGAAGTCATACATGACATAACAGCTGTTTAGTAGCTCTCGTTTCTTTGACCGGATATATCCAAGTCCTTTTGTCTCCATTCTCCCATTTGGCAACTTGCGTTGAGTTCCGGGAACGTTCCAGACTTTGTCGTAGAACATGGCTTTTCGAACGGTCTGTTTGAAGGATATCCCCTGACGTTTTAGCAGCCTTTTCAAGCCTTCTGTATAATATCTGGGGAGACGAATGGGTTGAATCCTGTCAAGCGTAGGATCCGCGCCATGCCAGATTTCTTTCTCCACTTTGTTTTCTTCAGAGCGGTAGAATAGAATTGCTTTTTCGCTTTCTCGCCTGGGAGGGATATAGAACGTTTGCAGCTCTTCTACATTGTAAATATCAAGTGCATCCAGTTCTTTACGGTGTTTAAGCGGCACCATGGCGACCTGTAGACTTTGCTCTTCGTCAGCGGACGTTTGTATTGAAGGTCGAGCAGGGAATGCAGCATGGACTTCATCTTCCAAGTCGCTACCAAAGATTAACGTAGGAGTAGATGGCCCTGGCTTATTGTGTTAGGGCGGCCCCGAATAAACTATCTCCTCCTCCTCTTCGGTATCACTTGCGAAGACAGGGATGGTGGCGTTAGCTTTGTTTTCCGGCTTGTGACACCTTTCCGTGTCTTCGAAATCCGGTAAGAAGTACTTGGCATCTTCATATTTTCGGACTTCGTTCACGGAAAACAGATTCAGTTCTCCCGCCACGGTATATTCGAGACCATACTTAGCATACTTCATACACTGATGTTGTATAGAAGGAATGATGCTGTACTCGTGTAACCATGGTCAGCCGAGCAGAGAATTGTAGCATGTCTTGGCTTCTATGACGTGGAACTTAATGTCCGTGACGAGTAACCCAAAGCGTAGCGTCAGTATCACAGACCCGAGAGTTCTTGATGACTGAGAGTCAAACCCGGAGATAGTGATCTTGTCTCGAGCAAGGTGTTGGATGCTCATTGCAGATTTCTTTCAACACCCGCATATTGAGGAGATTAACGGAGGATCCATTATCGATCAGGATTTTGCCTATCTTTATATCGTGACAGTATCCTGAGACATAAAGGGGGCGATTGTGTTCGCACGTCCCAAGGAGAAGGTCTTCATCACCAAAAGCGACATCGGCAGTGTGCACTTCCTCCAATTCATCCTTCATCTTTTCTTCGGCCAAGAAAGCTTGGAATTGCTCCGGATCCTGTAGTGCCTTGATTAATGAATCTCTCGCCTCCTTTGATAGCAAAAGGGCGTCAAGAATGCTGAGTTGTGAGGGCAGGTTCCTCAGATGCGCTAAGACGTTGTAATCCACCTTATTTCTCTTCGGCGGGTCTTTAGCACTTAGCTCCTCCACCACTTGGTCATTTAAGACGATATCTTCAGAGACCTTTTCTTTCCCTTTATCTTTTCTGTTTGAGGGTCCGAGATTCTTTTCGGGCAGCGTGCGATTACGTAGCCGGATATTTTCGCAGACCTTCGGCACTTCTTCTTTTCCCAAAGTGGACTCTTTAAAGAGAGGAGCAAGTTCCAGCTCCTCATCAGAATCGCTCCCGAATGTAGGCACTTGTGATCCCCCGGCGTTAATCATGCGACAATCACTGGTAATTCTATTAAACCCTTCGGTCATATTTTTCTGTTCCCGACGAGTTTTACGTTTCTCCCGCTTAAAGTGTTATCGATGAGCAACATATCCTTTCCACCATCTATCAAAAGCTTTGCACTCTTGAGTGGGGTGCGAAACCCTCTGATGATATAAGCAATAGGAGGGGTGCATTTTTATTTCACCAGTAATTTTTCCTTCGGAGGATGGTAGCTTCATGCCCATTGATACGGCCTTAGCAAACCTTTTCCTCATCTTGAATTGGCTTTTGTCGGTAGTGGAGGTATTTTGCTCCGGCGGGATCGTCTCAGCTCTTTCATCAAGTCGCTGGCGCTTGGCCCTTTCAAATATAGCCGTCTCGCGTTCTCGATCGGCTTTACTTTTCAAACGAGCTTCGTTAAGGAATGCGTCAATTACTTCATCTGATGGCCCCAGAATTTTTGATTCAGGGTCTGCCCCCAGCGTTTTAGTATAAGGAGTCTCCTCATCGTCCATGAACGAATGGGAAATCACATGACAGCTCGCCACATATTCTTCAGATTCATCAGATGAACTTTCTCCCTCATCTTCCTCTTGAAAGACATGATTGAGGAACTCTTGGAATGTAATGGGAGTCCGTGACTTCTGGTTGTATTCCTCCAGCGCATCAATTTGTTTTTGTAAGTCCGTGCGCTTGTCGCCAGGCTTCACGGGCTTCTTAGATTTCTTCTTCTTCTTTTTCGAAGATTTTGACGGCTGTTTGCGAGTGCTTGAGCCACTACCATCGGTCTTAGGAGTTGGACATGGCTTCAACATCCCCTCAATGACCTGCGGTTCCAACGGGTTCTTCCACCTAATCGCTGGACATGTCTGAAGATCGTTTAGCATCCTCTTTATCTTGGCTGATAATACAACCTCCCAAGGAGCTTCTTCAACGACGGAGCATGTTGCCCCCGGCGTACTCATCCCCTTAGATGTGTGGGGCTGCGGGGGATTCACCTTCCATTTGTCAGATAACGCGAACTTGCCTCGTCGGTACTGGTCTTCGAGCCAATTTTTTAAGACGTAGTAATCTTCGATCGGATGACCCAGTACTCGATGATAAGGACAGTAGTTGGGCTCATTGACATCATTTGGGTGAGACGGACGTTTTGGATCCGGCAGATTTATGAGTCGGTTGCGCAACGCCAGCTCGAATAACCTTCTCGTTTTATCACGGGGAAAAGAGTAAGAACGTCCTAGCCTCTCCTCAAGGGCTACGTACGGGAGCATATTATTTTGACGAACAACCGGCTTCGAGTTGCTCGGTTGTTGTTGAGCATTAGCGACAACGATCGCTTTTCCCTTCCCTTTGTCATTTCGGGAGTCCGGCTTTGGAAGAGGGGGTTTATGGCCCATCTGATCCATTTGCGCGAGCTTGTCAATCAAGGCCTGGAAGGTAGTTGGCTTGAAAAACATCATAAATTATGAGATGGTTGCTTGCGGATCAAGGGTTCCCACAAACATACCCACCGCAGGAGCTTCTTCAATACGCTACTCGCACTTCGACCATAAGTTCCACCACCGTATAGCATATTGAACCCATGTCTCGCCTGGCTTTACCCTGGCGTTAATTAGTGCCGTCATCGGGGTGCGTTCACTGGCGCTTGCAAAACGCTGAGTAAACAACAGCTCCATCTCCGCAAAGGTTTTGATAGAGTCGTTCGGGAGCTCAGAGTACCACTCGAACGCTGTATCTGATAAGCTTCCAACGAATGGCGAAGCAACAGCTTGTCATCACCGCCGGTGTTGCCGCAGAGTGCCCTGAACTGGGCGACATGCTGGTGAGGATTGCCCGTCCCCTTGTAGACATGGAACTTGGAAATTGTGTAACCGGGCGGGTACTTGATTTGGTCGTACCAACTTAGATATGGCCGCCCCGTTTTTACGACCTGGCCAGCTGCTTCAGCCGCATGATGAACCCGTATTTGCTGAGCTATGTACTCGTCCAAATCAGGTTTGGAGATTGTTTCCTCCTTAGCTGTTGACAGAGCTGGCAGAGGATTCGATGTTTCTCCCCTATCGTCTCCAAGGACGATCGGGGGATCTTCGGCCGGAGGATCTTGTTGTATCATCATCCCTACCATATCTTGGAATAGGAGACCCATACGCTGTATGTTGGCTGCTTGTTCAGCAGCCTCTTTGTCCTTCTTCTCCAATATTCGACGAAGGAATTAGGTGTCGGTTTCTTCCTCCTGGCGTTCATCCGAGGACGTTTCAGGGTTTTCTTTTGGCCCAGTAAGTGCGGCCATAACGTTCATCATCTCCTGGAGCTTCTGTTGCTGCTCCTGCACTTTGGTCACTGATCGCGTAAGCGGTCGATGACCCGTAGATATGCGACTTTCCTCTTTACCAGACGCCACGTAGACGGTATGAACTACAATGCCCCCTGACTTAGGACGTTTGGGTTCACCACCTTTGATGTTCTTCATCGGCGTAGGGACTTTTTCTGGCCTTCTTCTTTTATGGGCCGTTGAAGTTGAGGGGGCCGTTGCTTTGGGCACCCAAGTGGTCGTCACTTTTCATTGCTTGACCGGGGGATTTTCTTCTTGCCGACCTTTCGATTTCTTCTGTTGGCGAGAGAAATTAGGATCAATCATAGATTCTCGGAATCGTCGCCATGTCTTATAAATTCTGGAGGACAGCGATTGAGGAGGCTTCTCCGGTTTTCCTGCTTCCACGGCGGTCTCTACCGGTGAAGGAGATCTTTTAAGGACCGCAGTTGGCGAGTTTCTGTGTACTCTATTCAGTAGCTCGAAGCTGTTCCCGGTTGGAACAGCAGCGTTGACTTCCACCGTTGGAGCTGGCGGAGTCATTCTAGAAGGGGAGTTGCCCCCGGTCTTCCTTACCCGGCGCCAGTGGCGTCGTCGGGCGCGACGAGTTGTCGGTATTGGCTCAGAGACAGAAACAGCTTCTTATTGCCCCCTGTTCAGGTGTGGGGCTGTTGCCGGCGTCAGCCTATTGAAGACTGATGTCTCTTGAGCAGCAGGAGCAGGAGTGGGATTTGGGACGGTCAGTCTTGTAAAGACTGATCTTTTAGACGGAGAAGCCACCTTGATGACTTCAAGAGCAGGTTTGGCTATTCTTTTTGGAATAACCTTTTCCGGGACTGCAAGCTTCATTGTGGGCCCGCAGGAGTTTTGGCTCAGCCTGGAGAAGACCGAGGCACTGGTGTTGGGCGACCCGTTGAGAGGGGCCGCAGTAACTGACAGTCGATCGAAGACCGACTTCTTAGGAGCTTCTTGTATGGGCACGGGGGTGCTGAAGCTTGTTGGCGGAAGCATAGTTCCGAAAAACAACCCCGTGGTGGCTTGAGTAATCTGCTCCACGGGCATGGTGAACAAAGAGGCCGCTTGGGGCCCGTAGGTTATGCCCCCAGTCGAGGCAGGACGCGCGTTGCAGCTGCAGTTAGAGCACTTCGAACAGGTAGAGGCCATCGATGCTTGATTTTTGCGCCAGGAAAAAGACCAAATCTTAGTAACTTAAAATCCGAAGGCAACCATTAACAAACCGCGATTCGTTCGTGAAGACGACACACGAAGTGTGGAGTGGAAAGAGAAAAAGGTCCCACCAGGCGTGCCAGAATCTGTTCCCCTCCGAAAGACGGCCGACGACGCGAGAACGTCTTGCCTGAGATTCGGGGCAGATGCTATTTGGTTTTATCCGTCTACCTCTCCGAAGATGCCAAGTTGATTTATGGCACCGTGTATCGGAGGTTTAGACGGATGCGGCGGATGTAGCAGACTTCATCAGATTCCCCCTCGCTTGAGGGGTTTTTGATTGTGGGGACGCTCTTCCCTGCAGGCGCAAGCCCCTGCAGTTAATTACGCTACCGCATCGCGGTAACAACTTTCTCCTTCTCCAGAATTTCACTTCGTGTCGTGTGTGTTTGTTTTGTTTGTGGTTGCCCGTTGATTGTATACGGAGACTAAGCGATATCGTCGCCCGTAGGACGTGGATTAGTCCAAATCCGTATTTACTTAGATTTTGGTTTGGTGTTTTTAGTTTAAGGATACGTTAGCCGTATTGAGGCTAAGATCAACTTAAACGTTTGTTAAGGATACATTAGTCCTGTTTGAGACTAAGATCGACTTAACGTGGTGATCCGTTTAATATATGGCCATCGGGACTCATCACCTCTCTGACGTCGTTGAAGGATTACAATGATAGGTGTCAGAGGAGTTCAGAGATGTACCCTTGAGCCAAAATCGATTTGGAGTTTTATAGTCCATTTGAATGTTTAAGGATCCGTTAGCCGTATTTAGGGCTAAGATCAACTTAAACGGGATCGTTTAGATCCGACAAAAGAGCATTTGGAGGCTCTATTGCTCCAGTTTAGGGACATAATGGTCCATATTCCAGTTTAGGGACGTAGTGGTCCATATTCCAGTTTAGGGACGTAGTGGTCCATCATTAGTTTAAGGACGTTTCGGTCCAACATTAGTTTAAGGACGTTTCGGTCCAACATTAGTTTAAGGACGTTTCGGTCCAACATTCCCATTTTGGGGTAAATATTAGTTTAAGGACGTTTCGGTCCACGAGTTTAAGGACCCCGCAGTCCAAATTGATGTGTGGTCGTCGGGACCCGTCACCTCTCTGACGTCGTTGAAGGATTGCAACGATAAGTGTCAAAGGAGTTCGGAGATGTACCCTCGAACCGGATATAAATTGATTTAGGGAGCAGCCGTGCTCAGTCAATTTAATTTGAGGACTTATGGCCATGACTGGGCTAAGCCCAGTTTCAAGATTCTTTTGTCTTTGGCCTATTGGACCTGTGCTAGGCCCTTGCCCGTTTACTGTATTATTTTTCTTTATTTTGGTTGGACTCTGCCCCTTTTTTAAAATACATAGCATTTTTTATTAGGCCTGTTAGGCCTTTTAATTGGGCTCTGTCCCTTTTCTTAATAATGCGGAGCATTAAATACTCTGACAGTGCCCCACGTGGCTTGTCAGGCGCTTTGCGCTAATTAATGAGCACAAGCGCTCGTGGAGGTGACACGTGTCACGCTCTGGTGAGCGCAAGCGCAACAGCGCAGTGTGCTGCGTCAGTGCGCTGCGCTGTTGCACTGCTGACACGTGGCGCTTCCTGCCGGCTTGCACAATAGTGCAGTTTTGGCAAGTGCCGGGCACTGTTCTTATTCTTTTGGATCAATTTTAGATCAAAGAAAACAAGTTTTTTCTTTTTTTTCTTATTTCAGGGAACCAAGAGGTTAATAAAAGTGCAAAGCACTATTTTTTATTTTGTTTTTTATTAAAGATCATTGATCTTGTTCTTAGATCAATGATCTATCAGAAGAAATTCTTCTATCATAAAGGTTTTTTTTTTACCTTTCTTCTTGAGATTTCTTCAAAGCTCTCTCTCTGTTTGAAAATTTCGATTTCTCACAAATGTTCCTCCTCGTGCTTTTGAATTGAGGTCTAGGGTCCTTTTTATAGTGCCCATAAATTAGTTAAATTTGTTAAAGAGATCTTTCTCTGAGTGATTTGGGGAATTTTCCCCACCGTTGGATCTTTGATCTAAGGGCTTCTGTTTTACAGAAGAAAATCTTCTTGTTTTAACAAGAACAGAAAGATCTTATTAGAATTTTAATTCTGTTTGGCGTAAACGCCCCAGCGCTTAACACGTGTCGCGCAGCGCAGCGCTTGCGTACCTGCGCAGACATGTGTCGCGCAGCGCAATGCTTGCGCGACTGTGCTTGCGCAGCTGTGCTTGCGCAACTGCGCAGACACGTGTCGTGCAGCGCAACGCTTGCGCAGCTGTGCCTGCGCAACTGCGCAGACACGTGTCGCGCAGCGCAGCGCTTGCGCAACTGAAGCGTTGCTTCCTTTACTTTTATTTTTAAAGAGCCTTGCTCTGATTGGACGCACTGCCTCGGGTACTGCGCTGACGCATCAACTTCTGACACGTGGCGCGTTGCGCGCAGCGCACGGGATCTGAAGCGTTGCTTCATTTACTAAAGTTTAAATTTTCATAGTAGGGCTTTGCTCTGATTGGGGGATGCTTCATCTGTAAGTCGATGTAGTACACCCCAATACTTGTGGGGAGGCGGAATTTTCAAAAACGAACTTGTTTAGTGAACGAACATCGACTAACCGCTTGAATCGAAGCTAAACTATAAATAACCAAACACAAAGTGTTTCTAAACTACTGTGTTTAGGGATTATACCTAATGAACCAACTCCTTCGTCTTTACGAACTCCTTGTTCTCCTCGGCCTTCTCGAAGTAGTAGACGATCCACCCGAGAGCAAAACTCCAAGCTTAGCCTCTAAACTTGAGGCAACTAACCTTCTTGGATTGCTAATCAAAGAAGATAGATTGAGATAGAGTGATGGTTATGGATTGTTTAGTCTTACTAACCCTTGTACTCAACTCATGAGAGGGGAGGATTAGTCTTTTGAAGAGAGAGAGCTTGAGGAGAGAGAAGGTGAGAATTATATCATATGAGAATAGTAAGTCATCATAATAAATATGAAGCATTCTTATTATTGAAGAAAAGAATAATACATAATGAATAAGCATGCTTCACAAATATCTAATGGTGATTCATTGTCATGACTCATTAAGCATTTATCATGCATTAATGATATGCATGAATCACCCTCATGACTCACTAAACTCATTTAATGCAAATGACACCTAAACCTCCTTAGTCACCACTTCTAGAAGCTTCTCGCACAATTACGAGAACGCCCCTCCAATCCGCAAAAATACGGAAAAACTTTAGACTGTAAAAATCCAATAACCGGATACCAGTAACTGGCTTAAACTAAAGCCGACTGGTAAAAACTGTCCGAAAGTCGTACGCGCGTAAACGCACGTATGCGTCCGAACCCTTGTCGTAAAACCATACGACCTCTATATCTTTTCGCCTGGAATAGGAAACTCTCTGTGTGGGACTCTAGAGACTCGACTACTACGCTGGCAGTGGGTTTAACCACAGACCGCAAGCGGCACTAGCTGTACGTAACGGTCCCCAGGTAGTTGTCGATAAGAAGGCCGATGAGGAAACCCATCCGAACTCCTACTGAGTCTGATGTGACAATCTCCATACAGTCCGGTCCGTTCGTCCAAGACTATCGCATATCCTGCCTAGGGGGCGGCAAGCGTCAGTCCCCTAATAGCGGTATAAGTCGTGTCGGAGGGAAGCCCATTACACCCTGAGAAACTACTGGAACCTACCAGCAAATCTCGCTTGCCCTGGCCAGGGACTTTGCGTAATGGCTCTCTGACACAGCGCGATATCTACTCCCAATACCGGGAGGGACGAATCCTGTCTAACCGCCACTGCCTCCAAGTGCTCGGGACTGCACCCAACTGCTACCTGTTTGCACGACTCCTTTGAGCCGTGGTAGGGTAGCAATCTAAGAACAGTGGGACACACTCGAGGCGAAGTAGCAGTGTCAAGTCTGCGGACTACGCTGTACTCATGTCACCTGGGAACTGTTCACTGACGACTAGTATAAAACCAACCAACAGTTCCCTGTGAGTCCTGTCCGGTGTACCCGTAACCTAACGAGCACCTGTATACTATCTCCAGTACGACGTACTGACGGCTGTGGGACAGACCATCTCCCCAACTGGGATGAGAAGCATACACACTAGTCTACTCCGGAGTATCGATGCTCTGTCTCGATAATCCAACGACTAGGGACCTGAATAAGGATGTGCTTGTAGACTACCCAGCCCCCACTAGTGTGACTGCCATCACAACGCTGGTAGTCAAGCAAGATCCTAAGAGCTCTATCAATACGTACACTCATATATTAAGATAGAAAAACCAAGTAGCATACTACCATGTTTAGCAGGACTGTTATATACATGTGAATATCCCAAGCTTTCATTAAGTAATACACAAACTAGTATGATACAGTAATGGCCTTCTAGGGCATAAACACTAACAATCTCCCACTTGCACTAGGGCCATGTACTGGCATATCGAAGACCAATGATCTCGAGTAGCCTCTCGAACAGCGTCTGAGGTAGGGCCTTCGTGAATGGATCAGCAATGTTCTCTTCTGAAGCAACTCTCCGAACCTCGATCTCCTGACGATCAATGATCTCCCTGATCAGGTGATACCGCCTCAAGATGTGTCTGGACTTCTGATGGGACCTTGGTTCCTTCGCTAAAGCTATAGCTCCGTTGTTGTCGCAATACAGAGGTATTGGATTAACTATGGTAGGAACCACCTGAAGTTCTGTTAGGAACTTCTTCATCCAGACTGCTTCTTTTGCGGCATCGCAAGCAGCTATATACTCCGCTTCCATCGTCGAGTCAGCAACGGTGTCCTGCTTGGAGCTCTTCCAGCACACCGCCCCTCCATTGAGGGTAAAGACATAACCCGACATGGACTTGGAATCGTCCTTATCACTCTGGAAGCCGGAATCAGCAAAGGCCTCCAACCTGAGGTCTTTTCCGCCGTAAACCAAGAACATCTCCTTAGTCCTCCTCAGGTACTTGAGAATGTTCTTTACTGCTATCCAGTGTTTCTCCCCTGGGTCTGACTGATACCGGCTCACCACGCTTAGTGCGTAAGCTACATCTGGTCTGGTACACAACATCGCATACATTATAGAGCCTACCGCAGAAGCGTAGGGTATAATAGACATGCGTTCCCTTTCCAAATCAGTCTTGGGAGACATCTCTTTGGAGAGGGTGATTCCGTGACAAGCCGGTAGATTACCGCGCTTAGAATCTTCCATACTGAATCTTTTCAGTACAGTGTCGATATACCTGGACTGCGAAAGTCCCAACATCCTCTTGGATCTATCACGATAGATCCGGATCCCCAGAATGTAAGAGGCATCACCCAGGTCTTTCATGGAGAACCTGTGTGACAAGAATCCTTTGACAGATTGTAGCATAGGAATGTCATTTCCTATCAATAGAATGTCATCCACGTACAAGACGAGGAATACGACACTTCTGGCTACAACTTTACTATATATGCACGGTTCATCTGGATTTTTGATAAAGTCATATTCTTTGACTGTCTCATCAAAACAGATGTTCCAACTCCGCGATGCCTGCTTTAGTCCATAAATGGACTTAAGCAGCTTGCATACTTTCCCGCTGCTCCCACTCTGATTGAAACCTTCTGGCTGATCCATATAGACGCTCTCTTCTAAATTTCCATTCAGAAAAGCCGTCTTTACGTCCATCTGCCAGATTTCATAATCATGGAAGGCAGCAATAGCAAGAAGGACCCGAATGGATTTGAGCATAGCCACTGGAGAAAAAGTTTCGTCATAGTCCAAACCAGGTCTTTGACGAAAACCCTTTGCAACAAGTCTAGCCTTATAGGTTTCCACCTGTCCATCTACACCAATCTTTTTCTTGAAGATCCATTTGCATCCTATGGGTTTTACCCCATCTGGAGCAAAGTCCAAAGTCCATACTTTGTTGGTGTACATGGACTCCATTTCGGACCGCATTGCATCTAGCCATCATACCGAGTCGCCGCTCTGGATGGCCTGCCGGAAGTCAGTAGGTTCATCATCATCTATGATGCAATCCTCTCTATCCCCATCTATGAGAAAACCGTAGTATCTCTCAGGCGGATGAGACGGCCTACTACTCCTGCGGAGGGGTGCGGGAATGTCCTGTTCTTCTTGAACTTCCGGTTCTACCAAACTTTCAGTAGCAGTTTGTGGTTCTGGAATTTCTTCCGGTTCTATTTCGCTCCCACTTATTTCCTTTTCTAAAAACTGATATTCTAGAAAATGGGCATTACGAGAAACAAACACCTTTTGTTCCTCTGCGTAATAGAATAGATACCCCTTGGAGTTCTTTGGATATCCCACAAACTTACACTTTACTGATCGTGCCTCGAGCTTGTCCACATGCTGCTTTTTAACAAAAGCTGGACATCCCCATATTTTCAGATACTGAAGATAGGGTTTCTTCCCGCTCCACATCTGATATGAAATGGTAGGCACAGTCTTGGTAGGTACCATGTTCAAAAGATATGCCGCTGATTCTAGCGCATGACCCCAGAAAGATCGCAGTAACTCAGCATTACTCATCATGGATCGTACCATATCTAATAGGGTTCGATTCCGTCTCTCCGATACACCGTTATGCTGTGGAGTGTATGGACGAGTAAGCTGAGAGAGAATTCCTTTCTCTTTTAGGTAACCTAAGAACTCGGCACTCAAGTATTCACCACCTCGATCAGATCTAAGTGTTTTGATACTTTTGCCGGTTTGGTTTTCTACTTCATTCTTATACTCTTGGAATTTCTCAAAAGCCTCGGATTTATGTTTCATCAGATATATGAATCCGTATCTTGAGTAATCATCCGTGAAAGTAATGAAATGGGAAAAACCACCTCTCGCATGTGTAGACATTGGACCACATACATCGCTGTGTATGAGTCCTAAGAGCTCGCTCGCTCTTACTCCTTGTCCAGTGAATGGAGTCTTTGTCATCTTTCCTTTGAGACAAGATTGACAAGTGTCATAAGATTGATATTCGAACGAGTCCAAATATCCTTCTCTATGCAACTTAGTCAACCTTCTCTCATTGATGTGACCCAGTCTACAATGCCATAAGAAAGCTTTATTTAAATCTGGAGACTTTCTTTTTAGTGTGTTCTGGACATTGAAAATTTGGAGTTGGTTTAAAACATATATTCCGTTATTTAGTGTACCTGACCCAATCAAACCATGATTAAGGTGGATGTTGACAACATCTCTTACAAACGTGAAATCATAACCTATATTTGATAACAAGGAAACTGATATGATATTACACGTTAAGCTTGGTACAAAATAACAGTTATGTAAAACCAAAATGTGTCCACTCGTCAATCCTAGGTGATAATCCCCGACGGACGCAGCTCCCACGCTAGCTCCGTTAGCAACCTTTAGGGTCATATCACCTTCCTTCAGCACTCTACGGTTTCTCAGTGCCTGCAATGAATTGCAAATATGAGATCCTGATCCGGTATCCAATACCCAGGAAGTAGAGTTGATCGACAGACAATTCTCAATTACAAACACACCTGAAGTCGAAGCCACAGCTTGCTTCGGTTCCTGGTTCTTGGCGTTCCACGCCTTGCAATCCTTCTTCCAGTGCCCTTTCCTGTGACAATGGAAGCACTCATCCTGGCCAACTACCGGTACCGCAAACTTTTTCTTTCCCTTCCCTCCCACCTTACTAACACCTCCTCTAGGTCTGGGTGCGGCCTTCTTCTTCCTTCCTTTGGCCCTTGCCTTGGACCCGGAAGAAGATGTACCGCCAACAAACATAGCGGGTGTTTCCCTTGAATTCTTCAAGGTGCCCTCTGCACTCCTTAACATGTTCAGGAGTTCCGGAAGTTCAACTTCTTTTCTTTGAAGGTTGAAGTTCAGGATAAACTGGGCGTAGGTGTGAGGAAGGGACTGGAGAATAAGGTCTGTATAGAGCTCATTATCCAAAGTCGTCCCAAGGTCTGCGAGCTCTTCTATATAGCCGATCATCTTTAGGACATGTTCTCCTACCGATGACCCGACAGCCAACCTCGCTCGAAACAAGTTCTTTGAGGTCTCGTATCTTGCTATACGAGATTGCTCTCCATAAAGTTCCTTTGTATGGAGAAATATGCCATCAAGGTCCATATCCTCGTGCCTCCTCTGATGTTCATTGTTCATCGAGGCAAGCACGATGCACTTGGCTTTCGCGCAATCTAAATCCCAGGTTTTGCGGATTTCCTTATCCGCATTACTGGATTTGGGACCAGGGACAGCAGGTGCCGTAGCGGTGAGGATATACCCCAGTTTGTCATAGGTCAAAGCCATTTTGACATTCCGCAGCCAATCTTTATAGTTTGGCCCTGTCAGTATATTTTTCTCTAAAAGTAACTTAAGTCCAGTCATTTTCAGGGTCGCTGCAATTAGGAGAGAGAGAAGAAAACTCTTTAGCATGATGCTCTTGCAAGTTTAGAGTGGTTTTTAGTTTATCTAAACTGGATGGCTCCCACTGTTTCTCGAATCCTTCCTCAAACCATAAAAGAAGAATTAGCCAGGACTATTCTCACCGTACAATACTTGCTTGACCGTTCAGCCAGGCTGGTGTCGATACTTCGAGGGAGGTTTTCCAACGCTTTCGCGAAGTTCCTTAATTAAATAACCTCTTTTCTCTGGGGGCGTAACCCCGCTGACACTTTTCTGGACGCCTACTAGGTTTATAGCATTGATCGTTAAGTGACGAATATCCTGATAAGTAGCATATACTCACAGTAGGATCGGGATCCAAATATCATCGTCTGATAATGTTGTAGGAATGCTACCAACATTCATCAAACTCAAAATGGTATGCATCTCTTTGCAAATTTCAGTTTCTTTAGAAATTCCCGATATACATTTTTGCCCCATGCTCTTATGACCTTGGCGTTGGTCAAAATATCATAAGTCACATGTCAAGTTCTACCCATCATTATCTTGTTAATTTGAACCCATCCGTACATATCCTTGACGTTGGCCAAAATGATCATACGACTGTCCCAAACTAACTCATCTATCTATGCAACAAATGAATATCCAGCAGCTACCAAACACTATGCCTTGGCGTTGGTCAAAATACATAGCTTGAATACTACTGAATACCCAGATGAAATGACGGAGGGCTACGACTGGTTTTGGCGAAACCGTGAACGTAATGAACTTGATATAACCGAAGGAACCTGATAGCTTTTAAAAGGAGTGGTTAAAGCTCCGCATTTAAAAATATCTGTTTTTAAAATTAACCGAGTGGTTTCTTTTAAATTGTTCCAATGATTAAAACTTTGGTTTATTTTTCTTTGCATTATAGATAATGTGTCCCATCATTAACCTATCATTGCAGAAAACAACGAAAATATGACGTCCTCTTATGCCATCTGCATTCGCCACTGGGTCCCGTCATCACCCGTTAGGTTACTTAACTAACGACAGAGCGGGGACTGGGCTAGCGCGGGTGTAAAACATAAGTGACGTCTAAAATAGCTACAATATATATAGATATTTTACATTCGTCTGACGCAATGATATACATTCCAGAACACAGATAAACTTTATTGGATTTGCAAGCAATCTGTATTTCTTTCGAGCCTGCAAGAAAAGACAGATTACACAGTTGTGATGAATAGCCATTACCCCACCCAAGATCCCTACGGGTACGGCAAACTACCCGCCCGGCAGTTTGTGTACCCCACCTTGGATCTGTCCTAGGAGCAAAAACAGTAAAATGAAATAATACAACGGTGGCTACAACCGCAACCTGGATGTGCACCGCAAAATAATATTACAACAAATTACATTTACAACAAATGAATTAAATAATAACCCATTGCTAAACCCCGGCTATACACCACAACAGTCCAATAACAGTTCATATGCACAAACAGATAAAACCATTACAGAAATGTGCAACCCCCTGCCAACTGACATACTAGCAGTTAGGGGAGGTTTACGAACACATTATACAAACACAGATATAATCCAATATGCAAATACTGTACAATTTCGATCGATTAAACACCATTAATATTGCTCCAAAAACTGCTCTGTAAAACTGAAACCTGAGCATATATTAAATATTCCAGAAAATCCCAAATTCAACAGAGAAGCAACACAGGAAATTTGGCTTCCTGACTCGGCAACTCGGCGGCGGAAGCGCGGCGGATCGGTGCGATCCGCCGCGGTTCCGCGGCCGCGTTGCCGATTCAGGAGCCCAAATTTCTTGGGTGTTCTTCTGGTGTCTTTTCAAGCTTTCTGAACTCACCTGAAAAATTTTTGGACTTCATTTAAATTTCGACAGAAACTTGACAGTTTTAGGGTTTTCCGGCTTCGTTTTTCCGTTCGAAATTCGTACAAATTTGCAATTAAGTTATTTATTGTTTAGCGAGGCTCTGATACCACTGTAAGTCGATGTAGTACACCCCAATACTTGTGGGGAGGCGGAATTTTCAAAAACGAACTTGTTTAGTGAACGAACATCGACTAACCGCTTGAATCGAAGCTAAACTATAAATAACCAAACACAAAGTGTTTCTAAACTACTGTGTTTAGGGATTATACCTAATGAACCAACTCCTTCGTCTTTACGAACTCCTTGTTCTCCTCGGCCTTCTCGAAGTAGTAGACGGTCCACCCGAGAGCAAAACTCCAAGCTTAGCCTCTGAACTTGAGGCAACTAACCTTCTTGGATTGCTAATCAAAGAAGATAGATTGAGATAGAGTGATGGTTATGGATTGTTTAGTCTTACTAACCCTTGTACTCAACTCATGAGAGGGGAGGATTAGTCTTTTGAAGAGAGAGAGCTTGAGGAGAGAGAAGGTGAGAATTATATCATATGAGAATAGTAAGTCATCATAATAAATATGAAGCATTCTTATTATTGAAGAAAAGAATAATACATAATGAATAAGCATGCTTCACAAATATCTAATGGTGATTCATTGTCATGACTCATTAAGCATTTATCATGCATTAATGATATGCATGAATCACCCTCATGACTCACTAAACTCATTTAATGCAAATGACACCTAAACCTCCTTAGTCACCACTTCTAGAAGCTTCTCGCACAATTACGAGAACGCCCCTCCAATCCGCAAAAATACGGAAAAACTTTAGACTGTAAAAATCCAATAACCGGATACCAGTAACTGGCTTAAACCAAAGCCGACTGGTAAAAACTGTCCGAAAGTCGTACGCGCGTAAACGCACGTATGCGTCCGAACCCTTGTCGTAAAACCATACGACCTCTATATCGTTTCGTCTGGAATAGGAAACTCTCTGTGTGGGACTCTAGAGACTCGACTACTACGCTGGCAGTGGGTTTAACCACAGACCGCAAGCGGCACTAGCTGTACGTAACGATCCCCAGGTAGTTGTCGATAAGAAGGCCGATGAGGAAACCCATCCGAACTCCTACTGAGTCTGATGTGACAATCTCCATACAGTCCGGTCCGTTCGTCCAAGACTATCGCATATCCTGCCTAGGTGGCGGCAAGCGTCAGTCCCCTAATAGCGGTATAAGTCGTGTCGGAGGGAAGCCCATTACACCCTGAGAAACTACTGGAACCTACCAGCAAATCTCGCTTGCCCTGGCCAGGGACTTTGCGTAATGGCTCTCTGACACAGCGCGATATCTACTCCCAATACCGGGAGGGACGAATCCTGTCTAACCGCCACTGCCTCCAAGTGCTCGGGACTGCACCCAACTGCTACTTGTTTGCACGACTCCTTTGAGCCGTGGTAGGGTAGCAATCTAAGAACAGTGGGACACACTCGAGGCAAAGTAGCAGTGTCAAGTCTGCGGACTACGCTGTACTCATGTCACCTGGGAACTGTTCACTGACGACTGGTATAAAACCAACCAACAGTTCCCTGTGAGTCCTGTCCGGTGTACCCGTAACCTAACGAGCACCTGTATACTATCTCCAGTACGACGTACTGACAGCTGTGGGACAGACCATCTCCCCAACTGGGATGAGAAGCGTACACACTAGTCTACTCCGGAGTATCGATGCTCTGTCTCGATAATCCAACGACTAGGGACCTGAATAAGGATATGCTTGTAGACTACCCAGCCCCCACTAGTGTGACTGCCATCACAACGCTGGTAGTCAAGCAAGATCCTAAGAGCTCTATCAATACGTACACTCACATATTAAGATAGAAAAACCAAGTAGCATACTACCATGTTTAGCAAGACTGTTATATACATATGAATATCCCAAGCTTCCATTAAGTAATATACAAACTAGTATGATACAGTAATGGCCTTCTAGGGCATAAACACTAACATCATCTTCCGCCTTGGAATTCGAACAGAGCTTTGCTCTGATTGGGGTAAACAACATGGAATCAAGGAAAGAAGTACAAGCAAATATGTCCTAAGGTCACTTAGGCTAATTATCGTAGCGTAAATATGCCGCGGAACATATGTACGATACTCTATTCATCCTAAATCACCTACCCCATCAAACCAAAGGTCGACCTACATAACGAAATATTAAAGCCTACTAACTTCTACCCACAACTCGGTTCCGTAAGGTTAATCCTAAGCTCTACTACCAACTTGTCACGACCCAATTTTGGTCTGTGACTGGCACTTAGATTGTACGGTATCTAAAGATATCGACACAATCTGAGTAAGCCAAAATCCAAGATCAAAACCTTTTTTGTGGAAATTAGAAAATATTTAGTTTTTAAGTACAAGAATGAAGTAGCATACCGAATGATTTTTAAATAATAGAAGTTTAAACAACTGATTTTGAAACTTCGACAGTACTTCCTTTTTAATTATTAAATAAGCAGTTATAATGTGTGTAAATAAGTTGCATCCCTAGTTGGGAGCAAAACGATGCCAAACAGCGGAAATCAATACACAAAAATAATACGGCACTCAAAATGAAGAATCTCAAGCATAAGTAAAAGAAATGTAATTTAACACAACTAAACGATCTCATCAGTCAAAATAAGATACATACCGCTACATCTCGTTCTATGTCAATTATACAGGGTCTGATGGAGTAATACTAGATTCAATATATATAAACCAAAATAGGAGGTTACTGCGTAAGTAACCCACCTAACAAAAAGAGCGATAAAAGCTGATAAGTGGATCCGCATTGCTGCTACGCGTCCACACGACTCCTCCAAGGAACTATGGCACAACGGGGGGTGAGTTGCCAACTCAGTGAATAAAACTAACATATATCGACTGATAATGTAAGTATGACGAATTAGAACTAATATCAACAAGGATGAATATAATGCATGATAATAGTTTACAGCATGAACATGTACTACTAAGTATATAAATCAAAACTGAAATCTCATCAATTATTTCCAAATAAGGTTCATTTTTTCGTGTCCAACATCGACACAAATCTTCGGTTTCCATCAGACATCGTTCCCCGAACGATCCTGTAAATCAATAACACCGGTCGGTATCACCTAGATATCCACCGTGTTCATAACTGTCTCCGATATCGAGTATCCTCGCTAGGCTCTCCGCCTCAAATGCAGCTTTTCGGCCCCTTGGTCTGGACCGGGTCCACCATGAATCCGACTATATAGCTCCCCCACTCAGTCTGGATAACATAAAAATCCGCGACCGTATAGCACCCCCACTCGGTCCGGAATAAAACCAAATCACAAAAACAACATCTCATGGTGGACATCTCACATCAGCATGAAGAATCACTGAATCTACTCAATAGTATATAAAAACTCAAAACCATAAATCCAGAATAATCCAATGCATGTTATATCAAACTACTAATACTTGAATATGAAACATGATATCATTTATGCAAAGTACCTACCATTATTGATTCTTAAGGTATAATAGGAATCATATTTAACAGAATAAATACTAAGTGTGTAGGTGACATGTTAATATCGACGAGGTGTAGTGTAACATGCAGATATGTGCATGTGAAACATGACTCGTCGATAATTGTGCAGTGTTCTAACAGTTATTAACATGACGATGTATATGTATATGAATGCATATGTCAACTTTATATACAAAGGAAATTTTTTTATTTAAACTTAAACTACGGGCGTATCACGCCATCCATATAAAATCCCCCGGTAGATATTTAGTCTACTCACCGGAATACGACGAATCTACTCAGAAATCATCAATCCCTTTCCTTTCCTGGCAGCCTCCGAAGTTTCCGTACTCAAATCTAACATTGAATTTAACTTCGTATAAGAAACGGCTAAACTCCGATACGGCGAAAACATGAAAAAATAAGTTTTACATACTAACTATACTACGTACGACTATGGTAGATTATCTAATACTTATACTAACTGAATTTTAACCATTCGCTGTTCGCAACAGAAAACTGAAATGTGTCACGAAACCTCCGTGTCGTATTTTAAAATTTTAACCCCTTTACAGATATTAACTTCCAGATTTCATATATTGCTAAAATAACTTAAATAAATAATACCAAACATCTTAATACATATACAGAGAGCTACCCTGAAAACCACAACACCCAACTCCCCTAAAAATCCGGCGAGATCGGATTTTTTGCAATTGTCGCCGGCCAAAATCCGAGGGAATGGGTTCGTCTTCCTATGGGTTATTCTAAGTCCAATCTATAAGATGAAGGTACTGTTTGGTTAGGTTAATTTTCATCTAAACTATAGCAGATTCCAGATAGAGTCTAAACTTGTAAAAATACAATATTACCGATATCTGATTTCTAAAATAAAACAGTACTTTACTTAAGTTTCATGGTTGAAATTATACCTACAGATGATCACTGAAAAGGTTTCCTCCAAGATGCACAAGCTCAAAGATCCTAGCTAGATGGTGGTGGTGAAAACCTTTAGCACATAGCTCTGTTCTTCTCTTCTCTTTTCTTTTCTTTTTCTTTGTTGTTCTGGGATGTTTCCTTCTTTCTTTTCAGTTAATTTTCTTATTTTAATGATATATGAACTGAACAAATATAAGGAGAGTGAGTGAGGGTTGTAGGAGGAGGTGTCACTTAGCAAGGATGTGGTAGTTTCATGTAAGTTGGAGGTGTAGCATGGAAGATAGTGGTGTTTTCATGCAAGAAGGAGGTGTGGCCATTAGGTTAACCTAGAGTGTGGTATCTAGGAGATATATCTTAACCTTAACCATTATTTAGCCCTATTTGCATAAACTCCCTCACACAACTCCAATTTTCACAATTACTTAAACTTTTCACAAAACCCCTCATACTATATCATACTACAAATGAAACTATATTTTCACTAAAACCCTTGTAATTTACTAATATTACAAACTAAAATTTCAATTTAATTAGTTTCACACACTACTTATGAAAATGTCTTATTTTGTTTCAATAACTTTTTTAATTAACATTTTATTATTTAATTAATTAAATTAATTTATTATCTAAAATTTTCCAAATGTTACAATATTCCCCCCTTACGAATATTCGGTCCCCGAATTTAAAACTTAACTACACGTACCTTCAAAAAGATGTGGAAATTTCTTCCGCATCGTATCATCGGCCTCCTAAGTGATCTCTTCGCGATTCGTTTCTCGCCAAAGAACCTTTACAGAGGGAAGTACCTTTGATCTCAGTTTCTTTTCTTGCCGGTCTAGAATAGCTACCGGCTGCACTGTGTAGGATAAATCCTACTCAAGCTATAAGGTCTGATGCTGGATCGCGTAAGAGGGATTGTGAAGATACTTGCGAAGCATAGACACGTGAAACACTGGATGCACATCGGGAAAATACGGTGGAAGTGCTAAACGATAATCTACAACACCCCCTCTCTCCAGAATCTCATAGGGTCCGACATATCTGGGGTTGAGCTTCCCCTTTTTCCCGAAACGCATCACACCCTTCATCGGAGATACACGAAGGAACACATGGTCTCCCACATCAAATTCGAGTCTACGACGGCGTCGATCGGCATATGATTTCTGTCTGCACTGGGCCACTCTCTTTCTGTCCCGTATCAACTGGATCTTTTCTATAATTTCCAGTACTATCTGCGGTCCCAAAATACTACTTTCGCTGAGTTCTGTCCAGCAAACGGTTGATCGACACTTTATCCCAGATAAAGTTTCGTAGGGTGCCATCTGGATCGTCTCCTGAAAACTGTTGTTTTAAGAAAATTCTATCAAAGGTAAGTGACGATCCCAACTGCCACCAAAATCAAGACTGCAGGCTCGAAGCATATCCTCTAGAGTCTGTATGGTCCGCTCTGACTGACCATCTGTCTGTGGGTGAAAAGCTGTACTAAAACTCAATCGTGTACCTAGATCCTCTTGAAGTTTCTGCGCATCCCTAAACGGTTGAACCAAAACCACATAGACTATGACGTCTTTAAACTAGACTATGACGTTTTTAAACTTTACAGACTATGATGTCTCTAAACTGACATGGACTATGATGTCCTTAAACCCATTGGACCGCAACGTCCCTAAACTAAAACAATAGAGCCCAAATGCTCTTTTGTTGGATCTAAATGATCCTGTTAAGTAGATTTTAGTCTAAAATTAGACTAACGTATCCTTAACAAACGTTTAAGTTGATCTTAGTCTCAAATGAGATTAAAGATCCTTAAACCCAACTCAAACCCAAATCTAAGATAATACGGATTTGAACTAATTCATGCCCTACGGGCGACAACATAAATTAGTCTCCGTATACAATCCACGGGCAACCAAAATAAAATAAACACACACGACACGAAGTGACCATATGGAGAAGGAGAAAGTGGTTACCGTGATGTGGTAGCGTAATTAACTGCAGGGGCTTGCGCCTGCAGGGAAGAGCGTCCCCACAATCAAAAAACCCTCAAATGAAGGGGAATCTGACGAAGTCTGCTACAACGGCCGCATCTGTCCAAACCTACGATACATGGTGCCATAAATCAACTTGGCATCTTCGGAGAGGTAGACGGATAAAACCAAATAGCATCTTCCCCCAAAATTCAGGCCAGACGTCCCAAAGTCCCGGTCACGTCTTTCGACGGAGAACAGGGAGCATCTAGACATAGTGCTCCAACGTCTTCGAAAGTATAATCTGAAGATGAATCCTCTAAAATTCTCGTTTGGAGTCTCTTCAGACAAATTCCTAAGATTCATCATACGACACCGAGGCATCGAAATAGACCCATCGAAGATTAAGGCGATTACGGAAATTCCCACGCCGAGAACTCTCAAACAACTGCGGTCTCTCCTAAGAAAGCTCGCGTATATCCGGCGGTTCATAGCCAACCTCTCCGGAAAATGCCGTCCCTACAGTCATCTAAAGAAGTAGGGGACCCCGTTCGTCCGGGATCATAAGTGCTAAAATGCACTAGAAGAAATTAAGCAAAACCTACAGAATCCACCGGTATTGACCGCTCCGGTTAAGGGAAAACCCCTTATCCTATATACAACGGCCCTTGAGGGTTCTCTAGGCGCGCTATGGGCACAAGAGAACGATCAAGGAAAGGAAAGAGCTCTGTACTATTTGAGTCGAGTTCTCCTGGGTGCAGAAAACAACTACTCCCCCATCGAAAAGCATTTTCTGGCGCTGATCTTCCCGATAACGAAGCTCAGACACTACGCATTGGCGCATGAGGTCCATCTCATATTAAAGGTGGATCCTCTCAAATATTTGATGTCAAGGGCCATACTAACAGGAAGGCTTGCTAAATGGGCCATCCTCCTGATGGAATTCTCGATAACGTATCGACCTCTCAAACCAGTGAAGGGCCAGGCCATCGCCGACTTTCTCGCCGAGCATCCGATACCCGCCGACCCCCCCTTAAATTGTGAGTTACCGGATGAACATGCGTTCGACGCAAAGGAAGAAGAGAATGATGCCCGATAAGAACTCTACTTTGATGGAGTATCTTCCATGAAAAGGAGGAAGCATAATACCCCCATAATCAAAGCTGGGGTAGGTCTCATCTTTATGACTACGCAAGGAGGGATACCGCGTTACGCCTTTTCCCTGACGGAGCCGAGGATTAACAACGAAACTGAATATAAAGCTTTGATAACAGGTCTCGAGATCGCTGTTGACATGGGAATTCAAGACCTCCTCATATATGGAGACTCCCAGCACATTGTCAGCCAAGTAAATGGAAACTATCAGACATGCAAGCCAGAACTGATCAGGTATGGTGAAAGAGTGCAGCAACTGCTGTCACAAGTCCCCTCCTACATCTTGGAGAGTATACCGCGTGCAAAAACCAGCAAAGCGAATGCATTGGCTAGATTAGCTAAAGAATTGGCCGACGAAGACCTCAATGATGCAAAGCCACCGGGTTCTCGCACCAGCAGGGATACATTCGGAGGATTTAACAGAGTCATCTGAAGAAAAGGAAATGACCAAAAAAGCAGTCCTCCAGATAGAGGACGAAGAAAAGATCAAGGATTAGAAGGAAGTCTTCATAGACTACTTCAAATCCCATCGAACGCCCGAAAACGCGTCATCAAGACATTAGCTCATGAAACGGGCTCTGTCTTTCGCTTTCGTCAATGATACTCTATAAAAGAGATCGCTTGACGGTTTGTGTCTAAGGTTCTTGGAGCCAGGAGAAGCAAAGAGAGTCGTTCAAGAAACTCACGACGGACTCTGCGGTTCTCATCAAGCCGGGCCAAAGATGAAGCTGAAAATCAAAAGAATGGGTTACTATTGGCCCACAATGATTCAGGATTGCCTTGAATATGCGAAGCAGTGTCACTTGTGCCAGATTCACGAGGACTTCATCCACCAGCATCCAAATCCGCTACACCCAACAGTAGCTAGCTGGACGTTCGAAATATGGGAAAGCAACATAATTGGCCCGAAACCAGCATCATCCAAAGGACATCGATTCATACTATCAACGACCGATTACTTTTCTAGGTGGGCAGAAGCAATACCACTTAGAGAAGTGAAGATGGAGAATATTCTCCATTTCTTCAAGACACATGTCATCTATCTGTTCGGCACTCCGCGACGGATAATCTCGGATAATGGACCAGCCTACAGGAGCCATAAAATCAGCTGCTTCGCAGAACAGCATAAAATAGACTGGAGATATTCTTCCGTTTATAATCCCCGAGCTAACGGTCTAGCTGAAGCTTTCAACAAGACCTTGACGAAGATTATAAAGAAAACAGTGTCCAGAAACAAAAAAGTCTGGCACGAAAGGCTGCACTAAGCCCTCTGGACGTACCAGACGACATTCAAAATGGCCACGAATACGACCCAATACGCGTTAGTATTCAGCACGGAAGCAATACTTCCCTTGGAAATAGAACTCCCTTCTCTGCGATTAGCGGTTCGATACGAACTGACAGATGAAGAAAACGCTCATCTCCGACTTGAGGAGCTTGACGCCCTCGACGAAACTCGCCTTATAGCACAGCAAAACCTGGAAGCTTATAAAGCAAGGATGACACGATCATATGAAAAACTGACCAGGCCGAGAACATTCCGCCAATGCGAACTCGTGCTAGTCGTCAAAAGACCTATGATCCCCAATCGTGCGAAACGGGGGAAATTCGAGCCGAACTATGAGGGCTCGTACATCATAGACAAGGTCTACTAGTGTGGGGCCTACCTACTCATGGATATGCATGGCGAAAGACCCTTCCGGCCAATAAATAGCCGATTCCTCAAAAGATACTACGCCTAACGGGTTACGATTCAAGTCAATGATAGATGACGACGCCTGTGTCTGCTCACTATCTTCCTGAGTCAGAATCCTGAAAGTAGTATCCAAAAGATTTGTTGCCTCGAAAATGGTAACAGTGGACCACTACGTCCTTAAACTGGCCATGGACCGAGATGTCCCTAAACTAACAATGGACCGAGATGTCCTTAAACTAAAACTTCAGACCGGAATGTCCCAAAATTAGCACGTCGCCTCCAAAACGGTGATATGCTTCCTTGAGATCAACATTGCAATCGAAGCCCCAACAGCGAAGACTACAACTCAAGTCACACTGGCTACACAGCTACTCCAGCGGTGAAGTCATCTTTGGTCCCATTGGCAAACAGATGGGTCAAAAAAGGGGTATGTCCACAAGCAAAATGGGCACGGATGAAAACCCAAAAGGGCGTTGTAAGTAAAAACAGCAGGGCTACCGGTGAATTTGTGAAAACCCGGAAGGACACAATCTCGTTAAAAAAATGATATGTCCATAAGAAAAATGGGCACGGATGAAAACCCGAAAGGGCGCCGTAAGTAAAAATAGCAGGACTACCAGAGAGTTTGTGAAAACCCGGATGAGCGCGATCTCGTTGAAAAAAAGGTATGTCCATAAGCAAAATGGGCACGGATGAAAACCCGAAAGGGAGCCGAGAGTAAAAACAGCAGGGCTACCGGCGAGTTTGTGAAAACCCGGAAGGGCGCAATCTCGTAAAATTTTCACATACAAGATCCTCTCGACTCGTAAGGAGAACTCCCCTATGAGACCCTCACGGCTCATAGGATTCAAAAGCCTTAAGCTATAGGGATCCAAACCTGTTCTTAAGCCTTCACATTTCCCCAGTTTCCCTACAGGCGGTCCAATATTGGCCCTTATATACAATCCACGGGCACAAATAAATATAGCCCTCGCCTAGTTCCACCAATGGCGCGAAGTGTCCCCATATAGTGAACGACACTTGTAAGTCCTCTCGACTTATAAGGAGAAAACACTCTTGCAAGATCCTTATGACTTGCAAGGGAGAACGCACACTTAGGAATCCCTGTGATTCCTAATGAGAAAATACACCTACAAAATCCTCATGACTCGTAGGGAGAAATAACGTTTTGAGACCCTTACGGCTCATAAAGTCAAAAAGTCTTAGTCGACAGGATCCTAACCTTGTTTACTAAGCCATCTTTGTTCAAATCGACAAAGACACATGATGATTCGCTCCTAGAAATATTCCAGTGGTAGCGATACCGATACCTAAACAGGTGTCAAACTCAAAGTCCTTTCACGGCACATGATGATTCGCTCCTGGCAATATTCCAATGGTAGTGATATTGATGCCTAAACAGGTGTCAAACTCCAAGTCCTTTCACGGCACATGATGATTCGCTCCTGGTAATATTCCAGTTGTAGCGATACTAATGCCAAGGTTGGATCAGATTCCAAACTCGCAATAAAAAACATTAGTGAGCAAAAAAATTGCATATGAAATAGCCGAACTCGCAATAAAAATCAGCGAGCAAAAAATATGCATATAAAAACAGCCGAAATGATAGGGCAACTCGCAATAAAAATCAGCGAGCAAAAAATATGCATATAAAAACAGCCGAAATGATGGAGCAACTCGCAATAAAAATCAGCGAGCAAAAAATATACATATAAAAACAGCCGAAATGATTGGGCAACTTGCAATAAAAAGCAGCAAGTAAAAATATAAAAATATATAAATAGCCGAAATGATTGGGCACCGCGGATAAAAAGCCGAAATGACTGGGCAATCGCGACTTTCGCGATATGAAAAGCTGAAAAGATAGAGCATCACGAAAATCAAAAATAAAATAAAAGGAAAGGAAAATTTCTTTTCCCTGCAGGTGAGTCTACACCGACCCCTGTATACAATCCATGGGCACAAATGAAAAAAGGAACCATATTTTCTCACCAGGCTCCATCAAAGGGAGAGCCAGATCTTGATGGCAACATGTACAGCCTAGAGATCAGCCTAACGTTCCTTCTCAGTGCAGACGCGATGTCAATAAAGACCCAAGGGTCGAACAAAAAAGGAGTGACGGAAAAATCCCAGCTCCGGCTCGACATTCTTCTCGTTACAACAGACGCAATGTCAACAAAGGCTCCAAATGGCCAAATCAAGATGGAGCAACGGCAAAATCCTAGCTCCAAGTCTTGACGGTTCATATACAACCTAAAGACTACCTCGGCGTTCCTTCTATTAGGGTGCAGATGAGACATCAACAAAGGCTTTAAATAGCTAAAATCAAAAAGGAGTGACGGCAAAATCCCAGCTTCAGCTTGACATTCTTCTCGTTACAGCAGACGCAATGTCAACAAAGGCTCCAAATAGCCAAATCAAAAAAGAGTGACAGCAAAATCCCAGCTCCAGCTCGACATTCTTCTCGCTATAGCAGACGTAATATCAACAAAGGCTCCAAATAGCTAAATCAAATTAGAGCAAAGGCATATTCCTACCTCCAAACTTCAACTGCAATATATACAGTATAGAGGTCATATAGATGTCTTCCCTACTTCAGCAAAGAAACGGCACGGCATCGTCAAACAAAAATGAAGAAACGGCGTATTCCCAGCTTCAGGGTCTTGAAGGCGACTCATATAAAACGTAAAAGACTATCGGAGATCATCCTATGCCAGCGCGGAGTGGTTATGACTCATCGGGGATCCAAATTGAGCCTAACCTTAAGTAAAAAGCGATATGGCAAATTCCTAACGCTTACTCTCTCGACGATAATAAGACCTAAGGAGATTACTTGAAGACATCTTATCCATCCCTTGAAGGGTTCAGAGACACGGCCGTCGTGGGGCTACTCGAACAACAACTTAAAGACTGCATATCGAGGAATACATCAGCCAATGCGACGGTAGCACGGACCAAAGCCCTAGTACACAAAACCTAACGGACCTCTGTCGCAAAGAGCAGGGGTTATCTATATATAACGTTAGGATAAGTTTGCCTGTAAACCCAAGGGAGGTAAACTAAACAAACTCCGAAATGAGTCCATAAACTAAACAAACTCCGAAATGAGTCCATAAACTAGAGACTCCGAAATGAGTCCATACACTAAACAAACTCCAAAATGAGTCCATAAATTAGAGCTTCCGAAATGAGTGAATAAACTACAAGCTTCGAAATGAGTTCATAAACTAGAGACTCCGAAATGAGTAAATAAACTATAAGCTCTGAAATGAGTACATAAACTACTTTACGTTAAGTCAAGACATCGAAGGATAGAAAGACACAAGTATGAATGAAATATGTCTTTTATTCATAAATCAAAATGAATACAAGATGCTTTTATTCATGAATCAAAATGAATACAAAGTGTAACAAGTTTTCTAAGCTGGTGGGCGATTGAATAAGCCAACAAGTTCGTCATTTTTCCGCCGGACTTCTGCTTCGAGCTCTATCAACACCGCGAGCCGAGTCCCTGCCTGTGTCTATTGGTTCTAGTATGAAGAAAATCGACTCTCAAGCTCTTTCTCGGTAGCCTTGTGAGCCTCGACCATCTCACGTGTAAAAATAGCGGCTTTATCAAGGGCCGCCATCTCTGTAATGGCCTCTTAAAGAACCCGCCAAATTTCATAAGCACGAATGGTCTTGGCAGTGAGCTGGGCTTGAAGTTCCTCTAAAGCCTTTGAAGCCAACTCCCTTGCCAAAAACTTCCGGTTAAGCCTTTTCTCGCATGACTGGAGATTGGCTGCACATCGGTCGATCCATCCACGCAGGCTCGTCTTTACAGACAAGATGTCAGATGGAAGGTGTATTCATTCAATCCCATGTAGGCAGACCTCCACTCGACAATAATACTCGACCCAAGTACGCACCGGTGCCTCGTCATGATAAGTGGCAAGAACAGATAAGGAAGCATTGGCTTCAACAGCGAATTCTTCGGCCGTGACAGAATTACCAGCGCGAAGATCTTCAACGAGAGTCGCTAATGAATGAATGCTCTGTTTTGCCATCCTCTCAGACACGTGTCGGGCGTAAGGGCCTAGTAGCATGGAAATCCAGGACTCTAATGGAGTCAGGACTGGCAAAACTGTGAAGATACATGTGCGGTTAGTTGCCTTCCCAAATATAGAACAAGTAAAAGGATGCCAGAGATAAAGCATCACTTACCCACGGCCATGCAAGACGGGTTTGAGAGCTCCCCAGGTCCGTCAAGAATTTCGACTTGGTCGTCGACTTCCAATAGTGTAGTTTAAATAAAAGGGCATATCAGCATCATTGTGAAAATTTAAAACAAAAAAGGCAAAAGAATACCGACCTTGGACAGAAGAAAGGACTATGCTTTGTGGAGGTATCGCTTGCGGGGCTGCCATATCGAGTAAATGCTAGAAGGTTTTCCTTGGAGAAAGATCCACATTAGAAGACGCCAACTCCCGCAATTCTGAGAGAGAGAAAGGTTCAAATATATAGAGGGGTCGTTAAACAAAATGTATATGTATATAAGATTACCTTCGATACATCGTCCGCTCTGAATCGGAGGGATGGCAGCTTCGGCAACCTCCTCTAAACCCTCAGGTGTGTCACTGGAAATTTTCCTGAAATCTATGGCCGACGTGGCAGTCTCCAATAGAGGGACAAAAACCGCCGCTGGAAGCTCCAATGCGGGGATAGCATCTTTGACAATCTTTTCTACCCCCTCATGTGCGTCATTGGAAATATCCATTGAATTTATCACCGATGTGGAAAGATCTGCCGGAGAAACAGAAGCTGTCACTGGGGGCTCCAAAGCAGGGATGGCAGCTTCGGTAGTCTCTTCTACCCCCTCAGGTGCATCATCGGAAATATCAATAGAATCTATTGCAGGTGTGGCAATATCTGCTGGAGGGACATAAGCCATCACCAGGAGCTCCACAGCGGGGATAGCAGCTTCAGTAATCTTCTTTACACCCTCCGGTGTGTCACGGGAGATATTAGTAGAACCTACGTCCATGGCGCGATCTGGGCTCGAAATTACGCCCGCTGCAGAAGGCCCTACAAATTTTTGTAAAGATAATGCGACATGAAAGTAATACAAATTATTTGCTAAAAAGGACAAGAAATATACGTACCAATAACCCAAGGAGCCTGAAGTATGGTCTGTTTAAGCTGCTGCGCTTTTCTATTCAGATGCGCTCGTCGGGTCTCAATCGTAAATGGATCCCTACCCTCTTTCAAAGTAGCTTCATCTTCGGAGACAACTGACACCAGCTATTTCAAAGCATGTTCCTCCTCCAGCGTCAAAGGAGTTATCGATAACATGGCTGGAGCCAGATCGACATCATGAAATACAACAGCGGGAAGTTCTCCTTTCCTGGAGGGGACGTTTTCAGCCTCGTCTTGTGAGCGCTTTAAAGCCTCGGCCAACTGAGCAGCCTTCTTGGCAGAGGAACCGGGGAAGAGAAGACCGTCGTCCGGATCCTACATAGATATCGACTCATCCTGGATAAGATGCTTGGATTCAAGCAAAGCATCGAGTAGGCCGGTGACTGATTTCTTTCTCCTTTTGGAGCCTGAGCTAACACCAGCAGATGGGCGCTTCCTCCCCTTTTGCGCTTTTGTGCGGCGCTGCTCGACATCGCCTTCGATATCTGCCTTTGTAGACGCCATGGTTGGTGCTTTATCAGGAGTCGCTGTCTCGGTTCTCGTACGCACCGGCATACCAGCAGTACAGGGGGTTGATTCAGCTTGTGCGTCTTTAGGAATAAGCACTGAGTCGTTGTCCCTTAGAGGAGGGCAAACAACCGACCGTGGCCACAACAGGGCACTGACAGCTTGATCTGGAACAGGAGCTCTACACTCAAAGAGCACCCGTCTTTCCTCTGCAATGATGGGACCGACCCAGTGGCGATACAAGCCTTTGAAGGGCCCCACAGGCCTTGGAAGATAGTCAGGTTCCGGGATCATGAAAAGAGAACCCGTGTTCAACCGCATGAAATGATGGATAACATCGCGGGCTACCTCCAGAGAAGGATTAGGCTCAACTAAAATGGCTTCGAGGGGGACGCCCTGGTTGTAGCCTAACTGCTGGGCAAAACGATGCGGATTATACCGCATGAAGAGGGTAGCATCGTTAAGACGGAACACCAAATACACAGGCCTGATTGAGTATAAGTGCATGATGTCTTTTAGCTTTAAAGCTGGAGCCCCGTTCTTTGATAAATCAAAAAATTGTTGAACGGGTCCCGCAGGAGCAGAAAGGACTCGATCGCTAAAAACAATCCCGCCTTCGTTTAAATACGGATTAAGTAATACTCACAAAGCCCCTACTTGGGTCGGGTCAGGAGCGAAAGCATCAACTAGTCTCATAATCCGTAGGAATGTATACGACTCATAGAAAGAAGGCCTCCGGTGCGCGACAAACGCCCCTAACACGTGCATCTCGACCCATGACGTGAAGTAGTGGAGGGAGAAATTCACGGTATCCGTACCTGGGTTCGAAGTGTTGGCGGCAGTGCTTAACCTGTGGTATAGGTGTGACAATCCCGCAACACCAACAACCAATCACGCTCCTTCAGCTATGCGATAAGCAGGGTAGAAGACAGGGGCTCTCATGAAGCGGTGATGCATCGGCATGGAAAACCAGCTAAGCCAAAGACTGATAAAACCGACAAAGAAAGTTTCTTCATCCATCCCAGGAGCAGCGATCGCGTTAAAAGCCACGGTTGATGAGTTCGGAATATAAAACTGCGGCAGGTCCTCTTCTTTGGCCGGCAATTTCTTCAAACCAAATCCGAAAGGATCTTTGGCCTTTATGAATTTCGAAGATTTCTTGGATAAGACATCTTCACGAAGAAAGCAAGCAATGTAAGAGTCAAAAGTGACACCTTGCCCTTCTGATGCAACGAATAGTTTCTCAAAGATACCCAAGACTTTGATCAGACTTGGATGCTTGTGTCGAACAGCATTCTCGGTCATCAAGCCCTCAAGCATTGCTGGCACCGTGGCAAATATGTACTCATCAAGAGGCAGTAATTCTTCATAATGCTCTCCCCGGATCGGCAACCCTGAAATTTTACGAAACTCCTCCAGTGAGATCGAGACTTCACGATCCCCTAACAAGAATGTGTTTGTGGGAAGATTCCATTGGTTCAAGAAGGCCTTGACCCACCAAACGTGGGGAGCATGATAATAGAATAGTGACGCATATACTGCTTGGTATAACCCAACCTTCTGCAGCCGTGCTCGTTGGGAGGAGAGAATGTATCGGGCCTAAGGAAGGTAGCCTACTGGATGGCGCGGAATAACGCATACCATATAAACTTGCCCCTAGGGTTGAGCTTCACCCTGACATATCTGGCATCCCAAAATATCGATAGCCATCAATGGTTGATTGGGTATCCCTGTCGTTGATGGCTCAAGACGGCCCCCGGGGGTCCAATTAGCCGCCTCCACTGCATAAGCAGCACGCGGACGCTCCGTGAATGATATTGAATGGATGGGTTCTGTCGGTACCTCGCATGTGAAACTACGTCGACCCCTGATAATGTGGTCATACCAAACTCCCTATAGGAGAAGACTCTTAGCATCCTTATCATGTGCCCTAATCATCGCCATAACTTTCTCGTCTGATGGCAACTGTGGAAAAGCGACCTCCGAGCGTGTGAAAGGGAAGTAGGGAAGTGATGCCATCGTACCTAAAAAGGAGTGGACCCATTAATGAAAAATATATATGAGTTTGTTTCATAGGACCACTAAATACAAAGCCAGTAGGCCCCACGAAATCAAAATGACGGCTCACCAATGATGAGGCTAGATGATCATTGTGAGAATCCAAAAGGATTCTTATTAAATAAACAGTGGAGTTTAAACAACTCCTAACATTCTCGAAAAATGAGTTATATTAAAATACCCAACAGATTCAAAATCTGTGAAAAGGGTATTAAAACCCTAAAAGGAAAAATATAATAATAAAAATATATATGCTCAAGAACGCCAGGGAATAAATTTCCAAAAAGCCTTCGAGTCTTTCAGAGCTAAGCTCTGTAGTATGGAATTAAATTCCTTTAATAATGGGATTAAATCCCAGAAACCCTCACGATGGGGAAACGAAGAAAATGGAATTAAATTCTAGAGATACTCAAAAATCAGAGGAGAACTCACGATCCTCAAGACCCTAGGGTTTGCTTTAAAAATGTGTGTTTGGATCTCTAAGAAATCGTTCTAAAAAAAGGAGTAAAGCTCTGTTGGTGAATTTAAAATCCAAGACAAGAACAAAAAGGGTTTCCTAAGAAATGAATTCCGTTCAGAATCCTTACCAGAGAAAGATTTTTTACAGAGTTTAACTCTGGAGTTCTGCGGACAGAGAACTAAGCTCTGAAAAAGAGAATTAAATTCTCAAAGAAAATAAGCAAGGAAGGAAATGAAAGAACATTGGTCACTCAAGGACCAAGCCCCCGCATTTATAAGACATGATGGGGAGCGGTTCATCTTCCCGTTCCCCTAGGCAAATCCAACGGCTGTAAGAGTGGACAGCATTGCACTCACGTGCAAGCCACGTGAGAGCAACGCTGGGGGGAATTTGTTCCCTCATAAAAAAGGGAGGAAAGTAAGAAAGGGGGAAACTCCCCACTATTCGAGTCTTACGTGTTAAACACGTGAGCACCTATATGCAAAGCATATAGGCGCTGCAATTAAACTACTGATAAGCTAAATAAGCCTCACGTGTTAAACACGTGAGCACCTATATGTAAAGCAGATAGGCGCTGCAATTAAACTACTGATAGGCTAAACAAACTTCACGTGTTATGCACGTGAGCTCCTATATGCAAGGCATATAGGCACTGCAATTAAACTACTGATAGGCTAAACAAGCCTCACGTGTTAAACACGTGAGCGCCTATATGCAAAGCAAATAGGCGCTGCAATTAAACTACTGATAGGCTAAACAAGCCTCACGTGTTATACATGTGAGCGCCTATATGTATGGCATATAGGCGCTGCAATTAAAGTACTAATAGGCTAAAAAAAGCCTCACGTGGTAAACATGTGAGCTCCTATATGCAAAGCATATAGGCACTACAATCAAACAGCTAAGAAGGCCAAATTAAATCCCACGTGCTAAACACGTGAGCACACCTCCTTGCGTAAAATTAAATTCTACTTAATGAACCGTTGGATCAAGGATCCAACAGTGATTAAATATAAAATTAAATTCTATTGGGAAGAATATTTTCTGTTAAACAGAGAGTTAGTGGATCAAAGATCCAAAATATTTTCTATATCATTCTAAACAGAGAAAGATTATACTCTGTTAAACTGAACACCTTTGGATTAAAAATCCAATGGTGATTAAAATGTCACCGCTTAATAGAATATTATTCTATATATGAGTGAATATCCCTAATCTTGTTAAAAATAAGAACAATATCTTCTGTAAAAAACAGAAGTCCTTGGATCAAAGATCCAACGGTGGGTAAAATTTCCCAAATCAATTCTGAGACCTATTAAATCAATTGGGATCTCTTAATGATTTTTTTTCCAGAATTAAACAAACTTCTCTCCACTATATAAAGAACCCAAGACTTCAAGTCTCAAAAAAAAAAGAGACAAAAAGGAGAAAGAGAAAAAAAAGAAAGAAGAGAGAGAACTCCCCAGAGATTTAAAAAAGAATATACAGTGAGATTTTGAGGAACGGGAGAATTTAATTCTCAAAGAAAAGACTTGATTCCTTGAAACACTAGGTAAAAAGAAAACACCTATCCCTTGTCTCTCTAAGGTTTTAACCCTTCATATAAGAACTCAGTTCTTTCCTCTGGTTGAGATTTGCAGAAGCAAATCCCCCTACAAGTTGAGAATTTAATTTTCATCGGGGAGATTTTGCTCTGCAAGATTCAAAACCTAGGGGAAAAGAACTAAGTTATTTAAAAGGTGGAAGAAGAATGGGAACATATAGGAATTTAATTCCTCTAAAAAATTAGGGTTTAACCTTATTAAAAGAACTTAGTTCTTCAATAAAAAAAACAATGATCCAAGATCTCCAAGGCCAAATCGTTGGTGCTTAGCACAATTTCGAAGCCTCACATGTTTCCCACGTGAGTGCTTTAAACGAACAAGGAAAATAACCAAAACTTCCTCACGTGTTTCCCACGTGATTTGTTTAAGAGGGTAACAAGTAAAAGAAAGATGAAACTGCAGCACTCCAGCATCAATAAAGAAAAAGGGGACACCAACGTGCTTTTCACGAGAACTCTAGCCAAGTGCTTATCACTTATAAAAAAGAAGGGAGATAAAACCCAAAGTCTAGCGCCCATAATTGGGGTGCCTCCCGTGTGTGTCATGTGAGCGCCCTAAAACGCTAGTGTTTAACACTAGTCCAGCGCCCATATTTGGGGTGCCTCACGTGTGTCAAGTGAACGCCATAAAACTCTAGTGTGTAACACTAATCCAGTGCCCACGTGAAACGCATGTGAGCACTGTATTCCTCAGTGCTTAGCACTGTTGGAGATTCATTCTTAGCCCAAATTGGCTAAGTTTCCTGAGATTAGACCTCTTTGATACTAAAACAACCGAGCCTATATTGCTCATGTTTTCCCAAGCTGACCTCAGTCTCAAAAATGACTAGTGGTCTCCCATTGATATATCCCAAATGATATTTATCTTATATCTCCTAAGATAATTTTAGTCTCAAACTTGACTAACATTTCTTAGTTCTACAACAGCCATTTTCCCCTCAAATACGGGATTTGGTTTAAGGGTACATCTCTCCACACCTCTGATATATGTCATTGTAATTCTTCAACGTCTTCAGAGAGGTGGCGGGTCCCGACAACCAACAACTCTTTGATGCACTTCCAAATTGACGTGCACACCTCAAATCAGACCGCACCCCAAATTGGGTGCATTCCATATCACCATTGTTCACTCCGTCACGTAACAAATACAAGTGCGCGCAAGATGAACAAAGGACCGAGAAGTCCCTAAACTAATATTCGCCTCCGAAATGGCGATAGCGGACCGAAACGTCCTTAAACTAATATTCGCCTCCAAATTGGCAATAATGGACCGAAACGTCCTTAAACTAAAACAATAGAGCCCAAACGCTCTTTTGTTGGATCCTAAATAAAAATGATCCTGAAACATTATTAAGTGGATCTTAGTCTCAAATTGGACTAATGTATCCTTAACAAAAACAAATCGAGCCCTAAATGCTCACATACATTTAAGTCGATCTTAATCTCAAAATAGGTTAACGGTCCTTAAATAAAAACCTCAAATCTAAAATATACGGATTTGGACTAATCCACGCCCTACGGGCGACAAAATAAATTAGTCTACGTATACAATCCACGGGCAACCTAAACAAACAAAAACACACACGACACGAAGTGAACTTCCGGAGCAGGAGAAAGTGGTTATCGCGATGCGGTAACATAATTAACTGTAGGGGCTTGCGCCTGTAGGGAAGAGCGTCCCCACAATCAAAAACCCCTCGCAAACGAGGGGGGATCTGATGAAGTCTGCTACAACGGTCGCGTCTGTCCAAACCTCCGATGTACGATGCTATAAATCAACTTGGTATCTTTGGAGAGGTGGATGGATAAATCCAAATAGCATCAGCCCCCAAATTTAGGCAAGACGATCCATCTCGGTTCGTCTCTGTTTTCGGCAGTAAACATGGTCTTCTACACAGTCTTTGAAGGTGAAGCAGTCTTCAAGGGTATGACCTATTGCTCGATGGTAGGAGCAATAATCCGGGTAATGGACCTCGTTTATTTTTTCGGGGTGCCGAGACTCCGGAAGTGTCATCATTTGGTGCTTCACGACAAGGTTGAATATCTTCCCTGTCTTGTCTTGGGGGAAGGAATATTCCCGACCCATTTTCTTTATAAAGGACGGGTTCCAACCGAAATTTTCTTGATAGCGCGGCTTCTTAGATTTTCCTTGTTGTTTGCGAACGTTGTTTCTGTTCTTTGTCCTGGTTTTGCCTCTATTTCGGGATTTTTTCCTTTTGCGAGAACATACAGCGGGCCGGGGATGAAGGGCATTGTAGTCTTTTTTATCCACAGATTGCTGATTGAGGCGCTGCATACTGGCCTTTTCATAAATGGCCATTTCACGGCAGTGATCGTCTTGGCTCTTTTGACAAGCTTCTTTTTTAAGCTTGTCTATTTGTTCTTTGAGCGACAGAATTAACGTCCTTAGAGCAGAATTTCGCTCTGCTTCAACGTCAGGGCCATTTGGAAGAGTGTTTTCCTCTTCGCTGAAGCTGTTTATGACGCGGCAACTGTGGAACTGCTCCTGTTTCTTGGACCGAACATATCCGAGCCCAGTTGTATCCATCTTTCCGTTGGGCATCTTTCGCTGAGTCCCGGGATATCCCAAATCTTTTTTGTAGAATTGGGATTGCCGAACAGTTTGTTCGAGGGGTACACCTTGGCGTCTTAACAACTTTTTCAATCCTTCCGCATAGTATCTAGGCAGACAGATTGGTTGAAACCTGTCGAGTGCAAAATCGGCACTGTGCCAGACTCTTTTCTCTACTCTGGTCTCTGTAGATTGGTAGAAGAGGATCGTTTTTTCACCTCTTCATCTGGGAGGGACGTAGAAAGTCTGTAGTTCTTGAACGTTGTATGTATCGAGCGCATCAAGTTCCTTATAATGCCGAGGTGGAGCCATTGTGATTTGCAGACTCTGATCGGCTCTAGCGAGGGTTTGCACTGACGGGAGAATGGAGAACACTGCGTTGGCCTCGTCCTCAGAATCACTGCCAATGACAAGAATTGGGGTAGATGGTCCGAGCCTGCTGTTTTCTTTCTGGGATTGCCCCGAGTAGAGTACTTCTTCATATCCCTCGGAATCGCTCCCAAAGATCGAGATAGTGGAGACGGACTTCTGTTTATCCTCCGGCTTATGACACCTCTCTGTATCTTCGAAGTCTGGGAAGAAGTACTTTGCGTCTTCATATTTCTGGACCTCGTTTATGGATAACGGATTTAGTTCCCCTGTGACGTTGCATTCCAAGCCGTCCTTGAAATACTTCATACACTGATATTGTGTAGAAGGGATGATGTTGTACTCATGCAACCAGGGCCTGCCGAGCAACGCTTTATAGCAAGTTTTGGCGTCAATGATGTGAAATTTGATGTCAGTGATGAGCAATCCGAAGCATAACGTCGGTATTACGGACCCAAGCGTCCGTGACGACTGTGAGTCAAACCTAGAGATTGTAATTTTGTCTCGGGCCAAGTGCTGAATGTTCATGAAAATCTCCTTCAGCACTTTCACGTTGAGAAGGTTGACGAAGGATCCGTTGTCGACAAAAAATTTTCCTATCTTGATGCCGTAGCAGTACCCGGTGACTTATAGCAGGCGATTATATTCGCACGTACCGAGGAGGAGATCTTCATCGCTGAATGTAATGTCAGCTGTGTGAACTTCTGCTAGCTCATCCTTCATCTTCTCCTCTACGAGGAAAGCTTGGAACTGATCGAGCTCATATAATGCCTTGATCAGAGACTCTCGTGCCTCTTTGGACAAGAGAAAAGCATCCAATATGCTCAGTTGTGAGGGTATTTTCATCAGATGTGTCAGGACATTGTAATCGACCTTGTTTTTCTTAGACGGGTCCCTTGCTGCGAGTTCATTGACAACTCCACCGTCGAGGGCAATTTCCTCAGGGATTTTTTCTTTCCCTTTATCTTTTTTGCTCCAACCCTTGTTTGTAGGTCCGAGGTTATTTTCAGGCAGCGTGCGGCTCCGCAGCTGAATATTCTTGCAGTTCTACTCCTCCTCTTCTTTTCCGAAGGTAGAGTCTTTGAAGAGAGGGCTGAGGGGTATTTTGTCCTCAGAATCGCTCCTGAAATTAAGAACTTGGGGCTTTTCCCCTTCCGGACTGGTATCAACCATATGAAAGTTGCCAATCGCTTTTTCACGCACATCTATCGCACTATTTTTCTGTTGACAAGCTTCGCGCTTCATCCTCTTGAAGTGTTTTTTGTGGGCAACATATCCTTGCCACCACTTCTTGAAGGTTCTGCATTCTTCGATGGGGTGGGTGACCCTCCGATGATATAGGCAGTAGTTTGGATGTGAATCCTCTCCGTCGAGGCATATAACCTCGGGAGTGTTTCTTATGAGAGGTGGCAACTTCATTCCCATGGACAGGGCTTTAGTGAATCGCATCTCCGCCTTGATCCTGCTCTTATTTATGGCGGTGTGCTTTGGTTTGGTTGGAGTTCTTTACGACTCCGCCTTGTCGCAGCTTCTTCATCCTGACGCTGACGCTTAACCTTTTCGTATATGGTTGTTTCGCGTTCTCGGTCAGCTTTGCTTTTTCGAAAGGCTTCGTTTAACAGCCCATCAATCGGGTCTTCTTGCGGTTCCGGGGATTTTAGCGCCAATTCTTCCCCCAGTCCCTTGGTGTTGTTTTCTGACACTGAGAGAGTTTCTTCATCATTTAACAACGAATGGAAGACCATATGGCAACTTGCTACATAGTCTTCGGTTTCTTCTGATGATTCATTTTCCTCATCGTTGCCGCTCTCTTCGTTCTCAAGAATATGCTTGAGGAACTCTTTGAGCGTGACCGGTTTCCGCGCCTTCTGGTTGTACTCCTCCAACGCGTCAATGTACTTTTGTAGGTCTGTGCGCCTGTCATCATACTCGGCAGGCTGTACAGGTTTCTTGGTCTTCTTCTTTTTATTCGAATACTTTGAAGGCTTGACTTGGGGATTTTACCATTTGTCAACAACTTTCAGTACGGGATGCGGTTTCAGCATCTCTTCGATGATTTCAGGTTCAAGTGGGCTTCTCCACCTGACTGCCGGACATGCATGTAGAGCCTTCAGCATTCTTTTGGTTTTAGCTGAAAGAATGACTTCCCATGGAGTTTCTTCCACGAGCGAGCACGACGCCCCCAACGCATCCACCTTTTTGGCAGTGTGCTTCTGTGGTGGGTTCACCCTCTACTTCTCAGACAGCACGAACTTCCTCTGTTGATACCGGTCCTCGACCCAGTTCTTGAAGACGTAGCAATCCTCAATTGGGTGGCTAATCATTCCGTGATAGGAGCAGCAGTTGGGGTTGTTGACGTCGCCGGGTTGCGGTGGATGCCGTGGGTCTGGCAATGTGATGAGTTTGTTACGCATTGCCAACTCAAATAGTCTCCTCATCTTATCGCGAGGAAACGAGTAAGCGAGTCCTAGCCTTTCTTCCAGGGATAGACGTGGACGTGCGTTGTTTTGGTGAGCAGCCGGTTTTGGACCACTCGGTTGTTGTTGAGTATTGTCAATGAAGGCTGCTTTCCCTTTACCCTTGGCATTTGGAGGGTCCTTATTTAAGGAGGAAGGCACGTGGCCAATCTGGTCCATTTGGGCCAGTTTATCTATCAAAGCCTGAAAGGTGGTCGGTTTGAAGAATGTCATGAACTGGGACACATTCATTTGAGGATCTAGAGTCCTGATGAACATGCCCATGACAGGGGATTCTTCGATACGTTGTTCGTACATTGACCATAGGTTCCGCCAGCTTTTCTCATACGGTGCCAGTGGCGACGTTGAGCGTGCCTTGCAGATGGGACCGCCTCAGTTTTGGAAGCGGCTTCTTCGTGCCCCCAGCTTTGGTGAGGGGTTGCTGTTGGTGTCAGCATGTTAAAGACTGATGTCCTTGGCAGGGATTGAGGATGGCCGGCCAATCTTTCAAAGACCGGCTTTCTGGTAGGGGAAGCACCTTTGACGACTTCGCCCGTAGCAGCAGTTGGGAGGGCTATCCGTTTTGGGGTAGCCCGTTCAGGTGTCATGAGCTTCTTTGCGGGCCCGTTTGGGTTCTTGCCCAGCCTATTGAAGACTGAGACATCGGCTTTGGACGGCCCGTTGAGATGGGCGTTGTGGTAGCCAGTCGATCAAAGATCGACCTCTTAGGAGCTTCCTCTTGCGGCGCTAAGGCACCGATACCCACTGGTGGGAACATGGTCCCAAAGAATAGTCTAGTAGTGGCTTGCGTTACTTGCCCCACTGGCATTGAAAAAATGGAGTCCATGTTAGGCCCGTAGGTCACTCTTCCAATTGGGTTCGAGCGAGCGTTGCTGTTGAAAGATGTGCAGTTGGAAGCCATCGATTTCTCTTCTTCTGCACGGGTGCAAGACACCAAATTTTAGTTTCTCAGATCCAAGGGCAACCATAGCGAACCGCGATTTCGTTCGCGAAAAACGTCAAACGAAGTGTGGAGTGGAAAGAGGAAAAGGTCCCATCGGGCGTGCCAGAATCTGTTTACCGCCGAAAACAGGAGACGAACCGGGATAGATCGTCTGGCCTGAATTTAGGGGCAGATACTATTTGGATTTATCCGTCCACCTCTCCGAAGATTCCAAGTTGATTTATGGTATCGTATATCGGAGGTTTGGACGGATGCGACCGTTGTAACAGACTTTAACAGATCCCGCCTCATTTTATGAGGGGGTTTTGATTGTGGTGACGCTCTTCCCTACAGGTGCAAGCCTCTGCAGTTAATTACGTTACCGCATTGCGATAACCACTTTCTCCTGCTCCAGAAGTTTAATTTGTGTCGTGTGTGCTTTTGTTTGTTTTGGTTGTCCGTGGATTGTATACGGAGACTAGTTTATGTCGTCACCCGTAAGGCGTGGATTGATCCAAATCCGTATATTTTTAGATTCAGGCATGGTTTATTTAAGGACCGTTAATCTGGTTTGAGATTAAGATCAACTTAAATATATATGAGCATTTGGGGCTCAGTTTGTTTTAGTTTAAGAACGTCATGGTCCATTATCGCCATGTTTGGGGCAAATATTAGTTTAAGGACATTTCGGTCCAACGTTCTCATTTTGGGGACGAATATTAGTTTAAGGACATTTCGGTCCAACATTCCTATTTTGGGGATGAATATTAGTTTAAGAATGTTTCGTTCCAACATTCCCATTTTGGGGACGAATATTAGTTTAATGTCGTTTCGGTCCAACATTCCCGTTTTAGGGACGAATATTAGTTTAAGGACGTTTCGGTCCATCATCGTCGTTTTTGAGGCGAATATTAGTTTAGGGACATTTCGGTCCCTTATCCATCTTGCGCGCACGTGTATTTGTTACGTGACGAAGTGAACAATGGTGATATGGAATGTATCCAATTTGGAGCACGATCCGATTTAAGGCCTGCACATCAATTTGGAAGTGCATCAATATAAAAGAAGTTGATGGTCATCGTGACCCGCCACGTCTCTGAAGACGTTGAAGAATTACAACATGTATCATAGATGTGAAAAGATGAACCCTTAAACCAAATCCCGTATTTGAGGGGAAAAGGGGTGATGGTCCTAAGAATCGTTAGTCATGTTTGAGACTAAGATTATCTTAGGAGATGTGGGATGAATATCTTTTTGGATATCATCAATGACAGATCTTTAGTCATGTATGAGACTAAAATCAGTTTGGGAGATCATGAGCAATATGGGCTCAGTTGATTTTAAAATCAAAGAGATTTAATCTCAGGAAATTTAGCCAATTTGGGCTGAGATTGGGTTTCTATGCTACCTAGTAGTGTTAAACACTGATATATGCAGTGCTCACATGTATTTCACATGGGGCACTAGAATAGAGCCGAATACTAATCTTTTCTGGCGCTTACGTTTTTTCACGTGAAGCGCTCATATATAGGTGCTTCCCAAACAGGGCTAAGCACTTAGTCATTTTGACTGATCATGGAGTGCTAAGCACTTTGCATGGCACTCACGTGGGAAGCACGTGAGTGCTAAGCATTGATCTCACGTTTTATTTGCTCACCCCCTTTTTTCCATAAGTGCTAAGAACTTGGCTGGGGCTCACGTGTGAAGCACGTGAGACGCCAGATTTTGTGTTTCCAAGAGTGTTTCACATGTATTTCACGTGATTGCTTTGGGTTGGGCAGATTTATTTGATGGCTGCCTAACCAACAGAGAGTGGTTTCCTCTGCTTTTTGGACGCTCACGTGGGAAGCACGTGATGTGTTTTTAGTTTTTATTTTGTTTGTTTTAAGCACTCACGTAGGAAACACATGAGGCAAAAATAACAGTGTTAAGCACTAATTTTACTCACGTGTATTTCACGTGAAGCGCCAAGTTCTTCTTGTTTTCAGAGATATTAATCTCTGTTAATGACTTTTTAGTCATTGATGAGCATCAAGATTTCTGTTTTGAAGATCTTGAATCATCATCATTTTTATTATTGGAGAACTAAGTTCTCTTTTATTTTTATAAGAACTAAGTTATTTATGTAGGGTTAAACTTTAATTTTGGGGGAATTAAATTCCCAGAACATATGTTCTTTTTCTTTTTAACCTAGTTCTTTTCCCTAAGTTTTGACTCTGAAGAACAGAATCTCCCCGATGAGAATTAAATTCTTAACTTATGGGGAGATTTGCTCTTGCAAATCTCAAACCAGAAGAAAAACTAAGTTCTTGTATGAAGGGTTAAACCCTTATATCCGTTATACTAGGCAAGAGGGATACTTTTAGTCTCTCCTTTTTTATTTACCTAGAGTGTGTTGAAGTAGGAGAGTCTTCTTCCTTTGAGAATTAAATCTTTGTTCTCTCAGGGGCTCGCTGTATTTTGCAGAAGCTTATTGGGGGTTCCTTTTTTTCTCCTTCTGTGTTCTCTTTCCTTTATATAGTGGAGGCAGATTGTTAATTGGTTTTGAGAAAATCTCTCATTGAGAGATTCCAATTGATTTAATTGGTCTCAAAATTAATTTAGGGAATTTTACCCACCGTTGGATCATTGATCCAAGTGTCTATGTTTTTACAGAATATGTTGTTCTCATTTTAACAAGATGGAGAGAATAGTCTCTCATATATAGAATAAAATTCTATTGAACGGTGATATTTTCATGACAATTGGATTTTTAATCCAAGGGTGCCTGGCTTTACAGAGAGCAATCTTTTTTTGTGTAGAAATATATGGGAAATATTTTCCATCTCACTGGATCATTGATCCGCCACCTTTCTGTTTAACAGAAAGTATCTCTCTCAATAGAATTTAATTTTATGCTTAACCACCATTGGATCCTTGATCCAACGGTTCATTGAGTAGAATTTAATTCTACGTAAGGAGATGCTCTCACTTGTTTAACACGTGGGGCTTTTTTAGCTCCTCTAATTTGGTGCCCATATGCAAAGCATATAGGCGCTCATGTGTTTAACACGTGAGGCTTATTTAGACTACCAATTATTTGATTGCAGCGCCTATATGCTTTGCATATAGGCGCTCACGTGTTTAAAACGTAAGGCTTATTTAGCTTATCAATTGTTTGATTGCAGCACCTATATGCTTTGCATATAGGCCCTCACGTGTTTAACACATGAGGCTTATTTAGCCTATCAATTATTTGACGCTCACGTGTTTAACACGTGAGGCTTTAGTTATGGGGAATTTTCTCCTCTCTCTCTCTCTTTTATGAGGGAACATGGCAGTCTCAGGGAAGTATTTCGCGTCGAACATATCGCGAAATTTCTTCCATTCAATAGGTTGGGCGAGTCGGCTTTCTTCAGCCTTCCACCAGACTCTAACGTTATCTGTTAGTTGCAACTTTGCAACTCTTACCCAAGCAATTTCTGGCACTTGTGCTGCTACCTGATCATCTTCGATGTACTGAGCCCATTCTTCTGCCTCCAGTGGGCTCTCTTTCCCCGAGAAATGTTTCAGGTGCGGTGCCCGGAATTGCTTGACTCCGGGTGCCTCGACCTCTGGGCGGTGCATGAGGATAGCAGTCTGCTGCTGCTGACCCTCCAAGAGGCTCTTGATCGCCTCAAGAAGTATTGTTTGCTCGTTGATGGGAGCTACAACGGTAAGTGGTGGTGGTAGAGTGGGCAGTGGAGTGTTGACATTGAAGTTGGTACTCGTGTCGTTCGATGAATCCATGACCTTGATAGAAAAAGAAAGGTTAGGATAGATTCAAGGAATTTGAAATGTAAAGAATGTATAGTTGCTGATTCTTATAATTCTTGTGCTATATATTGCTTAGGATTCCTTGCAGAACTGACCTACATGGGCCGCCGACAAAACCTGTCACGCCCCCTTCCCAGTGTACGGAAGTGGAGACGTGGTAAGCCCGCAACGTATTTACTAAGAAATAAATACGTTAAGCAAAATTAAACAATATATGTATAAAATGCACAAGAATTGACAAGTGATATAAAATGAACATCAACTTTTATTAACATTCATCTTTACATACAACTGTTTTGAAAAAGAAAGTACAATGATATAAAGTAATGCCTAAACAATGGCATATAAACTGTAACGACTCTGTTTTAATGTACAGAAAATTTTTAAAGTTAATGTACAAATGGAGTATTTGTAAATTCTGAGCTCAAGTTATAAATTTAAGTTGTTTAAAAATAGCAAGAAACAACTTGCAGCTCATTGGTTAATCCTTGCACTGCTGTGACGTAGCCTCTATGTTCAAATCCCTCCAGCCACATATTATTTTTAATGGTTTTTCTTTTAAACTTTTTGGAAGCCCAAAAGTTTACACGTGTAATACACGTAAGATGAAAAGTCACTGAAAAATCAAACATGTGCAAAATGCTATTAACTACGACTAGGACACGTGCCATTCATCCAAACCCTAACCCACTCACCACGACCGGCGAGATACCTCTCTAGGCCGGCGCCGCAGGGGCCCCCTTCCCTCATGCCTCTAATTTTTGCCCTAGCACCCCTTGGACTCCCCCACTAACCCTAGTCTGTTTGTTTTCCATGTACATTAATAGAGAATTAAAATGAGGAATTAATCCAAAATATTAATGCATTTTAATTCCATTCTTCAATCCTCAAAACCCTAATTTCTCCTATAAATACCACTATATACCTTAGCCCTCCTCGTTTTGAAATCTCTTGTTAAAACTCTCAAAATTTTCTAAGTCCTAAAAGTTGTACAAGTGGAGTTAGCCCAAGGTCAAGTTCCGGCGATGCTTCGGGACAAATCCGGCGACACCGCGACTCCACGATGCTTTCAAAATCTTACTCCATCTCTTCTCTTTACCCTAATCCAGTAAGTCCCCTCTACTCTCTTCTTTTCACCTCTCAAAACTTCTTTTCAATGATTTCGGTAAGTGGAGTTATACCGACATCCATCTCTAAAACTTCTTAAACTAACAATTTTTCTTAAGAACTATTTATCTAAATCATTGTACTTAGTTTGTTAAATATTAAACTATAATTAGAAACAAATTTCAATTCAAAACTCCATATAAAAACACTTTTATTGCACTTTTACGGTTAAATACCATAAACTTTCTATTCGACATTACTTCATCATATAGCTCATATTACCTTTAGAAAACTCATGAGGTAATGACCTACCTCATCACAACACTCATCATGACAGAGCACGATTGCCTCTTTACAATATTTTTGGGACTAATACAATTTTACGATAAAATACCCTAAACTATTAAAAATCGTATTCTTTAAAAAAAATTTAATTAAATTCCATACAATTATATCCTTACACCCATTTTGGGGAATCCGATTTGGTTGATGCAGGTTATCATACATCCATCCGATTTGATTTCCTCCTCACGAAGTATACGATCTCAATGGAATTTTTATTACAATTTTTAAGAAAACGTGATTTCTATTTAATAAATAAATTCTATTTTTAATATATATATATATAAATATTATCAAAATATCTATTTTAAATATATTTAATAATTCCATGTTTTCTAAATCGAAAGAAAAGAATCACAAAAGTTCATGAAAATACCATCAAGAATCAATACAAGTCAAATTACATGAAAATACCCTATACTATTAAAGTTAGGTTTATATCCACTAAACCATCTCATCACTTTTAAAATTTACATCTATGAAAACCCTAAAGATGATAATTAAATACTTGAGGTTTATTTTGAAAATATATCAAAACTATTTTTCATAAAACCCCCTCAAGTTTATTAATTTACAATAAAGACTCTAGTCAACATAGGTTTAAGCGGGACCAATTCTCTTGAGCCTCACGGAGCCGGAGAATGTGGGTGCTTACCTATTTAAGGTAGACAACTAAAACGGGGTTATCAATGGTAATTGGATTGGAAAAAGTCACAAATCCTGCCGTTCATGTGCAGCGGTTACCGATAACTCCAAAACTAATTCAGGACTTTAATTCTGTTTAAGTGTCTGACTCGGTTGGAATCTCAGTCTAATCTGAAATCAATCCATCCATATATACAACTCAATGTAACTCTAATGCAACATGAATCCTTTTATATCAGAATACAATCTATATCAACATGACTTGATTTGACCAATCCATGAATATACGTTTGACTTGCCTACAGGACTATCCGTTTATATCCTTATCCATTCACATGAACAATTGATATCATGGTTTCAGCAAGTCTTATAGTTATAAATCACTACAAAACAATACAATAATACATTATGGGGTTTAAAGGGGTAGATTGGTACGGAATGTGTTTAAAGTGGCATGAGACGGTCACTTTAATACACCTAACCTGAATATCCGTTGCCGTTGTCCCGTGAGTTTTAACGGGGCCTTGTACTCATTATATCGTAGTCCACGGGGTAAGCTGGACTCCTCTCGTATACACTGGCATATTCTATACCAAGTTACAAACAACTGCGTTAACATAGCTATCAACATTATACCAATTATATTCTCATTACCTGCTCAGTCTATTTCCATCTCTGTTTGGGACTTACCGAGCGATTGTTCGCTGACGACATTCCTAATCTATTCTTTCTTTAGAATGTTGTCAGGAGGACCTGACTCTCTGGAGATTGATCCCAGCCCAGACGACTTGGAGCAGTTCGTCGACGACCCAGAGCTCTAGACACTTGTATATACTTTACTTTCAGTTTCATGCTATTGTTTAGGCATTGCTTTCCAGTCTTGTATTTACTTTCCAGCATTGTATTGTAAAGAATGTTTAATAAATAAAATTTGCTGTTCATTTACATCTCATGTCTTTCTTGTTTACATTTACATTATATTGCTTATATACGCTTAGCGTGTTTACTTCTGAGTAAATATGTCGCGTGACCTGTCACTTCTCCTTACCGTACTCTAGGAAGCAGGGCATGACACAAACTGAAATAAGTATAAAGTGAACAAGAAGTCCTACTGCTCGGTGAACTGGTCCAAGTCCTCCTGGCTGGGATCGGCCATCTACCGTGGTCGGTGTGGAACAAAAATGGTGTTTAAAAAAAACTTGGCGCTAAAAACCCGTCCTAGAATCGAACCATAAACCTAAAACTAGCTACAAAAGATAAAAGTGTTATATGGAATGATTTGTGTCCTTCAGTCTTCTACCCTCTTCTTTGGCTCCTTGAGGTATCCTCGATAGAGCTTGGCCGTCAGTCTTCCTCCATCGAAGATGATCCACCCGAGAGATGTAGCACATGGCTTTATCTCCACACTAAAAATCTAGTGAAGCAACTAGGGACTCTAGGTTGCTAATCTAGAGTGCCTAGGGATATAGTGAGTTGCTCTAAGTGGTTATCTATCTCTCTTCTATCATTGATTCTCAACACATGAGAAGGTAGGGTAGAAGATCAAGAAGAAGGAGGAGGAGCTCAAGAAAGGTAGTGAAAAGAGAAGAAGCAAATGGTGAGAGTGTTACAAAAAACAAACCTGCCAAACTCTCAAGTGAAGAAAACTCAAGTGAGTAAAAACTCATGTGGAAGAACAAGTGAGCCAAAAAACTAGTGAGAGAAAAACATCAAGCATGGTTTTGTAAAACACATTTTCCAAATATAATATAGCAACCATACTTGAATAGTTAGCACAAATGAATTAACAATTCATTTGTCATCACTATTCAAGCATGGTTCTCACCATTCTCTCTTCATCACCTTTACACCTCATTTTCATTTAATTTAATAAATGGATAAACCAAAATGAGGTGTCCACCTTCTAGAATGTTTTCCGTATAAATACGGATTACACACAACTGTATATACATACCTGTATTCGTACCAAAATACGAATACCTAAAGAGATAGAATAACACAAAGAACATAATACTACAATATACATATCAAAATATATATATACGTAAATTATTAAATCAATACCTGATTTAATAATCTGGCTAAATCTCGAGCCGGCTAGTATTATCACCCGTCCGATCGAAAGTCTGGGTAACTAGTACAATCATTCGATCGGAACACTGCACGTATCAAAATATAGCTACTACATCATTTCGAATGAACCAGGGAAACCTCTGTATGGGACTATAAAGACTCGTCAATACGCTGGTAGTGGGTTTAACCACAAGCACATCAATGACACTAGCTGTACGTAACGATTGCCAGGTATCGAGCAAAAGGAAGGCCGACGAGCAAACTCATCCGAACCCCTACTGAGCCTGTCTATGACAATCTCTATACAGTCCGGTCTGTTCATCTAAGAGTATCGCATATCGGGTCTAGGGTGTGATAAAGTCAGACCCTTAATAACGTGATATTTCGTGTCGATGTGAAGCACATTACCCAATGAGAAACTACAGATCCAAATCAGTAATTATCGTCTACCTTGTCTAAGGATTTCTGGTGATGACCATCCATGCACGCCACCCATGCATAGCGCGACATCAACCCCCAATACCGGGAGAGACGAATCCCCGACGATCACCCAACTAAAACCTGTTTGCATGATTCCTTTGAGCCGTGGTAGTGTAGTAATCAAAGCATAGTGGGAACTCACACGAGACAAATGACGATCTCAGGTCGACGGATTAACCTGTACTCATATCACCAGGGAACTGCTATCTGACAATAGGTATAATACCATCTAGCATGTTCCCGGCGAGTCCGTCCAGTGTAACTCATAACCCAATGAGCACCTGTATACTATCTTAGGTGACTAACTGACACCAATGGCTTATGAGACCGGCCACCACCCCTCGTCGAGGTCTCGAAAAGTATACACTAGTCTACTCCGGAATATCGATGCCCGGTCTCGATACTCCCTCGACTAGGGACATTTAAGGATGTGCTTATAGACCACCCAGCTCCCGCGTATATGATCGCCATCATAATGTTGGTGGTCAAGAAAGAATCTTATGGTCTCTATAAATATGTAATAGTGATCTGTAATACCACATAATGCATGTACATGATAATAAAGACAAACCAGATAGTATACTATCATTTTGAGTAAGTCTGTTCTACCCGTATAGATCCTCCCTCAATCATCACAATCGCATGCCTGCGATTACAATAATTGACTTGAGAGCACTATAGCCAACAATGCATCTCTCATAGGGAAGGCACGTGATAGACAAATCGTCCGGGTGCACGACGGGATTTGACCCATAAAACAGAATGCCCTTCTCTCCACTTTTCCTTCTGGGAACGTAAAAAGTTTGCAGTTGGTTCACGGTAGAGATCGACAAAGCATCTAGCTCCTTGTACATCTGTTCTGGTACCCTTGTGATAGCTAGGGACCCTTTTGTAATCTTGAAGGTTTCTCTTAGCTTCACTTTTTGCATGAGGGCCCAATCTGCATAGTTGTTGCAAGGCGGGGGCCCTCTTCCTCCGACCCTTCAGTGTCGCTGCCGAAATGAGGGTGAATTTTGCTGCCGGATGGGCCTTCAGCAGCAAACTCATCTGTATCGCTACCGAAATGAGGGCGAGTTTTATGGACGGATGGACTTCCAGCGTCGGATTCATCAGTGTCACTGCCGAAACGCGGACGCACTTGGGGGATTTTTCTTTTGAAAGTGATAGCCGACTCAGATTTACTTTTGAGTTTCATAGCCGTTGTGTCTTTGGTCAGTTGTGGCTCAGTATTTTGGGGGTTCACGAAATACCGAGAATCTTCATATCGGATTTCATGCACACCGAACGGCTAGATGACTCCGTCAATGGGTCTTTCATCGCCATTTTTAGTATACTTCATGCATTGATGGAGAGTTGACGGAACAATACCGTAATCGTGGAGCCACATCCGTCCCAGGAGAATCTTATAAGACGTGTCGACGTCGATCACATATATCTTGGCTTCGGTTTGTAGGTCCGTGAACTTGATCGGCAGAGCTATGGATCCAAGAACTTGCTGGCAATTTTGATTGAAGCCTTGAATGACAATAATTTTCCTTGAAAGGTGTCGGACATCCATTGACAAACTCTTCAGAGACCTCAATCTGAAGATCCCGGATCAATCAATATGCGATTAATACGATCCCCGTTATTGTACCCGATCACGTAAAGCGGTCGGTTATGCTCAGCTGTTCCCAGTAGCATGTCTTCATCCTTAAACGTGACCGCGGCGGTATGCAGAGTGTACCGGGCTTCTTTCATATTAATTTCCGCAAAGCAAGCCTGGTACCGCTCGGGGTTTTATATAACGTGAATGAGAACGTCTCTAAGCTCTTTAGATAGGACCAAGGCATCGTAGATGCTCAGGAGAGACGGAAGGTTCTGGAGATGAGCCGAGACATTATAATCCACTGAGGAAGGACTCGAGTTTTCATAAGCCGGCTCTCCTCCATCTTCTTCATTAGCGACTTGTTTTTCCTTTCCTTTTGGGGTGTTGCCCTAATTTGGCGGTAGAGCTTTGCTGCTTCTAAGCTGGATTTAGTTGGCCTTCGTGGCGAGCTCCTCGTCCTCTTCAGGAAAACAAAGTTCTTCCTCAGAGTCGCTACCAAGGTGGACGACATAGTAGGTCACTATAGGGATCTCGTTATCAGAGTCTTCTTTTAGCTCCTCCAGAATCTCAGTCGCTTCTATGGGGAAGAACTCCTTCAATTGAATTAGAGTTCTTTCCTTTTGTTCATAGTCTTCAAGGGAAGCAATATATTTTTTAATGGTTAATCTCCCTGCAAACACTTTTTCGCGTCGAGCTACACTTTTCTTCTTCTTGAGCTTTTTGGATTTTGAGCCTGATTAAGACGAAGTGGTAGCTGGAACGGTGGGCTCCTTCTGCCCCTCCCATTCTGTTCTGGGCTCTTTCTGGAGTAGGTTTAGCATCTTCTTCATCTTTTTGGAATCGATATATATTTTTTCTAACGAGGGAGGTATTTTTAGTGGGAAGTGTATGGGGAAAAGAGGGGTGAGGAGCGTCCTAAGGACGCGTGAGTGGCGCATGGGCACTGGGCGCCCGCGGATCACGTTCCAGGCACGTGGGCACTGGGCTCCCGTAGGTCACGTGCCCCGTGCATGGGCACTGGGCGCTAGCCGGTCACGTGCGCGGCATGTAACCGCTGGGAGCCAGCGGGTCACGTGCCAGGCGTGTGAGCGTTGGGCACCCACGGGTCACATATCAGGCACTGGGCGCTGGGTACCCGCGGGTCGCATGGACGGCACACGACTACTGGGCACCAGCGGGTCACATGCGCGGCATGCGTCCGCTGGAAACACCAGCGGAGAAAAGGGCTTAGCCCCTGGGCTGGGAGTTGAACTCCCGAGGGGCTTTGGAGTTGAACTCCTAAATAGGAATTAGGTATAGAAGTGGAGTTAAACTCCCAAAAGATTTGGATTTGGAGTTAAACTCCTATGTAAGAAATTGGATGTTGATTTGGAGTTAGACTCCTAAAAGGCTTGGATTTGGAGTTAAACTCCTAAAAGGTCTGGATATGGAGTTAAACTCCTTTGAGGACTTGGATCTTGGAGTTGAACTCCTCGAAGATCTTCGGAGATGATCAAAGGGGACCCATTTCTTCTCCCAGGAGCCTCGGATCCTCCAAAAGTGGGATTTTTGGAGGTGGGTCTTCTTCCTCCTCCTCTCCTTTTGCTGGATCTTGGAGAAAAGGGGAGGTGAGATTAAAAATCTCGCTTTTAGAGATTTGATGAGAGATCTGAACTCCCCTTCGAGGGTTTTATGGTGAAAAACTATTTCTTTTTTGAAAAAAAAAAGTTAAACTCTTGATTTAATTGGAAAATGAAAAGAAAGGGGAGAACTTGAGAGAAAGGAGATGGAGGCACAAACCCTAGAATTTTTTGAGAGAATAAAAATTTATTATTGATTTTTCATCATGTTTTCCTTTATAGGCTACACACTTTATATATAGCCCCTTGAGCTTTACCAAATGGCACTTGTGTCACCCAATGTCTTATGTGCTCATCTCTTTTTACACATAAGCCAAGGGGTTTACAAAATTTTGGCTTTTTGCCCATTTTACATACATTTATTTCTAAAAAAGAATTACATTAAACTAATTTATGGCTTCATTATTTTTGTCATGGGGCCGGTCCCTTCCATGCTCGGTCTTGACCTGGGCTTGGGCCCACTTGGCTTGGGATTGACTTTGATTTTGGCTTGGTCAACCGGGGTGTAATTTTTGACCCTAACAATAATAAATCCTATATCAAATAGGCATAGGAATAAAGATACGGTAAAATTATATTATCATATCAATAACAACAATGTCCCCAACTTAATAGTTCAATAACCTAAAAATTTTCATAACTCACTAACTATATTAATATCCCCAATGAAATAACAATCCGGGATCGTGTCATGAAACAACATCTGGCCGCGATGTATTTGACACGGCTCAATATGATCCTGTGCTGGCTCATAAGATCAATTATTCTCTGGGTGCAAAAGACGGCTCACACAAGCCTTGAGCCAGCATGTCACGCCCCGCTTCCCAAAAGACGGTAACGGTACGTGGCGAGGCCCGCGACGTATTTATTTCGATAAGGTCATTTCCCGGAATAAATACGCTGAGCGTAAATAAGCAATTGTACACAGTGTAAGAATAATAAGAGAATGAAAATTTCAGCAAACTACTTTATTTATATTCATTTCAACAAACTTTAATTACATTGATAGATTGTACTGAAAAGAAAATGACATGAAATGAAATGCCTAAACAAGTGGTATACATAAACTAAAACTGGAAAAGAAAATCTAAGGGTCGGCTTGAGCTGCGATCTCGTCTTAGTTTTCTGTGGTCAGTTCCACCTCCTATGTCTCTACATTATCTGACGAACATTCTAAAGAAAACAAAGGTGGGTGGAATGCTTGTCAGCAAACTTGCGCTCGACAAGTCCCCAAAGAAAAATGATGTGAAGTATAAAAGTTTAATGACAAGTTGGAATGGGTATCATGAAGCAATAGACAAAGTGATATAGTGATTAAACATGTCATTTAATATAAGCATAGCAATTCTATGTAACATGATAGTTCTATATAACATGGCAAAAATAATGGCAACTATATAAGCATTGAAATATAACATGAGTATGGTAAACAAGTATAGTATGGCAGTGGAGCGTAGGTATAGGGCACATAAAGTGCATGTAAGTGTCCTAAAAGTTCTCTATAAGAGTAAGCTAACTAACGTGAGTTCAAGCATGAATTAATGTCAACCAATTTCAAGAGTGTTCTTGAACCCAACAGGCTGTAATCCAGGGGTAAGGAACCACGGGCCCGAATCAAGTGTTAGTAACAGGATTTCAACCTAGTGTTGAAATATTCTAAAATCAACAGACTATAATATAGAAGCAAGAAACACAGGCTGTAATACCCCAAAGCAGTGCGGTCTTCGGACATCATGGTGATCTGCTCTATCCACACTCAGTGCGGTCTGTTGCGGACACATGGTGATCTGAGTGTTGAGCCTTTTCAGAACATTGGGATCGGATCCCAAAAACACATTCCGAAAGAGGACCAAACTGCATTATAAATGTAATGATACCACCCTCAATTACAGAGGTGTCTTTTGGATGACCGGCAGTCCGAAGTTTGATGAACTCCGTAGTTAAGGGTGCTCGGGATAGAGAAATCCTAGGATGGGTGATCTCCTGGGATGTGGCCCCTTCTCGAGTCCGATTCGCTCCAAATGAAAAAACCGTGCAGATTCGGCCAAAGCGGACAATACCATCCGTAATAGGGCGTGAGCATAACATTTATGTGGCCCATGCAGGTCCCTCAGTAGTAGGTTTGTGATTCGAGAACGAACCATTGTTCTTAAGTAGGGAGAATGTAATACCCAGAACAGTGCGGTCTTCAGACACTATGGTGATCTGCTTTGTCCACACTCAGTGCGGTCTGTTGCGGACATATTATGATCTGAGTGTGGAGCCTCTTTAGATCATTGGGATCAAGTCCTTGAAGCACATTCCGAAAGAGAATCGAACTGCATTATAAATGTAATAATACCACCCTCAATTACAGAGGTGCCTTTTGGATGAACCGGCACTCCGGAGTTTGATGAAATCCTTAGTTAAACGTGCTCGGGATAGGGAAATCTTAGGATGGATAACCTCTTAGGAAGTGGCCCTTTCTCGAGTGCAGTTCGCTCCAAAGGAAAAAACCGTGCAGTTTCGGCCAGAGCGGGCAATACCATCCGTAATAGGACGTGGGGCGTGACACGGGCCCTCATGATAGATTGCTTATGTTAGTAGACATGGATTCATGATCTAGGGGGACTCCTGAGATTTCGTTGAATTCATACTTAAACTATCTCAACACCCCGCGTATTCTAGATTATAAAGTTACCAGTTTTGCTTGAATCCATGAATACATCAAGTTGTAAAATTGAATTCATGTCAAGATCAGGTATTCATGTCAAATGTTCAAGTATTCATGTCAGGTTGTATCCATGGTTCAAGTTAAGTCAGTTCAGGTATGCATATCGAGTATGTGTATTCATGTCAAGTTGCTAGTATATAGTTCCGGTTCAAGTCAAGTTCAGAGTTTAAATTGATTTTCGGTTTAAATCAAGTTCAGGTTTTCATGTTCGAATTCGAGTTCAAGTTAGGGTTCAAGTTCATGTTCAAGTCCTATGTATATGATTTCGTTGGATTCACACTTAAACTATCTTAACACCCCGTGGTACGCCCTACTTCCCAGTAGACAGAAACGGTGACGTGGCAAGCCCGCAACGTATTTACTATGAAATAAATACGTTAAGCGTAATTAAACAATATAACAATAAATAAGAATGACAAGTGTAATATAATAAAACAACAACTTTATTTACATTCAACTTTGCATACAACTGTTTGAAATAAAAAGATACATTGATATAAAGAAAATGCCTAAACAATGGCATACAGAAAATAAGTGCAGGAAGAACTAGTAGTCAGGTTGAGCTGTAAGCTGGTCCAAGTCCTCCTGGCTCAGCTCTATCTCCTCAGAGTCCGGTCCTCCTGACGAATATCCCAAAGAAAGAAACAAAAAGGAATGTCGTCAGCGAACTAGCGCTCGGTAAGTCCTAAAGGAAGAAATAGAAGATAGTATATAATGTGAAATGAACAGGTAAAGTTGTATATGATTGTTCACAGGTATAGGATAGTTATTCTAACATGGTTATTTGTAGTTTGATAAAGAAGGTATTCATGTATACGAGAGGAGTCCATCTTACCCCGTGGACTATGGTAACATATAGTACAAGGCCTCGTCATAACCCACAGGACAACGGCACATGAATTTGTGTAGGTGTCTTTTAAAGTGACCTCTCGTGCCACGATATACGTTCCATACAAATCTACCCCTTTATCCCGCGTAATGTATAGATTATGTTTACAGGTCTTGGCGGAAACCATGGATATAAAATGTTCAGGTTCATGTTCAGGATATAATCTTGTGTTCAAGTAATCATGTTAAGTTCATGTCAAGTTATAACCATGGTTCGGTCAAGTCGATTCAAGTTTGAGTCTGATGTTTGAATTCGAGTATTCATGTTCATGATCAAGTATTCAAGTTGGTGTTTGATTTTGGATTCAGATTTGAGTTTGGACTCAGATTGAGTCAAGCACTTGTAAACTGATTTAACTCTTGAATTCTTAGGTTCGGGAGTAATCGGAAACTGCTGCACATGGACGGCAGGATTTGTGTTTTTTTCTAAGACAATTGCTATTGATAACTCCGTTAAGTTGTCTAACCTGAATAGGAAAGCAATCACTTTCTCCGGCTCCCTGGGGCTGTTTTTCCAATATATTTAACCTAATAAAAGAGCAAAGCTCTGTTGAATTTAATAAGACAGCGCCTCATGTGCTCTCCACATAGGCGCCAGCGCCAGAGCCAATCTTATAGGATTAAATCCTATGGTGGCGCCTCACGTGCTCCTCACACGGGTGCCAATGTGCAAAACACAAAAGAATCTATTAAATAAGAGTTAAACTCTCAGTGGCGCCGCATGTGCTCCTCACATGGGCGCCAGTGTGCAAAGCACAGGAATACCCATCTTAAGAATTAAATTCTTAAGTAGCGCCCACGTGCACGACACGTGAGCACCAGTGCCCAGGTAGAATTAAATTCTACAATACTCTCTGTTAAACAGAACCGTTGGATCAAAAATCCAACGGAGATGATAAATCATCAAAATACAGAATTAAATTCTGTTGGGAGAAAACATTTCCCATATCTTTCTGAAATAAGAAAGGTACTCTCGGTTGGATCAAAGATCCAATTGTAGAATAAAATTCTATGAATATATTCTCTCAATCTTTCTAAATAAGAAAGATTACTCTCTGTAAAACAGAGAACCGTTGGATTAAAAATCCAATGGTGATTAAAAATCACCATTTTATAAAATAAATTATGTATAGGGAAAATATTTCCCCAATCTCGTTAAAAACAAAAAATCATATTCTATAAAAACAGAAGTCCTTGGATCAAATATCTAAAGGTGGGTAAAATTCCACGAATAAATTTTGAGACCAATTAAATCAATTGGAATCTCTCAATGAGAAATTTTCTCAAAACTAATCAACAATTTGCCTCCACTATATAAAGGCCCCGAGACTGCAAATCTCAAAAGAGGAAGGAAGATGAGGACAGAGGAGCCAGAACAACACACAGAGACAGAGAGAGGAAAACAGAAAGAAAAGAGAATTCAATTCTCAAAGAAGAAGAGATCCATTTTCGAAACCCTAGGTAAAAAAATTATCGAGATCAAAACATCTCCTCTACCTAATATATTTAACAGTTGAGCCCTTCTAAAAGAACTTAGTTCTTTCTCTAGATCTGAGATCCACAAGACAAGTCTTCCACAAGTTGAAAATTTAATTCTCATTGGGAAGATCTTGTTCTTGAGAATCAAAGGTTCAGGGAAGAACAAATTTAAAAGAGAAAGAATTTAGAGTCCATAATACTCCAGGAACTCAGTTCCTTCGAATCAAGAACTTAGTTCTTAAAAGAACATGATCTTAGATCCTCGAAATAGTGATCTTGGTGATCGTTAATGGTCAAAATACCATTAACAGAGATTTAAGTTCTCTAAAAAATATCAACAGAGATTAAATCTCCATATAAACGAAACTAGCACCTCACGTGCTTCCCACATGGGCGCCCCTCTTTAACAGCGCCCAGCGCCTCACGTGCTCTGCACATGGACGCCACATAAAAAGTGCTTAGCACTTCACATAAAGCCAAAATGGCTAAGCGCCTAGCACCGATTGGGCAACGCCCCAGCGACTCGCATGCTCCTCACGTGGGCGCCATCAAAAAAGAAGAAAGAAAAATGCCCAGCACTCCATAAACAGCCAAAGTGGCAGAGTGCTCAGCGCTCATTGGGCGGCAGCCATAATCAAATGCTTCATATGACACCCATGTGAGTGTCAGAACGTCAAATAAGTGTTTAGAACTTTTTCATAAAAAGAAAAAGGCTGAACAAATAGAGCCCAAATGGGTGCTTAGCACTTTTTGAATAAGAGTAGGCAGACTAAGCCTAAATTGGCTAAGCCTCTGAAGTTTCTTGCGGCTGAGCCCAAATGCTCTTTTGATGGATCTTAAGTAAAAAATGATCCTTAAAAATATTATTGAGCCGATCTTTGTCTCAAAAATGATTAATGATCTCTCATTGATGATATTCAAAATGATATTTATCACATATCTCCTAAGGTAACCTTAGTCTCAAATATGACTAACGATTCTTAGGTCCACGACAACCCCTTTTCCCTCAAATACGGGATTTGGTTCGAGGGTACATCTTTACACACCTCTGATATATGTCGTTGTAATTTCTCAACGTCTTCAGAGATGTGGAAGGTCCCGACAACCAACTCTTCTTGTCATACATCGATACACTTCTAAATTGACGTGCATGCCTCAAATCTGATCGTGCTCCAAATTAGGCACATTACATATCACCATTGTTCATTTCATCACGTAAAAAATACACGTGCGCGCAAGATGAATAAAGGACCGAAATGTCCCTAAACTAACAGTCGCCTCAAAAAACGGCGATAATGGACCGAAATGTCCTTAAACTAACATTCGTCACCACAACGAGTATGTTGGACCGAAATGTTCTTAAACTATTATCTGCCCCAAACATGGCGGTAATGGACCGCGATGTCCTTAAACTAAAATAACTGAGCCCCAAATGCTCATATGTTTAAGTCGATCTTTGTAACACCTTAGATCTAGATTGGTGTTAGTTTAGACGGTAATGAGGGTTTTTGGTAAAAAGTTTACCAATTTGGGTACCTCGTATTTTATAACATTTAATTAATAATTTATTATTATTTGTTATGGCTTGCACGCACGTGTGCACGTTAATGTGAGGGTTTGTTTGTGCTAATCTAGATTAGTGACCATGACAACTTAACCCTAATCCAATCCTTGTTTAACCTTAACCTAAACATCTAGATATTTGTTGTGAGTGAGAGATATTTTCTTTTGGCTTTTGTTTTGGGGAAAGGTGGCATGGTGAGCCTTGTGTGTGCACATAGGTATCATGTCATGTCAAGAGGTGCACGGTACCATGTCGTGTCAAATAATAGGGTATCAAGTCATGTCAGGGGTACACAAAATGTCACATGGGTGCTCATAATCAAACTAACATAAGCATGGGTAAATAAAACAAGCATGGGGTACTAGTGGAACAATAAAATGGAACATTGTAATGTGAAATGCGATCAGGTACAGATTAAGGTATATAGATGCGCAGTTATGATTAGGATTAAAGTTAAAGTTCCAATACTAATTAAACTACAATATATCAAATTTGGAATGTTAATATTGTAATATTATATATTCAAGTGATCTATAGATGCAATAATATGTATATTAAACGAGATGGATGCAAACGGGTATTTGCAAGGTTATAAACTATTTAAAAGGGTACTAAGGGCTATGTAAATAATTATTATGTGTGTCACGCCCCGCTTCCCAGTGTACGGCGAAGGGGACGCGACGAGGCCCGCTACGTATATACTCAGAAGTACATACGCTAAGCGTATCTAAGCAATATAAAAGTAAATCACAAGAGACAAGAGATATAGAAATAACAGCAACTTTATTAATAATATTCTTTTGTACAATGCATGAAAGGTAAATACAACTGAAATGGAAAGCGATGCCTAAACAGTGGCATAACAGGAAATGAAAATACTGAAAAGAACAAGGTACAATATCTAGAGCTCGGGGTCTTCGTGAAACTGCTCCAAGTCTTCACCGGTGGGCTCGATCTCCGCTGGGTCCAAAGCACCTGACGACATTCAAAGAAGAAAGAAATAGAATGTCGTCAGCGAACAGGTCGCTCGGTAAGTCCCAAAGATAAGAGAGAAATAGACAGAAAGTAAGAGAGAGAGAGAGAGAGAGAGCTTTTAATGTTGTATTATAATATTGTAATATTGTATTAACGTTGTTGTTTGTAGCCTGGTACAGAAGATGCCAGTGTATACGAGGGGAGTCCCACTTACACCGGGGACCTTGGTAACCTGTAGTACAAGGCTCCGTCGATAATACCACGGAACAACGGCATGGATGTAATTACGTCTTAAGTGACCACCTCGTGCCACCTTTAACACATTCCGTACCAGTGTACCCCTTAAACCCCGTAGTGTTATGATTGTATTGTAGTATCGTATTGTATAAATTGGATGACTGATCAAAATCATGATATCAGTAAACAGATTGTAACTGCATAATCAGGTAAATGGAATAATGGATGCATATCCATGGTTTGATTCAATCAAGTTATATAGATTGTTAACTGGATTCTGAGATTCATGTATTCATATTGAGTTGGAATATTAAAGAATATAGAATGACTTGAATCATATTCAAGTCATAAATAGTCAGACTCAAACCCGAGTCAGACTAAAAGAAATGCAAGTCGAAGTTCTATATTTGTTAGGGTCCTTATTGTAAATTATAAAACTTGAGGGGATTTTATGTAAAAAGTTCTTTTGTATAGTTTTCAAGATACACCTCAAGTATTTATTATTCGTCTTTATAGTTATAATGAGTGTAAATTTTATTTGTGTTATTCTAGTGAATATATCCTAATAAAATTATTAATTTATAATATTGATTTATTTGAAATTCATGGTATTTTAATGTAACTTTTCATCTTGTAATTTTTAGGAAAAGGTGAAAACTTTATCTTATAACAAAATACGCGTTTAAATGATAATTATATATATGTTAATACAAGAATAATTTTAAATAAATATTTTATTTTCCAAAATCTCATTTTTCTTAAATGTCGTATTTTAAACCTTTCGAGACCGAATGCTCCTTGCGGAGGTCTGAATCTCGCACTACTAAGCTCGAGGGTGCACGATAAACCGTACTATCCCTAACGAGTTCCCCAAAGGTGGGTTGTAGTGGCGCTTTACAAAGATTTAATAAATACTAATCATTTAGAAAACGGTTTTATAAAGATGAGGTATTTATTTGTAAAAGGTGTAAATTTCCGTATTTTAGATTCTAGAGTTTCCTAAGTCAACTAGCCTATTTCTAAAGGGTCTAAACGACAAGTCATTAGAAGCCTCAAATCGTCTCTTCACCGCCAATTGCGGCCAGGTAAGTGCCAGGTAAGTGGGAGGCTCTCCACTACAAGTAGTGGCCTTAATTAAGTAACCACTTGCCTTAGACACACTTGCCTAGACACCACAAAGTCAGTTTAGATAAACGATCGATGTCCATGACATACCGTATTTTCCTATTAAAAGATTTTGTTTTAAAATTGTAAACAACTTAGAACTTTTAGAAAAGGTTTATAAAGAAAATGGTATTTTAATGAAAAGTCTTGTATTATCGTATTCTAAGTTTTGATGATATCAATTAGGGTTGTATTTGCGTGTGTGTGGAGGTAGGTCATTACCTCGTGATCTACGTTAAGGTATAGCAATTGTTAAGGGTTAAATATGATAACTAAACATTATGGTATCTAAGTGCGAAAAATACGGTGTTTTGCAAAAGTTATCATTTCATGTGTGAAAACTTATTCAAATTAATTTTTAAGTGATTAATAGTCAACATGAATATGTTTAAACATTATGGAATTTATGACAAGTGAGTTTTGATAGAAAACCGAATCGGAAATCGGTTTGTTCCGATTTCCGTCGGGTTTTAAAAAGTCGTATTTTTCTTAAAAGAACAGAAAGATAGAAAGAGGGGGACTTACGGGTTTGGACAAGCTAGAGAGTGCTAAGAAAGTAGTGGGTTGTCGGTGCGTCGAAACGTCGTGAAGAGTCCTAGCACGATCGCCGGAATTCGCCGTCGATTTCGGCAGCGCTTCGCCTTTCGCTCGTTTTCTAATGTACCGAGTTCTCTTGAAATTTCTAGAGAGTGGACTTAGGAATGTAGGGTGAGAGGGTAGAGGGTAGGGATGTTTATATAGGGTTAGGCTAGGGTTAAGGTTTTAATTAAAAAAAATATTAAAAAATATATAAAAACATTAAAAAATCATTAAATTTTGAAATAAAAGTGATTTATTGAGAATCTGGTAACCGATCAAAGATTTTAAAGTATGCAGGGGGAATGACCAGGTCAACACGGAGAAATTCCGTGTTGACGACTCGGCCGTCCGGCCGAGTCCGGCGGGCGGCGCCGGCCCGAGTCGGCCGGTCCGCCGGCCGACTCGGCCGAGTCGGGATGAGTCGGGGTACCGTCGGGTGGGGAATCTCATGGGGGGAATTTTGGTATATCTAACTTTTTGGGTTCAGTATAAATTTTGAGAGTTATGACGGTTTGACTGTTGACTTTCCAAAAATTTAAAACAAAATAATTATAAAAATAATATGGGGCATGGGATTCGAACTCTGGTGGCTTGGTTCAGCAGTGCAATGTATTATCAATGAGCTACAAGCTCCTTCTTGTAATTATTGTGGTTTTTAATTACTTAAAATGATAGCAGCAAGAATAAATGCTCCTTGTATACATTAAATTTAAAGTAAATTCTTGTACACTAAAAATGGAGTTATTATATTCTTGTAGCTTGTAATTAAAAGCAAAATAATTACCTATATCTTGTGCTCATGCTAAAATACCCCTTTGTGGATTTTTGAAAAAAATATTTGAAAAATTTTGGTGTAGAAAAATTAGGGTTGTTACATTCTACCCTCCTTATAAAAATTTCGTCCTCGAAATTTGTAAAAGGAAAGTGTAACAGTTTGGTGACAGAACTAAAGATTGTAAAGAAGTTTTGGTCAAAGTTGTGAGAGAGTTACCTGGGTTACCTTGGTTCACAGTTTCAGGTTATATGGCTGCTAAAGTGAAAGCCTGTCGCCGTGGCACGTTCCTCCTGGCCGGAGGCATATTCCCCTATACTCGAGGCACGTTTCTCAGTGCCCGATGGAATTGGCGATTTGGCTGAGCAGGGAATCTACGTGGAGGTGGTGCTGGGAGTGCAGGACGAGTTGCAAGAGCTTGGATAGCTGGCTGCTGCGGGTAGTTGGCGGGTGTGTGTGCTGAGTTGCGTCTATAAGGACAGTTTCCAATTCCGTGATTGGACGCGCCACAAACCAAACATATGCCTTTTGCGTGCCTACAGTCCTTCCACAAGTGTCCTTCCCTCTTGCAATAAAAACAAAAATCAGGTCTTAACCGATCCTTAACTTCTTCCAGTCTTCTGAGTTCAACAGCTGGCCTTGAAGAGGCCCCTCCTGCCATTTGAGTGGCAGGACGTTTCACTCCTGCAGACTGAGGTCTGCCCCTTGCCTTTATCACTGCCTCAAAACTGCGGGCAGCTTCCAGAGCATCTTCATGAGTCAGAAATTTTCCCGTGGCTAGGGCAGCCTGAATCTCCATGTCCAGTCCTTGTTGAAAGCGACGGGCTCTGATCTCGTCCGTCGGTATCAAGTATGCTGCGAATCGGCTTAACATTATGAATTCAGCATCGTATTCATCTACTGATTTGTCCCACATCGATCCTTGTTGTAGATGAATGAACTGCTGCTCCATTGCAAACCTGGCAGTCGCCGGAAAGTATTTCGCGTCGAACTTCTCGCGAAAAGTCTTCCATTCAATCGGTTGTACCAGACGGCTTTCTTCCGCCTTCCACAAGTTGCGAGCATTATCCGTGAGCTGTAGTTTTGCTACACGGACCCAAGCGATGTCTGGCACTTGAGCTGCTGCCAGATCGTCTTCGATGCCTTGTGCCCATTCTTCCGCTTCAAGAAGGCTTCCTTTTCCAGAGAACTGCTTCGGATGTAAAGCCCTGAATTGCTTTACTCCCGGTGCGTCGGTCTCAGGTCGGTTCAGAAGTTGTTGTTGTCCCTCAAGAAGGCTGCGGATCGCCTCAAGTAGCACTGTTTGCTCTGTAGGTGGTGCAGGAACAGCTGGTGCGAGAGGTAGTGCTGAAGGGGTGTTGTTGACGTTGGTGCTGGTGTTGTTCGGGGAATCCATAACCCTGAAGAAAATTTGAGTTAGGACAGATTCAAATGAAATGATAAGATTCAAAGAATATGAAATTGTAAGATTCAAGGAATAGAAATTTGTATGATTCAAGAAACATGGATTGTAAAGAATGTTTTAGTTGCTGGTTCTTGTGTTATATTGCTTAGGTTGTTCACGCAGACCAGAACTGCATGATAGGGATTCATACAGCTCTGACCTGCATGGGCCACCAACAAAACCTGTCACGCCCTGCTTCCCAGTGTACGGCGAAGGGGACGCGACGAGGCCCGCTACGTATATACTCAGAAGTACATACGCTAAGCGTATCTAAGCAATATAAAAGTAAATCACAAGAGACAAGAGATATAGAAATAACAGCAACTTTATTAATAACATTCTTTTGTACAATGCATGAAAGGTAAATACAACTGAAATGGAAAGCGATGCTTAAACAGTGGCATAACAGGAAATGAAAATACTGAAAAGAACAAGGTACAATATCTAGAGCTCGGAGTCTTCGTGAAACTGCTCCAAGTCTTCACCGGTGGGCTCGATCTCTGCTGGGTCCAAACCACCTGACGACATTCAAAGAAGAAAGAAATAGAATGTCGTCAGCGAACAGGTCGCTCGGTAAGTCCCAAAGATAAGGGAGAAATAGACAGAAAGTAAGAGAGAGAGAGAGCTTTTAATGTTGTATTATAATATTATAATATTGTATTAACGTTGTTATTTGTAGCATGGTACAGAAAATGTCAGTGTATACGAGGGGAGTCCCACTTACACCGGGGACCTTGGTAACCTGTAGTACAAAGCTCCGTCGATAATACCACGGAACAACGGCATGGATGTAATTACGTCTTAAGTGACCACCTCGTGCCACATTTAACATATTCTGTACCAGTCTACCCTTTAAACCCCGTAGTATTATGATTGTATTGTAGTATCGTATTGTATAAGTTGGATGACTGATCAAAACCATGATATCAGTAAACAGATTGTAACTGCATAATCAGGTAAATGGAATAATAGATGCATATCCATGGTTTGATTCAGTCAAGTTATATAGATTGTTAACTAGATTCTGAGATTCATGTATTCATATTTAGTTGGAATATTAAAGAATATAGAATGACTTGAATCATATTCAAGTCAGAAATAGTCAGACTCAAACCCGAGTCAGACTAAAAGAAATGCAAGTCGAAGTTCTATATTTGTTAGGGTCCTTATTGTAAATTATAAAACTTGAGGGGGTTTTATGTAAAAAGTTCTTTTGTATAGTTTTCAAGATACACCTCAAGTATTTATTTTTCGTCTTTATAGTTATAATGAGTGTAAATTTTATTTGTGTTATTCTAGTGAATATATCCTAATAAAATTATTAATTTATAATATTGATTTATTTGAAATTCATGGTATTTTAATGTAACTTTTCATCTTGTAATTTTTAGAAAAAGGTGGAAACTTTATCTTATAACAAAATACGCGTTTAAATGATAATTATATATATTTTAATACAAGAATAATTTTAAATAAATATTTTATTTTCCAAAATCTCATTTTTCTTAAATGTCGTATTTTAAACCTTTCGAGACCGAATGCTCCTTGCGGAGGTCTGAATCTCGCACTACTAAGCTTGAGGGTGCACGATAAACCGTACTATCCCTAACGAGTTCCCCAAAAGTGGGTTGTAGTGGCGCTTTGCAAAGATTTAATAAATACTAATCATTTAGAAAACGGTTTTATAAAGATGAGGTATTTATTTGTAAAAGGTGTAAATTTCCGTATTTTAGATTCTAGGGTTTCCTAAGTCAACTAGCCTATTTCTAAAGGGTCTAAACGACAAGTCATTAGAAGCCTCAAATCGCCTCTTCACCTAAAATTATGGCCAGGTAAGTGCCAGGTAAGTGAGAGGCTCTCCACTACAAGTAGTGGCCCTAATTAAGTAACCATTTGCCTTAGACACACTTGCCTAGACACCACAAAGTCAGTTTAGATAAACGATCGATGTCCATGACATACCGTATTTTTCTATTAAAAGATTTTGTTTTAAAATTGTAAACAACTTAGAACTTTTAGAAAAGGTTTATAAAGAAAATGGTATTTTAATGAAAAGTCTTGTATTATCGTGTTCTAAGTTTTGATGATATCAATTAGGGTTGTATTTGTGTGTGTGTGGAGGTAGGTCATTACCTCGTGATCTACGTTAAGGTATAGCATTTGTTAAGGGTTAAATGTGATAACTAAATATTATGGTATTTAAGTGCGAAAAATACGGTGTTTTGCAAAAGTTATCATTTCATGTGTGAAAACTTATTCAAATTAATTTTTAAGTGATTAATAGTCAACATGAATATGTTTAAACTTTATGGAATTTGTGACAAGTGAGTTTTGATAGAAAACCGAATCGGAAATCGGTTTGTTCCGATTTCCGTCGGGTTTTAAAAAGTCGTATTTTTCTTAAAAGAAAAGAAAGATAGAAAGAGGGGGACTTACGGGTTTGAACAAGCTAGAGAGTTCTAGGAAAATAGTGGGTTGTCGGTGCGTCGAAACGTCGCGAAGAGTCCTAGCACGATCGCCGAAATTCGCCGTCGATTTCGGCAGTGCTTCGCCTTTCGCTCGTTTTTTAATGTACCGAGTTCTCTTGAAATTTCTAGAGAGTGGACTTAGGAATGTATGGTGAGAGGGTAAAGGGTAGGGGTGTTTATATAGGGTTAGGCTAGGGTTAGAGTTTTAATTAAAAAAAATATAAGAATATATATAAAAACATTAAAAAATCATTAAATTTTGAAATAAAAGTGATTTATTGAGAATCTGGTAACCGATCAAAGATTTTAAAGTATGCAGGGGGAATGACCAGGTCAACACAGAGAAATTCCGTGTTGACGATTCGGCCGTCCGGCCAAGTTCGGCCGGCGGCGCCGGGCCGAGTCGGGGTACCGTCGGGTGGGGAATCTCATGGGGGGAATTTTGGTATATCTAACTTTTTGGGTTCAGTATAAATTTTGAGAGTTATGACGGTTTGACTGTTGACTTTCCAAAAATTTAAAACAAAATAATTATAAAAATAATGTGGGGCATGGGATTCGAACTCTGGTGGCTTGGTTCAGCAGTGCAAGGTATTACCAATGAGCTACAAGCTCCTTCTTGTAATTATTGTGGTTTTTAATTACTTAAAATGATAGCAGCAAGAATAAATGCTCCTTGTATACATTAAATTTAAAGTAAATTCTTGTACACTAAAATTGGAGTTATTATATTCTTGTGGCTTGTAATTAAAAACAAAATAATTACCTATATCTTGTGCTCATGCTAAAATACCCCTTTGTGGATTTTTGAAAAAAATATTTGAAAAATTTTGGTGTAGAAAAATTAGGGTTGTTACAATGTGACTTAAATACGGGTGTAGGTACTAGGTATAGTAAAACAAAATGCAGCAGGGATATGTCTCAATTTCTGAATCTAAAATGATATAATGGAACATCGAATGTTAATATGTAACATGAGACATTAGATTAAATCTATAGGTTTCACATGTAATCAAATAAGTATAAAATATTATGAATAGCATGTAGCAAGTTTCACTTGTCTCGACGGATCAAGAAACGGGTATACGGAACGTCCCACGTCAGCGGAAAAAGTCGCGACGCACGCACGGTACACGGAACAGATCCAAACAACGTACAAGGGGATCACACGGGTCAGAGATGCCTGCTGGGTCGTCGTGATCGTCGACGGCGCGACCGGATTCCGGCGAACAAAAGAACAGTGAACAATAAAAGAAATGAAATGCATAAAAGAATGAAGAAGGGAAGGAGGAAGGAGGAGAAGGAAGCTCACTGTGGTTGGCGAAGATGGTCGTGAGGGGATCGACGGCGTCGACGGAGCTCCGGCGTGTGATCTGCAGAGGATGGCTGCAACTTTAAAATAAAACTGAAGAAAGAAAAGAAAAGAAAAGAAGAAGAAAGAAGGAGAGGAGAGGGAGTAAGGCTCACTGGGGGTGCACGGGGGTCAGGGATACGAGGACAAGGTCACTGGCGGCGATCAGCTCCGGCGGTGCAAGGTGCTCGGCTGTGCGCGTGCAGGGTGCTCGGGAAAGGAGAAAGGGAATGCAGAGGCGATGAGGTTGAGTAGTCGACGAAGTAGGGGAGACGTCGTGGTGTTTTGGGGCGACGGCGAAGAGGAGACGGCGGCTAGGGTTAAAGGTTATGGGTTTCATTTTAAAAAAAAAGAAAGGGTGAAGAAGGAATATATAGAGGGGAGAGAGAATGATTATATGCGAGATGAGAGAGAGAGAGAGATTCAGAGAGAGAGAGAAGAGAGAGAAGGGAGATCGAGAGGTGAGAGAGAGAGATGAATAGTGACGAGAGAGAAATTTGTTTGGATGCGGAGGAGAGAGAAAGGAAGAGGGGGAGGAGAGAGAGAGATAAGATTCTGAGGGAAAGAGAGAGATAGAGCCGCGCAATGAGAGAGAAAAGGAGAAAAAGATTATAAGAGGAGAGAGAGAGGCGTGTGGGGCCCGGCAAATTAAAAGAGAAGGGTTTTGATTGGTTCGTGGGATAAAAGAAAGGAAGAGAGTTAGGATTTTTGAGAAAAGATTTTTAAAGGAAGTTTTAAAAAGATTTTCAGTTTGTTTTAAAAAAAAACTTAAGGGCCGTAAAATGTTCGAATTAATGTTTTAAAATTTTAAATGAATGAATTTTGGCGAGATACAAAGTATTTCAAGAAAACGCCCGAGTCGGGTCCAAAAAATTTAGATTTAAAATACGAAAATTATTTGTAAGGTCCAAAATTTGAAATGAAAGATTATGTAACGAAAAAAGCATACCCCTAAGAACGGACGCACGCACGTGCGCGTAGCTATCCAAACACGTCCGTTTCACTGAACGGGACGAGAACACGATACGCGGACGCTACCACGGGGTTAGGGGTATCATGCAGGCTATACTAGATGCATGTTTCTATGCAACAAGCTAGGGTAAACTATAACTATGAATCAACAGGTTCAAACAAGCGGGTCGGGTCGAATGTAAAGTAAAGGTGTAAACTACCATTCTCACTCAAACAAGATATATCAGTAAAATACCACATATAATAAATACGGAACAAAAATTGGTATAACTGAACTCGGTTGTTACATTATACCCAACTACAAAGAGAATTTCGTCCTCGAATTTCCAAGAACAATAAAGGATAAACAACCAATCACGCTACAAGAATAGATGGGGAAACTTCTGTCGGATTTCATCTTCTCGTTCCCAAGTTGATTCTCCATGTGAGCGATTACCCCAAGAAACAAGTACAAGAGGGATAACTTTGTTCTTAAGAATCTTTTTTCTTCGATCCACAATCGACATCGGTCGCTCCTCAAAAGTCAAGTCTTCTCGTACAGTCATCTCTGAATGATCCAACACATGTGTTTCATCTCGAACATATTTACGGAGTTGAGATACGTGAAACACGTCATGAACATTCGCCAAGGACTGCAGCAATGCCAATCGATACGCTACCTCACCAACACGCTCCAAAATCTTAAAAGGTCCGACGAATCGAGGACTGAGCTTTCCTCGACTTCCGAAACGAATCACCCCTCTAGTCGGTGATATCTTCAAGAATACCAAATAACCCACGGCGAACTCTAGAGGTCTTCTCGACGTATCTGCCCAACTCTTCTGTCGGTCTTGTGCTGCTTTCATATGATTCCGGATAGCGTTAACCTTCTCAACTGTCTGCACAACCAAATCTGGTCCCAACAATCTTCGCTCACTGACATCGTCCCAACAAACAGGTGAAAGACACTTGTGACCATATAAAGCTTCGAATGAAGCCATCTGAATAGTCGCCTAGAAACTGTTGTTGTAAGAAAACTCCACCAAATGTAGATGATCCTCCCATGAACCCTTGAAGTCTAACATGCAAGCTCTCAACATGTCTTCAAGAGTTTGGATCGTTCTCTCCGACTGGCCATCTGTTTAAGGATGATAAGTTGTGCTAAACTTCAATCGAGTCCCCAAACTTTCCTGTAAGCTCCTCCAAAAGTGTGATAAGAAACGAGTGTCACGGTCGGACACGATGCTCACCGGTACTCCATGCAATCTTACAATCTCCTGCATGTACCGTTCTGCCAAAGTTTATGTTGATTGACCAACTCGAAAAGGAATGAAATGAGCTGCCTTGGTCAAATGATCAACAATCACCCAAACTGCATTGTTGCCTTTTGGACTCCGCGGTAGGGCCGTCACGAAATCCATGGTTATATGTTCCCACTTCCACTGAGGAATCGGAAGTGGTTGCAATAAACCAGCAACCCTTTGATGTTCAGCCTTGACTTGCTGACACACTAAGCACTTTTCCACAAAGCGGGCAATCTCCCGTTTCATGCCTTCCCACCAGAAATGTTGTCGTATATCTCGGTACATCTTCGTGCCTCCTGGGTGTACGGAATATGCTGAACTGTGCGCCTCCTTCATAAGTTCTTCACGAATATCTCCCTTTGGCACACACAAACGGCTACCATATCGCAATGAACCATCTTCATGGATCAGTAAGTCGGTTCGAAGTCCAGCTTCAACCTGTTCTCGAAACTTTTGCAATCTAGGATCCTGCGACTGCGCTGCTTTAATATTCTCGATCAACGACGACTGTACTTGCAGCTGCATCAACTATCCCGAAGAATGCGGTAGCACAATCTACAAATCAAATCTTCGAAAGTCTTCAATAAGTTCCTTCTGTGCAGTTAACATATGAATTGCTGGCAACCGACTAAGCGCATCCGGCACAACATTAACTTTCCCCGGATGATACTTAAGATCAAGATCGTAGTCAGCCATCAGCTCCAACCATCTATGCTGCCTCATATTAAGTTCCTTCTGCGTGAACACATACTTCAAGCTTTTATGATCAGTGAAAACCTCGACCCTTTCGTCCAAAAGGCAGTGTCTCCAAATCTTCAAAGCGAAAATCACAGCTGCAAGCTCCAAGTCATGAGTTGGGTAATTCTTCGCATGGGTCTTCAACTGTCTCGATGCGTACGCTATAACCTTCCCATGCTGCATCAAAACACATCCAAATCCTTTCTCAGATGCGTCGCTGTGAATCACCAATCCTCCGGAACTGTCTGGCACGGTCAGAATAGGAGCGGTTATCAATCTCTGCTTCAACGCCTCAAAAGCTGACGCACACCTATCTGTCCACACAAATGGTACCTCCTTGCGCGTAAGCTTGGTCAATGGCTCCGCCAGACGAGCAAAGTTTTCCACGAACCGTCTGTAATACCCGGCGAGTCCAAGAAAGCTTCTTATCTCTGCAACATTCTTCGGAATCGGCCAATCTCGAACTGCTGTAATCTTTTCGGGATCAACAGCGATTCCATCGCCAGACACGACATGCACCAAAAACTTCACCTCTTCAAGCCAAAACTCACACTTGCTCATCTTCGCATATAATTTTTCTTGCCTCAATGTTTGTAGTGCGATCTTCAAATGTTCTACATGCTCTTCGATACTCTTCGAGTAGACCAGAATATCATCAATGAACACCACTATAAACTGGTCCAAGAATGGTGAAAAGATTCGGTTCATCAAGTCCATGAATATCGCCGGTGCATTCGTTACTCCGAAGGGCATCACTAAATATTCGTAATGTCTATACCGAGTTCGGAACACCGTCTTGCAAATATCTTCTGTCTTAACTCGGACCTGATGATATCCGGACCGCAAATCCAGCTTCGAGAATACCCTCGCGCCACTAAGCTGCTCAAATAATTCGCCGATGCGAGGGATCGGGTACTTGTTCTTAATAGTCACCCGGTTTAATTCTCGAAAATCGATGCACATTCTCCGTGTGCCATCCTTCTTCTTGACTAGAAGAACTGGAGCTCCCCAAGGCGAGTTACTGCTTCGAATCCAACCCTTCTCAAGTAATTCAGTAACCTGCTTCTTAACTTCTTCCAACTCCACTGGTGCCATTGGATAATACGCTTTAGAAACTGGCGCTGCACCAGGAACAAGATCAATCGCGAACTCTACGTCTCACTTCGGCGGTAAACCTGATATGTCTTCGAACACGTCCATGTAATCTCGAACAACAGCTGGCGCTTCATCTTTATCAACCTCCAACGACGAAAGAACATTAGTTGTCGGCCTAGCCCTAAACTCGACTGGCCCGACAGAACTGCTTCCTCCAGTAAATATAAACTCTGGATGTCCGGGAATCTGGAAAATTACTTTCTTTGCCCTACAATCAATGTGAGCATGGAAAGTGCCGAGAAAATCCATTCCCAAGACGACTTCATAGCTGCCCGTATCAATCACCAAGAAATCTGCAAAAAGCTCATGTCCGCAAACAACAACTGCACAATCCTTACATTCTCTACTATATATGACCTTCCCATTCCCAGTGTGTATGTCCCAGAAACTAGACAAGGTCGTGCAAGTGATCGAGTGTGTAGCAATAAACTTGGACGACATAAAACAATGGGATGCACCAGAATCAAATAACGCTAATGCGGGAAAACCATGAACAAGTAGAATACCTGAAACAACTTCTCCTGAAGCTTTAGCTTCCTCAGCCGTCAGGGTAAATGCTCGAGCTTGATTGGGTCCCTGAGTCAGTTGCTTCTGTCCCTGTAACGGTTTCTGCGGTGGCTTCTGAACATCATCTTTCGTGCGAAGCTTCGACGGACAAGTGCTGATAGTATGATCCGCCGAACCACAAACCAAACAGAGTCCCTGTTTCCTTCGACATTCCCTTTGCACGTGCCTAGGTAAATGGCAGTAGTCACAAATCACGGTCCTCCTCTGATCAACAACAACAGGCTTCTTCATTGGTGTTACACCACGACGGTCCACTGGAATACCTCTGCGTCCATGTGCTCGGTTCGAGGCAAATGCCGGCTTCCTTACTGTAACTGTTGGCTGCTGTGTACTCCTAGTCTTCATAGATAGGCTCTGCTGCTCTCGGGCCGCTGTAAGCACTTGGGAAAAAGTGGTCAAACCCAGAGAGACAATCTGCCTCTGGATGTCCATATCCAAACTGCGCATGAACCTCATTGCCCTATCAGCATCGTTGGCAACCAAAGGTCCAGCGAATCTACTGAGCCGCGTCCACTCAGCTGCATGTACATCTACATGTGCGCCGTTCTGCTTCAAACTGATGAACTTTTCTTCCATTTCTTCCCGTGCAGTCCGCGGGAAGAACTTCTCTAAGAAACTCTTCGAAAAATCCGCCCACTTGATCGTCTTGGTCAAGCGGGTCTCTTCCACAAGCCACCATTCACGGGTGTAATCCACCAACTGAATGCGTACCACATCCACTCTCTTATCTTCTGGGATCTGCGCCGCAATGAGTAAATTCTCCGTGTCAACCAGCCACTGCTCCGCTAGCAACGGCTCTTCCAGGCCAGTAAATACAGATGGGCCCAGTCTCCTGAAATCCGCCACGGTACCCACACGATCAACTGGTCTGGCCACCACATTGTTCACGGACTGCTGAACTGTCCGCAAATCTTCCTGAAAAGATTCAGCTTGCTGCTGGATCAGCTCGGTCTGTCGCTTTTGGTTCTCCAACATCCCACGTATTACTCCAAGCATAGCGGCTTCGTCAACACGCCTTTGGTACGTTTTCAGATTCTTATCTGTCATGTTCCTGAAATCAAAGCATCAAAAGGATTAGCATGATAACAGATTCAAACTGTAGATTAAGGATATGAATCAAGTCTAGAACTCCGAGTTACTTAAATAGAGTACCGCATTGTAACCATGCCGCGGTATCATATCTAAAATCACATAACTCTACTCAAGTCGCCTAAGCTCTAGAGATAAAGGAAACCAGGTTTTCGAATCGATATGCAAAGGAGGTTTGCACATCGTAAAAGTAGAATTAGGAGGAGGTTAAGATTCAAAAATGGCAAGACGGTAAGGTGGCAGGACATGGTTCCTAATCACGAGTATTCTGATTCGTGTATTGGGTCCAATACCCAACTACAAAAGAATCAAACCCGATTAACCTATATCCTATGGCTCTGATACTAAAAGAACCATGTCACGCCCTGCTTCCCAGAGTACGCTAAGATGGGCACGTGACATAGCCAACCATGCTACCTGTGGATAGGAAATATCCTTCCACAGTCACATTACGGCTGTAGAGATATCAAGAACAAAAAAATAAACTATCTAACACATGTCCATAAGCCAGAATAAAACGAGTCAAGAATAAAATAATGCGGAAGCAAAAGATCCAATACAAGAATAACTGGAATGTATGTCCCATAATGCGGGCTCACATCAGGAATGAAAATACTGAAAATAAAAGAACTAGATACTAACGAGTCCTCACTGCTCAGCCTGCTGACTGAAGTACTCCTGCTCGGACTGCAGCAAAGGTAAAGAATCTGGGCCATGCAAAACCCAGACGTCGGCGCGTCATAACATCAAGCAATAATATATAAACAGGATAGCAAGACATGCAAGTATGATCATAAATGGTAAAGCAGGTGTAACAGCAATGTAAATCAGGGCAGTGAAAGGTAGTGTGCAGTGAGTAATCTAAACCGGTCTATTGGGTTAACTACTCTCAAGTCTTTGAAATCAATTTGATGAATCATCGATGTAACTCAATAGAATCCCGTGCGTGCCCGGGATCACGGTCTATGACTCTCGGGCTGAATCCGAGACGTGACGCAAGGCAGTAAAAGGGTAGTAGGTAATGACGAGTGATGTCAGCAGCAGCATCCCGGGGCTGGCCTAGCCCGTAAGACTGATCAGAAAAGGTATAGAACTGTAGAGTTACAAGTCAGGTTTCATCATTGATTTCCCCATACCCCCAAGTTATATGTGCTCAAGTCAGGTATTAAATAATCTGGAGCTAATGCCAACACAGGATCAGGCAGGTACAGGTTTGTCTGGATAGACAACAGGAAATGTCCGTAAGGACAGCAGGTCAGGTTTGTTGGCATTAGTCACAAGATCAGGTAACAGGTAAAGCCATGGTACATCAGGTCAAGTCAGGTAGTACATAAGTATCATGTCATGTTAAGAGGTGCACGGTACCATGTCGTGTCAGGTAATAGGGTATCAAGTCATGTCAGGGGTACACAAAATGTCACATGGGTGCTCATAATCAAACTAACATAAGCATGGGTAAATAAAACAAGCATGGGGTACTAGTGGAACAATAAAATGGAACATTGTAATGTGAAATGCGATCAGGTACAGATTAAGGTATATAGATGCGCAGTTATGATTAGGATTAAAGTTAAAGTTCCAATACTAATTAAACTACAATATATCAAATTTGGAATGTTAATATTGTAATATTATATATTCAAGTGATCTATGGATGCAATAATATGTATATTAAACGAGATGGATGCAAACGGGTATTTGCAAGGTTATAAACTATTTAAAAGGGTACTAAGGGCTATGTAAATAATTATTATGTGACTTAAATACGGGTGTAGGTACTAGGTATAGTAAAACAAAATGCAGCAGGGATATGTCTCAATTTCTGAATCTAAAATAATATAATGGAATATCGAATGTTAAAATGTAACATGAGACATTAGATTAAATCTATAGGTTTCACATGTAATCAAATAAGTATAAAATATTATGAATAGCATGTAGCAAGTTTTGCTTGCCTCGACGGATCAAGAAACGGGTATACGGAACGTCCAACGTCGGCGGAAAAAGTTGCGACGCGCGCACGGTACACGGAACAGATCCAAACAATGTACAAGGGGATCACACGGGTCAGAGATGCCTGCTAGGTCGTCGTGATCGTCGACGGCGCGACCGGATTCCGGCGAACAAAAGAACCGTGAACAATAAAAGAAATGAAATGCATAAAAGAATGAAGAAGAGAAGAAGGGAAGGAGGAAGGAGGAGAAGGAAGCTCACTGTGGTTGGCGAAGATGGTCGTGAGGGGATCGACGGCGTCGACGGAGCTCCGGCATGTGATCTGCAGAGGATGGCTGCAACTTTAAAATAAAACCGAAGAAAGAAAAGAAAAGAAAAGAAGAAGAAAGAAGGAGAGGAGAGGGAGTAAGGCTCACTGGGGTGCACGGGGGTCAGGGATACGAAGACAAGGTCACCGGCGGCGATCAGCTCCGGCGGTACAGGGTGCTCGGCTGTGCGCGTGCAGGGTGCTCGGGAAAGGAGAAAGGGAATGCAGAGGCGATGAGGTTGAGTAGTCGACGAAGTCGGGGAGACGTCGTGGTGTTTTGGGGCGACGGCGAAGAGGAGACGGCGGCTAGGGTTAGAGGTTATGGGTTTCGTTTTAAAAAAAAAAAGGGTGAAGAAGGAATATATAGAAGGGAGAGAGAATGATTATATGCGAGATGAGAGAGAGAGAGAGATTCAGAGAGAGGGAGAAGAGTGAGAAGGGAGATCGAGAGGTGAGAGAGAGAGAGATGAATAGTGACGAGAGAGAAATTTGTTTGGATGCGGAGGAGAGAGAAAGGAAGAGGGGGAGGAGAGAGAGAGATAAGATTCTGAGGGAAAGAGAGAGATAGAGCCGCGCAATGAGAGAGAAAAGGAGAAAAAGATTATGAGAGGAGAGAGAGAGGCGTGTGGGGCCCGGCAAATTAAAAGAGAAGGGTTTTGATTGGTTCGTGGGATAAAAGAAAGGAAGAGAGTTAGGATTTTTGAGAAAAGATTTTTAAAGGAAGTTTTAAAAAGATTTTCAGTTTGTTTTAAAAAAAAACTTAAGGGCAGTAAAATGTTCGAATTAATATTTTAAAATTTTAAATGAATGAATTTTGGCGATATACAAAGTATTTCAAGAAAATGGCCGGGTCGGGTCCAAAAAATTTAGATTTAAAATACGAAAATTATTTGTAAGCTCCAAAATTTGAAATGAAAGATTATGTAACGAAAAAGCATACCCCCAAGAACGGACGCACGCACGTGCGCGTAGCTATCCAAACACGTCTGTTTCACTGAACGGGACGAGAACACGATGTGCGGACGCTACCACGGGGTTAGGGGTATCATGCAGGCTATACTAGGTGCACGTTTCTATGCAACAATCTAGGGTAAACTATAACTATGAATCAACAGGTTCAAACAAGCGGGTCGGGTCGAATGTAAAGTAAAGGTGTAAACTACCATTCGCACTCAAACAAGATATATCGGTAAAATACCACATATAATAAATACGAAACAAAAATTGGTATAACTGAACTCGGTTGTTACATCCTTCCTGCTCGGCGCATCCCCAGCGGGCATCTTCCTGCCCATCAGACGCTGAGGGTCTGAAGCCCTCATCATGAGGTCACCGAGTTCCTTCTGCTCGGCGCATCCCAACGGGTAGCTTCCTACCCAACAAAGAGAAGGATCGAAGTCCTTCTTAGAGGCAGCCGAGCGGCTTCCCGGCTCGGCTATCCTGGCCGGTAGTTTCCCTACCCGCAACGCCAGGGATCAAAGCCCTCGCAAGAGGCATCTGAGAGGCTACTCCTCTCGGTCATCCCAGGCTGACGGTTGCCTACCCACGACGCTAGAGATCAAAACCCTCGCCAAGAGGCAACCGCGCAGCTTCACTACCCGGTTATCCTTGGCAGGCTTCTTACAACCCCTCCAACGCTAAAGATCATAGTACTCCCAGAGGAAGCCGAGCGGCTTCCCTGCTCGGCTATCCCTGGCCAGTAGTTTCCCTACTCGCAACGCCAGGGATCAAGGCCCTCGCCACGATCAACCGAGCAGCTTCCCTGCTCGGTCATCCACAGCAGGCATCCTCCTGCCCAACAGACATTGCAGGTTTGTATCCCTCATAACGAAGCCGCTGAGCCCATCACATGCAGCGGACCCGAAGCCCCAACAAAAGACATCAGGTAATCGAAGTCAACTAGACGACCGATTGCTCCACTTGTCATTCCCGCACTGGACCGCGTCCCATCAGACGCCACAAGTCTGTACAAGTCGCGTCGGCCAACCGACGCTTGACACGTGGACCGTCGCTTTAGTGGCAGGATACACGAACCGGCGCACCTTCCTTAAATGCACATATCTCGCCCTAATTCGCTGGCAGAAAAGACAGCCGACAGCCCGGGGACGCGTCCCGACGAAACCTTAGTGCAGGGTTACTAGGCACTCTCACAAGGGTCTATAAGGCATCAACCATGCCCGATTTAAAATTTAGACGTGCCGAACAACCCTAACCAAGATCTTTAAACTAGAGATTAGGCGAAACAAAGCATGTTAAACACTTTAACACTAAGAGTTTGGGATTACAACCTTTGTAGTCCGGTTCTTCACTTCTAAAGCTCCGTGTTGAGGTCCCTTCGCTGCGATCATCGAGTTTCGATAACAAAGATGATCTACCTTGAAGTTTCATTAACACAAGCTCTCACTCACAAATGAAGTGAACACCCTAATCTAAATGGCAAGAATAGATTAGGATGATGAAGTAGGAATTTAGCTCTCATTTATTTTCTTTAACTCACTCATTTTCATCACTTCATAAAAAGCTAGAAAGCTTTTCATGAAAGAAAGAAGAAGGAAGAAGAAGAACAAATCTCTTTGTGATGAATAATGAATTGTCATGAGGTTAGAATTGCAACCATGGGTTAAGTATGATAACTTAACCCATGTAGAGACTTAACCATGGTCATGAGTTGGGTTGGGTTAACAAATATCTTTACAAAATATCTTTGCAAAAACAAAAAAAGCAAAGCTTCTAGAAACTTCTAGAAAAGCTTAACCCAAATCAAACCCTAACCATGTTTAATCTCCACTAAACATGTTGCATTAATAACCCTAACATGTTACAATATTATATATCACATATACAATATTTATTGTAACAAAATAAAATAATACAATTAACATATATCGCATATATATCAATGTATTACCCGAGTGAGAAAAAGAATCTTTTAGAGAGCTTATATTAGTTAATGTAATTTAATATATCAAATATATAATTATACATTAAATTATCGAATCAACACTTGATCCGATAATCCGGCTATTTCTCAAATAACCGACTAATATAATCTGTATCAGTTCATCGAATCAACACTTGATCCGATGACCCGGCTATATCACATATACCCGGCCGATATCTCATATCGTGAGAATCTAATACGGTATCACATACACGTATTGTTCTCGGTCCCGCACATATCATATATGTGCTCCTACTCCATTTTGCCTGAGCCAAGAAACCTCTGTGTAGGACTCTAAAGAATCATCAATACGCCGGCAGTAGGTGATGATCATATCAAACACCCACAAGCTGCAAGCGGTCAGCTAAACATAACAGCCATCCAGGTATTGAGCGATCAGAAGATCAACAAGCAAGTCTGTACTTTCTCCTGCGAATCTAGTCAATAACACTCCCGTACAGTCCGGTCTCTTCGTCTGATATATCGCATATCTCGCCTAGGGGTGGTAAACGCCAGACCCCAGTAGCTTGATAAGTCATGTCGATATGAAGTCTATAACAATTCGAGAAACTACTGATAACACTTACCAGTAAATCTCAGTAACCCTGGCCAGGGATTTCCAGTTATAGCCAATCGAACACAGCGCAACATCAACTCCCTATACCAGGAGAGACGAATCCCCTCCTATCGCTCATTGCCTCCATGTGATTCGGGACTGTACCCAAAAGCCACCTTTTTGCACGCCCTTTTGGACGTGGTATGATGGAAATCAAAGCACAGTGGGAATCGCACAAGACTCTATGACGATCTCGGGTCTACAGACTAACCTGTACCAGTGTCACCAGAGAACTTCCATCTGACGTGAGGTATATTACCATCTGGGAGTTCTCGGCGAGTCCGTCCAATGTACCCAGTCTCTACTGAGCACCCATACACCATCCTTGATGTCAAACACCAATGGATATGGGATCATCCATCGCCCATCATATAGGTCAAGATGCGTATACGCTAGTCTACACTGGTGTATCGATGCCCTGTCTCGATACACCCTCGACTAGGAACAGTTATAGGATGTACTCGTCGACTACCGTGGCCCCACTAGTATGATCTCATCATAGTCCCAGTAGTCGAGAACATATCCTAAGGGCTTTATCAACATGTAACATAGAGACAATCAGCGTACATGTTAAGATAAAGTACAACCAGATAGCATACTATCATGTCAAGCAAGAAAGTCCTCCCTATATATGTCCAAGCATCCATTACAATATACATCATATGTACAGTAATGGCCTATAGGGCATACATATAACTAACAATCTCCCACTTGCACTAGGGACATCTGTTGTGGTATCGCATACCCAACAATCAGTTGTGGTTGAAGTATCTCATACTCAACCATCCCATAAAAGTCTCTACTGGGAAATAGGTCTTTGTGAGTGGATCCGCGCTGTTGTCCTCTGTGTCTACTCTCCTAACCTCGATCTCCCTGGAGATCAACCATCTACATGATCAGGTGATACTGCCTAAGAATTATATCTGGATTTCTGATGGGACGGGGGTTCCAAGGCCAAAGTCATAACTCCATTGTCACACAATGGTTAGAATGAAGTTCATCTCATGAACTTATATATCCAGACTGCCTCTTTGGTAGCATCCTTAGTAATGATGTATCTTGCCTTTAATCGTCTAGTAAGTCACGGTATTTAGCTTGGAACTCTTCCAACATACCGTCCCTCCACTAAGGGTAAAGACAATGCTTGCGACTGACATTCAGTCGTCCTTATCACCTGGAACCTTTCCAGTGATTCTCCCCAGGATCGATTGATACCATCTCACTACAACTAGTGAGAATCCTAACATCCATTTAGATCTATCTCATAGATGTAAAACCTAGGATTTAGGAGGTATCACCTTGATCCTATATAGAGAATCCTTGTGATAAGAGTAGATTGACCGAGCGTAGCATAGGAAACTCCTTTCCTATCAAGAGTATGTTATCCATGTACCCTACGAGGATCACCACCATACTCTCTACTACCTTTTTGTATATACAAGGTTCATCTACCATTTTGATGAAGTCAAACTCTTTGACTGCCACATCAAAACAAACGTTCCAACTCCGCGATGCCTGATTTATCACATAAAACATCTTGCTCGCGTTTCCGCTGCTCCCACTGTCTATGAAGCCCTCTGGCTGTGTGCTTATAGACGCTCTCTTCCAAATCATCATTTAGAAAAGCAGTCATGACACCCAACCGCCAGATATCGTAATCATGGTATGTAGCCGTGGCAAGTAGGATCTGGATGGACTTTAAGCATAGCTTTGAAAGTCTCAACTTTTTCATGTACACCAAGTAATCTTCTCAAGATATACTTGCTCCTGATGGGGATTTAACCCTTTAGATAAAGCAACCAAAGTCCATACTTTGTTGGTGTATAAGGATTCCATCTCAGATCGCTAAGCATCCAGCCATTCTTACAGAGTCCCACTCCTGATGGCCAGCTCGAAACTAGTTGGGTCATCATCTCATGATGCAATCCTCGCTCCCACTGTCATAGAGAAACCGAAGTATCTCTCAGGTGGGTGAGGAACCCTACTAGATCGGCGGAGAGGCTGAGGTTCGTTAGAAACTATTGAATCCTTTGGTTATACCAAATCATCTGTTGTAGTTTGTATAGCGAACTCCTTCCAGTTCTACCTCATGACCACTAATTTCTTCACAAGAAATTTCCCTTCACAAAGGTAGCATGCTGAGAAACAAAACATCTTTTGTTCTTCGGTTAGGTAGAAGATATTCCCTTGCAAATGCTTGGGATATCCAAAAAACTTCTACAGAACTGACTTTGCCTCGAGCTTGTCCGGATTATGCTTTTAGACATAAGCTGGACAACCCCAAATCTTAACATACTTAAGATATGGGCTCTTCCCATTCCATATCACATATGAAGTGGTAGGCAACTGATTTGATTTGAACCCTATTCAATAGCTATGCAGCTTCTCAAATGCATAACTCCCAAAAGGAAATAGGAAACTCAGTAGTACTCATCATAGAGCGCACCATATCTAATAGGGTGTGATTGCTCCGCCTCGATACACCGACGTGTTGTGGTGTATACGGAGGAGTAATGCTGAGAGAGAATCTCATTCTCCTTTAGAATAGTCCAGGATCTCCGTGCTCAAGTATTCTCTTCCCTGATCTCATCAAAGGACATAATAATTATACCCGTTTTTGGTTCTCTACTTCTAACTTATATTCATTGAATTTCTCAAAAGTTCCAGACTTGTATTTCATCAGGAACATATGTCCGGATCTTGAGAGATAATCAGTGAATGTAATGAAGTACAAAGAACCGGTCTTGGCATGTGTAGACAGGGGACCTTCATACATCAGCATGTATCAATCCCGAGAGTTCATTAACTCTTTCTCTGTTTCCAATAAACGGAGCTGTGGTCATCTTATTTTTGTGACATGACTGGCAAGTTTTACAAGATGTAAATCCAAACTAATTTAAATATGCATCTAAATGTAACTTAGCTAGTCGGGTCGCATTGATATGACATAGTCTGCAATACCTCAAGAAGGATTCGTTCATTTCTGAACTCTTCCTCGTGTGTGTATTCTGTATACTAAGAATTATAGTTTAATTTAGAACGTTTATGTTTTTAGATAACATGCCTGATCCGATCAACTCTTGATATAGAAAATGTTCAAAACATTATCAAACAATACAAAATTATATCCTTCTTTGCTAATAAAGAGACCGATATGATGTTGTATATCAGGTTCGGTATCTAATAACATTCGTTCAGAATCAATGTATTGGCTAATATAGGGTGATAACTACCAACAGACTTAGCTGTAACATTTGCACCGTTTCTATCTCTTGAAAATTATCACCCGTTCTCAGTTCTCTACCTATCTGTAGCCCATGTAACAAATTACATATGCGGGATCCTGGTCCGGTATCTCATACCCAGGACATAAAGGATACTGAGAAACAGTTCTCTGTAATGAACACACCCGAAGAAGATGCATCAGCATGCACTTTCTTCGTTTGGGCGGCACGGGAATTCTGATAATCCCCTATTTCCTGCTCTGTCTTATAACAATTACAAGTTGGAGCAGAACCAACATTCCCTAGCGTAGTATAACAAAAGGGTTCGGTCAATACATCCGTATTATTATCTTGATTAAGGCGTGACATAGTCGTAACCAGGAGAGAGAGAGAAGAAAACACTCAGCGTGCGCTTTTACAAGATTAGATTGGTTATCAATTTATCTAATCAGGATGTCTCCCACTGTTTTAGTCAAATCTTCCTTCAAACCCTAAAAGGAAAGACTAGCCAGGATTAATTACACCCTACAAGTTTGCCAGTCTTTCAGCCAGGCCAGTGCCGGTACTTTGAGGGAGGTTCCCCGTGCTTTCGCACGGACCTAATTAAAATAAACCTCGTTTTCCCATGGGCGTAACCCCGTTAACACCTTTCTAGACACCTACTTGATCGGCTAATTGTAATGTGTAAAACTCTCCCAGGAGTAACTCTTACTCGCAGCGGGTATCGGGATCCAACTATCTCATAGAAGGTATGCAATCTCATTGCAAATTTAAATACTTGAAATTCCCAATAATATTTTACCCCTAGCATGCTATGACCTTGACGCATGCCAAACAACCCATAGTCCGCTAGTCAAGTTCAACCCGTACATTTCTTGATTGAATTAAACCCACCCGCACGACCCTTGACGCATGCCAAACAACGCCGTACGAATACCCTAATCCAATCGTATCGTATGCTAGCAGATAAGCATTAGTTAGCTACCGTACACTACGCCTTGACGCATGCCAAACTACCGCAGCACGAATACTAAGTAGTACTTATCTGAAATGACGGAGGGCTACGACAGGTTTTTAAGAAAACCCTTTGCGTAATGAACTTGATATCGTTGTAGAATCGAGTGATTTTAAATGGAGTGTTTTTGAGGCTTTTCTAGTTTCGCTAAAGAGGTCACTCCCGGTGAAGGGATCGTCGGCACTTTCCTCATCGAATAAGGTGCATGATATTTCACAAATATCTTTATGCAAAGCAAAAACTATAGAAACAATCAAAAGACAAACCGAGTTTGTAGCATCTGCTAGTTTCGCTAAAGAGGTCATTCCCGGTGAAGGGATCTCGGCTCTTTCCTTATCAAATAAGGTGCTGGATGTTCTACAAGGAACACCGCTATGCAAAGCAAGAACTAGAGCTACCAGTTTTTAAACAAGTTTCTACAACATCTTTAGGTTTCTTTTATTTCATTAATCTCATTAATGAAGTCCCATTTTATTGTGCTTCACAAGCATCACTTTTGAAATGAAATCTGCAATATAACATATATTTCATATATATAATATAAACATTCGTCTCAGGCAGTAATATGATCTCATCACAGAACATTGCAGTAGAAGAACATATATGAAATATTGGATATACTAGGAGGTCCGTGTTTTAATACGAGCCTGTATAAAACACGGATTCCACGGTCGTGATGAATAGCCAAACCCACATCCCTAGACCCCTACAAGAGCGGCAAGCAACTCTGCCAATTCTAGGGTTAGGAGACCCGGTCTCGACTCCTCGAGATGGTCTCCCACTGGACCCTAGAACCCGGTTACTTTTGCTCCCCGCCTTGGGTCTACCTAATGCGGAAAAGTAAATAATATACAATGGTGACATCATCCTCAGCCCGGAAGTGCCCCAATAAAAGAATATTACATATAATGAATTTTACATGAATGAAAATAAAAACCCTCATCTCACATAAAACCCCCGGCTATTCAGAACACGGCGATCCAATATAACATATCACAGCAACACATAATATCTCATATCATCAACGTAAGCAAGTATGCTTATCCCAATTGTCGTTGATGTATAGAAACGAAGCAGGCGATACACCACATACTACGCCTACGGTCGCAGAAAAGAAAGTGTAAAACTACAACAGTTGGAATCCGCAACCTCCTTAGACATCTCATGCATAACCAAATGAATTCCTTAGACATTGCATGCCTAACAATTATAAACCCCGCATTTTAGTCTCACTACCGAAAACTCTTTTCAATATCAAGTCGGGCAATTCAACAAGATTCCCGACATCCTGATCGAATGCTCGTCGCAAACTTTGGTAGACGGCCGCACCCCCGGATGCCGTCGACGAAGTGCACTAAGGCGGAACACCGCTGCCGCGAGCACCCGAACGGATGCTTTTGGCGACGGGGTTCTCCTACAGTCACTTGGTCGGGGCTATGGGGCATGGCTATCTATTAAGTTTACCCGGCGAGTATCCGCGTACGCTACGTGATTGCGACAGACTTTTGATCACATCAAAATCCCGTGGCAACCGATCAAATGAGACTAAACTGCTAGATTTATAACATTCAAATTAGTTATCTCATAACTACTTGTGGATTCTAAATATTGTATCACATTCCAGATAAATAGACAATGTTAAACTTTCCGATCGAATAATCAAACACCCAAGTTTTCCCAAATAGTTCTCAACACTTGAAATTAATTTAAAAACATCCATCATATGCCACAGTACCAATGGTCCAGCCGTAGAAGGGTCAAGCCAACGCCTCACATGTGGCAACGCCGTACTGCCACAAACCCTAAGGTTTAGAGGCGGTTCAGACGGTCACATAATCGAGTTAAGGTTTGTTGTCTTCTAGAGGGTCCACCGCGTTACTTGCATGACTTAGAACGTTCTAAAACTACGGAAAAATCCAACACTTGGAAATTTTCCGGCAGAGGAAAAAGTGAGTTATTGATATCCGTTCGAACTTTTTAACATGTTCTAAAAAATTACCCGGACAAAATAAACGAAGTTATACTTTCCGATCGAATCAACGAGCTCCAAATACAAACCCAGAAAACTCAACACTTGAGTAAAATTAAAAATACCCAAAAGCATCAGGAAGTACCTACGGATCAACCCTGCCAATACGACGCCATAACTCCCAAGTACGGCCGCGGAACCGCCGCGGGAAGCATGCTCCTGCCGCAGTTCCGCGGCGCCTTCAGGGAGTTAGGGTGTCGTATTTTAGGGTAATCCTTAGAATTTCCTGCTGATTTTTTTGAGTATTTTTAAAATGAAAAAATCAACATTTTTAGAAAATTTCCAGAGAAGGGTAAAATATGGGGTTTCGGGGTTCGATCGGACTTTAAACTTCGTCTAGATTTCGCCTAAAGCTCTACCTTGGCTCTGATACCACTGCAGGGTTACTAGGCACTCTCACAAGGGTCTATAAGGTATCAACCATGCCCGATTTAATATTTAGACGTGCCGAACAACCCTAACCAAGATCTTTAAACTTGAGATTAGGCGAAACAAAGCATGTTAAACACTTTAACACTAAGAGTTTGGGATTACAACCTTTGTAGTCCGGTCCTTCACTTCTAAAGCTTCGTGTTGAGGTCCCTCCGCTGCGATCATCGAGTTTCCAGACTCTGGAGAGGCTCCACGAAGAGAAAGATGCAATCTTGCTTCCGATCTTCGATAACAAAGATGATCTAACTTGAAGTTTCATTAACACAAGCTCTCACTCACAAATGAAGTGAACACCCTAATCTAAATGGTAAGAATAGATTAGGATGATGAAGTAGGAATTTAGCTCTCATTTATTTTCTTTAACTCACTCATTTTCATCACTTCATAGAAAGCTAGAAAGCTTTTCATGAAAGAAAGAAGAAGGAAGAAGAAGAACAAATCTCTTTGTGATGAATAATGAATTGTCATGAGGTTAGAATTGCAACCATGGGTTAAGTATGATAACTTAACCCATGTAGAGACTTAACCATGGTCATGGGTTGGGTTGGGTTAACAAATATCTTTATAAAATATCTTTGCAAAAACAAAAAAAAGCAAAGCTTCTAGAAACTTCTAGAAAAGCTTAACCCAAATCAAACCTTAACCATGTTTAATCTCCACTAAACATGTTGCATTAATAACCCTAACATGTTACAATATTATATATCGCATATACAATATTTATTGTAACAAAATAAAATAATACAATTAACATATATCGCATATATATCAATGTATTACCCGAGTGAGAAAAAGAATCTTTTAGAGAGATTATATTAGTTAATGTAATTTAATATATCAAATATATAATTATACATTAAATTATCGAATCAACACTTGATCCGATAATCCGGCTATTTCTCAAATAACCGACTAATAAAATCTGTATCAGTTCATCGAATCAACACTTGATCCGATGACCCGGCTATATCACATATACCGGGCCGATATCTCATATCGTGAGAATCTAATACGGTATCACATACACGTATTGATCTCGGTCCCGCACATATCATATATGTGCTCCTACTCCGTTTTGCCTGAGCCAAGAAACCTCTGTGTATGACTCTAAAGAATCGTCAATACGCCGGCAATAGGTGATGATCATATCAAACACCCACAAGCTGCAAGCGGTCAGCTAAACGTAACAGCCACCCAGGTATTGAGTGATCAGAAGATCAACAAGTAAGCCTGTACTTTCTCCTGCGAATCTAGTTAGTAACACTCCGTACAGTCCGGTCTCTTCGTCTGATATGTCGCATATCTCGCCTAGGGGTGGTAAACGTCAGACCCCAGTAGCTTGATAAGTCATGTCGATATAAGGTCTATAACAATTCGAGAAACTACTGATAACACTTACCAGTAAATCTCAGCAACCCTGGCCAGGGATTTCCAGTTATAGCCAATCGAACACAGCGCAATATCAACTCCCTATACCGGGAGAGACGAATCCCTCCTATCACTCATTGCCTCCATGTGATTCGGGACTGTACCCAAAAGCCACCTTTTTGCACGCCCTTTTGGACATGGTATGATGGAAATCAAAGCACGGTGGGAATCACACAAGACTCTATGACGATCTTGGGTCTACAGACTAACCTGTACCAGTGTCACCAGAGAACTGCCATCTGACGTGAGGTATATTACCATCTGGGAGTTCTCGACGAGTCCGTCCAGTGTACCCAGTCTCTACTGAGCATCCGTACACCATCCTTGATGTCAAACACCAATGGATATGGGATCGTCCATCACCCATCATATGGGTCAAGATGCGTATACGCTAGTCTACACTGGTGTATCGATGCCCTGTCTCGATACACCCTCGACTAGGAACAGTTATAGGATGTACTCGTCGAATACTGTGGCCCCACTAGTATGATCTCAGCATAGTCCCAGTAGTCGAGAACATATCCTAAGGGCTTTATCAACATGTAACATAGAGACAATCAGCGTACATGTTAAGATAAAGTACAACCAGATAGCATACTATCATGTCGAGCAAGAAAGTCCTCCCTATATATGTCCAAGCATCCATTACAATATACATCATATGTACAGTAATGGCCACTAGGGCATACATATAACTAACACTTAGGAGGGAGCTTACCCCGGCGGCCCGGCAGTCCACTCCTGACCCGACCCGCTAGCTGGTCGGAACAAGAGTGGCGGGCTAATGATGATGCTCAATATTGGCGATCTTCAAGATCAGGACACGTGGCAGATGACATGTCCCAAGAACCAGAAGAAAGGGCCCACAGAGGCCGACCAGGCCATCCTTGTAACCGACCTGCAAGCACAAGCTAGCCCTCCTCGGGGCCCCTGCAAATTGGCCTCCTCGGCCCCTCAGCTCGCCCCGAGCTGCCACAAGACCAAGACTCCTCGGCCCTCTTGCTCGTCTCCGAACTCCCCAGCCGAGGCCGTCTTCCTCGGTCCCTCCGATTGACCAACTCCACCACTCACAGGCGTAACCGCCGCTCCGCAAATCTCGCCACGCGCAGATTCTCCGCCAGTAACGTCCCACGTTCCACGCCATCACGATCCCCATTAATGGGCGATCCGCTCTTTACGCGGGCGTGACGTCGGGAGCGTAACTGCCGGCGAGATTCCCGCGCCTGCTGCTGCGTGCTGCCGCCGCTATATAAACCCCCATCACAGAGGGGTCAAGTGAGCCATTTATTATTCCACTTAGCCGTTACTCTGCTCGGATCTCGTGCTAACTTGATCGTCGGAGGGTCCTCGGTGGTACCAAACCACCCTAGGACTTCTTTGCAGGTACTCGGCGCTAAATTCCTCAAGTCACCAATCTTTTCCAAACCCATTGAGACCCACACGCAACAGGAGATCACCTCCAAGATCCACCGGGAGATCGACGGAAGACAACATCTCCATCAGCAACATACACAAAAAATAACAAATTTGAGCTCAGTTTTTTTAGAGGCGGGATCGGAGGGGTGTTAGTGTATATGCCCTAGTCGTAGGATTATCGAGATAGGGCATCGATACTCCGGAGTAGACTAGTGTGTACGCTTCTCATTCCAGTTGGGGAGATGGTCTGTCCCACAGCCATCAGTACGTCGTACTGGAGATAGTATACAGGTGCTCGTTGGGTTACGGGTACACCCGACAGGACTCACGGGGAACTGTTGGTTGGTATTATACCCGTCGTCAGTTAACAGTTCCCAGGTGACATGAGTACAGCATAGTCCACATACTTGACACTGCTACTTCGCCTCGAGTGTGTACCACTGTTCTTAGATTGCTACCCTACCACGGCTCAAAGGATTCGTGCAAACAGGTAGCAGTTGGGTGCAGTCCCGAGCACTTGGAGGCAGTGGCGGTTAGATAGAATTCGTCTCTCCCGGTATTGGGAGTTGATGTCGCGCTGTATCAGAGAGCCATTACGCAAAGTCCCTGGCCAGGGCAAGCGAGATTTACTGGTAGGTTTTCTAGTAGTTTCTCAAGGTGCAATGGGCTACGCTCCGACACGGCTTATACCGCTTTTAGGGGACTGACGCTTGCCGCCCCCTAGGCCCGATATGCGATAGTCCTAGACGAACAGACCGGACTGTACGGAGATTGTCACATCAGGCTCAGTAGGAGTTCGGATGGGTTTCCTCATCGGACTTCTTATCGACATCTACCTGGGGACCGTTACGTACAGCTAGTACCGCTTGCGGTCTGTGGTTAAACCCACTGCCAGCGTAGTAATCGAGTCTTTAGAGTCCCACACAGAGAGTTTCCCTGCTCCAGGCGAAACGATATAGAGGTTGTATGGTTTTACGACAAGGGTTCGGACGCATACGTGTTTAAACGCGCGTACGATGTTCGGACAGTTTTTACTAGCCGGCTTTGGTTTAAGCCAGATTCTAGTATCGGATTATTGGATTTATACAGTCTAAAGTTTTTCTGTGTTTTCACGGATAGGAGGGGAATTCTCGCAATTTGGCGGGAAGCTTCTAGAAGTATGGTGGCTTGAGGGTTTAGGTGGCATTTACATTAAATGCATTTGTGACTCATTAGATGAATCATTCAAGTGAGTTAATGAACCATTTATTGCTTAATGACTCACTTGATGATTCATTGCATATATTAAATGAAGCATGATGATAAATCATTTAGATTTATTTATTTGATTTTCTTTATGCTTCATGATATATTAGAAGTGAGAAACATTTTCATATCATAATCATGCTCACATTCTCTCTCCTCAAGCTCTCTCTCTCTCTCTCTCTTCAAACCCTAATCCTACCCTCTCATATGTTGAGATCAAGGATTAGCTAAACTATTTAATCCATAACCATACTCTATATCATCTAGGTGACTTTGATTAGCAACTAAAGAAACCTAGTTACCTCAAGATTAGAGGCAAAGCTTGGAGTAGAAGCTCTCGGGTGGATCGTCTATTACATAGAGGAGGCCGACAAGGAGGTAGATAACGAGAAAACGAAGGACTAGGTTCATTAGGTATAATCTCTTTCCATAGTAGTTAACAACTCCTATGTTAGTGTTAGTTATAGTTTAGCAAAGATCATTTCGGTTAGTCGATGTTGCTTCAAACAAAATGATTGTTTTTCATATTTCCGCCTCCCCGCAAGTCGTGGGGTGTACAACATCGACTTACAGTGGTATCAGAGCCTCGCTAAACAATAACTAACTTATTAGCAAAGTCGTTAGAATTTCGAACGCAAAACGAACCGGAAAAAACATCGAAATCACCAAGTTTCTGTCGAATTTAAAATGAGGTCTAAAAATTTTTCAGGGACCTCTAAAATTACATGCAGGAAAATATAAGAATTTTGGAGAAAATTGGGTTCCTGAATCGGCCATGACGCCGCGGATCCGCCGCTGAGTTGGGGCCGATTCAACCCAAATTTCGTCAGATCTCTTCTGTGGTTATTTTGTTATTTCTGGAATGTTTATTTTCTGCTCAAGTCTCAGGTGCACAGAGAAGTTTTGGAGTAGAATCTAATGTGTTTGCTCGATCGAAATTATACGATGTTTGGCTAATTAGATTATATCTGTGAATTGTTTAATGTGTTCGTAAACCTCCCCTAACTGCTAGTATGTCGGTTGACAGGGGGTTGCACATTTCTGTAATGATTTTACTGTTTGTGATTATGAACTTGATTGGATTGTTGTGATGATTACCCGGGGTTTCAGATGAGTTTCTATATTCATTCATTCGATGTAAATTGTAATATGTTGTAATATTATTTTGCGGGGCACATCCAGGTTGCGGTTGTAGCCACCGTTGTATTATTTCATTTACTGATTTTTGCTCCTAGGATAGACCCAAGGAGGGGTGCACAAACTACCGGGTACTTTGAAGTGTTTAGTGGCCTACTCACGTTGTTGAGGGAGACTGCTTCACTTCGGGTACTTGGCGGGTAGTTTGCCGTACCCGTAGGGGTCTAGGGTGGGGTAATGGCTATTCATCACAACTGTGTAATCCGTCTTTCGTTGCAGGCTCAAAGGAAACGCGGATTGCTTGTATATCCAATAATGTTCATCTGTGATCTGGAATGCCTATTATTATGTTAGACGAATGTACAATATCTATATATGATAGCTATTTAGACGTCACTTATTTTTTACACCCACGCTAGCCCAGCCCCCGCTCTGTCGTTAGTTAAGTAACCTAACGGGCGATGACGGGACCCAGTGGCAAATGCAGATGGCATAAGAGGACGTTGTATTTTCGTTGTTTTCTGCAATGATAGGTTAATGATGGGACGCATTATTATTAATGCAAAGAAAATAAACCAAAGTTGAATCGTTGGAACAGTTTAAAAGAAACCACTCGGTTATTTTTAAAACAGAAGATATTTTAATTGCGGAGCTTTAACCACTCCTTTTAAAAACTATCAGGTTCCTTCGGTCATATCAAGTTCACTACATTCACGGTTTCACCAAAACCATTCGTAGCTCTCCATCATTTCATTTGGGTATTCAGTAGTATTCAAGCTATGTATTTTGACCTAACGCTAAGGCATAGTGTTTGGTAGCTGCTGGGTATTCATTCGTTGCATAGATAGATGAGTTAGTTTGGGACAGTCGTATTATCATTTTGGTCGAACGTCAAGGATATGTACGTATGGGTTCAAATTAACAAGATAATGATGGATAGAACTTGACATGTGACTTATGACATTTTGACCTAACGCCAAGGTCATAAGAGCATGGAGCAAAAATTTATATCGGGAATTTCTAAAGAAACTGAAATTTGCAAAGAGATGCATACCATTTGGAGTGTGATGAATGTTGGTAGGATTCCTTCAGCATTATCACACGATGATATTTGGATCCCGATCCTACTGCGAGTATATGCTACTCATCAGGAGATTCGCCACTTAACGATCAATGCTATAAACCAAGTAGGTGCCGAGAAAGATGTCCGCGGGGCTACGCCCCCAGAGAAAAGAGGTATTTAATTAAGAAACTTCGCGAAAGCGTTGGAAAACCTCCCTCGAAGTATCGACACCGGCCTGGCTGAACGGTTAAGCAAGTATTGTACAGTGAGAATAGTCCTGACTAGTTCTTCCTTTTTGGTTTGAGGAGGGATTCGAAAAACAGTGGGAGCCATCCAGTTTAGATAAACTAAAAAACACTCTAAACTTGCAAGAGCATCATGCTAAAGTGTTCTCTCTCTCTCTCCTAATTGCAGCGACCCAGAAAATGACAGGACTTAAGTTACTATTAGAGAAAAATATATTGACATGGCCAAACTATAAAGATTGGCTGCGGAATGTCAAAATGGCTTTGACCTATGATAGATTGGGGTATGTCCTCACCGCTAAAGCACATGCTGTCCCTGGTCCCAAATCCAGTAATGCGGATAAGTAAATCCGCAAAACCTAGGAGTTAGATTGCGCGAAGGCCAAGTGCATCGTGCTTGCCTCGATGAATAATGAACATCAGAGGAGGCACGAGGATATGGATCTAGATGCCATATTTCTCCATACAAAGGAACTTTATGGAGAGCAATCTCGTATAGCAAGATACGAGACCTCAAAGAACTTGTTTCAGGCAAGGTTGGCCGTCGGATCATCGGTAGGAGAACATGTTCTAAAGATGATTGGCTATATAGAAGAGCTCGCAGACCTTGGGACAACTTTGGATAATGAGCTCTATACAGACTTGATTCTCCAGTCCCTTCCTTCCACCTATGCCCAGTTTATTCTGAATTTCAACATTCAAAGAAAAGAAGTTGAACTTTCAGAACTCCTTAACATGTTGAGAAGTGCAGAGGGCACCTTGCAGAAGGAAAGGGATACACCCGCTATGTTTGTTCGTGGTGCTTCTTCTTCCGGGTCCAAGGCTAGGGCCAAAGGAAGGAAGAATAAGGCCGCCACCAAACCTAGAGGAGGTGTTAGTAAGGTGGGAGCGAAGGGAAAGAAAAAGATTACGGTACCAGTAGTGGCCAAGGATGAGTGCTTCCATTGTCATAGGAAAGGGCACTGGAAGAAAGATTGCAAGGCGTGGAACGCCAAGAACCAGGAACCGAAGCAAGCTGTGGCTTCGACTTCAGGTGTGTATGTAATTGAGAATTGTCTGTCAATCAACTCTACTTCCTGAGTATTGGATACCGGATCAGGATCTCATATATGCAATTCATTGCAGGTACTGAGAAACCGTAGAGTGATAAAGGTTGGTGATATGACCCTCCAGGTTGCTAACGGAGCTAGCATGGGAGCTGTGTCCATAGGGGATTATCACCTGGGATTAACGAGTGGACATATTTTGGTTTTACATAACTGTTTTTGTGTACCTAGTTTAACGTGTAATATCATATCAGTTTCCTTGTTATCAAATAAAGGTTATGATTTCACATTTGTAAGCGATGTTGTTAACATCCACCTTAATCATGGTTTGATTGGGTCCGGTACACTGGATAACGGTATATATGTCTTAAACCAATTACAAATTTTCAATGTCCAGAACACACTAAAAAGAAAGTCTCCAGATTTAAGTAAAGCTTTCTTATGGCATTGTAGACTAGGTCACATCAATGAGACAAGGTTAACTAAGTTGCATAGAGAAGGATATTTGGACTCGTTCAGATATCAAACTTATGTCACTTGTCAATCATGTCTCAAAGGAAAGATGACAAAGACTCCATTCACTGGACATGGAGTAAGAGCGAGCGAGCTCTTAGGACTCATACACAGCGATGTATGTGGTCCAATGTCTACACATGCAAGAGGTGGTTTTTCCTATTTCATTACTTTTACGGATGAAAACTGTAGGTACGGATTCATTTTTCTGATGAAACATAAATCCGAGACTTTTGAGAAATTCCAAGAGTATAAGAATGAAGTAGAAAACCAAACCGGCAAAAGTATCAAGACACTGAGATCTGATCGAGGTGGTGAATACTTAAGTGCCGAGTTCCTGGGTTACCTAAAAGAGAAAGGAATTCTCTCTCAGCTTACTCCTCCATACACTCCACAGCATAACGGTGTATCGGAGAGACGGAATCGAACCCTATTGGATATGGTACGTTCCATGATGAGTAATGCTGAGTTACCACGATCTTCTTGGGGTTATGCGCTAGAATCAGCGGCATATCTTTTGAACAGGGTTCCTACCAAGACTGTGCCTACCACGCCATATCAGATGTGGAGTGGGAAGAAACCCTATCTTCAGTATCTAAAGATATAGGGATGTCCAGCTTTTGTTAAAAAGCAGCATGCGGACAAACTCGAGGCACAATCAGTACAGTGTAAGTTTGTGGGATATCCAAAGAACTCCAAGGGGTATTATTTCTATTACGCAGAGGACCAAAAGGTTTTTGTTTCTCGTAATGCTCATTTTCTAGAACATCAGTTTTTAGAAAAGGAAACAAGTGGGAGCGAAATAGAGCTGGAAGAAATTCCAGAACCACAAACTACTACTGAAAGTTTGGTAAGACCAGTAGTTCAAGAAGAACAGGACATTCCCGCACCCCTCCGCAGGAGTAGTAGGCCGTCTCATCCGCCTGAAAGATACTGCGGTTTTCTCATAGATGGGGATAGAAATGATTGCGTCATTGATGATGATGAACCTACTAGCTTCCAGCAGGCCATCCAAAACGGGGACTCGGTACGATGGCTAGATGCAATGCGGACCGAAATGGAGTCCATGTACACCAACGAAGTATGGACTTTGGACTTTGCTCCAGATGGGGTAAAACCCATAGGATGCAATTGGATCTTCAAGAAAAAGATTGGTATAGATGGACAGGTGGAAACCTATAAGGCTAGACTTGTTGCAAAGGGTTTTCGTCAAAGACCTGGTTTGGACTATGACGAGACTTTTTCTCCAGTGGCTATGCTCAAATCCATTCGGGTCCTTATTGCTATTGTCGCCTTCCATGATTATGAGATCTGGCAGATGGACGTAAAGACGGCTTTTCTAAATGGTAATTTGGAAAAGTGCGTCTATATGGATCAGCCAGAAGGCTTCAATCAGAGTGGGAGCAGCGGGAAAGTGTGCAAGTTGCTTAAGTCCATTTATGGACTAAAGAAGGTATCGCGGAGTTGGAACATTTGTTTTGATGAAACGGTCAAAGAATATGACTTTATCAAAAATCCAGATGAACCATGTATATATAATAAAATTGTAGCACGAACTGTTATATTCCTCGTCTTGTACGTGGATGACATTCTATTGATAGGAAATGATATTCCTATGCTACAATATGTCAAAGGATTCTTGTCACACAGGTTCTCCATGAAAGACCTGGGTGATGCCTCTTACATTCTGGGGATCCGGATCTATCGTGATAGATCCAAGAGAATGTTGGGACTTTCGCAGTCCAGGTATATCAATACTATACTGAAAAGATTCAGTATGGAAGATTCTAAGCGCGGTAATCTACCGGCTTGTCACGGAATCACCCTCTCTAAAGAGATGCCTCCCAAGACTGATTTGGAAAGGGATCGCATGTCTATTATACCCTACGCTTCTGCGGTAGGCTCTATAATGTATGCGATGTTGTGCACCAGACCAGATGTAGCTTACGCACTGAGCGTGGTAAGCAGGTATCAGTCAGAACCAGGGGAGAAGCACTGGATAGCAGTGAAGAACATTCTCGAGTACTTGATAAGGACTCAGGAGATGTTCTTGGTTTACGGCAGAAAAGACCTCAAGCTCGAGGCCTTTGCTGATTCCGGCTTCCAGAGTGATAAGGATGACTCCAAGTCCATGTCAGGTTATGTCTTTACCCTCAATGGAGGGGCGGTGTGCTGGAAGAGTTCCAAGCAGGACACCGTTGCTGACTCGACGATGGAAGCGGAGTATATTGCTGCTTGCGATGCCGCAAAAGAAGCGGTCTGGATGAAGAAGTTCCTAACAGAACTTCAGGGGGTTCCTACCATTGTTGATCCAATACCGCTGTATTGCGACAACAACGGAGCTATAGCTTTAGCGAAGGAACCCAGGTCCCATCAGAAATCCAGACACATCTTAAGGCTGTATCACCTGATCAGGAAGATCGTAGATCGCCGGGAGATCGAGGTCCGGAGAGTTGCTACAGAGGATAACATTGCTGATCCATTCACAAAGGCCTTACCTCATATTCAGTTCGAGAGGCTACTCGAGATGATCGGTCTTCGATATGCTAGTATATGGCCCTAGTGCAAGTGGGAGATTGTTAGTGTATATGCCCTAGGGGCCATTATTGTATCATACTAGCTTGTATATTACTTAATGGAAGCTTGGGATATTCACAGTTATATAACAGTCTTGCTAAACATGGTAGTATGCTACTTGGTTTTATCTATCTTAATATGTGTGTACGTATTGATAGAGCTCTTAGGATCTTGCTTGACTACCAGCGTTGTGGGGGCTGGGAAGTCTACAAGCACATCCTTTTTTAGGTCCCTAGTCGTAGGATTATCGAGACAGGGTATCGATACTCCGGAGTAGACTAGTATGTACGCTTCTCATCCCAGTTGGGGAGATGGTCTGTCCCACAGCCATCAGTACGTCGTACTGGAGATAGTATACAGGTGCTCGTTGGGTTACGGGTACACCGAACAGGACTCGCGGGGAACTGTTGGTTGGTATTATACCTGTCGTCAGTTAACAGTTCCCAGGTGACATGAGTACAGCATAGTCCGCAGACTTGACACTGCTACTTCGCCTCGAGTGTGTCCCATTGTTCTTAGATTGCTACCCTACCACGGCTCAAAGGAGTCGTGCAAACAGGTAGCAGTTGGGTGCAGTCCCGAGCATTTGGAGGCAGTGGCGGTTAGACAGGATTCGTCTCTCCCGGTATTGGGAGTTGATATCTTGGGAGCCATTACGCAAAGTCCCTGGCCAGGGCAAGCGAGATTTACTGGTAGATTTTCTAGTAGTTTCTCAAGGTGTAATGGGCTACGCTCCGACACGACTTATACCGCTTTTAGGGGACTGACGCTTGCCTCCCCCTAGGCCCGATATGCGATAATCCTAGACGAACAGACCGGACTGTACGGAGATTGTCACATCAGGCTCAGTAGGAGTTCGGATGGGTTTTCTCATCGGCCTTCTTATCGACATCTACCTAGGGACCGTTACGTACAGCTAGTGCCGCTTGCCGTCTGTGGTTAAACCCACTGCCAGCGTAGTAGTCGAGTCTTTAGAGTCCCACACAGAGAGTTTCCCTACTCCAGGCGAAACGATATAGAGGTCGTATGGTTTTACGACAAGGGTTCGGACGCATACGTGTTTAAACGCACGTACGATATTCGGACAGTTTTTACTAGCCGGCTTTGGTTTAAACCAGATTCTAGTATCGGATTATTGGATTTATACAGTCTAAAGTTTTTCTGTGTTTTCACGGATAGGAGGGGCGTTCTCGTAATTTGACGGGAAGCTTCTAGAAGTATGGTGACTTGAGGGTTTAGGTGGCATTTACATTAAATGCATTTGTGACTCATTAGATGAATCATTCAAGTGAGTTAATGAAGCATTTATTGCTTAATGACTCACTTGATAATTCATTGCATATATTAAATGAAGCATGATAATAAATCATTTAGATTTATTTATTTGATTTTCTTTATACTTCATGATATATTAGAAGTGAGAAACATTTTCATATTATAATCATGCTCACCTTCTCTCTCCTCAAGCTCTCTCTCTTCAAACCCCTCTCATGTGTTAAGATCAAGGATTAGCTAAACTATTTAATCCATAACCATACTCTATATCATCTAGGTGACTTTGATTAGCAACTAAAGAAACCTAGTTACCTCAAGATTAGAGGCAAAGCTTGGAGTAGAAGCTCTCGGGTGGATCGTCTATTACATAGAGGAGGCCGACGAGGAGGTGGATAACGAGAATACGAAGGACTAGGTTCATTAGGTATAATCTCTTTTCATAGTAGTTAACAACTCCTATGTTAGTGTTGGTTATAGTTTAGCAAACATCCTTTCGGTTAGTCGATGTTGCTTCAAACAAAATGATTGTTTTTCATATTTCCGCCTCCCCGCAAGTCGTGGGGTGTACAACGTCGACTTACAAGGAGACAGCAGCGGGTTAGGATTTGTTGGGAGATTTTTTATCTTTCTTTCAGCGAACGAGGTTTTTTTTCACAGGCGGTATTGGAGGATTTCTTAGGGGATTTGTAAAGCTGCTATTTTTTGGATATATATTTTCGGATCTGGCAGGATATAAATATAGATACACATCTTTTCAATTTTTTGAATATGGATTCTGATATCCCGGAATGCGGATTCGGATATCCGGATATTTGAATGGAGATACGGATTCGAATATCCACACACACGTAAATTAGCATTTTAAATTAAATTTATAATGTATTTTATGTTTAATTAATTAATTAATACTTTTGTAGTAAACTTAAAATTAAATAATATATTAGTTTGTATGTTTTACATGTAATAATTTAAACTTAAAATTAAATAATATATTAGTTAGTTTGTTTTACATGTAATAATTTAAAATTATGCATCTAAAATATTATTTATGATGGTTTTTATTAATTTTATTTTAAAATGTGAATAATAAGATAATTAATATATAATTAATTGTTAATATATTATATAAGCCAAATCATGATTGGCCGCCATTTTCTTTGTTAGTGGGTGCAGTTGATTTTTTATATAAACAGACATCCACAGCGAAACAAATTTAACCTGTAAGAATAGAACGTATCTAAATAAAGTTAGTATATGTAACGTACCAAATAAAATACACACAACAAAGATTATGAAATATTTATAAGATGATCAGCTCAACCCAAAGTGCAAGAGGAATGGCCGGAAGAGATTGATGAGAAAGAGCAAACCCAACCCTTCTATTTATAAGAAGAATGTAGCAGTTGATCTAAGAGTAATTATTAGACTATAATAATAATAACAGCCAATTAGCCATGGTTGGGAACATTCAGACACCCTCACATGATTCTTTTATTTCTATTTATAAGAAGAATCTAGCAAATTTTCTTAAAATTATGAGAAACTATCATACTTTGAAAGTTTGTGGTAGTTTCTTGCAATTATTGCTGACGTGATACCTTATATAAAGTAGTTTTTTTGCCGCAGTTTCATGTATTTATAACAAGAATTTGGAAGTTTTTCGTAATTAGACCAAAGTATTTGCAAGTTTTTTAGAATTAAGCATATATTCTAAATAGAATATTTGTAGATTGTTGTGGGAAATATTGGTAGAATGTCATAGTCTCATATGAAAGTTTTTTGCATATATGCCTTATCCTTACCTTTATTTTCAAAGTTAAAAAATGGCGATTCTTTGCGTGTGAGGTGCCCATGGAAATATCTAAGTTGATTAACTCTATAAATAACTAATTAAGAGCAGGTAAACAAGATCAAGCCACACAAACACTGTCTCACTCTCACACATCACAAGCAGATAGTAAGATATTATTAAAAAACAAAAACAGCAACCGAAAAAAATAAAGAAAAAGAAGAAAAAGGAAGAAGGGAAAGCTTCCCTCAACTGAGAAGCTGAAATGGAAGGAGGCTGCAGCAGCACTAGCTCTTCCTCCCATCACCTTGTCACCTCTGAAAGCCAACAAAAAGAGTTGGCGCCCTTCAATTTTGGGCCAGTTCCAACTCAACCAGAGGCTGAGGAGGCCCTCTCTGCTCTTCAGAGGTAGCAACTTAAACCCACGATTTAGTTTTCACTTCTTTTAGATCCATAATCCGATAGTTTTATCCAGGCTAAATTGCAGGGATCTGGGTCCCTGCTATTGTGAGATAATATTATGAATACGGATTCCGATCTGGGTTACATATCCAAATATTTTTTCGAATACGGATATAGATACAATTTTAGTAAAATTATCCGGATAAATCATAATTTTACCAAAATTTTGTTTCTACATTACCCTTGGGGGTTTTGGTATGCCAATGTTTCATCAACGGTTTGCGATTAATACTTTCAACAAAATGCATTTTGGAATAGCATTTCCATGAAATTAGGGGCTAAGCACATGTTTTAGAAAGGAAGAGAGATTTTCTGATGCACGAGAAAAGGTGAATAAGCTCTCCTTTTATATAAAGATTGTTATTTGTGAGGAAACGGAGTATGCATTGAAACCGCCTACGTTATCAGCTTTAAACCATATTCGTTGATTTTTTCGACGATCAGAACCAGTCAACTTGATTTTATACACTTAATTATGTGTTTATCGATTTTCATAAATTTGGATACCTTTTTTCCCCTGCATCGAATATTTGGAAAATTAACGGTTTTCAAACAATATAAAGAGTAACTAATGTTGGGCGCGCAGCGGAAGACAACACCAGTCTTTATCGATCTAAACTAAGAAGCCCTTTAACGGATAACAATTAGAACAAACACAAAATCAAATAACACAAGATGAGATTCGGGGAAAAGGGGACAACACTTTATTAGAACTTTAGAGGAAAAAATAAACCTTACAAAAGATTATAAAAACTCTCTCCTTATAAATCTCCAACGAGATCTTTTTTCTTCTCTCTCAAAGCTCTCCTTAATGGCGTTTTGATCCCTTATAGAGCCGTCGTTTCGTCTCTTTTAAACCTTATGATCAAGATTGCACACTTTAAATTTTAACCCTAACATCCTATTTATAGCCAAATATAAATCTGAATTATAATAGGATCTACTTAATTACGAAACTGCCACCAGAAACTGCATTTTCAAGACAAAACTCGAATCTGAAATTTGCGCTTATCTGTTCCACAGACGTCTGACCCTTTATGGGGCAGACGTCTGCGCCTCCTCTGCTTTCAATAAAGAGTGTCGCCGGACGTCTGACCTTGTAAGGGTCAGACGTCTGCACAACATAGAACGTCTGGCCAGAGTGTTGCCAAACGTCTGATGCTCAATAGCTCATACGTCTGCGCCTCCTTTGGAAAATAGCCCGAGAGCCGACAGACATCTGATTCTTTATGGACCAGACGTCTGAACCTGAAAATTAATGGTTTCCAGTCTCGGTATACAAAACACCTTTACAAAAAACTTCACCTGGCTTGTATATCCTTATAGCCAACTTGAAAATTTATTGCCCTCGTCTTGTATCTTTTAGGGTTGCCTTATAGTTCTCCAGGTACAGTTCTAAACCTTGAAACTGCGAACTGTTATAATTTTTACTCCGAACTGTGAAACTGGTTATGTCACAATTTTTTTCACTAGAACCGTGAAACTGATTATGTCACAATTATCACCAGAACTGTGAAACAGATATTGTCACAGTTTTTCACCAGAACTGCGAAACTGTTACGACCCTTCTACCGATGTCGCGAGCCTTCCTCACATTTGAGTACCTGAATAGGAACTAAGGTTGTCTCCATAGGAATAACTTTCGTTAGCATGTCCGTCGGATTCGTCTTGGTGTCGATTTTTACCAAATCGATCTTCTTTTCGGCCCACTCTCTTATCTTGTGATACCGCACGTCAATGAGCTTAGTTCGACTGTTGTGTATCTGATTCTTCGTCAGGTGAATGACGCTTTGACTGTCACAAAACAAAGAAACCGACCCCTTATCGAATCCGAACTTGCCAACTAAACCTTTTAACCACAAAACTTCCTTCGATACTTCCATTGCGGCCATGTATTATGCCTCCGTCGTTGATAGCGTCACGGTATCCTGAAGTATCGATTTCCAACTGATTGGAGAATCTGCAATTGTATATGCATAGCCCGTAGTTGATCTTCTTTTTCCAAGTCACAAGCATAATCCGCATCTACGTATCCTTGCAACTGGCTCGATTTATTTTCTGACTTGTGAAAGAGTGAACCGGGATCTTTAGTTCCTTTTAGATACCAAAGTATTTATCTTACAGTTTTCCAATAGAGCTTTCATGGATTTGACATATACCGGCTAACCAGACTTACCGCATAGGATTTGTCTGGATGTGTGGATACCATAGCATACATCAGCGATCCTACCGCACTCGCATATAGTACTCGAGACATTTTTACCTTCTCCTCCGCTGATTTCGAACACTTCTTGGAGGTCAGTTTGAAGTGGCCGGCGATAGAGATACTCACATATCTTGAGTCTTTCATATTGAATCTCTCCAACACCTTCTTAATATATCTTCTTTGGGATAGCTAAAACTTTCCAACCTTCCTGTCTCGAAAAATCTCCATCCCAAGAATTTTCTTTGCTTCACATAAACCCTTCATTTCAAATTCCGCACCCAATGAAGCTTTGAGCGTCTTTATTTCCGTCATGCTCTTAGCAACAATCAACATGTCATCAACATATTAGAGTAGATATATCAACGAGCCATACTTAAGCTGCTTCGAGTACACACAGTTGTCATGCTCACATCGAGAGTAGTTCTTCATAAAATAATCGAAACGCTTATATCACTGTCCTGAGAGACTGTTTTAATCCATACAGAGACCGCTTGAGTTCACATACGAAATCCTCCTTGTCGGGCTCTACAAATCCTTCAGGTTGACTCATAAAGATTGTTTTTTCCAACTCACCATACAGAAAGGCCGTTTTCACGTCCATTTTCTCCAATTCTAAATTATGAAGTGCTACCTTTACCAACAAAACTAGAATAGATGTATGCTTGACTACAGGAGAGAAAAATATCGTTATAGTCAACCCTTTTCTTCTGAGCAAAACTCTTTCGCAACTAACCGTACCTTGTATTACTCATTATTCGTTTTCCTGAATAACCACTTGCAGCCAATAGCCATTTTCTTTTCGGTATCTCAATCAACTTCCACGTTCCATTCTTTCGAAATGACTCCATCTTCTCTATCATTGCAACAATCCATCGATCCCTATTCTCATACCCAATGGCCTCCTGATAAGAGCCGGGATCTCCGCATTTGGTGACTAGAGCAAATGCGAGCATATCTTCGAAACCATACCTAACTGATGTCTTATGTGTACATGTTGATCTCCTTAACGCTATTGTATGTGGGTCCTGTTGAGCTTAGTTCTCACCGTATATCTCTGTATTCCACCCGTCCACCTCCGCATCAACAACAACTGAACCTTTTATCCCAACCATATGGGGTAGGCTACATGAACCAACATGAGAATCATGCTTGGTCCAGCACATGAATCCTCCGCCTCCACTTACTCCTATCGAATAATATAGTTTCATTGAGACTTTTAGCAACCATATCTTTTCGTATCACCTCCATCCATGTCTTCTTCGGTCTCCCTTTCGCCCTTTTGATATTGTCTGTATCGAGAGTATCCATTCGTCGAACCGGTGCTTCTATAGGTCCGCGTCGCACATGACCAGACCATTTTAGCTGGTTTTCCCGCATCTTCTTATCCATAGGTGTTGTACCAACTTTTGCATGAATATCCTCATTTTGCACCTTATCTTTTCTACTATTACCACACATCCATCGAAGTTTGCACATCTCCGCTACGTGCATCTTTTGTGTATGATAATTCTTAGGAGTCCAGCATTCTGTACCATATAATAAAGCAGGCCGGATAGCGCTCCGATAAAACTTGCCTTTCAATTTTAACGGAAAGTTATGATCACACAAAATCCCTATTGCACTTGTAACGACTCTAAATTTTCTGTACAATTTTTTTTTCTTTTCAATGTATAGAAAGGAATTTGCAAGTCTGAGAACAATTTAAAAGTTAATTTTTGTTAAGAACAACAAGAAATAGCTTGTAGCTCATTAGTAAAGCCTTGCACCGCTGTAACGTAGCCTCTGTGTTCACATCCCCTCAAGCGCATTATATTTTTTCTGATTTTTCTTTTAAACTTTTTGGAAGCCCAAAAGTTTGCACGTGCACTGCACATGAAAATGAAAAGGTCAGGGAAAATTAACATGTGCACAATATTATAAACAGAGAATAGGACACGAGGTCAAGATCCACCGGCACCCTTCACCAACTTGGCCGGTGAGATTGCGTGTAGGGCCGGCGCTGACGGGTAGCCCGTAGGGAAAAGTCTCCGTGCTCTGCACACAAAACCCTTGGCGTACCCCCATCATCCCTGCACAGTTTGATTTTTCTGAAATTAAACAGAGACTTCAATTTCACCTTTAAATCCAATTTTTAATGTATTTTAATTTATTCTTTCAATTCCAAAACTCTAATTATATACTATAAATACAACCACATACCCTACCCCCTCCTCATTCTAAAAATTCTAGCCAAAACCCTCATATTTTCTCAAAGTACAAATGGAGTAGAAGAGGAGTTAGCTCAAGACCAACTTTCGGCAAGGAAACGAAGCAATTCCGGCGACCCAGCGACGCCACGACGACCTCAACCTCTTCCTCTCTCTCTTCTTAACAAAATCCAAAAGTAAGTCCCTTCTAATCCTCCCCTTCCTTCTCTAAAAGTCTATTTTCATAAAACATGTCGGTAAGTGGAGTTATACCGACATCTTATTATAAAACCCTAGAAACTACATTTTTTCTTAAGCCTTGCTCATGCATATTCCTACACCTTGCTTGTTAATCATGAAACTAATAATTAGAAACAACTTTCACCCTAAATTATCATGTTAAATAACTTTAAATTGAGTTTTACATTTAAATAGTATGAACTGTATATACATCGTTTTTATTCCTTTGTTTGTACATACTTTTAGAAAACATCATGGGGTAATGACCTACCCCTCACATACACACATGTTTATATAGCACGATACTCTTTGAAATATATTTTTATGGCGATTACAATATTTCATTAAAATACCATGAACTATAAAATCCCAGTTTTCTTTGGATTGTATTATCAAAATTCTTTGCGATTATGCCTCTACAACCTATTTTGGGGAACCCGTTATTGGATGGTGCGGATTATCGCACATCCTTGGGCTAGTAGAGCGAGATGCAGACCTCCTTACGGAGTATTCGGTCTCGAAAGATTTTTAATACGATTTTTTTTAAGAAAAACGAGATTTTCTATTTAATAATAAGATTAATTTTTATAAATATATAAATATTATCAAACCATATATTTTCGAGATATAATAAAATTCCATATTTTCTAAAAAATAAAAGAATGACAAGTTTCACCAAAATACCTTCAAGTTATCCAAAAGTCTAGTTTTACAGGAAAATATCTTGAACTATTCAAGTTAAGATATCTATCACTAAAATACCTCAAATCTTAAAAGTTGCATCCATGAAAACCCTAAATTAAATAAATAACTTTTCAAGGTTTATTTTGAGATTATATAAAAAAATATTTTTTCATAGAACCCTCTCGAGTTATATAAAATTACATTTAAGGACTTTAGTAAATATAGGTTTAAGCGAGATCAATTCTCTTGAGCCTCAAAGAGCTGGAGAAAGTGAGTGCTTGTCTATTTAAGGTAGAAAAACTTAATGGTGTTATCAATGGTAATTGTCTTGGAAAAAGACATAAATCATATCGTCCATGTGCAGCAGTGACCGATAACACCCGAATCTAACTAAGGATCCAAATCAGTTCAAAGTGTTTGACTCAAGTCTGAGTCTAAATCAATCTGAGTCTAATCCAAATCAGAATTCAATTCAACATGAATCTAATATACCAACACGTATATTTGAACCTGAACCTGAATATCAGAACAAGATCAACATGCTGACTTGACCGAACCATGGCTATAACTTGACTTGATTACATGCCTACTTGTTTACATCCTGAATCTGATTATATGAACAAGTTGTCTGCATGGTCTCGGCAAGTCTGATAACTATAATTCAATACAATATATTACGGGGTTTTAAAGGGGTAGATTGGTACGGAATGTATTAAAAGTGGCACGATGATGGTCAATAAAAGACACCTACATGAATTCTCGTGTCGTTGTCCCGTGGATTTTGACGGGGCCTTGTACTACTTGTTTCTATAGTCCACGGAGCAAGTTGGACTCCTCTCGTATACACTGATACTTTCTGTATCAAGTTACAAACAACTATGTTAGTATAATAAACATATACCTGTATAAATTACCAATTCTTTCTCTTTACTTGTTCTATTCCATTCTTACTTATGAGACTTACCGAGCGTTAGTTTGCTGACGATATTCATGTCTCTTTCTTTCTTTGAAATGTTCGTCTGGAGGACCGAATCCTTAGGAGATCGAGCCCAGTCAGGACGACTTGGACCAGTTCACAGAGCAGCCAGACTTCTAGCTTTTCCTTGTACTTATTTCATTTCATATGCCACTGTTTAGGCATTGCTTTCTATCATTGTACATTTCTTTTTCAAAACAATGTATTGTAAAGATGAATGTTAATAAAAGTTGCTGTTTATAACTCTTGTCATTCTTGTGCATTTAGTTATATTGCTTATTTACGCTTAATGTGTTTACTTCTGAGTAAATACGTCGCGGCCTAACCACGTCTCCTTCCTCATACACCGGGAAACGGGACATGACAGGTTTTGTTGGCGGCACATGCAGGTCAGTTCTGCATGGAATCCTAAGCAATATATCACAAGAATAAGAAGAATCAGCAACTGTATATTCTTTACATTTAAAATTTCTTAAATCTATCATAACCTTTCTTTTTCTATCAAGGTCATGGATTCACCGAACAACATGAATACCAACGTCAATGGCAACACCTCACCACCTACTCTACCACCATCTACCGTTACAGCTCCCATCAACGAGCAAATGGTATTGCTTGAGGCGATCAAGATCCTCTTGGGAGGACAGCAGCAGCAAACTGCTATCCTCATGCACCGCTCAGAAGTCGAGACACCCGGAGTCAAACAATTCCGGGCACTATACCTGAAACATTTCTCTGGGAAAGAGAGCCCACTAGAAACAAAGTAATGGGCTCAGTCTATCGAGGACGATCTGACAGCAGCACAAGTGCCAGAGATTGCTTAGGTGGGAGTTGCGAAACTGCAACTAACAGATAATGCCAGAGTATGGTGGAAGGCTGAAGAAAGCCGACTCGCCCAACCGATTGAATGGAGGACATTTCGCGATATGTTCGACGCGAAATATTTCTCTAAGACTGCCCGTTTCGATATGGAACAACAGTTCATCCACTTACAGTAAAATTCAATGTGGAACAAATCTGTGGATGAATACGACACTGAGTTTACCATACTTAGCAGGTTCGCGGCACACCTTATTCCAACTGCTGAGATCAGGGCACGGAGATTTCAGTAAGGGTTGGACCAGAAAATCCGAGCTGCACTAGCTACAGGGGATTTCCTAACCCATGATTTTGCGCTGAAGGCTATCCGACGCTATGAGGCAGTGGTGAAGAAGAAGAGCAAATCTTAAACTGTCGGTGTGAAGTGCCCTTCCACTGAGATGGCAGGAGAAGCCTCTTCCATTCCAACTTTTGCACCCAGAAGACCGGAAGTACCATTTAACCGGCCCAGTCCCGATCTTTGCTTCCATTGCAAAAGAAATGGACACCTGGTAAAGGACTGCAGGCGTGCAAATGGCTTGTGCTTAGTTTGTGGCGCGTCCACTCATACCATCGGAGCTTTCCCACATAGACTCAACTCAGCTCCAGCCCCCAGACCAGCAATCATCTTTCCGCAGCGGCCAGCTATTCAGGCTCCTGCACCTCGCCTTACGTTACCCGCTCCACCTCCACGTGGACCTCCTGCACAGCCTCCTCGTCAATACCATCAGGCACTGAGGAACATACCTCGAGGGCAAAGAAACATTCCCCAAGGACAAAGGAATGTGCCTCCAGTTAGGAGCAATGTATCCCGGCGTTATGCTTTCACTTTGGCGGCCGTGGAAACCGAGGCTATAGGTCAAGGTAACACTGGTAAATCCCTTTCCATCTTTTCAGCCGTTTCAAACTCTTACATCATTTCATTCTTTCATGCACTTTCAGTAGATCATTCACCACCGCTGTCATCAAATTTTTCTTGAATTTGTTACTACTTCATTCTATAAATTTCGAGGACGGAATTTTTATAAGGATGGTAAAATGTAATGACTCTAAATTTTCTGTATAAATTTTTTTTCTTTTCAATGTATAGAAAGGAGTTTACAAGCCTGAGCACAATTTAAAGTTAATTTTTGTTAAGAACAGCAAAAAATAGCTTGTAGCTCATTAGTAAAGCCTTACACTGCTGTGACGCAGCCCATGTGTTCGAATCCTCTCAAGAACATTATATTTTTTTCTGATTTTTATTTTAAACTTTTGGAAGCCCAAAAGTTTGCACGTGCACTGCACATAAAAATGAAAAGGTCAGGGAAAATAAACATGTGTATAATATTATAAACAGAGAATAGGACACGTGGCCAAGATCTATCGGCACCCTTCACCAACTTGGCCGACGAGATTGCATGTAGGGCCGGCGCCGATGGGTAGCCCATGGGGAAAAGTCTCCGTGCTCTGCACACAAAACCCTTGGCGTACCCACATCATCCCTGCACAGTTTGATTTTTCTGAAATTAAACAGAGACTTCAATTTCACCTTTAAATCCAATTTTTAATGTATTTTAATTCATTCTTTCAATTCCAAAACTCTAATTACACACTATAAATACAACCATATACCCTAGCCCCTCCTCATTCTGAAAATTCTAGCCAAACCCCTCACATTTTCTCAAAGTACAAATGGAGTAGAAGAGGAGGTAGCTCAAAACCAACTTCCGGCGAGAAAACGAAGCAATTCTGGCGACCCAGCAACGCCACGACGACCTCAACCTCTTCCTCTCTCTCTTCTTAAAAAAATCCAAAAGCAAGTCCCTTCTAATCCTCCCCCTTCTTTTCTAAAAGTCCATTTTCATAAAATATGTCGGTAAATGGAGTTATACCGACATCTTATTATAAAACCCTAGAAACTACACTTTTTCTTAAGCCTTGCTCATGCATATTCCTACACCTTGCATGTTAATCATGAAACTAATAATTAGAAACAACTTTTACCCTAAATTATCATGTTAAATAACTTTAAATTGAGTTTTACATTTAAATAGCATGAACTGTATATACATCGTTTTTATTCCTTTGTTTGTACATACTTTTAGAAAACATCATGGGGTAATGACCTACCCCTCACATACACACATGTTTATATAGCACGATACTCTTTGAAACATATTTTTGTGGCGATTACAACTCATTAAAATATCATGAACTATAAAAACCCGGTTTTCTTTGAATTGTATTATCAAAATTCTTTGCGATTATGCCTCTACAACCCATTTTGGGGAACCCGTTATTGGATGGTGCGGATTATCACATATCCTTGGGCTAGTAGAGCGAGACGCAGACCTCCTCACGGAGCATTCGGTCTCGAAAGATTTTTAATACGATTTTTTAAGAAAAAAGAGATTTTCTATTTAATAATAAAATTAATTTTTATAAATATATAAATATTATCAAACCATAAATTTTCAAAATATAATAAATTTCCATATTTTCTATAAAATAAAAGAATGACAAGTTTCACCAAAATATCTTCAAGTTATCCAAAAGACAAGATTTACAGTAAAATACCTTGAACTATTCAAGTTAGGATATTTATCACTAAAATACCTCAAATATTAAAAGTTGCATCCATGAAAACCCTAAATAAAATAAATAACTTCTCGAGGTTTATTTTGAAATTATATAAAAAAATATTTTTTTTATAAAACCAACTCGAGTTATATAAAATTACATTTATAATAAATATAGGTTTAAGCGGGATCAATTCTCTTGAGCCTCAGGGAGCCGGAAAAAGTGAGTGCTTGCCTATTTAAGATAGAAAAACTCAATGGTGTTATCAATGATAATTGTCTTGGAAAAAGACACAAATCCTACCGTCCATGTGCAGCAGTTACCGATAACACCCGAATCTAACTCAGGATCCAAATCAGTTCAAAGTGTCTGACTCAAGTCTGAGTCCAAATCAATCTGAGTCTAATCCATATCAGAATCCAATTCAACATGAATCTAATATACCAACATGAATACTTAAACCTGAACCTGAATACCAAAACAAGATCGCCATGTAAATATGACTTGACTTGACCGAACCATGGCTATAACCCGACTTGATTACATGCCTACTTGTTTACATCATGAACCTGATTATATGAACAATTTATATCCATGGTCTCGGCAACTCTGATAACTATAATTCAATACAATACATTACGGGATTTTAAAGGAGTGTATTGGTACGAAATGTATTAAAAGCGGCACGATAATAGTCACTAAAAGACACCTACATGAACTCTCGTGCCGTTGTCCCATGGGTTTTGACGGGGTCTTGTACTACATGTTACCATAGTCCACGGAACAAGTTGGACTCCTCTCGTATACACTAATACTTTCTGTACCGAGCTACAAACAACTACGTTAGTATAATAAACATATACCTGTATAAATTACCAGCTCTTTCTCTTTACTTGTTTTATTCCATTCTTACTTCTAGAACTTACCGAGCGTTAGTTCGATGACGACATTCCTGTCTCTTTCTTTTTTTGGAATGTTCGTCAGGAAGACCGGATCCTCAGGAGATCGAGCTCAGTCAGGACGACTTGGACCAGTTCACAGAGCACCAGACTTCTAGCTTTTCCTTGTATTTATTTCATTTCATATGCCACTGTTTAGGCATTAATTTCTATCATTGTACATTTCCTTTCCAAAGCAATATATTGTAAAGATGAACGTTAATAAAAGTTGATGTTTATATTACATCTCTTGTCATTCTTGTGCATTTATTTATATTGTTTATTTACGCTTAACGTGTTTATTTCTGAGTAAATACGTCGCGGCCTGGCCACGTCTCTTTCCTCGTACACCGGGAAGCGGGGCATGATAGCACTCCACCATTTCAACCAACCTGTTTGGATCTTTTGATTGATATATCTATCGATCTCTCCATCATTTTGAATGACGGAACTTAGATATCTAAACTGATCGCTCGGCGATATCTTTTGCTCATCTAATGTTATACCACTGTGGTCTCAACTTTTTTGTTTGTTAAATTTGCAATGCATATATGCTGTCTTAGACCTGCTCAATCTGAACCCCCGAGATTTCATCGTTTGCCTCCATAACTCCAATTTGGTATTAACCCATATTTTCGTCTCATTTACTAGAACAAGATCATCAGCGAATAATATACACCAAGATAGCTCATCTTGGATAGTTCTAATAAGCTCATTCATCACGATGGTAAACAGAAATGGACTTATGCAGATCCTTGATATAAGCCAATTGTAATCGGAAAATCACTCGTTAGACCGCCGTAAGTTTTGACATTTGCCACTACTCCATGGTACATGTTCTTGATTATATCAATGTACTTGACCGGGACCTCCTTCTTCATCATTGTCCCCATAACACCTCTTTAGATATCTTATCGTATGTTTTCTCTAAGTCAATAAATATCATATGCAAATCTCTTTTCTCTCGAAAACGCTCGAGAAGTTGACAAAGCAAATGAATAATCTCTATTTTCGATCATCCAGGTATGAACCCAAACTGGTTCTCCGTTATCTTAACATCTTTCCTTAGCCTGTGTTCAATCACACTCTCCCAAAACTTTATGGTGTGACACATAAGTTTTATTTCACGGTAGTTTGAGCAACTTTGAATGTCACCCTTATTCTTGTAGATGGTACAAAGGTAATTTTCATTCACTCATATAGTATCTTTTTGGTCTGTCAAATCTTATTAAAATATTCTGTCAGCCATTTAACACATATCTCTCCTAAGCATCTCCAAATCTCGATAGGAATCTCGTCTGGGCCAACCGCTTTTCTTAATTTCATTCTCTTCAATGCCTCTTTAACATCAGGTACTCTCATTTTACGCATGAAATCACGGTTGAAATTATGTTTCAGTATCCGTATTCTTATGAGTGCCAAAAAACTCCACCTCCACTGGATCATTGTCACTTGATGCTCCATCTGCCGCCTTATTGTCTTTAGCCACGTATTTCAACATGGATTCCTCATCGAAGATCACATCTCGGCTAGTGAACGTCCTTCTGTTTTTCGTATCCTATAACTTGTAACCTTTAACTCCAAGTTTGAATCCCAAGAAAATACACATTTTTTTTTATTTTGAATCCAGCTTGGTCATATCCTTCTGATTCACAGGTGAGTAGGCAAGGCATCCAAACACTCGTAACGAATTATAACTGACTGGCTCTCCTTCCCATATTTCTTTTGAGGTCTAAAGATTTATGGCTGTAGATGGAGACCTGTTAATCAAATAGCACGCATGATTCACTGCCTCTGCCCAGAAGTCATCCGAAAGTCCAGATTGCAACTGCATACTTCTGGCTCTCTTTAGTAGTGTCATGTTCATGTGCTCCGCTATCCCATTTTGCTCTGGAAGTCCTGAAACTGTCCATTGACTCTATATGCCTTGTTCTTTACAGTAGTTTGTATACTCTTTCGAGTTGTATTCACTTCCATTATCTGTCTGCAAATACTTCACTGATCGCCCATTTCGTTCTCCACAGCCATTTTTCATTTCTTAAATCTGGCAAACAACTTTGACTTGTGTTTGAGAAAATAGACTCATACCTTTCGTAAGAAGTAGTCAATGAAAATGACATAATATATGGCACCTCCCTTTGATAGAACCGGTGATGGTCCCCGTACGCCTGAATGTATATAATATAGAAGTCCTTCGCTCTTATGCACGGCTTTAAGCAAGCCGACCTTATGTTGCTTCCCCCGTCGTGTAATATTTGCAGAAGTTTAGCTTGCACATGGTAATACCTTTCAGCAACTCCCTTCTGCGCAACTCACGAAACCTCCTCACTCATGTAGCCAAAACACATATGCCACAGCTTTGCGGTGCCCTTCATCTGTTTCTCTGTAGCCATGGCTGCACCGCCAGTCACTGTGTTGCCGTCCAAACGGTACAAACTCTTCAGTCGTTGACCTTTCATGACCATTAGGAACCTTTAGTACTCCATCTTGACCAACGAACTTGCATCATGCCGCATCCAATGCTCTTAGAGAAATCAGATTTTTCTTTAGTTCGTAAACGTGTCGCGCGTTCACAAGTGTTCGCACCACACCATCAAATATGCGGACTTTGATGTTCCCTATACCAATGGCCTTGAATGCCACATTGTTCCCTATGAGAACACTGCTGCCATTGAACTCTTTATAGGTATCGAACAACTTCTTTTTGGAAAACATATGATATAAACATCTGGAGTCGAGTAACCAAGTATCAGAATTTTCTTTCTTCCCGTTATGTATTGTGAGTACATCACACGGATCTTCTGCTTCGATCGCAACACTGACTTGATCTGAACTCTATGTACTGACACCTTTACCCCTCTTCACCAACCATTGTCTGTACTTTTGACATTGCTTTTTCATATGCCCTAACTGTTTGCAAAAGAATTATGGTTCACTCTCTTACCCGGATGATTTAGATTTCCCTTTTATGCTCTTGCCTCTATCTCTAGTTTTCGGCCTTTCCCTTTCACCGGCAAACAATCCTGATGACTTCTCTGATAAATTTGATTTTTTCATGATCTTATTGTTGAGAAGCATAACTGTAACCTTCTCCATCTCGAGTGTCTCCTCCCCATAAATAATTGTTTTCACCAAGTGTTCATACGAATTTGGAAGCGAAGAAAGGAACAAAAGCGCTTGGTCCTCCTCTTCTAACTTTACTTCAAGACATAGAAGATTGCTGATTATCTTATTGAAGTTATTTAAGTGATCGTGAATTAGAGTAACTTCTTTCATGCGTAGACCGTAAAGTTGCTTATTTAAATACAGTTTGTTAGACAAATACTTTGTCATATACAAGCCATTTAACTTCAATCATAAATTTGCCGCAGAAGTTTTTTTCATGACGTTATCACATTATCCGCCAGACAAAGCTTAATCGTACACTGTGCCCTCCGATCCATGTCTTGCCATGCATCATCTGTCATGTCGGTAGGTTTCTTACCGTCAAGAGTTTTAAACAGCCCTTCTTTTACAAGAAGTGCCTTAACCCTTCTCTGCCTCATCGAGAAGTTCTGTTTTCCATTAAATTTCTCCACCTCGAATTTGGTGCTATTGACTTTGTTATTCGTCATCCTTAATTCCGAAGCAAAAACTTTTCTCTCGGATCCTTATGAACCAATTCAATAGAATCTCAATCTAAGAAGATAGGAGCGGACACAAGTGTCGTCACCCACCGTAAACTTAGATCGAAAAACTAAATAACGTGGCTCTAATACCAGTTGTTGGGCGCGCAGCGGAAGACACCACCAACTTTTATGGATCTAAACTAAGATCCTCTTTAACGGATAATAATTAGAAAAAACGCAAAATCAAATAACACAAGAAAAGATTCGGGAAAAAGTGGAGTACATTTTATTAGAACTTTAGAAGAAAAAACCTTATAAAAAATTACAAAAACCCTCTCCTTATAGATCTTCAACGATTCTTTCTTCTTCTTTCTCAAATTTCTCCTTAATGGTATCTTGATCTCTTATGGAGCCGCCATTTCGCCTCACTTAAATCTTATGATCGATATTGTACACTTTAAATTTTAACACTAGTATCCTATTTATAGCCAAATATAAATCTGAATTATAATAGGATCCACTTAATTACGAAACTGAATTTTCGAGATAAAACTCGAATCTGAAATTTGCGCTTATGTATTTGACGGACGTTTGATCCTTTCTGGGGCAGACGTCTGCGCCTCCTCTGCTTTCAATACATAGCGTTGCCAGACGTCTGACCTTGTATAGGTTAGACGTCTCCGCAACATAACGCGTCTGGTCATAACGTTGCCAGACGTCTGACCTTGTATAGGTCAGACGTCTCTGCAACATAATGCGTCTAGTCATAGCGTTGCCAGACGTCTGAAGCTCGATGCTCTGACGTCTGCGCCTACTCTGAAAAATAGCATAAGGGCCAACAGACGTCTGCCTCCTTATGAGCCAAACGTCTAAACCTGAAAACAGATGGTTTGCAGTCTCAATAAACAAGACACCTTAACAACAACTAAACAACATGAATGAATGATGGTGTGGTGCACGCCAATTTTTATACTCAAAAAAGAAAACTAAACAACATGAAACTTGGTGTATCCATATCTTAGGACATAGAGATCAATACGGCTTGTGCCGATTGCCGGAAGATATTGATGAATAATTGACTTTAGAGGGCCTCACATGTAATTTCCTACGGCAACAATGTAAACTCCGTGCCGTCTTTATTTATTACGTGTCAAGAACAAGATTGACATTTTCCCCTTGATAATATATATTTTGTGATTTCTTTTGCAGGTCGTTCAGTCCAAGGACATTTTCCCAATTTATTGGGGATGAAACAAATAGAAATCTGCCACAACATTATCATGAGCCGAAGTTTCTTCAATCTCAAGGGCTAGCAAAAGTTTTTGATGCATTTCGGTTGTTGGTGACTAATCCATTTGTTCAGGTGATCAATATTTGATCTCAAGCCTCTGCACAAAAACCCGGAAGTTATCATGAGAGCTAAGCGGATATATTTTATATTCTAACACGACTCCAAATGTCGAAAGCCCTTTGGCCGAACATGGGCTTTTGTGCAGCTTTATGTTTTATTTAAATTAATCCGTATTTAATACACTTATTGACTTCCTTACTTGAATATACGACATCTGGTTTCCACTTATCTAAACGACAACATACTATAAAGTCTTTTATATTTCCATTTGGTAAATTTTAATATATACATAGAGTATATTCTGAGTTAGATAACGCCTTGTACTAGTGATTGCAAAACTAAAACTTTCTCCGAATTCTAAATCAGCACGCGCACAGAATGCCAAATGTCTAGTCACTTTCTAAATTATATATATATATATATATATATATATATATATATATATATATATATATATATTAAAGAATAATGAAGTCACCGTCCACGGTTTATTTTAACGATTGACATTTATTATCTTCATCTTTATCATATAAAATGTGGATACACCGAATTTTATATGATTCTACCATTTTCTCACCGTTGATTTAGTGGCTGCAAAATTAACGGTTTGCCGACAATAGAACATTTTACATTGGTAATTCAATGGTGAAAAAGCGGTAGAATCACAAAATTTGGTGTCTCCACATCTTAAGATGATAAAGATGATGATGATGGGTGCCGATTGTCGAATAAAATGTTGGATGATTGATTTTTATTGATGGCATATGAGGAAATTCCCTCGCATGGTCTCTCTCTATATATATGGTTTGACAATACTTAATAAACAAAAAAATTCTGCAAAATTTATCCACATGGCCTAGTTTCCTTTGACTGGCAGAACAAGAGCTCGTTAACTTTGATTACATCGAAATGCTCGATAAATTTTTTGAATGTGCAATTCTGTTCATCGATGCAGAGAATGGTTATTTCTTTATCAACTGACAAAGACGTATGGGACGCAATTATGAAGAATGAAGCAATACAAAAGATCCAGCAATCATTTTGTGCAGGTTCTTGAAAATTTTCTGTTTTTTTGTTTAATAACTATTTTATTACATTTTAAGCCCTTCCGATTCACTGAAGCTCTTCATTGTCAAAATTTATCAAGCAATATGTTGTGTTATGCAGAGGCAAATGAGTCCGAGAATCCCGAAGAAAGAAACAACAACATTTCCAGCTTAATCTTCAGTTGGATAATGGAGAATACCAAGGCAAAAATCATAGAATTTATCGACAAAATTACATTTCTCGTCAACGAACTCTTTCGTTCGGAAGAAAGGAAGAAAATAGATAGTAATGTTGACGATGTGGTGAGATCTTCATTCATGATTTCTGTTATGGTTTTCATGGTCATCACTGTAACACGTATGCGATGAGCTTCACAATACTTAACCCACACGCTTGCTAAAATTTGTACAATACTAAATAATGCATCCCTTCATTGTGGGTTTCTAGTGTATCTATCTGTCTCTTTTACCCTTCGTTATCGCTGTTTTGTACTAAACTACCTTAAAGTTTATTGCTGATTTAAGGGTGTTAAGGGTAAATTTAGCTTGCTTACATTGCTGATTAATCCATCTCATTATCCTGAATAAAATAAGACGTGCACTGATATTACATGCATTTATTTACCATATGCATTACATGAAACTACCCTCAACTCATGCTAGGAGAGAGGGGGGTTGGGGAGAGAAGACGATTTCTTCGAACTTAAACTCTAGTAATCTCGCTGAATTAAGCTTCGAACGAGTATTCCTTCGAACGTAACCCCTGGTCCGAACGCTAAAACGAAACCCCATTCTTCTGCATTCTTTTTGGTCTTCAGCTCCTCTATCATGTTGTCGATCACATAAAACACTGTGTTGCTACTCACATTGCCATAATCCCTCAATGCCCTCCTACTGCAATCCAACCTGTCTTCCTTCAACCCCAAATGCTTCTCCAGCCTGTTCAAGATCGCGGGCCCGCCTGGATGTACCGCCCAGAACATTTCGTTATACTCCGTTAATCCGCTCTTCTCCATCAACCTCCTACAGAATTTATCTATGTTCCCTTCGATGATCGACGGCAAGTCTCTCCCCAACTTGAAGTACACCCCCTCTTCATTGATCCTACCGTTGATCACTTCATGAGTCTCCGGAATGAACTCTTGAACCGCTGTATCCAATTCGAAAAATGCGGGCTCGGATCCTGCTATCGGGTCTGACCTGTTGGAAATCAACGGGCCAATGGTTGAACAATATGTGAAAATGAACATGAGAAAATGGTTATTTGAGCCTAGTTGAGTTTTGAATATGATAGTTATTCGAGGACTTCAACGGGCCAATGGTTGAAGAATATGCGAAAATGAATTTTATGAGGGATAAATTGCACTAAACCACCCTTAATTATGAGCATTTATCATTAGATTACCTTATAAAAGATTGCTGTAGTAAACTACCTCAAACTTTGGTTTTCATGGAGTTTGTTTCACTAAAATACCCTTAAATGCAGCACTTTAAGGGAGGTGACTTTCCACAGCTGTGACTAGAATAAAAATGCTCAAAGTTAGAGGTAGCATTGTTTAGCCTTTAATTAGTTTTAAGGGTAGTTAAAGATATAGTAGGTTTAAGTTAATTAGGGATATACCCGACTATCACCGCGGCTGCTCCGTCCCCAAACAGGGCGGCCCCCACGAGATCATATGGGCGGGAGATGCTGGGGGGACGGAAACCGACGATGGTGGTCTCTGACGTGACCACCAGCACGCGGCTCCCAGGATTGTTTTCCGCAATGTCTTTGGCAACACGGAGGGCTGTGACACCACCGTAGCACCCCAGGAAATAGAGCATCACACGGTTCACGCCATGGTTAAGGCCGAGGCGTGCGGCAAGGTGGAGGTCGCCACCCGGGAAGCGAAGTTCGGAGGAGGAGACATAGACGAGGTGGGTGATGGCTGAGGCGGGGCGGGACCACTGGCGGATGCAGGACAGGCTGGCATCGGCGGCCATCTGGAGGACGGCGGGATGGGCAATTTCTAAGCGTTGCTTGATGGTTGGGGAGCCTTCGGTGGCTAGTTCAGGGTATTTTTCGAGGATTTCTTTCGACATAACAGTGTACCTTGTCTTCACCGTGGTCGTCTTGCCTATGAAGTAGAGAGAACATATAGCTTGTTAGTTTGTGCACGCGCGCGTATTCTAGTATGTTTTTCATGGAGGAAAAACATAACGGTGTACCTAGTATGTTTTGAATTATCTTTACTCCAAAATGGTTGTTTTTCATGGAGGAAAGAAAACCGAGATTAAAGTAGATTTTAAATAAGTCTAATTGTCTGCTTTTGAGCTAAAGATACCTCCAGTTGTCAACTCCAGCACCAAAATCAAACATGGTGGCGTTAGGTTCATGGAGTGAAGTTTAGACAACTCTACAAAACTGAAATTATCTCAACTCCGAAGCCAAACAAGTTAAACAATAAAAATTCTAGATAATTCGAGAAAATGAATACTTCAAAATATTTGAGAGAATTATTACATAGTCGCTCAAGCTTATCCTTCATGACGGGGTCGTCGCAGTTGGTGTCACGGAGATAACCCTCAACGAGGCGTTCTTGATGGAGGAGTTGGTTAGGAAAAGCTTTGCCAAGAGCCAAAATAGTAGCCTTGCCTCTTCGACCAAGGAGTTGGCTTTTCCCTCCATTCAAATCCTCAACCTGGCTTGTTTGAGACATTCTATTTGGATCTAATTTTAGAAGAAAATACTAGATAGAACTAGAGATAATTTAGTTTCTGAGGTGAGTTTTTGTGAATTTATAGACATTTGAAAATGGGGTTTCTTGGGTTTTGGAGGGAGTTTGGTTGGAGTTAGCATTGGATTTTAAATAACATGAACAATATTTGTATGTCTCTTGAATGGGAAATGCTGGTTGAGAGAGAGAGATAGGTGAGTTCTTAAGTGAGGTGCTTCATTCACATGAACAGTCAGAAAAAAGAGAATGAAATCAACCTGAGAAGAATTAGAAGCACATTTAGGTGGCAGAACTACCCTACTTCTGAACTTCTCACTGAAATTTGTATGTCTGAGTTACTAATTTTGATTGGTAATCGAACTTCAAAATTCACGATCTGGATCTGAATCCGTCTTTACAAGCAAAGAGATAACAGAACACAACTCCATATCGGAAAGGGTATATGGAAAACTTGAACGCATCTTACCGGCATCAATAAGATCAGCAGTAAAAACAAATACATTACAGGTTATGGAATTGCTCTATATGGGAGATCAAATTTTGGGAAATCGTTACTGATAAAAATCATTAAATGGTTCAATCTGGGGTGAAATAACAGTTTGAACAAAATGACAACAAGAATTGACTAGCAATTAGCAAACCACCGCGAAATCTGCCGCCTGTACTCAAATTTGTACATATTGAATAAGGTCTGGTTCACAGTAACAAGCAAGTTTATACAAATAAATAATCGTTGGTCGACACAATTTATCGGCACTCTAAACAATTCCCTCAGATGCACAACCATGATCCTATGGAAAAGGTTGTTTTATTCTACGCTACATATTTCAACGAAGTTCATTGATATTGTAAACATCATCAGGCTTTCAAAGTCTAGAAACCCTGAACTGCTGCTTAAGCACAGGGCGAATGTGCTCATGATATCCATCGGGCACAACCGAGTCATTGAGGGGGTCCTTCCAGGCCTCCTCATAGAGGGTCGGGTACACATTTCCATCGTAGCGACCCAAAACCGATCCCAAGTAATGGTCCGTGTAGTTGAATGCATCAACAAGAGCAATTGCATTGGGACGGAGCTGCATGGCACCAAAAAGATAAAGTTTAGGAAATTCACATGAGAAATTTTCCCCGGTATCTGCACTTTGCTAGTTTTCCTATTACTTAACATCAATTTGTTTCTTTCCTCGATGAAAGTATTAAATGAAATAAAAGGAAATCATGTGAATTTTGGGAATTAAAAGGTTTTTAGAGCCAAAGAAAAGGTGGTTAGAGTAGGAAAATTGTGCAGCTTTTCAAAGAAGGTAGCATCCTTCTGAATGAAAAAATATGGGAGATTTTTTCTGCAATTTAGTCGCTATTAGTAATCTTTTTCACTTGAACCAGGCAAGTATTAAGATTTAATTGTTTAAGGATCTTTCTGCAAGTTGTTTTCAACCAAATTAAGCAAATATAACTGGTGTCGAAGAAATATTAAAAATTAAACTATTTTTCATAAAGTATGAATCCAGACCTGAGAATATAGCACACGGAGCTGGTCATTTGCTAGGGCACCTTGCTTGGGTGTGATGCAACTTGTTGAGAGGAAATCCCCGAGATGCTTGTGCAACAGAGAGAGAGCATAAATGTTGCAGAGGATCTGGAGTTGTTCTTTAACTCCTTCGCCCTCTATGTCTTTTTGCACCTTTTCAATGAATCTAAGGCACAGGTAAATATGCAATTAAGTTACCTGGTTAGCGATGAAGTAGTTTTTTTTTATTACCATGCTTCTCTAATATACAAAAACATCAATATTTTGCGTGCAATAGTCTACGGAAATTAGTAAAAATCAAAACCGAAATCTTTTCGTCACATGTGTATAACTGCAGGATCCTCGATTTCTAAGGCAATCACATAATCTCCCTAGAAAATCCATCAGATAAATTCCCTGGGACCCTATCATAAGATTGTTTACTTCTCTGGATAAATAAAAACCATACATGCATCTTTTTCACTCTCTTTTAATCTCTCACCAATCTTCTCAATATGCAAGTATCTACCATGCAGACCTCCCAAGTATTAAGCCTTTAAATTAGTTGTTTCTTTTCTTAGCCCTTGTTTGCTCATATACTCTTTCACATGATTTCATTGTATGGCCTATACATTTAATTTCAAATTAATTTGTATAAATAACAATAGTAAATACTTCAACTCGATGATATTAGCACATGAAAATTCTATAATAACGGGAAACATGGGGGAGAAAAGGCTCAATATTTCTTTGTTAAAGCTACCCATAGATACATATCTTTATATGTAATGCTCTTTTCAAGTCATCTGAGTTGGCCAATTTATATCACCCAGATGAATCAAGATGTAGGAGTTACCACTTAAGTTTAGGCATATAAACTTTTTTCCAATTATTTATTTATCTATGATTATATATAGATTGACCGCAAGTTCACATACAGTTCAATCATGCATATTGATTACCAAATATCAAAGTTATTAACAGTCTCATCAAGAATTTGAAAGGTTAGTGTCCAAAATAGGCATAGAACAAGAACAGATAAAAACTTACTTTGATACAATAATCAATTGGCAGTGAGCCACTGCCGCCTCCACTAAATCAGCCGAGAGCTCTGCAAAGCCTATATAACAGATTGAAAGCAAGAACAAGTTAGTGGCCAAAAAGATCATGAGAGGATGACCAACTTACAGAGAGGGAACAAATTTGTCCTAGATTAGAGGTGCATGGTTTCTAGATCATTGATGCAGGAACATCAAAGACGCATGTATCCACGTATAAACATGCATCACGAGTGAGTATATGTTTGTAGATGGTGTATTGTGTGTGTGTGTGTGAGAGAGAGAGAGAGAGAACCTTGTTCTGGGCTAGATGCTTTGCTTATATTTTGGGCACAATTTACAGCCAACCTAACCGCTCTGGCTTCAAATGCCTCCAGTATCACAGATGGATTCAACCAGTCCTCAGCTGCATAAAGCGAAAGGAATGGGAAAAAAAAGAAGGATAAGCCTCTGAATAGATGCAAATTAATCCAACAAAACAGAATTTCAGTCTACTCAAAGATGGAGTGGAAGGTTTAAAATTTAACTGATTATCTAAACTCCCAATGTTCATAGTTAAACTTCTTTTTTAATGAAAAGTTGAACCATAACTCACCTCGAAAGTATATTAATAAAAAGTTTGAATACATCGTAACAAAATTAACTTAGTTAAAAAATAAAATCAAAAGGCAAATTACAGCAATGCTCAGAGGTTTATCAATAATCACATTGCTAATATAAGTATTTATTGTGAATACAAGTCGCTTTGAGATAAAATATACCTTTGTGAACATCACTACGGCATTGCATTAGGTTTTCTGCCCTCCCCATGTACGCTATGGTACCCACCGGTTTTCTTCCAGAGCCTAGTTGAGAAACGGTCTTCACTAGAAATCTCGCAACCTTCATAAAATACAATAGACAAGTGCATTAGCTGAGTGATATGGAGCCTATGTTCAAAAACATCATCAAAACAATAACTTTTTACAAGAAAAATAATAACTAGAACACCATATGTATATATTAGTTTTTAAAAAGGGGGGTTTATTTAGTATCAATCAAGTATATATAAAGACAAGTATAAGTAAAGAATATGGATACTTTATACTATGTTTACGTTCAACCTGAAACTCATTTCAAAATTTCGCAAAATCTCAGTGGCTGGCTAAATCAATCAGACAGAATGGTGTTCCCAGTAAGAAGTTATTGCATTATAAATAGGCTTAATTCCAAAAAAAAATCCAAATATTTTAGCTGAACTACGAGAAACCCCCAAAAACTTTTAAAATACACAAGAAACTGCCACAAAACTTTCAAAATACACAAGAAAACTACCACAACTTTCAAAAATTACGAAAAACTAACAGAAATAAGGTGCCGTATCAGCAATAAATTGCACGAATCCGCCAAAAAACTAATTTTTTTTCAACCATGGCAGTTTCTCATAATTTTGAAAGTTTTGGAGGTTTCTCGCAGTTTAGCTAAAAGGTTTGGATTTTTATTGGAATTAAGCCTTATAAATATTCCCAAAACATTCAAATATCTTATAAACTAATACAAATTGTTGATGTGGATGTCGCGCATTTTTATGAACTTACTACCAATATCGATTTGCTATAAGTTCCTTCACAAGACTGAAAGCCCTTCGACTATCAGAATATAGATATTAGAAGTCTAATATTTATTTTATTACTGTTATAGCAGATAATCATCACCAAACCTACTCTCATCGGATATCATTCCTGCAAGACTCATGTACCTCTCTTCAGATATTATTCCCGTAAGACTCATCTACCTCATTCATGAGAACACCGACCTTGCAGCAATTCATATAATGAAACTAAAAAGTACAGAAAATTAGTTTACCAACCTGCAAAAGCAACACGATGTTATCTCCTTCATAAGTACAGGCAGGAACATAAACAGCAAATAACTCAGGAAGTCCACTGCTACAAAGATAACCGTGACCACCACATAGTTTTCTGCATTCCTCAATCGCATCCTGCAAAAGAAAGGGTTCAATTGGGCACCCATTCGCATAAGAGACATACATATATAAAAGTATATGTCCATGCTTTTGGGATATCAATACTTCCAGAATTCTAGTGTTGGAAGGATTTCAAGGACTAATTGAGAATATTGTAAAGGATTTCAATGTAAAACAGAACTGCATTAGGTAAAACATTTACGTACAGCTGTTGCTGAAGTCGTCAAAGACTTCAAACCAGCAGTGCATGCATGAGCCTCAGGTAAAGTTGTAAAGTCATTGTTTTGTAATCTTTGAGTAACATCTGCATATAACCACTTCAACCACTCCCCCACAAACCTAAAAGCATAGGCTGATGCAAGCAATGGGAAGAGTCTGCTTTGCTGAGTTTTGTAATCAATAACCTGCGGCAGAACACTTATTGGAAAAACCCAGCACAACAAAATACGCACAATCATATGCAGATATAATGCATGAACAACAATTATTAATCCCCACACTTTTCCAGCTATTTATCTGAACTATTAGTAGTATAGCTAAGAAGAACTTCAAAACAATGTTGACCTAAAGGTGGATTATCTAAATAATGAATCATTACTGATGTATACAGAATGCAAGGAGTTTGCAGGATTATGTGCGTATCGACTTTCATCTTGCACCAATTGACTTTGCACATTGTTAGGATTGGCAAGAATGAGGTGGGTAGTAGATGGTGCACGCATTAGTTGTTATCTTACACCGGTTTTCCTAGACAAAGCATGAGACCCTACCTCCAGTAATTAATTACTCAGTTGTGTGGGTGCCAGCATGCATGAGAGAGAAAGAGTTGCTGCAAAGAAGAAAAAGAGGAAGGAAGGAAAAGAAAAAAGAAAAAAAGAAAAAAGAGAAAAAAAGGAGAATCTAAATATCAAGGTATGCAGCTGTCATGCTTATTTTGTTAGCATGAATTTAAGGTTTTACAAAGAGGAACTTCAACTTTTTAAATAAATTTCTAGAGTCAATAAATCCTACAACAGGGTAGATAATTTATTTAGTGGTAACAAGGACAAGATTAAGACGAAGTGTCCGAAGCAGCTAAAGTGGCCTACAAGTTTGAAACCATGGTCTTAATAGCATTCGTGTAGTAATTGCCAGTGCAAGAGCTTAGATTTATTTCTTGGGCCAATATGTTACCTTACAGTTGCACGTAGCCATTGAATGTTATCCATGGTTTTAACATTTATATTATGCTATGCTATAATTTTTATTTTTTTTTGCCAGAGTACTATGCTATAATTAGATCTACAATGAAACATGTTAAAAGCACAATTGTCTAGAAATAGATTCCGGTGAATCTGAAGATAGGTATAATGAATCTCATTGTTGACGTTTCTCTCGTTCTCGGTAATCTTTAACCTAGCCTGCCAATAATTCTCAAAAGAAACCTATTGAAATTGAATTCAATAGATAGAGCTCACTGGCCATATTAAATAAATGCAGACTTTATCTCCACTATGGAAACTGGCCATACCCAGACCACCCAACAAATGTAATAGACCAACAAATTTTATGTTTAATTGTTCATAAAAAAGGATCTAATACATACCTAACATGTGAAAGCTGAAAATTATAATTGAATAATATAGGCGTATGACCAATACCATGGCCACTGCCTATAAATAACAGAAATGAGATCCTTAAGAAACTCTTCCTAAGAACATTTGGCATTTGACCAAATGTTACTCCCATTTTATGAAGTGTGTTCCCTATGGAGCAGGATTTTTCAGAACCACCTTGCTCCCATTAGTACAGCCACTATACTCTAAATTTAAGGGGGCAAATCCATACTCATGGATTCTCAATAATCTGAGAATTGTATCAGACTAGGAGAGAAAATCTTGGCATGCATGACAAAAAGACACTGTTGAAATGACTTAAAGCAGTCCAGATGTTTTGTGTTCAAAACATGAGCCTCTTTTGTTGACCAAGTGGAGAAAGCAACACATTTATTGTGTTGTGTAAGGGACATGGCCTATAAGGTGTGTAAAACTAGGTTTGAACTCCACCTCACGTGCAACAAGGAACTTCACCTTAAACCTCATGTGCAACGTAGACAAACAAAAACCCGAGGTCTGATACCATGTAAAACTCAGTTTGGACCCACAAATGGATGCACATGGACTTTTAATATTGTGGGACTCCATTCAAAAGACTCAAGCCTTATGGAGGTTTATCCCATCTTATATTTTATACCCATATGCATCTCACAATTTTCCCGATGTGGGACTATGTTATCCACATTCTCAACAAGGTGAAAATCCTGAAGCCATTGTTTACAAGCATTGAAATATGATGCATAGGCTTTGCCTATTTAAAGAAGGGTGCTGCACTTATTCAGAGAGAAGCATTGAAGTGTGAGAGTTTCATTCTCCAGAGAACACAAGGATGAGATATTATTGAGTATGAAGAATTTTGGGTAGAGAGTTGTTTTCTCTCCTCTTATTTTGTTTGTGCTGCTCTTTGTTTTGAGGTTTGGGTGAGCGAGAGAAGAGTGTAAATCTTTTGTATTCTCCTCTTCCACGGTGGAATCCAATTTGCTATCTTCGCCTATGGACATTGGGCTAGTTTGGACGAACCTCGTTAAATCGTGTGCTGTCCAATTCTCCTGTTATCTATTTCTGCTATTGTTCTGCATACTGTATTTTTGCAAGCCATCTATTGTATGTTGGACCTGTTTGGCGTACCAGACACCCCAATTGATGATTGCAAAGGTTATTTGCAGCAGTAGATCAAATCATGTCAAATACAACATCCCAGTATGGTGCTGCATGAAATTTTCTTATAAATTTATTATAAGCCAGAGTTGGTATCTATTTCTAAATTTTAAAGGCCAGTCATACCTGGGTCTCAAGACCACCATCCTGTGAGCCAAATTGTCTGCGAACAGCACTGTACCTTACGGCAATACAAACAGCCCTAGATAAAGCCTTAGAAGCATCAGCAACAATTGTTTGGCGAACAAAAACCATTGTCCCATAAACTAGTTGCCTTGGAACATCAGATTGCAAGTATTTTCCCTCCCTAGTCACTTTGGAAAGCCTGCAACATTTTCAGAGACGATATATTTGTCCCAAGTACTTTATTAATATTTTGCAAAGATGAAATGTTGGAATGTTGCAGCAAAAGAAAAATGCAGGAATATAGAAACAACTGTTCAACATCCTACCAACGAAATGATAATTAGGATACACATCAGAAGTATAAGGAAGAAAGGGGTTAATTGCACAAAGCACCCCTCGACTTTACCCCGTATAGCACGTATACCCCCTCAGTGATTTATAAGCGGAATACCCCCTCTATCGTTGACCAATACCCTTCAAAACACCCAAATTTAACTCTAAACAGCTAAAATGATCGTCTAATTGAACTTTTAACTTCTATTGTGTTGTATATAGTAAAATATAAGTGTTTTGTGGGTTTTGGTCGATGGACGGAGAGGGTGTTTGTGCTAATAATTGCTTAAGGAGATATAAGTGCTATACGGGATAAACGCAAGGAGGGTTTTGTGCAATTAATCCATAAAAAATGGATATTAAGAGCAGCAAAGACCAACAGACCTCATCAACATTTGTTCTCTTGGTATGCGCACATGATCGAATCTTAGAACACCATTATCCATAGTGTTATACGCACCATTTCCAAATTTTGTTCCAATATCACCAACAGTAATTCCCGGAAGAGGTGAGTGATCATCCAAACTTCGTAACTGGACTATGAACCCTGATTGACTCAACATGTCAGTATATTGGTGTCGCACAAAGATTACTGCTTCTCACATGTGAAATATATATGTATGTATATAAAAATATTACCATGTACACCATGATCCTTGTCGTCGGTGATAAGACGAGCATAAACAACTGCATGCGTGGAAACTTTGCCTAAGCCCCCTGGCCACCACTGTTACGACATATAGATAATTTAAAATTAAAATTCAATACATAAAACAAAATATCCACACTTAAAAATGTCTAAACATTATATAACTATAGCCTGAATGAGAGAGAGAGAGAGGGAGAGAGTGAACTTATATCTACTATCAACAGAGAGAGTTGTAGACAGAAAATTTATATCTACCATCAACATCGTCATGAATATGCTGAGAAATATAATTGTTTGTCCCTAATTCTCACTTTGCTTGAAGTTAGGGTAGGGCTATGGATGACAAACTCGTCAGTTTTCAGATCAAAGGTCGCAGTTGTTTCAAGTCCCTGAACATTGGAACCATGACCAAGTTCAGTCTGCGCATAACAGCCGATAATTTGCATCTTATAGGCCATCGTTAACCATTTTTTCTGCTGCTCGTCAGTGCCTTGTCCTTTTAAAGCAGGAATAAACATGCCCTGTTAAATATATGAATTAAATGTAAGTAAGCTGCAGAAACAGACAAAAACATTCAAGATCCAGCTGGAACTAGTTGCAGCTAAGAAGCTAATTGATTACAGAAATAAATTACGCACACAGTAGTGAAGTTGGATATAAAAAAGATCAACATATCAATTTGACTAGCAAAGGCAAAGGAGGAATAGGTTTGTGAAGTATTTTTTATACAGCTGGGATTGCAATGAGAGGCTCTCAGATGACGTAAACTGACAAAAAAATGATAAGTAAACTGATATTGCAGAGACACATCTTCATTTATTAGTAAATCATATTTGGAGATATTGCAGCGACACATCTTCAGTTATTAGTATATCATATTTGGATCAATAAAGTTTAATTATATTTTAGAATAGCTAGGCAAGCTGGTTGTCCTTTAATGCAGTTGGGGTTAAAATTTACACCATATTGCCAAAATTAAAAATCAAAATATCAAAAGTCAAAAGGTCAAAGTCAAAGTCAATGCCCAAGTGGACCCGGGTCCAACTAACCCGGGGTCCGACCCCAAGCAACTGGACCCATGCCCAAACCGACTCAAGCCCGAGCTAAGCCGGCCGGCCATCGAAAAAGAAAGAAAAAGAAATTTATAATAAATAGTTTTTTATATGCAAATAAGTATGAAATTATAAAATATGTGGGCAAAAAGCCAAATTATGTAAAACACATGGCTCATGTGTAAAAAGAAATGAGCATATAGGCATGTGAGAGGTAAAAGAGCCATTTTGTAAAGCCCAAGGGGCAAAGTGAAAAATGTAAAGCCTATATAAGACAAACATATGAAAAAATTGATAATTTTGATTCCCCATATCAATCTAGGGTTTTAAGCCACCTCTATCTCTCCTTAAGGTTTTTCTTTTTTTTCAATTAAATTTGGAGAAAACCTTCTCTTTTTCAAAATGTAAATAGATTTTAGACAACATACTCATTAAAAAGAGTGCATTTTCCACCAAATCCCAGAAAGGCGAGATTTTTGTCTCCCTCCTTCCTCCTCAAAATTAAAAAAGAAAAGAGGAAAAAGTGAGCTCATCACCAAAAACCCCCATTGTGGCAAAATCTAAAACTTAGAAAAGGAAAAAGAGACCCCTTATCATTATTCAAGATTCAAATCCGAAGTTTTGAAAATTCAAGAGAGCATTTTGGATCGAGAAGAGTGAGGGTGACCCCATCAAAGGGAAACCCTCGGGATTGCAGATTTCGATCTGTATTTCCCTTTCGAGAATCGCGTTTTACGTTCATTTCTGGATGTTGTCGCCCATAATTTGGATGCCCATACCAGGAGCGCCGACTCCACAACAGCATGTGCACACACGTGGTGCAAACGCCACTCCTTTGCGCCAGCGCAACCTGTGCAATCCACGGGCGCAAGTGCAGGCGTAAAGGCACGTGCGACACACATGGCGCTAGCACCAATCCTTTGCGCAAGCACAACCCGTGCAATCCACGAGCGCAAGGCGCTAAGCGTCATTCCATACGCAAGCGCAACAAGTGCAATCCACGAGCACAAGCGCTAAGCGTTTGCGCCAGCGCAACCCGTGCAATCCACTGGCGCAAGCGCTTGCGTAAAGGTACGTGCGAAACACGTGGCGCTAGCACCAATCCTTTGTGCCCACGCACAACCCTCTTGCAATCCACCGACGCAATCGCTTGCGCAAAAGGCACGTGCGAAACACAAGGCGCTAGCACGAATCCTTTGCGTAAGCACAACCCGTGCAATCCACAGGCGCAAGCACTAAGCGCCGATCCTTTACGCAAGCTCAACCCATGCAATCCACGGGAGAAAGCGCCAAGCGCCCTCAAAACTGTTTTTTTTTTTCAAAACATGACGCAACATATTGTATGCTGAGTTCGTGTGACCCATATAACTGTTAATCAGAGGTTCTCTCGCCTCAAAACAAGAGGTAATTAACGCAGTTTTGTCAACGGGCGGCCAGAGATTAAAATCCCCACAATCAATAAACCATCGTCTATCACGGGCGGGAAAATCTATATACGCCTAACAGCGAGCGCACTCCTATCTCAATAGGGTGACGAAAAAACACTCTACAAATGCTATAGATGAGGCAACCATAAATGAGTCATGCGCTTTCTTCCTCTTCAAATTTAAGCAATTTCACTCAGTATAGACACTTAAGGATAATCCATGACATAAGCGAGAAAAGTACACAATGTCAAAGACTTCAACCAATTATATTTTGGTTTAGTACATGAATTCTCTTTACTGGATTACTAATCAACGACACCCAATGACAATATCTTTTCCATATTGCCTCCAAAAAAAGGATTTTTTTCTCATGTTGCTTAATCTGCATACCTCTTGTCTAAATGTCATGTCATCATCACTAGTTGAAAATACTACGTGCGCATGCGTTTTTTCCTTCACAAATATTTTTATACTAACATTGAAGAACCTCCCCCCCCCCCCCCCCCCCCGCGCACGAATGTGTACACATCTACATCTATATACATATCTACACATATATCTATACAGTCATATACACATACATAAATATATGCATATGCATGTGTGCACACACTCATGAAATATCTACACATACATGCATATACATGTGCACATATGCATACATTCATACATGTACATACACACGTATACATAGATCTATGCGTGTACTCATACATAGATGCACATGTATACACATACATATACTGATATACATTTACACATATATACACAGATCTATGCATGCATACACAACACATACGCACAGACATAGAGATAATGGAGTATAGCATTGGCACTATATGTGTATTTCCTATATTGGCGAGACACATGACAACTTTTTATTCACTGATTAATGTATTTTTACCTTTTTTATTCTAATGTAATTAATGCTTGTAGTTGAAAGATGAACATGAAAATAGATCAATGAATGTTTTTATTGCCATGTGTCTCGCCACCGTAGGACATTTCTACAATGGCATCACGCATATGCATCGCGCGCGCATGCTCGTGTGTAAAGAGAGAATAATGAAGGAAAGAGGCCATACGAGTGAATTTCCTCCTATGGTGTCGAAAAAATACACCATCTACTATTTTTTCCGACGATCTGCATCCATCATCTATGATATGGGTACACCAAATTTCATGTGATTCTACCACTTTTCACCGTTGAATTAGCAATGTAAAAATTTCTACTGTCGGTAAACCGTTAATTTTGCACCCACAAAATCAACGGTGAAAAGGTGGTAGAATCATATAAAATTGTGTATCCACATCTTACTGATAAAAATGAAGATAGTGAATGACGATTGTCGAAAAAAAACGTGGAGGGTGTATTTTTTCGACGCCATAGGAAGAAGTTCTCTCCTATGGCCGCTTTCCTCCATTATTCTCATATATATAAATATATATGTATATATATAGTGAAAGAATAATTGAGGAAAGAAGCCTTAGGAGGCTTTTTCAGTAGGTAAACTATACCCTCCATTTTATTCGACGATCGCCATCGTCCAGCTAGATCTTCATCGTCAAATATATCGATACAACAAATTTCATGTGATTCTAACGCCTTTTCACAGTTGATTTAGCAATGCAAAAAGGTCTATTGTCGGTAAACCATTAAATTTGCATCCATTAATCAACGGTGAAATGATGTTAGAATCACATGAAATTTGGTGTCGACATATTATACAATGAAGATCAAAATGGACGGTGTCGGTCGTCGAATAAAATGGTGGAGGGTATAGTTGTTAACGCCACCTGACGAAAAAACCTCATAGGGCCTCTTTCCTCCATTATATATATATAGAGGGAGAATAGTGGAAGAAAGGTGTCATAGGAGAGAATTTCCACCTATGGCGTCTAAAAAATACATCCTCCACGAATTTATTCCTATGGCGTCTAAAAAATACATCCTCTATGAATTTCCTCCTATGATGTCTTAAAAGTTCTATTATCGGTAAACCGTTAATTTTGCACCACTAATTCAATGGTGAAAAGGTTGTAGATTCAAATGAAATTTGGTGTATCCACATCTTAGATAATGAATGCCGATCGTCGGGAAAAATAATGGAGTGTATTTTTTCGACGCCGTTGAAGTAAATAAATTCACTCCTATGGCTTCTTTTCTACACTATTCTCATATGTGTGTGTGTGTAGCCCAACGAGGAAAACCCTCCTATGACATCGATAGAAGTATAATGTTTGTCATTTTTTCCGATAATCGGCACCGACCATCTTCATTCTTCATCATTATCATCTAAGATGTAGATACACCAAATTTCATACAATTCTAACACCTTTTCAGCGTTGATCCAGCGATGTAATTTTTTTTAAATGCTCTATTATCGAAACATTGTTAATTTTACACCCATTAAAACAACAGTGAAAACATGATGGAATCATGTGGAATTTAGTATATATATATCTTAGCCGATGAGGATGAGAATGGTGTGTCGATCGACGAAAAAATATTAGAAGGTAAACTTATTTGCGCTTCGTAAGAGGAAATTCCCTCTTAGGGCATTTGTCCTTCATTATATATCTATATATGCGCGCGCACAAAACACACGTGTGCATATATATATATATATAGAGAGAGAGAGAGAGAGCAAAGGCCCTTTGAGGAAAACCCTTGCCGACAAAAGTACACCTTCCACCGATTTTTTCAACGATCGGCCCCGTCCATCTTGATCTTTATCATCTAAGATGTAGATACACCAAATTTCATGTGATTCTAATACCTTTTCACCGTTGATCTAGTCATGTGAAAATTCTAAATATGTACTATTATCGGGAAATAAGTGAAAATTCTAAATATGTCCTATTATTGGAAAACCGTTAATTTTGTATCCTCTAAATCAACGGTGAAAAAATGTTAGAATCATATGAAATTTGGTGTATCTACATCGTAGCTGATGAAGATGAGGATGGTGCCGATCGTCGAAACAAATGGTGGAGGATAGATTTTTTTCCGACACCATAGGAGTAAATCCCCTCTTAGACCTTATCCTCCGTTATATATGCATACATATATATACATACATACATATATATACATACATAATGGAGGAAAGGTGTCATATGAGGGAATTTCCTCTTATAACCTAGGATCCTAGCGATAGGATTTGACAAATCCTACGACTTTCTTTGCATTTGCATTGGAATATGTGCAATCAATTATGAAAAGAACCATTCATTCTTTTAAATAATCACATGATTAATAACACATATCCCAATGCAAATCCAAAGATAAAAAAATGGTAAGATTTGTTTTCAAATTATATCGATAGAATCCTAGCCCCTATATATATATATATATATATATATATATATATATATATATATATATAATGGAGGAAATGTGTCATATGGGGGAATTTCCTCATATGGCGTCGAAAAAATATACCCTCAATTTTTTTCGACGGCCGACACCCATCATCATCAACTTTACCATGTAAGATGTTGATACACCAAATTTCATGTGATTCCATAACTTTTTCACCGATGATTTTAGTGGGTGCAGAATGCAACCAACTAGCATGAAAGTTAAATAGCAGTCAAAGAACACTCACTATCATTTCCCTGTCAAAAGAAATCCAGTAAGTTTTTTCATAGTTTACTTGGTCATTGTGAAACAATCTATCATTTCATAAATTATAAATTTAGCGCTCCTGTCAACATATTTAGCGCTCCTGTCAACATATACATGCAGTGCACAACATCGACAAGGTGCAGAAGTACTAACCCAATGCAAATCCACATAGGAGGGCTCGTCCACGAAAAACCTTAACATCGATGCTTCTTCTTCTGTTACGCAAGCACAAAATAGCATACAAGAAATATGATGTCCGGCACAGGATATACAAAAATAATTTCAGCAACCAAACAAAACTAACAACAAAAGTCAAATTTTAAAGATATTTAAATAATAATAGTAGCAGCAGTAATCATAAATTGTTTTGACACTACAGAATCATAGAATCATGTTTTTTATTGGTGAACTACGTCCACCTATAAGGTCAACATGATGTTGTTGGAGATGATGGCTTTTAGGTCAACATGATGTTGTTGGCACAATGTGTAAACTAGAAATATACCGGTGAGTCGCAGCTCATTAATCCGTTTCCAGGCATGGGCAGCTTTTCTCAAAGTATTCTTGAACAACTCCTTTCGACTGAGCATTGTCCTGGTATCCTTGCGAAACTCCTGGATAAAGAAAAGCAAATATCTACTGCCATTATTGATAGCAGACCAGAGCATCACTTTTTTAAAATAAAATAAATTACAAAGTAGAACTTTGAAAGATATAGCTGCAAACACAATCAGGCATTTTGTAAATTCGTCTTGATACGCAAATTATAGAATAAACTTCCCAAGGAGGATCTTAAAAAAGTGCATGTTCTAAGCTCCAAGTCTAAGCCTCTAAAACCGATTCCTTACTATTCTTCCAAAATAACCACATAAAACTCTCATGATTCACACTAGATATCATCAATCCCTTCACATCCCTGTTACAATTGTAAGAGTTCCCCATGTGATCCAACTTTTTATTTCTTACACAAAAATTCAAATTCAGGATGCTACCTCTCAAACCCTGTACAAAACAAGTTAAAAGATGGACCCAGATAACAGTAATTGTGAACTCCAAAAGGGACAAGCTAAACCCACAAGATTTATTTGAAATTGATTCCAACCTTAACTTAGACTATAGAGGATAAAAGGAGGTGGAACAGATTCAAATCGTTAAGTTAGGGCATGTGCAATGGAGACCGATTAGTGCACATGAGAGATTGAAAAAGAAAAGTGTAGGCACTCCCAACGAAGCAGCAATTTGTGAATTTACCTTTTTACCCCTGCATCATTTTTTTGGTATCATATCCATGCATTCTCATCATGTTAGTACATTTGCATCATGTCATTCATCTCATTTTTGCATAAAAATAAAAACTTGGTACACATTGAGGCAACTTAAGTGTGCTTACTTCCGCTTTTTTCCAAAAAGTTTGGCTCGCGACTACTCATTCTTAGGCATACTCATCCTCGCGCCTTACCGCCCCTCTTTACGCGAACGAATCCGTATATCTGCTTTGAGAATGGTTAGGTGGGGATGGTAACAGCAGTTTTGTCTAATGCCTGGCCGTTGCTTTCGCATTTCAATCAGACCAGACACGAGTCCTGAGCGGTTACAAGAATGGCGGGGAAGTGAACAGTACCCGACAACATTCAGGGATGAATGTAGACCCATCGGGCAGGGATAATCATTCCGGTCCTGGGAGAGGTGGTGACACCAGTCTGAGCTGAGGGAGACCCTATGAGTCACTGAAACGACCGCTGGAGGCGCACCCGATCTCCTTTGTTAGTCGAGCGGAGACTGAGTGATCATCCTTTCCCCCGGAGGAGTGGTTTTGAACCTACGTGCCTATGACTTTGTGTCCCAAGAAATCCGCGTAGCGGAAGATCCTGAATTTTAGACTTTCTACACCAAAAAGTCCGATAGAGATGTCAAATTCGTAAGTTCTTTCTGGAAGACACTTTGGGCAAAGTTAGGAACTCGACTGAACTTTTCAAGCGCCTTTCATCCTCAAACAGATGGCCTTAGTCTTATAACTGGCTGAGGTTGTCAACAGGAGTCACAATAGAGAAACGGAAAGGGAAGGCAGAGCGGGCGATCTCTTCGGGAGTGAAGTACACTGCCGTTTCTCCATCTACCGTAAGGACCACTTCTTTCTCTTCAACGTTAATGGGAGGGAAGTCAAGAGAGTTGGCACACTTTTGCAATCTTGATTCACTCATCAATAAAAAAGAACGAAGACACCGGATCCCATTACAATCCTTTCTGTCTAAAGAAGAGTGAATCATGCCATTGTTCTACTAGATGCGTTAGAGGAGGTTGGTAATGGACTGAGCAAGAAACTTCCTTCTGAGCCGGGGGAGTCAAAGTGCTCTGATTTTTTCCTAGAAAAAGTACCATCTGGCCCTTATAGCCTCCATTCGAGGAAGTGAGTTATCACTTGATAGATAGCAAGAGGGTTTCGAAAACGGAAAGCACGTAGGATAGGATAAGTGAGGATACGGAATGAATGCTCTTCGATGCGGGATAGGTGTGGACGGAAACTTCCCTTATTTGACAACGGGTGGGGAATCCTGCGCCTTAAACTAATCGGGTAAATCACTCTATTAGGAGAAAGCAATTGATAAGGGAGAGACTTCGTACCTTAAATACCGGGCCTACTAGTAAGCAAGATCAAACTTTCTGAGGCACATCACGACCTACAGGCAACACCGGCGAGACCCGGGAAGGCAACCCGATTGGGAGTCAGAGGATCCATAGTACCTGCAGCCTCCCGGACTTCAAATTCATCATTTTGGAAAGTGGGGGTAAGGGATCTCTTTTCTGCAACGGACATGGTTCAATCGTTCAAATGATCGAAATACCCCTTTCGAGACGCTCAAAAATCCATATCTCATGAATTCTTGCACGACTCGTCATGGGAATTTTTGTAGAGATTTTTATTGATTTATCATGAATTACCAAATCATAAAATTCAAATAGACATGTCAAATTCCTTGAGATTTGCATCGAACCCTTTCGAAGTTTCAAAAATTGCCCAAAAATCATTTTTACCTAATTGATGAGTATTTTCATGATGTAATCATCATATTTAACTACGTTATATCAATTGCGATCATTTCCAATGGGCAATTTCACCCGGAACCCGTTAATTTCCCTAATCACTCTTTAATCGACATTAACGATTCCAATTTTCTCTCATAACCCTTTGAGCCAGATGATGTCGAACTTTCCAGTTCATCTTAGTATATTTATGAGGACATACCACAAAAATTTCAACCAAAATCGACAACGTTTGCCCGATGAACTAAAGTCCACTTTTTATTTTATCATTAAAATGATATGTGGGCCATGAGGGTAAAATTGCCAAATCTTCTTAATGGATCCTCATAACTCATTTAGATGATCATGTGTGCAAAATTTCAAGTCATTTAAATATCGTTTGTCATAGGTTTGAATACACACGATTATGGGTTCATTAAGCTAGTCATTTTGTCAAAAAAACTTGATTAGCAATAATTAATGACCATTTGACTTGTTAAACTTAAAGCATAGGATTCTCCCCTAATAAACTATTAACTTAACTTGCATCCAATGGGCACCGAAACATGCATCTTTTCACCTAAAAGCATACCTAACTCACCCTTTTTGAATTGCTTAGTGTCCAAGCATTTCATTATGAAATAAACTTAGACAATGGTAGATATTAGTGATCTTTACAACATCTGAACCATTCTATCCCCTAGAATCAATTACAACTTTCTATTTCATATCTTAACCATTCCTATAAATAAGCCTTCTCATGCTCATGAGAAGGGGTCTCTTCTCTCTCTTTCTTGACTCTCTCGACCTTTCTCTTGAGCTCTTTAAAACTCAAGCTTCCATCAATTCTTAACAAAAATAACCCTTAGATTAACTTAGAAATCCCTAAAAAATCGAGAAAACCTCAAAAAAAACATGAGCCAACGAAAGAAAAACCCGGTTTTTCTCATTTAGGATTAGGATTTAGGAGTGAAGAACCTATATTTCTAGTCTTAGATTGCCTAGCTTGAATTTCAACCCTTCCAACAATTTTGAAAAAATGGGGATCCAAGATCCCCTGTGTTTTCTTCATTTTTCATGCATTTCTAGCACATTTTTCTTGTTTATGCAAGTGGAATGGCTGTTCTCTTTGCGTTTTCTTTTTGATCTTCTTGTTTTTCTCTTGAGACCAAGATCTATTCAATAAAACGAGGAGGATTCATCTTAGGACTCTCTCCATAGATCGAAATCTCTCAAATATCCAAATAATTCAAAAAGAAATTTAAAAAATGGCTTAGTTCTTTGGTCGACTTCTTGTCTTGACCCCTTTTTAGTAAACTTTGGCCAAAGAGTAGAGAGGAGAGGATTATATCCAAGGACCGTCTGTTATGAACATTTTTTGATCAAAACTCGAGCAAAATAAAACAGAGAACTCAAGAACAATCGCGCATCGGTTACTGTTTTTGCTTAGGTACCCAGGTGCATTTTGATAAGGCGTCCAGGTACTCCGAGATACTCAGGAAGCTTTTAATAAGGTGCCCATGTACCCAGCAGCCCCAATCTTTGTTTGTGAGGTTTCTTTTGCATCGATTTCGTTTTCCTTGATTTTTCCCACCGATAACTAGCCTCTAATACCTCCATACACACATACTTGCATCGTGTGGGCGTATTTGGACACAAAATTTTGAGAAACTCTTTCAAAACAAAGCCTTTCAAAGTCGAATCGTGCCCGCTTGGGACCTCTTTGGGTAGCCGACTCTTGTCGGATTTCTATCGAGATATTGTGGTTCCTTATCTTGTATTCGCTGGTTTTCCATCTCATTTCTCCGTTGCTCCCTCTTCCCCCTCTCTTTCTTGCGTCTTTGACGCAAGTGCCGACTCCGGTTAGCACTCGGACCTCACCTTATTTGTGGCTTCTCTTCTCCTTTGTAGGTTGGTTGCTACAAAAAGGATTCATGCATCCGACCTAAGTTTGGGATAAAAGCAAGTAGTTGTTGGAAAGAAAGGGCAGAGAAATGAAGAATAAATTCCGCCGGTCAGGCAACACATTAAGTGAGATATAGATATCCAAACTCCAAATCTAAACAAGGCTTTGGGGTTATGAAGTAACACTCGTGATTTTTATTTTCATTTGGAGTTGACATAACTGACACTATCTCAAACCCATTTCCAAAAAATATTAAGAAAATCTTAAACACAAAATTGAGGATATCTTAGGTCCGTCGGTATAAAACTTCACTCCAGCCTCATTTTTTACATGAGAAAATATGGGGGAGGATATGGACTAAAGATTATTTCGCCCAGCCAAACATCACTGTTATAAGACTAGAAAAATTGTTCTTTACGTAAAGTTATATCATATATGTACACAAGCTCTAAAGCCAAACCGAGCAGGGCTAGTGAATCAGGATATGATAACACCAAAAATGCAGTAGCACGTTGATGATCACATTCATGCAATCTATATTACTTAGCATTGGCACAATACATATTCCAATATAATTAGCTCAATTTCAAACCCCCAACTAGCATCCAAAAATCAAATCACCATAACAACCAAGATCCAAGCTTCTTCCTTTCTGTTGCCATTCAACTCCTTGAAAGGGTAAACAATTATCATCTGCTTCTCAATTGTCTCCCCTATGCTAATTTTGGCTGACCCTTAGTCAAGTAGATCTAAAGATATCCTCTCCCCTTAAGATTATTGCAAGTAATCTCTCAATCTCTTTGATTTTGCTAAAAAATACCAAAAAATTCACAATCACATAACAATTGCAAATTATATATTACCAAAAATAGCTACCAAACACAAGAATTACCAGATATTTCACAATAACACACCAATTTCGACAAGCAAAACACGATCCAGATGATAAATCACACCAAAATTCGATAAAATCCAAAATTTATCCAAAAATAATTGGGGTAAGCTCACAGGATCGCTGGCAACGAGGCGAGAAACTCGATCTGCGACTTCAAGACTGTGCTTTGATCCCGCCCAAACGACCTTCATCGCCTCCACATCGAATTGGGCAGCTCTCCTCTCATCAGCAAAGTAATCGATCGCCTCCATTTTTCTCCCCCAAATTTTTTCTCAAAACTATCCACAAATTGACGAGAGATGGAAAACATTAGAGTTTGCTGTTTGATTTATAGGGGGCAACACAAAGGGAAATTACAGTAATACCCCTAATCATTTAATGTTCATCTTGAACTCTTAAAAAAAGATAAAGCGGTGGACCCGGCCTTTTATATATGAACCCCCAAATCTCTGGTAATTGGGAACACGCCTCCCAAATCTCTCTATTTTAAAGAAAGGTTTTTTTTACTTATATCCCCCAAAACATAGCAAATTCTTTTCTAAGCTCCCAAAACTTGGTATTTATTTTTTACACCCAAACTAAAAAGATACATCATTTTAATCCCTTTTACGATTTCCGTCAGAAAAAAACCCGTTATTTTAACTTTAATTTTTCTCCATAGATTTTTTGTTTACTATTTATCCGAATACAACAAGTAAGACCGCGGAAGTATTCAATTTCTTCATAACTAAAGAAGGATGTTGAAGGTACTTCTGATTTCATAGTTAATTTTGAGATAGGTGCAACATAATCCTAAATCCTAATTTCAATTTGGAGAAGAAAATAAGTATTTCCAAAGAAGAAAAGAGGTTGGAATATTCTAAAGAAAAACCTGATATTTTGCAGTTAAATGTTGATGGAAATCGTAAAGGGAGTTAAATGATATATCTTATTAGTTTTGGAGGGTGCAAAGTAAATACCAAGTTTTGGAGGGTTAAAAATGAATTTGCTATGTTTTGGAAAGGCTACAAGTAAAAAACCCATGAAGAGAATGTCCCCATAGGTCTCTTAACCATAGTCGTCCGGAGATCGAGATTTACTATTTTACCTACTATCCTGAAGAATTGGGTTGAAGATGGCTTGTTCAATTGAATTTTAGGGAATCGAAAGGGGGGGAGAGAGAGAGAGAGAGAGAGAGAGAGATTTTCACTTCAAGCCGGGGCTTGTAAGTTCGGACAGAGCTTAAGCTTAGGTGCGTTCATTGGGTGGGTTAAGCAGGTTCTTACATGCTTTTGCGCCGAAACTCAAAACTTGTGGACGAGTTTTTTTATACTACAAATGCTCATCCGATACAATGGATCTTACCTGCACTTGCGCCCGCTAGGTTCAGGCGGGTTCGGGTGCGGGTCAGTTTATAACAGATAGGATGAATTTGTATGGATCAGGACAAGCAACAAGTGTAAGCTATTGTCAATATGAAGGCAATATGAAATCAATGATGAATGTAATAAATATATAAAAGCAAAATCATTAAATTATAAGTTGAAATTGGCTGATAAAATATTTCTTTGTAGTATATTGTTAAATTATCGATACATTCCTTTTCCATGTTGATTTGCTCAATCATAGTTAATTTGGTCAAATCTTAATTGTGTTAAATTATTGATACATTCTTTTTCCACGTTGATTCGTCCAATCATAACTGAGTTGGTCAAATTTTAATTAATTGATACTCTCCTTGTATAGTTAATTTGTTTTAGTTTCCTTCTAAACAATAATTATATGTACTCTATAAAAGCTCATGTACACAACACAAATTAATCAAGACAATTTCAAATATTCTTCCTAGATTTTTATATGGTATCAGAGCAAGATTCTGCAAAAGTTCTTGCCCTTTTTTCCATGGCGGATGATAGTTCTTCCTCTATTTGCTTCTCTTCCATGAATTCGTCTTCTCCTTTTTTTCTCAGCCGTTCAGATAATCCAGGGACCATCATGGTTACATATTTGTTGAATGGTGAGAACTATCTGACATGGGTTCGAGTCATGTCTGATACTTTGCGTGCCAAAACAAATTTGGCTTTGTGGATGGATCTTTTCCTCGTCCAGTTTCATCTTCCATGGATGCCTTAGCATGTGAAAAATGCAACTCCATGGTTATCTCATGGCTTTTCAACTCTTTGGCGAAAGACCTCCACGACAGCGTTGCTTATGCTGATACGGCAAGGGATATGTGGATGGATCTCGAGGGGTGTTTTTCTCAAGGCAACGCCCCAAGAGTACATCAAATCGGGCATGAACCGAGTCTTATTCAATAAGATGGTTTGTCGATCTCCACTTATTTTACCAAACTTAAGGCTTTGTGGGATGAGCTTTTGGCATATTCCACCATTTCTAAGTGCACATATGGCGCCTCCAAGCAATTGACACAGGCGTGGGAAATTGAAAAGGTACACCAATTTCTTATGGGCCTCGATGATAAGTATAATATTTTTCGTTCTCACATCCTTTGCATGGAGCATATGCAGAACCTCAACAAAGTTTATGCCCTTATTGTTCAAGAAGAAAAGCAACAGTTTTTGTCTATCAACCGGTGGCCAAAAGTTGATTCGGCCGTACTGCATATTGGGGAGGCTACTGCGGCCATTGCAAAGTCTATTCCAAAGGACGGTCGAAAGTTTACTTTAAAGTGCACACACCGTGGAAAGTCCGGCCGTGACAAAGCTCATTGCTTCAAGTTGTATGGTTACCCACCAAATTGGCCGATGAAGGAAGGCAACAAGAAAACCTCTGCTGATGGAAATAAAATGATGCAGGCAGGCTCTGCAGTTGCCAATAACGTCTCAGCCACTACTTCTCCTATTCCCGGACTCTTTGTGGATCAATACACTCAACTTTTATGCGTTTTGAGCTCGAGCCCTTCTAAAAACAATGATTCTGTTCTCGCAAAAAATTTTGGCCCAAAGCTTGTTGTTCCCTCTATAAAAATAGAGGGCAACCCCCACGTGTTAAACACGTGAGCGTCTCACGTAATATCCACGTGAAGCGCTAATCCAGTCTATTGGCAGCGTCTCACGTGATATCCACGTGAGCGCGCTTTCCAGTCTATTGGCAGCGCTTCACGTGATATCCACGTGAGCGCACTTGCCAGCTTCTTGGCAATGCCTTTCGTGATATCCACGTGAGCGCTATAAGCCAACGCCCCACGTGCAATGCACGTGAATGTTCTTTTTTGATAGAATTAAATTCTATGGGGTAAACATTTCTCTGATTTTTCTCAAACTAGAAATATCTTCTCTATTAAACAAAGAATTCTTGGATCAAAAATCCAATGGTGATTATAAAATCACCAATCGATCATCTGATAGAATTAAATTCTATCTTAGGAAAATATTCTCCAAATCTTGTTAAAACAAATAAGAAATCTTCTTTATTAAACAGAGAGCTTTTGGATTAAAAATCCAATGGTGAATAAAATTCACCGGTTGGTCTTTAAGATCAATTTGATCGATTATGAAATCAATCATGATCTCCCAATAAGAGATTTTCTCAAAACAGATTGATTTTTCTCTTATAAATAGGAGCAAAGAGATTAAATCTCAGGGAGAGAAAACCCCCCATAATCTTTTGTAAAAAAATATAGAAGGTTATCCAAAAGTTTACACAAAACAACAGAGAACTTAATTCTCAATAAAGAAGAAAGATCGCCTTCCTCCTCAAAATCCTAGGTAAAGAAAGCAGAGATCAAAACATCTTTTTCACCTATCATACCATATCTAAGCGTTTAACCCTTCGAAAAGATCTAAGTTCTTTCTTTGGACCTGAGACCCACAAAACAAGCCTTCCAAAAGTTGAGAATTTAATTCTCATCGGGGAGATCTTGTTCTTAAGAATTAAGGATTCAGGGAAGAACAAGGTTAAAAATGACATAAGACAAAAATATGAAGAAGATAGAGTCTATAATACTCCAGGAACTTAGATCCTTCATAATCAAGAACTTGGTTCTCAAAGAAACTGATCCTAGATCTTCAAAACATTTGTCTTTGGTGATCGATAATGGTGAAAATACCATTGACAAGGTTTAATTTCTCTAAAAATATCAATAGAGATTAAATCTCTGAGAACGCAGTGCCTCACGTGATATCCACGTGAGCGCTCAAAAGAAGAGGAAGATAGCGCCTCACGTGAAACATACGTAAGTGCCCAAGAACTCAGCGCATCACGTAAAACACATGCGAGCGCCCAAAAACTCAGTGCCTCACGTGATATCACGTGAGCGCCAAGAAATACAGTGCCTCACGTGAAACACACGTGAGCGCTCAAAAACTCGGCGCCTTACATGATAGCCCGTGAGCGCCAAGATAACATAGCGCCTCACATGATATTCACGTGAGGTGCTGAGCCTTTTGTTTTGGATGCTTCACGTGGGAAGCACGTGAGGCGCCAGATCCTTTTCTTTTTAGAGATTTAATCTCTATTGATATTTTCTGAAGAAGTCTTAACTCCTGTTAATGGTATTTTGACCATTAATGATCACCAAGATCTCTATTTTGAGGATTTGGGATCGGTTTTATTAGAGAACTAAATTCTTCTGTTCTTTTTGAAGTTCTTTATGCAGGGTTAAACCCTGATTTTAAAGGAATTAAATTTCTAGACAATGTATCTTCTTCTTTTTTTTATCTAGTTCTCTCTTCTGGATTTTGAATTTGAAGAATAGAATCTCCCCGATGAGAAATAAATTATCAACTTGTGGGGGGGATTTGATTTGCAAATCTCAGATCAGAGGAAGAACTAAGTTCATTTTATGAAGGGTTAAACCCTTGTTTTCTTTATGCTAGACAAAGGAGATACGTTTTATCTCTGTTTTTTCTTTACCTAGGGTTTGGAAGAACGAGAATCTTCTTTTTTTGGAGAATTGAATTCTCAGTTTTATTTTGTAAAGAAACTTATGAGTTCGATCTTCTTTTCGAGACTTGAAGTCTGGATCCTTTATATAGGGAAGACAAATTATTAGTTAGTTTGAGAAAATCTCTCATTTGAGAGACATCAATTGATTTAATTGGCCTCAAAAATTATTTAGGGGATTTTATCCACCATTGGATCTTTTATCCAGTGATTTTTGTTTCACAGAATATATATATTCTTATTTTTAACAAGATTAGGGAGATATTTTCTCATATATAGAATTTAATTCTACCAAATGCTGATTTTTAATCACCGCTGAATTTTTTAATCTAAGGGTTCAGAATTTATCTTTCTTGTTTAGAAAGATTAGGGAAATATTTTCCCATATTAGAATTTGATTCTATTATCGGATGTTTGATCCGACCGAGAATATTTTTCTCATTTAGAAAGATTAGGGAGATATTTTCTCCTAATAGAATTTAATTCTACCATTTGATGATTTTGATCACCCTTGGATCTTTAATCCATTGGCTCTGTTTAACAGAGTTTATCCCCAAATTTTAGGGAAATAATTTTCCATGCAGAATTTAATTCCACCCTCTTTAATTTGGACGTTGATGCTCACGTGCTATGCACGTGGGCGCCGCCTAAGAATTTAATTCTTATATAACAGACACCGCGTGCTTTGCACGTCGGTGCTCACGTGTTTCATGTGAAGCACCACCATAGGGTCAATCAAGCGTTTACGTGCTTTGCACGGCAGCGCTCACATGTATTTCACGTGAGGCGCTGCTATAGGATTTAATCCTATCAAGACTGGCACCGGCGCTCATGTGGGAAGCACGTGAGGCGCTGCCTTATTTATGAAGGTTTATTTTCACCTTCTTTATCTGCTTTTCCTGAGTCAAGCTTTTCTTTTCTAACCCCCTTTTTTGTCAGAGCTTGGAAATAGTTCCACCATGCACAACATTTTCTGTGCCGAGACTTAAATGCCTATCTTTATAATCTGAACCAGTGCTCATCTTCTCTCACACTTTCTCAGAGAACCATTTTAATAGAGAAGAGTCGTAGCTTGCAATCGTCCACATACTCATCAGCAGCCATGGGAGGTGCCTATCGAGGAAATTATTCCTCGTTTTGCTGCACGCTTGGTAAATCCCGCTCTCTTACGGATGACCAATGCGACACGGTGATGCACGAGCTCCTGACCCGTAGGAGATCTCCTCTCCCCATTGGCTCCATTTGGCTCCGGATGATCTTCCTGTCCGTACTCGATGACATTCCTTCTCATCCAGCGGAGATGACTCCAGCGATGCTCGACACGGTGGAGGATAAGATCGAGTACTTTCATAAGGCACGTTTGATTACCAAGCCTTTGAGGGATCGCTCTGTTCAGTTGCAAAGCCAGATATGGGCTCAGCGGGCCATTATGTCTACTTTTGTCGATGAGCACGACACTGATCGATGGGGAGCGACTCCTCGCGAAGATCGCCGCTTCGACTTGGTGGAGAAGCTAAGAGGGCTTTGGAAAACATTGTTTATAATTTTGTAAACCCTTATATTTTTTATCCTGTGTTTGGTGATATCTTTCCTGTAAAATAAAATGTTTATTTAAATGCATTCATTTTTTTGTTGACTGCCAAGTGCTTCATTTCCAACACATGTTCCTTCTCTGATTGTATTGTTTAAATATATGTGCAACCTGCATGTGCGCACGTGCACTTCACCTTTAGTAATTTCTGCTAAGTGCGAACACCAATGATGTGCTCGTATGATGTACATGTGTCATGCGTTAACATTCCACACGCATATATAAATGAGGCTGCTTTCAATGTTATTACTCGTTCAAGTACGTACATATCTGTAAACGAAACTTAAACCGTTGTAAACATGTTCCTTTTTTTTATAAGAACTAAGTTCTTTATATAGGCTTAAACCCTGTTTGTAGAGGAATTGAATTCTCGAGTTATAAGCTCCATTTTTTTCTTCATGTTTATTTTCTCATATCTAGATTTTCCCCTAGATCTTGAGTCTGAAGAGCAAAATCTTCCTGATGAGAATTCAATTCTCAACTTATGTGAGATTTGTCTTTTGGATCTCCGATCCAGAGAAAGAACTAAGTTCTTTATGGAGGGTTAAACCCTTGTATTTATGTATGATAGATAAAGGGAATATTTTGATCTCTGTTTTCTTTTCCTTTACCTAGGGTTTGAGGGGAGAAGGAACTTTTCTTCAGCAAGCGAATCAAACCCTCAGTTGTAGTTTTTTATCATCTTATGAGGTTGATTCTCCTCCTGAGACTTGAAGTCCCGGGTCCTTTATATAGGTGAGGAAACAGTTGATCAGTTTGAGAAAATCTCTCATTGAGAGATACCAATTGATTTAATTGATCATGAAAATCATCCGGGGAATTTTTTTCTGCCGTTGGATTTTTGATCCGATGATTTTCTGTTTAACAGAAAATACTTTCTCTTGGTTTTAGCAAAATTAGGAAAATATTTTCCTAACAAAGAAATTGATTTGATTTTGTCGGTGATATTATAATCAACGTCGGATTTTGAATCCAAAGGTTCACTTTTTAACAGAGAAAAATATTTCTCATTTTGGAAAGATCGGGAGGATATTTCCCCAAATAGAATTTAATTGTATATAGAATTTAATTCTATTTGAAACTAGCGCTTCAAAATGATGTGCTCACATGTTTAACACGTGATCCCCCAGTGTGGGTTTTAGCCTGTTTATATTCAGCACTCATATGCTTTGCATATAAGCGCTCACGTGTTTAACACATAAGACCTATTTAGCTTTTGGTTATTTACTTTCAGCGCTCATGTGCATTTCATGTGAGCGCTCACGTATTTAACACGTGGAGCCTATTTGGCCCTTTGGTTACATATTTTCAGTGCTCATATGCTTTGTATATGAGCGCTCACATGTTTAACACGTGAGGCCAAACTGTGAGTTTGAATTCTCCTTAAAGCCAAAACGGTCACATGCTTTGCACATGGAAGGAATTCGTCTCTTTTTTCTTTTCTTCCCCTATTTTTTTAAGGGAACAACTCTCTTCTTCATCCTACCTTAGCCATTCCTTTTTCATCAATTCTATATTTTTTCCCTTGAGCTTGGAGAAGTGCCGATTCCCTCAAGCTTCGTAGTCTCGATCAAGACTTTTATCGCATCGGCGATACGATTATTATATCGTATTGCAACATCTTGTAAGTCCCTTTTCTCCCCCTCCATCTCTTTCACCCTCTTGTTGTGTCTTCTCATGACTTTGCAGCTTTGTCACGCCGTAGTCTTTAATCGAGAAAATAAACATATATGTATAGATATAAATGGGTATAGTACATATATGTATAGATATAAATGGGTATAGTACATATATGTATAGATATAAATGGATATATTACATATGCTTTTGTTTAAACATATTGTTTGTCTATGGTTAATCTTCATGTTTTATTCATTGTTTTCCTTTTAGAATAACATGCCTTCATGTCATAGATTTACTTTTACGCTAATTAGGAACGCCATAAACCAAATATAAATAAATGACGCGCGATAACATAACTTTAAATAAGCTCTCTTCAAATTAGGACTTTCTTGATTTAGGACCTTATCGAATTTCATGATACATATATTGACATTAGGAGATCCATTTTGAAGTATATCTTGCATTTGTCGTTTATTTTATAATTGTTTATCCTTTTGTGTTATGAAAGGGAAGAACGAAGCTGAAAATAAATTCAGTAGTTTTGTCACCTTTAAATATGATTCTAGATAACTTTTGTCTTCAAAATAATTTTTAGAAATTAATTTTCATTTCTGAAAATCCTAGGAAAAATTAGGATAAATATTAGACAGAATTTCAGATCTACAGTAAAAAAATTACATCGAACCGAACAAAGGTTTGGGACTTATGACACTTTCAGTCGCTGTTTTTCTGAAATCTGAAAACTGTTTTTATCGGTCAACTTGTAAGACACATAAATTAGTCTACTGGTGTCCAAATTGAGGAAAATCAGATATTTTTCACATCTACATCGAAAGACCTAACCTTTCTTAGTTATACCAATTTCCAGAAAACTGACTTAAAATATTGAAAACTGTATTACAAAATTAAGTGACGAATCTGAACAGGATCTGTCCTGATTCGCACACTATTTTTAAATTGGACATAACTCGAACACCTGACATCCTTTTATAGTAAAATTTAGATTTATAGATGCGTAATTAACAGACCTATAGCTCTTATATATACTCGATGACCCAAAAATGACTATAATGAACCGATATATGCCCGAGGCAATACGCCCGATAGTTTCTGTCCAGAAATCAGAATTTCTGTTTTAAACCCCAATACTAAAATGATCATAACTAGAGCTTCAGGAATTCAAATTGCACGTAACTTATTGTTTTGGATAACTAAATTGAAATACCTACAAGTTTCTAATAATTTTCGAAATCTTAAACCCGAAGGAAATCAACTCAAACTGTGTTTTAAAAATGTGCGACAGTGCTGGACAGATTCTGATCTGTTCTGCACAACGATACGGAAATGTGTATATATCTCAAACCAGTAGTCGCAATTAAGCGAGACTGGAACTCACGCATGCATAACATTTAAGGCTAAGTTTTTTGTTTATATTCTGAATCCAATTGATTTGATAAATTAGTCTACATAACACTTCTTTACAGCATTGTTTCTGATCGTTACTTGAACATTATATTTGTCTTATCTTATGCTATATGACTGCTTAGTTATTACATCTACATGACTTGTGTGATAAAACCTATTGCATGCTTGACTCGACTTGACCCAAAACATGAATCTGTAATGACTTGACATGAATACTTGATACGAATACTTGAGCTCGACTTGAAACTTGAACTTGTACTCTTCTTATGTATTCATGAATCGAACAAGACTTGTAACTTTATAATATAGACTACATGGGTGTTGGGATAGTTTGAGCGTGAATCCAATGGAATTTTAGGAGTCCTATACTAACACATGAATATTAACACATGAACTCTTGAACTCTTATCGGCTCGACTCCTCCACTGCATGGGGTCCCGACACTAACTAATGAATCAGGCCGACTCCTCCACAACTTAGGGTCCCAATACAAACATATGAAATGGGCCCGTGTTTTCTTACCCCTGGGGCCCTACCCTTGGGTTTGAGAATATTTCTAAGATTGATTGATATTCACACTTGAACTGTCGTTAAGTTAGACGACCATTATAGAGACATTTTAAGACACATTACTATCTAATTCATGTTCAACACTTTTACTTGTTACATGCTCATGTTAACCGAAACTATACCTACATTTCACGGACATGCTATACTTGTTTTCCATGCTCATGTTACACTGCATGTTATATATAACCGCCATGTGTTCCCGCCAAAATTTTTGGCTAAGAACTATTTGTTCCCTTATAAAAAAAAGGGAGAGAAAAGAAACAGGAAAATAATTCTCACAGTTTGGCATTACGTGTTAAACACATGAGCGCTTATATGCAAAGCATATAAGCGCTGAAACAAATAACAAAAAGGCCAAACTGATCTCACATGTTAAACACGTGAGCGTTCATATGCAAAGCATATTGTTCCCGCCAAAAATTTCTGCGCAGAAGAGTCCAAGGTATCAAATGGCAGCGATACGCTTAAGGAAATGCGAACCAATATATTCCGGCATATATTTTGATAAGTTCCTGAAGGAGGAACTATTAAATTCTGATGGTATTGGAAGCATCTCGAAAAACCCTTCGATTTGATATATTATGGGCTTCATAATTCATCCGGGATCAAAAGTTATGATGCATCACATGTCCACACATGATGGACCTTTAAAAATCCGCTGGAGGAGTTAAAAGATGTAATAAAAACTCAGAAAAGACCCCAATGAGGCATCACGTGACCCTTGAAAAGATCCCCTGCAAAGAGCTTTGAGGCAATGCCTCACGTGCTCCCACGTGACTCCCAAAACGCAGAAAGAAAAAGAAAAGGAAATGAAAGCTTTGGGCGCTCTCACGTGTCCCCACGTAACCCCTCAGCAAATGCTTTAACAATTGGCGCACAGATCCCCATCACGTGCCAACACGTGATGCTCTAAAATAAAAATAAAAGTGTTTAACACTTGTTTGCAGATTTGAGGATAAACCAAAAAGAGATCTGGCTCCACATTTAGGGCGCCCTCACGTGTCCCCATGTGACCCCTAACGAATCACTTTAATATCGAATGGATGGATGCCTCACGTGCCCCACGTGACCTCTGAAGCACAAGGAATAGAAAAGAGCTCTAGGGCGCCCTCACGTGTCACCACGTGACCCCTAGTGAGCATTATAACGCACAGGGCATGGGCTTTCATCACGTGCTCACACGTGATGGCCGTCGGAACTAAAGTGTTAAACACTTACCTGCAGAATAAAATAAGGGGAATCAGGGCGCTCTCACGTGTCCACACGTGACCCCTCTCTCCTTAGTGTTTAACACTAATCTGAAGACTTTGTCCTCAGTGTTTAACACTGATTTTCTTAGTGTTTAACACTAATTTGGAAAACTCTATTTGTAGTGTTTAACACTGATTTTCTTAGTGATTAACACTAATTTGAAAACTCTGTTCCCGGTGTTTAACACTGATTTGCTTTAGTGTTTAACACTAATTTGAAAGCCCCGTTGCTAGTGTTTAACACTGATTATCTTTTAGTGTTAAACACTAACTTGCTAATCTTAATCCCAGTGTTCAACACTGTCGGTCTTTAGTGTTTAACACTAGCTTTAGCCCAATTGGCTAAGTTTCTAGAGGCAAAGCCTCTCCTTCAATGAGCCAACAGAGGGCCAATATTTCAAACATAATTGGACTTAGCCCAAATTGGCCATAAGTTCTCAAATCATCTTGAACTGAGCACATATGCTCTTTCAACCAACTCATTGGTTCAAGGGTACATCTCTGAACTCCTCTGATATTTGTCATTGTAATCCTTCAACGTCTTCAGAGAGGTGACGGGTCCCGACAACCACACATCAACACGGACTGTGGGGTCCTTAAACTCATGGACTTATGCGTCCTTAAACCAAGATACGGACTGTGGGGTCCTTAAACACGCGGACTTATGCGTCCTTAAACTAACGGACTAATACGTCCTTAAACACACCCATATGGACTGTGGGGTCCTTAAACCTATGGACTTATGCGTCCTTAAACTACCAATGGACCGCAATGTCCTTAAACTACCAATGGACCACTATGTCCCTAAACTGGAACATGGACCACCATGTCCCTAAACTGGAGATGGACCACCATGTCCCTAAATTGGAGATGGACCACCGTGTCCCTAAACTGGAACAATAGAGCCCCAAATGATCTTTTGTCGGATCTAAACGATCCCGTTTAAGTTGATCTTAGCCTCAAATACGGCTAACGTATCCTTAAACCTTCAAACAGACTTTAGTCCCAAATTGGACTATAGATCCCTCAATCGACTTTGGTTCAAGGGTACATCTCTGAACTCCTCTGACACTTGTCGTTGTAATTCTTCAACGTCGTCAGAGAGGTGACGGGTCCCGACGGCCATACATTAAACAAGGACCACCATGTCCCTAAACTGGAACAACATAGCCCAAACGCTCTTTTGTCGGATCTAAACGATCCCGTTAAGTTGATCTTAGTCTCACATTAGACTAACGTATCCTTAACAAACGTTTGAGTTGATCTTAGCCTCAAATACGGCTAACGTATCCTCAAACCAAAACCACAAACCCAAATCTAAGTAAACACGGATTTGGACTAATCCACGTCCTACGGGCGACGACATAAATTAGTCTCCGTATACAATCCACGGGCAACCAAACACAAAACAAACACCCATGACACGAAGTGACCAGCTGGAGAAGGAGAAAGTTGTTACCGCGATGCGGTAGCGTAATTAACTGCAGGGGCTTGCGCCTGCAGGGAAGAGCGTCCCCACAATCAAAAACCCCTCAAACGAGGGGGAATCTGACGAAGTCTGCTACATCGGACGCATCCGTTTAAACCTTCGATACATGGTGTCATAAATCAACTTGGCATCTTCGGAGAGGTAGACGGATAGCACCAATTAGCATCTGCCCCGAGTCTCAGGCAAGACAGTCCATCTTGGCCGTCATTCGGAGGGGAACAGATTCTGGCACGCCCGGTGGGACCTTTTCCTCTTTCCACTCCACACTTCGTGTGTCGTGTTTTTCCCGCGATCAAATAATCGCGATTTGCTGTGGTTGCCTATGGATTCAATGTGTCTTGCTCCGTGCAGAAAACAGAAAATCAATGGCTTCAAACTGCACTGCCTGCAACTGCAACTCTCGCTCGGTCCTTGCTGGAGGAGTGACTTATGGGCCCCAAGCGGCCTCCCTTTTCAAGATGCCAGTGGAGCAGGTAACTCAGGCCACCACTGGATTATTCTTCGGGACCATGCTCACACCGTTGAGCTTCAATGACACAATGACGTTGCAAGAAGCTCCAAAGAAGTCGGTCTTTGATCGGCTTACCACTGCCGCGACCCCTTTCAACGGGTCGCCCAGCTTCAATACCTCAGTTTTCAATAGACTGGGCCAGAATGTCTGCAAACCCACGATACCCGAAGCTGCCATCCCAAAGCGGATAGCTATCCCGGCTCAAGCGGACGAAATCATTGGAAAGGCTCCTCCTTCCAAGAAGTCAGTTTTTACATGGCTGGCCATTCCGGTTGTTGCTCCAGGCGAGGTCCTCAAAGCTGCTTCCCCTGCTCAGAGGTCTGTCTTTGATAGATTAGACATTGCTTCTCAACGGGCGTCAGTCTTCGATAGGCTAGCACCAATAACAGTCTCTCCTCAAAGCAGGGGGCATGAAGAAGCTTATCCAACAACGGAGGTGATCTCATCCGCACGACATGCTCGACATCGCCACTGGTGCCGAGTGAGGAAGGCTGGGGGAAACTCCCCCTCTGAGATAACTCCGCCAACTCCAACGGTGGGGATCGATGCTGCTGTTCCAACCGGGAACAGCTTTGAATTGCTGAACACGGTGCGCAGAAACTCTCCTACCACCGTACTAAAAAGATCCCCTCCTCCGGTGGGAAATGTTGCGGAAGCCAAGCCAGAACAGTCCTCTCAGCGACTGTCCTCTAAAATCTACAAGGTCTGGCGCCAAGTCCAAGACTCGGTGATTGATCGAAATTTCCCCCGCCAGCAGAAGAAGCAGAAGGTCCGGCAGGAAGAAAACAGTCCTGTTAAGCCACAAAAGATGACGACTACTTGGGTGCTCACGACAGCGGCCCCCTCAACGTCAACCACTCAGAAAAGAAGGAGGCCAGAGAAAGCCCCAGTAAACGTGGCAGACCACAAAGACGCTGAGCCCAAACGCCCCAAGTCTGGGGGCATGGTGGTGCACACCGTATACATGGCTTCTGGAAAGGAGGAAAGCCGTGCTTCGACGGGTCACCGACCGCTCACCCGATCCGTGACGAAAACCCAGGAGCAGCAACATAAGCTTCAGGAGATGATGATTGCAATGGCCGCACTCACCGGGCCAAAAGAAAGCCCGGAGGCATCATCAGAGCAGCGTCACGAACAAGAAACTGATGCTGACTTCTTACGCAGAGTCCTCGAAAAGAAGGACAGAGAAGCCGCAGAGCGAGCGGCTAACATGAAGCAAATGGCGCTCCTCTTCCAAGATATGGTAGGGATGATGCTACAGCCGGACCCTCCAGTTGAAGACCCTCCGATTATTACTGAAGACGATAGAGGAGAGACATCTAATCCTCCTCCGACTCTTTCAACAGCCAAAGATGAAACCATTTCCAAGGCTGCGCTGGATGACTATATAGCTCATCAAATACGGGCTCATCAAGCGAATGAAGCAGCCGCGCAAATTGTTAGAACCGGACGACCCTACCTGGGCTGGTATGACCAAATTAGTTACCCGCCGGGATATACGATCCCTAAGTTCCACGTATATAAGGGGACAGGAAATCCGCATCAGTACGTCGCTCAATTTAGAGCCATGTGCGACAACACTGGAGGTGATGATAAATTGCTGCTCCGCCAGTTTGTTGGCAGCCTGTCGGAAACGGCATTTGAGTGGTACTCTGAACTCCCAAATGACTCTATCAAGACATTTACGGAGATGGAGCTGCTGTTTACACAGAGATTCGCGAGTGCTAGTGGACGCACCCCGATAACAGCACTGATTAATGCCAAGATAAGGCCAGGCGAAACGTGGGTCCAATACGCAACACGATGGCGGAACCTATGGTCGAAATGCGAACAACGCATAGAAGAGGCTCCTGCAGTAGGCATGTTTGTAGGTACCCTTGATCCGCAAGCGACCATCTCACAGTTCATGATGTTCTTCAAGCCGACCACCTTCCAGGCCTTGATTGACAAGCTGGCCCTGATTGACAAGCTGGCCCAAATGGACCAGATGGGCCATAGGCCTTCCTCTTTAAAGACGGAGCCTTGGAATGAAAAGGGCAAAGGGAAAGCAACCTTCGTCGCCAACGCTCAACAACAACCGAGCAACTTAAAGCCGGTTGTTCGCCAAAACAACTTGCGTCCACGCCCATCCCTCGAGGAGAGACTAGGACGTCCTTACTCGTTTCCTCAGGATAAAACGAGAAAACTGTTCGAACTGGCAGTGCGCAACAGACTCATCAATCTGCCGGATCCAAAACGTCCGTTGCAGCCAAGCGATGTCAACAATCCCAATTATCGCCCTTACCACCAAACGGTAAGCCACCCGATCGAGGATTGCTTCGTTTTTAAGGGATGGATCGAGGATCAGTACCTACAAGGCAAGTTTGCGCTGTCTGAGAAGTGGAAAGTAAACCCACCACAACCGCACACTCCTAAGAAGACAGACACACCGGGGGCAACTTGCTCTTTTGTTGAAGAAGCCCCATGGGAGGTCGTGCTTTCATCCAAAACCAAAAGGATGCTGAGTGATCTTCATACGCGCCCGGCGGTCAGATGAAAGAACCCGCTCGAACCTCAAATCGTCGAGGGGATGCTGAAACCGCGCCCAATTCCAAAGATCGGTGATGATAGCCAAAGCGCTCACACTCAGCCGTCAAAGTCGTCGAAGAAGAAGACCAAAAAGCCCGTGAAGCCTAGTGACAAGTGCACGGACATGCAAAAGCGGATTGACGCGTTGGAAGAATACAATCAAAAAGCGCGGACTCCAATCACACGCCAAGAATTTCTCAGCCACGTCATTAAGGACGGAGATGATGACAATAGAGAAGACTCGTCGGATAAATCTGAAGATTATGTGGCAAGCTGCCATGTGATCTCTCACTCATTGATAAACGACGAAGGAGCTCCTTACACAGAGAAGCTGGGGGCAGATCCTGAGCCAGAACTTCTAGGACCATCAGATGAAATGATTGATGCATTCCTGAACGATGCCCGTCTTAAAAGCAAAGCTGATTGAGAGCGCGAGATGGCCATATTCGAGAAAGCCAAACGCCGGCGACTAGGTGAAAGGGTCGAAACACTCCCACCGGATCAAAGTACATCCGCCGCAAATAAAAGCAGGTTCAAGATGAGGAAAAGGTTCGCCAAAGCCATATCGATGGGAATGAAGCTCCCCTCTTTCAGAGGAAATTCTTCCACCGATATATATCTTGATGAAGCGGACATGCATCTTAACTTCTGCTTATATCATCAGAAGATCGCACATCCTACTGAGGACTGCAACTCCTTTAAGTGTTGGTGGCAAGGGTATGTCGCTCACAGGCAACACTTCAACAGGACAAAGCGTGAAGCTTGTAGACAGCAGAAAAATGCGACAGATGAGCGTAAAAGAATTGCCGGCAATTGTCATAGGGTTAATCCCGAGGGACCGCGAGTTCTCACATTCGGGAGCGATTCCGACGAAAAGGTAGCCCTCGGCCCTCTCTTCAAGGAATCCATCTCTAAAACAAAAGAGTTGAGGAGTTGCGAGAGCATTCAGCCTTGCAATTGCACGATACCCGGAAAAAATCTCGGACCCGCAAGCAACGGTTCGAACAAAAAGGATAAAGGAAAGGGAAAAACGGCCTTCGTCGCCAACACTCAACAACAGTCGAGTGGCCCTGGAACGGTTGTTCGCCAAAACAACAAGCGGCAACCCCTCTATGAAAAGTTGAAACGTCCTTACTCGTTTCCCCGGGACGAAACAAGGAGGCTGTCCAAAAAAAATGCATACGAAATAGCCGAAATGATGGGGCAACTTGCAAACAAAATCAGCAAGTAAAAATGTATGCATGCAAAATAGCCGAAATGATTAGGCAACTCGCAATAAAAAGCAGCGAGTAAAAAGAAAAATAGCCGAAATAATTGGGCACCGCGAAAAATAGCCGAAATGATTGTGCAATCGCGATATAAAAAGCTGAAATGATAGAGCATCGCGGAAAGAATAAAAAAAATGAAAGAATGAAACTTTTTGCCCTATAGGTGAAATCACGTCGATCCCTGTATACAATCCAGGGGCACAGATAAAGAAGGAACCATACCTTCCCAACAGGCTCCATCAGAAAGCGAAGCCAAATCTCGATGGTTCATAGACAACCTAGAGACAATCTCGACATTTGTCGCAATATTACAGACACGATGTCAACAAATGAAGCAAGCGAAGATCCCGAGCTTCAGGGTTTCGACGTCAACATCGACAACTTAGAAATCACCAAGGGCGTTTCTCCTCACTCCAACCAGATACAGACATGACGTCAACAATCGACCTCAGAGTCGCAACGAAACGGAACCATGGCAAAGTCCCTAGTTCCAAATCTCAATGGCCACATCTGCAGCCCGAAGACCAACAACGGTGGGCCTCCTCATTCCAGCAGGACACAGATATTACACCATCAAACGGAGTGACGGCAAAATCCCAGCTCCATCTCAGCATTCGTCTCGTTACAGCAGACGAGATGTCAACGACAGCGTTCCTTCGCAGTCCAACAGGATGCAGAAGCAACGTCAACAAAAGACCTCACAGTCGAAACAAAGCGGAGCGACGGAAAAATCCCAGCTTTACCTCAGCATTCGTCTCGATACAGCAGACGAGATGTCAACGGCGGCGTTCTTTCGTGGTCCATCAGGATGCAGATGCAACGTCAACAAAGACCCCATGGTCGAAACAAAGCGAAGCAATGGCAAATCCCAGCTCCATCTCAGCATTCGTCTCGTTACAGCAGACGAGATGTCAACGACGGCGTTCCTTCTCAGTCCAGCAGGATACGCATACAACGCCGACAAAAGACCCCATGGTCGAAACAAAGCGGAGTGATGGCAAAATCCCAGCTCCAGCTTGACATTCGTTTCGATACAGCAGAAGAGATGTCACTACAGCGTCCTTCCTCCAACAGGATTCGGACACACCAAAGCAAACGAAGCGAAGGCCAAATTCCTAGCTTCAACGTCTTGACGCGGACGCAATGCAAGCAAATAAAGCAAAGGCCAAATTCCTAGCTTCAGGGTCTTGACGGCAAGTCATATAAAGCCTGAAAGACATTCGGAGATCATCTCGCACCAGCGCGGAGTGGTCACCACCTCGACGATCGTCTCGATACAGCAGATGAAATGTCACCCCAGCGTTCTTCCCCCAGCAGGATTCGGACGCGCCAAAGCAAATGAAGCAAAAGGCCAAATTCCTAGCTTCAGGGTCTTGACGGCAAGTCATATAAAGCCTGAAAGACATTCGGAGATCATCTCGCACCAATGAGGAGTGGTCACCACCTCGACGTTCGTCTCGATACAGTAGACGTGATGTCACCCCAGCGTTCTTCCCCCAGCAGGATTCGGACGCGCCAAAGCAAATGAAGCAAAAGGCCAAATTCCTAGCTTCAGGGTCTTGACGGCAAGTCATATAAAGCCTGAAAGACAATCGGAGATCATCTCGCACCGGCGCGGAGTGGTCACCATCTCGACGATCGTCTCGATACAACAGATGAAATGTCGCCCCAGCGTTCTTCCCCCAGCAGGATTCGGACGCGCCAAAGAAAATGAAGCCAAGGCCAAATTCCTAGCTTCAGGGTCTTGAAGGCAACTCATATAAAACCTGAAAGACCATCGGAGATCAACCCACGCCAGTGCGGAGTGGTCACCACCTTGACGTTCGTCTCGATACAGCAGACGAGATATCACCACAGCGTTCTTCCTCCAGCAGGATTCAGACGCGACAATCAAACAACGGAGCCACGGGAAAATCCCTAGTTCCAAACCTCGATGGTTCACCAACAACCTAGAGACAACCGCGACATTCATCTCGATACAGCAGATGCAATGACAGCAAATGAAGCGAAGGCCAAATTCCTAGCTTCAGGGTCTTGACGACAACTCATATAAAACCGGAAAGACCATCGGAGATCATCTCACACCAGCATGGAGTGATCACCACCTCGACGTTCGTCTCGATACAGTAGACGAGATGTCACCACAGCGTTCTTCCTCCAGCAGGATTCAGACGCGACAATCAAACAACGGAGCCACGGGAAAATCCCTAGTTCCAAACCTCGATGGTTCACCAACAACCTAGAGACAACTGCGACATTCGTCTCGATACAGCAGACGTAATGACAGCAAATGAAGCGAAGGCCAAATTCCTAGCTTCAGGGTCTTGACGACAACTCATATAAAACCGGAAAGACCATCGGAGATCATCTCACACCAGCATGGAGTGATCACCACCTCGACGTTCGTCTCGATATAGCAGACGAGATGTCACCACAGCGTTCTCCCTCCAACAGGATTCGGATACACCAAAGCAAACGAAGCAAATGCCAAATTCCTAGCTTCAGGGTCTTAAAGGCAAGTCATATAAAGCCTGAAAGACGATCGGAGATCATCTCGAACCAGTGCGGAGTGGTCACCACCTCGACGTTCGTCTCAATACAGCAGACGCAACATCACCAAAAGGAGCCACGGCAAAATCCCTAGTTCCAAACCTCGACGGTTCACCAGCAACCTAGAGACAACCACGACATTCGTCTCGATACATAGGAAGCGATGCCAGCAAACGAAGCAAAGGCCAAATTCCTAGCTTCAGGGTCTTAACGGCAAGTTATATAAAGCCTGAAAGACTATCGGATATCATCCCACACCAGCGCGGAGTGGTTATGACTCATCGGGGCTCTCCAAAATGAGCCTAACCTCAAGTAAAAAGCGGCATGGCAAATTCCTAACGCTTGCTCTTCTGACGGTCAAACTGCCTAAGAAGATTGCTTGAAGACGTCTTGTCTAGCCCCCGAAGGGATCAGAGACACGACAGTCGCAGGGCTACTCGAACAGCACGATTGCCTATCGAGGAATATATCAGCTGATGCGACGGTACGACGGCCAAAACCCTAAGTACCACAGACCCTAACGGACTTCTGTCGTAAAGAGCAGAGGTTAACTGTGACGTTAGGATATTCTTGCGAGATCTGCTCGATCCGTTTCGACTTGTGAGGAAATTGATGTTTTTGCGAGAACTTCTCGATTCGTCTCGACTCGTGAGATAAAGCCTTAGGCAGTAGGGATTAAAAAACCTGTTTTCTAAGCACTGGGACCCTTCAAGTCGGCCCAAAACGGTCTCTTGCATACTATACACGGGTCACACTCTCCAAAGTCGAATCCCGACAAGGAGGGAAACAACCGCTTACGGGTCTTCTCGACTCGTAAGAGGGAAAATTCTCTTGTGAGATCCTTACGACTTTCAAGAGAAAACACACTAAGGAGTCCTCATGACCCCAAAGGAGAAAATACACCTGCGGGATCCTCTCGACTCGTAGGGAGAAAAGTCTTTATGAGACCCTCACGGCTCATAAAGTTGAAAAGTCTTAGGTGGCAGATCCTAACCCTGTCTCCTAAGCCATCACCGCCCTGCAAAGAGGTCAAGATGGACCATTTATGAGCCACACTTGCCAAAGCTACATGCCACTGAAATGGAGAAGCTACTCATGAGCATATAAACTACTTCACGCCAGAGTAAGACATAAAAAATGGAAGGGTGCGGCTCATGGGGATGAGGGTTTGGAACTATATCTCTTAAGAGTCGAGATTTGAGTCAATGATAAATGACGACGCTTGTGTCCGCTCGTTATCTTCTCAGATCAAGATTCTGAAAGTAATATACCAACTCGAAATTGGTCATACGTTATGCATTACTTTGCACTACTTCATCCACGTATATACTTACGTGGGCAAAGTAGTGGGGGGCATTTGTTCCCGCCAAAAATTTCTGCGAAGAAGAGTCCAAGGTATCAAATGGCAGCGATACGCTTAAGGAAATGCGAACCAATATCTTCCGGCCTGTATTTTGATAAGTTCCTGAAGGAGGAACTATTAAATTCTGATAGTATTGGAAGCATCTCGAAAAACCCTTCGATTTGATATATTATGGGCCTCATAATTCATCCGGGATCAAAAGTTATGATGCATTACGTGTCCACACGTGATGGACCTTTAAAAATCCGCTGGAGGAGTTAAAAGATGTAATAAAAACTCAGAAAAGACCCCAATGGGGCATCACGTGCTCACACGTGACCATGGGTCACGTGCAGACATGTGATGGGATTTTAAGGCCTCTAAAATAATGAATAGAATTAAATTCTAAAATCTGTTCCCTGATTAAAAATCAGGAAGTACCTCAATGAGGTATCACGTGCTCACACGTGACCAATGGTCACGTGTTGACACGTGATGGTTAAAACAACAACATGAACAAGCGGCTGTTAAAGGAACCAATTTGGGGGTCACGTGCTCACACGTGATCAAGGGTCACGTGCCAGCACGTGACAGACTTTGAAAGCCTTACAGTTGAATAGAATTAAAATTCTAAATTTCTCTAAAATCTTTCGAAATAGAATTAAAATTCTAAATTTCTCTAAATCTTTCCAAATGGAAAAGGATTATGGGACCGTTGGATTAAAAATCCAATGGTGATTAAAAACCACCAATTTATGGAAAAATCTTAAATAAGGAAAGATCTCCCCAAATCTCACCGAAATAACAAACAGAATATCTTTTGGATTTAAAATCCAACGGTGAATAAAATTCACTGAATGATCTAAAGGCTTATATTAAATACGAAAACAAATCAAATCTTTCATTTAGAGATTTGCTGAACAAATTGATTCTTTTCCTTCTCCTATAAATAGGAGCCAAGAAAAGAAGAGAAGCGGACCTTTTTTTTGGAGAGAAAAACAGAGAGAGGAGAATTTAATTCTCAAGAGGGAAGAAAAGAAAGGAGAATTTAATTCTCAACAAAGAAAATCCTAGGTGAGAAAAGGGAAAAAGATCAACTTCAAAAAGAGAATTTAATTCTCAAAATTTAAGAGTTTAACTCTTCTGCAAATAAAGAACTTGGTTCTTCTTCTGGTTGAAGATCTGTACAGAGCACATCTCCCCATAGGATGAGAATTTAATTCTCATCGGGTCGAGATCCTGCCATGCAGATCCTAAACTTAGAAGGGGAATTGAGTTTTGAGAATTTAATTCTCCCAAACTCACAGGAATTTAATTCCTCCTAAAATGAAACTGGGGTTTAACCCTAATCAAGAATTTAATTCTTTTACATATCTGGGAATTTAATTCCTTTAAAAAGAAATTACGGTTTTGCCCTAAATAAGAATTTAATTCTTTCACAATAGGAATTTAATTCCTCCAAAACAAAATTAGGGTTTAACCCTACAGAGAATTCAATTCTTAAAAGATCTCTGTTCATGAAAAGAACTAGGGTCACGTGCCCCCACGTGACCCTTGAAAAGATCCCCTGCAAAGAGCTTTGAGGCAATGCCTCACGTGCTCCCACGTGACTCCCAAAATGCAGAAAGAAAAAGAAAAGGAAATGAAAGCTTTGGGCGCTCTCACGTGTCCCCACGTGACCCCTCAGCAAATGCTTTAACAATTGGTGCACATATCCCCATCACGTGCCAACACGTGATGCTCTAAAATAAAAATAAAAGTGTTTAACACTTGTTCACAGATTTGAGGATAAACCAAAAGGAGATCTGGCTCCACATTTAGGGCGCCCTCACGTGTCCCCACGTGACCCCTAACGAATCACTTTAATATCGAATGGATGGATGCCTCACGTGCCCCACGTGACCTCTGAAGCACAAGGAATAGAAAAGAGCTCTAGGGCGCTCTCACGTGTCATCACGTGACCCCCTAGTGAGCATTATAACGCACAGGGCATGGGCTTTCATCACGTGCTCACACGTGATGGCCGTTGGAACTAAAGTATTAAACACTTACCTGCAGAATAAAATAAGGGGTATCAGGGCGCTCTCACGTGTCCACACGTGACCCTTCTCTCCTTAGTGTTTAACACTAATCTGAAGACTTTGTCCTCAGTGTTTAACACTGATTTTCTTAATGTTTAACACTAATTTGGAAAACTCTATTTGTAGTGTTTAACACTGATTTTCTTAGTGATTAACACTAATTTGAAAACTCTGTTCCCGGTGTTTAACACTGATTTGCTTCGGTGTTTAACACTGATTTGCTTTAGTGTTTAACACTAATTTGAAAGCCCCATTGCTAGTGTTTAACACTGATTATCTTTTAGTGTTAAACACTAACTTGCTAATCTTAATCCCAGTGTTCAACACTGTCGGTCTTTAGTGTTTAACACTAGCTTTAGTCCAATTGGCTAAGTTTCTAGAGGCAAATCCTCTCCTTCAATGAGCCAACAGAGGGCCAATATTTCAAGCATAATTGGACTTGGCCCAAACTGGCCATAAGTCCTCAAATCATCTTGAACTGAGCACATCTGCTCTTTCAACCAACTCATTGGTTCAAGTGTACATCTCTGAACTCCTCTGATATTTGTCATTGTAATCCTTCAACGTCTTCAGAGAGGTGACGGGTCCCGACAACCACACATCAACACGGACTGTGGGGTCCTTAAACTCATGGACTTATGCGTCCTTAAACCAAGATACGGACTGTGGGGTCCTTAAACCCGCGGACTTATGCGTCTTTAAACTAACGGACTAATACGTCCTTAAACACACCCATATGGACTGTGGGGTCCTTAAATCCATGGACTTATGCGTCCTTAAACTACCAATGGACCGCAATGTCCTTAAACTACCAATGGACCACTATGTCCCTAAACTGGAACATGGACCGCCATGTCCCTAAACTGGAGATGGACCACCATGTCCCTAAACTGGAACAATAGAGCCCCAAATGCTTTTTTGTCGGATCTAAACGATCCCGTTTAAGTTGATCTTAGCCTCAAATACGGCTAACGTATCCTTAAACCTTCAAACAGACTTTAGTCCCAAATTGAACTATAGATCCCTCAATCGACTTTTGTTCAAGGGTACATCTCTGAACTCCTCTGACACCTGTCGTTGTAATTCTTCAACGTCGTCAGAGAGGTGACGGGTCCCGACGGCCATACATTAAACAAGGACCACCATGTCCCTAAACTGGAACAACATAGCCCAAACGCTCTTTTGTCGGATCTAAACGATCCCGTTAAGTTGATCTTAGTCTCACATTAGACTAACGTATCCTTAACAAACGTTTGAGTTGATCTTAGCCTCAAATACGACAAACGTATTCTCAAACCAAAACCACAAACCCAAATCTAAGTAAACACGGATTTGGACTAATCCACGTCCTACGGGCGACGACATAAATTAGTCTCCGTATACAATCCACGGGCAACCAAACAAAAAACAAACACCCATGACACGAAGTGACCAGCTGGAGAAGGAGAAAGTTGTTACCGTGATGCGGTAGCGTAATTAACTGCAGGGGCTTGCGCCTGCAGGGAAGAGCGTCCCCACAATCAAAAACCCCTCAAACGAGGGGGAATCTGACGAAGTCTGCTACATCGGACGCATCCGTTTAAACCTTCGATACATGGTGTCACAAATCAACTTGGCATCTTCGGAGAGGTAGACGGATAGCACCAATTAGCATCTGCCCCGAGTCTCAGGCGAGACAGTCCGTCTTGGCCGTCATTCGGAGGGGAACACATATCAGCGATGAACATAAATAACCCAAGGCCAAACATGCATCACGTGTTAAACACGTGGGCGCTTATATGCAAAGCATATAAGCGCTGAAAAAACAACTAACTAAGGGCCAAACTGGCCTCACGTGTTAAACATGTGGGCGCTCATATGCAAAGTATATGAGCGCTGAATAAAATAAACCTAAAGGCCAAACTGGCAACACGTGAGCGCTCATATGCAAAACATAAAAACGCTGAAAAACAAATTACCAAAGGCCAAACAGGCTAAACACGTGAGCGCATATAAGCGCTGGAAGCGGATAATAACTAAGGGCCAAACCGGCCTCACGTGTTAAACACATGGGCGCTCATATGCAAAGCATATGAGCGCTGAACATAAATAACCAAAGGCCAAATAGGCCTCACGTGTTAAACACGTGAGTACTTATATGTAAAGCATATGAGCGCTGAAAATGAACAAGCTAAAACCCACACTAGGGATCACGTGTTAAACACGTGAGTTCTCTTGCCGCATTCTTTGGCAGCGATCACATGCAAAGCATGTGAGCACCCCAATTTAAAATGTTATAATCTAATAGAATTAAATTTTATGTAACAGAATTAAATTTTATTTGGGAAATATTTTTCCTGATCTTTCTAATATGGAAAGATCTTTCTCTAACAGAGAATTTTGGATTTAAAATCCAATGGTGATAAAATATCACTAATTAAACTATCTGATAGAATAAAATTCTATGTAACAGAATTAAATTCTATTTGGGAAATATTTTCCCTGATCTTTCTAATACAGAAAGATCTTTCTCTAACAGAAAATCTTAGATTTAAAATCCAATTGTGATAAAATATCACCAATTAAACCATTTGATAGAATTAAATTTTATGTGGGAAATATTTCCCTGATTTTTCTCAAACTAGAAAGAACTTCTCTGTTAAACAGAAAACTCTTGGATCAAAGATCCAACGGTGATTATAAAATCAGCTATTGAACATCTGATAGAATAAAATTTTATCTTAGGAAAATATTTTCCTAATCTTGTTAAACTAACAAGATATCCATATGATAGAATTAAATTCTATATTAGAAAAATATCTTCCCAATCTTATTAAACTAACAAGATATCCATATGATAGAATAAAATTCTAATCTTGTTAAACTAACAGGATATTCATATGATAGAATAAAATTCTATCTTAGGAAAATATTTTCTAAATCTTGTTAAACAAACAAGAAATCTTCTCTGTTAAACAGAGAGCCTTTGGATTAAAAATCCAACGGTGAATAAAATTCACCGATTGATCTAAAAGATCATTTTGTTGATCATGAAATCAATCATGATCTTTCAATGAGAGATTTTCTCAACAAATTGATTTTTCTCTTTTCCTATAAATATGAGCAAAGAGATTAATCAAGGGGGGAGAGGAGGAGGGAAAAAAAGGAGTGGAGACCCCCCATAAGCTTCTGTAAAAATACAGAATGCTCTCAAAATAACAGAGAATTTAATTCTCTCAAAGAAAAAGATCCCCCTCCTAAAAACCCTCGGTAAAGAAAAAAAAGAGATCAAAATATCTCCTTTACGTAACATACCATATCTAAGGGTTTAACCCTTCTCAAAGAACTTAGTTCTTTCTCTAGATCTGAGATCCACAAGACAAGTCTCCTACAAGTTGAAAATTTAATTCTCATCGGGAAGATCTTGTTCTTGAGAATTAAAGATTCATGGAAGAACAGAGAAGAAGATGGAGTCCATAATACTCCAGGAACTTAGTTCCGTCAAATCAAAAACTTATTTCTTTAAAAATCTGAACCAAGATCCTCAAAATAGTGATATTGATGGTCGTTAATGATCAAAATATCATTAATAAATGTCTAACCTCTTTTGAAAGCATGAACATGAAAACATGGAGTTCATAATACTCTAGAAACTTAGTTCCCTCATAAAACAAGAACTTAGTTCTTAAAGAACCTGATCCCAGACCTTCAAAATAGTGAATTTAGTGATCGTTAATGGTCAAATTACTACCAACAGAGATTTAAGTTCTCTAAAAATACAAACAGAGATTAAATCTTCAAAAGAATTCAGCGCCTTACGTGAAACACACGTGAGCACCAGAAAACAGAAAAGTTTAGTGCTTAGTACTATTGGAGCGCCTCACGTGAAAAGCACGTGAGCACCTGCGGATAAAAGCTCAGCGCTTCACGTGTAACACACGTGGGTGCCCAAAACAGAAGGCCGGCGTTTCGCGTGAAATACACGTGAGCGCTGAGTAAAGTGCTTAGCACTTCATATGCAGTCAAAATGGCTGAGTGCTTATCACTGATTGGGCAGCGCCCAGCGCCTCACGTGAAATACACGTAAGCGCCACAAAATATTAGCGCTTAGTACTATTATAGCGCCTCACATGATATACACGTGAGTGCTATATGCAACCAAGTGCTTAGCATTGCTGGGTGTTACAGAAACCCAATCTTAGCACAAATTGGCTAAGTTTCCTGAAGTTAAACTTGTTTGATTTTAAATCAAGCGAGCCCATATGCTCGTGATTTCCAAACTGATCTTAGTCTCAAATTTGACTAATGATCTCTCATTGATGATATCCAAAATGATATACATCCCATCTTTCCTAAGGTAATTTTAGTCTCAAATATGACTAACGATTCTTAGGTCCACTACAACCCCTTTTCCCCTCAAATACGAGATTTGGTTCAAGGGTACATCTCTCCACACCTCTGATATATGTCCTTGTAATTTCTCAATGTCTTCAGAGAGGCGGCGGGTCCCAACAACCAATAACTGTTTTCTCATCCCAGCTTGATATAAAATTGCGTCAAGATAGGGAATGATATATCCTATATTGATGCACTTCTGAATTGACGTGCACACCTCAAATTGGATCGCACCCCAAATTGGGCGCATTCCATGTCACCATCGTTCACTCCGCCACGTAACAAATACACGTGCACGCAAGATGGACATTAGACCAAAATGTCCTTAAACTAATCTTCACCCCCAAACACGGCGATATTGGACCGAAATGTCCTTAAACTAACATTCGTCCCAAATAGGGAATGTTGGACCACGACGTCCTTAAACTAATATGTTTTCCCTGCGAACCGTCTCCATAATGACTACCGTATGCTATCCATGGGCTATTCATATATAATCTAATAATCAGTTGGACCCAAATGCTCATATGTTTTAAGTTGATCTTAATCTCAAATCAGATTAACGGTCCTTAAATAAATTCAAGCCCAAATCTAAAATATACGGATTTTGACTAATCCGCGCCCTAAGGGCGACGACGCAAACTAGTCTCCGTATACAATCTACGAGCAACCAAAACAAACAAAAACACACACGACGCAAAGCGAACTTCCAGAGCAAGAGAAAGTGGTTATCGTGATGCTGTAACGTAATTAACTGCAGGGGCTTGCGCCTGCAGAGAAGAGCGTCCCCACAATAAAAAAACCCTCATAAAATGAGGGGGATCTGATATAAGGTTCCATAAATCAACTTGGCATCTTCGGGGAGGTGGACGGATAAATCCAAATAGTATCTGCCCCCAGAATTCAGGCCAGACGTCCTAACGTCTCGGTCCGGTTTCCGGCGGTGAACAGGTTATGGCACGACCGGTGGAATCTTTTCCTCTTTCCTCTCCACACTTCGCTTGTCGTGTTTCGCGAACGAAATCGCGGTTCGCTATGGTTGCCCTTAGATTCGAGGTGCTGAAATTTTGTGTCTTTCTCCTGTACTAGAAGAAGAAAAAATCGATGGCTTCCAACTACACCTCTTGCAATAGCAACTCTCGCTCAACCCAAACTAGAGGAGTGACCTAAGGGCCCAACGCGGCCTCTATCTTTTCAATACCGGTAGGGCAGGTTACGCAAGCAATTACTGGACTATTCTTCGGGACCATACTCCCACCAGTGAGTTTCGGTGCCTCAGCGCCGCAAGAAGAAGCTCCCAAGAGGTCGGTCTTTAATCGACTAGCGACCAAAACGGCCCATCTCAACGTGTCGTCCAAAGCTGACGTCTCTGTCTTCAACTGGTTAAGCCAAAACCCAAATGGGCCGCAAAGAGGCTCGTGATACCTGAAAGGGCCGCCCTAAAAAGGATAGCCCACCGAACTCCTGCTACGGGAGAAACTGTCAAAGGCGCTTCCCCCATCAGAAGATCGGTCTTTGAAAGATTGGTCGTTCGTCCTCAAACACTGCCAAGGATGTCAGTCTTCAACAGGTTAACACCAACAGTAGCCCCTCACCAAAGCCGGGGGCACAACGAAGCCGCTTCCAAAACCGAGACAGTCCCTTCTACAAAACACGCTCGACGTCGCCATTGGCGCCGAGTGAGGAAAGCTGGGGGCAACTCCCCCTCTGGACTCATCCCACCAGCTTTAATGGTTGAAGTTGACGCTGTTGTTCTAACCGGGAACAACTTTGATTTGCTCAGGAAGGTGCGCAAAAACTCTCTAACCACGGTGCTAAAGAAATCGCCCCCGCTTGCAGAAGCCACAGTGCATGCAAAAATGGAGCAGCCTTATCAGTGGCTCTCCTCCTAAATTCACAGGGTTTGGCGGAAAGTCCAGGACTCTGTGATCAACAAAGACTACCCTCGTCGACCAAATAAATCGAAGGCTCGGCAAGAGAAAGACCATCCTTCTGTCATACAGCGAGGGACATCTTCTACACAGGCGCCTGTTACAACGGCTCCTTCAACTTCGACCTCCCACAAAAGGATGAGGCCGGAGAAAATACCACAGCCGGCGGCGAATTCCAAAGGCGATGGACCCAAACGCCCTAAGTCTGGGGGCATGATCGTACATACGGTCCACATGACTTCTGGGAAAGAAGAAAGCCGTACTTCCGTATGACACTGACCGTAAACTCGGTCGCTGACAAAAGCTCATATGCAACAGTACTAGTATCCGGCCAATCGTTCAAGCATCTGGTCAATGAAAGGTAGCGGAAAGTGGTCCTTCCGCGTTGCGGCGTTGAGTTTTCTGTAATCGATGCATACTCGCCACCCAGTCTGGGTGCGAGTAGGGATTAACTCGTTCGCCTCATTGGTTATGACCGTTATGCCTGATTTCTTGGGGACAACGTGAATGGGGCTCACCCACTGGCTATCAGAGATAGAGTAAATGATACCACTATCCAGACACTTTACGATTTCCTTTTTTACAGCCTCCTTCATGACTGGGTTGAGTCGCCTTTGTGGATCCCTGGCTGGTTTGGCATCATCCATCAGATGAATGTGATGTTCAACGATCAGGGGACTAATCCCCTTGATGTACGCCATGGACCAGCAAAAAGCTTGCCTATTGCTGTGCAAGACCGCAAGAAGGGCTTTCTCTTGCTCTGGAGCTAGAGAAGCCGAGATGATAACAGGGAGGGTCTCGTTCTCACCCAAGTAAGCGTACTTAAGGTGAGACGGCAAAGGCTTGAGTTCGAGCGTTGGAGGTGAAACGATTGAAGGCAAGATTGGTGAAAAGGTCTCGAACTCAAAGGATTCCAGCAGAGGTTCAAATCGAGTGTAAGCGACCGAGTCGGATGGTTCAGGTAACTCATCCGGAAATTCGAAGGATTCAAACTCGGGTGGTGAGTGTCTAAGATTGTTCGAGAAAGTGAAACACTCGTAGTCATTGTTGGGCGCAGAAACAGCAGCAGGTTCGAAGAGGAACGCACTAGTGGCGTTAAGGCTGTCGTGATCGAACAAAAACTCCTCGAATTCACACTCTTCCGGGGTGATCTCCTGGATTGAGAAAACGTCTAGTATATGAGCATTAGGTTCGGAGGGCTGATTCCCCAACCTAAAAATGTTGAGTTCAATTGTCATGTTTCCAAAAGATAGGTTCATCGAACCATTTCGACAATTGATCACAGCATTTGAGGTTGCAAGGAATGGGCGACCGAGTATCATCAGAATTTGATTCCGTGGGTTAGCTACAGGCTGTGTGTCTAAAACAATGAAGTCAACAGGGAATATGAAGTCCCTAACCTTGATTAACACATCCTCTAGCTCACCCCTAGGATGGGTAATTGATCGGTCGGCCATTTGGAGAGTGCAGTGTGTGGGTTTTAGCTTTCCTACACCTAGTTGCTCATATACTGAGTACGGAAGCAGGTTAACACTGACACCAAGATCTAATAGTGCGCGGTTGATGTTCTTATCCCCAATGGTGATAGAAATCGTAGGACAGCCATGGTCCTTCTGTTTTTGAGGTAAATATTGGGTAAGAGCATCACTCACAACACTAGCCAAGAAAACTTTCTTGGGTACCTGAGATTTCCTCTTTTTCGTGCACAAGTCCTTTAAGATTTTCGCGTAGGACGGGACTTGTTGGATAGCATCTAAAAGGGGAATGTTGATGTTAACCTGCTTAAACAACTCCAGAATCTTCTCCATTTGTGGATTTTGTTTATTGGACCTCAACCGGTTTAGAAATGGAACGTTTTAAAAATTGGTTGAGTCCAATGCTTGTGGAGGAGATTGTGGAGTTGGAACGGATCCCAGAGCTGGTGTTTTCGTGGAGTGAGAAGTGGGTCCGTTCAGAGCAGAAGAAGAAGAAGAAGAGCCTTTTGAAGAATGAAGAATAGGCTCAGAAGATGAGGAAGGAGAAGAAGAAGAAGAAGCGGCCGGGGTGTCATCGTTGATCCGTGTGCCAATATTGTTTTGTAGCATCCTTCCCGATCTTAATGTAGTCACGACACTCACATTATGGCTCTGTTGTTCAAGAGCAACATGTACATTATGTGGGTGACCGGGATTTGGGAGTGGTTGAGATGGAAGCTTCCCCTTTTCTCGCTCACTTAACGCCGCATTCAGCTGTGCAATCTGGGCTTCGATGGTCTTGATGCTTTGCCCGTGTGCAGCAGTGTGTTGCACCAAAGACTGAATAGACGACTGGATGTTAGTGGTGGATTGTGTCGATTGTTTAACGAACGCCTCCAGACTTCGTTCTAGCGAGGAAACCTTATCGTTATTTGACGGAACAAAGTTGTTTTGCGGAAAAGAATTGTTGGGTGCAAAGTTGTTCGTCTGATTTTGAAAAGGTTGGGGTTGGAAGGGCTGCTGAAACTGATGTTGAGTTTGTTGTTGCGCTTGTTGTTGCGGAGGAGGGGGCCTCTGGAAATTGTTGCCTTGGAATTGATGCTGATTCTGATTCCAGGCGAAATTGGGGTGGTTCCTCCAACCGGGATTGTAGGTGGAAGAGTATGGATCATTTCTCGGTCTTTGCTGAAATGCAGCATTAACCTGATCCTGTCCTTGAGATGGTTGGTTGTAAGTACACTCTTCGGTTAAGTGAGAAGGATCGGAATAACAAGCACAAATGGTACGAAGGGTAAGAACATGGGCAGGAGCAGGAGATGAAAATTTGCTCTCTATCGCTTCAAGTTTTCTCATTATTGCAGCCATTTCAGCTTTCATCGCAATAGAGACATCAAGTTGGTGAATTCCTACCCTAGACTGACCAGTAGAAGTGGAGGAAAAAGAAGAAGTTGGTCTGGTGCTCTCCCATTGAAGCGTTTGTTCCGCAATGTCGTCGAAGAATTTCCACGCTTCCTCGTCAGATTTCGATAGGAAGTAGCCCTGACAAATGGTTTCCAACAACTGCTTGGTTGCTGGGTTCAGGCCCTCGTATAAGATTTGGCAAAGTTGCTATTTCTCAATACCGTGGTGAGGGCACTGAACAAGAAGGTCTTTATACCGGTCAAAGCACTTCCAAAAGGGTTCAGTAGGAAGCTGAGAGAATCGATTGATTTCGTTACGGATCCTTGTGGTTTTATGATTCAGATAGAATTTCTTGAGAAACGCTTTCACAAACTCTTCCCAACTGGTTATGGAGTGGGAAGCAGTGCTATACAACGACTTTTCAGCAAGATCGCACAAAGTGAACGGAATGACCCGTAGCCGTATAGCATCGTCCGACAGTTGGGTCGTTTTCATCATGGCACAAACATTTTGAAACTTGTTGATGAAGATATAGGCATCTTCAGATTCAAGCCCATGAAATTTCGGAAGCATGTTAATGAAGTGGGGCTTAATTTCAAAATTATCCCCATTGGCCGGTGGAAGGGAAAGACAGGTGGGGAGTGCAGAACGGGTGGGATATAAACGATCCTGGAGCGCGATTCGCTGTGGCGCTACAACAGGCGGTGGTGGTGGGTTATTCGCATCCATAGGAGGTGGAATCAATCCCGGAGGAGTCAAAGAGATGTTTGGATTAAATCCTGACATCGCAGAAGAAGAGGTTGGTGATGGTGAAGGTGAGGATGTATGAGCAGAATTCCGGTCAACGTCGGAGTTGGCCGACAAAGGTAAGGGTGAAAGAGGCGTGGACGGAGTTTCGACGTCTGAGTCGATCGCGTAGTCGGTAGCGACTAACGTAACGCGGACTAGGCGGGCGCTAGTGTCCCGAGTCCAAGCGGAGATACACTAAACAAGTTTAGTATAATCAAAGCGGAGAAGGTAAGGGTAAGAAAACGTCAATGGAGAAATACGATGGGTGGTGGGTGAAAAAATGGGATTTTGGCGACAAAGGGCAAGTTTTTATAAAAGTTTTTGGTTTTTTGTGTTTTTTTTCTTTTTAGAAAGAGATTTACAGAAATATGTATGGACTTACGGCTTCAAACAATCACAGATAAAATATGCACAATCACACCTAGATCTAGGGTCACCTAGGTCAGCTAGACAGCTCCTAACTGTTCTAAAGGGCTAGAAATAGGACCTCAAACCGCCTCTTCTCCGCCAATTGCGGCCAGGTAAGTGCCAGGTAAGTGGGAGGCTCTCCACTACGTAAGTAGTGGTCCTAATTAAGTAACCACTTGCCTTGGACACACTTGCCTAGAGACCGCAAAGTCAGGTAGGATAAACGGCCGATGCCTGTAACTAGTCCTCTGTCCTATTGAGCGCGAAGTCCTTAGGGCTGAGTCTAGTATTTTTTTAATTAAACAATGATCAATGCATATGCTTTTTGTGATTTCTGGGGTCCTGGGAAGGGTGATGAAATCCCCACCCAATCTGGATTGGTTTCAAGCCCCTTAAAGTCCGTATTAATATATGCAAAGCAGTAACAATTAACTGCAATCAATTTTTATTTTTTTAGCGCGGCGCAAAGAATCCTGCACAAAAACAATTTATTGGAAGGGGGAGGAGAATTTGTGCAAAGAATGCTGCAGAAAACATAGTTCAGAGGAGTTGGGAAGAAGGAAGGAACACTCACAGGAATCGACGGCCACAAATGGCCGCGGTTCCGCGGCAAAAGAGCTCTTATGCCGCGGTTCCACGGCAATTAAGTGTAATTGGCCCTTCAAATTTCTGTAATGTGCTGCCTTGGGTGTCCTCTTCTTTTCTGGAGCTCCTGAATATTGATTTGCTCACTGGATCTGCTCCAGAATTTTACAGTAGACCGTCGGCTCCGTCTTGATCCGTCGCGGTGTAGCCGCGAGATATGGGTCTAACTTCCCACGTCTTTGGCACTGAACTCGACCTTCTTTTTATCCTGCACACTTGCACAAAAGCTAATAAAAAATAACAAGATGATTTTTACAATGTATATATATATATATATATATATATATTTGTTTTGTTTTTCGGTTATATTCACAAATTAACCCGAAATTACACAAAGAAATAAACTACCGTCTCCCCGGCAACGGCGCCATTTGATTGGTAGAGTTTTTGCGTGCTTAGTTAATTACCGCAATCAAGACGGTTTCGCTTGTAGCTAGCCGGTTGAGTATGGGTCGTCCGCAGGGAGATGTGAATCTTTTTCTATATGCTTTAACGAGTTAAGTCCAAATGTCCAGATTTGTTTGAGATTAACTATGTGCTAAAATGTTATATAAAGAGAGCTTGTTAGGGTTAGGATTAGGTTAGTTTGAGTTAGGAGCCGCTCACTTCTTTCGTTGCCACTTTTAATATCGGTATTACGGTAATCGGCAACAACGGGGATTAGCACGACTAGGAAGGAACTTGCGAGTATAAGCTAGGCTTTCCAACGCTTAAGTTCTTCCTTTTGGTGCTTATCTGTCCGTTCTTGGCTCTTAGCCTTAACCTCCGGTTAATTCAACCACAACCGGTCTCACTAAAGAATCACCGCTATCATGTAGGATAGGGTGCCGTAGGGAGCGGATAGTGGTTTAATTAACGGGAGTACGAATTAAGATGTTGGGCAAGGAAAGAGTGAAAGAGATTTCCTTCTCTCAAACTTTCCTTATCCTACCCTAACAAGTAAGAAAACTACTCACCCATTACAAGAAAAAGGAAAATAAAACAAAAGGTGGAAGATAGAAAGAAAGAGGTTAGAAGATTACAACTAGCTATTTGAGACCTCACCTTGGCAAGGATCAAGCTTAAGCATCATTGTTGTTAAGGATAAAGTAAAATGGAAGAAGAAAGAAAGAAACAACAAATAACAACAACTAGATTAGCAAATGAAAAATACAAGCAATTATAATTAACAACATAACAAGACAAGTATGATAACAAAAAGAACTCTTTTATTCATCACTTCACTCATAAAAGCTCACTACAAGATTTTAATGGAGAAAAGATGATAAGAGGAAGAAGAACAACAAAGTATATCTAAAATTTTACACAAGAATAAGCACCATTGGCTTGGAAAGTTCTGGACTATTTATAGGCAGGAAACAGAAACTCTAGGGCAACTTTCAGGCACTACATGAAGTTACAAAACTGCCCCCAGAAGATGACCCTCTGCCGAGTCAGCATGGCCGCGGTTCCGCGGCCTAAGCGTGCTTATGCCGCAGAACCGCGGCCATAATAGGGAGTTGGGCCATCAAATTTGGTGATTTTCCCTGGTTTGCAGTACTCTTCAGTGTGGTATATGTTGTTTCTCATAAGCTCTTCACATTTCTTCCAGAATTTCAGTAGATTAAAAGGTGATGTGATGTGGATCTTTTGCCATGATTTTTCTTGAGCTCCGCGTAGATATGTTGGATCTTGTGTTGACATTGAGCTTTGTGCATGAAAATGACATTGATTTTCCATTTTGTCCCTTAAACTGGTGTGCGGCAACATACGGATAGAGAGCGGAGGCCCGTGCTTTATCTGTGGTTGGCAGTAATCCGGAATTTGTCGTGCTTTTCCATGAATTTCACTGTTTAGAGCTGAGAACCTGTATCCTGCAATTAACTAGCAAGCACGGCTCAAGAGTACCTACCGATAAGCAATGTGATAAAAATTGGGCGGTATAAAAATGCAAAAATCTGATATGAACACCTATCCCTGGAAGAAAGGCTAGGACACGTTTACTCGTTTCCCCGCGATAAGATAAGGAGACTATTTGAGTTGGCAATGCATAATAAACTCATCGCATTGCCAGACCCACAACGTCCACCGCAACCCGGCGACGTCAACAACCCTAACTACTGCTCCTATCACAGAATGGTGAGCCACCCAATTGAGGATTGCTACGTCTTTAAGAATTGGGTCGAGGACCAGTATCAACAGGGGAAGTTCGCGCTGTCTGAGAACTGGAGGGTGAACCCACCACAGAAGCACACTCCCAAAAAAGTGGATACGTCGGGGGCATCATGCTCACTCGTGGAAGAAACTCCATGGGAACTCGTTCTTTCAGCTAAAACCAAAAGGATGCAGATGGATTTACAGGCATGTCCAGCAGTCAGGTGGAAAAGCCCACTTGAACCCGAAATCATCGAAGGGATGCTGAAACCGCGTCCCGTATCGAAGATTGTTGACAAAGGGCAAAATTCCCAGGTCAAGCCTTCAAAGTCTTCAAAGAAAAAGAAGAAGACCAAGAAGCCTGTGCAGCCTGCCGAGTACGACGGAAAGCGCACAGACCTACAAAAGTACATTGACGCGCTACAACCAGAAGGCGTGGAAACCAGTCACGCTCGAAGAATTCCTCAAGCATATTCTTGAAGACGAAGAAAGTGACAACGATGAGGAAAATGAATTATCAGAAGAAGCCGGGGACAGTGTAGCAAGTTGCCACATGGTCTCCCATTCGTTGTTAAATGACGAAGAAACTCCCTCAGCGTCAGAAAACAACGCAGAGGAACTGGGGGCAGAATCGGCGCTAAAATACCCGGAACTGCCAGAAGACTCGATCGATAGGCTGTTACACGAAGCCTTTCGAAAAAGCAAAGCTGACCGAGAACGTGAAACAGCCATATACGAAAAGGCTAAGCGTCAGCGTCAGGATGAAGAAGCCGCGGCAAGGAGGAGTCGTAAAGTATTCCAACCAAACCAAAGCATGCCTGTGACAAATAAGAGCAGGATCAAGGCAGGGAAGCGGTTCTCCAAAGCCTTATCAATGGGAATGAAGCTGCCACCTCTAGTAGGAAACACTCCCGAAGTCATATGCCTCGATAGAGAGAATTCATATCCAAATTACTGCATATATCATCGGAGGGTTACCCACCCCACCGAGGAATGCAGTGCCTTCAAGAAGTGGTGGCAACGATACGTTGCCCATCAAAAATACTTCAAGAGGATGAAGCGCGAAGCTCGTCGACAGCAAAAGAGTGCGACAGATGCGCGTGAAAAAACGACTGGCAACTGTCATATGGTTGATACCAGTCCGGAAAAGGAAAAACCCCAAGTTCTTATTTTCAGGAGCGATTCTGAAGATGAAATACCCCTCAGCCCTCTCTTCAAAGACTCCGCCTCCGAAAAAGAAGAGGAGGAGAGGAACTGCAAGAATATTCAGCTGCGTAACCGCACGCTGCCTGAGAAGAATCTCGGACCTGCAAACAAAGGTTCGAGCAAAAAGACAAAGGGAAAGAAAAAATCCCCGAGGAAATTGCCCTCGACGTTGGAGTTGTCAAAGAGCTCGCAGTGAGGGACCAGCCTAAGAAAAATAAGGTGGATTACAATGTTCTGGCACATTTGAGGAAAATACCCTCACAACTGAGCATATTGGATACTCTCCTCTTGTCCAAAGAAGCACGAGAGTCTCTGATCAAGGCATTACAAGAGCCCGATCAGTTCCAAGCTTTCCTCGCAGAAGAGAAGATGAAGGATGAGCTGGCGGAGGTTCACACAGCTGAGATTACATTCAGCGATGAAGATCTCCTCTTGGTACGTGTGAGCATAACCATCCATTATACGTCACTGGGTACTGCCATGACATTAAGATAGGGAAAATCCTTGTCGACAACGGATCCTCCGTCAACCTTCTCAACGTGAAAGTGCTAAAGGAGATTTGCATGAACGTTCAGCACTTAGCCCAAGACAAAATTATCATCTCTGGGTTCGACTCACAGTCGTCACGGATGCTCGGGTCCGTAATACTAACGCTGCGCTTCGGGTTGTTTGTCACTGACATCAAATTTCATGTCATTGACGCCAAGACTTACTATAACGCTTTGCTCGGCAGGTCCTGGCTGCATGAGTACAACGTCATCCCTTCTACACAACATCAGTGTATGAAATATTTCAAGGATGTTTTGGAATGCACCGTCACGGGAGAGCTGAATCCGTTCTCCATAAACGAGGTCCGGAAATATGAAGACGTGAAGTACTTCCTACAAGACTTCGAAGATACAGAAAGGTGTCATAGGCCAGAGGATAAGCATAAGTTTGTCGCTACTATCCCAATTTTTGGGAGCAATTCCGAGGAAGAAATAATCTACTCGGGGCAACCCCAGAAAGAAAATAATAGGCCCGGACCAGTTACCCTTATTTTGGTCTTTGACAGCGACTCCGAGGACGAGGCCAACGCTGTGTTCTCCATCCGCCCGTCAGTGCAAACCCTCGTCAGAGCAGATCAGAGTCTACAAATCACAATGGCTCCGCTTCAGCATTAAAAGGAACTTGATGTGATCGATACATATAACGTACAAGGACTACAGGCTTTCTACGTCCTTTCCAGACGAAGAGGCGAAAAGGCGATTCTCTTCTACCAATCGACGGAGACCAAAGTAGAAAAAGAAGTCTGGCATGATACCGATTTTGCGCTCGACAGGTTTCAACCGATCCGTCTGCCAAGATACTATGTGGAGGGATTGAAAAGGTTGTTAAGATGCCAAGGTGTACCCCTCGAACAAACTGTTCGACAAACCCAATTCTACAAAAAGATTTGGGATATTCCCGGGACTCAGCGAAAGATGCCCAACAGAAAGATGGAAAAAACCAGGCTCGGATACGTTCGGTCCAAGAAATGGGAGCAGTTCCACAACTGCCGCATCATAAACAGCTCCAGTAAAGAAGAAAACAATCTTCCAAATGGCCGTGACGTTGAAACGGGGCGAAATCCCGCTCTAAGAACGTTAAGTCCGTCACTCAAAGAACAAATAGATAAGCTAATAAAAAAAAGCTTGTCAAAGGAGTCGAGAAAATCACAGCCGCGAAATGGCCATTTACGAAAAGGCCAGGACGCAGCACCTCAGTCAGCAATCTGCGGAGAAAGAAGACTACAATGCCCTTATCCCCAGCCCACTGTATGTCCTCGCAAAAAGTAAAAGTCCCGAAATAGAGGCAAAAAAGGACAAAGAGCGCAAACAACGTTCGCAAACGACAAGGCAGATCTAAGAAGCCGCGCTATAAAAAAACTCGGTTGGAACCCGTCCTTTATAAAGAAGAGGGGTCGGAAATATTCTTTCCCCCAAGACAAGACGAGGAAAATATTCAACCACGTCATGAAGCACCAAATGATGACGCTTCCGGAGTCTCAGCATCCCGAACAAATAAACGAGGTCCATCACCCAGATTATTGCTCTTACCACCGAGCCATAGGTCATCCCCCTGAAGACTGCTTCACCTTCAAAGACTGGGTCGAAGACCGGTATCAATAAGGCAGGTTCACTTTATCCGACAGCTAGAGGGTAACTCCACCGCAAAAGCATGAGCCAAAGAGGACCTATACCGTGAGGACAGGACCAGCTCAACGTCAAGAATGGAAGTGAACTCGTACCTGCCATATGATAACACTCTCAAAGGTGGGAGGGCACGCGATGATAGATGACCTCTTCAGGTGCTTCGCAAATTAAGACAAGGACGGGGTGATCTCAGAGTTTCCTCCAGCACCAAAAGAGCTAGAAAAAGGGATACACACTACGGAGGACAACCTAAGAAAAATTGACTTAAGGACGGAAAATGAGCCGAGGCCAACGTTCGTCAGTGAGCTGCTATCTAAAAAACAGGTAGCCACGTTGAAAGATGTGCTCATGCAATATAAAGACTGCTTCGCATGGAACTATTCCGAAATGCCAGGTCTAGATCCAAAGGTGGCAGTACCTAAACTGGCCATATCGCCGGACATAAAGCCAGTCAAACAGGCGCTAAGAAGAATGCGGCTCGAACTTGATATGAGTATCAACGCTGAAGTCAAGAAACTAATCGATTCTAGCTTCATCCAAGAAGTTCAATATCCCGACTGGATTGCTAACATCGTTTCGGTGATGAAGAAAAATGGGACGGTGCGCATCTGCGTGGACTTTTGGGACCTCAACAAAGCTTGCCCGAAGGATGATTTTCGCAGTACCTGTTACCGAACTGATGATCGATAACACGTCTACCCATGATGTCTTCTTCTTCATGGATGGATCTTTAGGATACAACCAAATAAAAACGCATCCTGAAGTCCAAAAACATACCGCTTTCCGGACTCCACTGGGCATATTCTGCTATAAGGTGGTGCCTTTCGGTTTAAAGAACAGTGGCGCTACCTACCAGAGGGCCATGACGAAGATCATCGATGACCTCATCCATGAGATTGTCGAATGCTATATCGACGAACTTGTGGTGAAGAGCAAATCTTACGAGGAACATTGAGAACATCTAAACATAGTGTTCCAACGTCTTCGGAAGTATAATCTGAAAATGAATCCTCTAAAATGTGCATTTAGAGTCTCCTCAGGAAAATTCCTAGGATTCATCATACGTCACCGGGGTATCGAAATCGATCCCTCAAAGATCAAGGCGATTACGGAAATGCCCACGCCAAGAACTCTCAAACAGTTGCGATCTCTTCAAGGAAAGCTCGCGTATATCCGGCGGTTCATAGCCAACCTCTCCGGAAAATGCCATTCCTACAGTCATCTAATGAAGAAGGGGACCCCGTTCGTCTGGGATCAAAAGTGCCAAAATGCACTAGATGAAATCAAGCAATACCTTCAAAATCCGCCGGTATTGACCGCTCCGATTAAGGGAAACCCCTTATCCTATATACAACAACCCTTGAGGGTTCTCTAGGCGCGCTATAGGCATAATAGAACGATCAGGGAAAGGAGAGAGCTTTGTACTATTTGAGCCGAGTTCTCATGGGGGCAGTAAACAACTACTCCCCCATCGAAAAGCATTGCCTGGCACTGATTTTCGTGATAACGAAGCTCAGACATTACGTCTTGGCACATGAGGTCCATCTTATATCAAAAATGGATCCTCTCAAATATCTAATGTCAGGGGCTATATTAACAGGAATGCTTGCCAAATGGGCCCTCCTCCTGATGGAGTTCTAGATAACGTATCGACCTCTCAAAGCAGCGAAAAACCAGGCCATTACCGACTTTCTCGCCGAGCATCCGATACCAGCCGACTCCCTCTTAAATTGCGAGTTGCCGAATGAACATGCGTTCGACACAATCGAAGGAGAAAAGGAAGAAAATGATTCCCGATGCGAACTCTACTTCGATGGAGCATCTTCCATGAAGAGGCGAAAGCAAAACACCCCCATAATCAAAGTCGGGATGGGCCTTATCTTCATGACTCCACAAGGAGGGATAATGCATTACGCCTTTTCCTTAACAGAGCCTAGGACTAATAACGAAGCTGAATATGAAGCCTTGATAGCATGTCTCGAGATTGCTGTCGACATGAGAATCAAAGACCTCTTCATATATGGAGACTCCCAGCTGATCGTTAGCCAAGTAAATGGAGACTATCAGACATGCAAATTAGAGCTGATAAAGTATGGCGAAAGAGTGCAACAACTCTTAACACAAATCCCCTCCTACATCCTGGAGAGTATACCGCGTGCAGAAAACAGCAAGGCGGATGCGTTGGCCAAATTGGCTAAGGAATTAGCCGATGAAGACCTCGATGACGTAAAGATCATCGTGCAAAGTCACAGGATCCTTGAGCCGACAGAAATATCTTTGGGAGACTTAACTGTCACGGCCCGCTTCCCAGTAGATGAAAACGGTGACGTGGCAAGCCCGCGACGTATTTATTCCGAGAAGGTCATTTCTCGAAATAAATACGCTAAGCGTATATAAGCAACATAAACTAACAAGAATAAACAAAAGAATGAAATCCAACTGTGATTTATTACATTCATGATTCATAGTATACAAAATATCTGAATACAAGTTATTTAACATGATAAGCCTTAACAAGGAGGCATACATAAATAAGCTGAAATGAAATGAAAAACTGAATGAAACTATACGTCTGTTTATGATGCGAACTGGTTGTACTCCTTTTCGACCATTTCTATCTTCTCTGTCTCAATGTCACCTGACGAACATTCCAAGAATAGAAAGAAGTGGGTGAATTGTCCGTCAGCGAACTAACGCTCGGTAAGTCCCCAAGAAAGATGGGATGTGAATGTATATAAATGAATATGCAAGGTGACATATGATATAGTATGAATGGAAATAAAACATGAACAAGTATAACCTGGTAATGTTAATGACAACTATGTAAGCATGGCAATATAACATGAGCATAGTAAACAAGTATAGCATGAATATAAATCATGAACATATAAACAAGTATGGTAGCATGCATGGTAATGTGTATGTCAACTATATCAGCATGGCAAACAAGTATAATATGGCCGTGGAGTATAGGTATAGTGAACATGAAGTGAATGTAAGTGTCTTAACAGATATCTACTTGGGTATACTAATCTAACGTAAGTTCAAGGGTGAATGTCAACCAATCTCAAGAATGTTCTCGAACCCAACAGGCTGTAATCCAGGGGTAGGGAACCACGGGCCCGAATCAAATGTTAGTAACGGGACTTCAACCAAGTGTTGAAATATTACAAACTCAACAGGCTGTAATCTAGGAGCAAGGAAACACGGGCCCTCATGATAGCTTGTTTGTGTTAGTAGACATGGATTCATGATCTAGGGGGACTCTTGAGATTTTGTTGGATTCACGCATGAACTACCCCAACAACCCGTGTTTATTAGTTTATGGTTAATGTGATAAGTCTTGATCGAATCCATGAATACAAAAGGTGATGTATGATATCAAGTTTTCAAGATTGAGTTCATGTAGTCATGTCAAGTGCAAGTCATGCCAATTGTATTCATGGTTCGATGTCAAGTTGGTTCAAGTGTACATACTGGGTTCAGGTATTCATGATTGAGTCGTGTCATAATCAAGTCAATTCTAACATGTAATGATTTAATCATAAGTCATATAAATAAAAATAAATAAGCAATCATAGAACATGATATGAGATAAGTATACAAGTAACGTCCAAAACAATATTGTAAATAAGTGATATGTTCGACAAGTTAATCAAGTCATTTGAAATCAAAATATAAACGAAAACATAGCCTTAAGTTTTATGCACATGTGAGTTCCAGTCTCGCATAAATACGACTACCGGTTTGGGAGATATACATGTTTTCGTATCGCCGCGCAAAACAGATCAGAATCTGTTCAGCACCATCATATATTTTTAAAATGCAGTTTGAGTTAATTTCTATCGGGTTCCAGGTTACAAAAATTATTAGAAAATTGTAGTTCTTTCGATTTACTTATCCAAAACACTAAGATTCGCGCGATTTGGATTTTTGAAGCTCTGGTTGTAATCGTTTTAATATCAGCGTTTAAAACAGAAATTCAGATTTCTAGACAGCAACTATATTTTGTATTGCAAAGCCTATATCGGGCTGTTTCATGCATTTCTAAGTAATCTAATATATAGAAAATTATAGTTCTATTAATTTTTCATCTACACATCTAAAGTTTGTCACAAACGGACATCGGGTGTTCGAGTTATGTCCAATTTAAAAACAGTGTGCGAATCAGGACAGAATCTGTCCAGATTCGTCGCTTAATATTGTAACGCAGTTTGTATATTTTACGTAGGTTTCAGTAAAAATATAAAACAAAGAAAATCTAGATTATTCGATGTAGATATCCAAAATATCTTAGTTTTCTCAATTTGGACATCGGTATACCAAGTTTTGTGTCCTAAAAGTTGACCGATAACTGCAGTTTTCTGTTTTACGAACAGTGAATAAAAACGATATAATTCCTAAACCGTTAAGTGATTCGATCTAAAATTTTTACAGCGTGTACACAAAAATATATTCTATCCAATATAAATTTCTTGAAATTTTCAGAAGTAAAAATTAATTTCTAAAATTATTTTAAAAGTAAAGGTATTGATATGACATATGTGAGAATGAGGAAACCATGATATTTATTCATAACTTCATTTTTTTAACAAAATTTAAATAAAGTAATTTAAAATACAACAAGAAACAATGCAATCCTAATTGGTCACTATGAAATCTTAACATATGGATTGAGAGTAATGAAAAAGACTTTACAAATTATATATGTGTATGTTTGTGTGTGTTCATTATTTATATATGTATTAATTATTTAGGGACTATGATATGATAAGGGAAATTTTTCATAGCAATATGAAAAGAGAAAGATAGAGAGAAGGAGATGGAAAGAGGGAAAGAGAGAAGGGACTTACATACATAAGCCGGTATTGTCACCGGACTTGTCTATCCGCCGTTAGCCTCGCGTTTCTAGCGAGACTTTCTTGAAACTTCTTAGTGTTCTTCTTCTAGGACTCTAGGTGAAGAGGGAGAAGGGAGAGATAGTGAGGAAGAAAAAGAAAGAGGAGGACAAATAAAGATGGTGTAATGGTGAATTATCTATAATAATATATGCATTCAACATGGAAATTACAAGAGAAATAAAATGTCACCATTCATTTTTGAAATGAAAGGTTTCATTTGCAAGTTATGAGAAGAATAAAAAATTGATAAAAAAATAATTGCAAGAATGGGGATTTGAACATAATGGCCTATGGAATAACAATGTAAAGACTTAACCAATGAGCTATAAGATTGTTCATGCACATATTTAATAAGAATTAAATATATGTTGTCGCTTAAAAAGAAAGTGGGCTTTTGGGCTCATAGTTTTATAAAAGAAAATGAAAATGATATTGGATTTGGGTTATGGGCTGGGTTAGATCTTGCGTTTAACTTGAAATAGGTTAAGATTTAGTTTAAACAAATGGATTTGAGAAAATTAGATGGAATAATAAAATAATATATTTAATAGAAAACAAAATATATGGAAAAATACTAAGAATAAATAAATACAATATTTTACTAAAGAAAAAAAACACGAAGGTATAGTAATACCAGGATCGTTACATTCTACCCTCCTTAAAATAATTTCGTCCTCGAAATTATTCAAGAAGGATGTTGGAACAGAGTAAGGAAACATGATTAGGATGACGTTGTCTTCGAGCTCCATCGATCGATACTCTAACCAATTAAGCTAATAGGATAACGAGATAGAAATAGAAAGGATGAACAAGAGTTAAGAATTCAAAAGTCGAGAGATGGATTTCAAGGAAGCTGAAGGTGGAGTTCAAGGAATGAGGTAGGATTCAAAGAAAAGTCGAATGTAATAATCGGACTTCATAATTCTTGTATTATATTGCTTACGATGTTCATGCAGAACCGAACCTGTCACGCCCCGCTTCCCAGTGTACGGCTAAGGGGACGCGACGAGGCAGCTACGTGTTTACTCTGAAGCAAACACGCTAAGCGTATCTAAGCAATATAAATGAAAATGCATAAGAGACAAAGACAATAGATATAATTGAACATCAACTTTATTTTCACATTCTTTTGTACAATGCATGGAAAAGTAAATACATCTTAATGAAAGCAATGCCTAAACAGTGACATAACAGAAATGGAAAATACTGAAATAAAAGTGTGTACAATGAAGCTAGAGCTCTGGGTTGTAGGAAAGCTGGTCCAAGTCCTCACTAGCAGGCTCGATCTCTTGAGTGTCCAGATCACCTGACAACATTCCAAAGAAAAAAGAGAAGGAATGTCGTCAGCGAACAATCGCTCGGTAAGTCCCAAAGATAAGGGAGAAATAGAATAGACAGAGAGAGAAATGTAGCTTTTAAAGTTTTATTATTTGGTTAACGCTGTTGTTTGTAGCTTGGTACAGAAGAATGCCAGTGTATACGAGAGGAGTCTCTATATGCTAGAGACTAGGGCAAATGGAATGTACAAGGCTCCGTTATATAATCCGGAACAACGACAATTGGATTCTGGTTAGGTGTCTTAATCTTGCAGTCTCGTGCCACTTTTAACACCTTCCGTACCAATCTACCCCTTAAACCCCGCGATATCTTGATTGTATTGTTTGTATTGTATTTCAACTTGTAATTGAATTGTAATATAGATTGTATATTTGGATGACTTGCCGAAACCATGATATCAGTAAAATGGATGTACTGGAGAATTATGGATGTAACTGGAGAATCATGTAAATGGAAGTATATCCATGGTTCGGTTCAGTCAAGTTGTATAGATTGAACAGATTGAATATATGGATTCATGGATTCATATTGAATTGTAGTATTGCAGATTGTACTTGAATCATATTCAATTCAGATTATTATAATGAGACTCAGTCTGAGTCAGACAATTTAGAAAAGAAATTGAAGTCCTGATTGTTTTGATATTATCGGTAACCGCTGCACATAGGTGGCAGGTTTGTGTCTTTTTCAATGACGATTACCGTGTTGATAACACCGTTGTTAAGTTGTCTACCTTAAACAGGAAAGCACCCACTTCTCCGGCTCCCTGAGGCTCAAGAGATTGGTCCCGCTTAAACCTATATTTACTAAGGTCCTTAGGGTAATTTATAGAACTTGAGGGGGTTTTATATAAAAATAATTTTGTATAATTTACAAAATATACCCTATGTATTTAATTATCGTCTTTAGAGTTGTCATAGATGTGGATTTTATATATGAGACAATTCTAGTGAAAATAACCTAATTTCATAATATAGGGTATTTAATTGTAATATTGAACTTGTATGGAAGTGATTCTTGTGATTTTAGGAAAAAGTTGGAATATTTATATTACCACCAAAATAGATATTTTAATGATACATACATACATACATACATACATACATACATATATATATATATTTATATAAAAATAAATTTTAATATATATTATATTTCTAGAAATCTCATTTTCTTAAGATATTCATATTTTAAATTTTCGAGACCGAATGCTCCTTACAGAGGTCTGAATCTCGCACTACTAATCCCAGGGATGTGCGATAATCCGCACCATCCAAGCCGGGTTCCCCAAAGTGGGTTGTAGCGGCGCTTTGCAAAGATTTGTAAAATACTTAATCTTTTAGAAAACGGTTTTATTAGTAAATGGTATTTATTTGAAAGGTTTCGTTTTCCCGTATTCTATGTTCTCGAAAGGTATTGTGCTATGTTGCATATGATTGTTGTGAGGAGGTAAGTCATTACCTCATGATCTATTTAAAGGTATAGCAAGTTTGTGACGTTTTAATGTCGAAATGAAACTACATGGTATTTTACTGTAAAAGAGCGGTAAAAGTTACAAAATAAAATAGATTGTCATGAGACTTGTTCAATATGTTTATTAATGTTTAATAGTCAACATGTAATGGTTTGATATGATTTGTTTTTAAGAAAAGGTTGAATTTTTTTAGAAAGAACCGAATCGGAAATCAGATTAATTTCGATTCCGTCGGGTTTTGGAATTTCGTATTTTTAGAAAAGAAAAGAGAAGAGAGAGGTGGGACTTACTGGCTTCGAAGTTAGGGATGAGGAAAAGGAAACGTTAGGAGGCGTCGGTGCGTCGTTTCGTCGCCGGAAACTCCTATGGTCGTCGTCGGAAGATTCACCGGAGTTTCGCCCCTTTGCTAACTCCAAAAGTACACTAAGCTTCTAGGAATTTCTTGAGAGTTTTGTTCAGAATTTTAGAGTGAGGGGTGTGTGTCTAGAGGTTGTATTTATAGGGTAAGGCTAGGGTTAGGGTAGGTGAAAGGTTGAAATGAAAAAAAATGTGATAAAATGTATTAAAATGTAATAAAATGGAGTAATTGGGGTTTTAAAGGGTCTCTGTTACTGGTCTGAAGAAATAAAGTATGCAGGTGTATAGGGGAGCTGAAAAGACAACACTTTGATGTTGATGACTTGGCGGTCCGGCCGAGTCAGGTGGCCGGAGTGATCCTCGCCGCTTCATTAACCCCATGGGACAGTTAGTTTATTTAGTGTGGTGGGGTTTTTACGAGTTATGCAGGTGTAAACCCTTGGTATTCTAAAAATTTAAAATAAAACAATATTAAAAATAATGTGGGGTATGGGATTTGAACACTGGTGGGTTGGTTCAACAGTGCAAAGTCTTACCAATGAGCTACAAGCTCTTGCTTGCTATTAAAAAGCAAAACAAACTTATATCTTGTGCTTAGGCAAAAATACCCCTTTCTGTAATTTTGAAAAAAATTGTACAGAGAAAGTTTAGGGTTGTTACATTAACAGAGCCATCCGAAGGAAAAGAAACGATCGAACAAGTGACCCTTCAAATAAGGGACGAGGAAAAGGTCAACGATTAGAGGGAAGTCTTCATAAACTACTTCAAATCCCAACGAACGCCCAAAAATGCATCGTCTAGACATCAGCTCGTAAAACGAGCTCTGTCCTTCGCCTTTGTCAATGATACTCTATATAAGAGATCGTTCGTCTGTATGTGGCTAAGATGCCTGGGGCCGGAAGAAGCAAAGAAAGTCGTCCAAGAAACTCACGACGGACTCTGCGATTCTCACCAAGCTGGGGCAAAAATGAAGCTGAAGATCAAAAGAATGGGTTATTATTGGCCCACAATGATTCAGGACTGCCTCGAATTTGCGAAGCAGTGTCACTTGTGCCAAATTCACGGGGACTTCGTCCACCAGCATCCAAACCCGCTACACCCATGGCCGTTCGAAATGCGGGGAACCGATATAATTGGCCCCATTGAACCAACATCGTCCAAAGGACATCGATTCATATTGGCAACGACCGACTACTTTTCTAAGTAGGCAGAAGCTGTACTACTAAGGGAGGTGAAGACGAAGCATATCCTCTATTTCTTCATGACACATGTCATCTACCAGTTTGGCACACCGCGACGAATTATCTCGGACAATGGGCCAGCCTACAGGAGCCATAAAATCAGCCGCTTCGCAGAACAAAATAAGATAGATTGGAGATACTCTTCAGTCTATAATCCTCGTGCCAATGGTCTAGCTGAAGCATTCAACAAGACCTTGATAAAGATTATAAAGAAAACGGTGTCCAGAAACAAAAGAGACTGGCACAAAAGGCTGTATGCAGCTCTTTGGGCGTACCGAACAATGTTCAAAACAACCACGAATACAACACCATACACATTGGTATTCGGCACGGAAGCAGTGCATTCCTTGGAAATAGAACTCCTTTCTCTACGAGTAAAGTTTCGAGACGAGCAGACAGATGAAGAAAACGCTCATCTTCGGCTTGAGGAGCTCGATGCCCTCGATGAAACTTGCCTTAAAGCACAGCAAAACCTGAAGGCTTATAAGGCAAGGATGACACGGTCATACGAAAGACTGACCAGGCCGAGAACATTCCACCAAGGCGAGCTCGTGCTAGTCATCAAAAGACCGATGATCCCCAATCGTGCAAAACGGGGGAAATTCGAGCCGAACTATGAAGGCCTGTACATCATAGATAAAGTCTACCAAGGTGGAGCCTACCTGCTCATGGATATGCATGGCGAAAGACCCTTCCGGCCAATAAACGGCCGATTCCTCAAAAAATACTACGCCTAACGAGTCATGACCTAGGTCAATGATAGATGACGACACTCGTGTCCGCTCGCTATCTTCCTGAGTCAAAAACTCTGAGAGTAGTATGCAAAGAAACTCCGTCGCCCCAAACATGGCGATGACGGACCGAGATGTCCTTAAACTAAAAATTCGCCTCAAATATGGCGACATCAGACCGAGATGTCCCTAAACTAACAACGGACCGAGATGTCCTTAAACTAAGATTTCGTCTCAAAAACGGCGATACCGGACCGAAATGTCATTAAACTAATTACTCACCTCAAATATGGCGATAGAGGACCGGAATGTCCCTAAACTACCACGTCGCCTCAAATATGGCAACATCGGACCGAGATGTCCCTAAACTAACAAAGAACCGAGATATCCTTAAACTAGAAATTCGCCTCAAACATGGCGACAAAGGACCGACATGTCCCTAAACTAGAACTTCGCCTCAAATATGGCGACATTGAACCGAAAAGTCCCTAAACTAAAATTTCTCCTCAAACATAGCGAAAATGGACCGGAACGTCCCTAAACTAGCGCATCTCCCTAAATATGGCGATCCACTCCCTTGAGATCTATATTTCAATCAAAGTCCTAACGGCGGAGGTTGCAACTCAAGTCCCACTGGCTACGCAGCTACTCCAGCGATGAGCTACCCCCAAATCCTACTAGTAAATAGATGGGTCACCTGCGACGAAGCTACTTTCGAGAGTTCCATCGGTTGTAAAAAAATGGTATGTCCACGAGCGAAATGGGCACGGATGAAAGCCCGAAAGGGCGCCGTGAGTAAAAACAGCAGGATTACCGGCGAGTTTGTGAAAACCCGGAAGGGCACAATCTCGTAAAAAACAGTATGTCCACAAGTGAAATGGGCACGGATGAAAACCCGAAAGGGCGCCATGAGTAAAAAAAGCAGGACTGCCAGCGAGTTTGTGAAAACCCGAATAGGGCGCAAACTCGTAAAATAAAAAATTCATGGGCACTTGCAAGGTCCTCTCAACCTTGTGAGGAGAATATACTTGCGTGAGATCCTTACGACTCATAAAGGAGCAACACCCTTAGGAATGCTCATGATTCTTAAGGACAAATTACACTTACAGGATCCTCTCGACTCGTAAGGAGAATTCCCTTTATGAGACCCTCACGGCTCATAAGATTCAAAAGGCTTAAGCTACAGGGATCTAAACCTGTTCTTAAGTCGTCATGTCTCCCAAGTTGCCCTACAATCTGTCCAATATCGACCCTTGTATACAATCCACGAACATAAATAAATATATCTCTTACCAAGTTCCACCAACGATGAGAAATGTCCTCATATGGTGAACGACACTTGTAAGTCCTCTCGATTTATAAGGAGAAAACACTCTTGGAAGATCCTTACGACTTGCAAGAGAAAATGCATTTAGAAATCCTCACAATTCCTAAAGAAAAAAATACACCTACGAGATCCTCACGACTCGTAGGGAGAAAGCCCTTTATGAGACCCTTACGGCTCATAAAGTCAAAAAGTCTTAGTCGACAGGATCCAAACCCTGTTTTCTAAGCCACCTTTGTTCAAATCAACAAAGGCAAATGATGAGTCACTACTGGCAATATTCCAGTCATAGTGATGCCGATGCCTAAAAAGGTATCAAACCTCAAGTCCTCTCACGGCAAATGATGATTCGCTCCTGGCAATATTCCAGTCGTAGCGATGCTGATGTCAATGTTGGTATCAGATTCCAAACTCACGATAAAATTTGCAGCGAGTAACAAAAAAAATGCATATGAAATAGCCGAAATGATGGGGCAACTCGCAATAAAAATCAGCGAGCAAAAAATATGCATATAAAAAAAGCCGAAATGTTTGGGCAACTCGAAATAAAAAACAACGAGTAAAAACATAAAAAATAGCCGAAATGATTGGGCAATTGTGATTTTCGCGATATGAAAAGATGAAAAGATAGAGCATCGCGGCAATAAAAAATAAAATAAAATAAAATTTCCTCTGCCCTGCAAGTATGTCCATATTGACTCTTGTATACGATCCATGGGCTCAAATGAAGGAAAGGGAACCATATTTTCCCATCAGGCTCCATCAAAGGGAGAGCCAGATCTTAATGAAAATATCTAAAGCTTAGAGATCACCCCAACGTTCTTCTCATTTCAGCAGGATAAAAAATAGAGCCATGGCAAAATACTAACTCCAAGTCTTGACGGTATATATACAACCTAAAGACTATCACAGCGTTCACTCTCATTTCAGCAGGATGCGGACTCAACTGTCAAATGAAATTGGAGTAATGTCATATTCCTAGCTCTAGCTCGACGTTTCTTCTCAGTGCAAACGCAACGTCAACAAAGACCCAAGGGTCTGTTCCCTTATAAAAAAGGGATGAGAGAAAGTTCCTCACTAAAACTGTCCCACGTGTTTAACACGTGAGTGCCTATATGCAACGCATATAGGCACAACAATTAAAACAATTGCTAGGCTAAAACAACCCCACGTGTTTAACACGTGAGTGCCTATATGCAACGCATATAGGCACAACAATTAAAACAATTGCTAGGCTAAGACAACCCCACGTGTTTAACACGTGAGTGCCTATATGCAACACATATAGGCAAGCAATTAAAACAATTGCTAGGCTAAAACAGCCCCACGTGTTTAACACGTGATTGCCTATATGTAACGTATATAGGCACATCAATTAAAACAATTGCCAGGCTAATAAGCCTCACGTATTAAACACGTGAGGGCACTTCCCTACGTAGAATTAAATTCTACTCAACAAGGAACCGTTGGATCAAAGATCCAATGATGATAGAATTAAATTCTATTGAACTTTTAAATGGGAAATGATATTTTCTGTTAAACAGAAAGTTGGCGGATCAAAGATCCATGAGTTGGAAAATATTTTTCATCTCTCTTTAAAACAAAGAAAAATTGTGCTCCGTTAAACCAAGCACTCTTAGATTAAAAATCCAACGGTGATTAAAAATCACCAATCTACAGAATAAATTATGTACGGGAAAATATTATCCTAATCTTGTTTAAGAAACAAGAAAATACGTTCTGTGAGGCAGAACCCTTGGATCAAAGATCCAACAGCGGGTAAAACCCCCAAATCGATTGAAGTCACTCAATGAGAGATTTTCTAAAACTAATTAACAAACTTCTCTCCACTATATAAAGACCTAAGACTTCAAGTTAAAAAAAGGAAAAAAAGAAGAAAGAGAATAGAGCATACAAAAAAAAAATAAAAAAAAAGAGAAAAAGAATTCAATTCTCTAAAAGAAGAAGATCCTCTTCTTAAACAAAAAACTAGGTAAGAAGAAAATACAGAAATTATCCTATCCCTTCTTCACCTCTTTAAGGGTTTAACCCTTCATACAAGAACATAGTTCTTTCTCTGGTTAAGGTCTGCAGAAGAAGATCTCCCCACAAGTTGAGAATTTAATTCTCTTCAGGGGAGATTCTGTTATGCAGATTCAAAACTTAGGGGAAAGAACTAAGTTCAAAGAATTTAATTCTTACACAAGTATATAGGAATTTAATTCTTTTGATAAAACTAGGGTTTAACCCTATAAAGAATTTAATTCTTATAAGACAAGAGACTTAAAATCCTCTAAACTTAGATCCCAGCATTGTTAATATGAGATCAAGACCTTCATGCACATAGAAGGAAAGACTGGTGATTCATTAGTGTTCAACACTATAACGAAACTTCACGTGTTTCCCCACGTGAGCACCTCTGATAAAAAAAAGAATGGCTGAGACCGAGTTACGTGTTTCACACGCGAGAATTTAAAAAGAACAAGAAGTTCCTGATAGGGCAATCACGTGTTTTCCACGCGACCCCCAATCAAGTGCTTGGCACTTATATGAAAAAGGGAATAGACCCAAAAAACAACGCCTCACGTATTTGCACGTGAGCACCACAGGGTCAAAGTGCTTAGCACTTATAAAAGAAAGAGAAATAAAATTCGCAGAGCAATTCCCATTTCGGGCGCCTCACGTGCTCGCACGTGAGCTGAGTGCTTAGCGCTTATAAAAGAAGAGGGAAGTAAAACCCAAAAAGGCAGTACCCAACTTTGGGGCGCCTCACGTGCTCACACGTGAGTGCCACAAGAATTAAGTGTTTAACACTTATATGTAAACGGGGACTCGAACCCAATGTACAATGCCAACTTTGAGGTGCCACATGTGAGCGCCCCTAAAATCCAATGTTTAACACTGCTTTAGAGCCTCATGTGGGAACACGTGAGTGCTGAACGTATACTAGTGCTTAACACTATGAGAAATCAACTCCAGCCTCAAGTTGGCTAAGTATTCTTGAGATTAAAACATTTTCAATCTCCAAATAGACCGAGCCTCTATGCTCATGACTTCCCAAACTAATGAAGAAATCTTAGTCTCAAAATACGACTAATGATTTCTGGGCTCGACCATCAATTCCTTTTCCCTCAAATATGGAATTGGTTCAAGGGTACATCTCTCTACACCTCTGATACATGTCGTTGTAATTCCTCAACATCTTCAGAGAGGTGGCGGGTCCCGACAACCAACTGCTTTTGGATGCACTTCCCAAAATGGCGACTATGGACCGAAACGTCCTTAAACTAACAACGGACCGAAACGTCCTTAAACTAAAGCAATAGAGCCCGAATGCTCTTTCGTTGGGTCTGAATGATCCCAAAATCCTGTTGAGTACATCTTAGTCTCAAATTAGACTAACGTATCCACAACAAACATTAAAGTTGATCTTAATCTCAAACGAGATTGACGATCCTTAAATCAACCCAAATCCAAATCTAAGAATATACGGATTTGGACTAATCCACGCCCTACGGGCGACAACATAAATTAGTCCCCGTATACAATCCACGGGGAACCAAAAATAAAATAAACACACACGACACGAAGTGAACTTCTAGAGCAGGAGAAAGTGGTTACCGCGATGCGGTAACGTAATTAACTGCAGTGGCTTGAGCCTGTAGGGAAGAGTGTCTCCACAATCAAAAACCCCTCGCAAATGAGGGAAAATCTGACGAAGTATGCTACAACGGCCGCATCTGTCCAAACCTCCGATATACGGTGCCATAAATCAACTTGGCATGTTTGGAGAGGTGGACGGATAAATCCAAATAGCATCTACCCTAAAATTCAGGCAAGACGATCCATCCCGATTTCGTTTCCGTTTTTGGTGGTAAACAGATTTTGGCACGCCCAGTGGGACCTTTTCCTCTTTCCACTCCATACTTCGTATGTTGTGTTCACGAACAAATCACGATTTTCTATGGTTGCCCCTGGATTCGAGGTACTAAGATTTGGTGTCTTGCTCCTATGCAGAAGAGAAGAGAAATCGATGGCTTCCTACTGCACCTGCAACAACAACTCTCACTCCGCCCCAAATGGAGGAGTGACTTATGTGCCCCAAACGGCCTCCCTCTTTGCAATGCCAGTGGAGCAGGTGACTCAAGCCACCACTGGACTGTTCTTTGGGACCATGATCCCGCCAGCAAGCTTCAGTGCCCCAGTGCCACCACAAGAAGCTCCCAAGAAGTCGGGCTTCGATCGACTTGCAATCTCCACGGCCCCTCTCAACGGGCCGTCCAATTCTAACGCCTCAGTCTTCAACAGGCTAAGCCACAGCTCAAGTGGGCCCGCAAAGAGGCTCGCGATACCTGAGGGGGTTATCCTGAAACGGATAGCCGTTCCAGCTCCGGCGAGAGAAGTCGTCGACATGACTTCTCCTGCTAAAGGATCGGTCTTCGCAAGATTAGCCGTTCCAACTCCTACTTTCGGTGAAGTCATCAAGATTGCTTCTCCTACCAAAAGGCCGGCCTTCGAAAGATTGACCGTCCCCTCTCAAAAGACGTCAGTCTTCAACAGGCTGGCACTAGCAGTAGCCCTTCATCAGAGCAGGGGGCATGACAAAGCCGCTTCCACAACTGAGGCAATCCCATCTGCAAGGCATGCTCGACGTCGCCACTGGCGCTAAGTGAGGAAAGCTGGGGGCAACTCCTCCTCTAGACTTACTCCACCAGCTCCAATGGCGGAAATTGACGTTGCTGTTCCAACTGGGAACAGCTTCGATCCGCTCAGGAGGGTGAGAAAGAACACCCCAAGCGCTGTATTGAAGAAGTCTCCCCCGCCTGTTGAAAACATGATGCAGGCAAATCCGGAGCAGCCCCCTCAGCGGCTGTCCTTCTGAATCCACAGAGTCTGGCAGAAAGTCTAGGATTCTGTGATTAACAAGAACTACTCTCGTCGACCGAAGAAAATGAAGGTTCGACGAGAGGACAATCATCCCTCTAGCATGCAGCGAGGGACTTCTCAGGCGCCTGTTACATAGCTCCTTCGACTTTGACTTCTCACAAAAAGAGAAGGCCAGAAAATCTACCACCAACGGCGGCAAATCCTAAGGGTGATGGATCCAAAAGCCCCAAGTCTGGGGGCATGATCGTACACACGGTGTACATGGCTTCCGAGAAAGAGAAAATCCATGCTTCCGTAGGTCATCGATCACTCACTTGGTCATTGACAAAAGCTTAGGAGCAACAACAAAAGCCCCAAGAAATGCTGATGAAAATGTCAGCACTCACCGGGCAGAAAGAAAGCTTGGAATCAACGTCTGAGCAGCGCCAGGAACAAGAGACCGACACCGAGTTCCTGCGGAGGGTGATAGAAAGAAAGGATAAGGAGGCCGCGGAACATGCCTCTAATATAAAGCAGATGGCGCTCCTTTTCCAAGACATGGTTGGGATGATGATCCTGCCGGAACCTCCAGCCGAAGACCCTCCGATAATCATCGAAGACGACAGAGGGGAGACGTAAAACCCTCCTCCGGATGTCTCAGCAGCCAAGGAAGAAACAATCTCCAAAGCCGTCCTTGATGACTACATAGCTCAACAAATACGAGCTCATCAAGCGAGTGAAGCGGCTGGCCAAGTCGTCAGAACTGAGCGCCCTTATCCAGGCTGGTACGATCAAATCAAGTACCCGCCAGGATATACGATCCCTAAGTTCCATGTGTATAAGGGGATGGGCAATCCACACAAGCACGTTGCTCAATTCAGAGCTTTGTGCGGTAATACTGGAGGCGACGACAAACTGCTGCTTCGCCAGTTTGTTGGCAGCTTGTCGGAGACGGCATTTGAATGGTACTCCGAGCTCCTAAATGACTCTGTCAAAACATTCACGAAGATGGAATTACTATTCACACAGCAGTTCGCAAGCGCAAGCGAGCTCACCCCGATCACGGCATAATCGATGCCAGGGTAAAGCCAGGAGTGACCTGGGTTCAATACGCAATTCGGTGGCTGAACCTATGGTCGAAATGCGAACAACGCATAGAAGAAGCTCATGCCGTGGGCATGTTCGTAGGGACCCTTGATGCTCAGACGACCATATCCCAATTTATGATGTTCTTCAAGCCGACCACCTTCCAGGCCTTGATCGACAAGCCGGCCCAAATGGACCAGATGGGCCATAGGCCGTCCTCTTCAAAAACGGACCTCCGGTCAACAACAACCAATTGACCCGAAACCGGTCGCTCGCCAAAGCGACACACGCCCACGCCGATCCCTCGAAGAGAAGCTAGGATGTCCTTACTCGTTTCCCCGGGATAAAACGAGGAGACTATTCGAACTGACAGTGCGCAACAGACTTATGACTCTGCCGGATCCGAGACGTCCACTGCAGCCTGGTGACGTCAACAGTCCCAACTACTGCTCCTACAACAGAGTATTGGGCCACCCAATTGAGGATTGCTACATTTTCAAAAATTGGGTCGAGGACTAGTTCCAACAAGGCAAGTTTGCGCTGTCCGAAAACTGGAGGGTGAACCCGCCACAGAAGCACGCTCCTAAAAAGGTGGACACGCCAGGGGCATCATGCTCGTTTGTAGAAAAAGCTCCATGGGAAGTTATCCTTTCAGCTAAAACTAAAAGAATGCTGAAGGACCTTCAAGCATGTCCGGCGATCAAGTGGAAAATCCCGCTGGAGCCCGAGATCATTGAGGGGATGCTTAAACCGCGCCCAACACCAAAAGCTGGTAACGATGGGCAAAACACCCAGGTCAAGCCTTCAAATTCTTCGAAGAAAAAGAAGAAGACCAAGAAGCCCGTACAGCCTTATAACAAGCGCACGGACCTGCAAAAATACATCGACGCACAGGAGAAGTATAACCAGTAGGTGCGGACCGCAGTCACTCTCGAAGAGTTTCTCAACTGTATCCTTGAGAACGGAGACAGTGACAATGATGATGGGAACGTCTTGTCAGAAGAACCCAAAGGATTATGTAGCGAGTTTCTACATGGTCTCTCATTTATCGTTAAAAACCGAAGAGACCCCCTCGGAGTCAGAAAACGGCGCAGAGAAGCCGGGGCTAAGACCGGTGCAAAAATCCATGGAGTCGTCAGACGACTTGATTGACAGGTTGCTAAACGAAGCCCTTCAAAAGAGAAAAGCTAACCTAGAGCATGAAACAGCCATATACGAAAAGCCAAGCGTCGGCGTCAGGATGAAGAAGCTGCGGCGAGGAAGAGTCACAAAGTACTCCAACCAGATCGAAGCACACCTGCGGCAGACAAAAGCAGGTTTAATACGGGGAAACGGTTCGCCAAAGCCCTATCAATGGGAATGAAGCTGCCACCTTTCAAAGGAGATACTCCAGGGAGTACGTGCCTCGAAGAAGCGGATGTACATCCGAACTACAGCTTATACCATCGGAGGGTCACACACCCCACCAAAGAGTGCAATGCCTTCAAGAAGTGGTGGCAAGGATACGTTGCCCATCGACAACACTTCAAATGGATGAAGCGCGAAGCCCGTCGACAACAAAGAGGCGCGACAGACGAGCGTGAAGGAACAGCTGGCAACTGTCATATGGTTGATACCATTTCGACAAAAGGGAAAACTCAAGTTCTCACATTCGGAAGCAATTCTGAGGAAGAAATAACCCTCGGCTCTCTCTTCAAAGAATCCTCCTATGGAAAAGAAGAAGAGGCGAAGAAATGCGAGAACATTCAGCTGCGTAACCGCATGCTGCCTGAGAAGAACTTCGGGCTAACAAACAAAGATTCGAGCAAAAGAGACAAGGGGATGGAAAAAGTCCCTGAGGAAATTGCTCTTGATCATAGAGTCGTCAAAGAGCTCGCGGCCATGGACCCTCCTAAGAAAAACAAGGTGGATTACAATGTTCTGGCACACCTGAGGAAGATGCCCTCATAACTGAGCATACTGGATGCTCTCCTCCTGTCCAAAGAGGTATGAGATTCTTTAATCAAGGCACTGCAAGAACCTGATCAGTTCCAAGCTTTCTTTGCAGAAGAAAAGATGAAGGACGAGCTGGCAGAGCTTCATACAACTGACATCACATTCGGCGATGAAGATCTCCTCCTCGGAACGTGCGAGCATAACCGTCCTTTATATGTCACCGGGTACTGCCACGACATCAAGATAGGGAAGATTCTGATCGACAGTGGGTCCTCCGTCAACCTTCTCAACGTGAAGGTGCTGAAGGAGATTTGCATGAACGTTCAGCACCTGGCCCGGGACAAAATTACCATCTCCGGCTTCGACTCGCAGTCATCACGGACGCTGGGGTCTGTAATATTGACATTATGCTTTAGGATGCTCGTCATCGACATCAAATTTTATGTCATCAACGCCAAGACTTGCTACAAAGTTCTGCTCGGCCGGCCTTGGTTACATGAGTACAGCATCATCCCCTCTACACAACATCAGTGTATGAAGTACTTCAAAGACGACCTCGAGTACACAGTTACAGGGGAGCTAAATCCATTCTCCATAAATGAAGTCCGCAAATATAAAGACGCCAAGTACTTCCTGATATACTTAGAAGACACAAAAAGATGTCATAAACCGGAGGATAAACAAAAACTAGTCGCCATTATCCCGATCTTTGGGAGCGATACCGAGGAAGATGAAGAAATAGTCTGCTCGGGGCAACCCCAAGGCAATAGGCCAGGACCATCTACTCCTATTTTGGTCTTTGGCAGTGACTCTGAAGACGAGGCCAACGCCGTATTCTCCGTTCGCCCGTCAGTACAAACCATCACTGGAGCTGATCAGAGTTTATAAATTACCATGGTTCCGCAGTGGCATTACAGGGAACTTGATGCACTCGATACATACGGCGTGCAAGAGCTGCAGACCTTCTACGTCCCTCTTAGGCGACGAGGTGAAAAGGAGATCCTCTTCTATCAGTCTACGGAGACCAAAGTAGAGAGAGAAGTCTGGCATGGTGCCGAACTTGCGCTTGACAGGCTTCAACCAATTCGTCTGCCCAGATATTACGCAGAGGGATTGAAAAGGATATTAAGATGCCAAGGCGTACCCTTCAAACAAACCGCTCGACAAGCCCAGTTCTATAATAAGATTTGGGACATTCCCGGGACTTAGCGAAAGATGCCTAACGGGAAGATGGAGACAACCGTCTTGGATACGTTCGGTCCAAGAAACGAGAGAGATTCCATGGCTGCCGTGTCATAAATAACTCCGGTAGAGAAGGGAATGCTTTTCCAGACAACGCTAATATTGAACCAGAGCAACATCCCGCCGTAAGAATGCCAAATCCGTCATTCGAAAAACAAATTGACAAGCTAATGAGAGAAGCTGGTCAGAAGGTTCGGGATGACCATAGCCGCTAAATGGCCATTTACGAGAAGGCCAGGACGCATCGTCTCACTCAGCAGTCTGCGGAAAGAGAAGACTACAATGTCATTCACCCTCAGCCCGCTGTGCGCTCTCGTGGCAATGGAAAAGTCCGACGCAGAGGCAAAAATAAGGTGATGAACGGGAATGGCGTTCAAAAACAGCGAAGCGGATCCAGGAAGCCACGTGATCGAGAAAAAGTCAGCTAGAATCCGTCTTTTATGAAAAAGATGGGTCGAGAATACTCTTTCCCCCGAGACAAGACAAGGAAAATATTTAACCTTGTCCTCAAGCATCAAATGATGATGCTCCCGGAGTCTCGGCACCCCGAGCAAATAAACGAGGTCCATCATCCAGCTTATTGCTCCTACCACCGAGCAGTAGGACATCCTCTTGAAGATTGCTTCACCTTCAAAGACTGGGTCGAAGACCAGTATCAGCAAGGCATGTTTTCTCTATCCGACAGTTGAAGGGTAGCCCCACCATGAAAGCATGAGCCAAAAGCAACCTACACTGCGAGGGAAAGTATAGATCGGTATCGAGCTTGGAAACGAGCTCGTACCTGTCACGTGATAACACTATCAAAAGAAGAAGAGCACGAGAATATGGACGACCTCTCCCGGTGCTTCACAAATGAGGATGAGGACTAGGTGGTTTTAGAATTTCCACCGGCGCCAAAAGAGCTGGAAGATGGGATACACACCACAGCGGACAACCTGAGAAAAATCGACTTCGGGACGGAAAATAAGCCGAGGCTAACGTTTGTCAGTGGGCTGCTGTCTGAAAAGCAGGTGGCCATGCTAAAGGACGTGCTTATGAAGTATAAAGACTGCTTTGCGTGGAACTATTCTGAGATGCCGGGACTAGATTCAGAAATAGCCGTGCATAAACTGGCGGTATCACTGAACGTCAAGCCAGTCAAACAGGCGCCAAGAAGATTGCGGCTCGAACTTGAGATGGGCATCAATGCCGAAGTCAAGAAACTAATCGACACTGGATTCATCCAAGAAGTTCAATATCCTGACTGGATCGCCAACATTGTCCCAGTGATGAAGAAAAATGGGACAGTACGCATCTGCGTGGACTTCCGGGATCTCAACAAAGCTTGTCCAAAGGATGACTTCCCCGTACCGGTTACCGAGCCGATGATAAATAACACGTCCACTCATGAAGTCTTCTCCTTCATGGATGGATCTTCAATATACAACCAAATAAAAATGCATCCTGAAGACCAAAAGCACACCGCCTTCCGGACTCCGCTAGGCATATTCTGCTATAAGGTGATGCCCTTCGGCTTGAAGAACGCTGGCGCTACCTACCAGAGGGCCATGACAAAGATCTTCGATGACCTCATACACGAGATTGTCGAATGTTATATCGACGACCTCTTGGTGAAAAGAAAATCATATGAGGAGCACTGCAAGGATTTGAAAATAGTGTTCCAGCGTCTTCGGAAATATAATCTGAAGATGAACCATCTGAAATGCGCGTTTGGAGTCTCCTCAGGCAAATTACTAGGATTCATCTTACGACACCGAGGCATCGAAATACACCCATCAAAGATCAAGGCAATTATGGAAATGCCCTCGCCAAGGACTCTCAAGCAACTGCGGTCTCTCTAAGTAAAGCTCGCGTATATCCGGCGGTTCATAGCCAACCTCTCCGGAAAATTCCTCCCCTACAACCATATAATGAAGAAGGGGACCCCGTTCGTTTGGAATCGTAAATGCCAAAATGCACTGGACGAAATCAAGCAGTATTTGCAGAACCCACCAGTACTGACCGCTCTGGTCAAGGGAAAGCCCCTCATCCTGTACACAACAGCCCTTGAAGGTTCTCTAGGCGCGCTATGGGTACAAGAGAACGATCAGGGAAAGGAGAGCTCTCTCTACTATTTGAGTCGAGTTCTCCTGGAGGTAGAAAACAACTACTCCCCCATCGAAAAGCATTGCCTGGCACTGATATTCGCGATAACGAAGCTTCGACATTATGCCTTGACACATGAGCTCCATCTCATATCAAAAGTGGATCCTATCAAACATTTGATGTCAAGAGCAATACTAACGGGAAGGCTTGCCAAATGGGCCCTCCTCTTGATGGAGTTCTCGATAATCTATCGACTCCTCACGGCAGTGAAGGGCCAGGCCATCGCCGACTTCCTCGCTGAACATCCAATACCGGCCGTGTAACATTTCAGAAAAATAAGATATTATTTTTGAGAAGTTAAATAATTAAAATAATAAATATTTTGAATATTTTAATGTATGGAAATTAGTAGTAATGATATGGTATAATTATATACCGATAAATTGGGAATTTACATCAATTATTGATTTTTTAAAAAAGAATTTATTAAAATTGGGAATTTTACAATTTAGTATACAATGGTTTGTATATAAGATAGTATTACTAAACACGATTAGTATCTAATCATGCATTGATTGTGTTTTGTGCATGTGACTTGCACCATATCATATTTGCTAGCATTTGTTACATTTATTCTACCATGACTTTCTCTTTTTATTGTAGCATGACTTTGTTTTAATTTGGAAATGCAAAGGAAATTGAAACAAAAAGAAAAGAAAAAGGGAAAATATTAAAGTATGGAGGTATGGGCGAGAGAGAGAGAGAGAGAGAGAGAGAGAGTGATTGGTCAGCCTTGGACATGGCTCATTGTCATCCATTCCATCTTTATCTTTTCTCTCCTCTCCCCTCACTTGGTAGCCCTCTCCCTCCACCACTTACACCACCTCACCTCACCCCCAAAAACACATCAAAACCATGCACCATCTTCATAAAAAATGTGCACAAGCTCACTACAAGCATGGGGAACCAAGAAAATTTGGATTTTGAGCACTTTGGGCAACTCAAGAAAATTATTAAGTTGTCAAATGAGGTAATTCTTTCACCATTAGAGTAATAATCCATTTCCTTTAGCATCCATATTAGTTTAGAAGTGTGTAAGTGCGGTTTAGTGAGGTTTGAAAATTCCAAGCTGAGGGTTGGGGCTTTTCTTGAGTTGTGAGGGTGAATTGAGAGTATTTGGTGACTACAAACCCCTTTAGTGATAATCTTTTTGACCAAAACAGAAACAAAACCAAAAATCTGGATTTAGAAACTTTTCATGTCGGTTTTGTGATGAAATTGGGGACTACAGGGAATCTGGAGTGACCCGGGAGTTTTACAAGAAAAACAAGCAACACCACTAACCTAGATGGACCACTAGGAGGTCACCCTGCAAATACGAACCCCAACCAAGCCCCTTTGGCCGAGCAGGCCGGAAATTTGGGGTGTGTGTCCAGCCAAAGTGTGAGGGATGGTGTTTAGGTTTGGTCTGTAGCTCATATACCCCCTATACTACACCACTGTATTGCTAGTTTTGCCTAATTTCACCTGAACAAAAATCTGGAGCAAATTTTCATGAGTTGCTGTATTGTTTTTGTAACTTTCCATGACATGAAGTTTTGATATTTGGTTTTGTATCGATCACTTGAAGTTTGTACGTCGATATCGGGTGTTGTTTAGTTGATTTGCGTGAGTAAACCATAGGTTTTAACCTATGTGTGATTCGCGTGTCGTTTTGGTTTTGAATTAGACGTTTTGATACGATACGATATATGTGATATGTAGGTACCCTTACGTGGACTTCGGACGATAAAGAAGATGATGGCGACATCAACTTCGGCAAGTAAGGATCAAGGTGAGTAGATATATATCTACGGGGAAAGTCGGGTGGATGGCGTATAGCACCCCCGCAGTTTCGTAGTGTAGTATTCGAATACGTTATATATAGATAGATAGATATGTGTATTGTGATACGTGGATGATTATCAAGATAGGCTTTAGGTGTTCACGGGTTAGTTTTAGTGTAATTTGAAGATAATGCTTATTGTATAGTTTCTTAGTCGCGAACCCTAGAGTATAGGTGCACACACGCATACATGCACACACGGTATATGTTTGGGTGTATATGTTTATATGTATATATATATATATATATATATATATATATATATATATATATATATATGTGGGGGTGGGGGGTGGGGGGGGTATAGGTGTGGATTGCGTTGGTACGTATACACGCGCACACACACACACATATACATATACACGGATGATGAGGATAATATATGATACTTGGAGATGAGTCGATATGATTGGGCATGATGCCGTGAGATTGGTGATGTGAATTGGGTCGTGTTATGATATAGGACATGATATATGAGTGGATCGTTGGGCAATGTGTTTTCATACACACGCGGATGTATGTTGGTGGTATCGGAATGTACTAGACCTTAGATCAGTACCCTAGTTCATGATATTATGATGATGATAACATATGAATAATGTGTTATATGTGATATTCGACCCGTACCCTGATTTGGGATGCCGTACTATGGATTTTACCGTACGAAGTTTAAATATGATATTTGATCCGCACTATTGATTTGAGGATGTCGTATTATATAGTTTATCGTATGTGGCGCTATTGAGGCGAGATCACCGACTACTAGATATATCGGCTCGGACTTAGCTGGTTTTTCTTACCCTTTCGATTAGTCTCTTATTTTAGTCCTGTAGTTTATCAGGTAGATGTTAGACTGGGCTCGAGTCATACTTATTTTCAAAACTAACGAATCGTGAGTATTTTAAAGACATGTTCTATTTTCTAAAAACCATGATTCGTGCTATTGCAAATGCCAAAATCGTATGACTCATACTTATAAATGTTTATTCTTATATGTTGAGTTACTATTCATTTTCCGTATATTCTTGCTGTTTGCATCGCATTGCATGCTTAATTGTGTTTTCATTAGTTATTATGAACCCATGCTGTCAGGACACCGGCACCATTACCGATGATGCGTATGCTCCACGTACACCTGCTTGCCAGCTCACACACATCATCATCGGTAATCTTCATGTCACGTACACATTAGAAAACACTACTTCATTGGTATAAATTTCTAGCTGATAGTTTCGACATAGTACTAGTGCGCTTACTTTCATATGCTAGCTTAGACATTTCATTTATTACTGTGATATTTCATGCATGTGTATATTCATTTGTCATGAAATATTATGGGGCTTATTGCCGGTATTCACTGTTTATTGACTTTGATTATGGGATTCGGATTTTCCATGAGATTTCTGGATTTGGAGAAACCGCAAGAATTTTATAAACCGATTATCATTTCTAAAAATAGAAACTGCGGTTTTATCGTGATATGATGTGAGATATGTCCACCATGAGTTTTCTCGGCACTTGAGCGGTATCATACAGCCGATTCGAGGAGGAGGAGGAGGAACCGTCTGCGGGTGCATTATGGACCCGGTGCGGTACCCCGGGGCAAGATGGTCGCAGATGATGGCATTGAGCCTGGCAGGGGAGCACTACCGACCGGTTATTTATGACGCGGCGGATATCCGGAGGATACCGACGTAGTCGTGAGATATTTATGATTTGGGCCAGTCCGGATTGCCGGAGCCCAGGGCCAGTCCGGATTGCCGGAGCCCGAGATATTCAGACATTGAGATTTTATGATATGGGCCAGTCCGGATTGCCGGAGCCCGAGATATTGGGATATATATTTTGTGTCGATGCTTGACACGGATTCTTTGTTGATTTCATTGATGATACTTCGATTTTTATGCAGAAATCTCACTGAGATAAGAAAACAGTTTTCTCATTTAGATGTATTCTGTTTTCATGCATTCTTACATCATATATATGATATGTTGTTACCTGAGGCACTGACACGAGCACTTGGTGTTACACTTCTGTATAGATGTTTACCCTTGCCATTATTTAGATGCTTCAGGTTATATATTGAGGATATATTATTGTATGACCTAAGATAGAGTCATACATGCGATTTCTTCTCGGTGATGTTTTCTACTCACGAGTTGGCAACTCACCCCCGTTGTGCCACAGTTTCTTACAGGTTTTGTCGTACAGGTTTCATTGCGGCTTGCTGGCACACTACTTCATTCCGGGTGATTGCTTTGGTAGGTGGGTTCACTTGCATCGTGACCACCATTGTACTTTATTTACATTCAGTTGTATCTAGTAAACTCCATCAACCAGACTTGTATATTGAGAGACTTAGGAAACCAGTTGTATATTCTTTCGACCTCAGAGTCGCGTGCTTGTATTATTATGGTTTTTCTTTGGTTTCTTTCTAAGTTTTGATCCTCGCCCTTCGGCGTTGTATATTATATTGTATTGCGTGGTTGTTTCTGCCAATTGGCGAAAAGCTAGCTCCTGCTTGGGGATGCCCTTATATTATTCATGTTTGTACCCGTTTGGGGCCAGTATTTACAAAGGAAACTCTGCCGAAATTTTTGGAAAAGACTTGATGTTTTAAAATGCTTACTACGAATTTCAAAAGTGATTTATATGCAAACTTTTAACTAAGTTTTCCTTCTCCTTCTTTACAAATGGTTTAGATTTCTGGTCTTTTGGCTTACTTGAATTAGGTGGGGTCCTATAGACTTCACATGATTCAAGTGCCAGTCGCGTGCTATTTCGGGTCGTGACAATCCGACTCTCCCTTAAACTGCGAATTTCCAGATGAACACGCGTTCGACGCAATCGACAGGGAGGAGGAAGGAAAAAATGCCCGATGGGAACTCTACTTCGATGGAGCATCTTCCATGAAAAAGCGAAGGCAAAACACCCCCATAATTAAAGCCGGGGTGAGCCTTATCTTCGCGACTCCGCAGGGAGGGATAATGCGTTTCGCCCTTTCATTAACAGAGCCGAGAACAAATAATGAGGCTGAGTACAAAGTTTTGATAGCGGGTCTTGAGATTGTTGTTGAGATGGGAATTGAAAACCTCCTCATATATGGAGACTCCAAGCTAGTCGTTAGCCAAGTAAATGTCGACTATCAGACGTGTAAACCGGAGTTGGTAAGATATGGCGAAAGAGTGTAGCAACTGCTGACTCAAATTCCCTCCTACATCCTGGAAAGCATACCGCGTGTGAAAAATAGCCAGGCGGATGCGTTAGCTAAGCTCGCTAAAGAACTTGCCGACGAAAATCTCGATGACGTAAGGATCATTGTGCAAAGCCGTCGAATTCTCGTGCCAGCAAAAATATCTCCGGAGCCGTCTGAAGGAAAGGAAGTGACCAAAAAAGCAGCCTGCCAAATAGAAAATGAAGAAAAGGCTAAGGATTGGAGATAAGTTTTAATAGACTACTTCAAATCCCATCAAACACCCGAAGACGCGTTGTCAAGACATCAACTCATGAAACGAGCTCTATCCTTCACCTTCGTCAATGATACTCTATATAATAGATCGTTCGATAGTTTGTGGCTAAGATGCTTGGGACCGGAGGAAGCAAGGAGGGTCGTCCAAGAAACTCACGACGGACTCTGCGGTTCTCATCAAGCCGGACCAAAGATGAAGTTGAAAATCAAGAGAATGGGTTACCATTGTCCCACGATGATTCAGGACTGCCTCGAATATGCGAAGCAGTGTCACTCGTGCCAAATTCACGGGGACTTCATCCACCAGCATCCAAATCCGTTACACCCAACGTTGGCTAGCTGGCCGTTCGAAATGTGGGGATCCGATATAATCGGGCCCATCGAGTCAACATCGTCCAAAGGATATCGGTTCATATTGGCAACAACCGATTACTTCTCTAAGTAGGCAGAGGCAGTGCCACTGAGGGATGTGAAGACGGAGAACATCCTCCATTTCTTTAGGACAAATGTCATCTACCGGTTCGGCACTCCGCGATGAATCATCTTGGATAATGGGCCAGCCTACAGGAGCCATAAGATCAGCCGCTTCTCACAGCAGCATAATTTATATTGGAGATACTCTTCAGTTTATAATCCTCAAGCTAATGGTCTAGCTGAGGCTTTCAACAAGACCTTGACGAAGATCATAAAGAAAACGGTGTCCAGAAATAAAAAGGACTGGCACGAGAGACTGCATGAAGCTCTCTGGGCGTATCGAACCATGTTCAAAACGACTACGAATACAATACCGTACGCGTTGGTATTCGGCACTGAAGCGGTACTTCCTTTGGAGATAGAGCTACCCTCTCTACGAGTAGCAGTTCGATACGAGCTGACGGATGAAGAAAATGCCCATTTTCAGCTTGAGGAGCTCGATGCCCTCGATGAAACCCGTCTCATGGCGCAGCAAGACCTGGAAGCTTACAAAGCAAGAATGACGCACTCATATGAAAGACTAACCAGGCCGAGAACATCCCGCCAAGGCGAACTTGTGCTAGTCATAAAAAGACTTATGATCCACAACCAAGCAAAGCGGGGGAAATTCGAGCCGAACTACGAGGGTCCGTACATCATAGACAATGTCTACCAAGGTGGGGCCTACTTGCTCATAGATATGCATGGCGAGAGACCCTTCCGGCCAATAAATAGCCGGTTCCTTAAGAAATACTACGCCTGACAAGTCACAACTCAGGTTAATGATAGATGACGACGCTCGTGTCCGCTCGCTGTCTTCCTGAGTCAAGACTCTATAAGTAGTATCCGGCAAAACTTTGCCTCGAAGCTGGCCCCGGACCGAGATGTCCTTAAACTAAACAATGGATCGTAATGTCCTTAAACTAAATACGTCGCCTCAAACACGGCGATAGTGGAATTCAAGTCCACAAGTCCCACCGGCGAAGATTGTAATTCAATTCCCGTTGGCTGCACAGCTGCCCTGATGACGAGGTCCTCCATAATTGCCATTGGCAAACAGAGGGGTAAAAAAAAGATACGTTCAAAAGCGAAATGGTCACGGATGAAAAACCGAAAGGGTGCCGTGAGTAAAAACAGCAGGGCTACCGGCGAGCTTGTGAAAACTTGAAAGGGCGCAATCTCGTTGTTTAAATAAACGGTACGTCCACAAGCAAAATGTGCATGGATGAAAACCCGAAAGGGCTCCGTGAGTAAAAACAGCAGGGCTACCAGCGAGTTTGTGAAAACCCGAAAGGACGCAATCTCGTTAAAATAAAAACACCCGCAAGGTCCTCTCGACCTTGTAAGGAAAAAACACCCGCGTGAGATCCTTACGACTCACAAGGGAGCAACACACTTAGGGATCCCCACGATTCCTAAGGAGAAATTACACTTATGAGATCCTCACAACTCGTAAGGAGAATTCCCCCTGTGAGACACTCACGGCCATAGGATTCAAAAGCCTTAAAATACAGGGACCTGAACCTGTTCTTAAGCCATCACACTCCCCAAGTTGCCCTACAGGCGGTCTATATTGACCCTTGTATACAATCCACGGGCACAAATAAACGTTCCCTCATCAAGTCCCACCAATGACGAGGAATGTCCTCATATGGTGAACGACACTTGTAAGTCATCTCGACTTATAAGGAGAAAATACTCTTATGGGATCCTTACGACTTATAAGAGAAAATACCACTTAGAAGTCCTCACGACTTCTAAGGAGAAAATACACCTACGAGATCATCACGACTCGTAGGGAGAAATAACTTTATGAGACCCTTACGACTCATAAAGTCGAAAAGCCTTAGTCGACAGAATCCTAACCCTGTCTACTAAGCCACCTTTGTTCAAATCAGCAAAGGTAAATGATGATTCGCTCCTGGCAATATTCCAGTCGTAGCGATGCTGATGCATAAATTGTTATCAAATTCCAAGTCCTTTCACGACAAATGATGATTCGCTCCTGACAATATTCCAGTCGCAGCGATGCTGATGCCAAGATTGGTATCAGATCTTAAGTTCCATACTCGCAATAAAAATCAGCGCGCAAAATATATGCATATAAAAACAGCCGAAATGATTGGGCACCGCGATAAAACAGCCGAAATGATTGGGCAATCGCGACTTTCGCGATAAAAAAGCTGAAATGATAGAGCATCGCGGAAAGAAATAAAAAAATGATGATGAAACTTTTGCCTTGCAGGAGAGTCCACATCAACCCCTGTATACAATCCATGGGCATAAACGAAAAGGGAACTACATTTCCCCGCCGGGATCTGTCAAAGGGAGAGTCAGATCTCGATAGCAACATCTGCAGCGTAGAGATCAACAACGGCGTTTCTTCTCACTCCAACAGGATGCAGACGCGACGTCAACAAAGCGGAGCCACGGAAAAGTCCCTAGTTTCAAGTCTCGATGGTTCACAGACAGCCTAGAGATCAACAACGGCGTTTCTTCTCACTCCAGCAGGATGCAGACGCAATGTCAACAACCGACCCCATGGTCAAAACAACGGAGCCACGGCAAAGTCCCTAGTTTCAAGCCTCGATGGTTCACGGACAACCTAGAGATCAACAACAACATTTTTTCTCACTCCAACAGGATGCAGACACGATATCAACACAACGGAGTCACGGCAAAATCCTTAGTTCCAAAACTCGACTGTTCACAGACAGCCTAGAGATCAACAACGGCGTTTCTTCTCACTCCAACAGGATGCAGACGGACGTCAACAAAGCGGAGCCACAGCAAAGTCCCTAGTTCCAAGTCTTGATGGTTCACAGACAGCCTAGAGATGAACAACGGCGTTTCTTCTCACTCCAGCAGGATGCAGATGCAACGTCAACAACCGACCCCATGGTCAAAACAACAGAGCCACGGCAAAGTCCCTAGTTCCAAGCATCGACGGTTCATAGACAGCCTAGAGATCAACAACGGTGTTTCTTCTCACTCCAACAGGATGCAGACGCGACGTCAACAAAGCGGAGCCACGGCAAAGTCCCTAGTTCCAAGTCACGACGGTTCACAGAAAGCCTAGATATCAACAACAACGTTTCTCCTCACTCCAGCAGGATGCAGACGCAACGTCAACAACCGACCCCAGGGTCAAAACAACGGAGCTATGACAAAGTCCCTAGTTCCAAGCCTTGACGGTTCACAGATATCCTAGAGATCAACAACGACGTTTCTTCTCACTCCAGCAGGATGCAGATGCAACGTCAACAACCGACCCCAGGGTCAAAACAATGGAGTCACGGCAAAGTCCCTAGTTCCAAGCCTCGACGGTTCACTAACAACCTAGAGACTACCTCAGAGCCATAGCAAAATCCTTAGTTCCAAGCCTCGACGGTTCACAGACGACCTAGAGACAACCTCGACATTTGTCTCGTTACAGCAGACGCAATGCCAGCAAACAGACGCAATGCCAGCAAACGAAGCAAAGGAAAATCCTTAGCTTCAGGGTCTTGACGACAACTCAAATAAAACCAGAAAGACTATTGGAGATCATCCCACACCAGCGCGGAGTGGTTATGACTCATCGGGGCTTCCAAACTGAGCCTAACCCCAAGTAAAAAGCGGCATGGAAAATCCCTAACGCTTGCTCTTCCGACGGTAATATGACCCGGGAGATTACATGAAGACGTCTTTTCCAGCCCCCGAAGGGATCAGAGACACGACAGTCACGGGGCTACTCGAACAACGAGATTGCATATCGAGGAATGCATCAGCCAACGCGACTGTACGACGGATAAAACCCTAGTACCACAGACCCTAACGGACCTCTGTCGTAAAGAGCAGTGGTTAACTGCGACGTTATGACCAGTTTGCCAACAAGTCCAAGGGAGGTAAACTAAACAAGCTCCGAAATGAGTTCATAAACTAGAGACTCCGGGATGAGTGAATAAACTACAAGCTCCGAAATGATTTCATAAACTAGAGACTCCGGGATGAGTGAATAAACTACAAACTCCGAAAAGAGTATATAAACTACTTTATGTTAAGCCAAGACAGTAAAAGAAAGAAAAGCGCTAGTATGAAAAAAAAATATGTCTTTTATTCATGACTCAAAATGAATACAAGATACTCTTATTCATGAATGAATACAAAAAGAAAAGAAGAAGAAGGAAAATATACAACGACAAAAAATGTTTAAGCCGGCGAATGGTGCAATAAGCTAGTAAGTTCATCATTCTTCCGCTGGACCTCTTCAAGCTCCGTTAGTGCGGCAAGACGGGTACCCGCCTGAGTCTGCTGAGTCTGATATGAAGCAAACAGACTCTCAAGCTCCCTTTCGGCGACTTTATGGGCTTCAACCATCTCGTGGGTAAAGATAACGGCTTTGTCAAGAGCCACCACATCTATAATAGCTTCTTGAAGCACCCGCCAAATTTCGTATGCACGGGTAGTCTTGGTGGTAAGCTGAGCCTGAAGTTCCCCCAAAGCATTTGAAGCTAACTCCCTCTCCGAAAACTTCCGGTTGAGCCTCTTCTCGAATGACTGTAGATTGGCTATGTTGGGTTACGCCAGCGCCCCGGCCATCAATCCGTAGCCAAATGCAAAACAAAAACTTTTAAAATCCGGCGCTAACGGAGCCCTAATCAACAGATCGTACCTGTTGTGCCACGGCAGCGCCCCGGCCTTCTACTCGAGGCCAAAATGCGGAATCAAAAATTTTCTTAACTTTAAACCGGCGCTACCACGGACAATAAACCCGGATCGTGATCATTAACCTAATCCTAGCAATCAAGAGAGTGGGTAGAGAGATATACCAAGCGATCCGTGTCCTTCGGTCTTCGTCTCCACTCCGATCTCCCGCGGAATCTCCGTCCGTCACCTCCTAGTCGGAAAGGGCACCACGTAGCCGAATTCTTTTACGGGCTCCTACCTCTGGACCGAGGCAACTCGGGCGCGAAGTTGGCTAGCCGACGCGTCCAAGGGTACTGTAGGTGTAGTGTAGAATGGTTGTCTCTTTGGGGTGAAGTTGCCATGGATGCGGAGGAATGAAGATAAGGAAAATTGTGCTTTCATTTTTCCTAGCAAGAAAATGAGATGAAGAAAAATGCCACCCCTCAAAAATGAGCTTCTCTCATTTCTCCCCTCAAAAGTGGCCGGCCCTTCAAAAATGGAAATGGTGGAGAGAATAAGACTAAAACATGAAGGGAGGTGAGTGTAGGAAATGAAAAGAGGTGACCACATCAAAAGGTTATGATAACAATATCATATCAAGTTCATATCCTTTCTAATCTCATTAATGCAAGAAAAGCAAAGATGCTTTGAATCATCATGATAAACCATTTCACAAATAACCCCTCCACATAAGTAATTTGCACAACTGCAAATAACCCCCTCCATCGGAAAGTCCGGCCGTGAAGGAACAAAGGAAAACTGGCCGGAACGGAATGCAAACTGGCAACTTCGGAAAACTGATCCCGTAATAAATTACAGGAAAACCCCGCGACTGCATATACATGCCCGCATTTGTATTCCCACTGAATACAAATGCAAAGAGACAAAACTACACTGTCTAATACTAGGATCCGGCTTAAACCAAAGCCTGCTAGTAAAATCCGTCCGATCACGATCCGTGCAATACCGCACGTATCTGATCGAACCCTGCCATATCTCCATACGGCCTCTACAGCGTTTCGCCCGAAACTTGAGTAACTATGTGTGGTGGACTCTAAAGACTCATCAATACTATGGCTGTGGATTTAACCACTAGCACGTCAGAGGTATTAGCCATACGTGACGGGCTACCAGCTATTGACCAAAAGGGACGTCGATGAGCGAACTCATCCTGACACCCTACTGAGCCTGTCGGTGACAATATCCGTACAGTCCGGTCCGTTCGTCTATGAGTATCGCATGGCGGGTCTAGGGGTTGGTAAAAGTCAGACCCCCAAAAGCGGTACAAGTCGTGTCGGAGTGTAGCCCAGAACACCCTGAGATACTACTGGAATACCTACCAGTAAATCTCCTGCCTCGGCCGAGGGCTTTGTGTAATGGCTTTCCTAGACACAGCGCGACCTCACCCCCAATACCGGGAGAGACGAACCCCTGCAGATCCGCTCACTGCCTCCATGTGGCTCGGGACTGTACCCAACTAAAACCTGTTTGCACGACTCCTTTGAGCCGTGGTAGGGTAGTAATCAAAGTACAGTGAGAACTCACACGAGACAAATGACGATCTCAGGTCGATGAACTAACCTGTACACATGTCACCAGGGAACTGCTATCAGACGTCTGGTATAATCCCAACTAGCAGGTTCCCGGCGAGTCCTGTCCGGTGTACTCATAACCCAATGAGCACCTGTATACATCTTAGGTGAACCAACTGACACCAGTGGCTTGTGAGACGGGCCACCGCCCCTCGTCGGGGTCTCGACTGTATACACTAGTCTACTAATGGAGTATCGATGCCCAGTCTCGAAACTCCCACGACTAGGGACCTTTTAAGGATGTGCTTATAGACCCCAGCTCCCACGTATATGATCCCCGTCATACTGCTGGCCGTCAAGAAAAAATCCTAAGGGCTCTATCAACGTGCAATAGTGATCAGTAATGTCACCTAAAGCAGTACACAATGATAAAGATAAACCAGATAGCATACTATCATCTTGAGTAAGACTGTCCTACCGGGATAGGTCCTCCCTCAGTCATTGCAATCACGTGCCTGTGATCCAATAATTGACTCTGAGGGCACTATCTCCAGCAATCTCCCACTTGCACTCAAGGCTAATTATTGCGATGTCGCATACTCACAGCCCGTGTGATACCGAACACCCAACTCCTCTACCAGTCAGTCTTACAAAACTCGTTTGCGAAACTATTACGTTCGAGGAATAGCCTCAGTGAGTGGATCCGCTGTGATGTTTCTTTCTATGTCTCTCTATATCTCAAGTTCGCGGAGAAATCCATCTCCCGAAATGAGCAATACCTGTCTTAGAATGTGTCTGGATGTCTGATGGGACCTAGCTCATAAATGAACTCCAAATCCAAACTTCTTAAACTGTATCGTCAACTGAACATAATCAGTATCCAGGTCACCTTGGAAGCCTGGAATGATAACCGTCTCCTAAAGGAGGCCGTCGATATCATATCCTTAGAACATTCACTTATGTTCTAAAACTGCTTCCGAATGTTTCTCCAGGATTGGATTAATATCAACTTATTGCATCTCCTGCAAAAACAACTTCTGGTGTGGTACTTGACATCTCATGATTGACTCAATTGCCTAAGCAAGTGATCTGCCAATCATGCACATCCCTCTCCCCTTTAGTCTGTAAGACACCTTTAGAGAGGGTGACTCCATCACCTGCAGGTACACTACCGTGCCAGGAGTCGTCCATTCTAAATACTCATAGAATACTGTCTAAGTACCCAGATTGGGAAACCACCCAAATCTAGATCTAAAACCATAGATCTAGTAACCAGAATGTCTGATATAATATCCACGTCCTATCTGGAGAAACTACTGTGTGACAACCAAAGTATAACCGATCGTAGTATAGGAACTTTACTTCCTACTTTGTGTATGTCATCAAATACCAGGACATCACACCCTACTACCTTCTTAACAGATCCACCCCTATTCTGACGAAGTCAAACCTATGACTGTCACATCAGAAATAGATGATCTTTCTCCGCTATATCTGCTTTAGTCTATAAATAGACATAAGCCTGTTGTCCACCAATGCTTCCGCTGCTCCCACTGACTACGACAACCCTCTGGCAGAGTCATATAGACGTGCACTTCTAAAGCTAGTTTAGAACGACGCTATACTCATCCTCCTGCCGGGTCTCACAGTCTGGAACAACGGCAATGGCAAGTCTGGGTAAACAAGAACCTCCCTGTCACCGTCCTTGAGCATACCGAAGTACCTCTCGAGTGCCTGAGGTTACCCACTTTATCTGCGGAGTGGCCAATGGAATGTCAAACTAGATTGAATCTTTAGGTTCTTATCAAATCTTCAGTAATCGTTTGCGGTTCTGGAATCACTTCCAGTTCTACCATACTCCCACTACTGTTTTCTGAAAAAATCCATTTTTATTAAAACTGTGGCGAGTTAAGAACAATATCACTATTGATCTTCCAGATGGTAGAAAATCAACCCTCGTCATAGCCCGGGTCAACCCACAAACAGCCATTACAGAAACGTGCCTTGAGTTATCCAGAGTCTGGTTTTAAGCATAAGCCGGAAAACTCTCCGTACCTTAACAATGTCAAGATATGAACTGTTCTATATCCAATATAGAAACAGAGGCACTGATTTAATTGAACCAGATTCTAATCATGCAGCTGTCTCCTGTGCATATCAAGGAAATGGAGAGAGGCCGATCAGCGTTACTCAACTTAGGAATACTTCCAATTATGAGTAACCTGAAAGAGAAGCAAGTTCTCTTAATCATTACTATCAACTGAATACCATACACAAGTATCTACATCTTCGATCACCTTGAAGAATCCCGATACTTGCAACACATGGTTCTCTACTTTATTCATATACTTATAACTTCTCAAAACTCAGACCTTGTGTTTCTACGAAACACTTGTCTAAGAGCTAGAGAAGTCATAAGTAAACAGAATATAGTACGAGGACCAACCCCTCTGTCCTAATGGACACTGGACAACATACAATACTCTGTATAAGTTCCGTGAGTCTAAAAACTCATTCACTGTGTGTCGTAGGTTGAAAATTGTACTATGGTTATGAAAAATTACACCGTTGTTTAATGCTCCTTACCTAACCATCCACTGATATAGGTAAATGTCATAGACATAATTTTAAAAATGTATATCTCACTCTATAAAATAGACGTACAGATATATCAATTTGAAATTGGTGTATAACAACGGATATTCAAAACCAAATATTTGCCGTCCGGTAAACAGCCCAGGCGATTTCTTCAAATATCACCAATTACAACGAATTCCGATATTATGAGGATGATCACCTAATTCCCAATAACATACTCCTACTCATCATCTGTAAAACCATACAGATGTGAGAATCAAACCTGGTAAATACATACCCTGGAGCAAGTGTTTAATTGGGAAACCAGTTTTCTTTTAACAGTACACAGTGAAACTGAAACATTGAAATGTTTCGATGGGGTATCCAGGTATTCCTAGTAATGCCTCTTCCATTGTCCAGATTCACAAATGTAACCGTATAATTCTTTGCCATCTCTCCAAATCCCTTTATATGTCTTTAGTCATTACCTTCTGCATACCCCTTTAGGCCAAATGGTTTTCTTCCTTCCCTACCGTTCGGCACCAGCCTATAGTTTGGAAGAAGACTATCCAATAAGCATAATGGGTGTACTGTCCTAATCCTAGGAGCACTCGCAATGCGAGAGAAGGTGAAGATAAGAGACAACCGAATAAACCTTATTCCTATTTCTCCTGAACCAGAATCCATCCCCGAACTGGAACAAGTTCCTTTCGAGTTCGTATATAACCATACGATGGAGTATCCAATAAACTGTGGATCTTCGTAGTGATACGGAGTGTCCTGGAGAAATACAAAGGTGAAATGGGAGTGGTAATGAAATACTTGGTTTGGTCGTGAATATCAGTCGCAATTTACTTTGCCCCCTTACTAATCCCTTTCTTTGTCTTAACTTAATACCTTCTGTACACCGTGTAGGCTAATTGGTTTTCCTCATTCCCTGCCGTTCGGCACCAGCCTAAGGTTTGGAAGAAGACTATCCAATTTGCGTAATAGGTGTACTATCTCCTAAACCAAGGAGTACTCGCAACCTGAGAGAAGGTAAAAGGAAAAGACAACCGAATAGTCCTATTCGTTTTCTCCAGAACCGGAAACCATCCTCGAATAAAATCCTTCGAGTTCGTATATAACCATACGATGGTTTTGTCCAATGGAAGTGGACGTTCGTAGTAATACGGGGTGTCCTGGAGAAAAGGGTAAAAGTAGGAGTGGCAATGAGGTATGCAACTCTGACAATCCAAAAGCCAGTGTTTAAGAAGGTTCGGTTAACTTGGTCACTGAGTCATAGTCTAGGGTCGGGTCAATGGTCGTTGCCAAAGAGAGAGAGAAAAGAAACACTCAGCGTGCACTCTAACCTAGATCAGAATGGTTATCACTTTATCTAATCTGGAAATCTCCCACTGTAACCTCAAATTCTTCCCCAAACCTGAAAGAAGAATTAGTCGGGATCACCCGAGGAGTAAACCAACTCATCAGTGGGAACCGGGATCCAACTATCATCGCATGATAACGTGACGGAATCCACTCACGTTATCATACTCCAGAAGGTATGCGAATGCCTGGCAAGTTTCAGTTTTTTTAGAAACTCCCGATGTGATTTTTACCCCAAGCGGTTTATGACCTTGACTAGGTCAACAAACCATAAACCGCTAGTCAAGTTCAACCCGTCATTATTCTGGATTGCATTAAACCCACCCGTACGTGCCCTTGACTAGGTCAACAAGGCCGCACGACTGTCCTAACCAATCCCACTTATGCAACAAACAAGTACCACTTAGCTACCGAACACTACGTCTTGACTAGGTCAACAAACGTAGCACGAATACTAAATAATACCTGTAGGAAATGACGGAGGGCTACGGCTGGTTTTTGGCGAAAAACCTTTAACGTAATGAACTTGATATCGTTGAAGGAACTGCATAGTTTTTTTTATAAAAATATAGTGGCGAAAACCCTTTGCTAAAGAGGTCACTCCCGGTGAAGGGATCTCGGCTCTTTCCCCGTAGAATGAGATGCAGGATATTCCAACTGAATACCACGATGCAAAGCAAAAGTAATCGACTATAGTGAAGTTATTGCCCTGACGCAAACTTCTGTCCAAGGGGTCACTCCCGGTGAAGGGATCTCGGCCCTTGCCTCGTCGACTGAGGTGCTGGATATTCATAACCCAATACCACTGTGCAAAACAAAAGAGAACGTCCTTGCAATAACATCTTTTTGAAAAATGTTCCAACAACATCAGAATAGGTTTGTTTAGCTTGCATTGATCCGAATCAACGCAGTCCCATCAATTGATCACACCAATAAAGAACGAAAATAATGATGTACGTATATGCCATCCGCATTCGCCACTGGGTCCCGTCATCACCCGTTAGGTTACTTAACTAACGGCAGAGCGCGGACTGGACTAGTGCGGATGCAAAACATATACAACATCTACTAGTATATATCTATATATAATATTCGCTCAAGGCGTGATAAAATGCAACATCACAGAAATGTAACCAGCATCACAGAACAATACAGATATCTGGGATCCCCGGGTTTCATAGAGCCGCTACTGAAACCCGACGTTCCCCTGATCGTGTGGATAGCCTGTGCAATGAAAATCCTAGACCCCTACGGGCGCGGCAAGTCACCCGCCAAAACCTGAAGCGAGGCAGCCCCCTTCAGCAACGTGAATGGACCACCCAGCACTTCACGGAGTCCGGTAACTTGGGCACCCCTCCTGGGTCAACCTATACCCCCTACGAGTGTGGCGAATAGCCCGCCAATTCTAGAGTGAAGCCTCCTCCGTCTCAAAGCTATAAGATGCGGGCCCGTTGCCCTCTAGAACCCGGCTATCCGTGCACCCTTCCGCGGGGTAATCCTAGTACAGAAAGTAAAATATACATACAACGGGTACAACGACCTCGACCCGGTCGTGCCCCAAAAGAATAATATACAAACAGGCAGTGACGGCAGTCCACATGTCGGACGCTCGCCCCGCAATATCAAATGTACATATAAAACAAAACTGTACTAACATTGCATCCAGGCTATCCCCCACGACCGATCCGCAACATCACAGCACAAACACAGAACATCAACGTGAATGTCACGTTCGCAAATCCGTCTAACCGGGCTGTAGCAGTTAGACAGGATTTACCGATCAAGTGACATTCACGGTCGCAGATATAATGTAAATACTGTGAACTAATGTGTTTAAAATTTTCGATCGATCAAATTTTACCAAGTGGGCCCCAAGCATTACTGTAGCACTTAAAGAAATTCTGGGCCCAAAAATAACATTCCAAAAATCCTATTTTCCATTCAGGAGCTCTCTGTAAAATTTTGGTGCCATGAACAGTCTGGATTGCAGCGGAACCGCAGCCCAAGCATGGGTTTGGCCGCGGTTCCGCGGTGGAAAAGTAGGATCATGCAACCAAAATTTCACAGAATGATTAGAATTCCCTGCACATCATTCAGCAACATACTGAAAAAATTTTGGAGCCAAAAACATTTCGACAGAAAACTGATATGCATGAAAACGCGGTTTTGGGATTTTGTTCGATCGGAAATGTAAACACATTAGACAAAACTAGACTGGGTTAATGGCGAGGCTCTGATACCATGTTGTGCCACGGCAGCGCCCCGGCCTTCTACTCGAGGCCAAAATGCGGAATCAAAAATTTTCTTAACTTTAAACTGGCGCTACCGCGGACAATAAACCCGGATCGTGACCATTAACCTAATCCTAGCAATCAAGAGAGTGGGTAGAGAGATATACCAAGCGATCCGTGTCCTTCGGTCTTCGTCTCCACCACGATCTCCCGCGGAATCTTCGTCGGTCACCTCCTCGTCGGAAAGGGCACCACATAGCCGAATTCTTTTACGGGCTCCCACCTCTGGACCGAGGCAACTCGGGCGCGAAGTTGGCTAGCCGACGCGTCCAAGGATACTGTAGGTGTAGTATAGAATGGTTGTCTCTTTGGGGTGAAGTTGCCATGGATGCGGAGGAATGAAGATAAGGAAAAATGGTGCTTTCATTTTTCCTAGCAAGAAAATGAGATGAAGAAAAATGCCACCCCTCAAAAATGAGCTTCTCTCATTTCTCCCCTCAAAAGTGGCCGGCCCTTCAAAAATGGAAATGGTGGAGAGAATAAGACTAAAACATGAAGGGAGGTGAGTGTAGGAAATGAAAAGAGGTGACCACATCAAAAGGTTATGATAACAATATCATATCAAGTTCAAATCCTTTCTAATCTCATTAATGCAAGAAAAGCAAAGATGCTTTGAATCATCATGATAAACCATTTCACAAATAACCCCTCCACATAAGTAATTTGCACAACTGCAAATAACCCCCTCCATCGGAAAGTCCGGCCGTGAAGGAACAAAGGAAAACTGGCCGGAACGGAATGCAAACTGGCAACTTCGGAAAACTGATCCCGTAATAAATTACAGGAAAACCCCGCGACTGCATATACATGCCCGCATTTGTATTCCCACTGAATACAAATGCAAAGAGACAAAACTACACTGTCTAATACTAGGATCCGGCTTAAACCAAAGCCTGCTAGTAAAATCCGTCTGATCACGATCCGTGCAATACCGTACGTATCTGATCGAACCCTGCCATATCTCCATACGGCCTCTACAGCGTTTCGCCCGAAACTTGAGTAACTGTGTGTGGTGGACTCTAAAGACTCATCAATACTATGGCTGTGGATTTAACTACTAGCACGTCAGAGGTATTAGCCATACGTGACGGGCTACCAGCTATTGACCAAAAGGGACGTCGATGAGCGAACTCATCCTGACACCCTACTGAGCCTGTCGGTGACAATATCCGTACAGTCCGGTCCGTTCGTCTATGAGTATCGCATGGCGGGCCTAGGGGGTTGGTAAAAGTCAGACCCCCAAAAGCGGTACAAGTCGTGTCGGAGTGTAGCCCAGAACACCCTGAGATACTACTGGAATACCTACCAGTAAATCTCCTGCCTCGGCCGAGGGCTTTGTGTAATGGCTCTCCTAGACACAGCGCGACCTCACCCCCAATACCGGGAGAGACGAACCCCTGCAGATCCGCTCACTGCCTCCATGTGGCTCGGGACTGTACCCAACTAAAACCTGTTTGCACGACTCCTTTGAGCCGTGGTAGGGTAGTAATCAAAGTACAGTGGGAACTCACACGAGACAAATGACGATCTCAGGTCGATGAACTAACCTGTACACATGTCACCAGGGAACTGCTATCAGACGTCTAGTATAATCCCAACTAGCACGTTCCCGGCGAGTCCTGTCCGGTGTACTCATAACCCAATGAGCACCTGTATACATCTTAGGTGAACCAACTGACACCAGTGGCTTGTGAGACCGGCCACCGCCGCTCGTCGGGGTCTCGACTGTATACACTAGTCTACTAATGGAGTATCGATGCCCAGTCTCGAAACTCCCACGACTAGGGACCTTTTAAGGATGTGCTTATAGACCCCAGCTCCCACGTATATGATCGCCGTCATACTGCCGGCCGTCAAGCAAGAATCCTAAGGGCTCTATCAACGTGCAATAGTGATCAGTAATGTCACCTAAAGCAGTACACGATGATAAAGATAAACCAGATAGCATACTATCATCTTGAGTAAGACTGTCCTACCGGGATAAGTCCTCCCTCAATCATTGCAATCACGTGCCTGTGATCCAATAATTGACTCTGAGGGCACTATCTCCAACAGTACCATTAACCCTATACTAGTTATCATAAAGGAGTTTAGAGAGGTTATACCGATCGATCCGTATCCTTCGGTCTTCAACCTCTGTCCCAAACTCCTCGCGGCTTCCTCGATCAAGTTTTATCTCCGGTCTCCCCACATAGAAGAAGATCCACGTCGAGGGTTTGTATTACGGGTTCCCGCCTCTAAACCGAAGCAACTCGGGTATCTATTTTTCTAACCTAGATACCCAAGATGAAGTAGAGAGTGTGTGTGAATACTTTGTCTCAATACACCCAATGATTCTCAACTCATGAGAGAGTTTGGGTGGAGGTTAAAGAAGAAGCCATGAAGGAAAAGTGTGAGCTCAAGAGAAATGAGCAAGTGAAGAAAAGTGTCTGCTCTTTTCTTGTGTTGTTTTTGTTAAGTGTTTTGTGTGTGATATTTATTGTTGTGAGCAAGAGAAACTAAGAAAAGCTCACAAGAAAATGAGCTGCCTCTTACCAAGAATATCTCACACAAAATATCTTAACAAAACCAAACAATCCCATGACCCAATGCCATGAGTCACCAAGACCACATGCTATATCAATGCACAATGCCAAGACTTGCACTCAAACTTTACACACAATAAACATTAACCTAAATGTTTAAATCCAAGAAAAAGAAATGGCAACCTCAAAAGTAAACTCATAACGAATTACAAGAATACCCCTTATCCATATATACATACCTACATCCGTAATCCGACTGAATACGAATACAACGAGACTAAAATAATCCAACAATATAATACTAGGATCCGGCTTAAACCAAAACCCACTAGCATTATCCGTTCGATCATGATCCATGCACAAGTGCACGTATATGATCGAACCCTACCATAAAACCATACGGCCTCTACAACGTTTCGCCCGAACCAGGGAAACCCTCTGTGTGATACTATAAAGACTCGTCAATACGCTGGCAGTGGGTTTAACCACAAGCACGTCAGTGGCACTAGCTGTACGTAACGTCTACCCAGGTATTCAGCGAAAGGGAGGCCGACGAGCAAACTCATCCTGAAACCCTACTGAGCCCGACAGTGACAATATCCGGACAGCCCGGTCCGTTCGTCTATGAGTATCGCACATCGAGTCTAGGGGGGTGGATATAGTCAGACCCCTAATAACTTGACATTTAGTGTCGGTATGAAACCCATCACCGTCTGAGAAACTACCGATCCTAGATCGGTAATTCTCGACTACCCCGGCCGAGGATTTCTGGTGATGGCCATCCGTGCACAACGCGACATCAACCCCCAATACCGAGAGAGACGAATCCCCTGACGATCTGCTCACTGCCTCCATGTGGCTCGGGACTGTACCCAACTAAAACCTGTTTGCATGACTCCGTTGAGCCGTGGTAGGGTAGTAATCAAAGCACAGTGGGAACTCACACGAGACAAATGACGATCTCAGGTCGATAGACTAACCTGTATACATGTCACCAGGGAACTGCTATTTGACAATAGGTATAGTACCAACTAGCAGGTTCCCGGCGAGTCCGTCCAGTGTACTCATAACCTAATGAGCACCTGTATACATCTCAGGTGTACCAACATACACCAATGGCTTGTGAGACTGGCCACCGCCCCTCGTCAGGGTCTCGATTAGTATACACTAGTCTACTCTGGAGTATAGATGCCCAATCTCGAAACTCCCACGACTAGGGACTTTTAAGGATGTGCTTATAGACCCCAGCTCCCATGTATATGATCGCCATCATACTGCTGGCAGTCAAGCAAGAATCCAATGGGCTCTATCAACATGTAATGGTGATCTCTAAAGCCACCTAAAGCAAGTACATGATGATAAAGACGAACCAGATAGCATACTATCATCTCGAGCAAGACTGTTCTACCGGTGTAGGTCCTCCTCCAATCATCGCAATCGCATGCCTGATATCCAATATTGACTTGAGGGAACTATAGCCAACATGTTGCACACCATTCGGTCCATCCCTGCAGACTCGATTTTACGGTTAAGATGTCGGAAGGAAGGCGGATGCACTCAAGCCCGTGTAGGCAGACTTCCACTCGGCGACAGTACTCAACCTAAACACGCACCAATGGTTCGTCATGATAGGTGGCGAGAATGGACAAGGAAGTGTTAGCTTCGACAGCAAATTCTTCGACCGTGACAGAAGTACCAGCACGGAGGTCTTCAATGAGAGCCGTCAGGGAGTAAATGTTTTGTTTCGCCATCCTTTCAGACGCACGCCGGGCATAGGGGCCTGGTGGCATGGGGATCCGAGATTCTAACGGGATTAGGGTTGGCGGAGCTGTCAAGATTTATGAACAGCCAGTAAGATTTACAAACATGGGATAGACAAAACAATGCCAAAGATAAAACCTTACTTACCCACAGTCATGCAAATGGGATTTGAGAGATCCCCAGGCCTATCAAGGATCTCGACTTCATCATCGACTTCCAGAACCGTGGAGCGCATATTAGCATCATTATGAAAAATAATAATAAAACAAAAGAAGACAAAAAGAACACCGACCTGGCCCAGAAGAGAGGACTATGGTTTGCAGGGGTATCGCCTGTGGGGCAGCCATATCAAGCAAAAGCTGGAAGGTTTTTCTAGGAGATAGATTCACGATGGAAGCCGCCAATTCCCGCAATTCTGAAGGAAAGAAGGGTTCAGATATCAGAGGGATCATTAAAACGAAATGCAGAAGATTACCTTCGATACTTCGCCCGCCTTGAACTGGAGGGATGGCAGCCTCTTCCACACCCTCAGGTACATCATTAGGGATATGTGCCGGCGTAGCATCTTCCAATTGAGAAACAATAGTCGCCACTTCAGGCTCCAAGGAGAGGACAGCGGTCTCGGCAATCCTTTCTACACCCTCCAGGGCACTACTAGAGAGGTCCATTGGATCTATGGCCGGCAAAGTCACCTCTGCTGAAAGTATAGATACTGAAGGGATGGAAGTCACCACCGGGAGCTCCAAGACAGGACTAACGGCTTCAGCAATCTCTTCTACACCCTTCGGCGTGTCACTAGAGATGTCCATGGGATCTGTAGCTGGTGAGGTCACCTCTGCTGGAGGAATAGACACTGAAGGAACAGAAGTTACCATCGGAAGCTCCACAGCAAGAGTAGCAGCTTTAATAATCTCCTCTACACCTGCCGGTGCATCACGAGAGATATTTGTAGAGTCCACAGTTATGGCCCGATCTGGACTCAAATCCTCTTTCGCTATCGAAGTCCCTGCAAAGTTTTCATAAAAATGAGAAGACATAAAAATAATACAAACTATTCGCTAAAAGAAGGACATGAGAAATACGCATACCAATACGCCAAGGAGCTTGAAGTAGGGCTTTTTCAAGACGTCTTTCCTTTCTAGCTAAGTACGCTCGCCGAGGTTCAAGCGCAGATGAATAACTACTTGTCTTTAATGCAAGCTCGTCTTCGGAGGCAGCCGTTATAGGCTGTTTGAGGGCCTGTTCTCCTTATATTAACAAAGGACCCATATATACCCGTCGTAATGATGGATAAACGTCATAGAATATAACAGGAAGGTAGGGCTTCTTCGGGACGCACACATTCTCGGTCTCATCTTGTGAGCGCCTCAAAGTCTCGGCCAATTGCGCGGCCTCCTCAGCAGATGAACCAGGATAGATAAGACCGGCATCTGACTCCTCCATAGCGATCGGTTTGTCCTGAATAAACGGCTCGGACTCAAGCAAGGTGTCGAGTAAGCCGGCAACCGATTTCTTTCTCTTCTTAGAATTTGTGCTAGCACTAGCGGAAGAACGCTTCCTCCCCCTCGGCGATTTGGCGCGACGTTGACCAACCTCACTTTCGGTATCCCCCTTCGATGACACCACCATTGACGACGCTACCGCTGGCGCTTCATTAGAAGCCATTGCTTCGGCTCTAGTGCGCACCGACATACCGGCAGTACGAGGGGGAGATTCTATTTCGGCGGCTTTGGAGATAAGTACCGAACAGCTATCCCTCAGTGGAAGGAGAACCACTGACCGCGACCGCAATGGAGCGCTAGTGACTAGGGTCGGAGCTGGAACTATACATTCAAAGTGTACCCTCCTCTCCTCGGCAATGAAAGGACCGACTCGATGGCGATACCAACCCTTGAAAGACCCCACAGATCTTGGAAGATAGTCGGACTCAGGGATCATGAAATGGGAGTTGGTGTTCAGCCGCATAAAATGATGGATGATGTCACGAGTGACTTCCGGAGATAAAGTGGGCTCAACTAAAAACGCCTCGAGAGGGATGCCCTGGTTATAGCCCAATTGCTGGGAAAAGCGGTGTAGATTATACCGCATATAAAGAACTGTGTCATTCTGAAGAAACACCAAATAGCCCAGCTTAATCGCGTACATGTGTATAATCTCTTTAGGTTTTAGAGATGGCGCTCCACCCATTGACAGATCAAATAGCTGCTGAATGGGCCCCGCGGGAGCAGATAGGACTCGGTCATTAAAAACCATCCCGCCCTCGTTTGAGTATGGGTTAAGCAACACACATAGGGCCCCTAGCCGAGTCGGATTGGGAGCGGAAGTATTCACAAACCTCATAACCCATTGGAAGGTATAGGAGTCATAAAAATCTGGCCGCCGGTAAGCAGCAAATGCTCAATACATGCATCTCGATCACGATGTGAAGTAGTGGAGGGAGAGATTCACAATATCCTTGCCTGGGGTCGAAGTATTAGCCGCAATGCTTAATCTATGATATAGGTGCGACAATCCTGCAACACCAACGACCAATCGCATCCCTCCAGCTATGCGATGAGCGGGGTAGAAGACGGAGGCTCTCATAAAGCGTCGATGTGTCGGTATGGCAAACCAACTGAGCCAGAGACTGATGAAGCCAGCGAAGAAGGCCTCTTCGTCCATGCCAGGAGCCGCAATCGCATCAAAGGAAACGGCCGACGAGGTCAGAATATAGAACCGCGGTAAATCTTCCTCTTTGGCCGGCAGTTTATTCAACCCGAACCAAAAAGGTCGTCGATGTTCGCAAACTTTGGAGCCTCTTTGGATAAAGCATCTCCATGAAGAAAGCAGTCAATGAAGGTCTCAAAGGCGACGCCTTACCCTTCTGACGTCACGAACAGTTTCTCAAAGATACCCAGAGCTTTAATTAGACTTGGATACTTATGACGGACGACATTTTCAGTCGTCAGGCCGTCAAGCATAGCAGGCACGGTCGTGAACACATACTCATCGGGAGGCAGCAACTCTTCATAATGCTCTCCTCTGATTGGAAATCCGGAGATCTCACGGAACTCTTCTAGTGAAATCGAGACCCCGCGATCCCCTAGCAAGAAGGTGTTGGTAGGAAGATTCCATTGGTTCAGAAAGACTTTAACCCACCAGACGTGAGAGGCCTGATAATGAAATAGAGACGCATACACCGCTTGATACAATTCAACCATTTGTAACTGTGCACGATGGGCGGAAAGAATGTATCGAGCCCAGGGAAGGTAGCCTATTGGGTGGCGGGGGTAACGCCTACCTTATAAACTTGTCCTCAGGGTCGAGCTTCACCCTGACATATGCGGCGCCCCAGAATATCTATAGCCGGAAGGGGCTGGCTGGGTATCCTAGTTGTTGACCGCTCAAGCCGGCCTGTAGGAGTCCAGTTAGTCGCCTCTACCGCGTAAACAGTCTGTGGGCGTTCCATCGGCGATATTGGACGGAGGGGCTCTGTTGGTACCTCACAAGTAAAGCCATGACCCTGATGATATGACCATACCAAACCCCCTATAAGAGTAGACTCATACAGTCCCTGTCATATGCCCTGATCATTGCCATAGCTTCCTCGTCAGACGGCGATTGCGGAAAAACGGCGTCTGAGTGAGTATAAGAAAAGTAGGGAAGTGAAGCCATTGTTCCTGAAATAAGGGAAAGAAATACCATTAATAAAACCTATATATATATATATAATAACAGAAGAAAATGATATGATGTTTGTTCCATGGGACCACTGATTGCAAAACCAATGGACCCCACAAAATCAATATGGCGGCTCACCAATGATGAGGCAAGATAATCATTGCAAGAATCAAAAAGAATTCTCATTAAATGGACATTGGAATTTAAATACCTCTTAACATCCTCAAAGAAAAATGAGATCTGTCAAAATACCCCATGAATTAAAATCTGCAAAAAATGAAAATATGCCCAAGAACGCCAGGGAATAAATTTCCCAAAGGGCCTCTAGATCTTTGAGAGCTGAGCTCTGTAATGAGGAATCAAATTCCTTTTAAACAATGGAATAAAATTCCAAGGATTTTAAAAGATCGGTGACATGGTAAAACCCTAAGAGGAGGATCAACGATCCCCGTTGATTCAAGATCTTAGAATCTACAAAAAAAATGTGTGATTTAGATCTTTAAGAAACCAATCTATAAAAAGAGCAACGCTCTGTCCCCGGATTTAAAATCCACGATGAAAAGAACAAAAAATGGTGGTTCCATTCATGATCCTTACCAAGGAAAAAGTTTTAACAGAGTTTAACTCTGAGATTCCAGCAAGCAGAGAACTAAGCTCTGAAGAAGTGAATTAAATTCTCAAGAAAAACAAGTAAGGAAGAATATGAAAGAACAGTGGCTTCCCAAAGGCAAAAGCCTTGCATTTATAAGACATGATGGGGAGCAGTTCAACTTCTCATTCCCCTAGATGATCCAACGGCTGTGAGGACAGACAGCGTTGCACTCACGTGCAAGCCACGTGAGAGAAATGCTGGGGGGCATTTGTTCCCTTATAAAAAAGGGATGAGAGAAAGTTCCTCACTAAAACAGCCCCACGTGTTTAACACGTGAGTGCCTATATGCAACGCATATAGGCACAATAATTAAAACAATTGCTAGGCTAAGACATCCCCACGTGTTTAACACGTGAGTGCCTATATGCAACGCATATAGGCACATCAATTAAAACAATTGCTAGGCTAAAACAGCCCCACGTGTTTAACACGTGAGTGCCTATATACAACGTATATAGGCACAGCAATTAAAACAATTGCCAAGCTAATAAGCCTCACGTGTTAAACGCGTGAGGGCACTTCCCTACGTATAATTAAATTCTACTCAACAAGGAACCGTTGGATCAAAGATCCAATGATGATAGAATTAAATTCTATTGAACTTTTAAATGGGAAATGATATTTTCTGTTAAACAGAAAGTTGGCAGATCAAAGATCCCATGAGTTGGAAAATATTTTTCATCTCTTTAAAACAAAGAAAATTTGTGCTCCGTTAAACCAAGCACCCTTGGATTAAAAATCCAACGGTGATTAAAAATCACCAATCTACAGAATAAATTATGTACGAGAAAATATTTTCCTAATCTTGTTTAAGAAATAAGAAAATACGTTCTGTGAGGCAGAACCCTTGGATCAAAGATCCAACAGTGGGTAAAAACCGCAAATCGATTGAAGTCTCTCAATGAGAGATTTCCTAAAACTAATTAACAAACTTCTCTCCACTATATAAAGAATCCAAGACTTCAAGTTAAAAAAAGAAAAAAAAGAAGAAATAGAATAGAGCATACAAAAAAAGAAGAAAAAAAGAGCAAGAGAATTCAATTCTCTAAAAGAAGAAGATCCCCTTCTTAAACAAAAAAACTAGGTAAGAAGAAAATACAGAAATTATCCCATCCTTTCTTCGCCTCTTTAAGGGTTTAACCCTTCATACAAGAACTTAGTTTTTCCTCTGGTTGAGGTCTGCAGAAGAACATCTCCCTACAAGTTGAGAATTTAATTCTCATCTGGGGAAATTCTGTTATGCAGATTCAAAATTTAGGGGAAAGAATTAAGTTCAAAGAATTTAATTCTTACACAAGTATATAGGAATTTAATTCCTTTAATAAAACTAGGGTTAACCCTGTAAAGATTTTAATTCTTATAAAACAAAAGACTTGAAATTCTCTAAACTTAGAGCCCGGCATCGTTAATATGAGATCAAGACCTTCATGCACATAGAAGGAAAGACTGGTGATTCATTAGTGTCAACACTATAACGAAACATCACGTGTTTCCCCACGTGAGCACCTTTGATGAACAAAAAGAATGGCTGAGACCGAGTCACGTGTTTCATACGCGAGCATTTAAAAAGAACAAGATGTGCCTCATAGGGCAGTCACGTGTTTTCCACGCGACCCCCAATCAAGTGCTTGGCACTTATATGAAATAGGGAATGTTTACCGCCGAAAACAGAGACGAAACCGCGTAGGCCGTCTTGCCTGAATTTGGGGGCAGACACTATTTGGTTTTATCTGTCTACCTCTCCGAAGATACCAAGTTAATTTATGGCACCATGTATCGAAGGTTTAAACAGATGCGGCCATTGTAGCAGATTTCGTCAGATTCCCCCTCGTTGGCGAGGAGTTTTTGATTATGGGGACGCTTTTCCCTATAGGCGCAAGCCCCTGCAGTTAATTACGCTACCGCATCGCGGTAACCACTTTCTCGTTCTCCAGATGTTCACTTCATGTCGTGTGTGTTTGTTTTGTTTTTGGTTGCCCGTGGATTGTATACGGAGACTAATTTATGTTGTCGCCCGTAGGGCGGGGATTAGTCCAAATCCGTATTTTCTTAGATTTGGGTTTGGTTTGATTTAAGGATCGTTAACCTCGTTTAAGATTAAGATCAACTTAAATGTTTGCTGAGGATACGTCAATCTAATTTCAGACTAAGATCTACTCAACGGGATTTTGGGTCATTTAGATCCAACAAAAGAGTATTTGGGCTCTATCGTCTTAGTTTAGGGACGTTGCGGTCCATTGAGTTTAGAGACATCATAGTCTGTGGGGTTTAAAGATATCATAGTCTGTAGGGTTTAAAGACATCATAGTCTGTAGAGTTTAAAGACATCATAGTCTGGTTTAAAGACATCATAGTCTGTGGAATTTATTTTAGGGACATTGCGGTCCATTGGGTTTAAGGACATCATAGTCCATGAGTTTAAGGACCTCATAGTCCATAAGGTTTAGTTTAGGGACGTTGTGGTCCATTGGGCTTAAGGACATCATAGTCCATGAAGTTTCTGGTTGTCGGGACCCGCCACCTCTCTGAAGACGTTGAACAATTACAACGACACATATCAGATGTGTGAAGAGATGTACCCTTGAACTAATGTTGGTTGGGAGATCTGTAGTCAGGTTTGTGACTAAGACCAATTAAAGAGATTGTAAGCACATGGGCTTGGTTGATCTGAATTAGAGAGTTGTGGCCAACTTGGGCTCAGTCCATTCAGTTTTGAATAAAATGTTGAGTATTTGTTTGGGCTCAGTCCCTTTTTGTTCAATAATGCTGAGCATTAATTTGGGTTCTGACACCCCTTTTCTTTTTCTTTTTTATTGAGTGTTGAACACTCTTTATGACGCTGGGGCTTTATTTACAAAGTGCTTTGTATTTCCTCAGCGCCCACGTGAGGAGCACGTGGAGCGCTTTGCGCTGAGCGCCAGACTTGGAACGCTAAGGCGTTTCTTTTAAAATAGCGCCCATGTGAGGAGCTCGTGGAGCGCTTGGCGCTGAGCGCCAGACTTAGAGCGCTAAAGCGCTTCTTTTATAATAGCACCCACGTGAAGTGCACGTGGAGCGCTTGGCGCTGAGCGCCAGACTTGGAGCGCTAAAGCGCTTCTTTGGCAGCTCTGATCAGTTCTGTACTCTGATAATTAAATTCTCGGTTTATAAGAGACTTTGTCTTATGGATCTAAGAACTAAATTCTTCTTTTATGAGGAGATGCTATGATCTCTTTTGTTTTTATTTATGAGAGACTTTGTCTCATGGATGTAAGAACTAAGTTCTTCTCTTTTTTGATGAGATGTTGTGATCTCTTTTACTTTTGTGAAAGACCTTGTCTTATAGATTTGTGATCTAAAAAAAAGAACTAAGTTCTTCTGATGTGAGAGTTAAACTCTCAAACATGGAGGAGATGCCATGATCTCTCTTATTGTTATTTACCTTGAGAAGGAATTGCTCTCGTCTTTGAAGTTTATAAGGGCGTTCCTCTGTGTTTATTTTTTTTAATTTGAAACTTATGGGGAGGTTTCTCTGTGCAAGACTTGAAGTCTTGGGTCATTTATATAGTGGAGGCTGATTTATTGAATCAGTTAAGGAAATCTCTCATTGAGAGATCTCTGATTGATTTGGGGATGTTTCCCACCATTGGATCTTTGATCCAAGGGCTTCTGTTTTACAGAAGACATTTTTCTTGTTTTTTAACAAGATTGGGAAAATATTTTCCAATACAGAACTTATTCTGTGTCTTGGTGATTTTTAATCACCATTGGATCCTTGATCCAACGATGATCTGATTTACAGAGCACAATCTTTCTTGTTTAGAAAGATTTGAGGAGTGTTTTCTCAATCAGAATTTGATTCTATAATTTGATGATTCATCATATTTGTTGGATCTTTTGATCCAATGCTGGAGAAATTTTAGTTCTGGTGCTGGTGCTCTCGTGCTTTGCACGTGAGGCACTGCCTCAGAGTCTTTGACTCTTGGCGCTAGCGCTCTCGTTCTTTGCACGTGAGGCGCCGCCTCTTTACCGAAGGTGTCTTTTCGCCTTCTTTCTTTGCTTTTCCTGAGTCAAACTTCTCTTTCCCAATGCATAGCTTGGAAACAGTTCCATCATGCACAAAATTTTGTGTGCCTAAACTTAAATGTCTCTCGTTATAATTTGAAGCAATGCTTCTTTTCTCTCTCACTTTCAGAGAATTATTTTAGCAGATAAGAGCTATGGCTTGTAATTGTCCACATGCTCGCCGCAACCATAGGAGGTGCCTATTGAGGAGATCGTTCCTCGTTTTGCTGCACGCTTGGTGAACCCTGCTCTTACGGATGACCAATGCGATACGGTGATGTATGAGCTCTTGACTCGTAGAGGATTTCCTCTCCCCATGGGCTCCATTTGGCTTCAGATGGTCGTCTTGTCCATGCTTGATGACATCCCTCCTCATCCAGCGGAGATGACTCCAGCAATGCTCGACGCTGCAGAGGACAAGATCGAGTGCTTTCACGAAGCACTTTTGATTACCACAGCTCTGAGGGATCGCTCTGTTCAGCTGCTAAGCCAGATACGGGCTCAACGGGTTGTCATGTCTGCCTTCGCTGATGGGCACGGTGTTGACCGATGCGAAGCGACTGTTTGTGAAGATCGCCGCTTTGAAATGGTGGAGAAGGCAGAGAGGAAGTTAGATAATTTTATCCATAGTTTTGTGAATCCCTGTACTTTCGATCCCATATTTGGTGATCTATTTCCTGTAGAATAAAATATTCAATCAAATGCTTTCTTTTTGTCGTTGACCACTAAGTGCTCCCTTTCTAACACCTGTTCTTTCTGATGTGTGCATGTGCGTATATGAATGAGCCCGATTTCATACATATCTGTAAACGAAACCTAAACCGGTATCAACAGGAACAAATAGCTATTGGCCGGAGATTTTGGCGGGAACAGGGAATAGACCCAAAAAACAGCGCCTCACGTGTTTGCACGTGAGCACCACAAGGTCAAAGTGCTTAGCACTTATAAAAGAAAGAGAAATAAAATTTGGAGAACAATTCCCATTTCGGGCGCCTCACGTGCCCGCATGTGAGCCGAGTGCTTAGCGCTTATAAAAAAAGAGGGAAGTAAAACCCAAAAAGGCAGTACCCAACTTTGGGGCGCCTCACGTGTTCACACGTGAGTGCCACAAGAATTAAGTGTTTAACACTTATATGTAAACGGGGACTTGAACCCAATGTACGGTGCTAACTTTGAGGTGCCTCACATGGCACACGTGAGAGCCCCTGGAATCCAGTGTTTAACACTGCTTTAGAGCCTCACGTGGGAACACGTGAGTGCTAAACGTATACCAGTGCTTAACACTATAGGAAATCAACTCCAGCCTCAAATTGGCTAAGTCTTTTTGAGATTAAAACATTTTCGATCTCCAAATAGACCGAGCCTTTATGCTCATGACTTCCCAAACTAATGAAGAAATCTTAGTCTCAAAATACGACTAATGATTTCTGGGCTCGACCATCAATTCCTTTTCCTTCAAACATGGAATTGGTTCAAGGGTACATCTCTCTACACCTCTGATACATGTCGTTGTAATTCCTCAACGCCTTCAGAGAGGTGGCGGGTCTAGATATCCAACTGCTTTTGGATGCACTTCCCAAAATGGCGACTATGGACCGAAACGTCTTTAAAGTAACAATGGATCGAAACGTCCTTAAACTAAAGCAATAGAGCCCGAATGCTCTTTTGTTGGGTCTGAATGATCCCAAAATCCTGTTGAGTAGATCTTAGTCTCAAATTAGACCAACGTATCCTCAACAAATATGAAAGTTGATCTTAATCTCAAACGGGATTAACGATCCTTAAATCAACCCAAACCCAAATTTAAGAATATACGGATTTGGAATAATCCACGCCCTACGGGCGACAACATAAATTAGTCTCCGTATACAATCTACGGGCAACCAAAAATAAAACAAACACACACGACACGAAGTGAACTTCTGGAGCAGGATAAAGTGGTTACCGTGATGAGGTAACGTAATTAACTGCAGGGGCTTGCGCTTGCAGGGAAGAGCGTCCCCACAATCAAAAACCCCTCTCAAACAAGGAGGATCTGACGAAGTCTGCTACAACGGCCGCATCTGTCCAAACCTCCGATATACGGTGCCATAAATCAACTTGGCATCTTCGAACACATGGGCAGATAAATCCAAATAGCATCCACCCCCAAATTCAGGCAAGACGATCCATCCCAGTTTCGTCTCCGTTTTCAGCGGTAAAAACAGGGTCAAATAAAAGTGGAGTGATGGCAAAAATCCTAGCTCCAGCTCGACATTCTTCTCATTTCAGCAGGGTGCAGAATGCAACGTCAACGAACAAAAGTGGGGCGATGGCATATTCCTAGCTCCGGACTTCAATTGCAATACATACAGCATAGAGGTCCTACAGATGTCTACCCTACTTCAGCAAAGAATCAGCGCGGTATCGTCTGAGTAAAAAATGAAATGACGGCATATTCCCAGCTTCGGGTCTCGACGACAACTCATATAAAGCCTAAAAGACCATCGAAGATCATCCCACACCAGATCGGAGTGGTTATGATTCATCGGGGCTCCAAATTGTGCCTAACCTCAAGTGAAAAGCGTCATGGGAAATTCCTAACGCTTGCTCTTCTAACGGTAATATAACGTAAGGAGATTATTTGAAGACGTCATGTCCAGCCTCCGAAGGGATCAGAGACATGACAGTCATGGGGCGATGGCATATTCTTAGCTCTGGACTTCAATTGCAATACATACAGAATACAGGTCCTATAAATGTCTACCCTACTTCAGCAAAGAATCGGCGCATTATCGTCAAAGCAAAAAACAAAGTGATGGCATATTCGCAGCTTCGGGTCTCGACGGCAACTCATATAAAGCCTAAAAGGTCATCGGAGATCATCCCACGCCAGAGAGGAGTGATTATGACTCATCGGGGCTCCAAATTGAGCCTAACCTCAAGTAAAAAGCGTGATGGAAAATTCCTAATGTTTGCTCTTCCGACGGTAATATGACCTAAGAAGATTACTTGAAGACGTCTTGTCCAGCCCCCGAAAGGATCAGAAACACGACAGTCGTGGGGCTATTCGAACAGCGTCATAAAGACTGTATATCGAGGAATACATCAGTCAATGCGACGGTACCACGGACTAAAACCCTAATATTACAAACCTAACAAACCCATGTCATAAAGAATAGGGGTTATCTATATTTCACGTTAGGATACACCTACGAGATCCTCTCAACTCATTTCTACTTGTAGGGAAAAAAAGTTTTATGAAACCCTCACGGCTCATGAAGGTGAAAAGACTTAGGCGAAGGGGATATCAACCTGTTTCCTAAGCACTATGGCCCTACAAGTATGTCCAAAATGACTCTTGTATACTATCCATGGACCACAATTCCCAAATTCGCATACCGATGATGAGGAAAAACCACTTGCGAGTCCTCTCGACTCGCAAAGAGAAAAGTCACTTGTGAGATCCTTACGACTCTCAAGAGAAAACACACTTAGGAGCCTTCATGACTCCTAAGGAGAAAATACACCTACGAGATCCTCTCGACTCGTAGGGGGAAACATTTTTATAAGACCCTCACGGCTCATAAAGTTGAAAGGCTTAGGCGACAGATCTAAACCCGTCTCCTAAGCCATCAATTCTATGGCCATGCATAACTCTGCACTACTTCACCCACGTACATACTTACGTGAGCAAAATAGTGGGGGGCATTTGTTCCCGCCAAAATTTTTGGCTAAGAGCTATTTGTTCCTTTATTAAAAAAAAGGAGAGAAAAAAAGAGGAAAATAATTCTCACGGTTTGGCATCACGTGTTAAACATGTGAGCTCTTATATGCAAAGCATATAAGCGCTGAAAACAAATAACAAAAAGGCCAAACTGACCTCACGTGTTAAACACATGAGCGCTCATATGCAAAGCATATGAGCGCTGAACATAAATAACCAAAGGCTAAACATGCATCACGTGTTAAACACGTGGGCACTTATATGCAAAGCATATAAGCACTGAAAAAACAAATAACTAAGGGCCAAACTGGCCTCACGTGTTAAACACGTGGGCGCTCATATGCAAAATACATGAGCGCTGAATAAAATAAATCTAAAGGCCAAACTGGCCTCACGTGTTAAACACGTGAGCGCTCATATGCAAAGTATATAAACGCTGGAAAACAAATAACCAAAGGCCAAACAGGCCTCACGTGTTAAACACGTGAGCGCTTATATGCAAAGCATATAAGTGCCGGAAGCGGATAATAACTGAGGGATAAACTGGCCTCACGTGTTAAACAAGTGGGCGCTCATATGCAAAGCATATGACCGCTGAACATAAATAACCAAAGACCAAATAGGCCTCATGTATTAAACATGTTAGCGCTCATATGTAAAGCATATGAGCGCTGAAAATGAACAAGCTAAAACCCACACTAGAGATCACGTGTTAAACACGTGAGTTCTCTTGCCGCATTCTTTGGCAGCGATCATATGCAAAGCATGTGAGCGCCCCAATTTAAAATGCTACCATCTAATAAAATTAAATTCTATGTAATAGAATTAAATTCTATTTGGGAAATATTTTCCCTGATCTTTCTAATATGGAAAGATCTTTCTCTAACAGAGAATTTTGGATTTAAAATCCAATGGTGATAAAATATCACCAATTAAACTATCTGATAGAATTAAATTTATGTAACAGAATTAAATTCTATTTGGGAAATATTTTCCCTGATCTTTCTAATATGGAAAGATCTTTCTCTAATAGAAAATCTTGGATTTAAAATCCAATTTTGATAAAATTTCACCAATTAAACCATTTGATAGAATTAAATTCTATGTGGGAAATATTTTCCTGATCTTTCTTAAACTAGAAAGATCTTCTTTGTTAAACAGAGGACCCTTGGATCAAAAATCCAACGGTGATTATAAAAACACCCATCGAACATCTGATAGAATAAAATTCTATCTTAGAAAAATATTTTCCCAATCTTGTTAAACTAACAAGATTTTCATATGATAGAATTAAATTCTATATTAGGAAAATATCTTCCTAATCTTATTAAACTAACAAGATATCCATATTATAGAATAAAATTCTAATCTTGTTAAACTAAAAAGATATTCATATGATAGAATAAAATTCTATCTTTGAAAAATATTTCCTAAATCTTGTTAAACAAATAAGAAATCTTCTTTGTTAAACAGAGAGCCTTTGGATTAAAAATCCAACGGTGAATAAAATGCACCGATTGATCTAAAAAATCATTTTGTTGATCATGAAATCAATCATGATCTCTCAATGAGAGATTTTCTCAACAAATTGATTTTTCTCTTCTCCTATAAATAGGAGCAAAGAGATTAATCAATGGGGGAGAGGAGGAGAAAAAAAGGAGAAGAGAACCCCATAAACTTCTGTAAAAATACAGAAAGCCCTCAAAATAACAGAAAATTTAATTCTCTCAAAGATGAAGATCTCCCTCCTAAAAACTCTAGGTAAAGAAAAACGAAGAGATCAAAATATCTTCTTTACCTAACATACCATATCTAAGGGTTTAACACTTCTCAAAGAACTTAGTTTTTTCTATGGATCTGAGATCCACAAGACAAGTCTCCCACAAGTTGAGAATTTAATTCTCATCAGGAAAATCTTGTTCTTGAGAAATAAAGATTCAAGAAAGAACAGAGAAGAACATGAAGAAGATGGAGTTCATAATACTCCAGGAACTTAGTTCCGTCAAATCAAGCACTTAGTTCTTTAAAAATCTGATCCAAGATCCTCAAAATAGTGATCTTGATGGTCGTTAATGGTAAAAATACCATAAACAGAGGTCTAACCTCTTTTGAAAGCATGAACATGGAAAATATGGAGTTCATAATACTCCAGGAACTTAGTTCCCTCATAAAACAAGAACTTAGTTCTTAAAGAATCTGATCCCAGACCTTCAAAATAGTGATCTTAGTGATCGTTAATAGTCAAAATACGGTTAATAGAGATTTAAGTTCTCTAAAAATACAAACAGAGATTAAATCTTCAAAAGAAATCAGCGCCTCACGTGAAACACACGTGAGCGCCAGAAAACAGAATATTTTAATGCTTAGCACTATTGGAGTGCCTCACGTGAAAAGCACATGAGCACCCGCGGATAAAAGCTCAGCGCCTCACGTGAAACACACGTGGGCGCCCAAAACAGAAGGCCAGCGTCTCACGTGAAATACATGTGAGCGCTGAGTAAAGTGCTTTGCACTTCATATGCAGCCAAAACGGCTGAGTGCTTAGCACCGATTGGACAGCGCCCAGCGCCTCACGTGAAATATACGTGAGCGCCACAAAAGATTAACGCTTAGCACTATTATAGCGCCTCACGTAATATACACGTGAGCGCTATATGCAACTGAGTGCTTAGCACTACTGGGTGTTACAGAAACCCAATCTTAGCCCAAATTGACTAAGTTTCCTGAAGTTAAACTTCTTTGATTTTAAATCAAGCGAGCCCATATGCTCGTGATTTCCAAACTGATCTTAGTCTTAAACATGTCTAATGATCTCTCATTGATGATTTCTAAAATAATATTCATCCCATATCACCTAAGATAATTTTAGTCTCAAATATGACTAACGATTTTTAGGTCCACCACAACCCCTTTTCCCTCGAATATGGGATTTGGTTCAAGGGTACATCTCTCCACACCTCTGATATATGTCATTGTAATTCCTCAACGTCTTCAGAGAGGTGGCGGGTCCCAACAACCAACAACTCTTTTCTCGTCCCAACCTGATATAAAATTTCGTTAAGATAGAGAATGATATATCCCACATTGATGCACTTCCAAATTGACATGTACACCTCAAATTGGATCGCACCCCAAATTGGGCGCATTCCATGTCACCATCGTTCACTCCGCCACATAACAAATACACATGCGTGCAAGATGGACATTAGACCGAAATGTCCTTAATCTAATCTTCGCCCCCAAACACGGCGATATTGGACCGAAATGTCCTTAAACTAGCATTCGTTCCAAACAGGGATTGTTGGATCACGACGTCCTTAAACTAATATATTTTGCCCTACGGACTGTCTCCATAATGACTACCGTATACTATCCATGGGATATTCATATATAATCTAATGATCGGTTGGGTTCAAATGCTCATATGTTTTAAGTCGATCTTAATCTCAAACCAGATTAACGGTCCTTAAATAAACTCAAGCCCAAATCTAAAATATACGGATTTGGACTAATCCGCGCCCTACGGGCGACGACGCAAACTAGTCTCCGTATACAATCCACGGGCAACCAAAACAAACAAAAACACACACGACATGAAGCGAACTTCCGGAGCAATAGAAAGTGGTTATCGCGATGCGGTAACGTACTGCAGTGGCTTGCGCCTGCAGAGAAGAGCGTCCCCACAATAAAAAAAACCCATCATGAAATGAGGGGAAATCTGATAAAGTCTGCTACAATGGCCGCATCCGTCCAAACCTCCGATATATGGTGCCATAAATCAACTTGGAATTTTCAAGGAGGTGGCTGGATAAATCCAAATAGCATCTGCTCCCAGAATTCAGGCCAGACGTCCCAACGTCTTGGTTCGATTTCCGGCGGTGAACACCATGTTACATAGAATTGTCATACTTAATTATTAGTGTTACTCACTCACAACTTAATTATAGCAGTTCTCAATTTATACACTTGTCATTATTATTTCTACACTTATCCTTTTTGGGGACTTATCGAGCGCTAGTTCACTGACGGGTATTCCACCCACTTCTTTCTATACTTGAAATGTTCGTTATGTGGAATTGAGACAGAGAAAATAGAAGCGGTCGAAGAGAAGTACAACCAGTTTGCATCACAACCGGACGTCTAGTTTCATTCAGCTTATTTATGTATGCCTCCTTGTTAAGTCTTATCATTTTATCATATCTTGTATTCAAATATTTTGTCAACTGTGAATCTTGAATATAATAAATCAAAGTTGGATTTTATTCTTTTGTTTATTCTTGTTATTTTATGTTGCTTATAGACGCTTAGTATATTTATTGTAAGAAATGACCTTCTCGGAATAAATACGTTGAGGGCCTCGTCATGTGCCGTTACCGCTCTTTTGGGAAGCGGGGCATGACAAAGTGATCGATTGGAATGGGCGATCTACGAGATGGCGTGTATTACCTACGGCGAGTGGCTTACTCTCTAGCGTGTCTGGTAGCACAATCCATTCCAGTCACCACCTGGCATCGGCGTCTTGGACATGCTTCTCTTTCGAGTTTGTCTTTTATTTCCGATTTTCCTTCTCATAAGAAGGATCGCTTGAACTGTTATGATATATAACATCTTGCCAAGCAAACTCGTGCTAGTTTTCTTTTAAGCTCTAATAAAGCTACTCGTCCTTTTTCTTTAATTCATTGTGATGTTTGGGATCCTTACTCTACCGCTTCTTTGACTAATGCTCATTATTTTCTTACCAATGTGAATGACTACAGTCGTACAACATTGGTATATTTGATTGCTCGCAAAATTGAAACTTGTAATTTGCTTACAACCTTTTGCAAAATGATTCAAACTCAATTTGGTTATGCTATTCAAAAGGTTCGCAGTGATAATGGAACTGAGTTCACTTCTTACTCCATTCCAAACTTTTTCCATCAAGAGGGAATTCTTCATCAAACTTCCTGTGTTAACACCCCTCAACAAAATGTTCAAGTGGAAAGAAAATATAGACACTTACTTGATGTTGCCCGTGCCTTACGTTTTCAAGCCAATCTTCCATTACGTTTTAGGGGGGTGTTCTTACAGCGGCATATTTGCTTAATTGCACTCCGTTGCTTCTATTATCAGGAAAGCCCCTTATGAGATGCTTTTTGGGAATCCACCCACATATACCGATCTTCACATTTTTGGTTGTCTATGTTATGCTCATCTTCATCATCTACCTCCTCATAAATTTGACTTCAAAGCTTCTCGATGTATCTTTCTTGGTTACCCCTCTGGTAAAAAAGGATGGAGAGTTTATGATTTGTTATCTTCACGTGATATAGTCTTTTATAAAAATATCTTTCCATTTCATGATGACAATAATGAACACTTAAATCCTGTTACCTCTATGATACCCTGTCCAATTCTTGATGAAGAGTCTGGCATACCATTTATGACGGTTCCTCAAGTTATCAATAATCAATGAACACCAAAACGTTCAATGTATCACCAATGAAACCCCTCCTGATACTCGTTCTAGTGAACATCAAATCGACCAACCTACCACTGATGAACATAACCCCAGTTCTCATTCATCTCCACCATCTTCTCGCCCGACTCGCACATATAGGAAACCCACTTATTTGAAGTACTACATTTGCCACTCTACCACTACTTCATCGGCTTCTTCAGGTACTTTTCATCATTTATCTTATTTTGTTGGTTATGATCGTTTTTCCTCCTCACATCGAGCTTTTCTAGCGGCCATCACTTCTAACGATGAGCCACAATTTTATTCTCAGGCACTTCAGGATCCTCATTGGAGAAATTCCATGTCTTAAGAGATCAAGGCTCTTGAGTCTAATTATACATGGACCTTGGAGCCACTTCCTTCTGGGAAGAAACCCATTGGATGCAAATAGGTATACAAGATTAAGCATCGTGCTGATGGAACTATGGAAAGATACAAAGCCCGACTTGTAGCAAAGGGGTACACATATATAGAAGGCGTGGACTTTCATGAGACATTTGCTCCAGTTGCAAAGTTGGTAATTGTCCGTTGTCTTCTTGCCATAACCACTACTCGAAAGTGAGAATTGCATCAATTAGATGTGAACAATGCATTTCTTCATGGAGATCTTGATGAAGATATCTACATGTCTCTCCCCCCCGGCTATTCTCCTTCCACACATGGGATGATCTGCCGCCTAAGGAAGTCTCTTTATAGCTTACGTGAAACATCCAGGCAATGGTTTTCTAAGCTATCGCAAGCATTACAACGGTATAGATTTGTCCAATCTTCTGTGGACCATTCTTTTTTCACATACAAGAAGGGAACGGTGTTTATGGGCATCCTTGTTTATGTGGACGATCTTATCTTGACTGGAAATGGTTCCTCCAATTGTCAACTCGTCAAGAAATATTTGAATGATTGTTTCAGTATAAAGGATCTCGATCATCTTAAATATTTTTTGGGGATTGAAGTAGTATGCAGCCATGAGGATATTTTCTTATGTCAACGTAAATATATGTTGGACATTTTTTCTGAGATAGGGATGCTAGATTTCAAAGCAATTTCTTTTCCAATGGAGCAACAACATCGTTTTCGGGTAGATAAAGGAACACAGGTTGCAGATCCTTCATAGTATAGGTGTCTCATTGGACGTCTCATTTATCTTACCGTCACCCGTCCGGAGCTCACATATCATGTACACATTCTAAGCCAGTTTATGTATGGTCCTCGTCAACCTCACTTGGATGCGCCCATGCATGTGTTACGCTATTTGAAGTCTAGTCCGGGACAAGATATTCTGCTATGCTCTTCTAATAATCTTATTTTAAGAGCATATAGTGATTCCGACATGGCCACATGTCCTATGACACAGCGCTCGTTGACTGGATATTTTATCGGTCTTGGCTCATCTCCCATTTCTTGGAAAACAAAGAAGCATACCACAGTCTCCCGCTCATCAGCTGAAGCAGAATACAGATCTATGGCGGATACTATGAGCGAGCTAGTTTGGCTCAAGCGGCTTCTAGCTACTCTTAATGTCCAACATACTCAATCAATACTTCTTTATTGTGACAACAAATCTGCTGTTCACATTGCAAATAATTCAGTTTTTCATCAACGAACAAAGCACATAGAAGCAGATTGTCATTTCATTCGTGACAAGGTTCAAACTCGAAAGATCCTTTTGTGGCACATTTCTACAAAGTTACAACCGGACGACTTATTTACGAAAGCTCCCGGACGACAACAATTTGGATTTATTCTAAGCAAGTTGGGCATTGCTGATCTGCATGCTCCAATTTGAGGGGGTTGTTAAATTATTGATACATTCCTTTTCCACATTGATTTACCCAATCATAGTTGATTTGGTCAAATCTTAATTGTGTTAAATTATTGATACATTCATTTTCCACATTGATTTTCCCATTCATAGTTGATTTGATTAAATCTTAATTGTGTTAAATTATCGATACATTCTTTTTCCACGTTGATATGCCCAATCATAGTTGATTTGGTCAAATCTTAATTGATTGATACTCTACTTGTATAGTTGATTTGTTTTAGTTTTCTTATAAACAATAATTGTATGTACTCTTCATCTTCACGTACACAACACAAATTAATCAAGGAAATTTCACATATTCTTCCTTAATTTATATATATATATATATACACACACACACACATACAATTCATATATACAAGTTCAAAATTATAGGTTTAGTTAAGGAGATGCTTGATGTGTTCGAATGGGGAAGGGGATGGATTTTGGACGACGGATAACTCGGTTTGGACTCGAATCCCGTCCGCACATCTATATTTTGCGGGTAAAAAATCCAGTCAAAGCCCACCCGCCTCTATATAGGGTGGTTTTTGAGTATGCGGTTTAGGGAATTATTGACCCCTATCTTTAGTGAACTCGAAAATGCGGCATTTTTTTTTATTGACGGGGTATGTAGAATTGGAAGATAGTTCCAAATTACAAAGATTTGAAAGGCGTTTCTTCAAATATTAAAGTTTTGGAGGGGCAATATTAAAAAAAACCTATTGGTAACCGTAAGGATTTATCCACGTAATATGCGGACAAAAAGTTGCAGATATTTTAATAACATATATATCTCTGATTGATGTCGACATATACCGAAACCGATATCTTTGCATATATTGGATAGAGATGTGATTAATTAAAAATAAATAATTGATTGATTTCAGTATTTCCCTAACAAGCTTCATCGTCAAATTTGGAATTGTTTGATTTAATGCTGAAAATTATAGAACTTGTTGTAACATGATGACATTATCTTCAAATATATTTTTTTGAATAATAAGTAGTAACATGATGCGAATTGGTTTAATTTAACCCCAAAATTTTTTTCTCTTATCAACAAAAAGTTTCCTGCATGCTACATTACCTATATCAGTAAAGCTAAAAATTAAAACAATCAATAGATTCCTCTAGAAACAGAGAAGAAGAAAAATCCCTTAAAAAATTGCAAAAACGAAGAATGAACTAAAGAGTAATTCTAAGAGATAAAAATTATTGATTTTTCATATCTACAATTAATCAATCTGGAAAATAGTTTTGTGAACCATGATGCCCTAGTTTTTCAAAAAAAAAATTACTTAAAACTCAGATTTAAATGATTAAATTTTTAGTTACCATTTCTTTTGATATCTACCATATAATCAATCTAGAAATTAGTCTGTGAATTACATTTACTAATTTTTCATATCGTATGCATCCAACTAAGCAGGTCTAAAATATCGAGAGAGTTTACACATGTAAATGCAATTTCACGTCTTTGATTGCTCATGATCCGAATCTTTTAGTTAATAACATGAAGAGGTTGAAATTATTTTTTTACTTGTCATCTCCTTTTAAACACTCATAATATAAAAATATATGGCTACCTCAAATTTTGGAGTATATATCAATGTAATGTATTGACATAAAGTACAGTGGTTGAGTAACTCAAGTTCATATCTTTCAGTTTTATATCTAGAAGCAGTGTTAACTTAAAAATTATACGATAGTAACAATTTCAGATTATCATAATGATGAACAAAAAAACTAGCAAACGCCTGACATGAACGACACCCGCATCGGTTGTCCATACATTATTTTTCTAGAAAATTAAGGGTTAGTTTCCTACAAAAATTATAACGACATTTGGATGGTTAAAAGAGGAAATTTGTTGTTTCTTTGTTTGTTTTTATATTTGACCTTTGATCTAGCTATTTAGCTTTAGTTTTTTGTATTTTATTTTGATCTCATAACAACGTTTAAATAGTCATGTCAAGACAAACATGTATAAGATTGCCATATATAATATTCTCATTGGAAGTCCCGAATTTGATTCAAACCCATTCTAAATCTGAATGCTTCAAAGTTTAAAGGCTTAAATGAAGGTAAGTACCATCTTTTTTGTCTGAAAAACATTAAACCCTTCTAAACTTGAAATCATGCATTTTACATAAAAAAACATAACGGTGTTGGTGTTAATTTTCCCAACATAAATCTTTTTTATGCAAAAATGTCCTTCTAAAATCCCAAAATATTCTAATATTTTATTTTCTTATTCTTCATCTTTTTCAAATCCATACTTGCTTAATGGCCCTTTCTGACAGAGGAGAAAAAAAATAAGTGGTGTTTTGAATTAGAGATTTTGGAGAAAAAATGAGGAAAAAAGGTTGGGACACAACAAAAAAATTTAGAGAAGAAACAGGGAAAATCTTAGGAGAAGAAAAGCTTGAGGGGCATTTTCGAAAAGATACACTCAAAAAACTAATGGTGTTAAATATATGGGGTAAAATACATGTTTTCAAGTTTATGAGATTTCCCGTTTTTTGGACAAAAGGGAAAGGCGTTCCTGCATTTTAGCCAATTTTTAAAAGAAACCATGATAAACTATTTACAATTTTTTTTTATGTCCCAGCCCAAAACTTTGATATTTCCGTATTTCTCTTCCTTGTTATGATTGTGGAGGGTATTTCTGTCTTCTATATGGAGATTTTTTAACAACTTGAAGGATTTATGGAGGATTGATGATGCTCAATATCGGCAATCTCCAGGATCAAGACACGTGGCAGATGATGTGTCCCAAGACTCAGAAGAAAGGGCCTACGGGGGCCGACCATGCCACCCTACGCCCGACCTGCAAGCACAAGCTAGCCCTCCTCGGGGCTCCCTGCAAATTAGCCTCCTCGGCCCCTCAGCTCGCCTCGGGCTGCCACAGAACCAAGACTCCTCGGCCTCCTCGCTCGTCCCCGAGCTCCCGCCGAGGCCGTCTTCCTTGGCCCTCCGACCAACTCCACCACTCACAGGCGTATCCGCCGCTCCGCGAATCTCGCCATGCCCGGATTTTACGCCAGCAACGTCCCACGTTCCATGCCATCACGATCCCCATTAATGGGCGATCCGCTCTGTAGCATTTTGAAAATCGTTTCGGTGAAATTTCGGAAAATCGGTAAAATGAGGGGGTTTTCTGTAAAAAGTCAAAATACAAATATCTTATTATAAAAATTAAATATACATATTCTAGCTATGTAATTGCTATTATTTGGTGTTTATTGAGCCGCTGGTGAAATTTCAAATTTTCTGAAAAAAAATATTATTTTATTATTATTTAAGCCGTCACTAATACATTTAATTAGGGAAAATTACAAATTGGAATGAGTTGAAACAAATTTTGTGCATCATAAAACATTAAATAAAAATTCATCATGTGGTTTTTGGAACGAAATCATTTGCCAAAACGGTTTAGAAATTATTGAAGAAAAAAGGCTTTTTTTTAGCGTAAATGGATGTTTGGGGTACTGTATTTATCATTTTTCATCACCCCACACCCGTACCCACACCCACACACACCCACTTACTCCTCCCCATGGCTGAATTCAGCAGCCCCCTATTTTTCCCTCACTTGATTTTCAAATGAAAGGAAATGAAAGAAAAGAAAAGAAAATGGATAATTGTGTTGGACTTTGACCTTGTGTTGACTTGGACTTCTTTACTTGCTACTTTCCTCACCTCACTCTCTCTCCAATCACCCTCTAGTGGCCGACCCTCCCCATTTCCTGCACACAACAGCCCCTCCTATTTTCTCATCACATTTCTCTTCAAAAATCTCATCAAAATTGCCTCACAAATCAACACAAAACCTCACAAATCCCAAATCCATTCCCTACCCATTTTTCCTTAGCCCTTATAGCATGGATCTTGATGCAAAGATCTCAATTTGGAGGTCAAGTTCCATATTTGATCTCATGGGTTGTGAAGGTATAACTCTAACCCTTTTGCTTAATTTATGTTAGATACTTTAAATCAACTTAATTAGGTGTTTAATTTAGGTTTTAAATTGCAAGTTTAAATTCAAGAGAAGGGTTAAATTAAAGTTATGGTTGTGTTAATTTGTTCATGGTAGTGTGATGTATTTTAACATCTTAAGTTATGCAAAACCAAATCTTGTAGCTAATTTGCATATTGTTATATTTAATTTGCCCAAATTGTGATAATTATGCTAATTTGCTAACTAGGTTTTAGAAATTTTATTAAAATGTGGGATTAAAATCTAGTTAGGGTTTTTAGAATATCATTAAGGTTTCCATGAGTGGTTTAACCATTTAAAATATGCAAAGCCAAGATAAATTGTTAAATTGTGAAATTTTGCGTTAAAAAGTATTAAATTGGATATTTTTGCAAAACTAGAATTTTGGAATTTATACAAGTTGATGAGAATAAATTATTGATATGGTTTCTATAACTTGGTTATGATAATTGGTGGATATTGTGGCCATTAGTTTCGTTTAAACATCATGTTTTGTACAAACGGCGAATTGTGCTTGCTAGATTTTCGGAAAAACGACTTTTTAAGTGAAATTGGGGTTTTTGGGAATTTTAAGCTATTTTATATTAAAATTAGTGTTCGTGAATGTGCAAATGAGTGTGATTGGATTTTCTCGATGGTTTGACGTTCGTACATCGACATCGAGGGTTGGTTTGACTATTCCTGCATGCGTGGGCGATAGGTTTGGACCTATGCGTGATACGCGTGCCGATTTGATTTTCGTATGCCGTTTCGATTTCGAATTTAGTTTTAATGCGATATGATACGTTATGATATGTAGGTACCCCCATGTGGACTTCGAGACGACAAGCAAGCGCGTGGCGACGTCGGCACCGGCTAGCGAGGACCAGGTGAGTAGATTTATATCTACGGGGAGAAGTCGGGTGGATGGCGTATAGCACCCCCGCAGTCCGTGGTGGTGTATACGGATGCGTATACACACCAACAATTATTATATGTTATTTAGGATTAATAACGATGCTTAGGATGGATATTGGTGTGTTGGATTACTTTAGTGTTGCGAACCCTAGGGTAGTGTTACACACACATACACACATACATACTTGCATACATTCCTATTGATATGTGCTCATGGGATTCTTTATAGTTATGTGTTCACATGGGTATGGGACTATGTGTTCACATACGGACTGAGGATGATACTTGGGATTGAGCTGAGTCGATGAGATTTGATTTGAGGTCGTGAGATCGGTGATATAGCAGGGTTCGTATCTTAGATACGACATGACGTTGTAGCGGGTCCTTGACGTAGTGTTTCACACACGTCCATGCATACGTAGGCGGTATCAGTATGGTACTAGACGTAGATCAGTACCCCGATCATGATATTTGATAAAGAGGATACCAGGTGAATAGTATGATGAATGTGATATTGACCCGTACCCAGATTGGGATGCCGTACGAAGGATTTACGTACGAGCTATATTAATGATTGATCCGCACTCTTGACTTGGGATTCCTGATTATAGATATGGTATCGGATATGATATTATTGAGGCGGGATCACCGACTATACATATACAGGTATGTATATGTATCGACTCAGATGATAGGCGGTTTCCTTACCTGTAGTTCAGCTTGTTAGTTCAGCCGTATAGTTTAGTGTAGTTGTTAGATTAGATTAGACTTCTTACCTATTTCAAAAACTAACGAATCGTGGGCATTTTTAAAGACAGCTCAAGGGAATCTACGGATATTTCAAAAACGACGTATCTTTTCATAAAAACACCGTAGCCCCTATTTTCAAAACCCCACGATTCGTGTTATTTCAAAAGGCACCATTTGTAGGACTTATATTAGATTATTGCAGATTAGTTATCGTTGTGTCTAGTATTCAGCTCCCGCACATTATTGTTGTTCGCTCTGCCTCGCATATTTATTTTGCTGCATATTCCATTATTGATATCATGCTGTTAGGACACCAGCACCATTACCGATGATGCGTATGTACCACGTACACCTACTTGCCGGCTCACACACATCTTCATCGGTAATTGCCATGTCACGTACACTTTAGAGAATATAATTGCTTGACTTAGATTGTTAGCTAGTAGTGTTGACATGATATTAGTGTACTTCCCTTATATGTCATATTAGACATTGTAGTTATTACCTACCACTTCATGCATACTGTTATTCAGTGGTTCATGCCTAGTTCATTATCATTGACATATGCACTTGTGATGATTTCTTGAGATTTATGATATTTCTGGATTTCGGGGAAAGCCGCAAAATTTACAACTTATGATCTTTTAAAATATAAAATGTTGCGGTTTTCTAGTGATGTAAAGTGTCGTCCACCATGAGTTTGCTGTGGTTTTGGAGATCCGTGTCGAGGAGTGGAGGAACCGTCACCGGTACATGGTGGGCCCGGTATGGTACCCCGGGGCAAGAGAAATATGGTGTTGACGTTGAGCCTGGCTGGGGAGCACTACCTACCGGTGATATTACCCGACGCGTCGGATATCCGGAGGATACCGTCGTGGTCTTGAGATGGATGGTAGGGGCCGGTCTGGACTGACGGCGCCCTAGATATTGAGATTGAGACATTGATATTTCGAGACAGTGAGATTTATGTTTTGTGTCGATGCTAGACACTGTTGATGCTGATTTCATTTATGATACCTCATTTTAAAAATACGAAGGAAATCTCACTAATTTATGAAAACAGTTTCTTCATTTACATGTATTCTGTTTCATGCATTCATACCTCATTCATATGATATATTGCTACCTGAGGCACTGACACGGGCACATGAAATTATACTCGGGTTAGATATTACCCTAGCCATTGTTATAGGCTGCCTGTTATACTTATATTTGAGGATATATTATGATCATTGACCTAGGTTGCGTTATTTATGCGATTTCTGTGCGTAGATGTTTTTCTATTCACGAGTTGGCAACTCACCCCCGTTGTGCCCCAGTTCTTGCAGGTTTGCCGTACAGGTTTCATTACGGCTTGTGGGCTCAGTTTCATTCGGGTGACTTGCTAGTAGGTGGGTTTTTCTTGTATCGTACCCATCATATTACCTTGTTTGATATTATTCAGTTGTATCTAGTAAATTCCATCAACCAAACATGTATCTATTGAGATAGAGACCAGTGTTGTTTATTCTTTCGACCTTAGAGTCGCTCGTTATATTTCTGGTGGTTTTGAGTTCCCTTTTGAGTTTTTGATCCTCGCCGTTGGCGTTGTATATTATATTGCTTGTGTGGTTGTGACCGTCGATTGACGAAGAGCTAGCTCCCGCTTGGGGATGCCTTTTATTGATTTCGTATACTATTCATGTTGTATCCCGTTTGGGAGCCAGTATTTACAAAGGAGACTCTGCCGAAATTTTCAGTAAATTTTTGATGTTTTTAGAAACCCGCATAATTCGGCTTATGCTATTAAAACTACTTGATTTAAATTGGTTTTTCCTACTCTCTACTACTTTTCTTGGTTTGGATTTCTGGGTTTTCGGTCTACTTAGATTACGTACGCCTCGAGACGTTCATAGTTTAAGTGCCGGTCATGTTCCGTACTTTCGGGTCATGACAAAGTTGGTATCAGAGCGTTAGGTTTTAACCTTCGGAGCGTAGGATGACCCTTGGTTGATGGAATAGGTGACTAAAGTAGAGTGACGTACCGTTGATATGTTCCGCGGCATATTTACGACACGTCACTCCACTTATGAAGCCTTAGGATGTACATTTCCTTGTTCAGTATTATATTCCTTCCTGATCTAGCCTCATCGGTACCAGTTTGGTTTTGCTGCTACGGTTACCGGCAGGGAGAGCTACGGCTAGAGTTGCGTTCAGCACAAGCTCGTCACGAACGAGGACTGACCAGGACGAAATTCCGGCGACACACGATTGCAGAGATGTGTCTTTTTACTGTGTTTCCGCGCCGCGAGCGTTTGGCGGATCGCCTTTATGAGGTTACTCGGATGTGCTGATCGACACTAGAGGATTGAGCCACTGACAGAGGCCAGCCAGATTTTGATGACCGTTGGTGTGTTGCTTACTCCTGATGATTGAGGCACTGTTCAGCGTGCAGACGAGCGAGCCAGTTGTTGCTGCGAGCGACGAGATATCGCCCCATATGTTGGAACTATGGCGGGGCGAGTTGTACGAATAGATGATAGAAGGTCGCTAGTCACCCGATGATGAATGACTAGGACAGGTGGTTCGTTCGCTTACCCCGATGCGAGGTCATCAGATAGATTGATTCCAGCTAGAGACGACTTCACGCGGAGACGTTGGGAGTCGACAGAGACGATCGAATGTCAGAAACCTATTATTCCAAGTTTAAAGTATTCGGAAAGACATGCAGGCAATTCTATGGTCCCTCTAGAAGAATGAAACCCTAACTCGACTTAATGACCGTGTGAAAGTCTTTGAACCTTCGGGTTTGCGGCAGTTCTACGGCGCCATTAGTGAGGCTTGGGTTTGCCCTTCTACGGCTGGACCACCGATGCTGTGGTATGTACTCGATACTATTAAACTGTGCCCAAGATGTTGAGCTCTTGGGGGATTATGAGGTTTTGACGACTTGATCGGATGGCTCGACTTAATTCGGATGCTAGGTGGTGAGATGCATTTCTTGGGAGACTCCCGATACGAGGATAGCCGTTGGAGCTCAGTCCATGCAGCCGCGACGAGACGAGTCCAAAGCAGACGACATTAGAGAAAAGTGGGGTAAGAGGTTCGCACCAGAACTAGATGAGATGATGTTCCACTCCGCCGACATCAGAGATGCGATACGCATGCCGAGGCAGAATACTGGATATACCTTCCAGAAGAGGTCGCGATGGGTATGCAGCCATTCCGGAGCAAGATGCAGATATAGGAAAGGACGATGACTTCCGGACAGTTGGCAGAGACGAGACATGGAAGAGACCGTGAGCAGGATTTCTTCCAGGACACTGCTGCAATGATACTTGCACCCAGGATCAGATGTGTCACGTACATTCAGAGAGCCAGAGGCCGACGCCAGTGATATGCTGTCTTACGAGTGGTCGCGATGATTGACCAAGAGATGACCAGAGAAGTGCCAGAACGGAATCGTCCCCGTTAGCACACCTGACAGGGCCGATGAGCCGATGGACCGAAAGATTGGTAATTCACAGTGAAGACCTTGACCCAGGAGTGGTCATAGTTACGCACACCAGCAGGACAGAGTTCATGATCATCGACGAGACGTCCCACTAGTGACCGCGACAGTTGGCCGAGATTCTTAGAGAATGCACTTGAGCGGTACTGTTCCGCCATTATTGATTTCGATGTTTTGGGTGATTTATTCGTATGATTTGATTTTGATGATTGAGGATTTACGATCTTTGCACAGTGTTGCACTTGATATCGTTTTCGTGCTTTAGTTTCACATGTTTGTGATTTTACGGTTTTAAACAGTTGAGTTGATTTTGTGCGTATGCACGCACGCGATTTGGTTCCTACACTCTGTATAGTTTATATATGCTGGCAGTGCAGTGACATATATTTTGTGCACTTGGATACACTGGATTTCGATTTCGAGGGTGATGCTCGACATTTGTTTTGTGCATTTTATGCACCGGATTGGATTTTTAGCGCCTGTTGGGCGCCTGTTACGAGATGCGATTTGGTGCACACCAGATGCACTAAATCGAGATTTTTTTTTGTGTGCATGTCAGATGCACCTGATTTTGCTGTCAGGCACACCTGTTGCCTACGACAGATGTTTCGTGCACACCCGATGCACTTAGATGTTGTTTCTGTGCGCATGTATGGCACATTCATAGATTTTGATTTCCGTGCGCACCAGACGCACGTAGTATTCATGTGCATATTTTGGGATTGATTTCTTATAGAGCAGTACGTTTTTATGATATTGCTATGTGTTTTCGTACTGAGCGGGACTAGTCAGAGGACAGTACCTGAATATATTTTGCATGCATTGATAGTTATGGAAGGGATTTCCAAAAAGCGAGCTATAGCCTCAGTATTTACCTACGTGTCTGATATGACACGAAATGTTTAAAATAAGGAGACCCTTCTAAATTGTTTCCAAAATGGCGGAACGTACATTTCAAACAAATGTATATATGTATATAGTTATTTTCTTATGATAGACGTCCGCCACCGTGCAGTGTTATACGCGTTGCACAGCGACTTAAAGGGGTTTGGCATGCATTTCCTTCAGATACTTACGGATATAGATTCGATATTTACATGTATAGTTTCGAGTTATATCATATTGGTTTTGATTTGGATTTGGCATTGATGTCTTCTCCATGACTCCGATGATTGCGGGATGCTTGACGGAGTTTTGATTTGAGTTATATACTCATTTTTCAAGCGAATGCGCTGCGCTACGATTTGTTTTATGTATTTACAATTTCGGAGCCCCGACGACTTGATGGTTTTACTTAGATGTTTTAGTATTTGGGGGAGTTTGAATTTAAATTCGGGGACCGAATTTCTTTAAGGGGGGAAGATTGTAGCATTTTGAAAATCGTTTCGGTGAAATTTCGGAAAATCGGTAAAATGAGGGGGTTTTCTGTAAAAAGTCAAAATACAAATATCTTATTATAAAAATTAAATATACATATTCTAGCTATGTAATTGCTATTATTTGGTGTTTATTGAGCCGCTGGTGAAATTTCAAATTTTCTGAAAAAAAATATTATTTTATTATTATTTAAGCCGTCACTAATACATTTAATTAGGGAAAATTACAAATTGGAATGAGTTGAAACAAATTTTGTGCATCATAAAACATTAAATAAAAATTCATCATGTGGTTTTTGGAACGAAATCATTTGCCAAAACGGTTTAGAAATTATTGAAGAAAAAAGGCTTTTTTTTAGCGTAAATGGATGTTTGGGGTACTGTATTTATCATTTTTCATCACCCCACACCCGTACCCACACCCACACACACCCACTTACTCCTCCCCATGGCTGAATTCAGCAGCCCCCCTATTTTTCCCTCACTTGATTTTCAAATGAAAGGAAATGAAAGAAAAGAAAAGAAAATGGATAATTGTGTTGGACTTTGACCTTGTGTTGACTTGGACTTCTTTACTTGCTACTTTCCTCACCTCACTCTCTCTCCAATCACCCTCTAGTGGCCGACCCTCCCCATTTCCTGCACACAACAGCCCCTCCTATTTTCTCATCACATTTCTCTTCAAAAATCTCATCAAAATTGCCTCACAAATCAACACAAAACCTCACAAATCCCAAATCCATTCCCTACCCATTTTTCCTTAGCCCTTATAGCATGGATCTTGATGCAAAGATCTCAATTTGGAGGTCAAGTTCCATATTTGATCTCATGGGTTGTGAAGGTATAACTCTAACCCTTTTGCTTAATTTATGTTAGATACTTTAAATCAACTTAATTAGGTGTTTAATTTAGGTTTTAAATTGCAAGTTTAAATTCAAGAGAAGGGTTAAATTAAAGTTATGGTTGTGTTAATTTGTTCATGGTAGTGTGATGTATTTTAACATCTTAAGTTATGCAAAACCAAATCTTGTAGCTAATTTGCATATTGTTATATTTAATTTGCCCAAATTGTGATAATTATGCTAATTTGCTAACTAGGTTTTAGAAATTTTATTAAAATGTGGGATTAAAATCTAGTTAGGGTTTTTAGAATATCATTAAGGTTTCCATGAGTGGTTTAACCATTTAAAATATGCAAAGCCAAGATAAATTGTTAAATTGTGAAATTTTGCGTTAAAAAGTGTTAAATTGGATATTTTTGCAAAACTAGAATTTTGGAATTTATACAAGTTGATGAGAATAAATTATTGATATGGTTTCTATAACTTGGTTATGATAATTGGTGGATATTGTGGCCATTAGTTTCGTTTAAACATCATGTTTTGTACAAACGGCGAATTGTGCTTGCTAGATTTTCGGAAAAACGACTTTTTAAGTGAAATTGGGGTTTTTGGGAATTTTAAGCTATTTTATATTAAAATTAGTGTTCGTGAATGTGCAAATGAGTGTGATTGGATTTTCTCGATGGTTTGACGTTCGTACATCGACATCGAGGGTTGGTTTGACTATTCCTGCATGCGTGGGCGATAGGTTTGGACCTATGCGTGATACGCGTGCCGATTTGATTTTCGTATGCCGTTTCGATTTCGAATTTAGTTTTAATGCGATATGGTACGTTATGATATGTAGGTACCCCCATGTGGACTTCGAGACGACAAGCAAGCGCGTGGCGACGTCGGCACCGGCTAGCGAGGACCAGGTGAGTAGATTTATATCTACGGGGAGAAGTCGGGTGGATGGCGTATAGCACCCCCGCAGTCCGTGGTGGTGTATACGGATGCGTATACACACCAACAATTATTATATGTTATTTAGGATTAATAACGATGCTTAGGATGGATATTGGTGTGTTGGATTACTTTAGTGTTGCGAACCCTAGGGTAGTGTTACACACACATACACACATACATACTTGCATACATTCCTATTGATATGTGCTCATGGGATTCTTTATAGTTATGTGTTCACATGGGTATGGGACTATGTGTTCACATACGGACTGAGGATGATACTTGGGATTGAGCTGAGTCGATGAGATTTGATTTGAGGCCGTGAGATCGGTGATATAGCAGGGTTCGTATCTTAGATACGACATGACGTTGTAGCGGGTCCTTGACGTAGTGTTTCACACACGTCCATGCATACGTAGGCGGTATCAGTATGGTACTAGACGTAGATCAGTACCCCGATCATGATATTTGATAAAGAGGATACCAGGTGAATAGTATGATGAATGTGATATTGACCCGTACCCAGATTGGGATGCCGTACGAAGGATTTACGTACGAGCTATATTAATGATTGATCCGCACTCTTGACTTGGGATTCCTGATTATAGATATGGTATCGGATATGATATTATTGAGGCGGGATCACCGACTATACATATACAGGTATGTATATGTATCGACTCAGATGATAGGCGGTTTCCTTACCTGTAGTTCAGCTTGTTAGTTCAGCCGTATAGTTTAGTGTAGTTGTTAGATTAGATTAGACTTCTTACCTATTTCAAAAACTAACGAATCGTGGGCATTTTTAAAGACAGCTCAAGGGAATCTACGGATATTTCAAAAACGACGTATCTTTTCATAAAAACACCGTAGCCCCTATTTTCAAAACCCCACGATTCGTGTTATTTCAAAAGGCACCATTTGTAGGACTTATATTAGATTATTGCAGATTAGTTATCGTTGTGTCTAGTATTCAGCTCCCGCACATTATTGTTGTTCGCTCTGCCTCGCATATTTATTTTGCTGCATATTCCATTATTGATATCATGCTGTTAGGACACCAGCACCATTACCGATGATGCGTATGTACCACGTACACCTACTTGCCGGCTCACACACATCTTCATCGGTAATTGCCATGTCACGTACACTTTAGAGAATATAATTGCTTGACTTAGATTGTTAGCTAGTAGTGTTGACATGATATTAGTGTACTCCCTTATATGTCATATTAGACATTGTAGTTATTACCTACCACTTCATGCATACTGTTATTCAGTGGTTCATGCCTAGTTCATTATCATTGACATATGCACTTGTGATGATTTCTTGAGATTTATGATATTTCTGGATTTCGGGGAAAGCCGCAAAATTTACAACTTATGATCTTTTAAAATATAAAATGTTGCGGTTTTCTAGTGATGTAAAGTGTCGTCCACCATGAGTTTGCTGTGGTTTTGGAGATCCGTGTCGAGGAGTGGAGGAACCGTCACGGGTACATGGTGGGCCCGGTATGGTATCCCGGGGCAAGAGGAATGTGGTGTTGACGTTGAGCCTGGCTGGGGAGCACTACCTACCGGTGATATTACCCGACGCGTCGGATATCCGGAGGATACCGTCGTGGTCTTGAGATGGATGGTAGGGGCCGGTCTGGACTGACGGCGCCCTAGATATTGAGATTGAGACATTGATATTTCGAGACAGTGAGATTTATGTTTTGTGTCGATGCTAGACACTGTTGATACTGATTTCATTTATGATACCTCAGTTTAAAAATACGAAGGAAATCTCACTAATTTATGAAAACAGTTTCTTCATTTACATGTATTCTGTTTCATGCATTCATACCTCATTCATATGATATATTGCTACCTGAGGTACTGACACGGGCACATGAAATTATACTCGGGTTAGATATTACCCTAGCCATTGTTATAGGCTGCCTGTTATACTTATATTTGAGGATATATTATGATCATTGACCTAGGTTGCGTTATTTATGCGATTTCTGTGCGTAGATGTTTTTCTATTCACGAGTTGGCAACTCACCCCCGTTGTGCCCCAGTTCTTGCAGGTTTGCCGTACAGGTTTCATTACGGCTTGTGGGCTCAGTTTCATTCGGGTGACTTGCTAGTAGGTGGGTTTTTCTTGTATCGTACCCATCATATTACCTTGTTTGATATTATTCAGTTGTATCTAGTAAATTCCATCAACCAAACATGTATCTATTGAGATAGAGACCAGTGTTGTTTATTCTTTCGACCTTAGAGTCGCTCGTTATATTTCTGGTGGTTTTGAGTTCCCTTTTGAGTTTTTGATCCTCGCCGTTGGCGTTGTATATTATATTGCTTGTGTGGTTGTGACCGTCGATTGACGAAGAGCTAGCTCCCGCTTGGGGATGCCTTTTATTGATTTCGTATACTATTCATGTTGTATCCCGTTTGGGAGCCAGTATTTACAAAGGAGACTCTGCCGAAATTTTCAGTAAATTTTTGATGTTTTTAGAAACCCGCATAATTCGGCTTATGCTATTAAAACTACTTGATTTAAATTGGTTTTTCCTACTCTCTACTACTTTTCTTGGTTTGGATTTCTGGGTTTTCGGTTTACTTAGATTACATACGCCTCGAGACGTTCATAGTTTAAGTGCCGGTCATGTTCCGTACTTTCGGGTCGTGACAAAGTTGGTATCAGAGCGTTAGGTTTTAACCTTCGGAGCGTAGGATGACCCTTGGTTGATGGAATAGGTGACTAAAGTAGAGTGACGTACCGTTGATATGTTCCGCGGCATATTTACGACACGTCACTCCACTTATGAAGCCTTAGGATGTACATTTCCTTGTTCAGTATTATATTCCTTCCTGATCTAGCCTCATCGGTACCAGTTTGGTTTTGCTGCTACGGTTACCGGCAGGGAGAGCTACGGCCAGAGTTGCGTTCAGCACAAGCTCGTCACGAACGAGGACTGACCAGGACGAAATTCCGGCGACACACGATTGCAGAGATGTGTCTTTTTACTGTGTTTCCGCGCCGCGAGCGTTTGGCGGATCGCCTTTATGAGGTTACTCGGATGTGCTGATCGACACTAGAGGATTGAGCCACTGACAGAGGCCAGCCAGATTTTGATGACCGTTGGTGTGTTGCTTACTCCTGATGATTGAGGCACTGTTCAGCGTGCAGACGAGCGAGCCAGTTGTTGCTGCGAGCGACGAGATATCGCCCCATATGTTGGAACTATGGCGGGGCGAGTTGTACGAATAGATGATAGATGGTCGCTAGTCACCCGATGATGAATGACTAGGACAGGTGGTTCGTTCGCTTACCCCGATGCGAGGTCATCAGATAGATTGATTCCAGCTAGAGACGACTTCACGCGGAGACGTTGGGAGTCGACAGAGACGATCGAATGTCAGAAACCTATTATTCCAAGTTTAAAGTATTCGGAAAGACATGCAGGCAATTCTATGGTCCCTCTAGAAGAATGAAACCCTAACTCGACTTAATGACCGTGTGAAAGTCTTTGAACCTTCGGGTTTGCGGCAGTTCTACGACGCCATTAGTGAGGCTTGGGTTTGCCCTTCTACGGCTGGACCACCGATGCTGTGGTATGTACTCGATACTATTAAACTGTGCCCAAGATGTTGAGCTCTTGGGGGATTATGAGGTTTTGACGACTTGATCGGATGGCTCGACTTAATTCGGATGCTAGGTGGTGAGATGCATTTCTTGGGAGACTCCCGATACGAGGATAGCCGTTGGAGCTCAGTCCATGCAGCCGCGACGAGACGAGTCCAAAGCAGACGACATTAGAGAAAAGTGGGGTAAGAGGTTCGCACCAGAACTAGATGAGATGATGTTCCACTCCGCCGACATCAGAGATGCGATACGCATGCCGAGGCAGAATACTGGATATACCTTCCAGAAGAGGTCGCGATGGGTATGCAGCCATTCCGGAGCAAGATGCAGATATAGGAAAGGACGATGACTTCCGGACAGTTGGCAGAGACGAGACATGGAAGAGACCGTGAGCAGGATTTCTTCCAGGACACTGCTGCAATGATACTTGCACCCAGGATCAGATGTGTCACGTACATTCAGAGAGCCAGAGGCCGACGCCAGTGATATGCTGTCTTACGAGTGGTCGCGATGATTGACCAAGAGATGACCAGAGAAGTGCCAGAACGGAATCGTCCCCGTTAGCACACCTGACAGGGCCGATGAGCCGATGGACCGAAAGATTGGTAATTCACAGTGAAGACCTTGACCCAGGAGTGGTCATAGTTACGCACACCAGCAGGACAGAGTTCATGATCATCGACGAGACGTCCCACTAGTGACCGCGACAGTTGGCCGAGATTCTTAAAGAATGCACTTGAGCGGTACTGTTCCGCCATTATTGATTTCGATGTTTTGGGTGATTTATTCGTATGATTTGATTTTGATGATTGAGGATTTACGATCTTTGCACAGTGTTGCACTTGATATCGTTTTCGTGCTTTAGTTTCACATGTTTGTGATTTTACGGTTTTAAACAGTTGAGTTGATTTTGTGCGTATGCACGCACGCGATTTGGTTCCTACACTCTGTATAGTTTATATATGCTGGCAGTGCAGTGACATATATTTTGTGCACTTGGATACACTGGATTTCGATTTCGAGGGTGATGCTCGACATTTGTTTTGTGCATTTTATGCACCGGATTGGATTTTTAGCGCCTGTTGGGCGCCTGTTACGAGATGCGATTTGGTGCACACCAGATGCACTAAATCGAGATTTTTTTTGTGTGCATGTCAGATGCACCTGATTTTGCTGTCAGGCACACCTGTTGCCTACGACAGATGTTTCGTGCACACCCGATGCACTTAGATGTTGTTTCTGTGCGCATGTATGGCACATTCATAGATTTTGATTTCCGTGCGCACCAGACGCACGTAGTATTCATGTGCATATTTTGGGATTGATTTCTTATAGAGCAGTACGTTTTTATGATATTGCTATGTGTTTTCGTACTGAGCGGGACTAGTCAGAGGACAGTACCTGAATATATTTTGCATGCATTGATAGTTATGGAAGGGATTTCCAAAAAGCGAGCTATAGCCTCAGTATTTACCTACGTGTCTGATATGACACGAAATGTTTAAAATAAGGAGACCCTTCTAAATTGTTTCCAAAATGGCGGAACGTACATTTCAAACAAATGTATATATGTATATAGTTATTTTCTTATGATAGACGTCCGCCACCGTGCAGTGTTATACGCGTTGCACAGCGACTTAAAGGGGTTTGGCATGCATTTCCTTCAGATACTTACGGATATAGATTCGATATTTACATGTATAGTTTCGAGTTATATCATATTGGTTTTGATTTGGATTTGGCATTGATGTCTTCTCCATGACTCCGATGATTGCGGGATGCTTGACGGAGTTTTGATTTGAGTTATATACTCATTTTTCAAGCGAATGCGCTGCGCTACGATTTGTTTTATGTATTTACAATTTCGGAGCCCCGACGACTTGATGGTTTTACTTAGATGTTTTAGTATTTGGGGGAGTTTGAATTTAAATTCGGGGACCGAATTTCTTTAAGGGGGGAAGATTGTAGCATTTTGAAAATCGTTTCGGTGAAATTTCGGAAAATCGGTAAAATGAGGGGGTTTTCTGTAAAAAGTCAAAATACAAATATCTTATTATAAAAATTAAATATACATATTCTAGCTATGTAATTGCTATTATTTGGTGTTTATTGAGCCGCTGGTGAAATTTCAAATTTTCTGAAAAAAAATATTATTTTATTATTATTTAAGCCGTCGCTAATACATTTAATTAGGGAAAATTACAAATTGGAATGAGTTGAAACAAATTTTGTGCATCATAAAACATTAAATAAAAATTCATCATGTGGTTTTTGGAACGAAATCATTTGCCAAAACGGTTTAGAAATTATTGAAGAAAAAAGGCTTTTTTTTAGCGTAAATGGATGTTTGGGGTACTGTATTTATCATTTTTCATCACCCCACACCCGTACCCACACCCACACACACCCACTTACTCCTCCCCATGGCTGAATTCAGCAGCCCCCCTATTTTTCCCTCACTTGATTTTCAAATGAAAGGAAATGAAAGAAAAGAAAAGAAAATGGATAATTGTGTTGGACTTTGACCTTGTGTTGACTTGGACTTCTTTACTTGCTACTTTCCTCACCTCACTCTCTCTCCAATCACCCTCTAGTGGCCGACCCTCCCCATTTCCTGCACACAACAGCCCCTCCTATTTTCTCATCACATTTCTCTTCAAAAATCTCATCAAAATTGCCTCACAAATCAACACAAAACCTCACAAATCCCAAATCCATTCCCTACCCATTTTTCCTTAGCCCTTATAGCATGGATCTTGATGCAAAGATCTCAATTTGGAGGTCAAGTTCCATATTTGATCTCATGGGTTGTGAAGGTATAACTCTAACCCTTTTGCTTAATTTATGTTAGATACTTTAAATCAACTTAATTAGGTGTTTAATTTAGGTTTTAAATTGCAAGTTTAAATTCAAGAGAAGGGTTAAATTAAAGTTATGGTTGTGTTAATTTGTTCATGGTAGTGTGATGTATTTTAACATCTTAAGTTATGCAAAACCAAATCTTGTAGCTAATTTGCATATTGTTATATTTAATTTGCCCAAATTGTGATAATTATGCTAATTTGCTAACTAGGTTTTAGAAATTTTATTAAAATGTGGGATTAAAATCTAGTTAGGGTTTTTAGAATATCATTAAGGTTTCCATGAGTGGTTTAACCATTTAAAATATGCAAAGCCAAGATAAATTGTTAAATTGTGAAATTTTGCGTTAAAAAGTGTTAAATTGGATATTTTTGCAAAACTAGAATTTTGGAATTTATACAAGTTGATGAGAATAAATTATTGATATGGTTTCTATAACTTGGTTATGATAATTGGTGGATATTGTGGCCATTAGTTTCGTTTAAACATCATGTTTTGTACAAACGGCGAATTGTGCTTGCTAGATTTTCGGAAAAACGACTTTTTAAGTGAAATTGGGGTTTTTGGGAATTTTAAGCTATTTTATATTAAAATTAGTGTTCGTGAATGTGCAAATGAGTGTGATTGGATTTTCTCGATGGTTTGACGTTCGTACATCGACATCGAGGGTTGGTTTGACTATTCCTGCATGCGTGGGCGATAGGTTTGGACCTATGCGTGATACGCGTGCCGATTTGATTTTCGTATGCCGTTTCGATTTCGAATTTAGTTTTAATGCGATATGGTACGTTATGATATGTAGGTACCCCCATGTGGACTTCGAGACGACAAGCAAGCGCGTGGCGACGTCGGCACCGGCTAGCGAGGACCAGGTGAGTAGATTTATATCTACGGGGAGAAGTCGGGTGGATGGCGTATAGCACCCACGCAGTCCGTGGTGGTGTATACGGATGCGTATACACACCAACAATTATTATATGTTATTTAGGATTAATAACGATGCTTAGGATGGATATTGGTGTGTTGGATTACTTTAGTGTTGCGAACCCTAGGGTAGTGTTACACATACATACACACATACATACTTGCATACATTCCTATTGATATGTGCTCATGGGATTCTTTATAGTTATGTGTTCACATGGGTATGGGACTATGTGTTCACATACGGACTGAGGATGATACTTGGGATTGAGCTGAGTCGATGAGATTTGATTTGAGGCCGTGAGATCGGTGATATAGCAGGGTTCGTATCTTAGATACGACATGACGTTGTAGCGGGTCCTTGACGTAGTGTTTCACACACGTCCATGCATACGTAGGCGGTATCAGTATGGTACTAGACGTAGATCAGTATCCCGATCATGATATTTGATAAAGAGGATACCAGGTGAATAGTATGATGAATGTGATATTGACCCGTACCCAGATTGGGATGCCGTACGAAGGATTTACGTACGAGCTATATTAATGATTGATCCGCACTCTTGACTTGGGATTCCTGATTATAGATATGGTATCGGATATGATATTATTGAGGCGGGATCACCGACTATACATATACAGGTATGTATATGTATCGACTCAGATGATAGGCGGTTTCCTTACCTGTAGTTCAGCTTGTTAGTTCAGCCGTATAGTTTAGTGTAGTTGTTAGATTAGATTAGACTTCTTACCTATTTCAAAAACTAACGAATCGTGGGCATTTTTAAAGACAGCTCAAGGGAATCTACGGATATTTCAAAAACGACGTATCTTTTCATAAAAACACCGTAGCCCCTATTTTCAAAACCCCACGATTCGTGTTATTTCAAAAGGCACCATTTGTAGGACTTATATTAGATTATTGCAGATTAGTTATCGTTGTGTCTAGTATTCAGCTCCCGCACATTATTGTTGTTCGCTCTGCCTCGCATATTTATTTTGCTGCATATTCCATTATTGATATCATGCTGTTAGGACACCAGCACCATTACCGATGATGCGTATGTACCACGTACACCTACTTGCCGGCTCACACACATCTTCATCGGTAATTGCCATGTCACGTACACTTTAGAGAATATAATTGCTTGACTTAGATTGTTAGCTAGTAGTGTTGACATGATATTAGTGTACTCCCTTATATGTCATATTAGACATTGTAGTTATTACCTACCACTTCATGCATACTGTTATTCAGTGGTTCATGCCTAGTTCATTATCATTGACATATGCACTTGTGATGATTTCTTGAGATTTATGATATTTCTGGATTTCGGGGAAAGCCGCAAAATTTACAACTTATGATCTTTTAAAATATAAAATGTTGCGGTTTTCTAGTGATGTAAAGTGTCGTCCACCATGAGTTTGCTGTGGTTTTGGAGATCCGTGTCGAGGAGTGGAGGAACCGTCACGGGTACATGGTGGGCCCGGTATGGTATCCCGGGGCAAGAGGAATGTGGTGTTGACGTTGAGCCTGGCTGGGGAGCACTACCTACCGGTGATATTACCCGACGCGTCGGATATCCGGAGGATACCGTCGTGGTCTTGAGATGGATGGTAGGGGCCGGTCTGGACTGACGGCGCCCTAGATATTGAGATTGAGACATTGATATTTCGAGACAGTGAGATTTATGTTTTGTGTCGATGCTAGACACTGTTGATACTGATTTCATTTATGATACCTCAGTTTAAAAATACGAAGGAAATCTCACTAATTTATGAAAACAGTTTCTTCATTTACATGTATTCTGTTTCATGCATTCATACCTCATTCATATGATATATTGCTACCTGAGGTACTGACACGGGCACATGAAATTATACTCGGGTTAGATATTACCCTAGCCATTGTTATAGGCTGCCTGTTATACTTATATTTGAGGATATATTATGATCATTGACCTAGGTTGCGTTATTTATGCGATTTCTGTGCGTAGATGTTTTTCTATTCACGAGTTGGCAACTCACCCCCGTTGTGCCCCAGTTCTTGCAGGTTTGCCGTACAGGTTTCATTACGGCTTGTGGGCTCAGTTTCATTCGGGTGACTTGCTAGTAGGTGGGTTTTTCTTGTATCGTACCCATCATATTACCTTGTTTGATATTATTCAGTTGTATCTAGTAAATTCCATCAACCAAACATGTATCTATTGAGATAGAGACCAGTGTTGTTTATTCTTTCGACCTTAGAGTCGCTCGTTATATTTCTGGTGGTTTTGAGTTCCCTTTTGAGTTTTTGATCCTCGCCGTTGGCGTTGTATATTATATTGCTTGTGTGGTTGTGACCGTCGATTGACGAAGAGCTAGCTCCCGCTTGGGGATGCCTTTTATTGATTTCGTATACTATTCATGTTGTATCCCGTTTGGGAGCCAGTATTTACAAAGGAGACTCTGCCGAAATTTTCAGTAAATTTTTGATGTTTTTAGAAACCCGCATAATTCGGCTTATGCTATTAAAACTACTTGATTTAAATTGGTTTTTCCTACTCTCTACTACTTTTCTTGGTTTGGATTTCTGGGTTTTCGGTTTACTTAGATTACGTACGCCTCGAGACGTTCATAGTTTAAGTGCCGGTCATGTTCCGTACTTTCGGGTCGTGACAAAGTTGGTATCAGAGCGTTAGGTTTTAACCTTCGGAGCGTAGGATGACCCTTGGTTGATGGAATAGGTGACTAAAGTAGAGTGACGTACCGTTGATATGTTCCGCGGCATATTTACGACACGTCACTCCACTTATGAAGCCTTAGGATGTACATTTCCTTGTTCAGTATTATATTCCTTCCTGATCTAGCCTCATCGGTACCAGTTTGGTTTTGCTGCTACGGTTACCGGCAGGGAGAGCTACGGCCAGAGTTGCGTTCAGCACAAGCTCGTCACGAACGAGGACTGACCAGGACGAAATTCCGGCGACACACGATTGCAGAGATGTGTCTTTTTACTGTGTTTCCGCGCCGCGAGCGTTTGACGGATCGCCTTTATGAGGTTACTCGGATGTGCTGATCGACACTAGAGGATTGAGCCACTGACAGAGGCCAGCCAGATTTTGATGACCGTTGGTGTGTTGCTTACTCCTGATGATTGAGGCACTGTTCAGCGTGCAGACGAGCGAGCCAGTTGTTGCTGCGAGCGACGAGATATCGCCCCATATGTTGGAACTATGGCGGGGCGAGTTGTACGAATAGATGATAGAAGGTCGCTAGTCACCCGATGATGAATGACTAGGACAGGTGGTTCGTTCGCTTACCCCGATGCGAGGTCATCAGATAGATTGATTCCAGCTAGAGACGACTTCACGCGGAGACGTTGGGAGTCGACAGAGACGATCGAATGTCAGAAACCTATTATTCCAAGTTTAAAGTATTCGGAAAGACATGCAGGCAATTCTATGGTCCCTCTAGAAGAATGAAACCCTAACTCGACTTAATGACCGTGTGAAAGTCTTTGAACCTTCGGGTTTGCGGCAGTTCTACGGCGCCATTAGTGAGGCTTGGGTTTGCCCTTCTACGGCTGGACCACCGATGCTGTGGTATGTACTCGATACTATTAAACTGTGCCCAAGATGTTGAGCTCTTGGGGGATTATGAGGTTTTGACGACTTGATCGGATGGCTCGACTTAATTCGGATGCTAGGTGGTGAGATGCATTTCTTGGGAGACTCCCGATACGAGGATAGCCGTTGGAGCTCAGTCCATGCAGCCGCGACGAGACGAGTCCAAAGCAGACGACATTAGAGAAAAGTGGGGTAAGAGGTTCGCACCAGAACTAGATGAGATGATGTTCCACTCCGCCGACATCAGAGATGCGATACGCATGCCGAGGCAGAATACTGGATATACCTTCCAGAAGAGGTCGCGATGGGTATGCAGCCATTCCGGAGCAAGATGCAGATATAGGAAAGGACGATGACTTCCGGACAGTTGGCAGAGACGAGACATGGAAGAGACCGTGAGCAGGATTTCTTCCAGGACACTGCTGCAATGATACTTGCACCCAGGATCAGATGTGTCACGTACATTCAGAGAGCCAGAGGCCGACGCCAGTGATATGCTGTCTTACGAGTGGTCGCGATGATTGACCAAGAGATGACCAGAGAAGTGCCAGAACGGAATCGTCCCCGTTAGCACACCTGACAGGGCCGATGAGCCGATGGACCGAAAGATTGGTAATTCACAGTGAAGACCTTGACCCAGGAGTGGTCATAGTTACGCACACCAGCAGGACAGAGTTCATGATCATCGACGAGACGTCCCACTAGTGACCGCGACAGTTGGCCGAGATTCTTAGAGAATGCACTTGAGCGGTACTGTTCCGCCATTATTGATTTCGATGTTTTGGGTGATTTATTCGTATGATTTGATTTTGATGATTGAGGATTTACGATCTTTGCACAGTGTTGCACTTGATATCGTTTTCGTGCTTTAGTTTCACATGTTTGTGATTTTACGGTTTTAAACAGTTGAGTTGATTTTGTGCGTATGCACGCACGCGATTTGGTTCCTACACTCTGTATAGTTTATATATGCTGGCAGTGCAGTGACATATATTTTGTGCACTTGGATACACTGGATTTCGATTTCGAGGGTGATGCTCGACATTTGTTTTGTGCATTTTATGCACCGGATTGGATTTTTAGCGCCTGTTGGGCGCCTGTTACGAGATGCGATTTGGTGCACACCAGATGCACTAAATCGAGATTTTTTTGTGTGTGCATGTCAGATGCACCTGATTTTGCTGTCAGGCACACCTGTTGCCTACGACAGATGTTTCGTGCACACCCGATGCACTTAGATGTTGTTTCTGTGCGCATGTATGGCACATTCATAGATTTTGATTTCCGTGCGCACCAGACGCACGTAGTATTCATGTGCATATTTTGGGATTGATTTCTTATAGAGCAGTACGTTTTTATGATATTGCTATGTGTTTTCGTACTGAGCGGGACTAGTCAGAGGACAGTACCTGAATATATTTTGCATGCATTGATAGTTATGGAAGGGATTTCCAAAAAGCGAGCTATAGCCTCAGTATTTACCTACGTGTCTGATATGACACGAAATGTTTAAAATAAGGAGACCCTTCTAAATTGTTTCCAAAATGGCGGAACGTACATTTCAAACAAATGTATATATGTATATAGTTATTTTCTTATGATAGACGTCCGCCACCGTGCAGTGTTATACGCGTTGCACAGCGACTTAAAGGGGTTTGGCATGCATTTCCTTCAGATACTTACGGATATAGATTCGATATTTACATGTATAGTTTCGAGTTATATCATATTGGTTTTGATTTGGATTTGGCATTGATGTCTTCTCCATGACTCCGATGATTGCGGGATGCTTGACGGAGTTTTGATTTGAGTTATATACTCATTTTTCAAGCGAATGCGCTGCGCTACGATTTGTTTTATGTATTTACAATTTCGGAGCCCCGACGACTTGATGGTTTTACTTAGATGTTTTAGTATTTGGGGGAGTTTGAATTTAAATTCGGGGACCGAATTTCTTTAAGAGGGAAGATTGTAGCATTTTGAAAATCGTTTCGGTGAAATTTCGGAAAATCGGTAAAATGAGGGGGTTTTCTGTAAAAAGTCAAAATACAAATATCTTATTATAAAAATTAAATATACATATTCTAGCTATGTAATTGCTATTATTTGGTGTTTATTGAGCCGCTGGTGAAATTTCAAATTTTCTGAAAAAAAATATTATTTTATTATTATTTAAGCCGTCACTAATACATTTAATTAGGGAAAATTACAAATTGGAATGAGTTGAAACAAATTTTGTGCATCATAAAACATTAAATAAAAATTTATCATGTGGTTTTTGGAACGAAATCATTTGCCAAAACGGTTTAGAAATTATTGAAGAAAAAAGGCTTTTTTTAGCGTAAATGGATGTTTGGGGTACTGTATTTATCATTTTTCATCACCCCACACCCGTACCCACACCCACACACACCCACTTACTCCTCCCCATGGCTGAATTCAGCAGCCCCCCTATTTTTCCCTCACTTGATTTTCAAATGAAAGGAAATGAAAGAAAAGAAAAGAAAATGGATAATTGTGTTGGACTTTGACCTTGTGTTGACTTGGACTTCTTTACTTGCTACTTTCCTCACCTCACTCTCTCTCCAATCACCCTCTACTGGCCGACCCTCCCCATTTCCTGCACACAACAGCCCCTCCTATTTTCTCATCACATTTCTCTTCAAAAATCTCATCAAAATTGCCTCACAAATCAACACAAAACCTCACAAATCCCAAATCCATTCCCTACCCATTTTTCCTTAGCCCTTATAGCATGGATCTTGATGCAAAGATCTCAATTTGGAGGTCAAGTTCCATATTTGATCTCATGGGTTGTGAAGGTATAACTCTAACCCTTTTGCTTAATTTATGTTAGATACTTTAAATCAACTTAATTAGGTGTTTAATTTAGGTTTTAAATTGCAAGTTTAAATTCAAGAGAAGGGTTAAATTAAAGTTATGGTTGTGTTAATTTGTTCATGGTAGTGTGATGTATTTTAACATCTTAAGTTATGCAAAACCAAATCTTGTAGCTAATTTGCATATTGTTATATTTAATTTGCCCAAATTGTGATAATTATGCTAATTTGCTAACTAGGTTTTAGAAATTTTATTAAAATGTGGGATTAAAATCTAGTTAGGGTTTTTAGAATATCATTAAGGTTTCCATGAGTGGTTTAACCATTTAAAATATGCAAAGCCAAGATAAATTGTTAAATTGTGAAATTTTGCGTTAAAAAGTGTTAAATTGGATATTTTTGCAAAACTAGAATTTTGGAATTTATACAAGTTGATGAGAATAAATTATTGATATGGTTTCTATAACTTGGTTATGATAATTGGTGGATATTGTGGCCATTAGTTTCGTTTAAACATCATGTTTTGTACAAACGGCGAATTGTGCTTGCTAGATTTTCGGAAAAACGACTTTTTAAGTGAAATTGGGGTTTTTGGGAATTTTAAGCTATTTTATATTAAAATTAGTGTTCGTGAATGTGCAAATGAGTGTGATTGGATTTTCTCGATGGTTTGACGTTCGTACGTCGACATCGAGGGTTGGTTTGACTATTCCTGCATGCGTGGGCGATAGGTTTGGACCTATGCGTGATACGCGTGCCGATTTGATTTTCGTATGCCGTTTCGATTTCGAATTTAGTTTTAATGCGATATGGTACGTTATGATATGTAGGTACCCCCATGTGGACTTCGAGACGACAAGCAAGCGCGTGGCGACGTCGGCACCGGCTAGCGAGGACCAGGTGAGTAGATTTATATCTACGGGGAGAAGTCGGGTGGATGGCGTATAGCACCCCCGCAGTCCGTGGTGGTGTATACGGATGCGTATACACACCAACAATTATTATATGTTATTTAGGATTAATAACGATGCTTAGGATGGATATTGGTGTGTTGGATTACTTTAGTGTTGCGAACCCTAGGGTAGTGTTACACACACATACACACATACATACTTGCATACATTCCTATTGATATGTTCTCATGGGATTCTTTATAGTTATGTGTTCACATGGGTATGGGACTATGTGTTCACATACGGACTGAGGATGATACTTGGGATTGAGCTGAGTCGATGAGATTTGATTTGAGGCCGTGAGATCGGTGATATAGCAGGGTTCGTATCTTAGATACGACATGACGTTGTAGCGGGTCCTTGACGTAGTGTTTCACACACGTCCATGCATACGTAGGCGGTATCAGTATGGTACTAGACGTAGATCAGTACCCCGATCATGATATTTGATAAAGAGGATACCAGGTGAATAGTATGATGAATGTGATATTGACCCGTACCCAGATTGGGATGCCGTACGAAGGATTTACGTACGAGCTATATTAATGATTGATCCGCACTCTTGACTTGGGATTCCTGATTATAGATATGGTATCGGATATGATATTATTGAGGCGGGATCACCGACTATACATATACAGGTATGTATATGTATCGACTCAGATGATAGGCGGTTTCCTTACCTGTAGTTCAGCTTGTTAGTTCAGCCGTATAGTTTAGTGTAGTTGTTAGATTAGATTAGACTTCTTACCTATTTCAAAAACTAACGAATCGTGGGCATTTTTAAAGACAGCTCAAGGGAATCTACGGATATTTCAAAAACGACGTATCTTTTCATAAAAACACCGTAGCCCCTATTTTCAAAACCCCACGATTCGTGTTATTTCAAAAGGCACCATTTGTAGGACTTATATTAGATTATTGCAGATTAGTTATCGTTGTGTCTAGTATTCAGCTCCCGCACATTATTGTTGTTCGCTCTGCCTCGCATATTTATTTTGCTGCATATTCCATTATTGATATCATGCTGTTAGGACACCAGCACCATTACCGATGATGCGTATGTACCACGTACACCTACTTGCCGGCTCACACACATCTTCATCGGTAATTGCCATGTCACGTACACTTTAGAGAATATAATTGCTTGACTTAGATTGTTAGCTAGTAGTGTTGACATGATATTAGTGTACTTCCCTTATATGTCATATTAGACATTGTAGTTATTACCTACCACTTCATGCATACTGTTATTCAGTGGTTCATGCCTAGTTCATTATCATTGACATATGCACTTGTGATGATTTCTTGAGATTTATGATATTTCTGGATTTCGGGGAAAGCCGCAAAATTTACAACTTATGATCTTTTAAAATATAAAATGTTGCGGTTTTCTAGTGATGTAAAGTGTCGTCCACCATGAGTTTGCTGTGGTTTTGGAGATCCGTGTCGAGGAGTGGAGGAACCGTCACGGGTACATGGTGGGCCCGGTATGGTACCCCGGGGCAAGAGAAATATGGTGTTGACGTTGAGCCTGGCTGGGGAGCACTACCTACCGGTGATATTACCCGACGCGTCGGATATCCGGAGGATACCGTCGTGGTCTTGAGATGGATGGTAGGGGCCGGTCTGGACTGACGGCGCCCTAGATATTGAGATTGAGACATTGATATTTCGAGACAGTGAGATTTATGTTTTGTGTCGATGCTAGACACTGTTGATGCTGATTTCATTTATGATACCTCATTTTAAAAATACGAAGGAAATCTCACTAATTTATGAAAACAGTTTCTTCATTTACATGTATTCTGTTTCATGCATTCATACCTCATTCATATGATATATTGCTACCTGAGGCACTGACACGGGCACATGAAATTATACTCGGGTTAGATATTACCCTAGCCATTGTTATAGGCTGCCTGTTATACTTATATTTGAGGATATATTATGATCATTGACCTAGGTTGCGTTATTTATGCGATTTCTGTGCGTAGATGTTTTTCTATTCACGAGTTGGCAACTCACCCCCGTTGTGCCCCAGTTCTTGCAGGTTTGCCGTACAGGTTTCATTACGGCTTGTGGGCTCAGTTTCATTCGGGTGACTTGCTAGTAGGTGGGTTTTTCTTGTATCGTACCCATCATATTACCTTGTTTGATATTATTCAGTTGTATCTAGTAAATTCCATCAACCAAACATGTATCTATTGAGATAGAGACCAGTGTTGTTTATTCTTTCGACCTTAGAGTCGCTCGTTATATTTCTGGTGGTTTTGAGTTCCCTTTTGAGTTTTTGATCCTCGCCGTTGGCGTTGTATATTATATTGCTTGTGTGGTTGTGACCGTCGATTGACGAAGAGCTAGCTCCCGCTTGGGGATGCCTTTTATTGATTTCGTATACTATTCATGTTGTATCCCGTTTGGGAGCCAGTATTTACAAAGGAGACTCTGCCGAAACTTTCAGTAAATTTTTGATGTTTTTAGAAACCCGCATAATTCGGCTTATGCTATTAAAACTACTTGATTTAAATTGGTTTTTCCTACTCTCTACTACATTTCTTGGTTTGGATTTCTGGGTTTTCGGTTTACTTCGATTACGTACGCCTCGAGACGTTCGTAGTTTAAGTGCCGGTCATGTTCCGTACTTTCGGGTCGTGACACGCTCTCTACGCGGGCGTGACGTCGGGAGCGTAACTGCCGGCGAGATTCTCGCGCCTGCTGCGTGCCGCCACCGTTATATAAACCCCCATCACAGAGGGGTCAAGTAAGCCATTGTTTACTCTTCTAAGCCGTTACTCTGCTCGGATCTCATCACTAACTTGATCGTCGGAGGGTCTTTGGTGGTACCAAACAACCCCGGGACTTCTTTGCAGGTACTCGGCACCAAACTCCTCATTCCACTTCTTCCTCCAAAACCCATTGAGACCCACACGCAACATGAGATAATTAACAAAGTCCACCGGGAGATCAAAGGAAGACAACATCTGACGGAGACCCGAAAAGGACCTCCATCAGTTGGCACCGTCTGTGGGAAACACTCCGTAAAACACAAAGTTGGCATTCCGATCTCCACCCAAATGGCAAGCAGCCACCCTGAAGATCCCGGTACCAGCCGCCGCCTTCCACTCACCGAAGGCGGGGATGAGCCTTCTCCAATGACCGTCATCAACGCCCTCGCAGGCCGGATAGATCGGCTGCAATCCCTAGTGGAGGCCCTCGTTCGCGTCCAAACGGCTGGGCCTGGGCCCCAGATCGCCGCTCCACCGCCTCCAGAAGGCTCTGCCCCCATCTGGACGGCTGACCACCAACAGGAAACAACTCCTGGCCACCGATCTCTCGAGCCGGTGCTCCCTGAGGCCCGCTGGGCGCCCCACGGCTCCACACCAAGATCCGCCGCCAGAACGCCCCGCCCCGAGCCTCTACGCGACCTTATCCCCCTGAGGAGATATCAGTCACCTCGCCTATCCACAGGCGTGGTCGACACCACCACACTCGGTGGGGCCGCACGGAAGAGGTTCACCTCGGCGGTCCCAGAGCCACCTCGCCTCGGGATCTGAGACACCTCGTCGAGAGGAACCGTGGCCGCTCCCAGGCGCAGGTCACCCGCAGCAGAGGCCAGGGATCCCAAGGCACCGATTCCTCGGGATACCACGGTCGGCTCGACGCCCTTGAAAAGAAAATCGAGGGCATGCGCCGGGAGGCTCACCTCTCGAGCGACGGGCTAAGTATGCCTCTGACTCGCTCACAAAGCCGTTCACCGAGGAACTGCTCGCCGTCCACGTCTCCTCGCGCAACAAGCCCCCAAAGGTCTTTCTGTTCGATGGGAAAACCGACCCGAAGGACCATTTGGACGCTTTCACCGCGGGGATGAGCTTCCAGGATCACTCCGACACCGCCCAGTGCAGAGCCTTTCCGGCCACCCTTATCTGCGCAGGTCGGGACTGGTTCCGGGGGCTCGAGCCCCGCTCGATTTCGACCTTCGAAGAGCTAGCTACCCAGTTCCTCGGCCATTTTGTGGGGAACCGTCGACAGAAGCGCACGGTCGACTACCTCTTCACGGTTAAGAGTGGGGACAAGGAAACATTCAAGGCCTACATTACCCGTTTCTACAACGCCCTTCTCGAGGTGCCCGAGCACAGGGACGAAACCGTCATCACGGCGCTTAGATCTGGTCTGAGGCACAAGGAATGGTTACGCTCCTTCGCGTTGGCGCAACCTAAGACCATGGCCGAGATCAAGGCGTGGACCGAGTGCGAGGTTCAGCTGGAATCCTAGGCGAATGCTAACCTCCCCCGGGCAGAACGGTCCGACCAGAAGAAGAGGGCTCGGGAGGAGAGGCCGGAGCGTCAGCAGCCCTACCACCCGAAGTTCCAGGAGTATACCCCCCTCAACCTCTCCCTCGCAGTGTTGCTGGAAGAGGCCCAGAACGAGGGGTTCTTCAAGTTCCCTCCGATCCCGCGTCAGGCCGCAAAGCGAACCCGGGGCCCCTACTGCGCTTTCCACCGGGTACTAGGCCACGCCACGGAGGACTGCAAACAACTGAGGGACTACATCGAAGAGCTCATCCGGTCTGGGCACCTCGCCGCCTATTTGATGGACAAACGGCAGGCCGACCGCGAGCAAGAGCAGCATCACCCTCCTGCCGACCTGACCATCAGTCAGATCATGCTCGTTTCAGCGGACGGCCAGCCCGGAGCTCAGGGAGCCCCATACGCTAGGCCAAGCACGGAGGCCAACAGCCCCTCAGGGAGCTCGGCCCAAGCCAATAAAGTCATCTACTAGCCTGTACCTTTCTTTTAAAACAATGTAAATTCTTCCTAGGATCTATTGTTAATTTAATAAAGATCAATGGAGTATTGCGAAAAGGGAAGAAAAACTTTGTTTATTCAAAAGTTATTATGGGCTCCTTAGCCATACATGCAAAAAGAAAATAAAATTACAACAGTGGGGGAAGGGGGTGCGGCGAGCACTGCTCGTGGTACTCGGTAAAGATCTCCACCAACCGGGGCCTCGCAAGGTCCAACCACTGTCCCCGGTTCCCCCCGCGCGCGTCGATCCTGAGCCTCGGCTCGTAGCATTCGCGGACGAGCGCTTCTGAGCGGGCCAGCCGGTTTGCGGAGATTAGGCTGAAGCGCCTCAAAGACCGCAGCTTGCCCACGGCCTCGTTATAGAGCAACTCAGACAGGGGGTTGTAAAGCCCCGGCGATGCCCTCCAGATGGTGTACATCAGCAGCTGCAGCAGGGAGGAGCGTCTGGGGAGCAGCCGACCGAAATGGTCCTCAATCCTCCCGTAGACCAGCTGCACCGTGTCCTCGGTGCAGTACGGGTCGTAAAGGTACACATCTTCAAAGTGGACAATGTCGGGGATGGTAAACGGGAAGTCCTGCATTCTCGACGACCTGTTTACGAAGGATGGAAGGACCAGTACTCTTTCAGCCTTATATAGCCCACTGCGCAGCCCAACAGTCGCCCGCTTTCACCCAGGGAGTCGCCGCCACGCGGCAGCCATCAAGCCTTCTCCGGTGGAATCGAAGCGACGCGCCCCTAGCGCTTCGCCTCCCCCCGCATTCAATGCACTGGCTACGCGCGCCGTTGCCCCGACCGTTTCCATTCCCCGCACCTACAGCTGGACGGTCGGGCTACACCTCATCAAGATTCAACCCGGCAGCTACCCTGCTCGGTCATCCCCAGCGGGCAGCTTCCCTGCCACAACGCCGGGGATCAAAAAGCCCTCCCAGAGGCAGTCGAGCACGAGAATCCCTCGCTCGGCTATCCCCAGCGGGCAGCTTCCCTGCCACAACGCCGGGAATCAAAAGGCCCTCCCAGAGGCAGTCGAGCCCGAGGATCCCTCGCTCGGCTATCCCCAGCGGGCAGCCTCCCTGCCACAATGCCGGGGATAAAAAAGCCCTCCCAGAGGTAGTCGAGCTCGAGGATCCCTCGCTCGGCTATCCTTCAGGACAAAAGCCCTTGCCAAGAGGCACCGGGCAGTAACCCTGCTCGGCCAAGGGTCCTTGGTAGGCTTCTACAGCCCCTCCCGCGCTAAGGACCAAAGTCCTTCCAGAGGCAGTCGAGTCCTTGCTCGGCTATCCCCGGCTGGTAGCTTCCTACCACAACCGACAGGGATCAAAGTCCCCACCAAAAGGCACTGGGAATTAACCCTGCTCGGTCCCCTTCCTGAGGGATCAAAGCCCTCGCAAGAGGCAACCGAGCAGCTACCCTGCTCGGTCAACTCCGGCTGGTAGCTCCCTACCCTCGACGCCAGGGATCAAAAGCCCTCACGAGAGGCACCAGAGCGGCTACCCCGCTCGTTCATCCCAGGCTGGTAGTTGCCTACCTACGACGCCAGAGGTCAAAGCCCTCGCCAAGAGGCAACCGCGAAGCTTTACTGCCCGGTCATCCTTAATGGGCTTCTTACAGCCCCTCCAGCGCTAAGGACCCAAGTCCTCCCAGGGGCAGTTGAGTCCTTGCTCGGCCATCCCTGGCGGGTAGCTCCCCTACCGCAACGCCAGGGACCAGAAAGCCCTTGCAAGAGGCGACAGGGCAGCTACCCTGCCCAGTCACCCCCGGATGGTGGTCAATGCTCGAAATCAGAAATGCCCTGTGGCCTGCGGAGGATCCGAGACCCCAGCGAGGGGCGTCAGGTCTATCCAAGCCTAAACGATCTCCCCTCGACTCCGGGGCCCAGGGGGATACCTCCTCGGCAGTGCTTGGCACACTCATCGGCCAGTGATTGAAGTCAACTCGACAGACGATCGCCAGACAGATGGCCAACCTGACATAAAAGCACAACGGTACAAGCAAAGATATCTTACGAGCATTCTTCATAAACAGATGGAAGAGCGCAATTCTATGGAGCCGAAGAAAAACTTTATTACTACCAAAGACAAAAGTTTTACAAAGGGTATTTTTTGGGTTCCCCATCCTTACAAAAGTCAAGAAAACAAAATAAAGGAGGAGAACGGGGGCTCTACACCTCGGGGCCAGGTACGACCTCGAGGTCCTCGACCTTCACCACGTGGCGCGCTGGGTCCTCGGCGACCTCCTCGCCAGGAACCTCATCCCTTGCTCGTCGGCGCCCACGAGGGGGAACTCGGCCCAGAGATCTGCGTCGGCGAACTCCGGCATCCGGGACTTAATGGCATCCGGGACTTAACGGCATCGAGGGCGTCGTGCCAAATGCGGGTCGTGGCCACGACCAAGTCGTCATAGAAGTCCTTCGACTTCTTATAGCCCTCCACCGTCCTCGATTCGGCCGACTTGGCCTCCTCAGCCGCCGCCCCCAGCTACTTCCGGAGGGCCTTCACCGTCCTCTTTAGGTTGCCGGCGAGCACCTGGGTGTCCTCGAGCTTGACCTCAGCAATCACCGCAGCCTCGCGGTGCCGGGCCACCTCCCGTTTTTCGGCCTCCACCTTGCCTTCCAGGGCGGCGACCCTCGTCGTCATCGCCTCCAGCTCCCACTTGGAGTTCTCTTGCAGTGGGGAGAACTGACTCGCAGCCTCCAGCGCCGGGGCTACCACCTCGGCCTCCATGCGCAGGGCGAGGGCTATGTGCTGGAGAACCTGGAAAACACGGAAAAATCAGAAAGATGAAGGAAGCACTGAATCTCACAATGAACCAAAAAGAACTTACCTACACGGACTCCTGGGCGATGGACGCCAGCTGAGCCCTGAAGGTCCCCCCAGGGACTCTACCCCCTACCGAGGTCTCTATCTCGTGCAGAAGGCTGTCCGCCACGTACAGCCCCGATGGCATCGCAAACCGGAGGCCCCCTTCCTCCACCATGGTCGGTGAGGACCGACCCCGGGAGGGCCTCCGAGAGCTCCTCTTGAGCGACTCCGAGGGAGAGCCGATCTCCTCTTCAGAGGCCGGGTCCTCCTGGATCAGGGCCCGCTTCCGGTCCGATACTCTGCTGGGGCCCGGGGCAGGATCCGCCCACGGACGCTCACGGGCCGCCGCCACCGGAGCGGTCAGAGCCGGGGCGGGCTTCACCCGAGAAGAACTGGCGCCCCCAGCCCTAGTAGGCTGCCTCGGCTGGCGCATGGAAGCTCGGAGGGAAACGAAGTCCATGGGTCCTGCACGAAACAAACACCCAACAAATCAGCGACACGAGTAAAATACAAACCCAAAGGCAAGCCTAACTTACCGACGAACTCGACGGGGCTAAGCCCGGCCCAGCTCAAGACCCTCTCGGACAGCAGCATGTCAGGTCGGGGGATGGGCTCCTACGACGCCACTCTCACCACGGCGGGGTCATCGGACTGGTTCCCTGGCAGACATTTCTCCCTCGACCACTTGGTAGGCACGGGCCAGTTCTCGCCCTCGGGAGGGGAAACGAAGAAAAATTTCTTTTTCCAATCATGGATGGAGGAGGGCAAGGCCACGACTCCGGTCCCGGCAGCGCCCCCCGGCCGCTTCCTGAACGTAAAATAAACTTATCTCGGGTCGCCCGCTCGACCACCAGGGTGACTCTTGAAGAAAGGGAGGAGTCGAGAAGGGGAAGGCTGAAGGGAACCGCCTGTAATTTCAGGCGGATCAAGAACTCAAGAAGGATCCTCCACGAGTTTGGCACTAACTGGCCGGGGGCCAAACCGAAGAAATTCAGCGCGGCGAAGACCTCAGGAGAGAAGGGCAGGCGCATTCCGCCCCAAAAAGCTTCCAAATACAGAGCGATCTCCCTGCCCGTACCTGATCTGCCCTCTCTCCCTCCTTGGCCAGTCGAAGCATGTAGCACGAGGGGATGTGGAAGCGAGCCCGAGCATTGGCGAGCTCGTCCTCATGCTTCACCCAGCACGGGGTGCTAGGGGCCACATCTGCCGCCTCCTCCCTGGAGGCGGCCCCCGCCTCACGATCCCGGGGAGAGGATCCAACCCCTGCTCCCCGAGGAGACTCACACACAGCTAAAGGGACCCTAGCACCTACTCCTACAACGTCTACTGATTCTACAGAGGAAGACATCTAACATTGGAAAAGAAAATCTTCAAGGGCTGAAAACGGGAGAAGGGAGACGAACGCCGAGCAACCGAGACTTGAGAGAGGAAAATATGAAGGAGTAAGGCGCTAGAGCGGACCCCACCCATGTTTATTGCTGCATACGGCCTCATCCAACGGCGCCCGTCATCTCCCGCTGAAACGGCTCCTCGCGCCCAGCGGCTCCGATCGCTCCACGTGTTAGTTCTGCGCTGGACCGCGTCCCATCAGACGCCGCAGGCCTGCGTACGTCGCATCAGCCAATCGGCGCTCGACACGTGGGCCGTCGCTTCAGTTGCAGAGTGCATGAACCGACGTACCTTCTTTAAATGCAAAGATTGTTGGCTATAGTGCCCTCAAGGCAATTATCATAGTCGCGGACTTGTGATCATGATGATTGAGGTAGGACCTATACCGATAAAACAGTCTTACTCAAGATGATAGTATGCTATCTGGTTCATCTTTATCATCATGAACGTGTTGATAGAGACCTTGGGATTCGTGCTTGACTGCCAGCATTGTGATGGCGATCACATATGTGGGAGCTGGGGTCTATAAGCACATCCTTAAATGTCCCTAGTCGTAGGAGTATCGAGATCGGGCATCGATACTCCAGTGTAGACTGTATACTGATCGAGACCCCGACGAGGGGCGGTGGCCAGGTCTCACAAGCCATTGGTGTTAGTTTGTTCACCTAAGATAGTATGCATGTGCTCATTAGGTTATGAGTACACTGGACGGACTCGCCGGGAACTTGCTAGTTGGTATTATACCTATTGTCAGATAGCAGTTCCCAGGTGACATGTGTACAGGTTAGTCTGTCGACCTGAGATCTTCATTTGTCTCGTGTGAGTTCCCACTGTGCTTTGATTACTACCCTACCACGGCTCAAAGGAGTCGTGCAAACAGGTTTTAGTTGGGTACAGTCCCGAGCCATATGGAGGCAGTGATTGGATCGTCGGGGATTCGTCTCTCCTGGTATTGGGGGTTGATGTCGCATTGTGTACGGGTGGCCATCACCACAAATCCATGGCCATGGTAAACGAGGATTACCGATCCATGATCGATAGTTTCTCAGGAGGTGGTGGGTATCATGCCGACACTGAATATCGCGTTGTGGGGGGTCTGAATTTATCCACCCCCCTAGACTCGATATGCGATACTCTTAGACGAACAGACCAGACTGTACGGATATTGTCACTGTCAGGCTCAGTAGGGGTTCAGGATGAGTTTGCTCGTCTGCCTCCCTTTAGCTTAATACCTGGGTAGCCGTTACGTACAGCTAGTTCCGCTGACGTGCTTGTGGTTAAACCCACTTCCAGCGTATTGACGAGTCTTTAGAGTCCCACACAGAGGGTTTCCCTGGTTCTGGCGAAATAATGTAGTAGCCGTATTGGATATGTGCAGGGTTCCGATCGATTGGTGTACTTTGTACCAGGACTTTCGATCGGACAGTTGTTAGTACTAGCCGACTCGGACTTGGGTCGGATTATTAAATCAGGTATTGATTTAATAATTTACGTATATGTATTTCGATACGTATATTCTAGTATTATATTCTTTGTGTTATTCTATCTCATTGGGTATTCATATTTCGGTACGAATGCAGATATATTTACAGTAGAATGTAATCCGTATTTTTTACCGGATAACATTCTAGAAGGTGCCACCTCATTTCTTGATTTGACCATTTTTTATTAAATGGATAAATGAGGTGGAAATTGCATGATGGAGGTATGGTGACAACCATGCTTGTAATAGTGCACACAAATGAATTATTAATTCATTTGTGTTCACTATTCAAGCATGGTGGGTTTTTAAAAATTGAAAAAATGCTTTGAACAAAAACCTTACATGCTATTTTCTCTTTGATGGTTGAGTTCATTCTTGCAAGCATGAAGGTTTTGGTTCACTTGATTTTTTCTTGAGCTCCTCCCTCACCATTTGCCTCACCTCCTCTAGCTTTCTTGTTTTCCTTCCACCTTCATGTTATGAGATAGATAACACTTAGAATACATTCACACTATATCCTAGGCTCTCTAGGGTAGCATCCTAGAGACCCTAGTTGCTCCATATGCATCGTGTTGAGGAGCTAGAGCCGGAGCTACATCCCTCGGGTGGATCATCGGAGATGGAGGAAGACCGGCGACCAAACTACATCAAGGAGCCGCTAGGAGTTTGGAATGAAGACCGAAGGACACGGATCAACTCGGTATAACGATTCTAACTCTTAGTTGGTTTGCTAGTTTAGGGTTTAGGGTCGATCCGGGATTCGGGTTGCGGTAGCGCCAGTTTGATAAATTTTTGTTTCGCATTTTGGCCCCATTTCGACGGCCGGGGCGCTGCCGGGACCCTTCAGAGATATCGTCTTGATTCGCTAGCGGAAAAGACAACCGACGGCCCGAGGACTCGTCCCGACAAAGCCCTAGAAAGGAACTCACCTCGGGAGGCCCGGCAGTCCACTCCTGGTCCGACCCGCTAGCTGGCTGGGACAAGAGTGGGGGGCTAATGATGATGCTCAATATCGGCAATCTCCAGGATCAAGACACGTGGCAGATGACATGTACCAAGACTCAGAAGAAAGGGCCCACGGGGGCCGACCACGCCACCCTATGCCCGACCTGCAAGCACAAGCTAGCCCTCCTCGGGGCTCCCTGCAAATTAGCCTCCTCGGCCCCTCAGCTCGCCTCGGGCTTCCACAGGACCAAGACTCCTCGGCCTCCTCGCTCGTCCCCGAGCTCCCGCCGAGGCCGTCTTCCTCGGCCCTCCGACCAACTCCACCACTCACAGGCGTATCCGCCGCTCCGCGAATCTCGCCATGCGCGGATTTTACGCTAGCAACGTCCCACGTTCCACGCCATCACGATCGCCATTAATGGGCGATCCGCTCTTTACGCGGGCGTGATGTCGGGAGCGTAAATGCCGGCGAGATTCTCGCGCCTGCTGCGTGCCGCCACCGTTATATAAACCCCCATCACAGAGGGGTCAAGTAAGCCATTTTTTACTCTTCTAAGCCGTTACTCTGCTCGGATCTCATCACTAACTTGATCGTCGGAGGGTCCTTGGTGGTACCAAACCATCCCGGGACTTCTTTGCAGGTACTCGGTACCAAACTCCTCATTCCACTTCTTCCTCCAAAACCCATTGAGGTCCACACGCAACAGGAAATAATTAACAAAGTCCACCGAGAGATCAACGGAAGACAACATCTGACGGAGACCTGAAAAAGACCTCCATCAAGGATGAAACATGAAAATCAAATTCTTCGAAGTGAAATATAGAAATATCAAAGTTTTATGGGTGAAATATAAAGATTCAAAGTTTTGGAGGTGAAATATGGAAATAACAAAGTTTTGGGGATGAAATATAAAAGTAAACCTTATTATTCAATATTGATTCATGGGGGCCCCACTTTTTGAATGAAGGATACCACACATTTTTCTCAATAAAACATGTGGCTTTTTTTTTTATTGAAAAGACAAGTCTTTATCCTTGGATGCAAATTGGTGATGAAAGAAGTCCAAAGTAGTTGATATTGTTTGAAATGATGATGATGATGGATGCATCCTCTTTATTGAGATTGTTGGGGGCGTTGGGATGGGCCGTAACTTAACCTTTTTTTGTTTTTAAATTAATTTTATACTGTAGATAAGAGCTAGCTGATATCGATGTTACCGTATATTCGATAAACTTAGACGGATTCATATATAAAGATGAATAGTTGTTGGAAATGAAAATCACAATCCGTATTTCATAAAAGTCGGATACAAATATGAAATGAATATTGGAAGAAAAAAAACGCGCCTGATAAACATTTCTAATTTTTAATATCGGATATGGATATATGTGTCATCATTTCTGTATATATCCGGCTGCCGACGGACATGGATACGCATATGAATAGTCTTTGTAAGTGAAAATTATTATCCATATTTTATAAAAAATTGGATATAGATTTAGAGTCGGCTTAGATCATTCGCGCCGCTTATATCCTGCTTTGACTCCTTCGAAACCAAATGATATACATATAATTGGTATTTATAATTAAAGTCAAAATTTTATGGAATCTTCATGTAGCATTCTTGTAATGAGATTTTGACTTTAACACAAAAGGTTTCAATAAAAAGAAAAGTGCAGGTTTTGAAAATAGAAGAGTATTTTTGTGCCATATAAAACATTTAATAAAATATGGATCTTCATACATACCTCACAATTTTTTATACTATATATCCCCTCTTATTTTTGTATATGTATAGGCCTCTTTGAAATCTTAAAAGCTTTTTTTAAAACATATTTTCATTGTTATTGGCCTGTAACTTTCACAGTTTTGAGTTGCGATCATTTATCTTCTTTAGTATAAGAATGGAAAATGAATATTATTTTCAGTATTTTTATTTTCTTTTTATCTTTTTTATAATTATAATAAAGACCTCCCTCACCCCCACCCCACCCCAAACTTTCATTTAATTGTCTTAGTTAATACTATCCAAGCTATGAAGGATTGAGTGGAGACTTTGAAGATAGCTTTGGATAATTCAAAATAGCAAATATTGTCATGGTCGAAAAGAATTTCTTGATGCTCACTACAATTTTAGATATTTTGATGCGGAAATTTGATAAGTATGCACAAGACGGCTAATCCCACAACCAACATAAAATTTCTCCCCCAGGTTACACAGGTAAACGATTTCCTTGCAAATCTCACTTTTATATATACAAAATCTAGGAGGCTCATGCATCTAATTAACTAATATAAAATTGGGTCATGAGAATGGAATCTTTTGTATAGGATGACGTCTTTTCCCAAAACACTATTTTTGACAAGTTTTTCCTCATATTCTTGCTAATTTTAAATGTAACAATATTTTTTGATTTTGATTGAGCAGGAGCAAATTTGGAAAAAAAATTCTTAATAATATCCATGTTATTCATGAGAAAGATTTGTAAAATCTTTAGGAATAAACTGTAAGTCCACGGTAGCGCCCCGGCCATCTTTCAGACGCCAAAATACGGAACAAAACTTTTACAACTGGCGCTATCGCATACTATAACCCGGATCTGCCATTAAAGCTAAACTAACAAACTACAAAGAGGGTAGAATTGTTATACCGAACGATCCGAGTCCTTCGGTCTTCAACCATCATCCCACGCTTTGTTGCGGCTGCTCTGATCTCCTGAATCTCCAGTCTTCTCGTCCAGGTGGCACCACGTCGACGGATCTTTAAACGGGCTCCCGCCTCTGAACCGAGGCAACTCGATCATCAAGTTTGCCAAAAGAGATGACCAAGATTGATGCAGAGAATGAGTAGAACACTTTGTCTCGTTACGTCCAAAGCTATGGACGAACCGTTAATAAAGTTGACTTTTTGGATCGGGTGAAATGAGAAATCAACATATGAAATTTCCATGAAGCAAATTTCATAAGCTTTTGCCAAATGAATTAATCCTCTCTTGTTCCCAAAGGGGGCCGGCCACAATAATATAGGATGGAGGTGAGTGTAGGAGAGAGGAGGGGGTGATCATAAGCACAAGATCTTATCTCTTCACTTAATGAATGAATGAATCACTAAAAACATTAAATGCAAAAATGGTGATTCATAATAACACATCACCATTTCATTTAATGCTTAACTATGAATCATCATATCATTAAATGCTAACCATGAGTCACCTAATCTAGAACCTTCTAGAACCATGACTCACCCAAGAAAAGATAAATCCGTATTCAAACGAATGTTTAATACGGGTGATAGAAAACAGGAAACTGGCAACTTCCAAAAGCGATCCCGAAACGAATTTCAGGATAACTCCGTAATAGTATAAACATACCCGCATTTGTATTACGACCGAATATAAATGCAACTGAGACAAAGATATTATATCTACACAGTATAATACTTGGATCCAGTTTAAACCAAAGCCCACCAGTATTATCTGCCCGAAAAATGACACGTGCGTAAACGCACGTGCATTTTCCGAACCCTGCCATAAAATCATACGGCCTCTACAATGTTTCGCCCGAACTTGGGAAACTATCTGTGGGGGACTCTAATGACTCATCAATACACTGGCACTGGGTATAACCACTAGCACGTCAGAGGTACAAGCTGTACGTAACGGTTGCCTATGTATCGATTGGAAGGGAAGCTGACGAGCGAACTCATCCAGAAACCCTACTGAGCCTGACAGTGATAATATCCGTACAATCCGGTCCATTCGTCTATGAGTATCGCATATAGGGCCTAGGGGGCTTATAAACGTCAGACCCCCAATAGCTGTATAAGTCGTGTCAGAGAGCAGCCCAGAACACCCTGAGATACTACTGGAATACCTTCCAGTAAATCTCGATTACCATGGCCAGGGATTTCGTGTAATGGCTCTCCTAAACACAGTGCGATCTCACCCCCAATACCGGGAGAGATGAATCCCCGATGATCTGCTCATTGCCTCCATGTAGCTCGGGACTGTACCCAAAAAATACCTGTTTGCACGACTCCTTTGACCCGTGGTAGGGTATAAATCAAAGTACAGTGGGAACTCACACGAGACAAATGACGAACTCAGGTCGATGAACTAACCTGTACATATGTCACTTGGGAACGGCTATCTGACGATAGGTATAATACCAACCAGCAAGTTCCCAGTGAGTCCAGTCCGGTGTACTCATAACTCAATGAGCACCTGTATACATCTTAGGTGAAAAAACTGACACCAATGGCTTGTGAGACCAGCCACCGCCCCCCGTCGGGGTCTCGACTGTATACACTAGTCTACACTGGAGTATCGATGCCCTGTCTCGAAACTCCCACAACTAGGGACACTTTAAGGATGTGCTTATAGACCCCAGCTCTCACGTATATGATCGCCATCATACTGCCGGCAGTCAAGCAAGAATCCTATGGGTTCTATTAATATGCAATAGTGAACTAAAGCATGTATACGATGATAAAGACAAACCAGATAGCATACTATCATCTCGAGCAAGACTTTCATATCGGTATAGGTCCTCCCTTAATCATTGCAATCACGTACCTGCGATCCAATAATTGACTTAGAGGGCACTATATCCAACAATCTCCCACTTGCACTTAAGGCTATTATTGCGATGTCGCATACTCATAGCCTCAGTGAGTGGATCCGCCATGATGTTTCTTTCTATGTCTCTCTTAATCTCAAGTTCGCGGAGAAAGCCATCTCCCGAATCGAGTAATAGGTGTCTTAGAATATGTCTGGATATTTGATGGGACCTAGATCATAAATGAACTCCAAATCCAAACTTCTTAGACAGTATTGATAACTGAACCTAATCAGTATCGCGCACCATGCCTCCCACAGTATCCTCTTGGACCACCTGTCCATGATATTGTCCCTCGTCAGAGGGAAAACTATAACTCTGACAATCACTCTGTCATCCATGTCACCTTGGAAGCCTGGAATGATAACCGTCTCCTCAAGGAGGCTGCCATTATCAAATCCATAGAACATCCATTCATGTTCTAAAACTGCTTCCTAATGTTTCTCCAGGATTGGATTAATATAAACTTATCGCATCTAGTGAAAAAACAACATCTGGTGTGGTACTTGACATTTCACGATTGACTCAATTGCCTAAGCAAGTGATCTGCCAATCATGCACATCCCTCTCTTTTCAGTCTGTAAGACACCTTTAGAGAGGGTGACTCCATCATCTGCAGGTACACCACCATGCCAGGAGTCATCTATTCTAAAATACTATTAGAATACTGTCAAAGTACCCATATTGGGAAACTACCCAAATCTAGATCTAAAACCATAGATCTAGAAACCAGAATGTCAAATATTATATCCATGTCCCTTGTGGAGAAACAATTGTGTGACGACCAAAGTACAACCGATTGTAGTATAGGAATTTCACTTCCTACTCTGTGTATGTCATCCAAATACCAGGACATCACATCCTACTACCTTCTCAACAGATCCATCCCCTATTCTGATGAAGTCAAAGCTATGACTTTTACATCAAAATTAGATGATCTTATCTCTGCTATATGTGCTCACGCCTATAAATATACATAAGCTACTTGCCCACTATGTTTCCGCTGCTCCCACTGACCACAACAACCCTCTGGCAGAATAATATATACGTGTACTTCTAAAACTAGTTTAGAACGACGCTATACATATCCTCCTGCCGGGTCTCATAGTCTGGAACAACAGTAGTGTCAAGTCTGGGTAAACAAGAACCTCCCTGTCACCGTCCTTGAGGCTACCGGAGTACCTCTCGGGAGTCTGAGATTACCCTCCATATCTGTGGAGTGGCTATTGGAATGTCAAACCTGATTGAATATATAGGTCCTATTAAATTTTCCGTAATCGTTTGTGGTTCTGGAATCACTTCCAGTTCTACCATACTCCCACTACTGTTTTCTGACAAATCCATTTTACTAAAACTGTGGCGAGTCTAGAACAATATCACTATTGATCTTCTAGATGGTAGAAAATCAACCCTCGTCAAAGCTAGGGTCAACCCGCAAACTGCCATTACAGAAACGTGCCTTGAGTTATCCAGTGTCTGGTTTTAAGCATAAGCTGGACAACTCCCCTTATGTTAACATCGTTAAGATATGAAGCATTCTATATCCAATATAGAAACTTTGGCACTTATTTAATTGGAACCAGATTCAAATCATGGAACTGTCTCTAGTGCATACCATCTCGATGGAAAAAGGCTAATCAGCATTACTCAACTTAGGAATATATCCAATTATGAGTAATCTGAAAGAGAAACAAGTTTCTCAAAAACCATTACTATCAACTGAATACCAATCACAAGTATCTACATCTTCGATTTCTTTGAAGAATCCCGATACTTGCGACACCTGGTTCTCTACTTTATTCCTATACCCACAACTTCTCAAAACTTAGACATTGTATTTCTACGAAACACTTGTCTAAAAACTAGAGAAGTTACAAGTAAACAGAATATAGTACGAGGAGCTACCCCTTTGTCCTGATAGACACTGGACAACATACAATACTCTGTATAAGTCCGTTGAGTTGAATAACTCAAAACCTGTGCGTCGTAGGTTGAAAACTGTATCCAGACGATTTCCTCAAATATCACCAATTACAACGAATTCCGATATAATGAGGATGATCACCTAATTCCCAATAACTTACTCCTACTCATCATCTGTAAAACCATACATATGTGAGAATTATACCTGGTAAATACATACCTTGGAGCAAGGGTCTAATTAGGAAATCAGTTTTCTATTAACAATACACAGTGAAAATGAAACATGAATATGTTTCGAAGGGGTATCCTGGTATTCCAAGTAATGCCTTTTCCATTATTCAAATTCATGACTGTAACCGTATATTTCCCTGCCATATCTCCAATTCGCTTTATTTGTCTTTAGTCGTTACCTTCTGTACACCATAGTTAGGCTAAAATGGTTTTCTTCCTTCCCTACCGTTCGGCACCAGCCTATGGTTTGGAAGAAGAATGTCCAGTAAGCATAATAGGTGTACCCTCCTAATCCAGGAGTACTCGCAACTTGAGAGAAGGTGATGATAAAAGACAACTTAATAAACCTTATTCTTATTTCTCCTGAACCAGAATCCATCCTCAAAGAAATGTCCTTCAAGTTCGTATATAACCATATGATGGATTTATCCAATGGAATTGGATGTTCGTAGTAATACGGGTTGTTCTGGAGAAATGAAAGGTGAAGTAGGAGTGGCGATGAAATACGTGGTTTGGTCGTGAATGATAGCAGTCGCAATTTACTTTGCTCTCTTTCTAATCCCTTTATTTTGTCTTTAGTTATTACCTTCTGTACACCCTACTTAGGCTAATTGGTTTTCTTCATTCCCTACCTTTTCGGCACCTGCCTATGGTTTGGAATAAGACTATCCAATAAGCGTAATAGGTGTACTCTCCTAAACCAAGGAGCCCTCGCAACCTGAGAGAAGGTGATAATAAAAGACAACTGAATAAACCAATTCTATTTCTCCTGAACCTGGATCCATCCTCAAAGAAATCCCTCCGAGTTCGTATATAATCATACGATGGATCTATCCAATGGAAGTGGATATCCGTAATAATACGGAGTGTTCTGAGAAATTCAAAGGGTAAAAGAAGGAGTGGCAATGACTTATGTAACTCGGACAATCCAAAAGCCAGTATTTTAAGAAGGTTCGGTCAACTTGGTCACTGAGTTACAGTCTAGGGTCGGTCAAAGGTCGCTGCCAAAGAGAGAGAGAGAGAAAAGAAAACATCTGCGTGCACTCTAACCTAGATCAGAATGGTTATCACTTTATCTAATCAGGAAACCTCCCACTGTTATCTCAAATTCTCCTCCAAACTTTAAAGAAGAATTAGTCGGGATCACCCGAGGAGTAAACTAACTCATCGGTGGGAATCGGGATCCAACTCCCATCGCATGATAACGTGACCGTATCCACTCACGTTATCACACTCCAGAAGGTATGCTCAAATTTTGCAAGTTTCCTGTATGTTTGAAACTCCCGATATAATTTTTATCCCATGCACTTATGCCCTTGACGTAGGCCAAAAAATCATAAGCCACATGTCAAGTTCTACCCGTCATTGTCCTGATTAATTTAGGTCATCGTACATGCCCTTGACATAGGCCAACAAGGTTGTACGTCTGTCCTAAACTAATGCATCTATCTATGCAACAAATGAATATCCAGCAGCTACCAAACACTATGCCTTGACGTAGGCCAACAAACATAGCTTGAATACTACTGACCATCCATAAGAAATGACGGAGGGCTACGACTGGTTTTTGGCGAAAAACCTTTAACGTAATGAACTTGATCTCGTTGAAGGAACCTGATAGCTTTTTATAAAAATATAGTGGCGAAAACCTTTGCTAAAGAGGTCACTCCAGGTGAAGGGATCTCGGCTCTTTCCTCGTGGAATGAGGTGCAGGATATTCTAACTGAATACCGCGATGCAAAACAACTTGTAATCGACTATATTGAAGCTATTACCCTGACGCAAACTTCTGCCCAAGGGGTCACTCCCGGTGAAAGGATCTCGGCCCTTGCCTCGTCGAATGAGGTGCAGGATATTCTAACTGAATACCGCTATGCAAAACAAAAGGAAACGTCTTTGTAATAACTCCTTTTTAAAATTTGTTCCAACAACATCAAATATAGGTTTGTTTTATCCTTGCATTGATAATAATCAATGCAGTCCCATCAATTAAACACACCAGAAAAGAACGAAAATATAATGTACGTATATGCCATCCGCATTCGCCACTGGGTCCCGTCATCACCCGTTAGGTTACTTAACTAACGACAGAGCGGGAACTGGACTAGCGCGGGTGTAAAACATATACAACATCTAATAGTATATATACTAATATACAATAATCGCTCCAGGCGTGATAATATGCAACATTATAGAAAAGTAATAAGCATCACAAAACAATACAGATAATCTGGGATCCCCGGGTTTCACAGAGCCGCTACTGAAACCCGATGTTCCCCTGGTCGTGTGGATAGCCCGTGTAATGAAACCTAGACCCCTACGGGTGCGGCAAGTTAGCCGCCAAAACCTGAAGAGAGGCAGCCCCCTACAGCAAAATGAATGGACCACCCGGCACTTCACGGAATCCGGTAACTTGAGCACCCCTCCTTGGGTCAACCTGTACCCCCTACGAGTGCGGCGAATAGTCTGCCAATTCTAGATTGGGGCCCCTCTGCCTCTCAAAGCAATGAGATACGGACCCGTTTCCCTCCAAAACCCGGCTATCCATGCACTCCGTCTCTTGGTAAACCTAGTACAGAATTAAAAATATATACAACGGGTACATCGACCTCAGCCCGGTCGTGCCCCAAAAGAATAATATACAAACAGGCAGTGACGGCAGTCCACATGTTGGACGCTCGCCCTGCAATATCAAATGTACAAATAAATCCAAATAGCACTACCATTGCACACTGCTATCCACCACGACAAATCCGCAACATCACAGCACAACACAGAACATCAACGTGAATGTCACGTTCGCAAATCCGTCTAAAATGACTATAGCAATTAGACGCAATTTACCGCTCGAATGGCATTCCCGGTCGGAGATATAATATAAGTACTGCATACTAACAAGTTTAAAATTTCGATCGACAAAACTTCCCAAAGTGGGCCTCACGTACATCTGGTGTACAGTAATAAAATCTGGGCCCAAAATAAATTTTCCAGAAACCACAATTCACTGTGAAGAAGACCCTGTGCAAATTTGATTCACTGTTCCTATAAAACGGCCGTGGATGCACGGTCAAACCCTAGCTTTGACCGCGGATCCGCGGCGACACTGTAGGATCACGTGACAAAATTTGCACAGTTTGCTTAAAAAAGCCTGCTCTGTTTTCTGTGATATGTAAAATAATTTTTAGACCCTTTTAAAAATCGACAGAAACTTTTGTACAGAAAATTGCAATTTTTGAAATTCCGTTCGATCGATATTTTAAACGCGTTAGCATAAGTTAGTAAAGCTTAATGGTGAGGCTCTGATGCCACTGTAAGTCCACGGTAGCGCCCCGGCCATCTTTCAGACGCCAAAATACGGAACAAAACTTTAACAACTGGCGCTATCGCATACTATAACCCGGATCTGCCATTAAAGCTAAACTAACAAACTACAAAGAGGGTAGAATTGTTATACCGAACGATCCGAGTCCTTCGGTCTTCAACCATCATCCCACACTTTGTTGCGGCTGCTCCGATCTCCTGAATCTCCAGTCTTCTCATCCAGGTGGCACCACATCGACGGATCTTTAAACGGGCTCCCGCCTCTGAACCGAGGCAACTCGATCATCAAGTTTGCCAAAAGAGATGACCAAGATTGATGCAGAGAATGAGTAGAACACTTTGTCTCGTTACGTCCAAAGTTATGGACGAACGGTTAATGAAGTTGCCTTTTTGGATCGGGTGAAATGAGAAATCAATATATGAAATTTCCATGAAGCAAATTTCATAAGCTTTTGCCAAATGAATTAATCCTCTCTTGTTCCCACAAGGGGCCGGCCACAATAATATAGGATGGAGGTGAGTGTAGGAGAGAGGAGGGGGTGATCATAAGCACAAGATCTTATCTCTTCACTTAATGAATGAATGAATCACTAAAAACATTAAATGCAAAAATGGTGATTCATAATAACACATCACCATTTCATTTAATGCTTAACTATGAATCATCATATCATTAAATGCTAACCATGAGTCACCTAATCTAGAACCTTCTAGAACCATGACTCACCCAAGAAAAGATAAATCCGTATTAAAACGAATGTTTAATACGGGTGATAGAAAACAGGAAACTGACAACTTCCAAAAGCGATCGAGAAACGAATTTCAGGATAACTCCGTAATAGTATAAACATACCCGCATTTGTATTACGACCGAATACAAATGCAACTGAGACAAAGATATTATATCTACACAGTATAATACTTGGATTCAGCTTAAACCAAAGCCCACCAGTATTATCTGCCCGAAAAATGACACGTGCGTAAACGCACGTGCATTTTCCGAACCCTGCCATAAAATCATACGGCCTCTACAACGTTTCGCCCGAACTTGGGAAACTGTCTGTGGGGGACTCTAATGACTCATCAATACACTGGCACTGGTGTTCAGTTGATAAAACTGCACATTTGTTATTACATTTTTCCTACTATTTCTATACTAGAAAAGGTGTTTATTATAATATATGATACATATGAGGGTTTATCTGTAAAAATACTATTTTTCATGTGTTGATATATTATAATTAGCATTTGGTGGGAAAATGTATGCAAATAATATCATTGACCAAATCTTAACTCTACTAAATATTATTTGAGTTGTTGTACAGATATTGCAGGTCTAAAATCAAGGAAATCAAGTTGTTAAAGCAAACCTGCCTAATTAAGAAACCAAAACTTGAAAATCAAGTCTGGCAGCAACTAAGAGAAGATTTCCAAGTTCCAAACATTCTAGAGAACTCCACGTGCCAAGTAGAGAAATCCCACAAAAAGAAATTCAATGGTCCAGATTAGATGTCCGCGGATCCGCGGCCATACCCCCCTCTGGGCCGCGGATCCGCGGCAATGTGAAAGATTTAGAGGCTGCAATTTTTGTGGAAAAATCTTTGCTGTTATTTTCCTAATTTGGAAGCAAGAGTTCTGGCTTTGGGGCTATAAATAAAGACCGAGAGCCTCTTGGAAAAATCATCAAGCCAACGAGATCACGAAGTCCAAGACGGCTCACGCATCCAGGCTGATCATCAACTGTTCGTCTACCTCCTTAGAAGAGATCGAGAAGCAACTAGAAATTGTAATCATTTTCTAAGGATTCAAGTGTAATGAATATTGTTGATTAATAAAGGTAGCTTTCTTTTTCTTATTCTATTTCTTCGTAGTTTAATTATGCAATTTCTTTCCATCTCTTTTTCTCCCAACATGCGCGAGTAATTCTCCACTTGTTAGGGTTCGTAGGATTAGGGTAGGCTAATGAATGATGAACATCCCTAAACCCTTTTTAAGTCCTATAAAGTTTATGAACTTTATCAAAAAAATCATTAACATCCTAATCGGGCGCGCTAACAATTCTTTGTTAGTCCCGACCGCGATTAGAGATTAGATTAATGATTGTTTTGGTAAAGGCTAGATATGAACGGAGTTCCGTGTCGAGATAAGGGTTAAGAGTGGGATTCCTTTTCCCTCCAGAAACCCTAATCTACACGCATCACCGTCGTTCTAGTTTTAAATCTATTAAAGGATAAAAAGGGTAACTTTTAATTAATCATCCATAACTACTAAATCCTAACGAACCCTACAAGCCCCCTTATTATATTAACTTACATCCATAAAATAATCTAGATCTATATTTTTGCATTAGTGCTTAACGTAGATCTAGAAACCATTCATCAACATTCTTTATCCCTCCTCTCTCTTTCAACACATCTAAAGTAAGAGTAAAAGGTTCCCCGTTTCCCTGAGGACGACCCGTACTCATCTCGGTCTAGCTACACGCGACACCGTTATTGATTGCGGTTAATTTCTACAAACACAAACTTTTCCACACCAATCAAATGGCGCCGTTGTCGGGGATACGTGCGTAATTTTTTTCTTACTATTTTTGTTGAATTCTTATACGATCTGTATCATAAATAAAACAAAACTGCAAATTGAATATTTAACGATTATTGTGTGAATTTTGCGAGGGAATCTGGAGTCACAGACTTGAGGAAACAGGAGACAGATACATTCATTGAGATCCAGAGAAGGAGAGAAGGCCACAGAAAAAATTCATCAATTGATCTCTCCCTCTTGCGGCGGAACCGCGGCAGGAAGTGCACATCGACGGTGGAAGCGCGACCAGTTAGGAGATCTAGGGCTTCCGTCTTCTCTGGTAAGATTCTAACCTCCTTCTCTCTCCTCTGAAATCCAATAAAATATCTTTTTTGCAGGATTCTTTGCAAAATATCGCCGCTCAAAAATCTTTTTGCAAAGTTTTGTTTTGCGGTTTGTTTTTGCATATTTTAATACGGATTTTTAAGGGGCAAGACCAAAATCCAGATTAGGTGGGGATTTCATCACCCTTCCTAAGCCCCACAAATCACAAACCGAGCATCTGCATCAACCCTACATTAATTTAAAAAATATCTAGACCAGACTCTAAGGACTGTCGCGCTCAATAAGGACAGAGGAAGGTCGTGGGTAATCTATCGCTTATCCGCATTACTTTTGTAGTGTCTAGGCAAGTGTGTCTAAGGCGAGTGGTTACTTAATTAGGACCACTAATTTCGTAGTGGGGAGACTCCCACTCACCTGGCACTTACCTGGCTACAAGAATAGTAAAGATGCGGTAGAGGATTTATCCTACGACTTGTCCTTTAGAAGTCTAGGAGCGGTCTAGAGACTAGACCTAGGTAACCATAGTTCTAGGGTTGTTTGTGCATTTTTGTGTGATTTGTCTAAATCCGTCATTTTTCAAAACAAACCAATTATTTTCTCCCCCTTTTACCCCTTCCCCCTTCTTCTCTTATTATAATGGGTGACCTAAACAGAAGAACACTTGCCGAGCTTTGCTATCCACAACCAGATATCTCTTGTTTTCGTAATCCCTTCGGTATACCGTCCGGCTCTTCCATGTCCTTAAGAGATCATATAGAACAAGCAGGAAGAAACAGTTGGCCACCTCAGTCTAGGTCTTATCAAACGTATCCTAATCCTACACATGTTTCAGTTGATACCCAGAGTGAGGAAGCCCCTAGACGAATGTCCATTGCTGAGCACATAGCTAGGGCTAGAGGCCAAAGTTTCAACCCGGACCAATATCAACCATCACCTCCACTTTCCAAAGAAGAGTTTGATAGCCAACCGACCAACCCATATCAATATTCTTCTTATCACAATGTTGACCCTACTCCCACCCAATTTTCGCAACCATTCTATTCTTATCAATCCAATCCGACTTTTCCACCTTCTCTAGACAGTTCTTCTAATTAGTCATTTGGGAGTTTTAATTATCCACAGGAATTTTAATCTTATACTGAAACCCCTTATCAACCCAAGACTAGTCTGGAGCAGACATTAGAAAAATTTCTGGAATTGTCGAACCAAATTAGGAAGGAAACAACAGAGTGGATGCAAGCAAAGAATTTCAAACCTGCCCAAAAATTTTCAGTATATGATTCGGGCATAGGACAAAATGAGAATTTGGGTAGTGAGACAGAACTGTACACCCTTCCTAATCAAACCTCCCCATTCCAAACTGAAATCCACAACTCCAGTTTCATAGATTCATCAAGTACACCAAATAGAATGTTTGATAAGTTGTATGACTTTGTAGTGTTTGATTTGCCCGACTGTGAAGGGTCCATTTCAAGTGAAACCATACCCAACCCTTGTGATCTCTACACCTCCATTCTTGAACCAAAACTGATTGAAAACCATACTTTTGATGAGGTGTTTGAGAATTTTAATCTTCACTTGAATGAGGTGATTGACGTTGGGGATATATTGATTAATGAACCCGAAATTTTGGATGATTTTGTCCCACCAATTCATCAAATCCTTTCACTTCCTTGTGGTCATCATCTTGAGCCTTTAATTCTTCCCGAACCCCAAATATGTCTTGAAGTTGATGATAATGGTATACCCGAAGATCAGACTGAAATACAGCCTCCATCTTCCACATCTGGTTCAGCAACACTCGACACACCAATTTGTTTACCCATTTCACCTTCTACTTTCTCCGGTTCTTTTTCTGTTCCTATAGTTTCAGTGAGTTTTGATGAATCACAATCCGTTAATTCAAGTTCAATAATACCAGAAATTCAACTTGATTTGGATATTTTTGAAAATGAGGTAGATGCGTTTTTCAAATCCTCTACCTCAATAATTTTTGATGAATCAAGTCGGATAAATTCTGGCACAAAACTCTTTGACAGCAAAATGTTCAATCACACCATTGATAAAAGTTTTGAAGAACTTTTTGCTGACGAACTTGAATTTTTAAACAATACGGATTTTGTGATTGATCAATCTCCGCCTATAGAGGTTGAACCGTCACCATTCTTTCTTCCTAATCATTCACATTCATTCTCATTCTTTCTTTTCTCTAATTTCAAGCCCTTTCCAGACCACCTCTTATCCCTTCCCCATTTTTTCTTGACTCGATACAACACATTCTTCCACCAACCTATACGCTATACTGATAAAATCTTTGAATGGTTGGTGTTAACTTTTGGTCTTTGTAAAGTCTTACTTTGACCAAATGACTCACCCCCTCTTAAAATACTTCGTATTATCTAACTCATGTTTGAGGGGGGGTATATTTTTGGCTCTTGAACATAACTTTTGTCTCAAATTTGTGAGCCAAAAATAAGTTTGGGGGAGGACTTGCACTTTCATATATTCTTGCCCCCATTAATAATGTCCTCCCAAGCTTACAGGTTTTTGTGATCCAGCAGATAGCAACAGTGAGGACACTGTTGAAAACAGGTTTGGGGGAGGTTTGTACTTATTTACGCGATACTTTGCATTATACTATATATAAGCACAAATTTTTTTGATAATAAAAAAATAGAAAGTGAAAAATTACATCCAATAGATAGGAATAGTTTAAGAAAACTAAGAAAATTAGAAGTTTTCTTAAACGAACTGGTAATAAGTAGTTATGAGCCGTTGTCCTAAGGGTTAGTAAGACGAAGGAAGCCACTAATCTGAGGATAAAAATAAGTCTGAAAAATAGTTTCTATTCTGGAAGCCAAACATTTGAATGTTGATACCCTACTATATGCACTTACACACGTCTTGAAACTCGGGATAGTAGAGGATACCTTGAAATGCTCTTGTCTAAAAGCCAAAGTATGAAGGAAATAAAAAAATGAATAAAATATAAAACGGTGAAGAAAAAAATGAACACTTGTTTTGTTATCGCCAAGGCAGCAATAAAAAAATATAGCGAGGGTGCTTCATCACCTAGTGCTTTAGACCAACTGGTTTGGGAGTCACTGCTAAGCCTTAGGTGGTGCAAGACGAGGAAAATACTATCACCTAATCAGCAAGCACATGAGTAATCGGTCGGTTAGTACCTCAAGAAGTATTAACGGTCGCATGAAAATTGTGTGAGCAAATTCAACTAAATATTCATCAAATTAAAAAGTACTGAGGTAGATGGACAAGAGTATGATAGCTTGAATTGAATTCTCCGAGTGTAGGGATGTTCTTTACACACACGTAGGGTTATATGATCGATGTTTGGATGAAAGGTAGGAATGAAGAATAAAGACGATGTTTTATTGAGGGATGATGTGATTTCTAACATCTTTTCATGACTATTAAGATAGGGCTCATGACAACTGAAAAGCTAGTGTAGTTAGAAACTCTTATTTTCAAAGTCTTTCTTTTATGGTTCTTATCTTTATATGTAAATTTCACCATCTCTCTTTTATTATAGGATTTTGTGGGTGTAATCCGCTGAAAACTCTCAGGAGACAACACTCCTCCTACTAGGGACACCTAGAAGTTTAACGACTTGTTGCACGTGCTCAGTGCAATCGTGTTTTCCTACGAAAGTGTGCTTAGTTTTCTCCTTTCTTTTTCTCCTTCTCTTGAATAAACTAGTTTGCTCGGGACGATCAAAGATAAGTTTGGGGGTATTTGTTCAGTTAATAAAACTCCATATTTGTTATTACATTTATCCTACTATTTCTATACTAGAAAAGGTGTTTATTATAATATATGATACATATGAGGGTTTATCTATAAAAATACTATTTTTCATGTGTTGATATATTATAATTAGCATTTGGTGGGAAAATGTATGCAAATAATATCATTGACCAAATCTTAACTCTACTAAATATTATTTGAGTTGTTGTGCAGAAATTGCAGGTCTAAAATCAAGAAAATCAAGTTGTTAAAGCAAACCTGCCTAATTAAGAAACCAAAACTTGGAAATCAAGTCTGGCAGCAACTAAGAGAAGATTTCCAAGTTCCAAACATTCTAGAGAACTCCACGTGCCAAGTAAAAAAATCCCACAAAAAGAAATTCAATGGTCCAGATTAGATGGCCGCGGATCCGCGGCCATACCTCCCTCTGGGCCGCGGATCCGCGGCAATGTGAAAGATTTAGAGGCTGCAATTTTTGTGGAAAAATCTTTGCTGTTATTTTCCTAATTTGGAAGCAAGAGTTCTGGCTTTGGGGCTATAAATAAAGACCAAGAGCCTCTTGAAAAAATCATCAAGCCGACGAGATCACGAAGTCCAAGACGGCTCACGCATCCAGGCTGATCATCAACTGTTCGTCTACCTCCTTAGAAGAGATCGAGAAGCAACTAGAAATTGTAATCATTTTCTAAGGATTCAAGTGTAATGAATATTGTTGATTAATAAAGGTATCTTTCTTTTTCTTATTCTATTTCTTCGTAGTTTAATTATGCAATTTCTTTCCATCTCTTTTTCTCCCAACATGCGCGAGTAATTCTCCGCTTGTTAGGGTTCGTAGGATTAGGGTAGACTAATGAATGATGAACATCCCTAAACCCTTTTTAAGTCCTATAAAGTTTATGAACTTTATCAAAGGAATCATTCGGTCGGGACTAACAACTGGGTATAACCACTAGCACGTCAGAGGTACAAGCTGTACGTAACGGTTGCCTATGTATCGATTGGAAGGGAAGCTGACGAGCGAACTCATCCAGAAACCCTACTGAGCCTGACAGTGACAATATCCGTACAGTCCGGTCCATTCGTCTATGAGTATCGCATATAGGGCCTAGGGGGCTTATAAACGTCAGACCCCCAATAGCTGTATAAGTCGTGTCAGAGAGCAGCCCAGAACACCCTGAGATACTACTGGAATACCTTCCAGTAAATCTCTATTACCCTGGCCAGGGATTTCGTGTAATGGCTCTCCTAAACACAGCGCGATCTCACCCCCAATACCGGGAGAGATGAATCCCCGATGATCTGCTCACTGCCTCCATATGGCTCGGGACTGTACCCAAAAGATACCTGTTTGCACGACTCCTTTGACCCGTTGTAGGGTATAAATCAAAGTACAGTGGGAACTCACACGAGACAAATGACGACCTCAGGTCGATGAACTAACCTGTACACATGTCACCTGGGAACTGCTATCTGACGATAGGTATAATACCAACCAGCAAGTTCCCAGCGAGTCCAGTCCGGTGTACTCATAACTCAATGAGCACCTGTATACATCTTAGGTGAACAAACTGACACCAATGGCTTGTGAGACCGGCCACCGCCCCTCGTCGGGGTCTCGACTGTATACACTAGTCTACACTGGAGTATCGATGCCCTGTCTCGAAACTCCCACGACTAGGGACACTTTAAAGATGTGCTTATAGACCCCAGCTCTCACGTATATGATCGCCATCATACTACCGGCAGTCAAGCAAGAATCCTATGGGTTCTATTAACATGCAATAGTGAACTAAAGCATGTATACGATGATAAAGACAAACCAGATAGCATACTATCATCTCGAGCAAGACTTTCATATCGGTATAGGTCCTCCCTTAATCATTGCAATTACGTACCTGCGATCCAATAATTGACTTAGAGGGCACTATATCCAACATAAACTTGCTCATTGATAGTGTGAGCGCATTAAAGTTTTTCCTTTAATTATCCTTAGATTTTATAGTTCATAACATTTGATAGGAATTTAGAAAAAAAAATTAAAAAGAGAAATATTAATATTTTGTATCAAAATAGTCACTAAAACTGTCTTGTATCTTTTTTTCAAATATGGTGAAACAATAATGTTTCAAATAATAATAGTTATTTTACATTTATTTATAGAAACTATAATTGATTTAAAGATTATGTTAAAATTTCATGACTTAAATAACTATCGCTATTTAACAATTTGCTATATAATGAATTTATTGAAAAATAATTTTTTTAGCCAAAATATTAACATAATTTATTGTTTGCATTGGTTTATAGCACTACGTAACATACATAAATATGACGTTTGTATTTGTAAATTGTAAATTGAAACACCAAAATAGAGTATTTATTTAGATATGATGACCATTTTAGGTACCTACTCAAAAGTCACTAAGCATATGGTATTTATATTAAAAAATTACCAAAAGGTTTTAGTATTTAAGTGAAATTTAACCTTTATACACTTATGTAATATTAAACCAAAATCTAAATTGTCATATGATATTTCTTATAAAAAAGAAGTCAAATACTATCTTGATAAGAGATATAGTATTTAGAAAATTATTAAAATTATATTCAATAATTAGGTTATTTATCATGCATAATATAAAGTATGTAATTATCTTTTTTTAATAAATTATATTCAATAATTATAATTCCATCACAACTAATAATGTATTTTGTGTTTATAATTCATACAAAACTAAAGACGGATGCTAACTCTATTTAATTTTGTAAGAGCTATGACGTTTATGAAGAAATATCACAATCTATAAAAAAAACAGATTAATGACGATTATTTTGAGCTAGAAGAAAATAGTTATGTATTTTCTTTTATCATATGTTGCTTATATTTCAAATTATAAAAACTTTATGTACCGTGGAAATTCATCTATGAATATGTTGGATCGCCTTTGACCCCACGCGTTACGCGTGGGGTCAAAGTCTAGCTAATAGAAGAAATCTAAGGACCTGTGGATCCCCACCCTTCCACCCAACCCCCATGCCCTATCATTCATTTCATTATACTAACAGAAGATGGTATGCCAATGAGCAATAACTCAGTTGGTATGGGCACTTTCCTTCTTGGAAGAGTGCGGAATTGAACCTCAAAACCCCCAAGAGGAGAAGTGGTCATAAATTAATACTTTCGAGGAAAATTCATGGTTTCCCAAAGTACATGTGTGTGTTATGTGCTTGTGTGTGGTGTGCGTGAGTGTATTTTATATGTGTTGTGTGCATAAATTAGGGTTTACAGGCCAATGGAAAAAATAAATAAATAGAAAGTAGTATCAAAAGTGGAAATTTCAAATTTCCCCTCCCCCCCACCCCACCCCACTTTTTATTAGTTTGGGTTTATGAGAAAAATCAAGAAGCTAGAAATTTTGTTATTTTGGTGAAATAATATGGATAAAATTGTAAATACCTCATTTTGACAGAACTTCTCTTTATTTACAATTGTGTCATTAACTCAAAACTTCTTTTTATTTACCATTATGCTATCATCTCAAAACCCTTTTAGGTTTTCACTAAAATACCATGAGCCTTCGACATTTTTAAGATAAAATACCATGAACTTTGTTTATCACCTCTGGATTTTCGCTAAAATACCATGTGCTTTCAATCTTTTTCATATTAATACCATAGTTTTTATTTATTGCAAATAAATATAATGGCTTTCACTGTTTTCTAGATATATACCATGGACTTTATTTAATACAAATACATATAATGACTTCCGCCATTTTCTAGATTATTTTCATGGTTTTGTTTAATATAAATAAATATCACGATCTTTCATCATTTTCCATATAAATATCATGGACTTTGTTTATTGTAAACCAATATTATGATTTTTCACCATTTTTGGATAAATACTATGGACTTTGTTTATTACAAATAAATACAATGAGATTTCATTTTTTGCATATAAATATTATGAATTTTGTTTATTACAAATAAATATAATAAACTTCCAATAAATTTCAGATAAATAACATGGACTTTGTGTATTACAAACAAATACCATAAAATTTTAATGTTTTCAGATAAATGTCATGGACTTTGTTTATTATATAAATGCCATGAACTTTTACTGTTATGAACATTGACATAGCTATTTATATGAGTTATTGTTTATTTATTTTCATAGATTATTCAAAAAACTCGTCGCATCGCACGGGCTTCACTGCTAGTCATTAATCTATCAAGGTTGGCGAATTGGACATCACTTATTTGCTCGACTAATTAGTGGATCTGATTTACCTTATCTCGGCCAAGACTGTGGAGTGTTTTTCTTCACTCTATGGATATAGATGCGCTCTTGTTTCGGTCTTGTATAGATTCCCTCTGCCCGATGGTGGATAGGAGTTTATTGATCGTCGGGATTCTAATCTCCAGCAGCTGTAGAAAAAACTGTTGTTAATTACCCCTCACTCCTGACGTGAGAGAACCTTCGATTAACGGATCATGCGTATCATGCGAACTCATTCTGTGATATGTGCATTGTGCTTAAAGACAATTGTAAGCCTCTTTGAAGATATCAGAGGTCATCAAAAGGGGATCCCGCTACCCGGTTAGCGGGCTGGGGGTCATGGGGCTAATAGTCTTCTTGCGGAGCAGCGCCTGCAAATTGTTAGGGTTCCAAGCACCCTGGCCACCACAACCGCGGCTTATGCGGAATGAAAAACAAAAATCTAAAGGCGCTAGAAACTCGAAACCCTAGAATCTAAGCCAAACACATGAACTAGAAAAACTACAAGGAGATTTTAATTACTATGAAAAAGGATTATTGTCACGCCCCGCTTCCCAATAGACGAAAACGGTGACGTGGCAAGCCCGCGGTATATTTATCCAGAGAAGGTCATTCCTTAGATAAATATACTAAGCGTATTGAAACAATAATACACAATGCAAGAATAAATTGAGACTGTAAATTTTTTTCAACAAATATCTTTATTTACATTCAACTTTCAATATTTACAAATACAAGAGTTTATGCTGGAAAGTAAATACAATAAAGAAAATGCCTAAACAAGTGGCATACATAAACTGAAGAAAAAGAAGTTGAGCTAGCCTTGAGTAGTTATCTGATCGTAGTCCTTCTCTATAGCTTCAACTTCCTCTGTCTCGATAGTATCTAACGAACATTTCAAGAGAAGAAAAATGGGTGGAATGCCCGTCAGCGAACTAGCGCTCAGTAAGTCCCAAGAATAGGTGAGAGTAAAGAAAATGACAAGAGTAGAATATATATATATATATATATATATATATATATATATATATATATATATATATATATATATATATATATATATATGACGAGTAAGAGTATATGATCATGGGTAAATATATACTATAGGACTCTAGATGGTCATTATGTTAACATTAAGTTCCAAGTGTGAATGTCAACGTAGCCGTAGAAATATTCACGAGCTCAAGAGTAGGGCCTTAGGAGTAAGGAAATACGAGCTCATTTCATGTGTTAGCATCAAGGCTCTAGACTGTGGATGAATCAACTCGACTGATATTCGAGTAAAATAAAAAAGAGGTTAATACGGAACTCCTGAAACTCCGTTGGATTCACACAAGAAACTATCCCAAGAACCCCGTGTATAATATATTATAACCGGTTAATATGCTTATCTGATTTGATTGATTTATATTTCTTGATCGAAACCCTAGATTGCAAAAGATGTAAATTGTATTCGTGTGAGTCGAGTAATATGCGAGTCATGACAATTGCAATCTGGATTCAAGTCAACTTAGTTCGAGTATATTAGATTCGAGTTCATATTCAGGTTTAGATTAGAGTTCGAGTTTGTATTCGAGTTCGAGTTTAGATTTGAGTTTGGATTTGTGTTAATGTCTTTTCATGTGAATTGATGTAAATTGTTAAACTCTTATGTTCAGAAGAAATCGGCAACTACTGTACATGGACGGCAGGATTTGTGTTTTTTTCAAGACAATTGCCATTGATAACTCCCGTTAAATTGTCTAACCTGAATAGGTAAGTACTCACTTTCTACGGCTCCTTGGGGCTCAAGAGAATTGATCCCGCTTAAACCTATTTTATCTAAGGTCCTTAAAATATTGTTTGCATATCTCGAGGGGGTTTTATGAAAAATATTTTAATACAGTTTCAAAATAAAGCTCGAGGGTGATTTATAACATTTAGGGTTTTCATGAGCATGTATTTTAATTATTGGGGAATTTTAATGATACAACCTAGCTTTTTGAAAGTTTGTGGTATTTTTATGAAAACTGCTACTTTTGAAAACCTTGTGGTATTTTATTTACAATTTTTAATCTTTCATTTTAAAAATAAAGTTTCTTAATTTGTTTTTATTGAAAATACGGATTTCATAATTTTTATATAATTTTCCTAAAAATTAGTTTTTATTTGAAAAAGTCGTGTTTCTTAAAAAACCGTATTTTTATTCCTTTCGAGACCGAATAGTATGTGAAGAGTTCTGCATCTCGCTCTACTGTCCCAAGGATTTGCAATAATTCGCACCATCCATTAGTGAATCCCCTAACGAGAGTTGTAGAAACGTAATTGCCAAGAATTTCGAAATACCGATTTAAAGAAACCCGTTTTGAAATGGTGTGGTATTTTAATGAAAATGTTATTTCTTTAACTTAGCCATAGATCTAAAATACTGTGCTATGGAGCCATGGTGTGCATGTAGGGTAGGTCGTTATCCCGTGAAGTTTTTCTAAAGGTTTTTAAACTAATTATCGATGAGAGGGCAATACTAAAGTTTATGATATTTTACTGAAAATTTTTGTTATATGTTCGTTACATATGAAAATTTTGTTAAAAACTAAAAACTAATTGATGTGAATAAGGTTAGGATTATTGTAGCATGTTAGTTTGATCTCGTTTATTTATCACATGGCTTGCAAAGGTTAAAAAGAAAGCGATATCGGAGATAACTCCTCTTTTGTCGGTTTGTTTTAAAAAGTGGTTTGAGATAGAAAGAGAGAGGGATGAAGGGACTTACTGCTTTTATAGGACTAAGAAGAGATTGAAGAAACTCTAGAGGGTCGTGGTTTCTTCGGAGATACTCCAGTCGTCGAGTTTGGCTCGCTACTCCACTTGAGGGGCTTAACTCCATTTAGCACTTAGAAGTTTTTAGAGAATTTTTTCTAGAATTTCATAATGGTGAAGAGTTAAGGCATGTGGTGGTATTTATAGTGAAGAGTCAGGGTTTGAAAATTAAAATTTTGGATTAAAAAGTATTAAAAAGATATTAAATGGTGAAATAAAGGGTCTCTGTTTGATTGCAGGGAAATCAAACAGTGTAGAGAAGTTAAGGGGAGCTGAAAGGACAAGTGTGCAAAACATGAAGCCCATTGGAGCTCATCAAACCGTCGGCGCCGGCCTATAGGGCAATTTGGACGGTCGGATCTCGAGGTTCTGCCTCGAGATTCGTGCCACATGGGTATTTCTGTGATTACTCCATTTTGTGCATGTTTGATTTTTCTGAAACTTTTCGTTTCCCTGTGTATTACACGTGCAACTCTTGGGCTTCCAAAAATTAAAAAGAAAAATCAGAAAAAAATAATTTTGTCTGATGAGAATTGAATACACAGGCTATGTCACAGCAGTGTAGAGACTTTACTAATGAGCTACAAGTTGATTCTTGTTTTTATTAAACAAATCTATCCTATAACTCTTATACAGGCTGTAATACCATTTTCTGTATAATAATAAGAATTTTCTGTACAGTGGTTTCAGAGTTGTTACAATTATACCAAGAGATCGAGTCCTTCGGTCTTCATCTCATCTTCCTTAGCTTCTTGGGGTCTTCTTGATCGAGCTTGGCCACCGGTCTTCCTCCGTCGCGAAGGATGTGGTTCATGGTTATAGCTCCACACTAAAAACAAGTGGAGCAACTAAATACCCTAGGTTGCTAGTCTAGAGTGCTTAGAAATGTAGTAGTATTGTTCTGGTATTTTTCTATCTCACTTCAACTCTTGATTCTTAACTCATGAGAGTGTAGAATTGAAGAAGAATGAGGAGCTCAAGAAAAGAGCTAGTGAGGAGAGAGAGAAGCAAATGGTGAAAATGAACTAATTCATGTGAGAGAAAATATCCGAGCATGGTTTTGTATAAATGATTTTTGCAAATAAAATATAGCTACCATGCTTCAATAGTTTTGACAAATGAATTTACAATTCATTTGTCAATCCTATTCAAGCATGGCTCTCACCATTCTCACCTCACCACCTCATTTTCCATTTAAATGGATAAACCAAAAAATGAGGTGCCCACCTTCTAGAATATTTTTCCGTATAAATACGAAATACACTCTACCGTATATACATACTCGTATTCGTATCAAAATACAAATACCCAAAAAGATAGAATAATATAAAAAATATAATACTAGAATATACAAATCGAAATATATATATATATATGTAAATTATTAAATCAATACCTGATTTAATAATCCGGCTTAATCCTAAACTAACTAGTATTATCAACCGTCCGATCAAAAGTCCGGGTAGCTAGTACCTTCATTTGATCGGAACCCCGCACGTATCAAAATACGGCCACTACACCATTTTGCCTGAACCAGGGAAACCCTCTGTGTGGGACTCTAAAGACTCAACAGTATGCCGACAATGAGTTAATGGATAAATTCATAACCACAAGCACGTTAGCGGCACTAGCTGTACGTAACGGTTACCCGGGTACCCGTCGAAAAGGAAGGCCAACGAGCAAGCTCATCTGAACCCCTCTAAGCCTATCTGTGACAATCTCCGTATAGTATGGTCTCTTCGTCTAAGAGTATCGCATACCGAGTCTAAGGGTGGTAGACGTCGGACCCTAATAACCCAATAATTCGTGCCGATGTGGCTCAGGACCAATCCGGGAAAATACTGATCTAACTATCAGTAAATCCTAACCACCTTGACCAAGGTCTTATGGTGCTAGCCAACCGAACACGGTGTGATATCGACTTCCTATACCGGGAGAGTCGAATCCCCAACAATCGCTCACTGCCTCCATGTGGCTCGGGATTGTATCCAACTAAAACCCATTTGCTCAACTCATTAAAGCCGTAGTAGGGTAGTAATCTATGTAAGTGGGAACTCACACGAGACAAATGATGATCTCAGGTCTAAAAACTAACATGTACTCATATCACCTCAGAACTGCTATCCGATGATAGGTATAGTACCATCTAGAAGTTCTCGGCCAGTCCGTCTAGTGTACTCACCCCTAGTGAGCACATGTATACGATCTTAGGTGCCAAAGACCAATAGCTGTGGGACCAACCATCTCCCCTCGTCAGTGTTGGGGTCAAAAGTTACACCCTAATCGACCAAGTCAAAGTCAATCAACCCCCAAGCTATGTGGGCCCAAGCCTAAGCCAGGACCAAACATGGAAGGGGCCGACTCCATGCCAGGAATGAAGCAATAAATTAGTTTAATGCAATTTTTTAGAAATAAATGTACGGAAAATAGGTAGAAAGCCAAAACTTTGTAAACCCCATGGCTTGTGTATAAAAAAGAAATAAGCACATAAGGCATGGGGTGGCACAAGTGCCATTTGGCAAAGCCTAAGCGGCTATATGTAAAGTGTGTAGCCTATAATGGAAAATATGATGAATAAATCAACAACTTTTTATTCTCTCCAAAAGTTAGGGTTCTGTGCCTCCTTCTCCTTTCTCAAGGTTCTAAACATTCTTCTCTTTTCTGAATTAAATTAAGAGTTTAACTCTTCTCTTTTCCAAAAAGAAATAGTTTTTCACTATAAAACCCATGAAGGGGAACTCGGATCTTCCATTAAATCTCCAAAATGGGAGATTTTTAAGTCTCACCCCCTTTTTCTCATAGATCCAGCCAATAGAGAGGAGAAAGAAGGAGACTCATCTCCAAAAATCCCACTTTGAGAAGATCCAAGGCTCAAAAGAAGATCCAAGGCTAAAGAGGAGAAGAAAGGGGTCCTCTTTGATCATCTCCGAAGATTTTTGGGAGTTCAACTCTATTTATCAAAATCTTTTAGAGTCTTTCGGAGTTTAACTCCATTCAGAATCTTTTGGAGTCTAACTCCACAAATAAAATCCCTTTAGGAGTTTAACTTCATTTAAAATCTTTTGAGTTTAACTCCATAATAAAAATTCCTTTGGAGTTGAACTCCAAAATAAAAAAAATAAATAATAATAAAAATATTTTTGGGAGTTTAACTCCATATCCCGGGGCTAAACCTCTTTTTCTGCAAGCGCCCAGAGTCCACATGCCTGGCGCGTGAGGCGCCGGCGCACAGCGCTCCGCGCCCACATACCGGGCGCGTGAGGCGCCGGCGCACAGTGCTCAGTGCCCATGAGTCTTGCACGTGGCCCACGGGCGCTGGCACCCAGCGTTCATGTGCCGAGCGCATGAGGCGCTGGCGCTCAGCACCCATGCGCTTTGCACGTGGCCCGCGGGCACCCAGCGCCCACATGTCGGAAGCATGAGGCGCTGGTGTTGGGATTTCCTCAGCACCTAGCCTAGGGTTTGCAAGCATCAAGCATACCACAACAAAAGTTTTAGGGGTGCTAAGAAAATATCCATGGAATCATACTAGAAAACTAGGGTAACATAACATGTAATCAAACATTACATAATGAAATGAATAAGAGATACAACCTTTGTAGATCGGTCCTTCACTTCAATAGCTCCATGTAGTCGTCCCTTCGCTCCAAGTATCGATCTCCCAGACTCAAGTTGAACTCCACAAAGCGTAGTGAGCAAGCATGCTTGAAGACTTCGAGGTCGAAGATGATCTACGTCGAGAGAACTCAAACTCAAGCTAACCCTTCACTAGGTCATGAACTTTGTGAAGAGAACACCCTAAACTAAATGGCAAGTAGTAGAGAATGATGAAGTAGGAAGTGCGCTCACTTTAGATTTTATTTTCTCACTTGGATTCTTCATCTTTCAAAAACCCTAGTAAGCTTTTTAGATGAAGAAGAAGATGAACATGAGAGAATGAACAAGAGAATAGAATGAGGTTAGAAAATCAACCATGGGTGAGTATTTTTCATCACAAACCCTTGTAGAGAATAAACCATGAGTTAAGAGAATGGTTGGGTTGATAAATATCTAGGATAATACAAAAATTGGTGGACTAAGTCAAGGAAACTACAAGCTTCTCCAAGCTTCCAAACCCTTGAGATTTTCCACCTAATTTTGCATTTATCCTTAATAATTAATTACCCCATTATCTTAAACATGTTATAATTCATATAAACCCATGTTTGATGTATAACTATGCATGATATAATATATATCATATATATAAAATGCATACAAAAGTGAGAAAGAGAAAAAGTCAAGTGAGCTAAATATTAGTTAATGTAAATTCATATATCAAATATATAATTATACATTAAATCATTAAATCAACACTTGTTTAATGATCCGGATATATCACATATAACCGACTAATATCAGTAATATCAATTTACCGAATCAACACTTGATTCGATAACCCGGCTATATCACATATACCCGGCCGGTATCACAAATCGCAAGAATATAATACGGTATCAATACTCGTATCAGTCTCGGTCCCGCACATATCACATATGTGCTCCTACTTCATTTCTCTTGAGCCAGGAAACCTCTGTTTAGGACTCTAAAGACTCATCAATACGCCGGCAGTAGGTGATGATCATATCAAACACCCACAAGCCGCAAGAGGTCTGCTAAACGTAACGGCCACCCGGGTATTGAGCGATCAGAAGATCAACAAGCAGGCTTGCTCATACCCCTGCGAATCCAATCAGTAACACTACCGCACAGTCCGGTCTGTTCGTCTGATATGTCGCATATCTCGCCTAGAGGTGGTAAACGTCAGACCCCAGTAGCTGGATAAGTCATGCCGATGTAAGGTCCATAACGGGCGTGAAACTACTGATAACTTTTACCAGTAAATCACATCTACCATGGCCAGGGATTTCAGTTATGGCCAATCGAGCATAGCGCAACATCAACCCCCAATACCAGGAGAGACGAATCCCTTCCTATCGCTCATTGCCTCCATGTGACTCGGGACTGTACCCAAAAACCACCTGTTTGCACGACTCAGTAGAGCCGTGGTAGGGTAGAAATCAAAGCATAGTGGGAGACACACAAGACTCTATGACGATCTCGGATCGACAGACTGATCTGTATCAGTGTCACCAGAGAACTGCTATTTGACGTGAGGTATAATACCATCTAGGAGTTCTCGGCGAGTTCGTTCAGTGTACCAAGTCTCCACTGAGCACCCGTATACCATCTCTGATGTCAAACACCAATGGATATGGGATCATCCATCGCCCATCTCATGGGTCGAGAAGACATACGCTAGTCTACTATGGAATATCGATGCCCCGTCTCGATATTCCCTCGACTAGGAACATTGAAGGATGAACTCATGGACTACCCAGGCCCCACTTGTATGATCTGTATCATAATCCTGGAAGTCAAGTATACATCTTAAGGGCTTTATCAACATGTAATAGAGAGACAGTAAGTATACATGTTAAGATAAAGAGCAACCAGATAGCGTACTATCATGTCGAGCAAGAAAGTCCTCCTTATATATGTCCCAACATCCACTATAATATGCATCTCATGTACAATAATGGCCTCTAGGGTATACATACAACTAACAATCTCCCACTTGCACTAAGGCCAGTTGTTGCAGTATAGCATACCCAACGTCCTATAAAAGTCTCTCGCAGGAAAGGCCTCAGTGAGTGGATCCGCCGTGTTAACCTCTGAGTCTACTCTCCTAATCTCGATCTCTTGGAGATCAACCATCTCCTTGATCAGGTGATATTGCCTTAGAATATGTCTGGGTCACTGATGGGATCGGGGTTCCTAGGCCAAAGCCATACCTCCCTTGTCATATAATGGTAGGAACCTAGTTCATCACATGAACAAATATACACCCAGACTTCCTCTTTGGTAGCATCTTTGGTAGCGATGTATCCAGCCTTTATCGTCTATTTTGCCACGGTATCTAGCTTGGAACTCTTCCAACATACCGTCCCTCCACTAAGGGTAAAGACAATGCCTGTGACTGACATTCAGTCGACCTTACCACCCTGGAAGCTATCCAGTGATTTTCCCCAGGATCGATTGATACCATCTCACTACACCTAGTGAAAATCCTAACATCCACTTAGATCTATCTCATAGATCCAAAAACAAGATTTAGGAGGTATCACCTAGATCCTAGATGGAGAATCAATGTGATAAGAGAATATTGACCGAGTGTAGTATAGGAAACTCCTTTCCTATCAAGAGTATGGCATCCACGTACAATACGAGGAAAACTACCTTACTCTCTACTACTCTTTTTGTATATACAAGGTTTATCTACTATTTTGATGAAGTCAAACACTTTGATTGCGACATCAAAACAGATGTTCCAACTCCGCGATGCCTGTTTTAACCCGTAAAGGAACTTGCACACGTTTCCGCTGCTCCCACTGTCTACGAAGCCCTCTGGCTGTGTACTTATAGACGCTCTCTTCTAAATCTTTATTTAGAAAAGCAGTCATGACACCCAACCGCCAGATATTGTAGTCATGGTATATAGCAAATGGCAAGTAGGATTTGGATGGACTTAAGCATAGGTACTGGAGAAAAGATTTCATCAAAAAACCATACCTGGTTAATGGCGAGAACCTTTTACAACAAGTATAGCTTTGAAAGTCTCAACTTTTCTATCTACACCAAGTAAACTTCTCAAGATATACTTGCTTCTGATGGAGATTTAACCCTTCAGATATAGCAACCAAAGTCCATACTTTGTTGGTGTACATGGATTCCATCTCAGATCGCTTAGCTTCCAGCCATTCTTACAAAGCCCCTACTCTTGATGGCCTGCTCGAATCTAGTTGGGTCATCTTCTCATGATGCAATCCTCTCTCCTACTGTCATCGAGAAACCGAAGTATCTCTCAGGCGGATGAGGAATCCTACCAGATCGGCGGAGAAGCTGAGGTTCGTCGGGAACTAGTGAATCCTCTGGTTCTACCAAATCATCAGTTGTAGTTTGTATAGCTGAAACTCCTTTCAGTTCTACAGAACTGACCTTTCCTCGAGCTTGTCCGGATTTTGCTTTTGACATAGGCCGGACAACCCCAAATCTTAACTTGCTTAAGACATGGGCTCTTCCCATACCATATCTCATATGGAGTGGTAGGCACTGATTTGATTGGAGCTCAATTCAATAGATATGCAGCTTCCTCAAGCGCATAACCCCTAAAAGGAAATAGGCAACTTAGTAGTACTCATCATAGAGCGCACCATATCAAATAGTGTGCGATTGCTCCGCCCCGATATACCGATATGCTGTGGTGTACACGGAGGAGTAATGCTGAGAGAGAATCTCATTCTCCTGTAGAATAGTCCAAGAATTCCATGCACAAGTATTCTCCTCCGTGATCCTATCAAAGGACATAATACTTATACCTGTTTTGGTTCTCGACTTCTGACTTATATTCATTGAATTTCTCAAAAGATTCAGACTTGTGTTTCAACAGGAACATGTGTATGAATCTTGAGATATCATCAGTGAATGTAAGGAAGTGCAAAGAACCAATCCCGGCATGTGTAGACAGGGGACCTACATACATCACTATGTATCAGTCCCAAGAGTTCACCAACTCTTTCTCTGTTTCTAATAAATGGAGGTATGGTCATCTTATCTTTGTGACATGACTGGCAAGTTTCACAAGATGCAAATTCAAACTGATTTAAATATGTATCTAAATGTTACTTAGCTATTCGGGTCGCATTGATATGACCTAGCCTACAATGCCTCAAGAAGGATTTGTTCATTTCTGAACTCTTCCTTTTGTGTGTGTTCAGTACGTTAAGAAATTTGGTTTGATTTAGAATGTATATGCTTTTAGATAATATGCCTGAACCGATCAACACTTTGATATATGAAATATTCAAAATATTATCCAACAATACAAAATTATATCCTTCTTTATATGATAAAGATACTGATATAATATTGCATATCAGGTTCGGTATATAATAACATTCGTTCAGAATCAATGTATTTAGTAATACAAGGTGATATCTGCCAATACCTTGGCTGCAACAATTGCACTATTCTCTACACTTAGAGACATATCACCCATTCCCAGTTCTCTACCTATCTATAGCCCATATAACAGATTACATATGCGGGATCCTAATCCGGTATCACATACCCAGGACGTAGAGGATACTGAGAAACAGTTCTCTGTAACGAACACACCTGAAGTAGATGCATCTATCATGCACTTTCTTCATTTGGGCGGCATGGGAATCCTGTTATTCCCCTATTTCCTGCTTGGTCTTATAACAATTATAAGTTGGAGCGGGACCAACGTTCCCCAGCACAGTATAACAAGCGGGTTCGGTCAATACATCCATATTATTATCTTGATAAAGGCGTGACATGGTCGCTACCTGGAGAGAGAGAGAGAAGAAAACACTCTGCGTGCGCTCTTGCAAGATTAGATTGGTTATATAATTTATCTAATCAGGATGGCTCCCACTGTTTTTATCAAATCTTCCTTCAAACCTTAAAAGGAAAGACTAAACGGGATTAATTACACCCTACAAGTTCGCCAATCTTTCAGCCATGCCAGTGCCGATACTTTGAGGGAGGTTCTCCATGCTTTCGCACGGACCTAATTAAAATAAACCTCGTTTTCCCAACCCCGTTGACACCTTTCTAGGCACCTACTTGATTGGCTAATTGTAAAATGCAAAACTCTCCCAGGAGTAACAATTACTCGCAGTGGGTATCAAGATCCAACTATCTCATGGAAAGTATGCAATCTCATTGCAAATTTCAACACTTGAAACTCCCGATAATGGTTTTTACCTCTAGTGACTTATGACCTTAACTATGGTCAACAAATCATAAGCACTAGTCAAGTTCTACCAGTCATTTCGTGATTAATTAGACCCACCCATATGACCCTTAACTATGGTCAACAAAGTCATATGACTGTCCTAACTAATTGCATCATATGCTATGTAGGAAGACATCACTTAGCTACCGTACACTGTGCCTTAACTATAGTCAACAAACACAGCACGAATACTAAGTACTCTACTTCCTAAAATAACGGAGGGTTGCAGATAGTTTTTAAGAAAACCTTTAACGCTTTGAACTTGATATCGTTATAGAATCAAATGGTTTTAAATGGAGTTTTTTTTAGGCTTTTTCTAGTTTCGCTAAAGAGGTCACTCCCGGTGAAGGGATCTCGGCTCTTTTCCTCGTCGAATGAGGTGCAGGATATTCACAATACCACTATGCAAAGCAAGAACTAGAAAAGCAATCAAAAGACAAAACCGAGGGTTGTAGCATCTGCTAGTTATTGCTAAAGAGGTCACTCCCGGTGAAGGATCTCGGCTCTTTCCTCATCGAATAAGGTGTTGGATATTCTACAAGGAATACCGCTATGCAAAGCAACAACTAGAGCTGCCTTTTTTTTTGAAAATTCGATTCCACAACATCATTAGGTTTATTTTCTTTCATTAATCTCATTAATGAATGTCCCATCATTTAAGTTACCTAAACATCACAGATAAATACAACGTATGCTTATACCATCCGCATTCGCCTCGATGTCCCATCATGCACCATTAGGTTAGGTAACTAACGGTAGAGCGGGGCAGGGCTAGCATGGGTGTAAAACATAAGCAACGTCTATATAATATATCATATATATTATATATAGTATCTATCTTATCATATCAAATGATCACATCACAGATATCGCAGCAGAAAATAACATATGAAATATTGGATATACTAGGATGTCCGTGTTTTATTTTGAGCCTGTATAAAACACGGATTCCAAGGTCGTGATGAATAGCCAAACCCACATCCCTAGACCCCTGCGAGAGCGGCAAGCAACCCTACCAATTCTAGAGTTAGGAGACCCGAACTCGACTCCTCGAGATGGTCTCCCACTGGACTCTAGAACCCGGTTACTTGTGCTCCTCTCCTTGGGTCTATCCTAATGCGGAAAAGTAAATAATATACATCAACGGTGATATCTTCCTCAACCTGGAATTTCCCCAATAAAAGAAAATTACATACAAGTTTTTACATGAATGAAAAAAGAAAAACTCTCATCTCACATAAAAAAAACCCGGCTATTCAAACACGACGATCCAATATAACATATCACAGCAACACATAACATCACATGTCATCAACGTAAGTAAATATGCGTATCCCAATTATCGTTGACGTATAGCAACAAAACCGGTGATGCCCCACATATTACACTTACGGTCGCAGAAAAGAAAGTGAAAAATTACAACAGTTGGAATCCACAACCACCTTAGACATCACATGCCTAACCAAATGAATTCCTTAGACATCGCATGCCTAACAATTATAAACCCCGCATTTTAGTCTCGATCTCGAAAACACTTTTCAATATCAAGTCGGGCAATTCAACAAGATTCCTGACATCCTGATCGAATGCTCGTCGGAAACTTTAGTAGACGGCCGCACCCCCCGATACCGTCGACGAAGTGCACTAAGGCGGAACACCGCTGCCGCGAGCACCCGAATGGATGCTTTTGGCGACGGGGTTCTCCTACAGTCACTTGGTCGGGGCTATGGGGCGTGTCTATCTAATAATGTTACCCGGCGAGTATCCGCATACGCTACGTGATTGCGACGGTCTTTTGATCATATCAAAATCACATGGCAACCGATCAAATGAGACTAAATTGCTAGATTTATAAAATTCAAATATCGTGGATTCCAATTATTGTATCACAATATACTAGACGATGTTAAACGTTTTGACCGAATCAACCAACACACACATCACCCGATTAGCTCAACACTTGAGCAAAGTTAAAGTATCCAAAACGTGCCACAGTATCTATGATCCAGCCGTAGAAGGGTCAAACCAACGCCTCACCTATGACACCGTGGAACTACGACAAACCCTAGGGTTCAATTCGCGGTTCCGAGGGCATAGAATCAAGTTAAGGTTTATGTTCTTCTAGAGGGTTCATAGAGTTACTTGCACGACTATCGAATATAATTAACTTAGAAAATTCCAGCTCTTGGAGAATTTCAGAGGGGGTCATGGGGTGATGTTTGAAGTTTGTTCGAACTGTTAAACATAGCCTAGGTTACCATTACAATGTTAAATTATACGACTACGAAATACTCCGTTTTAGTCCTATATCAAAATTTTCATCACATGCAATTTTTGACTAAACAAACAATACCTGAAACCCCACAATCTACAGTATAATGCACACAACAAAAATGAGGCAGATTGGGGATAAAAGTGGCCGGCCACTAGGGTAGTGATCTCGGGTCATTTCCGAGCAAATGCTCTCAAATTTTTTCTATGCACTACATGTATCACATACATCACTCTGCAGTTGTTTGCATAATTTTTAAAGACCTTTTCAAAATCGACAGAGAACAAAATCTGCAGGGTTTCAGAAATCGTATTTCGGAGTTATTTCGGTTTCGTATTAATCTAACATCGTCTAAGTTTCTAGTTTGGCTCTGATACCATGTTGGGATTTCCTCAGCACCTAGCCTAGGGTTTGTAAGCATCAAGCATGCCACAACAAAAGTTTTAGGGGGTGCTAAGCAAACATCCAAGGAATCATACTAGAAAACTAGGGTAACATAACATGTAATCAAACATTACATAATGAAATGAATAAGAGATACAACCTTTGTAGATCGGTCATTCACTTCAATAGCTCCATGTAGTCGTCCCTTCGCTCCAAGTTTCGATCTCCCGGACTCAAGTTGGACTCCACAAAGCGTAGTGAGCAAGCATGCTTGAAGACTTCGAGGCCGAAAATGATCTACGTTGAGGGAACTCAAACTCAAGCTAACCCTTCACTAGTTCATGAACTTTGTGAAGAGAACACTCTAAACTAAATGGCTAGTAGTAGAGGATGATGAAGTAGGAAGTGGGCTCACTTTAGATTTTATTTTCTCACTTGGATTCTTCATCTTTCAAAAACCCTAGTAAGCTTTTTAGATGAAGAAGAAGATGAACATGAGAGAATGAACAAGAGAATAGAATGAGGTTAGAAAATCAACAATGGGTGAGTATTTGTCATCACAAACCCTTGTAGAGAATAAACCATGAGTTAAGAGAATGGTTGGGTTGATAAATATCTAGGATAATACAAAAATTGGTGGACTAAGTCAAGGAAACTACAAGCTTCTCCAAGCTTCCAAACCCTTAAGATTTTCCACCTAATTTTGCATTTATCCTTAATAATTAATTACCCACATTATCTTAAATATGGTATAATTCTTATACACCCATGTTAGATGTATAACCAAGCATGATATAATATATATCATATATATATATAATGCATACAAAAGTGAGAAAGAGAAAAAGTCAAGTGAGCTAAATATTAGTTAATGTAAATTCATATATCAAATATATAATTATACATTAAATCATTAAATCAACACTTGATTTAATGATCCGGATATATCACATATAACCGACTAATATCAGTAATATCAATTTACCGAATCAACACTTGATTCGATAACCCGGCTATATCACATATACCCGGCCGATATCACAAATAGCAAGAATATAACATGGTATCACATATTCGTATCAATCTCGGTCCCGCACATATCACATATGTGCTCATACTTCGTTTTGCTTGAACCAGGAAACCTCTGTGTAGGACTCTAAAGACTCGTCAATACGCCGGCAGTAGGTGATGATCATATCAAACACCCACAAGCCGCAAGAGGTCTGCTAAACGTAACGGCCATCCGGGTATTGAGCGATCAGAAGATCAACAAGCAGGCTTGCTCATACTCCTGCGAATCCAATCAGTAACACTACCGCACAGTCCGGTCTGTTCGTCTGATATGTCGCATATCTCGCCTAGGGGTGGTAAACGTCAGACCCCAGTAGCTTGATAAGTCATGCCGATATAAGGTCCATAATGGGCGTGAAACTACTGATAACTTTTACCAGTAAATCACATCTACCCTGGCCAGGGATTTCAGTTATGGCCAATCGAGTATAGCGCAACATCAATCCCCAATACCGGGAGAGACGAATCCCCTCCTATCGCTCATTGCCTCCATGTGACTCGGGACTGTACCCCAAAACCACCTGTTTGCAAGACTCAGTAGAGCCATGTAGGGTGGAAATCAAAGCACAGTGGGAGACACACAAGACTCTATGACGATCTCGGGTCGACAGACTAACCTGTACCAGTGTCACCAGAGAACTGCTATCTGACGTGAAGTATAATACCATCTAGGATGTCTCGGTGAGTCCGTTCAGTATACCCAGTCCCCACTGAGCACCCGTATACCTTCTCTAATGTCAAACACCAATGAATATGGGATCATCCATCGCCCATCTCATGGGTCGAGAAGATATATACTAGTCTACTCTGGAATATCGATGCCCCGTCTCGATATTCCCTCGACTAGGAATATTGAAGGATGAACTCATAGACTACCCAGGCCCCACCAGTATGATCTGCATCATAATCCTGGAAGTCAAGTACACATCCTAAGGGCTTTATCAACATATAACAGAGAGACAGTAAGTATACATGTTAAGATAAAGAGCAACCAGATAGCGTACTATCATGTCGAGCAAGAAAGTCCTCCCTATATATGTCCCAGCATCCACTATAATATACATCTCATATACAATAATGGCCTCTAGGGCATACATACAACTAATAGCTGGCACCCAGCGCCCACGCTTCCTTAGGACGCTACCCACCCCTCTTTTTTCCATACACTTCCCACTAAAAATATCTCTCTCGTTAGAAAAAATTTCTAACGGGGCGCTGCTCCAGACCTTTCAAGGGGACTGCTAGCCCCCTTGACCACCAGCCCTCTATCCGGGAAGCGGGACCCCCGTAAACTCTGCGAAGCCCCCGATACGTCCAAATACCCTTCAAAATACAACACACGCATACGGCATATTGAGTTCGCATGACCAGTTTGACCCATCAATCGGAGGTTCTCTCGCTTTAAAAGTGAGGGGTAATTAACGGCAGCTTAGTCCGCGGCTGCCGGAGATTAGGATCCCCATAATCAATAAATCCTGGCCTGCCCCGGGCAGGGGGAATCTGTACATACTTGACAAGCGCGCGCATTCCCATCTCAATAGGGTGACGAAAAACACCCTACAGATTCTGCACGCCCGCTTCCTGGTGTACATGGAGGGGACGCGACGATGTCCGCTATGTATTTATTCAGAAGTAAACACGCTAAGCGTATCTAAGAAATATAATATAAAATATACACAAGAGACATGAATATAAATGAACATCAACATTTATTTATTTAATAATTCTTTACAAGTACAACTGGAAATATAAATACAGGAATAGAAAGCAATGCCTAAACAATGGCATAACTGAAATGAAAAGTATATACAAGTGTCTACAGCTCTGGGTCGATGGAAAACTGCTCCAAGTCCTTAGTACTGGGCTTGATCTCTAGTGAGTCGGATCCACCTGAAAACATTCCAAAGATGAAGAGAAATAGGAATGTCGTCAGCGAACAATCGCTCGATAAGTCCCAAAGAAAGAAGGAGAAGAATAGACAGAGAATAGAATAGGTGAAGTAGATATGTTATATTTGTTATACTAACGTAGTTGTTGTAGCTTGGTACAGAATATTCCAGTGTATACGAGAGGAATCCAACTTACGCCGTGGACTTTGGTAACCCGTAGTACAAGACTCCGTCAATAATACCACGGAACAACGGTATAGATGTAATTACGTCTTTTAGTACCGTCTCGTGCCACCTTTAACATGTTCCGTACTAGCCTACCCTTTTATAAACCCCGTAATGTATTTTGTATTGATTGTATTGATTGTACAGACTGTATTGTATTGTCTTGTAGTAAATGGAAGACTTGCCGAAACCATGATATCAGTAAATGGAATGGATATAAATAGATAGTCATATGGTCAGAGTATATCCATGGTTCGGTTCAGTCATGTTCATGTTGATATGGATCGTATTCTGGTATTCGTGGATTCATGTTGTATTGAAATTATAATTGAATTGAATTCAAGTCAGATTGATTTCATATTAGATGGAGACTCTGTCTGAGTCAGACACTTTTGAAAAGAAATTGAAGTCCTGAATTAGTTTTGGTGTTATTGGTAATTGCTGCACATGGACGACAAGATTTGTGTCTTTTTCCAAGACAATTACCGTGTTGATAACACCGTTGTTAGGTTTTATACCTTAGATAGGCAAGCACCCATATTCTACGGCTCCCTGAGGCTCAAGAGAACCGGTCCCGCTTAAACCTATGTTTACTAGGGTCCTTATTGTAAATTAATATAACTTGAGGGGGTTTTATGAAAAATAGTTTTGATATATTTTCAAAATATACCTCAAGTATTTAATTATCGTCTTTTAGGGTTTTCATAACTGTAATTTTTATAAAATGAAATATTCTAGTGGATATAACCTGGATTCCAATGTATATGGTACTTTAATGTAAACTTGGAATGGTATTGAATTGTAACAGTAGTTTCATGAAATTTGTGGTTCCTTTGATTTAGAAAATATGGAATATATATATAATATATTTAAAGTATATAGTTTGATAATATTTATATATATCTAATATTTATAAAAATAGAATTTATTTATTAAATAGAAATCACATTTTTCTTTAAAATTGCATTAAAAATTCCATCGAGATCGAATGCTCCTTGCGGAGGTCTGCATCTCGCTCTACTAGGCCCGAGAATATGCGATAACCCGCACCATCCCGATCGGGGTTCCCCAAAATGGGTTGTAGAGCCGCTATTGCACGGAATTAAATAACACACTTTTTAAAGAAAATGGTTTTTGAATGTTTAAGGTATTTAAATGTAAATTCGTATTTTCCCATAAACTAATATCCCAAGAGTTATCGTGCTATGTCAAAAATGGGTGTTGTGATGAGGTAGGTCATTACCTCATGAGTTTTCTAAAGGTAATATAAGGGAATATGTTGAATTATGTTGAAAGTAAAGTATATAGTATTTAACCATAAAAATGCGATAAAATTTGCATAATAGATTCTTTTAAGATGAAACTTATTCTAATGTGTTTTTTAATGATTACTAGACAATCTATTAAAAATTTATAGATTTGTTATTAAGAAAAAATAGATTTTTAAAGAAAAGAAAATCGGAAGCCGGAATAACTCCGCTTCCGACGAGTTTTGAAAAGGAGAAGTTTTTAGAATAGCAAAAGAGGAGGGGAGAGGGGACTTACATATTTTCAACAAGAGGAGAGAGAGGGGAAGCTATTGGAACTGTCGGGGAGTCGTTTCGTCACCGGATTCTTCCCGAAACATCGCCGGAACTTCGACCTTTGCTAACTCCACTTGTACAACTTAGGACTTGGAAATTTTAGAGAGTTTTTGTATAGAATTCTGAATGAGGAGGGGTGAAATGTAGTGTGGTATTTATAGGGAAAATTAGAGTTTAGGGTAATGAAGAATGGAATTTAAAATGTGCATTAAAAAGGTTTTAAGAGAGGAATTATCACTCTCTGGATGTTTTCAGAGTAAACAAACAACATGGGGGTAGTAGGGTAGGCGAAAGAGTTCAGGTGTAAAATTTTTGGAGCAATAGGAACGGGGGGGCCCAGCGGCGCCGACCCCAATGGAGATCTCATCGGCCATTGGTTGGGTGGGGGCTCTAGATTGAAGACACGTGTCCCTATCGCTTGGTATACTCCAGTGCACGTGTTTGATTATTATGTGACTCTTCGTTTTACTTGTAGTGCACGTGTAAACCCTTGGGCTTCTAAAAGATTAAAAGAAAAATCAATTAAAAATATCTGTGGCTGGGGGTATTCGATCACATGAGCTACGTCACAGCAGTGCAAGGCTTTACCAATGAGCTACAAGTGCTTTCTTGTTGTTCAAAAGCAAATCAAATTTATAACTTATGCTCAGGCTTAGGTGTTCCTTTATGTATTTTGGACAAATTTTGTACAGAAAGTTTATGGTTGTTACAGAGAGGGTGATTCCATGCAAAGCAGGTATATTATCGCGCTTGGAATCTTCCATACTAAATCTCTTTAGTATGGCCTCTATGTACCTGGACTGTGAAAGTCTTAACAATCTCTTGGATCTATCTATGTAATCTTAATCCCCAGAATGTAGGAGTCATCACCCAGGTCTTTTATTGAGAACCTTTGTGACAAGAACAGCTTAACCGATTGTAGCATAAAAATGTCATTTCCTATCAAGAGAATGTCGTCCACGTACAAGACTAGGAATACGACAGTTCTTCCTACAATCTTCTTATAGATATAAGGCTCATCCTCGTTTTTGATGAAGTTAAATTCCTTGACTGTCTCATCAAAACAGATGTTCCAGCTCCGTGATGTCTGCTTTAATCCATAAATGGATTTAAGCAACTTGCACACCTTCCCGCTGCTCCCACTGTCTATGATCCCTCCGGCTGATCCATATAAACACACTTTTACAAACTTCCGTTCAGAAAAGCCGTTTTTACTTCCATCTGTTAGATTTCATAGTCATGGAAGACAGCAATGGCAAGTAGAATATGAATGGATTTCAGTATAGCCACTGGAGAAAAGGTTTCGTCATAGTCCAAACCGGGTCTTTGACGAATACCTTTTGCAACAAGTCTAGCATTATAAGTTTCCACCAATCCATCTACACCAATCTTCGTTTTGAAGATCCATTTGCATCCAACGGGTTTTACCCCAGGAGGAGCAATATCCAATGTCCAAACTTTGTTGGTGTACATTGACTCCATTTCAGATCGCATAACATCCAGCCATTTATCAGAGTCCTTACTGGTAATGGCCTGAAACCAGTAGGATCATTTTCTTCCAAAATGCAATCCTCTCGATCCCCGTCTATGATAAAACCGTAGTATCTCTCGGGAGGATGAGAAATCCTACTAGATCTGCGGAGTGTATGAGCTTCCTCGGGTACTACTGAATCTAGCGGTTCCATCAAATCTTCAGTTTCAATTTGTGGTTCCAGAATTTCTTCCAGTTTTACCGTGCTCCCACTAATTTCTTTTGCAAGAAATTCCTTCTCTAAAAAGACGGCGTGGCGAGAAACAAACACCTTTTGTTTCTCAGTATAGTAGGACAGATATCTATGCGAGTGCTTAAGATATCCCACAAACTTATATAGAACCGATCGTGTCTTAAGTTTGTCCGGATTTTGTACTTTTACATAGGCCGGACAACCCCATATCTTAATATGTTTAAGACATGGTTTTTTAGCACTCTATATTTCATATGGAATCTTAGGCACAGATTTGGATGGAACTTGATTCAAAATATATGTTGCTGTCTCAAGCGCATATGCCCAGAATGAAAGAGGTAATTCATCACCACTCATCATAGAGCGCATCATATCCAATAGGGTACGATTTCTCCGCTCCGATACACCTTTGTGCTGTGGTGTTTACGGAGGAGTAACCTGAGAGAGAATTTCATTCTCTTTTAAGTAGTCGAGAAATTCCGTGCCTAAGTACTCCCCTCTGTAGGGTGTTTTTCTTCACCCCATTGAGATGGGAATACGCGTGCGCTTGTCAGGCGCATTACAGATTCCTCCTGTCTAGGGTAGGCTGGGGTTTATTGATTGTGGAGATCCGAATCTCCAGCAGCCGCGGACTAAGCTGCTGTTAATTACCCCTCGCCTTTGGAGCGAGAGAAGCTTCGATTGACGGGTCAAACAGGTCATGCGGACTCAATGTGCAGTGTTGTGTTTTGAAAGGGTTTTGGATATATCGGGGGGCTCGCAGAGTTTTTACGGGGGTCCCGCAGAGTTCTAACGGGGACAGTGTTATAGAGTGTGTGTGTATCTATATACACATATATACATATAGGTAAAAAGGGATAAAAGCGTCCAAAGGACGCGTGGGGACAAGCGTTTCACGTATGCAGCACGCGGGCGCTGGGCCCCAGTGCCCCACGTACTGGGCACGCGGGCGCTGGCCGCCAGCGCCCCACGTGCTTGGCATGCGGGCGCTGGGCGTCAGCAGGAAAATGGACTTTGTCCCTACAATGGGAGCTGTGCTCCCGATTTGGCTTATGGAGTTGAACTCCTGACATAGAGGATAAGTGGGCTTTGCCCCTGCACTTGGAGTTGTACTTCCAAAAATAAAGATATATTATTTTATAAATATATATATATATATATATATATATATATATATATATATATATATATATTGAGGAGTTAAACTCCCTAAGATAATTTCGGGGCTGATGAAAGGGGACTCCTTTCTTCTCTCTTGAGCCCTGGATCTTCCCCAAAGTGGGGTTTTTGGAGGTGGGTCTCCTTCTTCTTCCTCTCGGTTGACCGATCTTGGAGAAAGGGGGTGAAATTTAAAAAATTTCCCTTTTTGAGATCTGATGGAAGATTGGAACTCCCCTTTGTGGGTTTTGTGGTGAAAAACTATTTATTTTTGGAAGAGGAAGAGTTAAACTCTTCATTTAATTCAAAAAAAGAAGAAGCTTTAGAATCTTGAGGAAGGAGAAGGAGGCACAAAAATCCTAGAGTTTTAGAGAATGAAAAAGTTCCTTTTTTATTTCACCATCATGTTACCTTATATAGGCTTACACATTTACATATAGCCTCTTGAGCTTTACAAAATGGCATTTTGCCCATCCCATGTCTCATGTGCTCATTTCTTTTGCACATGAGCCGTGAGCTTTACAAAAATTTGGCTTTATGCCCATAAAGATTACATCAAAATTATTTATTACATGATTTTTATATTGCCATGGGGAAGGCTGGCCGCAGGGCCCGACTTAGGCATGGGCCCAGTTGATCTAGGCTTGGACCTGCTTACTTGGGGTTGATTTTGACTTTGACTTGGTCAACCGGGGTGAAATTTTCGACCCTAACAAAGTGCCCCCCATCAATAAATGCACACCGCATATCTGGGTCGTGTGCATGAAATTGATGGATTTTCTTTCACGTGGAGGTGACTTGATTTGGTTTCCGCTTTTTGGGAGCTGGCACTGCCCTTTTACGACATGGACGGTCGATCCTTGATGTGTCTCCGAGATGGAGTGTCGGTGGTTGACGTGTCCCCGAGGCAGAGTGTCTGAATTACTTGATTCCAAGGCGGAGCATAATTCCGACGAGGAGGTCGTTGCTGCCTTTTTAGCGACGTGGACAGTTGATGCTGCCCTTTTAGCATCGTGGACAGTCGATACTGCCCTTTTAGTGACTTGGACGGTCAAATCTGCCCTTTTTGCGACTTAAACAGTCGGTGGTGCCCTTTTAGCGACGTGGACAGTTGATGCTGCCCTTTTAGCGACGTGGACGGTCGATGTTTCCCTTTAGCGACTTGGACGGTCGGTGCTGCCCTTTTAGCGACGTGGACGGTCGATTCTGCCCTTTTAGCGACTTGGACGGTCGGTTCTGCCCTTTTTACGACGTGAACGGTCGGTGTTGCCCTTTTAATGACGTGGACGGTCGTTGCTGCCCTTTTAGCGACGTGGACGGTCGATTCTGCCCTTTTAGCGACTTGGACGGTCGGTTCTAACCTTTTTGCGACTTGGACAGTCGATGCTGCCCTTTTACCGACGTAGACGATCGTTTTGCCCTTTTAGTGACGTGGACGGTCGGTGCTGCCCTTTTAGTGACGTGGACGGTTGGTTCTACCCTTTTAGCGACTTGGACGGTCGGTGGTGCCCTTTTTGCGACTTGGACGGTCGGTTCCGCCTTTATAGCGACTTGGACGGTCGGTTCTGCCCTTTTAGCGACGTGGATGGTCGATGCTTGATTTGACTTGCTTTGTTTCTTCTAGTGTCAGGGATGAACTTGACTTGCTCCGCTTCTTGCGGTGTCGAGATTGGATTTTGACTTGCTCCGCTTTCTGCGATGTCGGGGTTGAAGTTTATTTGTTGATTGTGATTTGGGTTGATATCAGCATCGCTACACTAGAATATGGTACCAGAAGCGATCATCATTTGCCATGAGAGGATTTGGGAATTTTGGTTTTGGTCAGCATCTGCTCTGCTGAACTGGAATAATGCCAGGAGCAACTCATTATTTGCCCCGGGAGGATTTGGGACTTGGTTTTTGGGTTGGCATCTGCATTGCTGCACTGGAATAATGCCAGGAGCAACTCATCATTTGCCCTTGCCCTTTGAGGAGCGATGGCTTAGGAGACATGTTTAGGTCCCTATCACCTGAGACTTTTCAATTTTATGAGCCATAAGGGTCCCATGAAATCATATTCTCCCAACGAGTCGAAAGGTTCTCGTAGGTGTATTTTCTCCTTAGGAGTCATGGGGACTCCTAAGTGTGTTGCTCCTTTGTGAGTCATAAGGATCTCACGCGGGAATTTTCTCCTCACAAAGTCGAAAGGACTTTGCGAGTGCATTTTGTCTCTTTTTCATGAGTTTGCGCCCTTTCAGGTTTTCACAAACTCGCCGGCAGTCCTGCTGTTTTTACTCACGGAGCCCTTTCGGGTTTTCATCCGTGCCCATTTTGCTTATGGACATACCCTTTTTTCTTCTTTTTTCTTTTTTCATTTTTTTCTTCTTCTTCTTTTTTTGTTTGGGAATCTTCATCGCTGGTGGGACTTTAAATGTGGTCTCGCCGGTAGGACTTGGGAGAGATTGGGATCGTTTTATGCCAGTAGATTGTATACGGTTTTGCAGGATGTATGATCCAGACCGTAGGGTCGGAAGAATTTCGGGACTTTGTTGACGTCTGCATCGCTGCACTGGAATATGGTACCAGGAGCGACTCATCATTCGCCGTTGGGGTATAGGATTTGGAATTTGGTTGCGCGTCTACATCGCTGCACTGGAATATGGTACTAGGAGCGACTCATCATTCGCCATCTGGGGATTTGAATTTTGGTTGGCGTCTGCATCACTGCACTAGAATATGGTACCAGGAGTGACTCATCATTTGCCATTGGGGATATTCAGAGTTTTGGTTGGTGTCTGTATCGCTGCACTGGAGTATGGAACCAGGAGCGCCTCATCATCCGCCTTTGGAGGAGTTTTTTTTATACCGCGATTGCTCTATCATTTCAGCTTTTCTTATCGCGAAGGTCGCGATTGCCCTATCATTTTGGCTATTTATTCGCGGTTGCCCCATCATTTCGGCTTTATTTTCATCTTTATTTTTACTCGCTGATTTTTATTGCAAGTTGCCCCATCTTTTCGGCTTTTTATTTTTAATTTTTTTTGTTTTATTTACACATTTTTACATTCCCAGTTTAACGACTTAGAGGTCGACTATTCCCAGTTTAACGACGTGGTGGTCATTGGTTCCCAGTTTAACGACGTGGTGGTCGGTTGTCCCCCAGTTTAACGACATGGTGGTCGACTATTCTCAGAGAAAGACAGATGTCTGGGAGAATCAGTTTCACGAAGGACTTCGGTCTCTATTTGTATGAAATTGGCGGTCGCAGCTTGACTGTTTGTTAACACGCCTTTAGGAAGTTCTATCTCTCCTGCCTTGTATTGCTTTTCGACCCAATCTTTGAAGACGAAGCAGTCCTCAATGGCATGACCTATCATTCTATGATATGGGCGGTATTTGGGGTCGTTGGTCATTTTCGCTTCTTGCGGTCTTTTTGATTTTGACAATTGTAGACCGTTTCTTAGGGTGTCCTTGAATATCTTGTTGACTTTGTCCCTTCTGAAGGAATAAACTTTATCCAGCTTCTCTTTCAGTGGAGATTCTTCTCCCTCTTCGAACACTGGCTTCCGAGGCCAGTTGGCATTAGGCCGGCTCATCCCTTGCTTATTTCGGTTAGCCGAAATGTTAAAAGATTCAATATCGTCAGAATTTCCGCCTTTGCGATTTTCGTCCTTTCGGTTTCTCCAGGGCCTATTGTTATTTTGGGAGTCGGAGGAGGACTCCTGCTTTGAGCGTTCCAACATCTGAACTTTCCTGGTCAGCTCTTAGAATGTTTTGAGACCCGCGGTACATAGAAACGGAGACATCCAATTATTGAGATTTCCGATGAGGAGGCTGACAGATTGGTCCTGCTTTATCGGTGGTTCACATTTGACGGAGAGATTGCGCCAGTGGGTTATAAAATCCGTACTGCTTTCGTTGTTCTTTGGTTTGGTCCTTACGAGGTCGGTAATGGTGATCTTATCGCTGACACTCATGAACCTTTGTCGGAACAGAGATTCCATTTGGACGAAAGTAGTAACAGAGCCATTCGGTATGCTCGCGTACCAGTCGAAAGCGACATCGGTTAAGCTATTAACGAACTGGCGGAGGAGAAGCACATCATTGCCCCCGGTATTCCCGCATGAGGCTTTAAAGTGGGCGATGTGCTAATTCGCATTTCCCGTCCCATCAAATCTTCCGAACTTGGGGATGACATAGACGCTAGGAAATTCTACCAGATCATATTGAGCAGGATATGGTCTCCCACTACTGCTGATATCTTTTTGCGCTTCGGCTTCAGCTACCAATGTTTTGACTTTGTTGGCAACCAAATCTATGATTTGATCTTGAGTTAGTGGGCTACTGTCATCGGTAGCCAAGGCATTTCCCGAGATAGGATGCAACTAACTTTCATGCGGTCTGCCCACCTTTGGATCTGAGGGAATAGGCGTCGGCTGTCTCGGGACACCGTTTCTCGGTTCATGAGCAGAACCCTACACATGATTGGGCGGCTGAGAGGAAACTTAGGCCATGAGCTGCATCACGACATTCGTCAAGTCGTCAATTTTTTAGTAGAGCTTGGCCATTTCCTTGTCTTTACTTCTGAGCTGTTTTCGGAGCTCTTGGAGAAGTTGCTGCTCTGCATTCTTGGGACGGAAGATTGGCTCCTCTTCGCTTTTCGAGCTCGGCTCCTCATGAACCGAGGGATCTCTCTGCTTATCATCTTCACTGGGATGAGTTTCATTACCTTCCAGAGGATGCTGTTCTTGGGAAGTGACAACCACATTCACACCAGATTGAATTTGAGATGTAGTGGCCGCATCCTTGCTCTTGCTGCGTGTGCCCACCATGTAGACAGTGTGGACCATATATCCAGTCGTCTCTTTATCTTTGGCGGGGTAACCCTGTCCTTGGAACCTCATGAAGTTCAACCTAGCATGAGTCCTAGCCCTTTTATTGGCTCTATATCTGAGTCTTTTCTGTCTTAGCTTCTCGATTTTGAAGGCTTGGCGGGCATCCGTCATCCAGGAAGCCATCGTGGGCCGATTAACGGGGATCTTAGAGAAGATACTCAATTGAGCAGTTGTTAGGAGCATCGCTGAAGCTTGCCCGAGATGCCTTGTTGTTTTGTTGGTGTTGACGGCCTTGCCCCCAACTGGGGCCAAGGAAAGTCGTTCAAACATCGACATATGTTTAGGTAGTGGTGCCCTCGAGATCACCACATTTGGCCTCTTGCCCTTCGAGACCGGTTTGTCTGTTACCGGCATAGTCACAAATTCGTCGTTCGGGTATAATTCGGCGAGGTCGAAAATTTGGATTCGGAGAACTGTTAGGAAAAAATTGGCAGGTATTCGGGAAAGATTCGGTAAGTGTTCGGGAAATGTTCGGGAAGGATTTCGAGCTAGAAATTAATATATGAGACGCTGGGTTTTGATTTTGTGAATTATTTACTGTTTTTTGAATTATTCGCTGTTTTTTCACATAATCCGGGAATAATTCATGAATTATTCGCGAATAATTCGCGAATTATTTGGCCTGCCGATTAATACGGCGATTAAGTCGGCTGATCAAAAATTCGCGAATTATTCGCGATTTCGGCAAATAATTCACGAATTATGTGACTATGGTTACCGGAGCTTGAGGAGCTGGGATGGCGTTAGCTGATACGAACAGAATAGAGCCTAATGGTAGCGGCGACTCCTCCCATTATCACCCGAGATTGGCCGGGAGGACCGTCCTGGCGTCCATCTTCATCGTGTAGGAGATGGGAGCTGTGTCGAGAGCTGAGTTAATCCTTGGAGACATTTTGTTGCGTCCGGAAATTGCAATTTGAAATTTGTTAACCTGCACAAAGAAGCATGATTTCAGTACAGGCAATCGATATGTATATTGATTGAGTTTGCGTGAACATTTAACCCGAAATATGGGAGGAGAAATCGGTCCCACCGGGCATGCCAGATTCTGTAGGGTGTTTTTCTTCACCCCATTAAGATGGGAATACGCGCGCGCATGTCAAGCGCATTACAGAATCCCCCTGCCTATGGTAGGCCGAGGTTTATTAATTGTGGGGATCCTGAAAGGTTTCTAGGCACTCTAGTAAGGTCTCACAAGGCATCGGACATGCCAATTTAAAATTTTTGTGCCGAGAAACCCTAGACTACGGATCTTTAGACTAGATGTTTAGGCGTAACGGAAAACTAGTTAACTTATTAACTAAAGGTTAGATGCTACAACCTTTGTAGATCCGGATTTCCACCTTCTTAGCTCCATATAGTCATGCTCTCGCTGTCCATCATGAATCCTCGACTCACATGTCGGCTTCATCGGAAAATCGGGCGAGCAAGGTCGTCGGCTTCGTGTCAAAGACGATCTACGTCGAGGTTGCACTAGTTCAAGCTCCGACTTCACAAACTTGTGAAGAAAACACCCAAAACCACTTGGCAAGAGATAGAGGATGAAGAAATAGGAGATGGGTTCACTTTAGATTTGGATTTCTCTCACTAGATCTCAAGTTGCCATTAAAGTAGCAAGCTTGAAGAAGAAGAAGAAGATGAAGAAGATGATCATGTATTATGATAAGTCTTTTTAAAATAAAATGAAAAAGCAATACTTATCATAATTCATACTAGGGTTAAGTGTAGAGAATATACCATGGTTAATGGATGGGTTAGGGTTAAGCATGAAGATAAGAAAGGATAAGAAGTCAAAGCTTCATGAAGCTTCAACTAAATGACAAAGAAAGCCACCATCCTTTTTAAATCATTTCCAAATAAACAAATGAAAATATAAATAAATAAATAAATATGCAAAACCCTAATTATCATAATAACCATGGTTTAATTCTATTCACTTAACCATATGATCAAGTATCATCAAACATGATACATGAAGTGCACAAAAGTATATCACATATACAATGTGCAATCCAAGTGAGAAAAATCCGTTTAAAGTGAACCAATACTAGTTAATGCAAAGTAATATATCAAATATATAATTATACATTAAATCATTAAATCAACATTTGATTCAATGATCCGGTCATGTCGCACATAACCGACTAGTATTCAATGTATCGATTTATCGAATCAATGATTCGATAACTAGGTCATATCGAATATAACCAATCGAAACATTTATCGCGAGAATGAAATGCGGTATCACATACACGCATTATTCTCGGTCCTGCACATATCTCATATGCGCTCCTATTTCGTTTCGCTTGAACCAGGAAACCTCTGTGTAGGACTCTAAAGACTCGTCAATACGCCGGTAGCAGATGATGATCATATCAAGCATCCACAAGCCGCAAGCGGTCTGCTAAACGTAACGGCCACCCGGGTATTGAGCGATCAGAAGATCGACGAGCTAGCCCGCTCACACTCCTGCGAATCCGACCAGTAACACTTACCGTACAGTCCGGTCTCTTCGTCTGATACGTCGCATATCAGGTCTAGGGGTGGTAAACGTCAGACCCCAATAACCCGATAAGTCGTGCCGATGTGAGGCTCGTAACGGGTCGAGAAACTACTGGTAACACTTACCAGCAAATCTCTGATCAGCCCTGGCCAGGGACTTCCCTGTTACGGCCAATCGAGCACAGCGCAACATCAACTCCCAATACCGGGAGAGACGAAACTCCTCCTATCGCTCATTGTCTCCATGTGACTCGGGACTGTACCCAAAGACCACCGATTTGCATACCCTCATGGACATGGTAAGGTGGAGATCAAAGCACAGTGGGAATCACACAAGACTCTATGACGATCTCGGGTCTACAGACTAACCTGTACAAGTGTCACCTGAGAACTGCCATCTGACGTGAGGTATAATACCATCTGGGAGTTCTCGGCGAGTCCGTCCAGTGTACCCAGTCTCCACTGAGCACCCGTATACCATCTCTGATGTCAAACACCAATGGATATGGGATCATCCATCGCCTATCATATGGGTCGAGAAGCATATACGCTAGTCTACTCTGGTATATCGATGCCCCGTCTCGATACACCCACGACTAGGGACCTTGAAGGATGTACTTATGGACTACCATGTCCCCACTAGTATGATCTGCATCATAGTCCAGGTAGTCAAGTACACATCCTAAGGGCTTTACCAACATGTAACTATAAGACAGTATAAAGAGACTAGTGTACATGTTAAGATAAAGAGTAACCAGATAGCATACTATCATATCGAGCAAGAAAGTCATCTCTATATATGTCCAAGCATCCAATATAATATACAACATCTGTACAATACTGGCCTCTAGGGCATACATACAACTAACAATCTCCCACTTGCACTAGGGCCAGCTGCTGTAGTATCGCATACCGAGCATCCCGAAGAGTCTCTCAAACTGCGTCTGGGGAATGGCCTTCGTGAGTGGATCCGCCGTGTTATTCTTCGTGTCAACTCTCCTGACCTCGATCTCCCGGCGATCAACTATCTCCCGGATCAGGTGATACCGCCTCAGAATATGCCTGGATCGCTGATGGGACCTGGGTTCCTTGGCCAAAGCCACCGCTCCATTGTTATCGCAATACAAAGGTATTGGATGCTCAATGGATGGAACCACTCCAAGTTCAGAAATGAACTTCTTGATCCAGACAGCCTCTTTGGCAGCATCGTTGGCAGCGATGTATTCAGCCTCCATCGTCGAGTCTGCCACGGTTTCCTGCTTGGAACTCTTCCAGCTAACCGCCCCTCCGTAAAGGGTAAAGACAAAACCCGACTGCGACTTAGAGTCGTCCTTATCACTCTGGAAGCTCGAATCGGTAAAGGACTCCACTTGGAGCTCTCCGTTACCATACACCAAGAACATATCTCTAGTCCTTCGTAAGTACTTGAGAATGCTCTTCACAGCTGTCCAGTGACTCTCTCCAGGATCAGCTTGATACCTGCTCACTATACTTAGTGAGTATGCTACATCGGGTCTGGTACATAGCATCGCATACATGATAGAGCCTACTGCCGAAGCATAGGGTATACCTTGCATGCGAGCTCTCTCCAAATCAGTCTTGGGAGACATCTCTTTGGAGAGAGTGACTCCAGAGATCGTGGGTAAGTTCCTACGCTTGGACTCTTCCATACTAAACCTCTTTAGTATGGTGTCAATATACCTGGATTGGGACAATCCCAAAATCCGTTTGGATCTATCTCTATAGATCCTAATTCCCAATATGCAGGAGGCATCACCAAGATCTTTCATTGAGAATCTTTGTGATAAGAAGAGCTTGACCGATTGCAGCATAGGAATATCATTTCCTATCAAGAGTATGTCGTCCACGTACAATACGAGGAAGACAACCTTACTCTCTGCCACCTTCTTGTAGATACAAGGTTCATCTGGATTTTTGACGAAATCAAACTCTTTGATAACGACGTCAAAGCAGATGTTCCAACTCCGCGATGCTTGCTTTAATCCATAAATGGATTTAAGCAGCTTGCACACCTTCCCGCTGCTCCCACTGTCTACGAAGCCCTCTGGCTGAGTCATGTACACGCACTCTTCTAAATCACCGTTTAGAAAGGCGGTCTTAACATCCATTTGCCAGATTTCGTAATCATGATATGCAGCGATGGCAAGCATGATTCGGATGGATTTAAGCATAGCCACTGGAGAAAAGGTCTCGTCATAGTCCACACCTGGTCTTTGACGAAAACCCTTTGCTACAAGTCTAGCTTTGAAAGTCTCCACTTTCCCATCTACACCAAGTTTCTTCTTGAAGATCCACTTGCTCCCAATGGGTTTTACCCCTTCAGGAGCAACTTCCAAAGTCCATACTTTGTTGGTGTACATGGAATCCATCTCAGACCGCATAGCATCCAGCCATTTCACTGAGTCCCCACTCGTGATGGCCTGCTCGAAGCTAGTTGGGTCATCATCATCCATGATGCAATCCTCGCTCCCACCATCAATGAGAAAACCGTAGTATCTCTCAGGTGGACGAGAAACCCTACCAGATCGGCGGAGAGGCTGGGGTTCATCGGGAACTACGGAATCCTCTGGTTCAACCAAATCTTCTGTTGTAGTCTGTGTCGCTGGAACCTCTTCCAGTTCTACCTCAGAGCCACTAATTTCTTTTGCAAGAAATTCCTTTTCTAAAAAGGTGGCATGTTGAGCAACAAATACTCTTTGTTCCTCACTGTGGTAGAAGATATACCCTCGCGAATGTTTGGGATATCCAACAAACTTACACAAAACAGATCTTGCCTCGAGTTTGTCCGGTTTTTGTCTTTTGACATAGGCCGGGCAACCCCATATCTTTATAAAATTAAGATATGGTCTCTTCCCTTCCCATATCTCATATGGTGTGGTAGGCACAGATTTGGTGGGAACCCTGTTCAGTAGGTATGCTGCCGTTTCCAGTGCATATCCCCAGAAGGAGACAGGTAACTCAGCTACACTCATCATAGAGCGCACCATATCTAATAGGGTGCGGTTTCTCCGCTCCGATACACCGTTGTGCTGTGGTGTATATGGAGGAGTTAGCTGAGAGAGAATCCCATTCTCTTTTAGGAAGTCCAGGAAATCATTGCTCAAGTATTCACCTCCTCGATCAGATCGAAGGATTTTAATACTTTTTCCGGTTTGGTTCTCGACTTCTTGTTTATATTCTCTAAATTTCTCAAAAGCTTCTGATTTGTGTTTCATCAAGAACACATATCCGAATCTAGAGAGATCGTCAGTGAATGTAATGAAGTACGAAGAACCATCCCTGGCATGTGTAGACATGGGACCGCATACATCACTATGTATTAGTCCCAAGAGTTCGGTAACTCTTTCTCCGTGTCCCGTAAACGGAGTTTTGGTCATCTTGCCTTTGAGACATGACTGGCAAGTGTCATAAGATGAAAATTCAAACGGATTTAAATATCCATCTTTATGCAACTTAGCAAGTCGTGTCGCATTGATGTGACCCAGTCTACAATGCCACAAGTAAGATTCGTTCAGTTCTGAACTCTTCCTCTTGTGTGTGTTTGTTATGCTCAGAACTGTTGATTGATTTAGAACATAAATGCCATTGCATAACGTGCCTGATCCAACCAACTTTTGGTTACGGAAAATGTTCATAACATTGTCCTGTAATACAAAATTATATCCCTCTTTACTCAATAAAGAAACCGATATAATGTTGCATATCAGGTTCGGCATGTAATAGCATTCGTTCAGAACCAATGTATTACCAGTTGGTAATACAAGGTGATATTCCCCGACAGTCTTAGCTGCAACAATTGCACCATTTCCAACTCTAATGTCTTTATCACCTTCTCCAAGTTCTCTACATTTCCTTAGCCCATGTAACTGATTACATATATGGGATCCCGACCCGGTATCCAATACCCAGGACGTAGAGCAAATAGAGAAACAGTTCTCAGTAACGAACACACCCGAAGAAAATGCATCAACATGTACTTTCTTCATTCGGGTGGCATGGGAATCCTGGTATTCCCCTATATCCTGTTCATTCCTATAACTCTTATAGGAAAGAACGGAACCAACGTTCCCCAGCACAGTATAACATGCGGGTTCGGTCAATACATCCATATTATTATCTTGATTAAGGCATGAACTGGTCGCTACCTGGAGAGAGAGAGAAGAAAACACTTTAGCGTATGCTCGTGCAAGATCAGATTGGTTATTATCTTATCTAATCAGGATGGCTCCCACTGCTTTTTATCAAATCTTCCTCCAAACCCTAAAAGGAAAGACTAGCCGGGATTAATTACACACTACAAGTTCGCCAATCTTTCAGCCAGGCCAGTGTCGGTACTTTGAGGGAGGTCCCCCGTGCTTTCGCACGAACCTAATTAATGTAAACCTCATTTTCCCAGAGGCGTAACCTCGTTAACACCTTTCTAGACACCTACTTGATCGGCTAATTGCACTGTGTAAAACTCTCCCAGGAGTAACTCTTACTCGCAGCGGGTATCGGGATCCAACTATCTCATAGAAGGTATGCAATCTCATTGCAAATTTCAACACTTGAAATTCCCGATAATATTTTGCCCCAAGCATCCTATGACCTTGACGGAGGTCAACAAACCACAGGGTGCAAGTCAAGTTCAACCCGTCATTTCTTGATTGAATCAAACCCACCCGCACGACCCTTGACGGAGGTCAACAAGGTCGTACGACTACCCTAATCCAATCTGCATCATATGCATAAGCAGACAAATACTAGTTAGCTACCGCACACTACGCCTTGACGGAGGTCAATAAACGTAGCACGAATACTAAGTAGGATTTATCTGAAATGACGGAGGGCTACGCAGGTTTTCATAAAACCATGAGCGTAATGAACTTGATATCGTTGTAGAATCAAATGAAGTTTTGAAATGGAGTGATTTTGAGGCTTATCCCAGTTTTGCTAAAGGAGTCACTCCCGGTGAAGGGATCTCGGTCCTTTCCTCGTCGAATGAGGTGCGGGATATATCATATATATCACGGTGCAAAGCAAAAACCCAAAAGCAATCAAAAGCAAACCGAGTCTGTAGCATCTGCCAGTTATTGCTAAAGGAGTCACTCCCGGTGAAGGGATCTCGGTCCTTTCCTCATCGAATAAGGTGCGGGGTATATCATATATACCGCTGTGCAAAGCAAGAACTGTAGCTACCTGTTTTATTTTAAAAATTCGATTCCACAACATCTTAGGTTTCTTATCTTTCATTAATCACATTAATGAAGTCCCATCATTTAAATACCTAAACATCACAGATAGATATGACGTACACTTATGCCATCCGCATTCGCCTCGATGTCCCCTCGTGCACCGTTAGGTTAGGTAACTAACGACAGAGCAGGGCAGGGCTAGCGCGGGTGTAAAACATAAGTAACGTCTATATAATATATAATATATACTATATACTATATCCATCACAGAGTCACAACACAGATATCGCAGCAGAATAAACATATGAAATATTGGATATACTAGGACGTCCGTATTTTCAATACGAGCCAGTATAAAACACGGATTCCACGGTCGTAACGAATAGCCAATCCCACACCCCTAGACCCCTACGAGAGCGGCAAGCAATCCTTCCAATTCTAGGGTTAGGAGACCCGGACTCGACTCCTCGAGTTGGTCTCCCACTGGACCCCAGAACCCGGTTACTTGTGCTCCCCTCCTTGGGTCTATCCTAATGCGGAAAAGTAAATAATATACAAAGGGTGACAACTTCCGCTACCTGGAAGTGCCCCAAATAAAAGAATATTACATACAAGTTTTTACATGAATGAAAATGAAAAACACTCATCTCACATAAAAACCCCCGGCTATTCGAATACGACGATCCAATATAACATATCCAGCAACACATAACATCACATGTCATCAACGTAAGTAAGTATGCATACCCCAATTGTCGTTGACGTATAGCAACGAAACCGGCGATATGAACATACTACACTTACGGTCACAGAAAAGAAAGTGTAAAACTACAACAATTGGAATCCGCAACTTCTTTAGACATCGCATGCCTAACAGTTACAAACCCCGCATTTTAGTCTCATTATCGAAAACTCTTTTCAATATCGTATAGGACTAAAGTGCTAGATTTATAACATTCATGCAGTTATCTCATAACTGTTTGTGAATTCCAATTATTGTATCACATTCCAGATAAACAGATAATGTTAAACTTTCCGATCGAACAGTCGAATACCCAAGTTTTCCCGATACAGATCAACACATGAAATAAGTATAACAACATTCCGTTCGTGCCTCAGTACCAACGGTCCAGCCGTAGAAGGGTCAAGCCAACGCCTCACATGTGGCACGCCGTACTGCCCCAAACCCGAAGGTTCAAAGGGCAGTTCAAGACGGTCACATAATCGAGTTAAGGTTTGTTGTCTTCTAGAGGGTCCATCGCGTTACTTGCACTACTTAGAACGTCGTTAAACTACGGAAAAATCCAACACTTGGAAATTTCCCGACAGGGGAAAATTTGGGTATTTATATCCGATCGAACTTTTTAACATATTCTGAAAGTTATCCGGAAAAACACAAAAGACGAAATTTGATAATCCGATCGAAATACCGAATCCCCAAAACAACCCCAGAAAATTCAACTCTTGAATGACTATTAAACATTCCCAGAAGACTCAGCACTAAATTTCATGGATTACTGTGCAAACCACTTGCTGTAAATCAGCACAGTGGCCGCGGAACCGCCGCGCTTCCTATGGTGGGGGCCGCGGTTCCGCGCCTCTGTAGATGATTTAGCAGCTCGTGTTTCACAGTAATTCACTATATTCCCTGCTGAATTTTTTGGGAACTTTTAATCTGGAAAAATCCACGATTTTACAAAATGTCCAGAGAGCATGATTGTATTGGGTTTTCGGGTTCGTTCGGACTTCAAACTCCGTCGGGACTTCGCCTAAGGCTCTAGCTAGGCTCTGATACCAGTGAAAGGTTTCTAGGCACTCTAGTAAGGTCTCACAAGGCATTGGACATGCCAATTTAAAATTTTTGTGCCGAGAAACCCTAGACTACGGATCTTTAGACTAGATGTTTAGGCGTAACGGAAAACTAGTTAACTTATTAACTAAAGGTTAGATGCTACAACCTTTGTAGATCCGGATTTCCACCTTCTTAGCTCCATATAGTCATGCTCTCGCTGTCCATCATGAATCCTCGACTCACATGTCGGCTTCATCGGAAAATCGGGCGAGCAAGGTCGTCGGCTTCGTGTCAAAGACGATCTACGTCGAGGTTGCACTAGTTCAAGCTCCGACTTCACAAACTTGTGAAGAAAACACCCAAAACCACTTGGCAAGAGATAGAGGATGAAGAAATAGGAGATGGGTTCACTTTAGATTTGGATTTCTCTCACTAGATCTCAAGTTGCCATTAAAGTAGCAAGCTTGAAGAAGAAGAAGAAGATGAAGAAGATGATCATGTATTATGATAAGTCTTTTTAAAATAAAATGAAAAAGCAATACTTATCATAATTCATACTAGGGTTAAGTGTAGAGAATATACCATGGTTAATGGATGGGTTAGGGTTAAGCATGAAGATAAGAAAGGATAAGAAGTCAAAGCTTCATGAAGCTTCAACTAAATGACAAAGAAAGCCACCATCCTTTTTAAATCATTTCCAAATAAACAAATGAAAATATAAATAAATAAATAAATATGCAAAACCCTAATTATCATAATAACCATGGTTTAATTCTATTCACTTAACCATATGATCAAGTATCATCAAACATGATACATGAAGTGCACAAAAGTATATCGCATATACAATGTGCAATCCAAGTGAGAAAAATCCGTTTAAAGTGAACCAATACTAGTTAATGCAAAGTAATATATCAAATATATAATTATACATTAAATCATTAAATCAACATTTGATTCAATGATCCGGTCATGTCGCACATAACCGACTAGTATTCAATGTATCGATTTATCGAATCAATGATTCGATAACTAGGTCATATCGAATATAACCAATCGAAACATTTATCGCGAGAATGAAATGCGGTATCACATACACGCATTATTCTCGGTCCTGCACATATCTCATATGCGCTCCTATTTCGTTTCGCTTGAACCAGGAAACCTCTGTGTAGGACTCTAAAGACTCGTCAATACGCCGGTAGCAGATGATGATCATATCAAGCATCCACAAGCCGCAAGCGGTCTGCTAAACGTAACGGCCACCCGGGTATTGAGCGATCAGAAGATCGACGAGCTAGCCCGCTCACACTCCTGCGAATCCGACCAGTAACACTTACCGTACAGTCCGGTCTCTTCGTCTGATACGTCGCATATCAGGTCTAGGGGTGGTAAACGTCAGACCCCCAATAACCCGATAAGTCGTGCCGATGTGAGGCTCGTAACGGGTCGAGAAACTACTGGTAACACTTACCAGCAAATCTCTGATCAGCCCTGGCCAGGGACTTCCCTGTTACGGCCAATCGAGCACAGCGCAACATCAACTCCCAATACCGGGAGAGACGAAACCCCTCCTATCGCTCATTGTCTCCATGTGACTCGGGACTGTACCCAAAGACCACCGATTTGCATACCCTCATGGACATGGTAAGGTGGAGATCAAAGCACAGTGGGAATCACACAAGACTCTATGACGATCTCGGGTCTACAGACTAACCTGTACAAGTGTCACCTGAGAACTGCCATCTGACGTGAGGTATAATACCATCTGGGAGTTCTCGGCGAGTCCGTCCAGTGTACCCAGTCTCCACTGAGCACCCGTATACCATCTCTGATGTCAAACACCAATGGATATGGGATCATCCATCGCCCATCATATGGGTCGAGAAGCATATACGCTAGTCTACTCTGGTATATCGATGCCCCGTCTCGATACACCCACGACTAGGGACCTTGAAGGATGTACTTATGGACTACCATATCCCCACTAGTATGATCTGCATCATAGTCCAGGTAGTCAAGTACACATCCTAAGGGCTTTACCAACATGTAACTATAAGACAGTATAAAGAGACTAGTGTACATGTTAAGATAAAGAGTAACCAGGTAGCATACTATCATATCATCTCTATATATGTCCAAGCATCCAATATAATATACAACATCTGTACAATACTGGCCTCTAGGGCATACATACAACTAACAAATCCAAATCTCCGGCAGCCGCAGACTAAGCTGTCGTTAATTACCCCTCGCCTTTGGAGCGAGAGAACCTCCGATTAGCGGGTCAAACAGGTCATGCGAACTCATTGTGCAGTGTTATGTTTTGAAGGGGTTTTGGATATATCGGGGGCCCCGCAGAGTTTTTACAGGGGTCCCGCTATCCGGATAGAGGGCTAGGGGTCAAGGGGCTAGTAGCCCCCTTGCGGGATGCGGAGCAGCGCCCCGTTAGAATTTTTTTCTAACGGGGACACTGTTGTGGAGTGTGTGTGTGTATCTATATATATATACACACATATATACATATAAGTAAAAAGGGGAAAAGCGTACAAAGGACGCGTGGGGACCATCATTTCACGTGTGCAGCACGCGGGACCCGGGCGCCGGGCGTCGGCACCCTGCGTGCATGGCACGCGGGCACCGGGCGCCGGCGCCCTATGTGCATGGCATGCAGGCACTGGGCGTCAGCAGGAAAATGGACTTTGTCCCTACACTGGGAGCTGTGCTCCCGATTTGACTTATGGAGTTGAACTCCTGATAGTGAGAACAAGTGGGCTTATCCCCTGCACTTGGAGTTGTACTCCCAAAAAGAAAGATTTATTATTTTATATCTATATCTATATATATATATATATATATATATATATATATTTGAGGAGTTAAACTCCCTAAGATATTTTCGGGACTGATGAAAGGGGACTCCTTTCTTCTCTCTTGAGCCCTGGATCTTCCCCAAAATGGGGTTTTTGGAGGTGGGTCTCCTTCTTCTTCCTCTCGGTTGACCGGATCTTGGAGAAAGGGGGTGAGATTAAAAATCTCCCCTTTTTGAGATCTGATGGAAGATCCGAACTCCTCTTTGTGGGTTTTGTGGTGAAAAACTATTTATTTTTGGAAGAGGAAGAGTTAAACTCTTGATTTAATTCAAAAAAAGAAGAAGGTTTAGAACCTTGAGGAAGGAGAAGGAGGCACAAAAACCCTAGAGTTTTAGAAAATGAAAAAGTTCCTTTTTTATTTCATCATCATGTTACCTTATATAGACTTACACATTTATATATAGCCCCTTGGCTTTACAAAATAGCATTTTGCCCATCCCATGTCTCATGTGCTCAATTCTTTTGCACATGAGCCATTGGCTTTACAAAAATTTGGCTTTATGCCCATAAAGATTACATCAAAATTATTTATTACATGATTTTTATTTTGCCATGGAGGGTTGGCCGTAGGGCTTGACTTAGGCATGGGCCTTCTTGATCTGGGCTTGGGCCTGCTTACTTAAGGCTGACTTTGACATTGACTTGGTCAACCGGAGTGCAATTTTCGACCCCAACACCCTCCTCTATCAGATTGGAGGATCTTGATACTTTTTCCATTCTGGTTCTCTACTTCGTTCTTAAATTCTTTGAACTTCTCAAAAACTTCAGATTTATGTTTCATAAGAAATAAATATCCGAATCTAGAGAGATCATCAGTGAATGTAATGAAGTATGAGAACCTACCCCTTGTATGTATAGACATTGGACCGCATACATCACTATGTATGATGTTGGCTATAGTGCCCTCAAGTCAATTATTGGATCCCACGCATGTGATTGCAATGATTGAGGGAGGACCTATACTGATAGGACAGTCTTACTCAAGATAATAGTATGTTATCTGATTTGTCTCTATCATCACTATTACATGTTGATAGAGCCCATAGGATTCTTGCTTGACTACCAGCATTATGATGGCGATCATATACGTGGGAGCTGGTGGTCTATAAGCGCATCCTTAAATGTCCCTAGTCGTGGGAGTTTCGAGACTGGGCATCGATATTCCAGAGTAGACTAGTGTATACTGATCGAGACCCCGATGAGGGGCGGTGGCCAGGTCTCACAAGCCATTGGTGTTAGTTTGTTCACCTAAGATAGTATACAGGTACTCATTGGGTTATGAGTATACTATACGGACTCGCCGGGAACCTGCTAGTTGGTATTATACCTATTGTCAGATAGCAATTCCCAGGTGATATGTGTACAGGTTAGTCTGTCGACCTGAGATCGTCATTTGTCTCGTGTGAGTTCCCACTGTGCTTTGATTACTACCCTACCAAGGCTCAAAGAAGTCGTGCAAACAGGTTTTATTTGGGTACAGTCCCGAGCCACATGGAGGAAGTGAGCGGATCGTCGGGGATTCGTCTCTCCCGGTATTAAGGGTTCATGTCGCGCAGTGCACGGGTGGCCATAACCAGAAATCCTTGGCCAAGCTAGTTGAGAATTACTGATCTAGGATCAGTAGTTTCTCAAGTGGTGATGGGTTTCATACCGACACGAATTATCGCGTTGTTAGGGGTCTGACTTTATCCACCGCTCTAGACCCGATATGCGATACTCTTAGACGAACAGACCAGACTGTACGGATATTGTCACTGTTAGGCTCAGTAGGGTTCCTGGATGAGTTCGCTCATCGGCTTCCCTTTTGCTCAATACATGGGCAGCCGTTACGTACAGCTAGTACCGCTGACGTGCTTGTGGTTAAATCCACAGCCAGCGTATTGATGAGTCATTAGAGTTCCTCACAGAAAGTTTCTCAAGTTCGGGCGAAATGTTGTAGAGACCGTATGGTTTTATGGCAGGGTTCGATCATATACGTGCACTTGTGCACGGATCATGATCGGACGGATTATACTAGTGGGCTTTGGTTTAAACCGGATTCTAGTATTAGATTTATTGGATTATTTTAGTCTCATTGCATTCGCATTCAGTCGGAATGCAGATGCAGGTATGTATATACAGGTGAGGGGTATTCTTGTGATCCGTCACGAATTTACTTTAGTTGATACCATATCTTTTTGTTGGATTAAACATTTTGGTTTAAATGTTTAATTAGGTGGAAATTATGAGTTCAAATCATCATGAGAAGCATTAATTATGGCATGTGCATGGGTGATGACTCATGGTCTTTTTATTTGTGCAAATGTCACCTTTTTGATTGATTAGGGTGTTGAAATGATATGAGGAGAGAAAGAGGGCAGCCATGAGGCTAAGGGGTTGGTCTTGAGATTATTCTAGCACTCTCACATTATCATTCCAACACAATAACAATAACAAAAGAAAGCTCTTCTTCTTCCTCTTTCTTCTTGAGCTCACAAGTTTCATCCATGGCTTCATCTTCAACCTCCATCCATACAATCTCATGAGTTGAGAATCAATGGATGCTTGAGACAAAGTTATCACACACCTTCTCTACTTCACCTTGGACATGTCGGCTAGCAAACTTCATGTCCGAGTTGCTTCGGTTTGAAGCGGGAGCCCGTAAAAAGACTTCTTGATGTGGTGCCTTTTTCGACGAGGAGACCGGAGATCGAGCGAGATCGGAGATGCCGCGAGGAGCTAGAGATGGTGGCTAAAGACCGAAGGACACGGATCGATCGGTATAGCCATTCTAACTTCTTTGTAGATTTCTAGTTAACGGTTAATGGAACGATCCGGGTATTTGGTTATGGTAGCGCCAAGTTTTGAAAAGTTTTTGTTCCGCATTTGGCCTCGGAAAGACAGCCGGGGCGCTGCCGTAACCCAACATTGTATCAAAGCCACGCTATTAACATTTACTAGCTTGTTCTAACATGTTTAAAATATCGATCGATTAAAATTTCCGAAACCGCAATTCCATTTTCCAAGTTTCTGCCGAATTTTAAAAGTCGTTGAAAAATTATTTTCAGTATGTCAGAAAATCGTGCAGGCTTTTTTAAGAACCCCGAAGCACGTTCTCATCATCGAACCGCGAAACCACGGCGGAAACATCATGTTTTCCACGGTTGCGCGGCGGAATGGTGGCAACAGTGCACCATTTTTCTTCTGAGTGTCTTTCGTGTGGAATTGTGGTTTCTGGAATGTTTTGTTTTGGCCTAGATTTGTTTGAGTGCTGGGTTTTGCACTTGGGGCCCACTTCAGGAAATTTTGTCGATCGAAATTTTAAATATGATAGTTCACAGTACTTATATTACTATCTGCGACCGTGAATGTCATTCAAGCGGTAAATCTTGTCTAATTGCTATAGCTCTTTTAGACAGGTTTGCTTCACGTTGATGTTCTGTGTTGTGCTGTAATGTTGCGGATTGTCGTGGTGGATAGCTTGGATGCAATGGTAGTGCGGTTTAGTTTTATTTGTACATTTGATATCGCGGGGCGAGCGTCCGACATGTGGACTGCCATCACTGCCTGTTTGTATATTATTCTTTTGGGGCTCGACCGGGTTGAGGTCGATGTACCCGTTGTACATATTTTCTTTTCTGTACTAGGATTTCCCCACGGTGGAGTGCACGGATGGCCGGGTTCTAGAAGGAAACGGGCCCGCATCTCATGGCTTTGAGATGGACGGGGCTTCACTCTAGAATTGGCGGGCTATTCACCGCGCTCGTAGGGGGTATAGGTTGACCCAAGGTGGGGTGCCTAAGTTACCGGATTCCGTGGAAGTGCTGGGTGGTCCATTCACTTTGCTGAAAGGGGCTGCCTCACTTCTGGTTTTGGCGGGTAACTTGCCGCGCTCGTAGGGGTCTAGGTTTTCATTGCACAAGCTATCCACACGACCAGAGGAACGTCGGGTTTCAGTTGCGGCTCAAATGAAACCCGAGGCTCCCAGATTATCTGTATTGTTCTGTGATGCTTATTACTTTTCTGTGATGTTGCATTTATCACGCCTGGAGCGATTATTATATATTGATATATATATATATATATACTAGTAGATATTGTATATGTTTTACACCCGCGCTAGTCCAGTCCCCGCTCTGTCGTTAGGTAAGTAACCTAACGGGTGATGACGAGACCAAGTGGCGAATGCGGATGGCATATACGTATATTTTATTTTCGTTCTTTTCTGGTGTGATTAATCGAAGGGACTGCATTGATTCTGATCAATGCAAGGAAAATAAAGATATTCGATGTTGTTGGAACAATTTTCAAAAAGCTGTTATTATAAGGACGTTTTCTTTTGTTTTGCATAGTGGTATTCGGTTATGAATATCCATCACCTTATTTGACGAGGCAATGGCCGAGATCCCTTCATCGGGAGTGACCCCTTAGGCAGAGATTTGCCTCAGGGTAATAACTTCACTATAGTCGATTACTTTTTGCTTTGCATCACGGTATTCAGTTGGAATATCCTGCACCTCACTCTACGAGGAAAGAGCCGAGATCCCTTCACCGGGAGTGACCTCTTTAGCAAAGGTTTTCGCCACTATATATTTGTAAAAAGCTATCTGGTTCCTTCAACGATGTCAAGTTCATTACGTTAAAGGTTTTTCAGCAAAAACCAGCCGTAGCCCTCCGTCATTTCAGATTAGTATTGCTTAGTATTCGCGCTACGTTTATCGTTGCTATTCGCCGAGGCGTAGTGTGCGGTAGCTCTGTAATGCTTTTCTGTCGCATGGATATGTGGATTGGTTAGGACGGTCGTACGACTTTGTTGATTATTCGTCAAGGGTCGTGCGGGTGGGTTTAACGCAATCAAGATAATGACGGGTTGAATTTGACTAGGACCTTTTGATTTGTTGATTATTCGTCAAGGTCACTTGGGTCCTAGGGGTAAAAACACACATCGGGAGTTTCAAACATACAGGAAACTTGCCAGGCATGCGCATACCTTCTGGAGTGTGATAACGTGAGTGGATTCCATCACATAATCATGCGATGATAGTTGGATCCCGATTCCCACTGATGAGTTGGTTTACTCCTCGGATGATCCTGACGAATTCTTCTTTCAGGTTTGGAAGAGAATTTGAGGTTACAGTGGGAGACATCCTGATTAGATAAAGTGATTAACCATTCTGATCTAGGTTAGAGTGCACGCAGAGTATTTCTTTTCTCTCTCTCTCTATGGCTGCGACCATGGCCTGACCCTAGACTATGACTCAGTAACCAAGTTAACCGAACTTTCTTAAAACACTGGCTTTTGGATTGTCTGAGTTGCATACATCATTACCACTCCTTCTTTTACCCTTTGCTTTTCTCCAGGACACCCCGTATCACTACGAACATTCACTTCCATTGGATAAATCCATCGTATGGTTATATACAAACTCGAAGGAACTTTTTTCGAGGATGGATTCTGGTTCTGGAGAGATTGAATAAGATTATTCGATTGTCTTTTCCCTTTACCTTCTCTTAGGTTGTGAGGGCTCCTAGAATTAGGAGATGGTACACCTATTGCGCTTATTTGATAGTCTTCTTCCAAACCATAGACAGGTGCCGAAAGGTAGGGAAAGGAGAAAACCAATTAGCCTAAGTTGGGTGTACAGAAGGTAATAAGTAAAGACAAATAAAGAGATTAGAAAGAGGGCAAAGTAAATTGCGACTGCTATCATTCACGACCAAACCACATATTTCATCGTCACTCCTACTTCACCTCTGTATTTCTCCAGAACACCCCGTATCACTACGAACATCCACTTCCATTGGATAAATCCATCATATGGTTATATACGAACTTGAAGGAACTTGTTCCAGTTCGGGGATGGATTCTTGTTCAGGAGAAATAGGAATAAGGTTTATTCAGTTGTCTTTTATCTTTACCTTCTCTCAGGTTGAGAGTACTCCTAGGATTAGGAGAGTACACCTATTATGCTTGTTGGATAGTATTCTTCCAAATCATAGGCTGGTGCCGAACGGTAGGGAATGAAGAAAACCATTAAGCCTGAGAGGGTGTATAGAAGGTAATGAGTAAAGACAAATAAAGGGATTTGGAGAGATGACAACGAAATATACGATTACAGTCATGAATCTGATAATGGAAGAGGCATTACTAAGAATACCCGGATACCCTTTTGAAACATTTTCATGTTCCAGTTTCACTGTGCGTTGTTAATATAAAACCGATTTCCCAATTATACCCTTACTCCAGGGTATGTATTTACCAGGTATGATTCTCACATCTGTATGGTTTTACAGATGATGAGTGGGAGTAAGTTATTGAGAATTAGGTGATCATACTCATTATATCGGGATTCGTTGTAATTGGTGATATTTGAGAAAATCGCCCGGGTTTTTTCCGGACGACAAATATTTGGTTTTGAATATCCATTGTTATGCACCAATTTTAAACTGATATATCTATACGTTTATTTTATAAGGTGAGATATAACTTTTTGAAATTATGTCGATGAAATTTACCTATATTTGTTGATGGTTAGGTAAGGAGCATTCAACAGCGGTGTAATTCTTCTTAACCATAGGACAGTTTTCAACCTACGACGCACATGATTTGAGTTATTAAACTCAGGGGACTTATACAAAGTATTGTATGTTGTCCAGTGTCCATTAGGACAGAGGGGTTGGTAGTCATACTATATTATGTTTACTTGTGACTTCTCTAGTTTTTAGACAAGTGTTTCGTAGAAATACGAAGTCTAAGTTTTGAGAAGTTATAGGTACAAGAATAAAGTAGAGAACCATGTGTCGTAAGTATCGGGATTTTTCCAGGTAATCGAAGATGTAGATACTTGTGTTTGGTATTCAGTTGATAGTAATGGTTTTGAGAAACTTGTTTCTCTTTCAGGTTACTCATGTTTGGATGCACTCCTAAGTTGAGTAATGCTGATCGGCCTCTCTCCATTTAGTTGACATGCACTGGAGACAGCCGCATGATTTAAATCTGGTTCCAATTAAATCAGTGCCCCTGTTTCTATATTGTATATAGAATGGATCATATCTTAACGATGTTAAGGTATATGGAGTTGTCCAGCTTATGCTTAAAACCAGACTCTGGATAACTCAAGGCACGTTACTGTAATGGCAGTTTGTGGGTTGACCCAAGCTATGACGAGGGTCAACTTTCTACCATTTGGAAGATCAATAGTGATATTGTACTTGACTCGCCACAGTTTTAGTAAAATGGACATTTTCAGAAAACAGTAGTGGGAGTATGGTAGAACTGGAAGTGATTCCAGAACCGCAAACGATTACTGAAAATTTGATAAGAACCTAAATATTCAATCAGGTTTGACATTCCGTTAGCCACTCCGCAGATATGGTGGGTAACCTCAGGCACCCGAGAGGTACTCAGGTATTCTTAAGGACGGTAACAGGGAGGTTCTTGTTTACCCAAACTTGCCATTACTGCTGTTCTAGACTATGAGACCCGGCAGGAGGATGAGTATAGTGTCGTTCTAAACTAGCTTCAGAAGTGCACATGTATATGACTCTGCCAAAGGGTTGGTGAAGTTAGTAGGAGCTGCGGAAGCATAGTGGACAAGTAGCTTATATCTATTTATAGGCTAAAGCAGATATAGCGGAGATAGATCATCTATTTTTGATGTGACAGTCATAGGCTTTGACTTCATCATAATAGAATATAGATCTGTTAAGAAGGTAGTAGGGTGTGATGTCCTGGTATTTGGATAACATACACATAGTAGGAAGTGAAATTCCTATACTACGGTCGGTTATACAGTGGTTGTCACATAGTGGTTTCTCCACAAAGGATATGGATATTATATCAGGCGTTCTGGTTACTAGATCTTTGGTTTTAGATCTAGATTTGGGAAGTATCCCAATCTGGGTATTTAGACAGTATTCTAAAGGTGTTTTAGAATAGACAACTCCTGGTATGGTAGTGTACCTGGAGGTGATAGAGTCACCCTCTCTAAAGGTGTCTTACAGACTAAAGGGGAGAGGGATGTACATGATTGGCATATCACTTGCTTAGGCAATTGAGTCAATCATGAGATGTCAAGTACCACACCAGATGTTATTTTTGCACTAGATGCAATAAATTGAGATATTAATCCAATCCTGAAGAAACGTTCGGAAGCAGTTTTAGAACATAAGTGGATGTTCTAGAGATTTGATAACGGCAGCCTCCTTCGGGAGACGGTTATCATTCCAGGCTTTCAAGGTGACCTGGATGACAGAGTGACTGTCTTTGTTATAGTTTTCCCTCTGACGAGGAGTAGTATTTTAGACATGTGTCCAAGCGGATACTGAGGGAGGTGTGGCGCGGGATACTGATTAAATTCAGTTGACGATACAGTCTAAGAAGTTTACTGGATTTGGAGTTCATTTATGAACTAGGTCCCATTTGGAGTTCATTTATGAACTAGGTCCCATCAGATATCCAGATATATTCTAAGACAGGTATTGCTCATTTTGGGAGATGGCTTTCTCCGCGAACTTGAGATTAGGAGAGACATAGAAAGAAACATCAGGGCGGATCCACCCACAGAGGCTATTTCTCGAAGGCAATAGTTTTACAAACGAGCTTTGTGAAACTGATTAGTAGAGGAGTTGGGTGTTCGGTATCACACGGGCTGTGAGTATGCGACATCACAATAATTAGCCTTGAGTGCAAGTGGGAGATTGTTGGCTATAGTGCCCTCAAGTCAATTATTGGATCGCAGGCACGTGATTGCAATGATTGAGGGAGGACCTATACCGATAGGACAGTCTTACTCAAGATAATAGTATGTTATCTGGTTTGTCTTTATCATCACTATTACATGTTGATAGAGCCCATAGGATTCTTGCTTGACTACCAGTATTATGATGGCGATCATATACGTGGGAGCTGGTGGTCTATAAGCGCATACTTAAATGTCCCTAGTCGTGGGAGTTTCGAGATTGGGCATCGATACTCCAGATTAGACTAGTGTATACTGATTGAGACCCCGACGAGGGGCGGTGGCCAGGTCTCACAAGCCATTGGTGTTAGTTTGTTCACCTAAGATAGTATACAGGTGCTCATTGGGTTATGAGTACACTGGATGGACTCGCCGGGAACCTGCTAGTTGGTATTATATCTATTGTCAGATAGCAGTTCCCAGGTGACATGTGTACAGGTTAGTCTGTCGATCTAAGATCGTCATTTGTCTCGTGTGAGTTCCCACTGTGCTTTGATTACTACCCTACCACGGCTCAAAGGAGTTGTAACAACCCTAATTTTCCTATACAAATTTTTTCAAATATTTTTTCAAAAATCTATAAAGGGGTATTTTAGCCTGAGCATAAGATATAAGTAATTATTTTGCTTTTTAATTTCAAGTTAAAAGAATGTAACAACTCCATTTTTAGCGTACAAAAATTTGCTTTAAAATTAATGTATACTTAGGGTATTTACATTTTCTGTGACTACTTTAAGTAATTAAATAGCTCCATAATTACAAGAAGGAGCTTGTAGCTCATTGGTAATATCTTGCACTGCTGAACCAAGCCACTAGAGTTCAAATCCCATACCCCACATTATTTTTAATATTGATTTTTTTAAAAACCTTTAGAATACTAAGGGTTTACACGTGCATATCTCACAAAAACCCCACTACACCCAAAAATGTAACATTGCCAGAGGATAGATGAACCATCGGGGGGGATTTCGGCCGCCGGACTCGGCCGGAAATCGGCTAAATTGGCTTCGACTCAGTCCTCCGACTGAGTCACCCCCGAGTCGGCCGATTCCGGCGACGACCCCAATATGAAAATTGTGTCTTTTCACATTCCCTATGCACCTGCAAAAATTTAGCCTCAGACTATTTCCAGAGCTCTTTTAAAACCCCCAATTACTCCACTTTTAATACATTTTTTAATACATTTTATCACATTTTTCGTTTTAACCTTTCACCTAACCTAACCCTAGCCTAACCCTATAAATACCATCCCTACCCTTTATCCTCTCACCCCAAACTCCGAGCCAACTCTCTAAAATTCTCAATAACTCTTCTGTGCAATCGAATTGAGCGAAAGGCGAAGCTCCGGCGAATTCTTCGGCGGAATTTCCGGCAACGGCCGTAGGAACTCCCGGAGACGAAACGACGCACCGGCGACTCCTCCCGATCCACCTTCCTCTTATCTTTGATCAAAACCCGTAAGTCCTCAAATTCTACCTCTCTTTTCTTTTCTAAAATACGGATTTACAAAACCCGACGGAATCAGAACAAATCCGATTTCCGATTCGGTTTCTTTATAAAACTTCACTTCTCGTTAATACAGTTACGCTTAAACTCTCTCATGTTGACTATTAAACACTAATCAACCAAATTGATCAAGTTTCATATCATAAAATAATGGCTATTTCATTTTACCGTATTTTCATTTAAATACCACATAGTTTCGATTCTACATTCAATATCATAAAACATGCTATACCTTTAAGTAGATCACGAGGTAACGACCTACCTCCTCACACACTCATATGCAACATAGCACGATACCCTCGGGAATTTAGAATACGGGAAAACGACATTTTTCATTTAAATACCATTTACTTAATAAAACCGTTTTCTAATGATTAGTATTTATACAAATCTTTGCAAAGTGCCGCTACAACCCATTTTGGGGAACCCGTTCGGGATGGTGCGGATTATCTCACATCCTCGGGCTTAGTAGTGCGAGATTCAGACCTCCATAAGGAGCATTCGGTCTCGAAAGATTTAAATACGACATCTTAAAAAAAACGAGATTTCTAGAATATAATAAATATATTAAAATTTATTTTCATATAAATATATGTATATGTAATTCAAAAATATCTATTTTGAATTATTATAAATATTCTATCTTTTTCTAAAAATGTCACAAGAATCAATTTTACACTAAAATACCATGAATTCCATACAAATTAATATTACAAATAAATACCTTTATTTATGAAATTAGGATATTTTCACTAGAAATATCATAATATCAAATCTACATTCATTACAACTCTAAACACGATTAATAAATACTTGGGGTGTATTTTGAAAAGTATATAAAAGTATTTTTACATAAAACCCCCTCAAGTTCTATAATTTACCCTAAGGACCTTAGTAAATATAGGTTTAAGCGGGACCAATCTCTTGAGCCTCAGGGCACCGGAGAAGTGGGTGCTTGCTTTTCTAAAGTAGACAACTTAACAATGGTTTTATCAAAACGGTAATCGTCTTTGAAAAAGACACAAATCCTGCCGTCCATGTGCAGCGGTTACCGATAACATCAAAACAATCAGGACTTCAATTTACTTTTCTAATTGTCTGACTCGGTTTGAGTCTCATTACAATCTGATTTGAATATGATTCAAGTACAATCTACAGTTTACAATCTACAATCTACAATATTACAATTCAACACGAATCTATGAATCCATTATTCCATATATTCAATCTATCAATCTATACAACTTGACTGAACCGAACCATGGATATACATGATCATCCAGTTTACATAATTCTTCAGTTACATACATGATTCTACAGTTACATCCGTTTACTGATATCATGGTTTCGGTCAGTCATCCAATTATACAATCAATACAATTTACAAAACAAACAATACAAACAAGACATCTCGGGGTTTAAGAGGTAGATTGGTACGGAAGGTGTTAAAAGTGGCACGAGACTGCAAGATTAAGACACCTAACATGAATCCAATTTTCGTTGTTCCGGGTTGTATAACGGAGCCTTGTACTTCCATTTGCCTCTAGTCTCTGACATATAGAGACTCCTCTCGTATACACTGGCATCCTTCTGTACCAAGCTACAAATAACAGCGTTAACACTAAATACAACATTATAACAATATAATACAACTTTAAAAGCTACACTTTCTCTCTTTCTGTCTATTCTATTTCTCCCTTATCTTTGGGACTTACCGAGCGATTTGTTCGCTGAAGACATTCTCTTTCTTTCTTCTTTGAATGTCGTCAGGTGATCTGGACATTCCTGAGATCGAGCCCTCTGCTGAAGACTTGGACCAGTTCAGTGAAGACCCCGAGCTCTAGTCATTGTACACTTTCCATTCAGTACTTTCATTTCTGTTATGTCATTGTTTAGGCATTGCTTTTTATTCGGTTGTATTTACTTTTCATGCATTGTACAAAAGAATGTTAATAAATAAAGTTGTTGTTCAGTTTATATCTCTTGTCTCATGTGCTTACTTTTATATTGCTTAGATACGCCTAGCGTATTTACTTCACCGTAAATACGTAGCGGACCAGTCCCGTCCTCTTCGCCGTATACCGGGAAGCGGGGTGTGATAGGAGTCGTGCAAATAGGTTTTAGTTGGGTACAGTCCCGAGCTACATGGAGGCAGTGAGCGGATCGTCGGGGATTCGTCTCTCACAATATTGGGGGTTGATGTCACGCAGTGCACGGGTGGCCATCACCAGAAATCCTTGGCCAAGATAGTTGAGAATTACTGATCTAGGATCAGTAGTTTCTCAAGTGGTGATGGATTTCATACCAACACGAATTATCACGTTGTTAGGGGTCTGACTTTATCCACCCCCTACACCCGATATGCGATACTCTTAGACGAACAGACCGGACTGTACGGATATTGTCACTGTTAGGCTCAGTAGGGTTCCTGGATGAGTTCGCTCATCGGCTTCCCTTTCGCTCAATACATGGGCAGCCGTTACATACAGCTAGTACCACTGACGTGCTTGTGGTTAAATCCACAGCCAGCGTATTGATGAGTCATTAGAGTCTCCCACAGAAAGTTTCTCAAGTTCGGGCGAAACGTTGTAGAGGCCGTATGGTTTTATGGCAGGGTTCGATCATATACGTGCACTTGTGCACGGATCATGATCGGACGGATCATACTAGTGGGCTTTGGTTTAAGCCGGATCCTATTATTAGATTTGTTGGATTACTTTAGTCTCATTACATTCGCATTCAGTCGGAATGCGGATGCAGGTATGTATATACAGGTGAGGGGTATTCTTGTGATCCGTCACGAGTTTACTTTAGTTGATGCCATATCTTTTTGTTGGATTAAACATTTTGGTTTAAATGTTTAATTAGGTGGAAATTATGAGCTCAAGTCATCATGAGGAGCATTAATTATGGCATGTGCATGGGTGATGACTCATAGTCTTTTTATTTGTGCAAATGTCACCTTTTTGATTGATTAGGGTGTTGAAATGATATGAGGAGAGAGAGGGGGGCAGCCATGAGGCTAAGGGGTTGGTCTTGAGATTATTCTAGCACTCTTACATTATCATTCCAACACAATAACAATAACAAAAGAAAGCTCTTCTTCTTCCTCTTTCTTCTTGAGCTCACAAGTTTCATCCATGGCTTCATCTTCAACCTCCATCCATACAATTTCATGAGTTGAGAATCAATGGATGCTTGAGACAAAGTTATCACACACCTTCTCTACTTCACCTTGGACATGTCGGCTAGCAAACTTCATGTCCGAGTTGCTTCGATTTGAAGCGGGAGCCCGTAAAAAGACTTCTTGATGTGGTGCCTTTTTCGACGAGGAGACCGGAGATCGAGCGAGATCGGAGATGCCGCGAGGAGCTAGAGATGGTGACTAAAGACCGAAGGACACGGATCGATCAGCCATTCTAACTTCTTTGTAGATTGCTAGTTAACGGTTAATGGAACGATCTAGGTATTTGGTTATGGTAGCGCCAAGTTTTGAAAAGTTTTTGTTCCGCATTTGGCCTCGGAAAGACGGCTGGGACGCTGCCGTAACCCAACATATGAGTCTCATGAGCTCTTTCTCCGTGTCCGATGAACGGAGATTTGGTTATCTTTCCTTTGAGATAAGACTGATAAGTTTCATAGGATGAAAATTCGAACGGATTCAGATATCCATCCTTATTCAACTTAATTAGTCTTTTCTCATTGATATGACCAAGTCTACAATACCACAAGTAAGCTTCGTTCATATCTGAACTCTTTCTCTTGCGTGTGTTTTGGATATTAAGCACCGTATTTAGATTAAGAATATAGATACCATTACACAGTGTACCTTCTGCAACCAATACCTGATTTAGGTAAATGTTCATGATATTTCTATCTAGAACAAAATTATATCCATCTTTATCAAGTAAAGAAACTGATATGATATTGTAAAGCATGGAAGGTGTATAGTAGCAGTTGTTCAAAATCATAGTATTGCCGCTTAGCAATACTATGTGATATTCACCGACGGCAGCAGTATCAACTTGTGTTCCATTCCTTACTCTGAGAGACATATTACAAGGTCCAACCATCCTACTTTTCTCAGTCCCTGTAATAAATTACAGATATGAGATTCTGATCCGGTATCTAGTATCCAGAAGGTAGGACGACCGAAAAACAGTTCTCAATAACAAGGACACCCGAAAAAGATGCATTAGGATGCTTCTCCTTCATTAGGGTTGTGTGAAAGCCCAAGCAAACCTCTTTCTTTTGCTCATACTCGTGACAGTTGTCACAAGTTAAAGTCGAACCAACGTTTCTCAGCCCCAAATAAGAATCCGGGTCGGTCGAGTCATACATTTTATTATCTTGATTAAGGCGTGACATGGTTGCTATCTGGAGAGGGAGAGAAAAGAAACACTCAGCGTGCGTTCTTGCAAGATTAGATTGGTTAATAGTTTATCTGATCAGGATGGCTCCCACCGTTTCCTCAAATTTTCCTTCAAACCATAAAAGGAAAACTAGTCGAGATCATTCGCATTCTACAAGTTCGCTAACCGTTCAAGCAGGTGGGTGTTGTGTAAGTCGATGTCGCGCACCCTGAGGGTTCGTGGGGAGGCGGAATATGAAAAAAAATGATTTTCAAAGCTCGCAACACTGACTTGAACTCCAAGATCGATACTAAAACTTAATTAGCAAACTGGTAAGAGGTTAACTACTCGGTAAGAAGTGTTATACCTCACGATACAAAGTCCTCCGGGTCTTCTTCGTTGTCCTCCACCTCGTCGTTAGCTCCAAGGATCGAAACGGATCGGGCAATCTCGATGGCCTCCTCGAGTCAAAGATGATCCACCCGAGAGTCTATAGTCCGAGCTCCAACCTCAAATCCGAGGTAACTACGGCTTCTAGTTCGCTAAACTAGAAGTCCTAGGTGGTGTAGAGTGAGAATATAGAGTAGTTTGTCTCTTGGAACCCTAGGATTCTTAACACATTAGAGCTTTTACGGTTAAGAGGAAGAAGGAGATGACTTGAGGAAAGGCTAGTGAAGAAGAGAAAGCATGTGAAGTGGGAATGGCTCAAGTCTTCATTTGTGATGAATAATGCCTCTACATCAAATATCTAGCACCCTTGATAAAAATATCTAACATGCTTGATAAAAATATCTAGCAAACATAATTATCACAAAATGAGTCATGTCATGAGTCACACCAAAGAGCCATGCTAGCCTCCACCTCATTTCCTCAACCTAATAATGTTTTAATCAAAAAATTAAAATCCTAATTAGGTGTCTCCTTCTAGAAACAATCCCTAGTAAATTACGAGAATGCCCCTCATCCGTATATACATACCCACATCCGCACTCCGAAGACTACGAATACAAAGAGACGAAAAATAATCCATCAATATAATACTAGGATCCAGCTTAAACCAAAGCCCACTAGTATTATCCGTCCAATCATCATACGTGCACAAGTACACATAAGTAATCGAAGCCCTGCCGTAAAATCATACGGCCTCTACACCTTTTGCCCGATGGTGAGAAACTCTCTATGTGGGACTCTAAAGACTCGACACTACACTGGCAGTGGGTTTAACCACAAGCCGCAAGCGGTACTAGCTGCACGTAACGGCTACCCAGGTATGTGTCGATAAGAAGGCCGATGAGCTAACTCATCTGAACTCCTAGTGAACCTGTATGTGACAATCTCCGTACAGTCCAGTTTATTCGTCTAAGAGTATCACATATCGGGCCTAGGGGCGGTAATCGTCAGACACCTAATAGCACAATAAGTCGTGTTGGAGTATAACCCAAAACACCCTGAGAAACTACTGGAGTACCTACCAGTAAATCTCGCTTGTCTTGGCCAACGATTTTGTGTAATGGTCTTCCGAACACAGCGCGATATCAACCCCAAATACCGGGAGAGACGAATCATATCTAACCGCTACGCATCCAAGTTCTTCGGGAATGCACCCAACTAATACCTGTTTGCATGACTCTTTTGAGCCATGGTAGGGTAGTAATCAAAGTACGGTGGGAACACACTCGAGGCGAAATAGCAGTGTCAAGTCGACGGACTAAGTTGTACTCATGTCACCTGGGAACTGCTACCCGACGATAGGTATAATACCCACCAGCAGTTCCCGACGAGTCCTGTCCAGTATACTCATAACCTAATGAGCACCTGCATACTATCTCCAGTATGACGTATTAATGGCTGTGGGACAGACCATCTCCCCTTCTGGGATGAGAAGCGTACACACTAGTCTACTCTGGAGTATCGATACCCCGTCTCAATAATCCTACGACTAGGGACCTGTATAGTGTGACTGCCATCACAACGCTGGTAATCAAGCAAAGATCCTAAGGACTCCACCAATATGTATAAGCGATATACTAAGAAACACATGCACATATTGAGGTAGAAACAAACCAGGTAGTATACTACTATTTCGAGCAAGACTGTTACTTTATCCGTGTATATCCCAAGCTTTCATTAAGTAATAAACAAATCAGTATGATACAATAATGGCCTCTAGCGCATATATCACTAACATGTTGGTACTCCGAGAGAGGTTTCTCGTGCTCTCGCACGGACCTAATTAAAATAAACCTCATTTCCACATAGGCGTGGCCCCGTTAACACCTTTCTAGACACCTAATAGATTAGCTCATTATAAAATAAAAAATATCTCTCAAGATTAATCCTACTCATTAGTGGAATCGGGACCCAACTATCATTGCGTGATAATCTAGATGGAATCCACACTAGTTACCACACTCAAGAAAGTATGCAACACTAGCAAGTTTCCTGTATATTTGAAACCCCCGAGATAGTTTTTACCCCTAGTGGTTTATGACCTTGACAAAGGCAAACAAACTATAAACCATAAATCAAGTTCAACCCGTAATTATCCTGGATTAATTTAGACCCACCCATATATACTCTTGACAAAGGCTAACAAGGCTATACGACTGTCCTAGATAATCGCATCTCTATGCAACATACGAGCAATATCTAACTATCGTACACTGATTGATGTGAAAAAGTGTATGTACTAATTAACCGCAATCAATAACGGTGTCGCGCGTAGCTAGACCGAGATGAGTACGGGTCGTCCTCTGGGAAACGTTGAACCTTTTATTCTTACCTTAGATGTGTTGAGAAAGAAAGAGAGGAGGAAGAAATAAGAATGTTGTAGAATGGTTGTAAGATCTAGATCTATGTTAAACACTGATGTAAAAATATAGATCTAGATTAACAACAGATCTAAGTTTATATAAGAAGGGGGCTTGTAGGGTTCGTTAGGATTTAGTAGTTATGGATGATTAATTAAAGATTACCCTTTCTATCCTTTAATAGATTTAAAACTAGAACGACAGTGATGCATGCAGATTACGGTTTCTGGAAGGAAAAGGGTTCCTACTCTTAACCCCTATCTCAACACGAAACTCCGTTCATATCTAGCCTTTACCAAAACAATTATTAATCTAATCTCTAATCGCGGTCGAGACTAACAATGAATTGGTAGCGCGCCCGATTAGGATGTTAATGATTCTTTTGATAAAGTTTATAAACTTTATAGGACTTAAAAAGAGTTTAAGGATCTTCATCATCCATTAACCTACCCTAATCCCACGAATCCTAACAAGCGGAGAATTACTCGCGCATGTTGGGAGAAGAAGAGATGGAGAGAGAAATCATAATGAAACTACAAAGAAATAGAATAGGAAAAAGAACTACCTTTATTAATCAACAATATTCATTACACTTTGATCCCTTAGAAAATGATTACAAATACTAGTTTGCTTCTCGATCTCTTCTAAGGAGGTAGATGAACCGTTGATGATCAGCCTGGATGCGTGAGCCGTCTTGGACCTCGTGATCTCATCGGCTTGATAATTTTTCCAAGAGGCTCTCGATCTTTATTTATAGTCCCAAAGCCAGAAACTTAGCTTCTAAATTTGGAAGCAAGTAGTAAAGATTCACCCTGAAAATTCGCATCTTCTAACTCCCCTTACCTGCCGCGGATCCGCGGCCAAAAGGGGGGTATGGCCGCGGATCCGCGGCCAATGGTCAAGATCTCTTCATCATTTTTCTTTGGGTAGATCCTTGTGACATGTGGCAATCTCTGGAAGCTTTGGACTTTGGAAATCTTCTCGTAGTTGCTGCCAGACTTGATTTCTTAATTTTGATTTCTTAATTAGGCAGGTTTGCTTTAACAACTTGATTTCCTTGATTTTAGACCTGAAAATTCTGCACAACAACTCAAATAATATTTAGTAGAGTTAAGATTTGGTCAATGATATTATTTGCATACATTTTCCTACCAAATGCTAATTATAATATATCAACACATGGAAAATGTTATTTTTACAGATAAGCCCTCATATGTATGATATATTATAATAAAGACATTTTTTAATATGGAAATAGTAGGAAAAATGTAATAACAAATGTGCAGTTTTATCAACTGAACAAATACCCCCAAACTTATCTTTGATCGTCCCGAGCAAACTAGTTTATTCAAGAGAAGGAAAAGAAGGGAGAAAACTAAGCACACTTTCGTAGGCAAACACGATTGCACTGAGCACGTGCAATAAACCGTTAAACCTCTAGGTGTCCCTAGTAGGAGGAGTGTTGTCTCCTGAGGGTTTTTAGCGGATTACACCCACAAAATCCTATAATAAAAGAGAGATGGTGAAATTTACATATAAAGATAAGAACCATAAAAGAAATACTTTGAAAATTTAGAGTTTCCAACTACACTAGCTTTTCAGTTGTTATGAGCCCTATCTTAATAGTCATGAAAAGATATTATAAATCACATCATCCCTCAATAAAACATCGTCTTATTCTTCATTCCTACCTTTCATCCAAACATCGATCATAGAACCCTACGTGTGTGTAAAGAACATCCCTACACCCGGAGAATTCAATTCAAGCTATCATATTCTTGTCCATCTGCCTTAGTACTTTTTAATTTGATGAATATTTAGATTTGCTCACATAGTTTCATGCGACCGTTAATACTTCTTGAGGTACTAACCGACTGATTACTTATGTACTTGCTGATTAGGCGATAGTATTTTCCTCGTCTTGCACCACCTAAGGCTTAGCAGTGACTCCCAAACCAGTTGGTCTAAGGCACTAGGTGATGAAGCACCCTCGCTATATTTTTTTATTGCTGCCTTGGCGATAACAAAACCAGTGTTCATTTTTCTTTTCACCATTTTTATATTTTCTTCATTTATTATTTCCTTCATACTTTGGCTTTTAGACAAGAGCATTTCAAGGTATCCTCTACTATCCCGAGTTTCAAGACGTGTGTAAGTGCATATAGTAGGGTATCAACATTCAAATGTTTGGTTTCTAGAATAGAAACTATTTTTCAGACTTATTTTTATCCTCAGATTAGTGACTTCCTTCATCTTACTAACCCTTGGGACAACGGCTCATAACTACTTATTACCAGTTTGTTTAAGAAAACTTCTAATTTTCTTGGTTTTCTTAAACTATTCCTATCTTTCATATATAATTTTTCACTTTCTATTCTTTTGTTATAAAAGAATTTTTTTAAAAAATTTTTGAAAATGTTGTGCTTATGCAAAATATGATGCAAATTGATGTGTAAATAAGCACAAACCTCCCCCAAACCTGTTTACAGCAGTGTCCTCACTGATGTTATCCGCTAAGCTCAAAAACCTGTAGATTTGAGAGGAGAAAGGGGACAAGAAATAATGCAAGTGAAATCCTCCCCCAAACTTATTTCTTGGCTCACAATCTTATAAAAAATTCTTTTCAAGAGCCAAAATATCCCCCCCCCCAAACTTGAGTAAAATAGTATTAGGCTATTAAAATCATTGGGGGGGTAAAGTTATTGGTCAAAGTAAAGCCTTACAAAGACCAAAAGTCAACACCAACCATTCAAAATTTTTATCGATGAAACACCAAGGTTGGTGGAAGAACATGTCACATTTCGACGTGAAGAAGTGGGGAGGTGATAAGAGGTGTAATGGAAAAGGATTGCGTCTCAATTTGGAGAGACGACACAGTGATAGTGATGATGGATTACTCGCATTATCATGATTGTCCAGAAGAAGGGGTGGAGGTTCAATCTCTTTGTCTTGGAGTTGATTCATCTCAACACCCGTGTCATGTAAAAATACGAGTTCATCAGCGAAAATTTTCTCAAATCTCTCGTTGATACCCCGAAGAATAATGTCATCAGAAAAAATGGGGTGATCGTCAGACTCTATAAAAAGTTCCTCATCAGCGTTAGATGTTGACCCAGACAACTCGGTGGAAGAGTCCGTGTCAAGCAACAACATATGAAAAGAGTCAGTATCATGAGGTTGATCAAATTCGCTGCTGTCGACATCCATTAATTCGACAGAACACACATGAGCATAGGGTTCGGAGGGTTCACTTCCCAACTTGTAAATGTTAAGCTCAATTGACTTCTTTCCAAAAGATAGGGTCATAGAGCCGTTTCTATAATTGATTACTGCGTTGGAAGTGGCCAAAAAGGGTCGACCAAGGATCACCGGGATTTGATTGCGTGGGTTTGCCACAGGCTGTGTATCTATAACAATAAAGTCTACAGGGAATATAAATTTCCCGACTTTGATTAACACATCCTCTAACTCACCCCTAGGTTGGGTGATAGATTGATCGGCCATCTGAAGAGTGCAATGCGTCGGTTTTAACTCTCCGATCCCTAATTGCTCATAAACAGAATACGGAAGCAAGTTAACACTAGCACCTAAATCGTGTAGAGCACGATTGATATTTTTACCCCCAATAGAAATAGAAATTGTAGGACTTCCGGGGTCCTTTCGTTTCTTGGGTAGTTGTTGTGTAAAAGCAGTGCTCACATTACTCGCAAGGAAAACTTTTTTAGGTACTTGAACTTTTCTCTTCCTAGTGCACAAGTCCTTTAGGATTTTCTCATATGACGGAACTTGTTGAATAGCATCTAGGAGAGGAATGTTTATGTTAACTTGCTTAAAAATTTCCACAATTTTCTCCATTTGTGAACTTGGTCTGTTGCCCCTTAACCTATTTGGATAAGGTGCTTTATCAATAAGGGTTTGGTCCAACATTGGAGAGGATTGTGGGGATGGAGTGGATCCCAGAATTGGAGTGGGGATCGTTTTAGGTAGATTCGAGGAAATGGGCGAAGGGTTCGAGCCTTGGGGAAAACGGAGAATAGGCTCGGATGAAGCTGGGAGACTGGACGAATTAGGGGAAGAAGAAGAAGCTGGGGTATCATTGGTGTCACTATCATCATTACATTGCTCACTCACTCGGTTATTCGGCACTTTTTCCGATCTCAACGTAGTAACGGCACTCACATTATAACTTTGTGAGTGGCCAGGATTAGGTATGGGTTGAGATGGGAGTTTCCTTTTCTCTCTCGCACTCATTGCGGTGTTCAACTGTGCAAGTTGGTTTTCTATTGATTTAATACTCTCTCCATGGGAGGCGGAGTCTTTCTGTATGGTATCAATAGAAGACTTCATCTCAGCCGACAATTGCATGGAATGTTTCATGAACATATCCAAAGTTTGTGCGAGTGAAGAGTTATCAGTACCGGCCACTTGTGGTGTAGAAGTGTTGGTCGGATTTTGAAAATTCTGTGACTGAAAGGGGAGCTGATTCTGTGGTTATGGTTGCTGTGGAGGAGGTTTTTGATAATTGATTTGTTGGTTTTGGTTCCAAGCAAAGTTAGGATGATTCCTCCATCCTTGATTGTACGTGGAAGAATAAGGATCGTTTCTAGGTCGCTGCTGAAAAGCAGCATTAGTTTGCTCGTGACCTTGAAACGGTGCATTCAAAGGACATTCTTCCGTTAAGTGTGAAGGATCTGAACAGCAACCACAGACGGTCTTGGGAAGCGTGACCTGATTTAGGGAGAATGATGAGAACTTGTTCTCAATAGCGTCGAGTTTCTTCTGTATCGTTGCCATTTCGGCTTTTACTGCGATGGAAACATCGAGCTGATGAATACTTCCCTTAGAAGAAGGTGGTCTTACGCTTTCCCACTGCAAAGTGTGTTCAGCAAGGTCTTCCAGATATTTCCAAGCTTCACCGTCGTCTTTAGACATGAAATTGCATTAACAATTTGTTTCAAGCATCTTCTTTGTCGCTGGATTAATGCCCTCATATATAATTCGGCATAAATCCCATCTATTGATTCCATGATGAGGACATTGGACAAGCAGATCTTTGAAACGTTCAAAGCACTTCCAAAATGGTTCATTGGGAAGCTGGGTGAACTGGTTGATCTCGCTCCTAACACGGGCGGTCTTATGGTTTGGGTAAAACTTCTTAAGAAATGCAATTACGAATTCACCCCAATTAGTGATAGAGTGTGCGACAGTATTATAAAGCCATTTTTCTGCCAAGTCGCACAGAGTGAATGGGAGAAGACGTAAGCGCATATCATACAAAGTCAATTGTGAAGTACCCATCATTGCGCATACGTTTTCGAATTTAGTGATGAAAACGTACGCGTCTTCCGACTCAAGCCCATGAAATTTGAGCAGCAGATTGATGTAGTGGGGTTTAATTTCGAAATTATCCCTGTTAGCTGGTGGAATGGATAGACAAGTAGGAAGGGGACCACGGATAGGAGATAGGATAGCATCTCTCTTGGAGAGAGATGCGCGGTGGATTCTGCACACCTACGGGCGGTGGCAGCGTGGTGTTATAATCTGATGGAATGCCGTCCATCTCGGTCGTGGTGTGCGGTGGGGGAAAAGAAGATGAAGAAGTACCGACTTCGGCGTCGATAGCAGGAACGCGGACAAGACGGGCACTAGAATCCCGTGTCCAACCGAGCATGCACTAAGCGGGTTTAGTGCAAGTGGCAGCGTGTGTGTGATTTAAAATTGGCTTGTTTTGAAAAAAGTGGGACTCAAGACAAATCACTCTAAAATGCACAAACAACCCTAGAACTAAGGTTACCTAGGTCCAGTCTCTAGACCGCTCCTAGACTTCCAAAGGACAAGCCGCAGGATCAATCCTCTACCACCTCTTTACTACTCTTGTGGCCAGGTAAGTTCCAGATAAGTGGGAGGTATCCTCTATACGAATCACCGAAAATAGCGGGCCTAATTAAGTAAACCACTTGCCTTAGACACACTTGCATAGGCACCACAAAAGTAATGTGGATAAGCGATAGATTACCCACGACCTTCCTCTGTCCTTAATGAGCGCGACAGTCCTTAGAGTCTGGTCTAGATATTTTTTAAATTAATGTAGGGTTTATGCAGATGCTCGGTTTGTGATTTGTGGGGCTTAGGAAGGGTGATGAAATCCCCACCTAATCTGGATTTGGTCTTTGCCCCTTAAAGTCCGTATTAAAATATGCAAAACAAAACCAATCACAAAACTTTGCAAAAAGATTTTTGAGCGGCGATATTTTGCAAAGAATCCTGCAGAAAATAGATTTTATTGGATTTCAGAGGAGAGAGAAAGAGGTTAGAAAGATACCAGAGAAGTTTGGAACCCTAGATCTCCTATACCGCCGCGTTTCCGCCGCGGATATGCCTCCTTTGCCGCGGTTCCGCTGCAAGAGAGAGGGATCACTTGATGAAATTTTCCTCTGTGGCCTCCTGCACTCCTCTGGATCTTGATGAATGTCTCTGAATCTCTGTTTCCTCAATTCTGTGACTCCAGATCCCCTCGCAAAATTTCATACACTTCGTTAAATATACGATTTGCAGTTTTGTTTTAATTATGATATAGATCGAATAAGAATTCAACACAAATAGTAAGACTAAAAAATTACGCACGTATCCCCGGCAACGGTGCCATTGATTGTTTCGAAAGAGTGTTTTTGTAGTTAACCGCAATCAGAACGGTATCACGTATAGCTAGACCGAGGTGGGTACGGGTCGTCCTCTGGGAGACGTTGAACCTTTTATTCTTACCTTAGATGTGTTGAGAGAGGGGGGAATAAAGAATATTGTAGAATGGTTTCTATATATACGTTAAACACTGATGCAAAATATAGATCTAGATTAACTACGGATCTAAGTTTATATAAGAAGGGGGCTTGTAGGGTTCGTTAGGATTTAGTAGTTATGGATGATTAATTAAAGATTACCCTTTCTATCTTTTAATAGATTTAAAACTAGAACGACAGTGATGCATGCAGATTAGGGTTTCTGGAAGGAAAAGGGTTCCCACTCTTAACCCCTATCTCGACACGGAACTCCGTTCATATCTAGCCTTTACCAAAACAATTATTAATCTAATCTCTAATCACGGTCGAGACTAACAATGAATTGGTAGCGCACCCGATTAGGATGTTAATGATTCTTTTGATAAAGTTTATAAACTTTATAGGACTTAAAAAGAGTTTAAGGATCTTCATCATCCATTAGCCTACCCTAATCCCACGAATCCTAACAAGCGGAGAATTACTCGCGCATGTTGGGAGAAGAAGAGATGGAGAGAGAAATCATAATGAAACTACAAAGAAATAGAATAGGAAAAAGAACTACCTTTATTAATCAACAATATTCATTACACTTTGATCCCTTAGAAAATGATTACAAATACTAGTTTGCTTCTCGATCTCTTCTAAGGATGTAGATGAATCGTTGATGATCAGCCTGGATGCGTGAGCCGTCTTGGACTTTGTGATCTCATCGGCTTGATAATTTTTCCAAGAGGCTCTCGGTCTTTATTTATAGTCCCAAAGCCAGAAACTTAGCTTCTAAATTTGGAAGCAAGTAGTAAAGATTCATACTGAAAATTCTCATCTTCTAACTCCCCTTACCTGCCGTGGATCCGCGGCCAAAATGGGGGTATGGCCGCGGATTCGCGGCCAATGGTCAAGATCTCTTCATCATTTTTCTTTGGGTAGATCCTTGTGACATGTGGCAATCTCTGGAAGCTTTGGACTTTGGAAATCTTCTCGTAGTTGCTGCCAGACTTGATTTCTTAATTTTGATTTCTTAATTAGGAAGGTTTGCTTTAACAACTTGATTTCCTTGATTTTAGACCTGAAAATTTTGCACAACAACTCAAATAATATTTAGTAGAGTTAAGATTTGGTCAATGATATTATTTGCATACATTTTCCTACCAAATGCTAATTATAATATATCAACACATGGAAAATGTTATTTTTACAGATAAGCCCTCATATGTATGATATATTATAATAAAGACCTTTTTTAATATGGAAATAGTAGGGAAAATGTAATAACAAATATGCAGTTTTATCAACTGAACATACACTACGCCTTAACAAAGGCCAACAAACGCAGCACGAATACTAGGTACCAGTCATCCGAAATGATGGAGGGCTACGGCTAGTTTTTAGCGAAAAAACCTTTAACGTAATGAACTTGATATCGTTGAAGAAACCGGGCAATTTTGAAAAGTAGTGGATTAGGCTCTGCTTTTGAAAACTAGTGGTTTTGAAGAAAACTGAGTAATCTATAGTAACACAAACTTTTGCTTAAGAGTGAAATCCCCATGAAAGGATCAAGGCTCTTCCCTCGTCGAATGAGGTGTATGATATTCTTAATCGAATACCTCTATGCAAAGCAAAAGAATATGACTATAGTTTTTCGAAAAATTTGTTCCGACAACATCTTTTAGGTTTGTTTTTCCTTGCATTAATAGAACTTAATACGGTCCCATCAATTAATTGTTATCACACCAGAAAAGAACGAAAATACAATATACGTATATGCTATCTGCATTCGCCACGGGGTCCGTCAAGCACCGTTAGGTTACTTAACTAACGGCAGAGCGAGGGCAGGGCTAGCGCGGATGCAAAACATATACAACATTTACTAATATATATATATATATATATATATATATATATATATATATATATATATAACCATTCATCACAGGCATGATATAAGAAACATCACAGAAAAGCGATAAGTAAAATGGAATATCGGATAATCTAGGAGCTCCGGGTTTCATTTGAGCCGCAAATGAAACTCAACGTTCCACGGCCGTATGGATAGCCTGTACAATATAGAAACAGGAACCCTACAAGTGCGGCAAACCATACATTCTGAACCGAGATTCTTGAGGTTACCTGCCAATCTCAGAAGCGAGACAGCCCTAATCAACAAAATGAATGGGCCACCCGGCACTTCACGGAATCCAGTAACTTGAGCACTCCACTGTGGGTCATCCTATACCCCTTACGAGTGCGGAGAATTGCCCGCCAATTCTAAAGTAAGGCACCCCAGTCTCAACGCCATAAGATGGAGGCCTGTTGCCCTCTAGAACCCGGTTACTCGAGCACTCCGCCGTGGGGTAATCCTAGTACAGAAAGAAATAATATACAATGGTGACATCGACCTCAATCCGGACGTGTCCCAATAAAAGAATATACAAACGGGAAGAAATAGCAGTCCACATGTCGGATGCTCACCCCGCAATAATGAATATACAAAATAACTCAAAACTGTACAACAGACATTGCACAAAAGGTTATCCATCACGACAATCCATGGAAACCATCACAAAGATATCATAAGCAACATCACAGATAAACAAGATGCGTGTAACCCCTTCTAATCGACGTATAGCGATTAGAACACGTTAAACAACACATAAACACATCACAGAAGCAAGTAACGAAAACTACGACAATAAAATTCCGCGCACAAATAGAAAACAAAGCAAGTTTACCCAAAGCCCAAAAAACAGTTCACTAAGTCCTAAAATTCCATCGTTTTAAGCCAATCCGGGAATTGAAACGAACTCGAAACTCGCCTGAACCTTCGCGGGGTTGAAGGACCTAAAATCAACTGTCGCTCAGGGGGCTAGGGGTTACCCACCCACCCACACACACACCCCTCGAGGCCACCACGAGGTGGCCTGGGGAGGTGCGCAGACCCGAGACTTCTTTTATGGGGTTATGCTCGGGTCCCCACCCCCAAGGCCACCTCGTGGTGACCTTAGGGGATGGGCCCGACCTTCGTCCCCCCTGGGGCAACCTCTGGGGTATCCACGCAATACCTCGTAGCTTCTTGGTCCAAACTGTGAGCCCGTGGGGAGTGCAAACATGCATAAACTTGGATTTTTGGGACTGTTTTTGTCGGCAATTTTTTGCGCGACTAAAATGGCGGAATTTAAATGTCGTAATTAGCTAGTTTAGTGTTTGGATAGATCTGATACCATGTTATGGTTCCTAGCGCCCTAGCCGCCACAACCGTGGCCTATGCGGAATGAAAAACAAAAATCTAGAGACGCTAGAAACTCGAAACCCTAGAATCTAAACCAAACACATGAACTAGAAAAACTACAAGGAGGTTTTAACTAATATGGAAGAAGGTTATATCAAGAGATCGAGTCCTTCGGTCTGCATCTCCTCTTCCTTAGCTCCTTGGGGTCTCCTTGATCGAGCTTGACCGTCGGTCTTCCTCCGTCGAAAATGACACACCCGAGGGATGTAGTTCTTAGCTCTGGCTCCATACTAAAAAAAAGTGGAGCAACTAAAGACCCTAGATTGCTATTCTAGAGTGCTTAGAGATGTAGTAGTTTTGTTCTAGTATTTTTCTATCTCACTTCAACCCTTGATTCTCAACTCCTGAGAGTGTAGGATTGAAGGAGGAGGAGCTCAAGAAAAGAGCCAGTGGGGAGAGAGAACAAATGGTGAGAATGAACTAATTCATGTGAGAGAAAATATCCAAGCATGGTTTTGTATAAATAGTTTTTGCAAATAAAATATAGCAACCATGCTTGAATAATTTTGACAAATGAATTTACAATTCATTTGTCAATCATATTCAAGCATGGTTCTCACCATTCTCATCTCACTACCTTTACACCTCATTTTCCATTTGTAACGACCCTAAAAATTCCTATACATTTTTATTGATCCAATATTAATAAAAGAGCATATTTTTGTTCTGATTTCGACTTATAAGTTATTATTGATAATTTATGTACAAGAAACTTCTTATAGTCCATCGGTTAAGACTCTCCACTGCTGTTCTTTAGCCTGCAAGTTCGAATCTCATCAGTTCCAATTATTTTTAATATTTTTTTCTTTTTAATTTTCGGAAGCCCAAGAGTTGCACATGCATTACACGGAGAAACGAAGAGTTGTAAATAAATCAAACAATAAAATTGATATATAAATACCTAGATGAATGCACTGTATGAACCCCGAGACCAAACTCCTCATCTAAACCGCCGGTTTTCTCCATATGGCCGCCACCGACGGTTGGATTTTCCCCAAAATCCTCCGTGCTTCGCCCATGCACCCATTCAGCTCCCTTTTACTCCATTTCTTGTTTTATTTCTCTGAATTTAACCAGAAACTCTTCAATTCCCCATTAACACTATTTTAAATTCTTTTAATTCATACACCCTCATTTTTACCCTATAAATAACAACCCATCCCGAGCTCTCCCTTATTTTGATAATTTGTTACGCCACGCTTCCTAGTAGACAGAAACGGTGACGTGACAAGATCGTGGCATATTTATCCAGAGAAGGTCATTCCCTAAATAAATATACTAAGTATATTGAAACAATAGTACACAATACAAGAATAAATGGAGATCATAATTTTTTTTCCAACAAACATCTTTATTTACATTCAACTTCCAATATTTGCAAATACATGAGTTAATGCTGGAATGTAAATACAATAAGGAAAATGCCTAAATAAGTGGCATACATAAACTGAAGAAAAGTGAAGCTAAGATAGCCCTGAGTAGCGATCTTGTTGTAGTAGTCCTCTGTGGTTTCCACTTCTTTCGTCTCGACCGTATCTGACGAACATTCCAAGATAAGAAAAGTGGATGGAATGCCCGTCAGCGAACTAGCGCTCGGTAAGTCCCAAGGTAAGAGTAAAGAAAAAATGACAAGTATATATATATATATATATATATATATATATATATATATATGACGAGTAAGAGTATATGTTCATGGCTAAGTATATACTATAGGTTTCTATATGGTCACTATATTAACATTAAGTTCTAAGTGTGAATATCAACGCAGCCGTAAAAGTATTCACGAGTTTAAGAGTGGGCCCCAAGAGTAAGGAAACACGGGCCCATTTCATGTGTTAGCATCAGGGCTCTAGGCTGTGGATGAGTCAACCCGACTGATATTCGAGTAAAATAAAAAAAGAGGTTAATACGGGACTTCTGAAGCTCCGTTGGATTTACACAAGAAACTATCCCAAGCACCCCGAGTATTATATATATTATAATTGTAAGATAGCCTTAGTTGATTTAATTGGTTGATTATGACATGTCTTGTTCGAAACCATAGATTGCAAAAAGTGTAGAATGAAGTCGGGTGAGTCGAGTAATATGTGAGTCATGACAATTGCAATTTTGGTTCGAGTCAAGTTTGTTCGAGTATATTGGGTTCGAGTTCGTGTTCAAGTTTAGATTCGAGTTGGGTTAGATTTCGAGTTTAGATTCAAGTTTCAAGTTTGGATTCGAGTTCAGGTCTTTTTCATATGAGTTGATTTAAACTGTTAAATATCTTATGTTCGGGAGAAATCGGACAACTGCTGCATATGGTGTTGGGTTTTGCCGGCGCCTTAGCCATCTACTGTGGCCGATGCGAAACAAAAACTGGCGTTCAAAAATTTTTGGCGCAAACAAAACCCGCCCCAAGATCGAAACCATAAACCATACAAGCTAACTAAAGAGAGCTAAACAACAAGGTTAGAATTGTTATACCGAATGAACCAAGTCCTTCAGTCTTCTACCACCTTCATTAGCTCCTAGGGGTTGCGGATTGAATTTGGTTGCCGGTCTTCCTCTATCGATGATGATCCACCCGAAAGAAACGGCGCAGGCTACAGCCTCGCCAAGCGAGGCAATCGACACTCCAAGGTTGCTAGCAATGGAGAGTGGAGGTATAGAAATGCCTCACTATATTTTTCTCTCATACTAAATGCTCAAATGAGCAACTCAAGAAGAAGTAGGAGGAGGTCAGGAAACTAGTGGCATGAGCAACTAAGGAAAATGGCTACGTCTCCAAAAGTGAGAGTGTGAATGAAATGAATCAAGAAAGAATAATGGATGGCCTATAGAGAATAAGGCTAAGGCTTTTTCAACCATGCAAAAATATCTTCTCACATTTTACAATAAACAAATCAAGAGTCATGCCTCTCTACATGCCTCACCATGCTCATGCCAACTCACCATCCACCTCATTTTCCTAAATGATTTTCCAAAATGAAAATCAAATAATGAGGTGTCAATCTTCTAGAAGTAATTCCGTATAAATACGGAATACAACCTGGTATACGTATCGAAATACATATACGCGTATTCGTACAAAAATACGAATAGCCAAGAGAGAAAATGAACAATGAACAATAATACTACAATACATATATAAATATATATATATATATAAATTATTAAATCAAAACCTGATTTAATAATCCGGCTTAACCCTGAGCCGCTAGTATTATTAACCGTCCTATTAAAGTCTGTGTAGCCTTTACACATATTTAATTGGACACCTGTATGTATCAACATACGTCATCTACACCATACTGCCTGAACCATGAAAACCCTCTTTATAGGACTCTAAAGACCCGTCAATACGCTGGCAGTGGGTTTAACCACAAGTACGTCAGCGGCATTAGCTGTACGTAACGGCTACCCATGTATTGAGCGAAAGGAAGGCCGATGAGAAAACTCATCCAAACCCCTACTGAGCATGTCCGTGACAATCTCCATACAGTCCGGTCTGTTCGTCTAAGAGTATCGCATATCGAGTCTAGGGTTGGATAAAGTCAGACCCCTAATAACGCGACATTTCGTGTCGGTATGAAACCCATCACCACTTGAGAAACTACTGATCCTAGATCAGTAATTCTCAACTACCTTGGCCAAGGATTTCTGGTGATGGCCACCCGTGCACTGCACGACATCAACCCCCAATACCGGGAGAGACGAATCCCCGACGATCCGCTCACTGCCTCCATGTGGTTCAGGACTGTACCCAACTAAAACCTATTTGCACGACTCCTTTGAGCCGTGGTAGGGTAGTAATCAAAGCATAGTGGGAACTCACACGAGACAAATGACGATCTCAGGTCGATAGACTAACCTATACACATGTCACCTAGGAACTGCTATCTGACAATAGATATAATACTAACTAGCAGGTTCCCGGCGAGTCCGTCCAGTGTACTCATAACCTAATGAGCACCTGTATACTATCTTAGGTGAACAAACTAACACCAATGACTTGTGAGACCTGGCTACCGTCCCTCGTCGGGGTCTCAATCAGTATACACTAGTCTACTTTGGAGTATCGATGCCCAGTCTCGAAACTCCCACGACTAGGGACATTTAAGGATGCGCTTATAGGCCACCCAGCTCCCACGTATATGATCGCCATCATAATGCTGGTATTCAAGCAAGAATCCTATGGGCTCTATTAACATGTAATAATGATCTGTATTGCCACCTAATATTGTACATGATGATAAATACTGTTCTACCGGTATAGGTCCTCCCTCAATCATCATAATCGCGTGCCTGCGATTCAATAATTGACTTGAGGGCGCTATAGCCAACAATCTCTCACTTGCACTTAAGGCTAATTATTGTGGTGTCGCATACTCACAGCCCGTGTGATACCGAACACCCAACTTCTCTACTAATCAGTCTTGCAAAGCCCGTTTGCGAAACTATTCTGTTCGAGAAATATCCTCAGTGAGTGGATCCGCTCCAGTGTTTCTATCTTTATCTCTCTATATCTCAACTTTGCAGAGAAAGACTATCTCCCGAAATGAGCAATACATGTCTTAGAATTTGTCTGGATATCTGATGGGACCCAGTTCATAAATGAACTCCAAATCCAATAAACTTCTTAGACTGTATCATCCACTGAATTTAATCAGTATCCTGCGCCATGGCTTACTCAGTATCCGCTTGGACCACCTGTCTGACATACTGCCCCTCAAAAGAGGGAAAACCATAACTCTGAAAACCACTCTGTCATCCAGATCACCTTGGAAGCATTAAATGATAACCGCCTCCTGAAGGAGGCTGCCGTTATCATATACCAAGAACATCCACTTATGTTCATAACTGCTTCCTTCCGTTTCTCCAGGATTGGATTAATATATATGCTTATTGCAGCCAGTGCAAAAGCAATATCTGGTGTGGTACTTGTCATTTCATGATTAACTCAATTGCCTAAGCAAGTGATATGCTAATCATGCAGATCCCTCTCTTCATCAGTCTGAAAGACATCTCTTTAGAGAGGGTGACTCCATCACCTGCGGGTACACCACCATGCCAGGAGTCGTCCATTCTAAAAACCTTTAGAATAGTGTCAAGTACCTAAATTGGGACACTTCCCAAATCTAGATCTAAAACCATAGATCTAGTGACCAGATAACCTGATATTTTATCCAGATCCTATATGGAGAAACGCCTTGTGACAACCACAGTATAACCGATCTAGTATAGGAATATTACTTCCTATCAAGAGCATGTCATCCAAATAACAGGACATTACTCCCTACTACCTTCTTACCAGATCCATCTGATACTCTGATGAAGTCAAACTCTATGACTGTCACATCAAAAATAGACGACCTATCTCCGTTATACCTGCTCTAGTCTATAAATAGACATAAGTTACTTGCCCACTACGTTTCCGCTGCTCCCACTGACCACAACAACCTTATGGCAGAGTCATATACGCGTGCACTTCTAAAGATAATTTAGAACGACATTATATTCATTCTCCTGCCAGATCTCATAGTCTAGAACAGCAGTAGTGTCAAGTTTGGGTAATCAAGAACATCCCTGTCAACGTCTTTGAGGAGACCGAAGTACCACTCGGGTGCCTGAGGTTACCTACTGAATCTGTGGAGTGGCAATGGATTGTCGAATCCAATTGAATCTTCTACTAAATTTTCAGTAATCGTTTGTGGTTCTGGAATCAATTCCAGTTTTACCATACTCCCACTAATGTTTTCTGAAAAAGAATCCATTTTACTAAAACTGGGACGAGTCAAGAACAATATAACTATTGATCTTCCAGATGGTAGAATGTCAACTCTCGTCAAACCCCGGGATAACCCACAAACTGCCATTACTGAAACGTGTTAGTAATATGTATGCCCTAAAGGCCATTATTGTACATGTTATGTGTATTGTAATGGTTACTTGGACATATATAGGGAGGACTTTCTTGCTCGACATGATAGTATGCTATCTGGTTGCACTTTGTCTCAACATGTACACTTATTGTCACTCTATTACATGTTGATAAAGCCCTTAGGATGAGTACTAGACTACCAGGATTATGATGCGGATCATACTAGTGGGGCAAGGGTAGTCGGTAAGTACATCCTTCAAATGTTCCTAGTCGTGGGAGTATCGAGACGGGGCATCAATATTCCAGAGTAGACTAGCGTGTACGCTTCTTGACCCATATGATGGGCGATGGATGATCCCACATCCATTAGTGTTTGACATCAGAGAAGTTATACGGGTGCTCAGTGGAGACTGGGTACACTGGACGGACTCGCCGAGAACTCCTAGATGGTATTATACCTATCGTCAGATAGCAGTTCTCTGGTTACACTGGTACAGGTTAGTCTGTCGACCCGAGATCATCATAGAGTCTTGTGTGATTCCGACTGTGCTTTGATTTCCACCCTACCGCGTTCAAGAGATCATGCAAAACGGTGTTTTTTGGGTACAGTCCCGAGTCACATGGAGGCAATGAGTGATAGGAGGGGATTCATCTCTCCCGGTATTGGGGGTTGATATTGTGCTATGCTCGATTGGCCATAACAGGAAATCCCTGGCCAGGGTTACTGAAATTTACTGGTAAGTGTTATCAGTAGCACATATGTGACTCGGCCGAGTCTTTAGAGTCCTACACAGAGGTTTCCTGGCTCAAGCGAAACGAAGCAGGAGCACATATGTGATATGTGCGGGACCGAAATTAATACGAGTATGTGATACCGTATTCTATTCTCGCGATATATGATATCGGTCGGTTATATGTGATATAGCCGGGCCGTCGAATCAAGTGTTGATTCGACAAGTTGATACATTTGATATTAGTCGGTTATATGTGATATAGCCGGATTATTAAATCAAGCGTTGATTTAATAATTTAATGTATAATTATATATTTGATATATTATCTTAGATTAACTAATATTAGCTCACTTAAGATTTCTTTTTGTCACTAGTGTACACTTAGTATATATGTGATATATATTAATGTACATTATTTTGTGTCATGCTTGATGCCACATGCTACATGGGTGTATGAGACTCACACCATGCTTATAATAATGTAAGAGTTTTGTTTATTTAAAGTAAATCAAATTAGTTGGAAATTGTCACATGGTTGAAGCTTATGGAACCATTGACCAAGTCCACTCTTTTTGTTTTACTTGAAGATATTTATTAACCCAACCATTATTGTTTAGCCATGGTTTATTCTCTACATGAGTTAGTGTATGACATAAACTCACTCATGGTTGCTATTCTCACCTCATGAGTTTCATTCTCTTCTCTCTTCATCTTCTTCTTCATCAAGAGTTTAGCTCTCTAGGTTTTGGGAGATGAAGAAATACAGTGAGAAAATTATTTCTAAAGTGAGCAAAATTTCTATTTCATCAACCTCTTCTCTATTAGCCATTTAGATTGGGTTGTTTCTTCACTAGTTCATCACTTGGTGAAGAGGTAGCTTGAGTTAGTGTCTCCTCGACGTAGATCATCTTCGGCCTCGAAGACTTCAAGAAAGCTTGTTCATTTCACCTTGTAGAGCCTCACTAGAGTCCGGGAGATCACTACTTGGAGCGAAGGGACTACTACTCGGAGCTATTGAAGTGAAGGACCGGTCCACAAAGGTTGTATTCCTTTTTCACTTAGATGTAAAGATGTTTACATGCTTGTTCGTCTAATTCTCTAGTTTAGATTCTAGCATTAGGGTTTTTTAGCGCGCCAAAATTTTGAAAATGGCATGGTCGATGCCTCCCGAAATCCAGCGGCTACCTAGGGAACCCTGAAGTGGTATCAGAGCCATGCCAGAGAATTAGACGATATTTGTAGGATTACGAAACCGAAACAACTCCGAAACACCCGAAACGTAGATCCAGTTTCTGTCAAAATTTTCAGAGAGTCTAAATTTTTTTTAAGCAGTTGCAAAATGTTTCGTGAGATGTAACATGAACACCATTGAAATTTGAGCCCTCCTCACCGGAAAATGGCCGGCCACATGTCAAGAATTTCTGGCCTGGTCGGTTTTGGGATGTCTTCGGGGCTTCAAATTTTTATCGTGTTCTAGTCTCTAGGTTTTGGTATTTCAGGTGTTGCTTGTTTTTGCTAAGATTGCCTGTGATGTTATCTTTCTGTAAAGGCAATTCTGAGTGTTTCGCAGTCGTAATTCTAACATCATTTCGGGTTATTTAGACGACGTTAAAAAGTTCGAACGGATATCAATAACCCATATTTTCCCTCGTTGGAAATTTTCCAAGAGTTGGATTTTTTCCAAGTTTGAAATCTTCAGAAAATCATGTAGGACCGGGTTCGTGCCAACGGCACTCTGCGTGGCCTATCTATGGACCCTCTAGAAGAACGAAATCCTAACTCGATTCTGTGACCGTTGGAACCGCCATCAAACTCTGGGGTTGTGGTAGTTCCGCGGCGCCACAGGTGAGGCAACGGTTGACCCTTCTACGATTGGTCCATAGGTGTTGTGGGATGTTCTGGGTACTTTTTTAAACTACGCTCAAGTGTTGAGCTCTTTGGGAAATTTTAAGTGTTTGTTGATTCGATCGAAAAGTTTAACATCGTATAGATATCTATGATTGTGATACAATATTTGGAATCCACAAATTTAGTTTTGTAAAAACTAATTTGAATTTTATAAATCTTACAATTCAGTCTCATTTGATCGGTTGCCATAGGATTTTGATATGGATCAAAAGTCCGTCGCAATTACGTAGTATACGCGGATACTCGCCGGGTAACCTTAGAAGATAGCCATGCCCCATAGCCCCGACCAAGTGACTGTAGAAGAACCCCGATGCCAAAAGCATCCGTTCGGGTGCTCGCGGCCGTGGTGTTCCTCCTAAGTGCACTTCGTCGATGGCATCGGGGGTGCGGCCATCTACTAAAGTTTCCGACGAGCATTCGATCAGGTTGTCGGGAATCTTGTTGAATTACCCGACTGGTTATTGGAAAGTGTTTTCAATAACGAGACTAAAATGCGAGGTTTATAATTGTTAGGCATGTGATGTCTAAGGAATTCATTTGGTTAGGCATGAAATCTGAAGTATGTGATACATTGGATTTATGATGTCTAAGGTGGTTGCGGATTCCAATTATTGTAGTTTTCCACTTTCTTTTCTGCGACCGTAAGTGTAATATATGGTGTATCGCCGGTTTCGTTGTTGTATATCAACGACAATTAGGATACGCATATTTACGTTGATGACATGTGATGTTATGTGTTGCTGTGATATGTTATGTTGGATCGTCGTGTTTGAATAGCCGGGGGTTTTATGTGAGATAAGAGTTTTTCATTTTCATTTATGTAAAAACTTGTATGTAATATTCTTTTATTGGGGCACTTCCGGGTTGAGGATAATGTCACCATTGATATATATTATTTACTTTTCCGCATTAGGATAGACCCAAGGCGGGGAGGACAAGTAACCGGGTTCTGGTGTCCAGTGGGAGACCATCTCGAGAAGTCGAGACCGGGTCTCCTAACTCTAGAATTGGTAGGGTTTCTTATCGCTCTCGTAGGGGTCTAGGGATGTAGGTTTGGCGATTCATCGCGACCGTGGAATCCGCATTTTATATTGGGTTAATTAAAACACAAAATTCCTAGTATATCCAATATTTCATATGTGTTCTTCTGCTGCTGATATTCTATGATGTGATCACTTTATATATTGAGATGAATGCTTATATTATATATATGATATACAATTAATATTGCTGCTTTCGTTTCTTCTGTGATACTTAGGAAGTATAATTGATGGGAATTCATTGATAGGAATTCATTGATGGGACTTCATTAATGAGATTAATGAAAGAAAAAGAAACCTAAAGATATTGTAGAAACTTGTTTTAAAATTGGTAGCTCTAGTTCTTGCTTTGCATAGCGGTATTCCTTGTAGAAAATCCAGCACCTTATTCGATAAGGAAAGAGCTGAGATCCCTTTACCGGGAGTGACCTCTTTAGCGAAACTAGCAGATGCTACAACCCACTCGGTTTTGTCTTTTGATTGCCTTTTTAGTTCATGCTTTGCATAGTGGTATTTGTGAAATATCCATCACCTCATTCGATGAGGAAAGAGCCGAGATCCCTTCACCGGGGTGACCTCTTTAGCAAAACTAGTAAAAGCCTAAAAAACACTCCTTTTCAAATCACTCGATTCTACAACGATATCAAGTTCATTACGCAAAAGGTTTTCTTAAAAACCCGTCGTAGCCCTCCGTCATTTCAGATAAGTACTATTTAGTATTCGTGCTGCGTTTGTTGACCTCTGTCAAGGCGTAGTGTGCGGTAGCTGATTAGTGCCTATCTGCAAAGCATATGATGCGATTGGATTAGGGTAGTCATATGACCTTGTTGACCTCTGTCAAGGGTCGTGCGGGTGGGTTTAATTCAATCATGAAATGACGGGTTGAACTTGACTAGCGGCCTATGGTTTGTTGACCTTTGTCAAGGTCATAGGACGCTAGGGGCAGAATGTTGTCGGGAATTTCAAGTGTAGAAATTTGCAATGAGATTGCATACCTTCTATGAGATAATTGGATCCCGATACCCACTGCGAGTAAGAGTTACTCCTGGGAGAGTTTTACACATTACAATTAGCCGATCAAGTAAGTGTCTAGAAAAGTGTTAACAGGGTTACGCCCCTAGGAAAATGAGGTTTATTTTAATTAGGTCCGTGCGAAAGCACGGGGAACCTCTCTCAAAGTACTGACACTGGCCTGGCCAAAAGATTGGCAAACTTGTAGGGTGTAATTAATCCCGGCTAGTCTTACCTTTTAGGGTTTGAAGGAAGATTTGATAAAAACAGTGGGAGCCATTCTGATTAGATAAAATAATAACCAATCTGATCTTACAAGAGCATTAGCAGAGTGTTTTCTTCTCTCTCTCTCTCCTGGTAGTGACCGTAACATGCCTCAATCAAGATAATAATATGGATGTTTTGACCGAACCTGCTTATTATACTGAGCTGGAGAACGTTAGTTCCGCTCTATCTTATAATTGTTATAAGTCCGAGCAGGAAATAGGGGGAAACCAGTATTCTTTTGCCACCCAAACGAAGAAAGAGCATATTGATTCATATTCTTCGGGTGTGTTTTGTTACTGAAAACTGTTTCTCAGTACACTCTACGTCCTGGGTATGTGATACCGGATCAGGATCCCGTATATGTAATATGTTACATGGGCTACAGAAAAGTAGAGAACTGGGATAGGGTGATATATCTCTAAGTGTTAGAGAATGGTGCAATTGTTGCAGCCAAATCAGTTGGAAGATATCACCTTGTATTACCAAATGGTAAATACATTGATTCTGAACAAATGTTATTACATACTGAACCTGATATACAACATTACATCGGTTTCTTTAATAAGTTAAAGAAGGATATACTTTTGTATCGGAGGATAATGTTGTGAACATTTTCCTGTATCAAGATTTGATTGGATCATGCACGTTATGTAATGGCATATACGTTCTAAATCAAACCACAGTTCAAATTATCTAGAACACACACAAGAGCAATAGCTCAGAAATGAACGAATCCTTCTTATGGTATTGTAGACTAAGTCATATCAATGCGACACAACTAGCCAAGTTACATAAGGATGAATATTTGAATCCGTTCGAATTTTCATCTTATGATACTTGCCAGTCTTGTCTCAAAGGTAAAATGATCAAAACTCCGTTTACTGGAAATAGAGAAAGAGTTGCTGAACTCTTGGGACAGATACATGATGATGTATACGGTCCTATATCTACTAATGCCATGGTTGGTTCCTCCTACTTCATTATATTCACCGACGATCTCTCAAGATTCTGACATGTGTTCCTGTTGAAACACGAGTCTGAAACTTTTGAGAAATTCAAGGAATATAAGCTTGAAGTTGAGAACCAGATGGGTAGAAGTATTAAGTTCTTCGATATGATCGAGGAGGAGAATACTTGCGCATGGAGTTCCTGGAGTTTCTAAAATGAGAATGAGATTCTCTCTCAGCTTACTCCTTCGTATACACCACAGCACAATGGTGTATCGAGACGGAGGTGTCTCACCCTATTAGATATGGTGCGCTCTATGATGAGTACTGCTGAGTTTCCTGTTTCCTTTTGGAGTTATGCACTTGAGAAGCTGCATACCTATTGAATGGGGTTCCATCCAAATCAGTGCCTACCACTCCATATGAGATATAGAATGGGAAGAGACCATGTCTTAAACGAGTTAAGATATGAGGTTGTCCGGCCCATGCTGAAAAACAAAATCCGGACAAGCTCGAGGCAAGGTCGGTTCTGTATAAGTTTGTTAGGATATCCCAAACATTTTCGAGGGTATATCTTCTACCACAGTGAGGAGAAAAAGGTGTTTTGTTTCTCAGCATGCCACCTTTTAAAAAAAGGAATTTCTTGTGAAGAAATTAGTGGTCATGAGGTAGAACTGGAAGGAGTTCCAGCTAGAAAAACTAACAGCTGATGATTTGGTGAAACCAAAGGATTCAATAGTCTCCAACGAACCTCAGCCTCTCCGCGAATCTAGTAGGATTCCTCATCCACCTGAGAGATACTACGGTTTCCTCAGTGACGGTGGGAGCTGTAAGTGCACGGCGGCGCCCCGACCGTCGATCCGACGGCCAAATGCGGAAGCGATGATAAACTTTAATTTTGCGAACTTAGCAAACCGGCACCACCGCGCACTAAACACCCGGATCGGACCATTAAACTAGTTCTAGCTAACTACAAGATGGGAAGAGATATACCGAGTGATCCGAGTCCTCCGGTCTTCTCGTCGTCATCCCGATCTTCTACGGAAACTCCGGTCGTCGCCTCCTCGCCGGAAGGGCACCACATCGCCTGCATCTTTTACGGGCTCCCACCTCAATACCGAGGCAACTCGGGCGCGAAGTTGGCTGGCCGACGCGTCCAAGATTTGCTGTAGAATGTGTAGGGTTGAGGCTATGTCTCATTTGGGGTTTGTTGCCTTTGAAGATGATGGAGGAATCAAAATAAGAAAAATGGTGCTTGCATTTTTCTTAACATGAAAAGAGATCAAAATGCTACACTCTCAAAAATGAAGCTCTCATCTTCTTTTCTCTCAAATGTGTTCAACCATCTCCAAATGAGAATGGTGGAGGAAGGAATACAAAATGCAAGAGGGAGGTGAGTGTAGTAAAAGGTGGAGGGTGACCACAACCTAAACATCATCATAACAAATCTACAACAAACTCTAATCATCTCAAATCAACAAAAAGCAAGTGATGATGATGGATAAGAATGGTATCAAAAGATGCTTTCATAATTAATACATTTGCAAGAAAATCCTCCACAATGTGTTATTTGCAAACTTGCAAATAACCCCCTCCATCGGAAAAGTTCGGCCGGGAAAGAACAAAGGAAAACCGGCCGGAACAGAATGCAAACTGGCAACTCCAGAAAACTGGTCCTGTAATAAATTATAGGAAAACCCCGATACTGTGCATACACACCCGCATCTGTATTCCGATCGGATACAAATGCAATGAGACAAAATCTACACTGTACTATACTAGGATCCGGCTTAAACCAAAGCCGGCTAGTAATATCCGTTCGATCCTGATTCGTGCAATACCGCACGTATCTGATCGAACCCTGCCATATAACCATACGGCCACTAGTACCAACCGTCCGATCCTGATCCGTACAATACCGCACGTATCTGATCGGACCCTGCCATATCTCCATACGGCCTCTACAGCGTTTCGCCCGAAAGCTTGAGTAACTGAAAGTGTGGTGGACTCTAAAGACTCGTCAATACTATGGTTATGGATTTAACCACTAGCACGTCAGAGGTATAAGCCAATACGTGACGGGCCACCAGCTATTGACCAAACGTCGATGAGCGAACTCATCCTGACACCCTACTGAGCCTGTCAGTGACAATATCCGTACAGTCCGGTCCGTTCGTCTATGAGCATCGCATGTCGGGCCTAGGGGGTTGGTAAAACTCAGACCCCCAAAAGCGGTACAAGTCGTGTCGGAGTGTAGCCCAGAACACCCTGAGATACTACTGGAATACCTACCAGTAAATCTCATGCCTTGGCCAAGGACTTCGTGTAATGGCTCTCCTAGACACAGCGCGACCTCACCCCCAATACCGGGAGAGACGAACCCCTGAAGATCCGCTCACTGCCTCCATGTGGCTCGGGACTGTACCCAACTAAAACCTGTTTGCACGACTCCTTTGAGCCGTGGTAGGGTAGTAATCAAAGCACAGTGGGAACTCACACGAGACAAATGACGATCCCCAGGTCGATGAACTAACATGTACACATGTCACCTGGGAACTGCTATCTGACGTCAGGTATAAGACCAACTAGCATGTTCCCGGCGAGTCCTGTCCGGTGTACTCATAACCCAATGAGCACCTGTATACATCTTAGGTGAACCAACTGACACCAGTGGCTTGTGAGACCGGCCACCGCCCCTCGTCGGGGTCTCGACTGTATACACTAGTCTACTCTGGAGAATCGATGCCCTGTCTCGAAACTCCCACGACTAGGGACCTTTTAAGGATGTGCTTATAGACTCCAGCTCTCACTTATATGATCGCCCTCATACTGCTGGCAGTCAAGCAAGAATCCTAGGGGCTCTATCAACGTGCAATAGCGACCTGTCAGGTCACCTAAAGCAGTACACGATGATAAAGGTAAACCAGATAGCGTACTATCATCTCGAGTAAGACTGTCCTCCCGGGATAGGTCCTCCCTCAATCATTGCAATCACGTGCCTGTGACCCAATAATTGACTCTGAGGGCACTATCTCCAACAATCTCCCACTTGCACTCAAGGCTAATTATTGCGATGTCGCATACTCACAGCCTGTGTGATACCGAACACCCAACTCCCCTACTAGTCAGTCTCACAAAATCCGTTTGCGAAACTATTGCGTTCGAGGAATAGCCTCAGTGAGTGGATCCGCCTAGAAGTTTCTTTCTATGTCTCTCTATGTCTCAAGTTCGCGGAGAAAGCCATCTCCCGAAATGAGCAATACCTGTCTTAGAATGTCTGGATGTCTGATGGGACCTAGCTCATAAATGAACTCCAAATCCAAACTTCTTAGACTGTATCGTCAACTGAACTTAATCAGTATTCTGCGCCATGCCATCCTCAGACCACCTGTCCAAAATACTGCCCCTCGTTAGAAGGAAAACTATAACTCTGACAACCTCCTTGTCGTCCATGTCACCTTGGAAGCCTGGAATGATAATCGTCTCCTAAAGGAGGCAGCCGTTATCATATCCCTAGAACATTCACTTATGTTCTAAAACTGCTTCCGACTGTTTCTTCAGGATTGGATCAATATCAACTTTACTGCAAGAACAACATCTGGTGTGGTACTTGACATCTCATGATTGACTCAATTGCCTAAGCAAGTGATCTGCCAATCATGCACATCCCTCTCTACTTTAGTCTATAAGACACCTTTAGAGAGGGTGACTCCATTACCTGCAGGTACACTACCATGCCAGGAGTCGTCCATTCTAAATACTCTTAGAATGCTGTCTAAGTACCCAGATTGGGAAACCACCCAAATCTAGATCTAAAACTATAGATCTAGTAACCAGTATGTCTTATATAATGTCCAAGTCCCATGTGGAGAAACCACTGTGTGACGACCAAAGTATAACCGATCGTAGTATAGGAGTTTCCTTTCCTACTCTGTGTATGTCATCCAAATACCAGGATATCACACCCTACTACCTTCTCAACAGATCCATCCCCTATTCTGATGACGTCAAACCTATGACTGTCACATCAGAAATAGATGATCTATCTCCGCTATATCTGCTTTAGTCTATAAATAGACATAAGCCTGATGTCCACCAATGCTTCCGCTGCTCCCACTGACTACGAAAACCCTCTGGCAGAGTCATATAGACGTGCACTTCTAAAGCTAGTTTAGAACGACGCTATACTCATCCTCCTGCCGGGTCTCGCAGCCTGGAACAACAACAATGGCAAGTGTGGGTAAACAAGAACTTCCCTGTCACCGTCCTTGAGGCTACCGGAGTACCTCTCGGGTGCCTGAAGTTACCCACCTTATCTGCGGAGTGACCAATGGAATGTCAAATCAGATTGAATCTTTAGGTTCCTTATCAAATCTTCAGTAATCGTTTGCGGTTCTGGAATCACTTCCAGTTCTACCATACTCCCACTACTGTTTTCTGGAAAAAAAATCCATTTTTATTAAAACTGTGGCGAGTCTAGAACAATATTACTATTGATCTCCCAGATGGTAGAAAATCAACCCTCGTCATAGCCTGGGTCAACCCACAAACAGCCATTACAGAAACGTGCCTTGAGTTATCCAGAGTCTGGTTTTAATCATAAGCCGGACAACTTCCCGTACCTTAACAATGTTAAGATATGAACTGTACTATATCCAATATAGAACCAGAGGCACTGATTTAATTTAACCAGATTCAAATCATGCAGCCATCTCCAGTGCATGTCAACTAAATGGAAGGAGGCCGATCAACGTTACTCAACTTAGGAATACTTCCAATTATGAGTAACCTGTAAAGAGAAGCAATTTCTCTTTATCTTTACCATCAACTGAATACCATACACAAGTATCTACATCTTCGATCACTTTGAAGAATCCCGATACTTGCTACACCTGGTTCTCTACTCTATTCAAATACCTATAACTCCTCAAAACTTAGACCCTGTGTTTCTACGAAACACATGTCTAAGAACTAGAGAAGTTAAAAGTAAACAGAATATAGTATGAGGACCAACCCCTCTGTCCTAATGGACACTGGACAACATACAATACTCTGTATAAGTCCGCTGAGTCTAACAACTCTTTCACTGTGTGTCGTAGGTTGAAAACTGTACTTATGGTTAAGAAGAATTACACCGCTGTTTAATGCTCCATACCTAACCATCCACTGATATAGGTAAATGTCATCGACATAATATCAAAAGGTATATCTCACTCTATGAAAATAGACGTACAAATATATCAATTTGAAATTGGTGCACAACAGCGAATATTCAAAACCAAATATTTGCCGACCGGCAAACAGCCCAGATGATCTCCTCAAATATCACCGATTACAACGAATCGCGATATAATGAGGATGATTACCCTATTCCCAATAACTTACTCCCACTCACCATCTGTAAAACCATACAGATGTGAGAATCAAACCTGGTAAATACATACCCTGGAGCAAGTGTCCAATCGGGAAATCAGTTTTCTTTTAACAGTACACAGCTGAACTGAAACATTGAAATGTTTCGATGGGGTATCCTGGTATTCCTAGTAACGCCTCTTCCATTATCCAGATTCACAACTGTAACCGTATAATTATTTGCCACCTCTCCAAATCCCTTTATATGTCTTTAGTCATTACCTTCTGTACACCCCTTTAGGCCAAATGGTTTTCTTCCTTCCCTACCGTTCGGCACCAGCCTATGGTTTGGAAGAAGACTATCCAATAAGCATAATGGGTGTACTGTCCTAATCCTAGGAGCACTCGCAATGCGAGAGAAGGTGAAGATAAAAGACAACCGAATAAACCTTATTCCTATTTCTCCTGAACCAAAATCCATCCCCGAACTGGAACAAGTTCCTTTCGAGTTCGTATATAACCATACGATGGAGTATCCAATAAACTGTGGATCTTCATAGTGATACGGAGTGTCGTGGAGAAATACAAAGGTGATTTAGGATTGGCGAAGAAATACTTGGTCTGGTCGTGAATAGCAGTCGCAATTTACTTTGCCCTCTTACTAATCCCTTGTTTTGTCTTAACTTAATACCTTCTGTACACCGTTTAGGCTAATTGATTTTCTTCATTCCCTACCGGTCGGCACCAGCCTAAGGTTTGGAAGAAGACTATCCAATTTGCGTAATAGGTGTACTACTCCTAAACCAAGGAGTACTCGCAACCTGAGAGAAGGTGAAAAGAAAAGACAACTGAATAGTCCTATCCGTTTTCTCCAGAACCGGAAACCATCCTCGAATTCCTTCAAGTTCGTATCTAACCATACGATGGTTTTGTCCAATGGAAGTGGACGTTCGTAGTAATACGGGGTGTCCCGGAGAAAAGGATAAAAGTAGGAGTGGCAATGAGGTTAGCGACTCTGACAATCCAAAAGCCAGTGTTAAGAAGGTTCGGTCAACTTGGTCACTGAGTCATTGTCTTAGGGTCGGGTCAATGGTCGCTGCCGAAGAGAGAGAGAAAAGAAACACTCAGCGTGCACTCTAACCTAGATAGAATGGTTATCATTTTATCTAATCTGGAAACCTCCCACTGTACCTCAAATTCTCCTCCAAACCTGAAAGAAGAATTAGTCGGGGTCACCCGAGGAGTAAACTAACTCATCAGTGGGAATCGGGATCCAACTATCATCGCATGATAACGTGACGGAATCCGCTCACGTCATCACACTCCAGAAGGTATGCGCATATCTGGCAAGTTTCAGTTCTTTTGAAACTCCCGGTGTGGATTTTTACCCCATGCTCTTATGACCTTGACTTTGGCCAACAAATCATAAGTCACATGTCAAGTTCTACCCGTCATTCTCCAGGTTGATTTGAATCCACCCGTACCTACCCTTGACTTTGGCCAACAAGGCAGTACGACTGTTCCAAACCAACGCATCTATCTATGCTGCATATGAATAACCAACAGCTACCAAACACTGTGCCTTGACTTTGGCCAACAAACACAGCTTGAATACTATTGACTACCCATATGAAACGACGGAGGGCTACGAATGGTTTCTGGCGAAAACCTTTAACGTAATGAACTTGATATCGTTGAAGGAACGGATAGCTTTTTAGAAAATATAGTGACGAAAACCTTTACTAAAGAGGTCACTCCCGGTGAAGGGATCTCGGCTCTTTCCCCGTAGAATGGGGTGCAGGATATTCCAAATGAATACCACGATGCAAAGCAAAAGTAATCGGCTATAGTGAAGTTAATGCCCTGACGCAAACTTCTGTCCAAGGGGTCACTCCCGGTGAAGGGATCTCGGCCCTTGCCTCATCGACTGAGGAGCAGGATATTCCAAATGAATACCACGATGCAAAACAAAAGTGAACGTCCTTGCAATAACAGCTTTTTGAAAAGTGTTCCAACAACATCAGATTATGTTTGTTTAACTTGCATTGATCCGAATCAACGCAGTCCCATCAATTGATCACACCAATAAAGAACGAAAATATACTGACGCACGTATATGCCATCCGCATTCGCCACTGGTTCCCGTCATCACTCGTTAGGTTAGCTAACTAACGACAGAGCGGGGACTGGACTAGCGCGGATGAAAAACATATACAACATTTACTAATATATATACAATATATAATTTTCGCTCAAGGCGTGATAAAAATGCAGCAACACAGAAATGTATAGCAACACAGATCAATACAGATATTTGGGATCCCCGGGTTTCACAGAGCCGCTACTGAAACCCGACGTTCCCCTGGTCGTGTGGATAGCCTGTGCAATGAAATCCTAGACCCCTACGGGCGCGGCAAGTTACCCGCCAAAACCTGAAGCGAGGCAGCCCTCTTCAACGCCGTGAATGGACCACCCAGCACTTCACGGAATCCGGTAACTTGGGCACCCCTCCTGGGTCAACCTGTACCCCCTACGAGTGCGGCGAATAGCCCGCCAATCCTAGAGTGAAGCCCCCTCCGTCTCAATGCCATGAGATGCGGGCTTGTTGCCCTCTAGAACCCGGCTATCCGTGCACCCCTCCGCGGGGTAATCCTAGTACAGAAAGTAAAATATACATGCAACGGGTACATCGACCGCAACCAGGTCGTGCCCCAAAAGAATAATACAAACAGGCAGTGACGGCAGTCCACATGTCGGACGCTCGCCCCGCAATATCAAACGTACATAATACAACAAAACTGTACTAGCATTGCATCCAGGCTATCCCCACGACCGATCCGCAACATCACAGCAAAATCACAGAACATCAACGTGAAAGTCACGTTCGCAAATTCGTCTAACCGGGCTATAGCAGTTAGACCGGATTTACCGATCGAGTGACATTCACGGTCGCAGATATAATGTAAATACTGTGAAATAATGTGTTTAAAATATCCGATCGATCAAAAATTAACAAGTGGGCCCCCAAGCAATACTGTAGCACTCACAGAAATTCTGGGCCCAAGTTTAATATTCCAAAACCCCTATTTTCAGCCCACCAGCCCATGGGAAAATTTTGACGCATTGATCCATCAAGACGGCGGCGGAACCGCGGCAACAAGGGAGGTTTTGCCGCGGTTCCGCGCACTTCCTAGGAGATCAATGTCTCGAATTTTCCCAGAACTCGTAGAACTTCTTGTACATCAGTTTTATACAACCTGAAAAATTTTTGGAGCCAGGAAAAAATCGACAGAAAACTGATGTGAGGAAAAACGCGGGTTTTTGGAATTTTGGTCGATCGGAAATGCAAACACGTCAAACAAAGCTAGACGAAGTTAATGGCGAGGCTCTGATACCACTGTAAGTGCACGGCGGCGCCCCGACCGTCGATCCGACGGCCAAATGTGGAAGCGGTGATAAATTTTAATTTTGCGAACTTAGCAAACCCGCACCACCGCGCACTAAACACCCGGATCGGACCATTAAACTAGTTCTAGCTAACTACAAGATGGGAAGAGATATACCGAGTGATCCGAGTCCTCCGGTCTTCTCGTCGTCATCCCGATCTTCTACGGAAACTCCGGTCGTCGCCTCCTCGCCGGAAGGGCACCACATCGCCTGCATCTTTTACGGGCTCCCACCTCAATACCGAGGCAACTCGGGCACGAAGTTGGCTGGCCGACGCGTCCAAGATTTGCTGTAGAATGTGTAGGGTTGAGGCTATGTCTCATTTGGGGTTTGTTGCCTTTGAAGATGATGGAGGAATCAAAATAAGAAAAATGGTGCTTGCATTTTTCTTAACATGAAAAGAGATCAAAATGCTACACTTTCAAAAATGAAGCTCTCATCTTCTTTTCTCTCAAATGTGTTCAACCATTTCCAAATGAGAATGGTGGAGGAAGGAATACAAAATGCAAGAGGGAGGTGGGTGTAGTAAAAGGTGGAGGGTGACCACAACCTAAACATCATCATAACAAATCTACAACAAACTCTAATCATCTCAAATCAACAAAAAGCAAGTGATGATGATGGATAAGAATGGTATCAAAAGATGCTTTCATAATTAATACATTTGCAAGAAAATCCTCCACAATGTGTTATTTGCAAACTTGCAAATAACCCCCTCCATCGGAAAAGTCCGGCCGGGAAAGAACAAAGGAAAACCGGCCGGAACAGAATGCAAATTGGCAACTCCAGAAAACTGGTCCCGTAATAAATTACAGGAAAACCCCGATACTGTGCATACACACCCGCATCTGTATTCCGATCGGATACAAATGCAATGAGACAAAATCTACACTGTACTATACTAGGATCCGGCTTAAACCAAAGCCGGCTAGTAATATCCGTTCGATCCTAATTCGTGCAATACCGCACGTATCTGATCGAACCCTGCCATATAACCATACGGCCACTAGTACCAACCGTCCGATCCTGATCCGTACAATACCGCACGTATCTGATCGGACCCTGCCATATCTCCATACGGCCTCTACAGCGTTTCGCCCGAAAGCTTGAGTAACTGAAAGTGTGGTGGACTCTAAAGACTCGTCAATACTATGGTTGTGGATTTAACCACTAGCACGTCAGAGGTATAAGCCAATACGTGACGGGCCACCAGCTATTGACCAAACGTCGATGAGCGAACTCATCCTGACACCCTACTGAGCCTGTCAGTGACAATATCCGTACAGTCCGGTCCGTTCATCTATGAGCATCGCATGTCGGGCCTAGGGGGTTGGTAAAAGTCAGACCCCCAAAAGCGGTACAAGTCGTGTCGGAGTGTAGCCCAGAACACCCTGAGATACTACTGGAATACCTACCAGTAAATCTCCTGCCTTGGCCAAGGACTTCGTGTAATGGCTCTCCTAGACACAGCGCGACCTCACCCCCAATACCGGGAGAGACGAACCCCTGAAGATCCGCTCACTGCCTCCATGTGGCTCGGGACTGTACCCAACTAAAACCTGTTTGCACGACTCCTTTGAGCCGTGGTAGGGTAGTAATCAAAGCACAGTGGGAACTCACACGAGACAAATGACGATCCCCAGGTCGATGAACTAACATGTACACATGTCACATGGGAACTGCTATCTGACGTCAGGTATAAGACCAACTAGCATGTTCCCGGCAAGTCCTGTCCGGTGTACTCATAACCCAATGAGCACCTGTATACATCTTAGGTGAACCAACTGACACCAATGGCTTGTGAGACCGGCCACCGCCCCTCGTCGGGGTCTCGACTGTATACACTAGTCTACTCTGGAGAATCGATGCCCTGTCTCGAAACTCCTACGACTAGGGACCTTTTAAGGATGTGCTTATAGACTCCAGCTCTCACTTATATGATCGTCCTCATACTGCTGGCAGTCAAGCAAGAATCCTAGGGGCTCTATCAACGTGCAATAGCGACCTGTCAGGTCACCTAAAGCAGTACACGATGATAAAGGTAAACCAGATAGCGTACTATCATCTCGAGTAAGACTGTCCTCCCGGGATAGGTCCTCCCTCAATCATTGCAATCACGTGCCTGTGACCCAATAATTGACTCTGAGGGTACTATCTCCAACAGGAGCGAGGATTGCATCATGGTAGATGATGACCCAACTAGGTTCAGGCAGGCCATCACGAGTGGGGACTCTGTGAAATGGCTGGATGCTATGCAATCAGAGATGGAATCCATGTACACCGACAAAGTATGACTTTGAATGTTGCACCTGAAAGGGTAAAACCCATCGGGAGTAAGTGGATCTTGATAAGATTCTTGGTGTAAATGGAAAAGTTGAAACTTTCAAAGCTAGACTTGTAGTAAGGTTCTCATCATGTAACCAAGTGTGGATTGTGATGAAACCTTTTCTCCAGTGGCTATGCTTAAGTCCATCAGGATTAAAGCAGGCATCGCAGAGATGGAACATCTGTTTTGATGTGGCAGTCAAAGAGTTTGACTTCATCAAAAAGGTAGATGAACTTCGTATATACAAGAAGGTTGTAGAGAGTAAGGTTGTCTTCCACGTATTGTATGTAGATGACATACTCTTGATAGGAAATAGTTTCCTATGCTACATTCGGTCAAGCTCCTATTATTACGAGGATTCTCCATGGAAGATCTGGATGATACCTACTATATCTTGTGGATTATGATCTATGATGATAGATCTAAGTGGATGTTGGGAGTGTCCCAAATCCTGGTATATTAACACCATACTAAAGGGGTTTAGTGTGGAGGATTCTAAGCGTGGTGGTTCGCCCACTTACTCAGGAATCACTCTCTCCAAAAAGATGTCTTCCGAGACTGATTTGGAGAGAGCTCGCGTGCAAGAGATACCCTATGCTTCGGCAGTAGGTTCTATCATGTATGCGATGTTATGTACCGGACTAGATATAGCTAACTCACTAGGTGCAGTGATCAAGAATCAATCGGATCTTGGGAGAATCACTGGACAGTTATGAAGGACATTCTTAAGTACTTGAGAAGCACTAAAGAGATGTTCTTGGGGTTTTGGTAACTGTGTACTCCAGTGGGAGTCCTTTACCAATTCTAGCTTCCAGAGTGATAAGGTCGACTGAAAGTCAGTCACAGGCTTTGTCTTTACCCTCAGTGGAGGGACGGTATGTTGGAAGAGTTCCAAGCTAGATACCGTGATAAAACTAGACGATAAAGGCTGAATACATTGCTACCAACGATACTACCAAAGTGGTTGTCTGGACATTTCTTGTTCATGAGATGAACATGGTTCCTACCATTGAGCGTCCAATAAATGTTATTGTGACAACAATGGAGTTGTGGCTTTGACCTAGGAGCGCCGGTCCCATCAGCGATCCAGACATATTCTGAGGACGGTATCACCTGATCAGGGAGATGGTTGATCTCCAAGGGATCGAGGTTGGGAGAGTTGACGCGAAGGATAACACGGCGGATCCACTCACAAAGGCCTTTCCCTAGAGAGACTTCTATAAGACATTGAGTATGAGATACTGCAACAAATGACCTTAGTGCAAAAAGGAGATTGTTAGTAATATGTATGCCCTAGAGGTCATTACTGTACATACGATGTATATTATAGTGGATGCTTGGATATATATAGGGAGGACTTTATTACTCGACATGATAGTATGCTATCTGGTTGCACTTTATCTTAACATGTACACTTATTGTCTCTCTATTACATGTTGATAAAGCCCTTAGGATGAATACTAGACTACCAAGATTATGATGCGGGTCATACTAGTGGGGTAAGGGTAGTCGGTAAGTACATCCTTCAAATGTTCCTAGTCGTGGGAGTATCGAGACGGGGCATTGATATTCCAGAGTAGACTAGCATATATGCTTCTTAACCCATATGATGGGAGATAGATGATCCCACATCCATTGGTGTTTGACATCAAAGAAGGTATATGGGTGCTCAGTGGAGACTGGGTACACTGGACGGACTCGCCGAGAACTCCTAGATGGTATTATACCTATCGTCAGATAGAAGTTCTCTGGTGACACTAGTACACGTTAGTATGTCGACCCGAGATCGTCATAGAGTCTTGTGTGATTCCCACTGTGCTTTGATTTCCACCTTACCACGTTCAAGAGATCGTGCAAAACGGTGGTTTTTGGGTACAGTCCCGAGTCACATAGAGGCAATGAGAGATAGGAGGGGATTCGTCTCTCACGGTATTGGGGGTTGTTGTTGCGCTATTCTCGATTGGCCATAACAGAAAATCTCTGGCCAGGGTTGCTGAGATTTACTGGTAAGTGTTATCAGTAGTTTCTCGAACCGTTATGGACCTTGCATCGGCATGACTTATCATGCTATTGGGGTCTGACGTTATACCACCCCCAGGCTGTGATATGTGACATATCTGAAGAAGAGACCGGACTGCACGGTTGTGTTACTGAATGGATTCGCAGGAGTATGAGCAGGTTTTCTTGTTGATCTTCTGATCGCTCAATACCCGGATCGCCGTTACGTTTAGAAGACCGCTTGCGGCTTGTGGGTGACTGATATGATCACCACCTACTGCCGGCGTATTGACGAGTCTTTAGAGTCCTACACAGAGGTTTCCTGGCTCAAGCGAAACGAAGTAGGAGCACATATGTGATATGTGCGGGATCGAGATTAATATGAGTATGTGATACCGTATTATATTCTCGCGATATGTGATATCGGTCGGTTATATGTGATATAGCCGGGCTGTCGAATCAAGTGTTGATTCGATAAGTTGATACACTTGATATTAGTCAGTTGTATGTGATATAGCCGGATTATTAAATCAAGTGTTGATTTAATAATTTAATGTATAATTATATTTTTGATATATTATCTTACATTAACTAATATTAGCTCACTTAAGATTTCTTTTTGTCACCAGTGTACACTTAGTATATATGTGATATATTTTAATGTACATTATTTTGTGTCATGCTTGATGCCACATGCTACATGTGTAAGTCTACGCTAGCGCCCCGGCAGTCTACAGACGCCAAATGCGGAACAAAAACTTTTTAACTTGCGCTATCGTATACTTTAACCCGGATCTGCCATTATTGCTAAACTAACAAACTGTAAAGAGTGTAGAAAGGTTACACCGAACGATCCGAGTCCTTCGTTCTTTAACCATCATCCCACGCTCCGTTGCGGCTGCTCCGATCTCGTCGATCTCCGATATCCTTATCGAGGTGGCACCACGTCGACGATTCTTTAAACGGGCTCCCGCCTCTAACTTGAGGCAACTCGGTCGTCAAGTTTGCTAAAAGAGACGACCAAGAATGATGTAGAGAATGAGTAGATGACTTTGTCTCACTTCGTCCAAGTCCGTGGACGATCGGTTAATGAAGTTGCCAAGGGAATCGGGTGATGGAATGAAAATGAGGCAATGAAATTTCCATGCACCCTTAACACTATCATAATCTTTTCTAAAATGAAAACATCAAGTATGAGAGTGAGAGAGGGGGCCGGCCATATATAGATGGGGGGGTGAGTGTAGGAGGAGGGAGAGAGTGACCACAAGAAAGCTATCATGTATGAATACAATAAATGCAAAACCATGAGTCATTAGAAACAATGAACCTTAAAACCCTTAGTCATCATTGCATTAATGACACCATTAATGCACTAATGACTCACCATGTCAAGTCACCATCCTAGTCATCATCTAGAAGCTTCCACAATCATCTCAAGAAAAGATAAACCCGTCTTTAACCAAATGTTAAAAGACGGCTGATAGAAAACTGGAAACTGGCAACTTCCAAAAGTGATCCTGAAACGACTTTCAGGATAACCCCGAAAATGTATAAATATACCCGCATTTGTATTACGACCGAATACAAATGCAACTGAGACAGAGATATTATACCTACTCAATATAATACTTGGATCCGGCTTAAACCAAAGCCGACCAGTATCATCTGCCCGAAAAATAACACGTGCGTAAACGCACGTGCATTTTCCGAACCCTGCCATAAAACCATACGGCCTCTACAACGTTTCGCCCGAACTTGGGAAACTGTCTGTGGGGGACTCTAATGACTCGTCAGTACCCTGGCAGTGGGTTTAACCACAAACCGTCAGCGGCACTAGCAATGCGTAACGGCTGCCCATGGACTGACCTCAAGGGAGGCTGATGAGCGAACTCATCCAGAAACCCTACTAAGCCTAACAGTGACAATGTATATACAGTCCGGTCCGTTCGTCTATGAGTATCGCATATCTGCCTAGGGGGCTAGTAACGTCAGACCCCCAATAGCAGTATAAGTCGTGTCGGAGTGTAGCCCAATAACACCCTGAGATACTACTGGAGTACCTACCAGTAAATCTCCTGCCATGGCCATGTACTTTGTGTAATGGCTCTCCTAGACACAGCACGACCTCGCCCCCAATACCGGGAGAGACGAATCCCCTGCCGATCCGCTCACGTGCCTCCATATGGCTCGGGACTGTACCCAAAAACTACCAGTTTGCACGACTCCTTTGAGCCGTGGTAGGGTAGAAATCAAAGCACAGTGGGAACTCACACGAGACAAATGACGACCTCAGGTCGATGAACTAACATGTACACATGTCACCAGGGAACTGCTATCTGACGATATATATAATACCAACTAGCAGGTTCCCGGCAAGTCCTGTCCGGTGTACTCATAACCCAATGAGCACCTGTATACATCTTAGGTGATCCAACTGACACCAGTGGCTTATGAGACCGGCCACCGCCCCTCGTCGGGGTCTCGACTGTACACACTAGTCTACTCCGGAGTATCGATGCCCTGTCTCGAAACTCCCACGACTAGGGACCACAATTAAGGATATGCGTATAAACCACCCAACTCTCACGTATATGATCGCCATCATACTGTTAGTGGTAAAGCAAGATCCTAAGGGCTCTATCAAAGTGTAACATGTAATCAGTCACCTGATCATGTACACGACTGATAAAGGCAAACCAGATAGCATACTATCATCTCGAGTAAGACTGTCCTACCGGTATAGGTCCTCCGCAATCATTGCAATCACGTACCTGTGATCCAATAATTGACTATGAGGGCACTATCTCCAACAACATGGGTGTATGAGACTCACACCATGCTTATAATAATGTAAGGGTTTTGTTTATTTAAAGTAAATCAAATTAGTTGGAAATTGTCACATGGTTGAAGCTTGTGGAACCATTGACCAAGTCCACTCTTTTTGTTTTACTTGAAGATATTTATTAACCCAACCATTATTGTTTAGCCATGGTTTATTCTCTACATGAGTTAGTGTGTGACATAAACTCACTCATGGTTGCTATTCTCACCTCATGAGTTTCATTCTCTTCTCTCTTCATCTTCTTCTTCATCAAGAGCTTAGCTCTCTAAGTTTTGGGAGATGAAGAAATACAGTGAGAAAATTATTTCTAAAGTGAGAAAAATTCCTACTTCATCAACCTCTTCTTTACTAGCCATTTTGATTGGGTTGTTTCTTTACTGTTTCATTACTTAGTGAAGAGGTAACTTGAGTTAGTGTCTCCTCGACGTAGATCATCTTCGGCTTCGAAAACTTCAAGCAAGCTTGTTCATTTCATCTTGTAGAGCCTCACTAGAGTCCGGGAGATCACTACTTGGAGCGAAGGGACTACTACACGGAGCTATTAAAGTGAAGGACCGGTCTACAAAGGTTGTATTCCTTGTTCACATAGATGTAAAGATATTTACATGCTTGTTCGTCTAATTCTCTAGTTTAGATTCTAGCGTTAGGGTTCTTTAGCGCGCCAAAATTTTGAAAATGGCATGGTCGATGCCTCCGGAAACCCAGCGGCCGCCTAGGGAACCCTGCAAAACGTTCCTAGAGTTTATCCGGATTCCGGTTTCAAGCATAAGTCGGACAACTCTTTATACCTTAACATCGTTAAGATATGAATCCATTCTATATATCCAATATAGAAACAAATGCACTAATTTAATTGGAACCAGATTCAAAATCATGCAGCTGTCTCCGGTGCATATCAACTAAATGGAAGGAGGCCAAGCAGCATTACTCATCAAGGAATGCACCAACGTATGAGTAACCTGAAAGAGAAGCTAGTTCTAAAAAACTATTACTTACAACGGAATACCTAACTCAAGTATTTACATCTTCGATCACCTTGAAGAATCTTGATACTTGCAACATATGGTTCTCTACTTTATTTTTATACTTATATCTTCTCAAAATCTGGACCTTGTATTTCAATGAAATACTTGTCTAAAACTAGAGAAGTCATGAGTAAATAGAATATAGTACGAGTACCAACCCCTTTGTCTTAACGGACACCGGACAACATACAATACCCTGGATAAGTCCACCGAGTTTAATAACTCAAACCCTGTACGTCGTAGGTTAAAAACTGTGCTATGGTTAAGAAGAATTACACTGTTGTTGAATGTTCCTTATCTAACCATCAACTGATATAGGTAAATGTCATAGACATAATTTCAATAAGTTATATCTCACTTTATAAAATAAACGTACAGATATATCAGTTTGAAATTGGTGCATAATAACAGATATTCAAAACCAAATATTTGTCGTCAGGCAAAACCCAGGTGATTTCCTCAAATATCACCAATTACAAAGAATTCCGATATGTTGAAGATATAATCACTTAATTCCCAATATCTTACTCATACCCAGTATCTGTAACGCCATACAGATGTGAGAATCAAATCTGGTAAATACATACCCTGGAGTTAGAATCCAATTGGGAAACATTTTTCAATTAATATTGCACAGTCAAACTGAAAATGAAAATGTTTCGAAGGGATAGCCGGGTATTCCTAGTATTGCATCTTCCATTATCCAGATTCATGACAGTAACCGTATATTTCCTTGCCCACACTCTAATCCCTTTATATGTCTTTACTTATTTCCTTGTGTACACCATTTTAGTTATATGTATGCCCTAGAGGCCATTATTGTACATGTGATGTATATTATAGTGGATGCTTAGACATACATAGGGAGGACTTTCTTGCTCGACATGATAGTATGCTATATGGTTACTCTTTATCTTAACATGTACACTGATTATCTCTCTATTACATGTTGATAAAACCCTTAGAATGTTTACTTGACTACCTGGATTATGATGCGGATCATACTGGTGGGACAAAGGTAGTCCGTAAGTACACCCTTTAATGTCCTTAGTCGTGGGTGTATCGAGACGGGGCATCGATATACCAGAGTAGACTAGCGTATACCTTCTCGACCCATGTAGATGGGCGATAGATGATCCCATATCCATTGGTGTTTGACATCAGAGATGATATACGGATGCTCAGTGGAGACTAGATACACTGGACGGACTCGCCGAGAACTCCTAGATGGTATTATACCTCACGTCAGATGGCAGTTCTCTGGTGACACTGGTACAAGTTAGTTTATTGACCCGAGATCGTCATAGAGTCTTGTGTGATTCCCACTATGCTTTGATTTCCACCTTATCATGTTCAAGAGAACATGCAAAACGGTGGTTTTTGAGTACAGTCCCGAGTCACATGGAGGCAATGAGCGATAGGAGGGGATTTCGTCTCTCCCGGTATTGGGGGTTGATGTTGCGCTGTGCTCGATTGGCTATAACAGGAAGTCCCTGGCCATGGTTGTTTCTGAGATTTACTGGTAAGTGTTATCAGTAGTTTCTCGACCCGTTATGAGCCTCACATCGGCATGACTTATCAAGCTATTGGGGTCTGACGTTTACCACCCCCAGGCGAGATATGCGACATATCAGACGAAGAGACCGAACTGTACGGTAGTGTTACTGATTGGACTCGCAGGAGTATGAGCAGGCTTGCTTATTGATCTTCTGATCGCTCAATACCCGGGTGGCCGTTATGTTTAGTAGACCGCTTGCGGCTTGTCGGTGTTTGATATGATCATCACCTACTGCCGGCGTATTGACGAATCTTTAGAGTCCTACACAGAGGTTTCCTGGTTCATGCGAAACGAAGTAGGAGCACGTATATGATATGTGCGGGACCGAGATTAATGCGCGTATGTGATACCGCATTCTATTCTCGCGATATGTGATATCGGTCGGTTATATATGATATAGCCGGGTTATCGGATCAAGTGTTGATTCGTTAAATTGTTACATTTGATATTAGTCGGTTGTATGTGATATAGCCGGATTATTAAATCAAGTGTTGATTTGATAATTTAATGTATTATTATATATTTGATATATTAACTTACATTAACTAATATTTGCTCACTAAGTTGTTCTTTTTCTCACTTGTGTGCATATAGTATATATGTGATATATATTAATGTACAACTATTGTGTCATGCTTGATGCCACATGTGACATAGGTGTATGAGACTCACACCAAGATTATGATAATGTATGGTTTTATTTATTTAAAGTTAATCAAAATTAGTTGCTAATTAGTCACATGGTTCAAGCTTGTAGAAGCTTGTGGAACCATTGACCAAGTCCACTAATTTTGTTTTACTTGTAGATATTTATTAACCTAACCATTATTATTAGCCATGGTTTAATCTCTATATGGGTTAATGTATGACACTAACTCACCCATGGTTGCTATTCTCACCTCATGAGTTCATTCTCTCATCTTGATTCTTCATCTTCTTCTTCATTGAGAAAGCTTGCTAGATTTTCTCAAGATGAGAAAATATTGTAAGAAAAACAAATCTAAAGTGAGCTCATTTTCTACTTCATCATCCTCTACTATTAGCAATTTAGTTTAGGGTGTTTGCTTCACTAATTTCACCATTAGTGAAGAGGTAGCATGAGCTTGAGTCTTCTCGACGTAGATCATCTTCGGCCTCGAAGACATTGAGCAAGCTCGTTCATTTCTTCAAGTGAACCCTTTCAAGAGTCCGGGAGTTCACTACATGGAGCGAAGGGACTACTACACGAAGCTTTAGAAGTAAAGGACCGGTCTACAAAGGTTTTATTGCTCATTCAGTTAGATGTAAAGTTGTTTACATTGTAGTTCGTCTAAATCTCTAGTTAAGACTCTAGGGTTAGGGTTCTTTAGAACGGCAAATTTTTGAAAACGGCATGGACGATACCTCCCGAAATCTCGCTGCCGCCCTAGGGAACCCTACACACCACACTTTGGCTAATTGGTTTTCTTCCTTCCCTACCCTTCGGCACCAGCCTAAGGTTTGGAAGATGACTATCCAATAAGCGTAATAGGTGTACTCTCCTAATACCAGGAGCCCTCGCAACCTGATAGAAGGTAAAGAGAAAAGACAACTGAATAATCCTTATTCTATTTCTCCAGAACCAGAAACCATCCTCGAACTGGGACAAGTTCCTTCGAGTTCGTACGTAAATATACGATGGAAATATCCAATCAATATGTGGATCTTCGTAGTGATACAGAATGTTCTGGAGAAAAGCAAAGGTGAAAGTAGGAGTAGCGATGTTATACGCGGTTTCATCATGAATGATAGTAGTCGCAATTTTCTTTGCCCTCTTTCTAATCCCTTTATATGTCTTTATTTATTACCTTCTGTACACCACACTTAGGCTAATTGGTTTTCTTACTTCCCCACCCTTCGGCACCTGCCTATGGTTTGGAAGAAGACTATCCAGTAGCGCAATAGGTATACTCTCCTAATACCATGAGCTCTCGCAACCTGAGAGAAGGTAAAGGGAAAAGACAACCGAATAATCCTATTCAATTTCTCCTGAACCAGAATCCATCCTCGAACTGGAACAAGTTCCTTCGAGTTTGTATGTAACTATACGATGGAATATCCAAGAAATGTGGATCTTCGTAGTGATACATAGTGTTCTAGAGAAATGCAAAGGTGATATAAGAGAGGCAGTGATATATGCGACTAAATGAAAAGCCAAAGTGTTTTAAGAAGTTTCGGTTAACTTGGTTCATGAGTTTTAGTTTAGGTTCGGGCCATGGTCGCTGCCAGCAAGAGAGAGAGAGAGAGAGAAAAAACACTCGGCGTGCACTCTAACCTAGATTAGAATGGTTAATCACTTTATCTAATCAGGATGTCTCCCACTATTTCCTCGAATTCTCCCTCAAACCCTAAAAGGAGAATTAGTCGGGATCATCTAAAATCACCCGAGGAGTAACACCTACTCATCAGTGGGAATCGGGATCCAACTATCATTGCAGGATAACTTGATGGAAGCCACTCAAGTCACCACACTTCAGAAGGTATGCGCATGCCTAGCAAGTTTCCTGTATGTTTGAAACTCCCGATGTGGTTTTTACCCATAGGACCTAAGTGACCTTGACGGAGTCAACAAATTAAAGAGTCCTAGTCAAGTTCAACCCGTCATTATCTTGATTGTATTAAACCCACCTGCACGAGCCATTAACGGAGTCAACAAGGCCGTACGACTGTCCTAACCAATCGCATATCCATGCTACAAACAAGCACCACTCAGCTGCCGAACATTACGCCTTGACGGAGTCAACAAACGCAGCACGAATACTAAGTACTACTCGTAGGAAATGACGGAGGGCTACGGCTGGATTTTGGCAAAAAACCTTTAACGTAATGAACTTGATATCGTTGAAGGAACCAAGTGTTTTTACAAATATATAGTGACGAAAACTTTTGCTAAAGAGGTCACTCCCTGTAAAGGGATCTCGGCTCTTTCCTCGTCGAATGAGGTGCATAATATTCCAAACTGAATACCATAATGCAAAGTAAAAGAATCGACTATAGTAAAGTTATTACATTGACGCAAACTTTTGCTCAAGAGGTCACTCCCGATGAAGGATCACGGCTCTTACCTCGTCGAATGAGGTACTGGATATTTAGAACCAAATACTGCTATGCAAAGCAAAAGTAAACGTCTGTAATGTCAGTTTTTAAAAACTTGGTTCCAACAACATCATATAGCTTTGTTTTCCTTGCATTAATCAGAATTAATGCAGTCCCATCAATTAAATCATATCACACCACAGAAAAGGAACGAAAATAAAATGTACGTATATGCCATCTGCATTCGCCACTGGGCCCCGTCATCACCCGTTAGGTTACTTAACTAACGGCAGAGCGGGGGTTGGACTAGCGCGGGTGCAAAACATATACAACATCTACTAGTGTGTGTGTGTGCGCGCGCGTGCGCGTAACATTCATCCCAGGCATGATATAAGCAACATCACAGAATCTCAGCAAGCAACACAGAATGGTGGATAATCTTAGAGCCTCGGTTTCATTTGAGCCGCAAATGAGACCCGACGTTCCCGGTCGTGTGGATAGCCCGTGCAATGAAAACCGGGATCCCTACGAGCGTGGCAAGTTACCCGCCAATCCCAAAAGTGAGGCAACCTCAATCAACAAAGTGAATGGGCCACCCAGCACTTCACGGGATCCGATAACTTGAGCGCCCCTCGGTGGGTCATCCTATACCCCTACGAGTGCGGTGAATAGCCTGTCAATTCTAGAGTAAGGCCCCCTCCGTCTCAACGCCATGAAATGCGGACCCGTTTCCCTCTAGAACCCAGCTATTCGTGCACACCACCATGGGGTAATCCTAGTACAGAAAAGAAAAATATATACAATGGCAATATCGACCTCAACCCGGTCGTGCCCCAAACAATAAATATACAAACGGGCAGAGACGTCAATCCACATGTCGAACGCTCGCCCCGCAATATTGAATATACAAATGAATCTGAACTGTACTAACTATCATTGCACCACTAGCTATCCACCACGATAATCCAACCACAATATCAGCACAACACAGAATATCAACGTGAATATCATGTTCGCAAACTCGTCTAAAAGAACATATAGCAGTTAGACGGGTTATACCGCTCTAATGACATTCACGGTCGCAGATATATCACATGCACTGATAAACACACACTTAAAATTTTGATCGACTAAACTTTCCCAAATTGTCCCCAAATGCAAATCGAGCACTCAAATGAATCTGGGCCAAAACCATGTGTACAAAAAATCAAATTTCCATGTCAGAGAGTGCCATAAGAAATTTGGTACAATTTCACCACAAGACGGCCGCGGAACCGCCGCAAATAGGCACCTATTGCGGCGCTTCCGCGGCCATTTTGATGGTTCACTTGCCCAATTTTCTTGTGGTCCCCTAGAAATGCCTGCACGGATTTTTAAGATACCCAGAATGATTTTTGAACACTTTTCAAAATCGACAGAAAGCATGTGAAAATGGAATTTTGATTCGGAAAAATTGGTCAATCGATATTCTAACATTGTGCAAACTAGATAGTATTGATTTATAGGTGGCTCTAATACCATGCTGGGTTTTGCCGGCACCGTGGCCATCTACCGTGGCCGATGCGGAACAAAAACTGGCGTTCAAAATTTTTTGGCGAAAAAAAAAATCCGCCCCAAGATCGAAACCATAAACCATACAAGCTAACTAAAGAGAGCTAAACTGTAAGGTTAGAATTGTTATACCAAATGAACCAAGTCCTTCGGTCTTCTACCACCTTCATTAGCTCCTAGGGGTTGCAGATCGAATTTGGTTGTCGGTCTTCCTCCATCAATGATGATCTGCCCGAGAGAAACGATGCAGGCTCCAGCCTCGCCAAGCGAGGCAACCGATACTCCAAGATTGCTAGCAATGGAGAGTGGAGGTGTAGGAATGTCTAACTATATTTTTTTCTCATGCTAAATACTCAAATGAGCAACTCAAGAAGAAGAAGGAGGAGGTGAGGAAACTAATGGTATGAGCAACCAAGGAAAATGGCTAAGTCTCCAAGAGTGAGAGTGTGAATGAAATGAATCAAGAAAGAATAATGGATGGCATGTAGAGAATAAGGCTAAGGCTTTTTCAACCATGCAAAAATATCTTCTCACATTTTACAATAAACAAATCAAGAGCCATGCCTCACCATGATCATGCCAACTCACCCTCCACCTCATTTTCCTAAATAATTTTCCAAAATGAAAATCAAATAATGAGGTGTCAATTTTCTAGAAGTAATTCCGTATAAATACGGAATACAACCTGGTATACGTATCGAAATACATATACGCGTATTCGTACAAAAATATGAATAGCCAAGAGAGAAAATGAATAGTAAACAATAATACTAGAATACATATATAAATATAAATATATATATATATATATATATATATAAATTATTAAATCAAAACCTGATTTAATAATCCGGCTTAACCTTAAGTCGCTAGTACTATCAACCGTCCGATTAAAGTCTGTGTAGCCTGTACACATATTTAATCGAACACCTGTATATACCAATATACGTCATCTACACCATATCGCCTGAACCATGAAAACCCGTCTGTGTGGGACTCTAAAGACTCATCAATACGCTGGCAGTGGGTTTAACCACAAGCATGTCAGCGGCACTAGCTGTACGTAACGGCTACCCAGGTATTGAGCGAAAGGAAGGACGATGAGCAAACTCATCCAAACCCTTATTGAGCCTGTCCGTGACAATCTCTATACAGTCTGGTTTGTTCGTCTAAGAGTATCGCATATCGAGTCTAGGGGGTGGATAAAGTCAGACCCCTAATAACGCGACATTTTGTGTCGGTATGAAACCCATCACCGCTTGAGAAACTGCTGATCCTAGATCAGTAATTCTCGACTAGCTTGACCAAGGATTTCTGATGATGGACACTCATGCACAACGTGACATCAACCCCCAATACCGGGAGAGACGAATCCCCGACGATCCGCTTACTGTCTCCATATGGCTCGGGACTGTACCTAACTAAAACCTGTTTGCACGACTCCTTTGAGCTGTGGTAGGGTAGTAATCAAAGCACAGTGGGAACTCACATGAGACAAATGACGATCTCAGGTCGACAAACTAACCTGTACTCATGTCACCTGGGAACTGCAATCTAACAATAGGTATAATACAATCTAGCAGGTTCCCGGCGAGTCTGTCCAGTGTACTCATAACCCAATGAGCACATGTATACTATCTTAGGTTACTAACTGACACCAATGGCTTGTGAGACCGGCCACCACCTCTCGTCGGGGTCTCGATAAGTATACACTAGTCTACTCTGGAGTATCGATGCCCAGTCTCGATACTCCTACGACCAGGGACATTTAAGGATGTGCTTATAAGCCACCCAGCTCCCATGTATATGATCGCCATCATAATGCTGGTAGTCAAGAAAGAATCCTATGGGCTCTATCAACATGTAATAGTGATCTGTAATACCACCTAATGCTGTACATGATGATAAAGACAAACCAGATAGCATGCTATCATCTCGAGTAAGACTATTCTACCGGTATAGGTCTTCCCTCAATCATCACAATTGCGTGCCTGCGATTCAATAATTGACTTGAGAGCATTATAACCAACATATGGATGGCAGGATTTGTGTTTTTTTCCCAAGACAATTGTCATTGATAGCTCCGTTAAGTTGTCTAACCTAAATAGACAAGCACTCACTTTCTCCGGCTCTCCGGGGCTCAAGAGAATTGATCCCACTAAAATTTATATTAATCTAAAGTCCTTAAGTATTGTTTGCATATCTCGAGGGGGTTTTATGAAAAATACTTTAATATTATTTAAAATAAACCTTGAGGGTGATTTATAATATTTAGGATTTTCATGAACATGTATTTTAATTGTTGTGGTATTATAGTGATAAAACCTAGCTTTTAGAATTTTACGATATTTTTATAAAAACTAGCTCTTTTGGAAACTTGATGGTATTTTATTAAAAATTCTAATCTTTCATTTAAAAAAAATATGGGTTCATAATATGTTTTTATTGAAAATACGGATTCATAATTTTATATAATTTTCCAAAATTTAGTTTGTTTAGAAAAGGCATATTTCTTAAAAACCGTATTTTTATTTCCTTTCGAGACCGAATACTCCGTGAGAAGTTCTGCATCTCGCTCTACTATCCCCAGGATGTGCGATAATCTGCATCATCCATTAGCGGGTCCTCTAATGAGGGTTGTAGAGACGTAATTGCCAAGGATTACAAAAATACCGATTAAAAGAAACCCGTTTTGAAAGGGTGTAGTGTTTTAATGTAAAACTTATTCTTTAAATAAATCATATATTGGAATACCGTGCTATGAAACCATAGTGTGCGTGTGGGGGTAGGTCGTTACCCCGTGAAGTTTTCCTAAAGGTAGATAAACTAGTTATCGAGAAAGGTTATACTAAAGTTCATGGTATTTTAATTAAAAAGTCTGTTATTTGATTATTGAACTTGAAATTTTGGTTACGTCGAAAGAAAATAGATGTGAGTTTTCTTTTAAAAATATATTATGGTGATTATGTGACATGTAGACCTATCAAGCATGATAAAATATTTAAATGAGAAGATTGTTACGTGTTAACTCTACTTTTGTCGATATTTTCTTAGAAGACGAATTGAGATGAGAGAAATGGAGGGAAGAGGAACTTACAGTTTAAGCGTTAACAAGGATGAGGGGAAGCCTTCATGTGTTGTGGTGTCGTCGGAAAGGCTTCAGTCGTCGAGTTTGGCTAGCTACTCTACTTGGGTGTTTAACTCCACTTGGTATTTAGAGAATTTGAGAGAAATTTTGATAGAAATTTTAGAATGGGGGAGAGCTAGGGCATGGGGTGGTATTTATAGTGAAGAATTAGGGTTTGGGAATTAAAAATTTGGTTTAAATGAATTAAAATAGTGTTAAATGGTGAATTGAAGAGTCTCTGTTTGATTGCTGGAAAATCAAACAGTGCAAGAGAGTTGAGAGGAGTCGAAGGGATAAGTGTGCAAAGCACAGAGACGATTGGAGCCAATCGAATCGTCGGCGCTGACCCAAAGAAGAAAACGGGCGGTTGGATCTTGGGGTCTTATCTCGAGATTCGTGCCACGTGTCAAGTTGGGTGTTTACTTCTCTTTGTGCATGTTTGATTTTTTCTGAAACTTTTTGTTTCTCTGTGTATTGCACGTGCAACTCTTGGGCATCTGAAAAATTAATAAGAAAAATCTAAAAATAATAAGGTCTAATAGGATTCGAACACACAGACTATGTCACAGCAGTGTAGAGACTTTACCAGTGAGCTATAAGTTGTTTCTTGCTTTTATTTAACAAAAATAATCTATAACTCTTACACGGGCTATAATACCCTTTTCTGTACAATAACAAGAAATTTTTGTATAGGGATTTCAGAATAGTTACATAATTTATCAAAATTCTCTAAAAAAAATTCTCTAAGTTCAAGAAGGGTTAAGGCTAGTCAAGTGGAGTTAGCGATCAAAGTTCGTTCCATCGAAAACCGAAACCATTCCCGACAATACCACGACGCCACGAAAACTCCCTTTCTTTCTTGCTCTTTTCTCAATGGTACATAAATGGTAAGTCCCTATTTCTCTCTTTCATTTTGACTAAACCGTCTTCTAAAATCATATCGACAAAATTGGAGTTAACCTTGATATAAATTATTTTTAAAACTTTTAGTATCTTTGATAGGCCAAATAAGTCACACCAATTCTCTAACATCGCTTCAAAATATTATTCACATCATTTACCTTTGTATGTAACTAAAATTAAATGCGAAATAAACATAAATCGAACTTTTTCATATAAATATCACGAACTTTAAAAGTAACTTTTTTATCGATACCTAAAAATATATAGCTCTAGAAAAATCATGGGGTAATGACCTACCCCATAACATACACTATGGCTTCATATCACGGTATGATAGATTACAAGTTTATCCAAAATGAAACAAATTACATTAAAATACCATTATTTTTACAAAATGTGTTTTTATCAATATTTTTAAATCCTTTGCAATTGCGCCTCTACAACCCTTTTAGGGGAACCAATTTACAGGAGGTGCAGATTATCGTACGTGCTTGAGATAGTAGAGTGAGATACAGAACTTCTCACGGAGAATTCGGTCTCGAAAAGAAATAAAAATACGATTTAAAGAAATACGACTTTTTAAAACAAATTAAACTTTGGAAAATTATATAAAATTATGAATTCGTATTTTAAATAAAAAAAATTTGTGAAAAATATATTTTTAAATGAAAGATTATAATTTTAATAAAATATCATCAAATTTCCAAAAGTAGTAGTTTTCATAAAAATACCATAAACTTTTAAAAGGTAGGTTTCATCACTAAAATACCATTAAAATTAAAATACATTTTTATAAAAACTCTTGATATTATAAATCACCCTTAAGCTTTGTTTTTAAAACAATATTAAAACATTTTACATAAAACCCTCTCGAGAAATGCAAACACATAATAAAAAACCTGGATAAATTTTTAAGCACTCTAGATTAATATAGGTTTAAGCGGTATCATTTCTCTTGAGCCTCAGGGAGCCTAAGAAAGTGAGTGCTTTCCTATCCAGATTAGATAACATTGCAAATTAACGGAGTTATCAATGGCAATCGACTTGGAAAAGGACACAAATTTTGTCGTTCATGTGCAGCGGTTGTCCGATTATTCCTGAACTTAAGAGTTTACAAGATCACAGCTATTCAAAAGATTTAAATCTAGTAATATGAAATGACTATAACTCGAATCCATAGTCGAACCTAAACTTGAATTTAAACTCGAACTTGAACTAGAAATTAAATATCAATCTGAACTTGATACTTGAACTTAACATAAATATCTGAATCCAATATCTACTCTTGAACTGACTTGACTCGAACCATGAATACAACTTGACATGAATACATGAATACTTGATCTTGACATGAACTCAATCTTGCAACTTGATGTATTCATGGATTCGAGCAAGACTGGTAATTTTAACTGTAATCTAGAATACATGGGTGTTGGGGTAATTCAAGTGCGAATCAAACGAAATCTCAGGAGTCCTCCTAAATCATGAATCCATGTCTACTAACATAAGCAATCTATCATGAGGGCCTGTGTTTCCTTACTCCTGGATTATAACCTGTTGAGTTTGGAATACTTCAACACTGGGTTGAAGTCCCGTTACTAACACTTGATTCGAGCCCGTGGTTCCTTATCCGTTGATTACAGCCTGTTGGGTTCGAGAACACTCTTGAGATTGGTTGACATTTACCCTTGAACTTACGTTAGATTAGTTTACCCTTGCATAGACCTTTTTAGGACACTTACATGCACTTCATGTTTACAATACCTATACTACACGACCATACTATACTATGCTCATGTTAGTTTGCCATGTTATATAGAATTGCCATGTTACATAGGATTGCCATGATTATATTAAATGATATGTTTAAACACCATATCTCCTAGACCATTGCTTCATGATATCCATTTCCAACTTGTCATTATATTTTTATACTTCACATCTTTACTTGGGGACTTACCGAGCGAAAGTTCGCTGACAGGCATCCGCCCATCTCTTTCTTCTTTTGGATGTTTGTCAGGTGGTCTAGAGACTGATGAGATAGAAGAGCCTGCAGGAGATTACGACCAGATCACTACTCAAGCTTAGCTTAATTCATCTCTTATTTCAGTTTTTGTATGACACTTGTTTAGGCATTACTGTTCTTATATTTCCTTTTCAGTTGAACTCATGTATTATAAATATATCAAGTTGAATGTAAATAAAGTTGTTGAAATTTAAATCTCATGTCTTTTCTTATACATTTTATATTGCTTATTTTACGCTTAGCGTATTTACTCTGGGAAATGACATTCTCGAAATAAATATGCCGCGGGCCTAGTCATGTGCCGTCACCATCTTTTGGGAAGCGGGGCGTGACACCATTTGAATGAATAAATGGATAAACCAAAAAATGAGGTGTCCACTTTCTAGAATGTTTTTCCGTATAAATACGGAATACACTCTGCCGTATATACATATCTGTATTCGTATCAAAATACGAATACCCAAAAAGATAGAATTATACAATGAACATGATATTAGAATATACATATCGAAATATATATATATATATATATATGTAAATTATTAAATCAATACCTGATTTAATAATCTGGTTTAATCCTAAGCCAGCTAGTATTATCAACCGTCCGATCAAAAGTCCGAGTAGCTAGTACTCTCATTTGATCGGAACCCTGCACGTATCAAAATACGGCCACTATATCATTTCGTCTGAACCAGGGAAAGCTCTATGTGGGACTCTAAAGACTCGACAGTACGCTGGCAGTGAGTTACTGGATAATTTCATAACCATAAACACGTCAGTGGCACTAGCTGTACGTAACAGCTACCCAGGTACCTGTCGAAAAGAAATGCCGACGAGCAAGCTCGTCCGAACCCCTATTGAGTCTATCAGTGACAATCTCCGTACAGTCCGGTCTCTTCTTTTAAAAGTATCGCATACCAGGTCTAGGGGTGGTAAACGTCAGACCCTAATAACCCGATAATTCGTGCTGATTTGGCTCAGGACCAATCCAGAAAACCACTGATCTAACTATCAGTAAATCCCAACTGTCTTGACCAACGTCTTATGGTGCTGGCCAACCGAACACAGTGCGATATCGACTCCCTATATCAGGAGAGACGAATCCCCAACAATCGCTCACTGCCTCCATGTGGCTCGGGACTATACCCAAATAAAACATGTTTGCACGACTCAGTAGAGCCGTGGTAGGGTAGTAATCTAAGTACAATGGGAACTCACACGAGACAAATGACGATATCAGATCTAAAGACTAACATGTACTTATGTCACATGAGAACTGCTATCTGACGATAAGTATAGTATCATCTAGAAGTTCTCGGCGAGTCCGTCGAGTGTACTCACTCCCAGTGAACACTTGTATATGATCTTAAGTGCCAAAGACCAATGGCTGTAGGACCAACCATCGCCCCTCGTCGGGGTCTAGAAACGTATACACCAGTCTACTCCGGAATATCGATGCCCAATCTCGATATTCTCACGATTATGAACATTTAAGGATGTACTTATGGACTACCCAGCCCCCGCATATATGATCGCCATCATGACACTGGCAGTCAAGCAATAATCCTACGGGCTTTATCAATATGTGTTAACGATATATAATAATAAGTAAAACATATACACATGTTAAGATAAAAACAAACCAAATAGTATACTATCATATCGAGTAAGATTGTCATGTACATACACATGTCCAAGCATCCACTACACACACACACAATAATGGCCTCTAGGGCATACATATCCAACAGAAATTTTTTTTGAAGGAGGAAGTGTTTTGAGTGTGTCCGAAGAGTTCCTGACAAGGAGAAAGAGAGAGGGAGAAAGAGCTTTGGTGGCCACCCGAGTTCGGGAGGCCTCCCGGGACGGCCGGGATCCCTTTGGGGAGGGTCCTGAAGCGGGGGACCCACTTTGGAAGAGGTCCTGAAGTTGATGGACCCCCATAGGGGGATCCTGTAGGTGGAGCCCCTATTTAGGGGGTCCGATCGTCAAGATTGTTTTGAGGGGTCCCGACAGGGGGAGCTCCCCCTTTGGGAGTTCCCGACGACAGGAGCCCCTTTGGGGGTCCCGAAACAAAGAGCCCTTTTTGGGGGTTCCGAAAGCGAGAGCTCCCTTTGGGGGGTTCCAGAACAGGAACCCCAGAGAGGGTCCTGAATAGGGATTCTAAAAAGGATCCCGAGCTTGTACATAGGTGTATCCCATGTTCATGATTTAAAGGGGGAACATGGGTTGTGATCCATATTTCCATGGATCTCACAAGGATCCAATGCCGGTATGGTTAAAACCAAGGACATTCACTGAGTTCATTTTGTTCAAATATGTTTGCTTGGAGTGAAAGTCATAGGCTTTCACCCCATGAGTCCTTCTATCTTGTTCTTAAAGTTTGATAAAGAAAGGTTGTTCCTTTATTTGGTTTTGGTCTTGGATCTTGAGTTTTAAGATAGAGTATTCTAAAAGAGATGGGTTCTTTTTTTATGGGTTGTATTAAGGAAGAGAGAGATGAAGGAGATAAGAGAGACCCAAAAAGAACTTTCTTCCTTTTAGGGCGCTATCTCTCTCTCTCTTTGAGAAAGAATATGAAGAAGAAAAAGACTTATCTCTTTCTTTGATGGAGGCTCAAAACCCTAGCAAATTTTATGGAAAAGGAAAAACATATCATTTTATTCATTTTGTGGGTTTAAATACCCTTACACGTTTGCTTCTTAGCCCTTGGGCTTTACAAAAATAACTTTTTGCCTATTTTTCTTATATATTTATACTTTTCATGCTAAAGTTAAATATTACATTTTCTTTATTGGGTCGGCCTTGCTTGAGCTCGGACTCGGGCGTAGGCTCGGCTTGGGTTCAGGTATGAGCTCGGCTTGGATTCGGGCGTGGGCCCAACTTGGACTCGATGGTAGAGAGCAATTTTTGACCCCAACAACCAAGTCTAAACCCAATCTACGAACACAGAACTGGACGTCTAGATCATTCGTAATAGCAACCTTATATCGGCGTCTCAACCTTTAGCAGCCTTATATCGGCGTCTCAACCTTATTTCTATTGGCAAGCCAAGCCATTTAAGGAGGGCTCGCCGGTGATGCGACTGAGGGTCATCTTCTCGAACTTATCTTTCGGAAATGAGGATCGAAGACAACGACAGAGGCATTACCTACTTGATGAGGGCTGAACATCTCTGTATTAGAAGGACCTTGAGAACACTAGCGTTGATCGCAGGAATTCTTACGTTATCATAAACTGCGGTACGGCTATGCTAGAGGTATAGTGAAGAGTAACTTCGAGTCTTGAATTGAAGGTCCTTTTTTCTGTCTTGAACCCTTTTAGTCAATAACACAACGACTCCATGACCCCGAGATTCTCTCCCCACGGTCTCACATAATGCGCACATTCGGGCGAATGGCGCGCGCTCTTTATGACATGACCGTTGAGTATCATATCGGTCAGTTGTTTGTTCACTTCGCCGATCGGCTTTGAGATCCAGCCGAGTTTCGTCAAGGAAGTACATACTATCATTACTTCATGTACATACCTTACCCTCTAATATTGTTGAAGCAGTATCCCATGGAAATCCCAACATATGGATAGGAAATGGCGCAAGTTATGGGATTTAACTGGATAAATTGCATGTAAATACCTAAGTTTCTATGAATCGCACATAAATACCCAGCTTTGATTCAAGTATTTATTTTAAAACCGAAAGTGCTGCCAATGGAAAAATAACTGTTATACGACCTTCATATATCACATGTAGGTAATTTAGTGCAAATAGATTAAAAATTTGGGTATTTATGTGCTACTTACAGAAACTTAAGTGTTTATCTGTCAAAACGGTGAAATCTTGGGTATTTAGGTGCAATTTAGCAGATTTAATTAGTCTTGTTTGCTTTATGTTGGAATTGTTGAGACATGGTCCCATTTGTAAAAACTATGAAACATGCATAGGCATAAAATATAAGATGGGATAAACCTCCATAAGGCTTAAATCCTATTAGATGGAACCCATCTATGTTGAAAGCCTGTGTGCGGCCACATATAAATAATATATAATCGGTCCCCTCGTTTGTGTATTTAAATTTAATAATATCTAAAATGCTAGAAATCGTTTTATCTCTGAACAAAAACTTAATTTTATCAATAGAAAGTGTGGTAAATACCTCTCTCAATTCTGAATTTGGTGGGCATAGCTCCTTACAAGTTCAAAGACAAAATTGTTAAATCTAATGAATTTGGAGCTTTGAAAGCTTTATACATTAGGCAATTCTGATTTCTTACTAGCTGATACATGTGATCGTGTTTTCCAATGAGCAAAATATCAGTCATATTTTATTCCTTTCTTTCTTTATTTTTCCTTTTCTTATAATTGAAAGAAGAATAGTTTGTTAAAGAAATCATTAACATTTTTTTTAAAATAAGAAAAATAAAAATACCTATCATGCTAATAACAAAATTCGGTATATATTTTCTTCTCCTGGACCATGAGAAGTCACACAACCTTTTCAATTGCAGCTAATTAACCACAATAATTGATCAAAAATGAAAATTTACCTCGCCACCCCCCACCCCCACCCACCCCCAAAAAAAAGAAGGCAGAAATCAAGAAGAAATATAACAATCTAGAACCACAATAATTGCTCCTCTAGTTATTTCATAATCACTAGAGAGAGAAAAGAGCTTAAAGCTTAATTATATTCACCTTATATTTTTCACCTCTCTGCAATTTTCTTCATCCCCAAAAAGAAAAGAATGGCAGTTGGATTCTTCACCAAGATCGAGCGGTGCTCAAACTGCTCAATACAATGGAGGTCTAACAATCTTTGTCATCCTCTCTCGTGCAAACGGTGGCTGTCAGTGGAATCATTTTCGGCTGCGATCTTGGAATATCAGGTTTTATCTTTTTCTTACTCTGTTGAAAAGTTCTCGTCACGGATGCAAAATTAGATGCGAGTTTGCATCAAACCTGGGTATATCGTCGTGTATTGGCACTGCTGCTGTGTTTGGTGTGCTCTTTTCTTTGCCTTGTGGTTAGATTTGTGTGGTCCTTGCTATATCTTTTTCATTCGCTTTAGAAGCTCACGATTCTATGTTTGTTTCTGCTATGGTTGCCGTTTGTTACTTGGTTTGTGCTTGAGTGATCCATTCGAGGATCACTGTGCGGTACAGATTATAATATAACAGATGGTAGCAAAACCCTCGGATCACATTTAAAACGGACTAAATTAAATATCATCCAAAAGTCTAAATTTCAATCCGCAAAATGATAATGTATTGTTAGAGTGGGCATGAAATTTCTCTTCATGCAAGTTTGAAGATTGTAAGATGGTTTGGTCAAAAATCAACGCAATATATACATTTTCTATTTGAAATTTATGTTGTTATTGTTGGGAGAAAATCGATGCATGGAACAATCCTCAGTGACAAACCAAATAACGCAATAACAATCACACAATTAATCGAAAGATAAAGAAATAAGTGCGAGAATAAAGTAGAAAACACAAACTAGAGAGACATAAGGATTTGTTGACGGGGTTCACCTACCGTATGACTAGTCCCGGCAGAGCGGAATCTGCAAATAAATCTTTGAATCAAGTTTACAAGCACTCGTTAGGAGATTTCTCTCAAATCTCTCTATTAGCCGTCATCCTCTCGATACAATGATCTCTCAAATTAATTCATTTTGGCGTTGTAAAATTAATTTAACATAGCAGCCTTTAATAAAGCTCTGTTAAATTAACGTGGCTTCTCCTTTTTTTTATTTTTTTATTTGGTGGATGTATACATAATTGATTTACTGATCAATTATATATATAAGTAAATGGCTTCCTTGTAGATAATGTGAAATTTAAATCTAGATTAATTTAAATTTTCATAAAATCCAATTAATCTATATATATATATATATATAACCTTTTAGAGATAACTTGGAATTTAGGTAGAGATTAACATAAATCTCTACGTCCAATTCCAACTAACTTGATTCAAATTCATCATAATTTTTAGAAAGATTCTTCACAGTATAACATTTATTTCAGGTGGTGTGATGTCCATGGAGCCATTCCTGAAGAGATTCTTTCCTGAAGTCTACACAAAGAAAAAAAGCGCAAATGTGAGCAACTATTGCAAGTTTAACAGCCAGCTGTTGACGTCGTTCACCTCGTCATTGTACCTTGCCGGACTTGTGGCCTCATTCTTTGTGTCGCCGGTCACGAGATCCTTCGGCCGCAAAGCGTCAGTGCTCGCCGGTGGGGTGGCGTTTATGGCCTGCGGGGTCTTAGGAGGGGCTGCTGTTAATGTGCACATGCTTATTTTAGGGAGGATCCTGCTTGGTGTTGGTCTACGATTTGCTAACCTGGTACTTTTTTCCATCCTAACTTTATTAGCAATTTTTAAACTTCAAATTACAAGCATCTTACAAATCATATAGGCTATATTGTTCTTGTGTTGCAATGCAAATATCTGAATTTTTAAGGTGGGAAATTATCATATACCTAATTTTATAATGAGGTAAAAAGTGGCACCTTAGAAAATTTCCTAAATTGTCGTCTTGAAAATTCAACTATCCATCGATTTTTCATGGACGGTCGACATCAGCCATATCAATCCCCATGCCTAAACTATGGGTGCACCAAATTTAATACTGTTTGGGTACACCAATTTTTATTTATTTATTTAGGATTGTAAAATGTTCTAACGTCAGAAAACTAATAATTGTGCAATTGCAATACAAAGATTGACGGTATCCAACTCTCATGTAAAGTTGGCGTATATATATTTAAGGCATGATGGTCAAGATGGCATGTGCTGATTGTTGAAAAGATCGACAAATAGTTGAATTTTGGAGCCGCTAGGCTAATGTAAGAAATTTCCTAGTATACATGTCTATACTCTGTTTTCTCAATTTTGTGCAAAATATTCCTGAAACATAATATAATGCTCAACTTTTTTTAATATTTCAGGCAGTTCCATTGTACCTGTCGGAAACGGCACCACCATAGCACAGAGGCACAATCAGCAACGGTTTCTCTACCCGCATCAGTATTGGTTACATCTCCGCGACGCTTGTCAATTACAGAACGGAAAAGATACACGGAGACTTAGGCTGGAGATTCTCTTTAGTCCTAGCAGTAGCCCCGGCTATTCTTCTTACTCTCGCCGCGGTTTTTCTCCCCGAGACCACCAACAGTCTCATTCAATGAGGCGAGGATCTTGAGAAGGTAACTACATTGCTTCTAAAGATTAGAGGAACAACGGATGTTGAAAAAGAGTTGCAAGATCTTATCGTAGCAAGTAATGTATCGCAGAGTGTTGAGAGCCTGTTCTGTACGATTTTTCAGAGGGAGTATGGGCCCCAGCTCGTAATGGCTATTCTTATCCCATTCTTCCAACAAGTATCAGTGATCGCTGTTGCGTTCATTTTTCGCCCTTGAAGTGAAAATGGTGATGAATTTCCCCTCCGTTTTCTCAACGGGTGACAGGGATCAACGTAATAACCTTCTGCATGCCCGTCTTATTCCGGAGCATCGGCCACGAAGAGAGCGCCTCCCTCATGTCAGAGGTAATGACGGGCGTAACCAGCCTCATCCCCAACTTCATCTCAATGGCACTCATCGACAAACTTGGAAGACGGACCTTATTCATCATCGGAGGGATTCAAAAGCTCGTCTCACAGATAATCATCGGAGCGATCCTTGAATCCGAGCTCAAAGATCAAGGCAGGGTCAGCAAAGCCGGACGCGTACTTAGTACTGATCTTGATCAGTATTTACGTTGCCGGTTTCGGGTGGTCGTGGGGCCCGCTACGATGGATAGTCCCGGTTTCGGGTGGTCATGGGGCCCGCTATGATGGATAGTCCCGAGCGATATCTTTCCATTAGAGATTCGATCGGCAGGGCGGAGCATCAACTTGATCGTCAGCTTCTTCTTCATTTTCGTCATCGGGCAGAATTTTCTGGCGATGCTTAGCGGATTCAGGTACGGGATTTTCTACTTCTTCGGCTGTTGGGTCTTTGTCCTGACCGCATTCGTCTATCTGTTTCTTCCAGAGACAGCGAGTGTGCCTATTGAGCAGATGGTGCAGGTCTGGAGGGGGCATTGGTTCTTTGTTGATGTCACAGGTAAAAGCAAGGTTGAATGGGCAGATGCAACAGTTGATTCTACTAACATGGGATAGAATTCAGTATTGGATCCAATTTTTATCGAAGGATGTAATGAATTAGAGAAGAATACGTACATATGCAACAAGTTTTTGACTAGTGAACAAAAATAATGACAAGAGTGGTGCAAGCTTGAAGGATGCAAATATATTTGTTTCCACCTTGTATCTGAGCAGGAAAGAATTACAGCAGTAGTTCTCATGTTGATTAAAAAAGGGAAATGCAAGGACATTCTTACTATAGCATCACAAAATAAATGAGTCAAAATAAGAAATAAAAAAAATGATTTAAACCCAAAAAAAACCTCCACCATATGTTACAAAATAAAACCAAGTATAAGAACATAGGTTTTACTACTGCTGCACAGCGACTTCGCTGCGGTCGGCACAGCATAATCTGGAGGGTGAGTCCCCCTACTTAATCCTTAGTCAGCACAGCATAATTTGGAGGGTGAGCCCCCCAACTTAATCATTAGCGTTCGCTTCGAAGCTGGTTCGCTTCGAAGTTGCTAAGGTCTCGACCGCTTCGGAGCAGCCAAGTCTTAGGAATATATAACAATGATCAGAAACAGCATTTGTACAAGCAATCATATAGTATTATCAAAGGTTTGTGTCGATGAGTCAGATTCCAACCAAGACATCTCACAAGTGTATATAATAAACATAATCAAAATAATGAATATAAACAGACCCAAAGACGCCATCACACAATGATTCAGAACAAGGAAATTGAACATGATCAAATAATTTAACATATGCATAAAAAAAATTATTAAAGGAACACCATTGGATTTAAACAAATACCGTTCTGATAAATGACTCATCATGACTCATCATGTCCGATTGTTTATTGTCAATGAACATAAAAGAACAAAATTTTTTTTGAGGAATACATAAAGGAAGAAATTTAAGAATTTCATATACACGTATAGCCTCAATATCAACATTCCACAAAATTTAGCAAAGAAAAATTTCCGATGCCGAGATTAACAAGAAACTGATATTAGATGAGAACTGAAACTACTCATCGACCAAATATCAATCTTATTCTGAAAAATATTATGTCATGCCACTCGAGATATAAACTACCCATTTGAAATACCAACTAGACGAAAAAAGAACAGAAGTCAGTTGGTCACAGCTTATTCATCTTGTATTAACAAGAACACTGCTTTTATCATTTTCCGTTTCTTTCGAACCAACTAGATTGCATGAATCTGGTTCGAGCTTGAATTTACCGGCGGAGAACCACCGTGCAGGGAATTATTGGTATGGAACGCAGAATGCCTTTCGGAGCCTCCTAGCATATTCAATGGAATTGAAGGAGAATTTTCGGTATGAAACACAGATTGCCTTTCTGAACCTCCTAGCATATTCAATGGAATTGAAGAAAAAATTTCGCTATGGAACGCAGATTGCCTTTCAGGGCCTCCTAGCAGATTCAATGGAATCGAAGGAGAATTTTCGCTATGGAACACAGACTGCCCTTCTGAGCCTCCTAGCAAATTCACCGGCATTGACTGAGAATTTTTTCTATGGAACGCAGAATGCCTTTCGGAGCCTCCTAGCAAATTCAATGGCATTGGAGGAGAATTTTTCGTCTCACCAGCATTTTCAACAAGGCTCAATTTCGACATACCCAAGAGCTCGTCGACATCAATGGGAGATGTAGAATGAATAGCAACTGGTTTAACAACTGAAGAATTTATATTTCTTGCCATAGCATTGTTTGCTTGGTAATAGGACCAGGACGGGTACGGAAATGGAAAAACTAGAGGGTATGGAGAATATATCAATGGATAATATGGAATCGTAAAATCAATAGGTGGAGGTGGTGGAACTGGATTGTCGACAGGATTGGAATTCATCGTTTCATGCTGCGGTTCTAAAGATGGAGGGGGTGCTAGAACCAGATCACTGCTTTCTTCCTCTAGTGGTTCTTCTTCAGTGCACAAAGGGATGGTGTGGGTATCAACGAGCTGAAAAAGGACAAGCAGTGGTTGATGTTATTGAGACAACAAAAGGGGAAGATTTTTTCCTCTTTAAAATAACCCCATAAATTTAGCCAAATTGTATGAATCTTTTATTTAAAATGTCTTCTTCTTCTAGAACTCAAAATTTCCCCAAATTGTTTGAGGGCAATTTCTTTCTTTCTTTTTCTTTTTTAGATCCTCCCTTGGATTAACTCCCCACTAAACAAATTGGGGATTTTAGGGTTCCTGGAGTAGGAAAAATAGGAGAGGTTTTGTTTTAGGGTTGATGGAGGTTGAAGCCATAGGAGAGTAATAAATTAAGAATGTTTAGGATTATAATTTTCGCCTAAAGCCGATGACAAAAATTGCTATGGGAGCCTAAACGATATATGCCCTTAATGTATTGGGAGTTCTGCCATAAAAATTTTCCTCTTTTGTTTTTTGTCTTTTACTTTTTGCCAGTTTTTCCAAATTTTGTTTTTGTGTGTGTGTGTGTGGCGTGGGGGGTGGGGGGCTGGTGTTCGCTAATTTTCGGGGTAGATGTAAAAACCAAAGGAACAAACAGGTTAAAGGGAGGGCGCAAGAGAGACTAACATTCCCAGGCGCAACTAGATCAAAAAGACTAGATCTTCTCTTCCTTTTATTGCCGGGGTGGTGACGAATGAAGTACTTTTGAGCATGGCTGGCAACTTGAGTGGCTGTCCTTGAGACTACATACTTCTTTGATATCCCTCGCCAATCACCTTTGCCAAGTTGTTGCAATCCAAGCAGAAACATCGTATGCTCTTCTTCACTCCATGCCTGACCTGTTCATTTGAAAAGATATACAAGAAAACTCTTGAGAAAGATCAGCAGGGAGAATTTTCTGTACATTTAGAAACGATTTCAGAATATAGAAATGAAGATGTTGTTCAATATACATTTGACCTAAAGATCTTAAACATCGTGCTCTAGAATTTTTTTCTATGATTAACTATGAAAAAGGTTAATGAGCTGTGCATTGTTCAGAGAAGAAACATTGAGTCATGGACTGGGATGGATAATATGAACTTTGCCCTATTTTATTTATAACACCTGATAAACATAATTTTTGTGGCTTTGAACTTGCGTAAAGATATGGAAAGGTTCCACTGAATTATACAACTGATGAACATATTTTCAGGAAGTTTGAAAAGAAAAAAGGACACCTGAAGTAAGAAGTACACTCATATTCAAGCAAAAGATAAGATACAAGTTGGAGTATTACTTGAACTAGCTCAATTGGCTCTTCTAAGATTCAGGTAAGCACATCAGTGTGACCTAAATATAATAATTTCATTCAGATTTCTGCTTATCAAGAGTACTAGTATCCCATTAAGATCCACTAAATTACCTTTATGTTGGCATGAAAAAAAGTAATGACTAAAGATATATAATGACCCTTAAAATCATATATTACAGCCTCTATTGCCATATACAAAAACACCTATAGGAAATTAATCGAACAAGCACTTGACAACTTAAATCATCGATTACAATCATGCCAGCAAGTAGCACTGTCAATAGTTAAACAATCAAATCTGAAATCCAAAAATTATGGTGTTATCTGAATCAAGAAAGCCCAAAACTTCTACACTAGTTAATCAGAAATCTGCATTAAGATTCATAGCAAAATTTTCAACGCATTGATAATTAAGCTCAAAGAGTATATTTAACCACTACCCACAAAACACTTCGTCAAAATACAATAAACATGAAGCGAGAGGCGTTGTCTACATGTCCAAGCATCCATTCAAATTTTCAATAGTAATTGTACTACTTGCCTACAGACCATAGAATCATAACCACAATGCGCAGTCAACACAACAAGCATTTCACCAGCATTCAAAAGATACCAACAAATAGAGCTTTGATAACAAGTTTCATTCTTATAAGCTTTTACAACTTTAACAGACATGGTAGAGAAGAATGTAGGATGGTCCGAGAGTAGTCAACAACAATGTCCGTGACTACTTGGCAATGCCATCTCTTGTTACCTTGTAGTAGGTATACCACCAGTACATGAATACTTGGCAATGATCAAACGACTAGAAGTTTATGCTATCAACCATATTCCAACTTTTGTAACATATTTTATAAAGCTTCAAAGTATTTTTTTCAGGGGGAAAACATAAACATTCTCCTATAGGCTTGATTACATCCACTTAATTTTATGACGTTAACAAACGAAGTTAAATCTGAAAAGGGTAAGCTTGACAGGACAAAACGTTATGACAAGAGAAGGAAGGAGCTTCCATGAACAATGTAACAAGGATAACCGAAGACAAAAGGTAAAATTTGTTCATCTTGAATATGGTCGAAGAAGACAAAAATAAGTATGGCTAAAAGAGAAGGCGGAAATGGATGGGTAGCAATGATCTAAGAGATGAAATCATGGGATAAATTGACTACATCCAATACAAATTCTTTTAATAAAACTCTCACAAAGGATAAAATAACAAACAAATGCGCAGTGATGTCAACAAGAGTAACATCATTAAGCGTCACTTGTAGTGATAAACACAGCAATGTAGACTTGAAATTGGCCTAAATGCCCTAAATAAATGTTTAAGAACGTATGTTAGTTGCTAATCTGATCAAGAAGATAGTGCTCAACAGAAATTAGCTTAAGTACCGAGCTTATATAACCAGCACCAAAAATTCAGGATAAAAATTTGTTGCTGCTATAAAATACTTCACAAGAATAATCTACTGCCATTATTCATCCTTAATAATTTTATAATATCACAAAGAGAAATATTTTTATTTGTAACAGTCAACAAACAAGTTATATCAATACATATTATCGGCGTAATCAAAAATTTGAGAAACGTCCTTAACTTTTAGGGAAAGAGAATTATAGATGGTCAAAACTTCCGGATACTCATGCCCGATCGTGAGACTGCCATCGTCATATTGTTTTCCGTTATTTAAGAGTGTTTGTTAATAGAGTAACGGCATTTCTGTCAATAGAATGCTATGCAACACTTATGATAACTTCTCAAACACATGGCCAAGGGAACATAGTATTTTGAAACGGAAAAGCATAGTTCATGGTAGTTGCATATAAGAAAGGTAGTGCATGATAGTTATTGGCGAAAGTAGTCGAGTTTATTATAGTTTCTAATAATGCATCCTCAAAATAATCTCTCAACATCATCGACATGTATCATTATATTCATTATAATAGATGAATGAGGGTCCATAATAAAACGCAATAATGCATGTATGTATTATATTAACAACAATCAGGGATTTCATTGCATTGCTTTCCAAAATTATATATTTTAACTTTTCACTCGAGACCTCGCTCACTTCATTTAAGAAAAGCCTCGACATAAATATTCGTTAAATCTTCTCATCTATGTCATGATACAAAATTGAAGGAAGATACATTGTTGTCAAAGAAGTACTGCATATAAAGATTCATAAATAACCTAAATTCGTTGATATATCATTAACACAAAATCATCTGCTCTAAAAGAAAACCCCAATTCCACCAATTGCCGTGGGTCTTAAAACTCAACTAAGAAAATCAATAAAAGCCTTATTGATTAAGAATAACTCATATTCATATTTAAAAATAATATTTAATCAAAAGAGCTGAGATTTCACTAAAAAGAACATCAGAACAGGCTGAAACTGGTACTAATAATAACAATAATAATGAAGTACTGGATTAGGAAACAAAAATAAAAGCATTCAAACAACACACACAGTAACAACATCAGCAGCATGAGGAGATTCATTGATCTTCCTGTATTTACAACAAAAGCACACGGAAGAAAATATATACACATCATGCATACTAAACACATCTATTTTTACAGAACTAGTATTAAAGATGTGGTGGCATTGGCTAGCTACAGTATAAACAAAAAAAATCAGCCTTCTTAGGAGGCAGATTTTCATTTTTATAATTATTTAGTTATTCATTTTGCAAGAAAAAATCATTTTGAAGATTAAGATCCACCAAACTTTTAACGCCCGTTTCAATAATTTAATTTTAAAGAAAGTATATCTGTTCCTCCAATACAAGGTGATATACATCAAAAGATCCAATCGCATTTATCCTGCTACATTACAACAAAACTTGCAGAAAAAGATTAATATATATACATGCTGAGCACAAATGGTATAAATCGGCCAGGCGTTAACCCCACCCCAATCCCATCCTCGCAAAACATCTGACCCCTACATTTCTCCATTACTTCAATTTCCAATATTTTTTTCCAAAATGTCAACCTTTTATCTTATTTTGCCAATAATCTAAATTTACCCAGAAATCCAACCATGCAATCTGCTTAACCATCAAAAATTAAACTTTTTTCACAGCAATCGCCTATCAAAAAAGAGAGCTTTATCACATAAATGGTCAGACGATCGAATCAAACCTTTCTTTCGCTCACAGCAGCTAGAGCCCGACCCTCCTTCTCCCTCAGAGGCGTAGCCGTCCTTATTCTCCCTCTCATCGCCGCCGTCTCCCGCCGCCGGCGATCCCCCGGAGTAATGCTGGAGGTTCCCCATGCTTGCGCTCTTGCGGATCGAGCCAGCTCCATTGATCTTGACACCGAAGAGCTTCACCACGCTGTTGGGGCACGTGCGGGAGTTGTGGCCGTTGTTGCTGCAGTGCGAGCACCGCCTCGTCATCGCCGCCGCCCGCCGCGAGCAGCCCCTAGGATCCGATCATGGACAAAGAAACAATCTTTCTGGGGATTTTTTTGTGAATAAATAGGGTTAGGGTTTTTCTTGGATTTAGAAACTTTGAAATAGATTATTTTATTTGTTTCCTGTTATAGGAGATAGAGAGGCCACATATACTAGGAATTATTGGGTGTGCCTCATCCAGGCGGAGAGAGGTAGGAGTTTCGGATAGACTTGGACAACACGTGGAGTTTCCATAATTGCACAAAAAAAATCGGGTTTTTTTGGTTGATTTGGGTTGAAGTTTTGCTTATTTGAGCACTTATTTGATATTTAGCAATAATAATAAAATAATAAATTTCTAAATTAAATTTGTAATCATGAGGCCGTTTATTTAACTTTGAGACTTGGATCATAATAAATACCGAGTCAAATATTATTATGCTATAATACTGAAGAATTTAGATAATAAATAACTTTAATTTTAGATTCAGCCATATTCCAAACAAGCTTTGAAATTACAATTTGTCAAATATAGTATTGTACATGTATAGAACTTTTTATATATGTTGTTGTAATTTCTTGCTGCTGCTTGTCTAGATCTTAAATAGGCTTGGAAGAGCTTAAGGCTTGCCTCTGGCTTGAGATCATTTTGAAAAAACAGGCCGAGTTTGAAAAAGTTTTTAAAGCTCGGCTACATAATTCAACGAACAACAACCTAAACCTCATCTCTTTGTCCATTTAACAGCCTTGGCATTTGGTAGGCACGATTCATCTTGATCGGCATATTCTAAAAAATATGCCGAAATATCCAGTGGGTTCACTAATATTTGCTCGTGAGTCAAACAAATGGTTGCGGGGTTATGTGTGGTGTGTGCATGGATGGTGTGTGTGTTGGATGAGACTTATGGGCCGGTCCCCCGTAAAAAAAATGGTTGTGTATTTAAAAAAATTACCAATAAATAACCGATTTTCAAGCTATGATATTAGTCACATGAAAATTGGTGCGTGTATATATATATATATATATATATATATATATATATATATATATATATTTATTTATTTATTTATTGTGGTCACATGGAAATTGGTGATTTTATATATAGAGAGAGAGAGAGATAGAGAGAGAATAATGGAGAAAAGAGACCATAGGAGGAAATTCCTCCTATGACGTGGAAAAAATACAACCTCCACCAATTTTTTCGACGATCGGCCCCCATCATCTTCGTCGTTATCATCTAAGATGTGGGTAAACCAAATTTCATGTGATTCTACAACTTTTTCACCGTTGATTTAGCAATGTAAAAAGTTCTATTGTCGGTAAACCGTTAATTTTGAACCCACTAAATCAACGGTGAAAAAGTTATGGAATCACATGAAATTTGGTGTACGCACATCTTAGATGATAACGATGATGATGATGGGTGCCGATCGTCGGAAAAAATGGCGGAGGTTGTATTTTTTCCACGCCATAGGAGGAAATCCCCTCCTATGGCATCTTTCCTCCATTAATCTCATATATATATATTGTGGTGACATGAAAATTGGTGCTTATATATATATGGGCTTATTTTTGGAACCGGTATATAAACCTAATCCATACACACATCACATACACGTCCCAGGAGGTCCCATGAATTCAAGCCCGAAGGCATTAAATTGTTGTTTGTGCGCGTGTATATATAATTTACACAATAAAGTCAAGGATGGACAATGTCAAAATAAAAAGGAATAACAAAACGTTGATATTTTAACCAACACGTTGGTACATGATAATTCCAAAAGTTCCTTTTTTACCCTTGTGGATGATCCATAAAACATTTATAGTTCGCAAGAGTAGATTATACAGACTTGTATCCTACAAACATATAAAGATGTATGATGATGCTCGGTATCGTTGACTCCCCAGATAATGGCACGTGGCAGATGACATGTCCCAGAGCTTACAAGTAAGGATTAAGAACGTTATGTCGGGATCATACCCCGTGCCCCTGGCCCGAGGATGTTCCCGACCTTCGGTGGCCTTCTATAGCCACCCCGGCTCGCCTCTGAGCTATTGCAGAACGAAGCTGCCTCGGCCTCCCGCTCGTTCACGAGCCTCCCGCCGAGCTTATCTTCCTCGGTCTCACCGACCGACTCACAGCACCGATCACAGGCACCTCCACCATGGCTCAGCGAATCTCGTAAGATGCGAGGTTTCCGCCGCTCATGATCCCGCGTTCTACGCCATCACGATCCCCCATTAACGAGCATATCTCGTCATTAATGGGGAATCCCGTCTATCACGCGGGCGTGACACCAGGGGCGTAACGGCCGGCGTGAATCTCGCGCCCATCTGCCCATGGCTGCCACTATATAAATCCCTCTCTCAGACGACTTAGGTAAGCGAATTTTACTCCAATAGGTCGTTACTCTGCCAAAATCCCCCGTCTAACTTGATCGTCGGAGGGTCCTCAGTGACACAACCATCCCGGGACTTCCTTGCAGGTAGCTCGGCCTCATCCACCTCAAACTCATTGAGATCCACATACTCCAGGAGGCAATCCTCCAAATCCAATCCCAGCCGTCCATCAGTGCTCGCAACAGATCAACAGAAGATAATATCTGAAGGAGATCCAGAGATCCATCAGTTGGCGCCATCTGTGGGAATTTAGTTCCACTCAACGAAAGTTCATCTTACGATTTCGACTTCATGGCGAGCGGTCACCGCGACGATCCAAACACCAGCCGTCGTCCGCCCCGCAGCGGAGACGAGGGAGAATCCCCTCCTCCCCCGAACGCCATTCACGTCCTATCCGCACGGATGGATCGACCCACGTCCGTCGTGGATGCACCCGTCCGTGTCCAAACGGCCGGGCAAGCTCCCCAGGTCGCCGCTCCCCCACCTTGGGACCGGGACCCCCACAGAGGGAGAGAAGACTCTGCCCGCATTGGCATAACCGATCAACGCCTCGCTGTCTCCGGCAGCCGCAGGTCCCCCGGGCCGACATATTCAATGACCCGGTGGGCGCCTCACAGCCTTACTCCGAGGTCTTATTTCAGGGCGCCTCGCCCCGAGCCCCGTCGCGCCCCTGTCCCTCCCGAGGAGGTGTCGGTCAGCTCGCCTGCGCCCAGGCATGACCGGCACCCCCTCCCTCGACCGGGTCTCGCACGCGAGACTCTCCACGGCAACTCGAAGACGACATCGCCAGGGGACTTGAGGAACCTCATCGAACGGAACCGGGAGCGTGGCCAGGAAGAGGTCTCCGGCAGCAGAGACCAAAAATCAGAATGTGCCGAATCGTCGGGATACCACGACCGACTCAACGCCCTCGAAAAGAAGATCGAAAGCATGCATCGGGAAAGTCGTCATTCGAGCGACGGGGCTAAATATGCCGCCGACTCGCTCACGAAGCCCTTCACCGAAGAGCTGCTCGCCGTCCACGTCTCTTCCCGGAACAAGCCCCCGAAAGTCTCACTCTTCGACGGGAAGTCCGACCCGAAGGACCATTAGGACGCGTTCACAGCCGGGATGAGTTTCCAGGACTGTTTCGACGCCGCCCAATGCCGTGCTTTCCCGACCACTCTCATCCGCTCCAGACGAAACTAGTTCCGAGGACTCGTGCCACGCTCAATCTCAACCTTCGATGAGCTGGCCACCCAATTCCTCGGTCACTTCGTCGGGAACAGACGGCAGAAGCGGACCGTCGACCACCTCTTCACCATAAAGAGCGGGAACAAAGAAACCTTCAAAGAGTACGTCGCCCGCTCCTACAACGCCCTCATCGAGGTCCTAGAACACAAGGACGAAATGGTCATTACAGCCCTCAGGTCGGGTCTTAGGCACAACGGGTGGCTATGCTCCTCTGCATTAGCGCAACCTATGACCATGGCCGAGGTAAAAACCTGGATCGAACGTGAGATCCAGCTTGAATCCGAGGTGAACGCCAATCTGCCCCGGACAGAACAAGCTGATCACAGGAAAATGGCCCGAGAAGAGAAAAAGAAGATTGAGCGGCCGAAGCCCTACTCTCTGAAGTTTCAGGAGTACACCCCGCTCAACGTCTCCCGGACGGTACTGCTGGAGGAGGCTAAGGGCGAGTCTCGAACAGGATGGCAAAGCGCACCCGGGGCCCCTACTGCGGCTTCCACAGGTCGTAGGGCCACTCCACGGAGAACTGCAAATAGCTCCGAGACTATATCGAGGAGCTAATCCGCTCGAGGCACCTGGCAACGTACTTGCGGGACAAGCGGCAAGCTGACCGTGAGCAAGAACAATGTCTCCCTCCCGGCGAATTGACAATCAGCCAAATCATGGCCATATCAGCGGAAGGTACGGCGAAGACCGACGAGACTCAACACCCCTCACCGATCGAGGGGACTGACAGCCATCCGAGGAAGAAGTCCAGAGCAGCTGAGCCGATCGTTTTTACCGACGAGGACCTCCACGGTATATCCCTACCTCACAACGACCCGCTGGTGATCACAGCTCGGGTCCACCGCTACGAGGTGCAGAGGATACTGATCGACTCCGGGAGCTCGGCAGATATTCTCTTCTACGACCGCTTCCTGCGTATGGGACTCACCCCATCGGACCTAAGGCCGACCACCCACGTCCTGTCAGGGTTCGCTAACCACTCCATCCCGGCTGAAGGGGTAATCATTCTACAATTTAATATCGGGGAGGCGGGTCGTACGCGCACCGTGCCTGTAGAATTTATCGTCGCGAGAATCCTATCGGCCTACAACGTCCTCCTCGGCCGCCCTACACTGAACTCCCTCCGGGTCCAGATATCGACCTACCACCTGGCGATGAAATTCCCACTCGACCAAGGTGGGATAGGTCGGGCCTACGGAGACCAACGAACAACAAAGGTTTATTTCACTGCAACCTCTACATCTGAACGGCCAAACAACGACGTTGAGGGCGAGGGTGACATCAGGGGTTCTCCGGACACTCGAGACGAGCAAAAAGAGGTCTGAGGGACCCCGGTGGAGCCACCGACAGAGGTCCCCCTCATAGAAGGGGACGACGAACGAACCATTCAGATCGGGTCGCTTTTAATGGGGACTCAGCGAGACGGCCTAGTTCACTTCCTCAGAAACAAGTCTGACGTGTTCGCCTGGGCACCTGCCGACATGCCTCTTTTTTTCCATCATTTCTGCTTCCTTCAAAAATGCATCCTATCATTAACTCAATCGTTCACTCCGTTCACTCGCCTCTCCGTTCCGCTCGGGTGCCTCGCTGCACTCGTTCAACTCAATCGCCTGGGATCGACCCCAAAATCATATCTCGTAAGCTCGGGGTGGAACCTACGGTCCGACCCGTCCGGCAAAAAAAACGAAGCTTCACCCCGATCAAACAAAAGGCGATCGAGGACGAGGTAGACAGGCTCCTCGCCGCCAACTTCATTCGGTCCGTGCCATACTCAGAATAGTTGGCGAACTTAGTCATGGTCAAAAAGTCAAGCGGGAAGTGGTGCATGTGCATCGACTTCACCGACCTCAACAAGACCTACCCGAAAGACAACTATCCCCTCCCTCGGATAGATCAGCTCGTCGACAGCTCGGCATGCCATGAACTACTTAGCTTCATAGATACATTCTCCGGCTACAACCGGATCCGTATGAATTCGGCAGACGAGGATCTCACTGCATTCACAACGGACTGGGGGGTATACTGCTACAAGGTGATGCCTTTTGGCCTTAAAAACGCCGGAGCTATGTACCAATGCATGGTCAATCGCATATTCAAACCGCAGATCGGCAGGAACATGGAAGTTTACGTCGATGACATGCTCGTCAAATCAATCTCGTCAGACGAACACGCCAAGGATCTGGGCGAGGCCTTCGATGTCCTTCGCAAATACAAGATGAAATTGAACCCCGCCAAGTGCGCATTCGGGGTCACCGGTGGAAAGTTCCTCGGTTTCATGGTCACCCACCGTGGGATCGAAGCTAACTCGGAGAAAATCAACGTCATCCTCAACATGGCCGCGCCCAAGACTAACGTCGAAAGCATGCGGCTGACAGGGCGGGTAGCCACTCTGAGCCGTTTCATGTCGAGGTCTGGGGAGAAGTGCCCCCCGTTCTTCAAGGCTTTAAGGAAGATTCCAAGGTTCGCGTGGTCGGAGGAGTGCCAGACTACCTTTGACTAATTAAAGAGGCACCTTGAGACTCCCCCGCTACTCACCCGACCAATTGAAGGGGACGAGCTTTCCCTATATCTGGCGGTATCCGACCAAGCTGCAGGCTCAGTGCTCGTTCGAGAGGTCGACGGAGTCCAGAAGCCGGTATACTATGTGAGCCACGTTTTCAAGGATGCGGAAACGAGATACCCAGCCATAGAGAAGATCATCATGGCACTCATCGTGGCCTCAAGGAAACTACGTCACTATTTCTAGGCGCAGACCATCCTCGTTCTTACCAAGCAACCTTTGGGAGCTATCCTCGCCTCCCCCGAGTCCTCTGGTTGCCTAGAGAAATGGAGGTGGGAGTTGTCCCAGTTCGACATAAAATACCGCCCGAGACAAGCTATCAAAGTGCAAACCCTGGTTGATTTTATCGTCGAGTGCACCATCCCCAGCAAAGAGCCGGAGTCCACATCGGCCCCCGCAGCTCAACCCTCAGTCGATGGGAAGCCCGGCTCCGTCCCTGATTGGATCCTCTACATCAATGGGTCCTCGACCGTGGAAGGTTGCGGTGCAGGCCTCATCATTCGGGGCCCGAACGAGGCAGATATGGAGTATTCTCTGAAGCTCGGGTTCAATGCCTTAAATAACGCCGCAGAATACGAAGCCTTGCTGGCTGAACTGCGCATAGCCTTCTGGCTAGGGCTGAAAACGGTCCGGATCCACAGCAACTCCGCCCTAGTCGTGGGTCAAGTGACCGGCCGATTCGAGGCACGGGAACTTCTGATGGTGAAGTACCCGGCCGAGGTGAGGAGATTGTGAAGGGACTTCGACGAAGTCCAGGTGGAGTAGATCCCCGGACAGCTCAACGCCCAAGCCGACGCCTTGAGTAAGCTGGCTTCATCTTATACGGCCAACAACAAAAGGAACATTCTTTTCGAAGTCTTGCCATGACCCAGTGTGGAAGAAGGGGCGACACTACTTCAAGTATACACAGCCCAGGATGAGATCGGGACTGGAGAAAGCCCCTCGTGGAATTCCCGAGGGAAGGTACGCTCCCAGAAGATCAGGGAGAAGACCTTCGTCTCCGAGCCAAAGCTCGCCATTTCATCTGGAGCAATGGAAACCTCTACAAGAAGTCCTTCACTCAGCCCCTGCTCCGGTACGTTGGCCCCCACGAAGCCAACTACGTCCTCCATGAGATCCACGAAGGGGTCTGCTGCGTGCACCAATGGGCCCGCATCTTAGTCCAGAAGGCACTGCTCCAGGGGTACTACTGGCCGACAATCCATCGGGACGCCCAGAATCTCGTCCGGAGATGCAAGAGCTGCCAACTCCATGGAACCATACCTCGCATTCCTGCTACCGAGCTTACCGCCCTAACCTCCCCGTAGCCGTTTGCCTAGTGGGGAATGGACATGATAGGCCAGTTCCCTGCCGGTACGGGCGGGCACAAGTACGTCCTCGTCGCAGTGGACTATTTCACGAAGTGGATCGAGGCCATTCCCATCAGGAAATTGGACGCCACCACGACTATTAAGTTCCTGCAGAACAACGTGATACTCCAGTTCGGCATCCCGAGGTATATCATCACCGACCATGGGACAAATTTCGAAAACGAAAGAGTCAAGGAATTCTGCAGCGAATATCGTATCCTCATGAAGTTTGCCATGGTCGTGCATCCCCAATGCAACGGGCAGGCCGAGGTGGCTAACCGGGACGTCCTCCGAGGTCTTCAGACACGCCTAGAAGGACGCCAAGGCAGTTGGGTTGAGGAATTACCCCGGGTCTTATGGGCCCTGCGCACGTCGAAGAAAACCCCCACCGGGAAGACCCCCTTCAGCCTCTGCTACGGTACCGAGGCAATAGTCCCAGCGGAGATTAGGCTCCCCAGTCACCGGGTCAAGCATTTCGACGACGAAGCGAACACCTCAGCCCTCCGAACTAACATGGACATCTTTTTAGAGAAATGAGACCGGGCTCAAATCAGAGCCGCCGCCTATCAGCAGCAAACCGCCCACTACTACAATGCGCGAGTCAAACGTCACTTCTTCAAGACCGGAGATCTAGTCCTAAGACGGAACGAGTTCGTCGATCAAGGCAAGCTGCATAAGTTTTCCCCAAAATGGGACGGTCCTTTCCTCGTCTCCGAGGTCCTGCCTGGCGGAGCCTACCCCTTACAAGACGCGGATGGTCGCAGATTTCCATGACCTTACAACGCAGAGAAACTCAAGCTATACCTCTGAATAGAATAGCTATGCATGTATATTTCTTCTTTCACAAAGACGATGTAAACCTTTCTAAAGTTCTTTCTATTCAAATAATAAAAGGGGAACAACAGAGCATTGCGAAATGGAAGAATCTTATTCAATCAAAGGTATTACAGGCTCATCGGCCTTATAGAAAAAGAGAAAAGAAAATTTACAACAGAGGTGGAACGGGATCGAGGAAATACTCTTGGTGATACTCAGAGTAGATTTCCGATAGCCGGGCCCTAACCTCTGCAGCCCGCTCCCGCCGATGCTACACGCGAACCCGGGATGCCACGGAAGCACCCGACTCTCCGCCCTCTGCGTCTTGGCTCACGATGTACCTCATCTTGAAGCACTCCAAAATGAGGGCCAAGGATCGGTCGTGTCTGGCCTTCGAAATAAAGCCGAGCAGGAAGATCGAGCGCACCTTGTCGAGCGCCTCGTCCAGCAGCTCCTCGGAAAAGAGGTTGTCCAACCCCAGGGACCTCCTCCAAATTGCGTATATCGCCAACTGAAGCAGGGACGACCGCCAAAGGAGAAGCCGGCCGACGTGATTCTCGAGGCGCTGAACCACTCCCTGGTACCTATCCTCGGCCAGGGATTGGTCGTACAAGGAGACATCGTCGAAGGTGATGATCTCTTCGATCGAATACATGTGCCCAGTCATCTCAAAAGCGATGCCGAAGAAGTTGCCGTCTCCTTCTCTATTTATAATCTCAAACAGAATCCTAAAGGACCCGGATTCACGTGCGCATGTGCGCGAATCCTGGGATCTGCCAAGATCATTCCAATACCGCGCCGCCACGTAGAATCTGTTCTCCGCCGAAAGACGCGACCGGGACGTTGGGACGTCCGGCCTGAACTTCGAGGGCAGATGCTATTTGGTGCTACCCTTCCACCTCTCCGAAGATACCAAGTTGATTTATGGCACCGTATATCGGAGGTTTAGACAGATGCGGTCGTTGTAGCAAACTTCGTCAGATTCCCCCTCGTTTACGAGGGGTTTTTGATTATGGGGACGCTCCTCCCTGCAAGCGCAAGCCCCTACAATTAATTACGCTAGCGCATCGCGGTAACCACTTTCTCCTTCTCCAGATGGTCACTTCGTGTCGTGTGTGTTTGTTTTGTTTTTTGGTTGCCCGTGGATTGTATACGGTGACTAATTTATGTTGTCACCCGTAGGGCGTGGATTAGTCCAAATCCGTATCTTCTTAGATTTGGGGTTTGGGTTGGGTTTAAGGATACGTTGGTCTCATTTGAGACTAAGATCAACTTAAACGTTTGTTAAGGATACGTTAGTCTAATTTTAGACTAAGATCAACTTAACGGGATCATTTAGATCCAACAAGAGAGCATTTGGGCTCTATTGTTTAGTTTAGGGACATTGCGGTCGATTACCAGTTTAGGGACATTGTGGTCCAAGGTTAAGGACATCATAGTCCATGGGCTTAAAGATCCCACAGTCCGAGGTTAAGGACATCATAGTCCATGGGCTTAAGGACCCCACAGTCCAAGGTTAAGGATATCATAGTCCATGGGCTTAAGGACCCTACAGTCCGAGGTTATGAACATCATAGTCCATGGGCTTAAGGACCCCACAGTCCGAGGTTAAGGACATCATAGTCCATGAGTTTAAGGACCCCACAGTCCGAGATTAAGGACATCATAGTCCATGAGTTTAAGGATCCCACAGTCCGTGGAATGTCTGGTTGTCGGGACCCGTCACCTCTATGAAGACGTTGAAGGATTACAACGACAAATATCAGAGGAGTGAAGAGATGTACCCTTGAACCAATATTGGTTGGGGGATCTGTAGTTGGATTGATTTAAGGATCGTTAATCTCGTTTGAGATTAAGATCAACTTAAATATTTGTTAAGGATACGTTAGTCCAATTTTAGACTAAGATCTACTTAACAGGATCATTTAGATCCAACAAAAGAGCATTTGGGCTCTATTGTTTAGTTTAGGGACATTGCGGTCCATTAGTTTAAGGACATTACGGTCCAGTTTAAAGATATCATAGTCTGTAAAGGTTAAGGACATCATAGTCCATGGGCTTAAGGACCCCACAGTCCGAGGTTAAGGACATCATAGTCTATGGGCTTAAGGACCCCACAGTCCATAGTTTAAAGACGTCATAGTCTATAAAGTTTAAGGACATCTTAGTCCATGAGTTTAAGGACCCCACAGTCCATGGAATGATTGGTTATCGGGACCCGTCACCTCTTTGAAGACGTTGAAGGATTACAACGACAAATATCAAAGGAGTGAATAGATGTACCCTTGAACCAATGCTAATTAGGAAATCTGTAGTCCAATTTGGGAATAAGATCAATTAATTAGATTATGAGCACATGGGCTCAGTTAAATCTGAATTGAGGACTTATGGCCAAGTTGGGCTAAGTCCAATTAGGTTCAAGATGTTGGCCCTTTGTTTGGACTATTGAACATTTGTCTGGGCTCAGCCCCCCTTTATTTAGCAATGCTAAACAGGGGCTTGGGGTTCTGACAACACTTTGTCTTTGGCTGAGCACTAGCCATTCATTATAACTCTGGACTTTACTTTGAATGTCACATGAAATGATCAAGTTTGGAATAATGCAGTTGGGGTTCAATCAAAGGGGAGTCTTGACTCAGAAAGACTTAGCCAATTTGGGCTAAGACTGGTTTGAAAATAGTGTTAAACACTAACACATATTTGACGATCACGTGTTCCCACGTGATGCACTTAAAATAGTGTTAAACACTAGGGACAGAACACCCAAAATAGTGTTAAACACTAGAAATGAGGTGGTCCCGTGGAGTCACGTGAGGCGCTAGAGAATTAGGCCAGACTTCCTTTATTTTACTTCTCAAAATCTGCCAATAAGTGTTAAACACTTAATCTTTGTAATCATCACGTGTGGGCACGTGATAGTGCCCATGTATTGAGTATTAATTCCTCTGTTTTCCTTCATTTACCCTTTTAAAAAGGTGTTAGTCAAGGGTCACGTGGGGACACGTGAGGCGCCCTAAATCAGTATTGCCTTTGGCTTTATTCCCTTTAGTTTTGAGGGCCACGTATGAGCATGTGAGGCATTGCCTCCAAGCTTTTTCTTTATCATTTTGAGGAGTCTGTTTGAGAGTCATGTGGGGACACGTGAGGCACCCAAAATATATTCTGCCCTTCCTTATTTTGAGAAGTCTGTTTAAGGGCCACGTGGGGACACGTGACCCAATCTTGGTCGTTCTCTTTCTGATCATTGAGGGGGAGGGTTACATGTTGCCACGTGATCAAGTTGGGCACTGACTTCTTTACGTGCATGGAGAGTTTTAAGTCCCTTGTTTTAAGAATTAAATTCTTTTGTAGGGTTAAACCCTAATTTTGTTTAGAGGAATTAAATTCCTATGAATTTGGGGGAATTAAATTCCTTAAACTCAATTCTCCCTCTAAGTTTTGGATATGCATGGCAGAATCTCCCCGATGAGAATTAAATTCTCAACTTATGGGGAGATCTGCTTCTGCAGATCTTCAACCGAAGGAAGAACTAAGTTCTTATTCAGAAGAGTTAAACTCTTAAATTGAGAAATAAATTCTTTTTTGTTTTATGGAGCTTAGATCTCTCACCTAGGATTTCTTTCTTTTCTCAAGAAACCTTTTTCTCTCTGGAGAATTAAATTCTCTTCTTTTCTCTCACTGTTGTTGTATTTTTCTAAAAAAAATCCAAGCATCTTTCTCTTCTCTTCTTGGCTCCTATTTATAGAAGAAACAAAAGAATCAGCTTATTTAGTCAATCTTTCATTGGAAGATTTTAATTGATTTTGTAACCAACATGATCTTTTAAATCACTCAGTGAATTTTATTCACCATCAGATTTTTAATCTAAAAGATATTCTGTTTGTTATTCTTGGTGAATTTCAGTAAAATATTTCCTTGTATAGAATCTTTCTATAAATTGGTGATTTTTAATCACTATTGGATTTTTAATCCAACGGTGCTCCACTTTACAGAACACAATCTTTTTTTTGTTTGGAAAGATTTAGAGAGATATTTTCCCGTTAGGGTTCTCAATTCCTTCTTAATTAGAATTTAATTCTATCAGCTCAGAAGGCTTAAAGGCCTATCACGTGTTGGCACGTGATCCCACTGTTGGATCATTTAAATAGAATTTAATTCTATTAATTAAAGAGCTTAGGAACCCATCACATGTTGACACGTGACCCCCCTTGATTAACATTTTAGCCAGAATTTAATTCTGCTGTTTTTAAAGAACTAAGGAATCATCACGTGTCAGCACGTGACCCTTGGTCACGTATGAGCACGTGATGCCCCATTGGGGGTTTTCTGTACTGTTTTATTATATATTTTAATCGCTTTCAGTGGGTTTAAAGGGACCATCACGTGTTGGCACGTGGCCCTATTGTTAGAATTTAATTCTTATTAGCCAGAGAATTTGGGAACCCATCACGTGACCTGTGGTCACGTGTGGGCACGTGATGCCCGGTCACGTATGGGCACGTGATGCCTCATAACTTTTGATCCCGGATGAATTATGATGCCCATAATATATCAAATCGAAGGATTTTTCGAGACACTTTCGATACCATCAGAATTTAGCTGTTTCTCATTCGGAAGTTTGTCAAAATGCAGCCCGGAAAATACTGGTTCGCATTTTTTTTAAATGTGTCGCTGCCATTTGATACCTTGGGCTCTTTTGCGTAATTTTTTTTTTTGGCGGGAACAGTAGCAGGACTGGCGCGACTTCCAGAAACGTTATGCCTCCCCCAAGTGTCCCTGACATATGCCGCCTGCGTCACGAACTTAGGAAGGTTAGACATAGCCTCCGGATCCACCGAGCAGCTACCCTGCTCGATCCATCCTTAGCAGGCCACTACTTGGGTTCTTCAACAAAGCGCTGTAAATTCTTCTAAGTTCTTTTTATTTAAACAACAAGAGGGTGACGATAAAACATTGCAGAAAAGAAGAATTTTATTGATTCAAAGAAGGTATTGTAGGCTTCTCAGCCGTACAAAAAAAAGAGAAAAAAAGAAATTACAGTAGCGGGGGAAGAGGGTACAAGAAATATTCCTCGTGGTATTTCGAGGAAATCTCCACCAGTCGGGCCCTCGCCGCCTCGGACCTCTGCCTTTGATGCTGTCCGTGAACCCTTGTGGCCACGAACGGGCTATAAAGCTCCACGGGCGGGCACCCATCGGCGAGATGCCTCAATTAGTAACACTCGAGGACGAGTGCCACCGAGCGATCCCGCCGACTCATCGAGATCAGGCCGAGAAGACATAGCGACCTCAGCTTCCCAACCGCCTTGTCCTTCAGCTGTTCGGACAAGGGGTTGTGTAGCCCAGGCAATGCCCTCCAGATGGAGTACATGAGCAGCTGGAGAAGGGGCGATCGCCGGGGGAGCAGGCGGCCGATGTGATCCTCAACCTGCCGGATCACCGCCTGCCGCATATCCTCGGAGCACAGCTGGTCGTACAGGTACACGTCCTCGAAAGAGATGATTTCGGGGATGGTGAAAGGGAAAGTGTCCATTCTTACGTTTTGGGGATGAAGAAAGGAGTGATCAACATGCCCTCCATTTTAGAGCCCCACAGCGCCCCCAAGTGTCCAACAGTCGCTCGTTTCTTCTACTACTGTACCGCCACGTGGCAGATCTCCCGTCTTTCTCGGCAATCCGAAGTCGGAACGACGCGGCTCTTCTAAACGCTTTGCCTCCCCCATGCGTTCATGACACGTGTCGCCCGCGACGGTTACTCTTCTCGATGTTCACACTTCGGGGAAGGTCGGACAGAACTTCACGAACCAACCGAGCAGCTACCCTGCTCGGTCCATCCTTGGCTGGTAATTTCTTACCCACCGACGCCAAGGATGAAAGCCCTCGCCAAGAGGCAACCGGGCAGCAACCCTGCTCAGTCCATCCTTAATAGGCCTCTTCATGCCCTCCCGCGCTAAGGATCAAAGCCCTCACCAAGAAGCAACCGGGCAGTAACCCTGCTCGGTCCATCTTTGGCTGGTAATTTCTTACCCACCGACGCCAAGGATCAAAGCCTTCACCAAGAGGCCACCGAGCAGCTACCCTGCTCGGTCCATCCTTGGCTGGTAATTTCTTACCCACCGGCGCCAAGGATCAAAGCCCTCACCAAGAGGCAACCGGGCAGCAACCCTGCTCGGTCCATCCACATCTAAGCGATCTCCACCTCTACTTCGGGGCCATGGAGATACCGACCTTTTACCGGTCTTTAGACACTTGGCAAGTGATAGAATTCAACTCGACGGGCGATCGCTAAATAGAAAACCGACTTAACATGAAAGCAGTACTGCGCAAATATAAATGTTTACCACAAACAAAGGGAAAATGCGCACGCAAAGAACACTGCAAAAAGATTATTTATTCAAAAAAATCACAATTCTTTACAGAGGTATTATGGGCTCCCAAGCTTTACAAAAACGCCCGGAGACTTACACAATTTTAGCGCAAAGAAAATAAGGAGGCGGGGAAGTTCAGGCCTCGGGGCCGGGGAGAACCTCGATGAGCTGCGCGTCCACTGTGACAACCGGGGCGATGTCTTGAAGGTCGGCGTCCATCGTAGGAGCCTCAATGCCAGGAGCTGGGGGGACCGACTTATCCCCAACGCTCCCACCGGGGGCCTCTCTCCCTGCAGCGCTCCCGGGGGAGTTCCCCTGCGCGTCATCCCCGAGAGGGTACCCCCCGGAGCTCTCCGTCAGGGAACTCCGGCATCTGGGCCTTGACAGTGTCGAGGGCATCGTGCCAAACAACAGCAGCGGCTCCAGCAAGGTCGGCGTAGAACTGGTCCAACTTCTTGTAGCTCTCCACCATCTTCGACGCTCGAAGCTCGGCACGCCTCGTCCCCTCCTTCGCCACCTCGATCTCCCTCCGGAGGGTGTTCGCCATCTTCTTCAGGGTGGCGACGAGCACCTGGGAATCTTCTAACTGGGCCTCGGTGGCTCGGGCAGCCTCTCGGCACCTGGCGATCTCCCGATCCCCGGCCGCCACCCGGTCTTCAAGGGCAGCGACCCTCTCCATCGCCTCCTCCAACTCCAGCCTCGAGCTCTCCTCCTGCAAGGAGGACTCTCCCGCAGCCCGCATCGCCGGGGCGATTTCCTCGTCCTCCATGTTCATGACGAGGGCGACGTGCTGGAGGACCAGAAGAAAACAAAGAAAGTTAAAAAGGAAAGGAGGCACCCAATCTTGCGAACAAAAATACTAAATGAAGAACCAGGTGGGGTGCAAACACTAACCTGCACGGCCTCTTGAGCTATGGCCGCCATTTGGGCCCGGAGGGTCCCTCGAGGGATTCTGCCCTCGGCCGACCTTTCCATCTCCGAAAGCAGGCTGTTGGTGATGGAAAGCCCCGAGGGCACCTCGAATCGAAGCTCCCTATCGTCCACGAGGATCGAGGAAGCCGGGGAGCGGGGCCCCTGTAAGGCTACGCCAGCGCCCCAGCCATCAATCCGTGACCAAACGCGGAACAAAAACTTTTAAAACTTGGTGCTAACAGAACCCTAAACGACGGATCGTACCATTAACCCTATACTAGTTAACTATAATGAGTTTAGAGAGGTTATACCGATCGATCCGTGTCCTTCGGTCTTCAACCTCTGTCCTAAGCTCATCGCGGCTACCTCGAACAAGTTCGCTCTCCGGTCTCCCTCGTCGAAGACGATCCACATCTAGGATTAGTAATACGGGCTCCCGCTTCAAAACCGAAGCAACTCGGGCATCCAGTTTGCTAGCATAGATACCCAAGATGAAGTAGAGAGTGTGTGTGAATACTTTGTCTCAATACACCCTAGGTTGCTAAACACATGAGACATGTTAGGGTGGAGGTGAAAGAGTTTCCAAGTGAAGAAAGTGTGAGGCAAGTGAAGAAATCTTGTGAGAAAAAAATGGCTCTGTTGTTTTCTTTTTGCTAAGCCTTTTGCGTGTGATGTTTTATTGTGAACTCAAAGCAACTCAAGAAAAAACATCTGCCATGAGCCACACAATAATATCTAACCAAAATATCTTAGCAAAAACAAAAAACCCCATGGCCCAATACCATGAGTCACCAATGTGCACATGCCATGATCAATGCCCATGGCCAAGACTTGCACTCACACTAACCATCACAACAATATTAAACATTAAACTAAATGTTTAAATGGAAAAAGAAAAATGGCAACTGAAAAGTAAACTTGTAATGGATTACAAGAATACCCATCATCTGTACATACATACCCGCATCCGTATTCCGACTGAATACGAATACAACGAGACGAAAGTAATCCAACAATATAATACTAGGATCTGGCTTAAACCAAACCCCACTAGTATTATCCGTCCGATCATGATCCATGGACAAGTGCACGTATATGATCGAACCCTACCATAAAACTATACGGCCTCTACAACGTTTCGCCCGAACCAGGGAAACCCTCTGTGTGGGACTCTAAAGACTCATCAATATGCTGGCAGTGGGTTTAACCACAAGCACGTCTCTGGCACAAGCTGTACGTAACGACTACCCATGTATTGAGCAAAAGGGAGGTTTGTCACGACCCACCCCCAAACACAGATGGTATTGTCCGCTCTGGCCGAAACCGCACGGTTTTGTCCCTTTGAATGAACCCGGGGCTACTTCTCAGTAGGTCACCCATCCCAGAATTTCTCGGGATCAAGCACTCTTAACTACGGAGTTCTTCAAACTCCGTAGTTCCGATTCATCCAAAAGGCGCATCTGTGTTATAAGAGTGGTATCATTCCATTTATAGTTCAGATCGTGCCCTCTTTCGGAATGGAATTCGATACTCCCCATTGTTCTGGTGGATCCCCGTGTGCATCTGTATCGGTTACATCCCCATCTCGATACCGAATAACATCTTACTTCTCACGGGGTAGGTGGTATTCAGCCCCAACTCCACCTGGGGTATTACATTCCCCCCCACTTAGAACAATGGTTCATCCTCGAACCACAGACCTACTTTTGAGGGACCGACTTTGATACCATATTTGTCACGACCCACCCCCAAACACAGATGGTATTGTCCGCTCCGGCCGAAACCGCACGATTTTGTCCCTTTGAATGATCCCGGGGCTACTTCCTAGTAGGTCACCCATCCCAGAATCTCTCTGGCTCAAGCACGCTTAACTACGGAGTTCTTCAAACTCCGGAATTCCGATTTATCCAAAAGACGCCTCTGTGTTATAAGAGTGGTATCATTCCATTTATAGTTCAGATCGTGCCCTCTTTCGGAATGGAATTCGATACTCCTCATTGTTCTAGTGGGTCCCTGTGTGCATCCGTATCGGTTACATCCCCACCTCGATACCGGATAACACCTCACTTCTCACGGGGTAGGTGGTATTCAGCCCCAACTCCACCTGGGGTATTACAGCCGACAAGCAAACTCGTCCTGAAACCCTACTGAGCCCAACAGTGACAATATCCGTACAGCCCGGTCCGTTCGACTATGAGTATCGCATATCGAGTCTAGGGGTGGATAAAGTCAGATCTCTAATAACGCGACATTTAGTGTTGGCATGAAACCTATCACCAACCGAGAAACTACCGATCCTGGATCGGTAATTCTCGGCTACCTCGGCCGAGGATTTCTGGTGATGGACACCCGTGCACTCCGCGACATCAACCCCCAATACCGGGAGAGACGAATCCCCTGACGATCCGCTCACTGCCTCCATGTGGCTTGGGACTGTACCCAACTAAAACCTGTTTGCACGACTCCTTTGAGCCGTGGTAGGGTAGTAATCAAAGCACCGTGGGAACTCACACGAGACAAATGATGATCTCAGGTCGATAGACTAACCTGTATATATGTCACCAGGGAACTGCTATCTGACAATAGGTATAATACCAACTAGCATGTTCCTGGCGAGTCCGTCCGGTGTACTCATAACCCAATGAGCACCTATATACATCTTAGGTGAACCAACTGACACTAATGGCTTGTAAGACCGGCCACCGCCCCTTGTCGGGGTCTCTATCTGTATACACTTGTCTACTCTTGGAGTATCGATGCCCAATCTCGAAACTCCCACGAATAGAGACACTTTAAAGATATGCATATAGACTACCCAACTCTCACGTATATGATCGCCATCATACCGCTAGTAGTCAAGCATGAATCCTATGGGCTCTATCAACATGTAATAGTGACCTGTAATGTCACCTTAAGCATGTACACGATTATAAAGACAAACCAGATAGCATACTATCATCTCGAGTAAGACTGTTTTACTGGTATAGGTCCTCCCTCAATCATTGCAATCACGTGCCTGCGATCCAATAATTGACTTGAGGGCACTATAGCCAACAATCTCCCACGTGCACTTAAGGCTAATTATTGCGGTGTCACATACTCACAGCCCGTGTGATACCGAACACCCAACTTCTCTACTAATCAGTTTCACAAAGCTCGTTTGTGAAACTATTGCGCTCGAGAAATAGCCTCAGTGGGTGGATCCGCTCCAATGTTTCCTTTTATGTCTCTCTTTATCTCAAGTTCGTGAATAAAGCCATCTCCCGAAAAGAGCAATACCTGAATATCTGATGGGACCCAGTTCACAAATGAACTCCAAATCCAGTAAACTTCTTAGACTGTATCGTCAACTGAATTTAATCAGTATCCTACGCCATGCCTCCCTCAGTATCCGCTTGGACCACCTGTCCAAAAAACTGCCCTCAAAAGAGGGAAAACTATAACTCTGATAGTCACTCTGTCATCCAGGTCACCTTGGAAGCCTGGAATAATAACCGTCTCCCGAAGGAGGTAGCCGTTATCAAATCCCTAGAACATCCACTTATGTTCATAAACTGCTTCCGAACGTTTCTCCAAAATTAGATTAATATATCAATTTATTACATCTAGTGCAAAAACAACATCTGGTGTGGTACTTGACATCTCATGATTGACTCAATTGCCTAAGCAAGTGATATGCCAAGCATGCACATCCCTCTCCCCTTTAGTCTGTAAGACACCTTTAGAGAGGGTGACTCCATTACCTGCAGGTTCACCACCATGCCAGGAGTCGTCTATTCTAAAACACCTTTAGAATACTGTCTAAATACCCAGATTGGGAAACTACCCAAATCTAGATCTAAAACCATAGATCTAGTAACCAGAATGCCTGATATAATATCTATATCCTATGTGGAGAAACAACTGTGTGACAACCACAGTATAACCGATTGCAGTATAGGAATTTCTCTTCTTATAAAGTGTATGTCATCCAAATACCAGGACATCACACCCTACTACCTTCTTAACAGATCCATCTCCTATTCTGATGAAGCCAAAGCCTATGACTGTCACATAAAAAATAGATGATCTATCTCCGCTATATCTGCTTTAGTCTATAAATAGACATAAGCTACTTGTTCACTATGCTTCCGCTACTCCCACTGACTACAGCAACCTTCTGGCAGAGTCATATAAATGTGCACTTCTAAAGCTAGTTTAGAACGACGCTATACTCATCCTCCTACCGGGTCTCATAGTCTAGAACAACAGTAATGACAAGTCTGGGTAAATAAGAACCTCCCTGTCACCGTCTTTGAGGATACCGAAGTACTTCTCGGGCGCCTGAGGTTACCCACCATATCTGCGGAGTGGCTAATGGAATGTCAAACCCAGATTGAATCTTTAAGTTCTATTAAATTTTCAGTAATCGTTTGTGGTTATGAAATCACTTCCAGTTCTACCATACTCCCACTACTGTTTTCTGAAAAAGTCCATTTTACTAAAACTGTGGCGAGTCAAGAACAATATCACTATTGGTCTTCCATATGGTAGAATGTTAACCCTCGTCATAGCCTGGGATAACCCACAAACTGCCATTACAGAAACGTGCCTTGAGTTATCCAGAGTCTGGTTTTAAGTATAAGCCGGACAACTCCATATACCTTAACACCGTTAAGATATGAACCATTCTATATACAATATAGAAACAGAGGCACTAATTTAATTGGAACCAGATTCAAATCATGCAGCTGTCTCCAGTGCATGTCAATTAAATGGAGAGAGGCCGATTAACATTACTCAACTTAGGAGTACATCCAGATATGAGTAACCAGAAAGAGAAGAAAGTTCTCAAAACTATTACTATCAACTGAATACCAAACACAAGTATCTACATCTTCGATCACTTTGAAGAATCCTGATACTTGCAACACGTGGTTCTCTACTTTGTTCTTGTACTTATAACTTCTCAAAACTTGGACCTTGTATTTTTACGAAACACTTGTCTAAAACTAGAGAAGTCACAAGTAAACAGAATATAGTACGAGCACCAACCCCTTTGTCATAATGGACACTATACAACATACAATACTTTGTATAAGTCTCTTGAGTTGAATAACTCAAATCCTGTGTGTCGTAAGTTGAAAACTGTACTATGGTTAAGAAGAATTACACTGATGTTTAATGCTCCTTACCAATCATCAACTGATATAGGTAAATGTCATAGACATAATTTCAAAAAGTTATATCTCACTTTATAAAATAAACATACAGATATATCAGTTTGAAATTGGTGCATAATAACGGATATTCAAAACCAAATATTTGTAGTCAGGCAAAATCCCAGGGGATTCCTCAAATATCACCAATTACAACGAATTCCGATATAATGAGGATATAATCACCTAATTCCCAATAATTTACTCCCACTCATCATCTGTAAAACCATACATATGTGAGAATCAAATCTGGTAAATACATATCCTGGAGTAAGGATCTAATTGGGAATCAGTTTTCATTTAACAACGCATAGTGAAACTGAAACATGAAAATGTTTCGAAGGGGTATCCGGGTATTCCAAGTAATGCCTCTTCCATTATCCAGATTCATGACTGTAACCGTATATTTCCTTGCCACCTCTCCAAATCCCTTTATTTGTCTTTATTCATTACCTTCTGTATATCACCTTTAGGCTAGATGGTTTTCTTCCTTCTCTACCGTTCGACACCAGCCTATGGTTTGGAAGAAGACTGTCCAATAAGCGTAATAGGTGTACCATCCTAATCCAAGGAGCCCTCGCAACCTGAGAGAATGTAAAGATAAAAGACAACTGAATAAACCTTATTCTATTTCTTCTGAACCGGAGAAATGCAAAGGTGAAGTAGGAGTGGCGATGAACTACGCGGCTTGGTCGTGAATGATAGCAGTCGCATTTTACTTTGCCCTCTTTCTTATCCCTTTATTTTTCTTTATTTATTACCTTCTGTACACCACACTTAGGCTAATTGGTTTTCTTCCTTCCCCACCTTTCGGCACCTGCCTATGGTTTGGAAGAAGACTATCCAATAATCTCAATAGGTGTACCCTTTCCTAATCCTAGGGACCCTCACATCCCGAGAGAAGGTAAAAGGAAAAGACAACCGAATAGTCCTATTCAATTTCTCCAGAACCAGAAACCATCCTCGAATCTGAAACAAGTTTTTTCGAGTTCATATATAACTATACGATGGTCATATCCAATAAATATGGATCTTCGTAGTGATACGGAATGTTCCGGAGAAATGCAAAGAGTAAAAGTAGGAGTGGCAATGAAGTATGTAACTCTGACAATCCAAAAGTCAATATGTTTTAAGAAGGTTCGGTTAACTTGGTTAATGATTTCTAGTCTAGGCTCGGGACATGGTCGCTGCCAAAGAGAGAGAGAAAAGAAACGCTCAGCATGCACTCTAATCTAGATCAGAATTGTTTATCACTTTATCTAATCAGGATGTCTCCCACTGTATCCTCAAATTCTCCTCCAAACCTGAAAGAAGAATTAGTCGGGATCATCTAAAATCACCCGAGGAGCAAACCAACTCATCAGTGGGTATCGGGATCCAACTATCATCGCATGATAATCTGATGGAATCCACTCACGTTATCACACTGCAGAAGGTATGCGTATGCCTGGTAAGTTTTCTGTATGTTTGAAACTCCCGATATGATTTCTACCTCATGCTCTTATGACCTTGACAAAGGCCAACAAATCGTATGTCACATGTCAAGTTCTACCCGTCATTGTCCAGGTTAATTTGAACCCACCCGTACATACCCTTGACGAAGGCCAAAATAGTAGCACGACTGTCCTAAACCAACGCATCTATCAATGCAACAGAAAAGTAACAAATAACTTCCATACACTTGATTTGTCTCAAAAATACTTGTTAACCGCAATCAGAAACGGCGTCGCATGAAGCTAGCCGGTGAATACGGGTCGGTCCACAGGGATTTTGTGACTTTCCTAATCGCGCTAACGAGTTAATTCCGAAGAGTGTTCGAAGTTGTTATTAAATCTAAAATCCTAAATTATCCTAGGGCAATTATCTAGATCTAAATCTTGCTAGGGTTAGGTTTAGGAATGATTTGGAAATGCAAATAAATCTCAATGCTTTCTATACCCAGATTAGGATCTAAGAGGAGTTATGGTAATTATCAATAAAGGGGATTAGATCCATTCGGGAATGTGTTCCTTCCTCTAGGTTCTTGTCCTTCCTTTAGAGATCCTTACCCTAACCTCCATGGAAAACGCGCGCAACTGAGCCTTTATACTACGGTATCACCGCTACCTCGAGGGATAGGGTGCCGTAGGGCGCAGTGTGTGCGTGTATGCATGGAGTCCTATAGATTCTATGTGATGGGTAAGAAAGGGATGAGAGATCTCATCTCTCAAAAGCCTTTCCCAAAGCTAACATCTAAGGCAAGGAATTAAAATCTAAACTAGAACAAGAAATTAAATTACTTACAGATGGATCCCTCCAATCTTCCATCCAGGTTTGTCAGATCTGAATTTCTGAATTAAAGAGAGGCACCGATGCTCTCCAAAAGATTTCTAAATTTTATTCATTAAAGGGAGGCATAAGAAATTACAATGAGTAGAGTTCCTATTTATAGAGAATAGGAAACCCTAGGTTACAATTGATTTGCATGTCTACATTTACCAAAATATCCTTAGGAAGACCTAGTCAAAGTAGACTTCAAGTTTTGGTAAAATTTTATGTCTCTGTCTCTTTAAAGAAAGTATTGGGCCTTGGATCTTTGGGCTTCCTTATTATTTGGTTCTTTATTAAAATAGCTTCTATGTTTCTTCCAGATCTCCAGTGAATAATTGCAGTGGACTTTTAACCGTTCGCTTTGTAATCTTGGACCTTGCATTGCCTTGTACTTTGTGAATTTTATCTTTGATGTAGGCTTGATCAAGAGTCTTCTATTTGTTGGTCAAAGTCCTTTTTTGTGTCTTCTTTTATCCTTTTCACTGTTTTAGATCCAAGAACCTGTAACCTGTCATATGTAGCAGACATGCATCAAAAGCACCTGTTTATTTATAAAAATGAATAAGAATGGGGAATATAAAATGCAATATTATGATATGAACAAATACCCCCAAACTTATCTTTTGCTCGTCCTCGAGCAAACTTATTTTTTATTCATTACAAAAAACCTAACCGCACTTTCGCAGGGAAACGCGATTGCACTGAGCACGTGCAACAAGCCGTTAAACCTCTAGGTGTCCCTAGTAGGAGGAGTGTTGTCTCCTGAGGGTTTTCAGCGGATTACACCCACAAAATCCTATCAACTCAGCCCATTGACTTTTGTTCTCCAATTAGGTTTTTCAAACAATGAATTCTATTATCTTATACTTGTAAATTATCCACCCACATTCTTCACACTTCCTTATTATTTAACTTAAGATTATATATATCCTATAGACTTACTTAGCTTTCGGCATCTCTTAAGTTTTCCTTCAAGGATTCCATCTCGACTTAGGAATTTCTATCAACTCTATTAAAGATATAAGTTCTATTTTTCATTCCTCTCTCTTATCTAAATTCCAATCACATATCCCTACGTGTGTGTATAAGATCACCCCTACACTTGGAAATTCAAATCAAGCAATCATACTCTCGTCCATTGTCCAAAGCACTTATTAATTAGTGAATTTTTAAATGAAATTTGCTTACACATCCTTCATGCGACTGTTAATACTTCTTGAGGTACCAACAACCGATTACAAGATGCGTTGGCACTTTAAAGCGTACTTCCTAATTTTGCAATACCCAAGGCTTTAGCAGTGACTCCCAAACCAGTTGGTCTAAGGCACTAGGTGATGAAGCACACTCGCTAAATATTTTTCTATTTTTGCAGCCTTAAGTAATCACAAAAACCAGTGTCCATTTTTTTATTCTTCATTCACATTTTTTTCTTTTATTTTCATCGTACTAAGGACTTTAGACAAGAGCATTTCAAGGTCTCTTCTACTATTCCAAGTTTCAAGATGCGTGATTGTGCAAGTTGTAGGGTATACATTTTCAGAATCTAGACTTAAGCTAGGAAGTATTTTTCAAACTTATATTCTAATAAGAACATCAATACTTTTCCCTTGTTTCGACTTAGCCCAAGAAGAGAACCCAAAATTTACCTATTTCTAAATAAACTACAAGGCATATACTTTCTACCGTTAAACTTTAAGGAATGTTATTTTCAGGGTTTTTAATTCACTAAGTCTAAGATCTAGTTGTTCCTACCCGGTTAACCTATTTGTCAAACTCAAGTCAATTATAGCCAAAATTGAATACAATAATTTTTATAATTTTTGAAAATTTTCAATTTTTTATGGGTTTTCAAATAAGTATGCAAATGCAAAAATATGTACACATGAATGCGAAGGAAGAAGACGTACCGAGCGTACCCCCAAACTTGAACTTGACAGTGTCCTCACTGTCATGCTAAACCAAGAGGGTCAAAAGACCGGCACTCCCCTGTTTATTTATTTATAATTTTTATATTTTTAATGTTTTGAATTTTTTTTTTATTTTTTTATAGAAAAGAAAACAAAAATATATACATATATACAAAGATTCCCCCAAACTTAAGCTTGGCCTTGCACAACCCAAAGGTTAGCACCAACCATTCAAAAATCTTATCGTGGTAATGGTATAGTTGGTGCAAGAATAGGGTGGAAAGAAAATAGATGAAAAGCACACGAGACCGTGTGGAAAGAAGAATGGAAGATGGTCTCGGCGGAGGAGAAGAATGGCGGAAAGAAGAAAGAAGTGGAGTACGACCTTGAGGGTGTAAATTGAGTGAATAAATTAGCGCAATATGTGATGACCGATATGTTATAAGCGATTGCGCTAACCTATCTACACGTCGAGAAATGGGATCAAATCCCTCAAGATTCGCAAGAAAACATGGGTACGCCGAACTTGGTATAGGAGATGAAAGCGTAACGGTCATTTGTTCGGTCGGAACAAGGGGAAAGACGAAAGGGAGTGATTGAGGGATAGTATCTTTCTCACCGTAGTAAACTGTTTCGAACTTGAAAGATTCCATTAATGGTTCGAAACTACTATAATCAACCGAGTCTGATGGCTCATCTGAAAATGTAAAGGACTCAAACTCGGGCGGTGAGTCATCAATATCGTCCGAAAAAGTGAAACACTCGTAAGTGTTATCATCTGTGAGATCTGTGTCAGATTCAAAGGAAAAGGTTTCAAGCTCACAGTCTTCAAGCGGGGTCGGAACGATGGGAAGGAGGGAGGGTGATATAACTGTCAAAGGTTCAGGAGGATGAATTGGAAAATCAGACACATCAAACAAAAATGATTCAACCTCAATATTATCCTCAAGACTCTCCTCAATACTATCCTCAATATTCAACTCATTATTTAGCCTATCCATGCCATTATCATCAAAATCAAGACGCATATGAGATTCGGGAGAAACATTTAATAACTCAGGATGATGATTTGAACATAAAATTTCAATTAAATCGACAGGTTCATCATCCGAAATATTCCCGGCGTCTATATCCTCAATCAAGTGAAAATCAATTTCTTTAGACACCTCATCAAAAGCATGGATATCTATCGATTTAGGTTCTAGAGTGGAGGTGTAAATATCGAAAGGATTAGGTGCGGTTTCACTCGAAAGAGGTTCCTCACAATCTGGCAAATCAAACACTACAAAATCACACAACTCATTTTTATTTTCAACAGGTGAACTATTTAGGGCAATCGATGGCAAACAGGAGTTGTGGGCTTCAATTGGGTAAGGGTAGGTTTGATTTGAAAATCCTCTCTCATTCTCACTCTGTCCAACTACCGCCTCATACATTGAAAAATTTGGAGCTAGCGGGACACTAGCTACCGGTTCACTAGGTTGTATAAGGGTGGCCACGGACGCTTCCACATTCCTAACCATTTTGTTTGTTGCTGCGATATACGCCGCCAACGCCTCTTCCAAACTAGACTTAGGTGGTGAGGGGGTTTCAGTAAAAGATTCAAAATTGGTTGGATATGTGAAACTCCTTAATGGCTGTGTCGAAACAGTGTCTAGTGAAGGTGGGAAGGTTGGGTATGACTGGTAGGAAGTGGGTGGTTGGGTAGGGGTAGGGTCAACATATGGATAAAAAGGTGAATAATCGTGCGGATCCCTAGAACTAGATGAGTGGAGAGGGGTGAAAGATCGACTGCGAGATTGAGCAATATGCTCAGCAATGGACATCGGCCTAGGAGTTACAGCAGGACTTGGAAAAGTGGTGTCAACATATGTAGGTGGTAAAGGTTGACTAGGTTGACACAAAGTGGGTTGAAAAGTCAAACTGTTTCTCCTAGACTCCTCTATGTGATCTTTTAAAGATTTTTTAGGCATGGAAGGACCGTCTTTAAATTGACCGAACAAATTGTCGAACGACGCAAAATTAGGTTCAGGATACCAAAGTTTGGCAAGTGATTTATTATGTGGGGTACCCATGTTAGAAGAAAGGATGAAAGAAAGAAAGTTGGGTGATGGTGCAAGGATTTATTTGCGGCAAAAGTTTGCAAGTTCTTGTAACAAAAATTTTCCTTTTTCTTTTTCTTTATTTGAAAATTGTTGCAAAAAGATTTTTAATTAAAGATATGCAACCGAAAATATATTACCTGCAATCAGTTATTATCTTAACCATATCACAAGAATCTTTATTTGGAAAAAATTGTTGCAAAAAGATATTTGAGAAAAGATATGCAACAAAAAAGATTACTTGCAATCAATTTCTATTTTGAGCGGGGCCCAAAAATCCTGCACAAGACTTGTTAAATGGAAGAGAATATATTTTTAAAGCACACAAAATCTTGCAGGCATTATTCAGAAAATATTTATCTAGATTTCCAGAGCAAGAAAAGAGGAACGTACAGTGCAATTTTCTCCAGCTGATAACACAGGGGGGCCGCGGATCCACGGTATGAGCAGCTTGGCGCGGCGGAAACGCGGCTTCGGAGCGGGCGCAGATCCCGAGATTTCACCAGAGTGCCGCGGAAGAGCGGCAGAAGGCGGTTTTTGCCGCGGAATCGCGGTCTAGTGGGCGGCTCACGTCTCGAGAATTTTTCAGTTGTTTCGTTTTGAAAATCCCCCTCTATTCTGATCTTCTGATTTCTGTTTCGCTTTCTGGAAATTTCCAGATCTGATTTTATACCTGCAAAATTTCACACAACAAAGTGCCCTTTCCAAATAACAATTGATATATTTTTATAATTTTTGGGTTTTTTAGATTTTTATGATTTTTTAAATTTTATGATTAACCCGAAATTGCGAAAAGGAAAGTTCTACGCCATCCCCGGCAACAGCGCCATTTGATTTGTCTCAAAAATACTTGTTAAGCGCAATCAGAAACGGCGTCGCATGAAGCTAGCCGGTGAATACGGGTCAGTCCACAGGGATTTTGTGACTTTCCTAATCGCGCTAACGAGTTAATTCCGAAGAGTGTTCGAAGTTGTTATTAAATCTAAAATCCTAAATTATCCTAGGGCAATTATCTAGATCTAAATCTTGCTAGGGTTAGGTTTAGGAATGATTTGGAAATGCAAATAAATCTCAACGCTTTCTATACCCAGATTAGGATCTAAAAGGAGTTATGGTAATTATCAATAAAGGGGATTAGATCCATTCGGGAATGTGTTCCTTCCTCTAGGTTCTTGTCCTTCCTTTAGAGATCCTTACCCTAACCTCCATGGAAAACGCGCGCAACTGAGCCTTTATACTACGGTATCACCGCTACCTCGAGGGATAGGGTGCCGTAGGGCGCAGTGTGTGCGTGTATGCATGGAGTCCTATAGATTCTATGTGATGGGTAAGAAAGGGATGAGAGATCTCATCTCTCAAAAGCCTTTCCCAAAGCTAACATCTAAGGCAAGGAATTAAAATCTAAACTAGAACAAGAAATTAAATTACTTACAGATGGATCTCTCCAATCTTCCATCCAGGTTTGTCAGATCTGAATTTCTGAATTAAAGAGAGGCACCGATGCTCTCCAAAAGATTTCTAAATTTTATTCATTAAAGGGAGGCATAAGAAATTACAATGAGTAGAGTTCCTATTTATAGAGAATAGGAAACCCTAGGTTACAATTGATTTGCATGTCTACATTTATCAAAATATCCTAAGGAAGACCTAGTCAAAGTAGACTTCAAGCTTTGGTAAAATTTTATGTCTCTGTCTCTTTAAAGAAAGTATTGGGCCTTGGATCTTTGGGCTTCCTTATTATTTGGTTCTTTATTAAAATAGCTTCTATGTTTCTTCCAGATCTCCAGTGAATAATTGCAGTGGGCTTTTAACCGTTCGCTTTGTAATCTTGGACCTTGCATTGCCTTGTACTTTGTGAATTTTATCTTTGATGTAGGCTTGATCAAGAGTCTTCTATTTGTTGGTCAAAGTCCTTTTTTGTGTCTTCTTTTATCCTTTTCACTGTTTTAGATCCAAGAACCTGTAACCTGTCATATGTAGCAGACATGCATCAAAAGCACCTATTTATTTATAAAAATGAATAAGAATGGGGAATATAAAATGCAATATTATGATATGAACAACACTATACCATGAAGAAGGCCAACAAATATAGCATGAATACTAAGTGCTACCCGCCTGAAATGACGGAGGGCTACGAATGGTTTTTGGTGAAAAACCTTTAACGTAATGAACTTGATATCGTTGAAGGAACCAGATAGCTTTTTATAAATATATAGTGGTGAAAACCTTTGTTAAAGAGGTCACTCCCGGTGAAGAGATCTCGGCTCTTTCTTCGTGGAATGAGGTGCAGGATATTCCCACTGAATATCACGATGCAAAGCAAAAAAGTAATCGATTATAGTGAAGTTATTACGCTGACGCAAACTTTTGCCCAAGAGGTCACTCCTGGTGAAGGGATCGCGGCTCTTGCCTCGTCGAATGAGGTGCTGGATATTCATAACCGAATACCGATGTGCAAAACAAAAAAAGGACGTCCTTGTAATAACAGCTTTTTAAAATTGTTCCAACAATATCGAATAGGTCTGTTTTCCTTGCATTGATCTGAATCAACGCAGTCCCATCAATTAATCACACCACAAAAGAACGAAAATATGATGTACGTATATGCCATCCGCATTCACCACTGGGTCCCGTCATCACCCGTTAGGTTACTTAACTAACAACAGAGCGGGGATTGGACTACCGCGGGTGTAAAACATATATAACATCTACTAGTATATATATAACAATATATAATAATCGCTCCAGGCGTGATGAATGCAACATCAAAGATAAGCAATAAGCATTACAGAACAATACAGAAAATCTGGGAGCCCCGGGTTTCCTTTGAGCCGCAAGTGAAACCCGACGTTCCCCTGGTCGTGTGGATAGCCTGTGCAATGAAAACCTAGACCCCTGCGAGCACAGCAAGTTACCCGCCAAAACCAGAAGCGAGGCAATCCCCTTCATCAAAGTGAATGGGCCACCCGGCACTTCACGAAATCCGGTAACTTGAGCACCCCTCCTTGGGTCAACCTGTACCCCCTACAAGTGCGGCGAATAGCCCATCAATTCTGGAGTGAGGCCCCCTCCTTCTCAACGCATGAGATACGAACCCGTTGACCTCTAGAACCCGGCTATCCGTGCACTCCATCGCGGGGTAATCCTAGTACAGAAAAGAAAATATGTATATCGGTGATATCGACCTCAACCCGGTCGTGCCCCAAACAAATAATATACAAATAGGCAGTGACCGCAGTCCACATGTCAGATGCTCGCCCCGCGATATCAGATGTTCAAATAAAACTAAACTGTACTATCATTGCAACCAAGCTATCCCCACGCCGAATCCGCAACAACACAGCACAACACAGAACATCAACGTGAATGTCACGTTCGCAAACCCGTATAAAAGAACTATAGCAATTAGACAAGTTATACCGATCTAATGACATTCACGGTCGCAGATAGAAATGTATGTACTGTAAACTTTAAATGATGTTAGAAATATCGACTTCGAAATAACCCCGAATAGCCCCAAACAACTAGATAAAACCATATCAAAACTGGGCCAAACTAGCAATACCACTGAACCAATATTCCAGAGTCAAAACCACAACCCAAATACGAAATCCAAAAGCCTTCCCCAGGCCGGCCGGCTCGGTTATTGGAGCAATGTGCTCGGTTTTTTCAGGTAGAATTGGTTCGTATTTGGGGTGTAGTCTAGTGGTCATGTTAGTAGTCTTCTACAGTTGCTAAAAAAATTTTAGAAGACATAGAAAAAATTGACAGAAACTAGAATATCGTTGGTATTGATTTGGAGTTGTTTCGGTTTTGATACTTTAACATTGTCTAAACCAACTAGTATGCGGTTAATGGGTTGGCTCTGATACCATGTAAGGCTACGCCAGCGCCCCGGCCATCAATTCGTGACCAAATGTGGAACAAAAACTTTTAAAACTTGGTGCTAACGGAACCCTAAACGACGGATCGTACCATTAACCCTATACTAGTTAACTGTAATGAGTTTAGAGAGGTTATACCGATCGATCCGTCTCCTTCGGTCTTCAACCTCTGTCCTAAGCTCGTTGCGGCTGCCTCGAACAAGTTCTCTCTCCGGTCTCCCTCGTTGAAGACGATCCACGTCGAGGATTAGTAATACGGGCTCCCGCTTCAAAACCGAAGCAACTCGGGCATCCAGTTTGCTAGCCTAGATACCCAAGATGAAGTAGAGAGTGTGTTTGAATACTTTGTCTCAATACACCCTAGGTTTCTCAACACATGAGACATGTTAGGGTGGAGGTGAAAGAGTTGCCAAGTGAAGAAAGTGTGAGGCAAGTGAAGAAATCTTGTGAGAAAAAAATGGCTCTGTTGTTTTCTTTCTGCTAAGCCTTTTGTGTGTGATGTTTTATTATGAACTCAAAGCAACTCAAGAAAAAACATCTGCCATGAGCCACACAATAATATCTCACCAAAATATCTTAGCAAAAACAAAAAACCCCATGGCCCGATACCATGAGTCACCAATGTGCACATGCCATGATCAATGCCCATGGCCAAGACTTGCACTCACACTAACCATCACAACAATATTAAATATTAAACTAAATGCTTAAATAGAAAAAGAAAAATGGCAACTTAAAAGTAAACTTGTAACGGATTATAAGAATATCCCTCATCTGTACATACATACCCGCATCCGTATTCCGACTGAATACGAATACAACGAGACGAAAGTAATCAAACAATATAATACTAGGATCCGACTTAAACCAAAGCCCATTAGTATTATCCGTCCGATCATGATCTGTGCACAAGTGCACGTATATGATCGAACCTTGCCATAAAGCCATACAACCTCTACAACGTTTCGCCTGAACCAGGAAAACCCTCTGTGTGGGACTCTAAAGACTCGTCAATACGCTGGCAGTGGGTTTAACCACAAGAACGTCAGTGGCACTAGCTGTACGTAACGGCTACCCAGGTATTGAGCGAAAGGGAGGCCAACGAGCGAACTCGTCCTGAAACCCTACTGAGCCTGACAATGACAATATCCGTACAGTCCGGTCCGTTCGTCTTTGAGTATCGCATATCGAGTTTAGGGGGTGGATAAAGTCAGACCTCTAATAACGCGACATTTAGTGTCGGCATGAAACCTATCACCAATTGAGAAACTATGGATCCTGGATCGGTAATTCTCGTCTACCCCGACCGAGGATTTCTGGTGATGGCCACCCGTGTACTCCGCGACATCAACCCCCAATACCGGGAGAGACGAATCCCCTGACTATCCGCTCACTGCCTCCATGTGGCTCGGGACTGTACCCAACTAAAACCTGTTTGCATGACTACTTTGAGCCGTGGTAAGGTAGTAATAAAAGCACAGTGGGAACTCACACGAGACAAATAACAATCTCGGGTCGATAGACTAACCTGTACACATGTCACCAGGGAACTGCTATCTGACAATAGGTATAATACCAACTAGCATGTTCCCGGCGAGTCCGTCCGGTGTACTCATAACCCAATGAGCACCTGTATAAATCTTAGGTGAACCAACTGATACCAATGGCTTGTGAGACCGGCCACCATCCCTCATCGGGGTCTCGATCTGTATACACTAGTCTACTCTTGGAGTATTGATACCCAGTCTCGAAACTTCCACGACTACGGACACTTTAAGGATGTGCTTATAGACCATCCAAGTCTCACGTATATGTTCGTCATCATACTGCTGGTAGTCAAGCATGAATCCTATGGGCTCTATCAACATATAATAGTGATCTGTAATGTCACCTTAAGCATGTACACGATGATAAAGACAAACTAGATAGCATACTATTATCTCGAGTAAGACTGTTCTACCGGTATAGGTCCTCCCTCAATTATTACAATCACGTGCCTGCGATCCAATAATTTACTTGAGGGCACTATAACCAACAATCCGTCCTATGAAACCTCTTGAATAGTGACGCGGGAGAACCAGTCTCGCTTCCCACCTCCGGAGCCCGGGACTCTTGCTCCCGAGCACGCTTTCGGCTCGGTGCACGACTGGACTCTGGGGCCCTGGGGGCGCTTGGACGCCTGGATGGAGCGCCTGTCGGTGGAGCCGGAGCCGACGGCGGGCGAGAAGGGCCGGCGCCTCCGGCCTTCTTCCCCTTCTTCGTTTCGACCAGGGCTGTCCGAAACTTGCCTAGGTCTATGGGTTCTGCATAAGACAAAATACAGAGAAGTCAGCAATGCCAGAAAAGTAAAAGAATGCACAAGTCTAAACAGGTCGCCTGAAAACTCCTAATTTACCCGCGAAATGGGCGGGGCCGAGCCCGGCCCAACTGAGGGCCCGCTCAGACAGCAGCACATTAGCCCGAGGGAGGGGCTCCCACTCCGACACCGCCACCGCGTCGGGATGATTCAACCGACTCACCCGCGGGCAGCTGCCCCCGTGCCATTGGATGGGCATGGGACAATCCTCACCCTCGGGCGGCCCAACAAACAAAAACTTCTTCTTCCATTAGTGAATGGAAGAAGGTACTACGACGACCCCCGACCCAGCGGCGGGCCCGTTGTTTTCTGAATGAGATGTATACCCAGCTCGGCTCGCCCCTGCGAGCGTCACGGTGGTTTTTGTAGCAAAGAGAAGAAACGAGAAGGCTCCGGCTGAAAGGGATCAGACGCAATTTCAACCAGACCAGGAACCCAAGAAGAATCCTCCAAGAGTTTGGCACTAACTGGCCCGGGGCTAACCCAAAACAATTCAATGCCGCAATCACCTCGAGGGAGAAGGGCAGGCGCATCCCGGCCCAAAAGGCTTCCAGATACAAGGCAATCTCCTTGCCCCATACCTGGTCTGCCATCTCCCCCTCCTCGGCCAGACGAAGCGAATAGCCGGGAGGAATGTGGAAACGAGTCCGGATGGTGGCGAGCTCATCCGCGTGCCTCAGCGTGGATGGCGCGCCATGAACACCCGTGACTTGCGCTCTAGGGACCGCCCCTGTCGCACGACCCCGGGGAGCTTGACTAACCCTAACTTCCCCGGGAAACTCTAACTCAGAGGAGGAAGAGAAAGAAGTGGAAGACGAAGCTTCAGAAGACTTCCTAGACTCTACTCGGACTACATCTACAGACTCCTCGGAAGAAGACATCTAACCTGATCGAAGGGACGTGTCCTCGGGAGAGAAAACATGAGGAATCCGACTTGAGGAGGAGAGCGCCGGGCTAACACGACTGTTGGGTTCCCTAAAGCGGCAGCAAGGTTTCGGGAGGCATCGTCCATGCCAATTTCAAAATATTTTGCCGTTGAACCCTAACCTAGAATCTTAACTAGAGATTTAAACAAACTAGCAATGTTAACATCTTAATATCTAAGTGAATGAGGAATACAACCTTTGTAGATCGGTCCTTCACTTCTAAGCTCCGTGTAGTAGTCTCTTCGCTCCAAGTAGTGAACATCCGAACTCTAGTAAGGGTTCACATGAAGAAATGAACAAGCTTGCTCGAAGTCTTCGAGGCCGAAGATGATCTACATCGAGGAGACTCAAGCTCATGCTACCTCTTCACTAATGGTAGATTAGTGAAGCAAACACCCTAAACTAAATGACTAATATAGTAGAGGATGATGAAGTAGGAAATGAGCTCACTTTAGATTTGTTTTTCTCACAATATTTTCTCACCTTGAGAAAAGCTAGCAAGCTTTCTCAATGAAGAAGAAGATGAAGAATGAAGATGAGAGAATGAACTCATGAGGTGAGAATAGCAACCATGGATGAGTTAGTGTCATATACTAACACATGTAAAGAATAAACCATAGCTAATCAATAATGGTTAGGTTAATAAATATCTACAAGTAAAACAAAATTAATGGACTTGGTCAATGGTTCCACAAGCTTCTACAAGCTTCAACCATGTGACTAATTTCCATCTAATTTGGTTTACTTTAAAAAAATAAAAACCTTATATAACATTAAGCATAGTGTGAGTCTCATACACCCATGTTTCATGTGGCATCAAGCATGATACAAAATAATGTACATTAATATATATCTCATATATACTAAATGTACACTAGTGAGAAAAAGAAATGTTTAAGTGAGCTAATATTAATTAATATATCACATATATAATTATACATTAAATTATTAAATCAACACTTGATTTAATAATCGGGCTATATCACATACAACCGACTAATATCTAATGTAACGGTTTATCGAATCAACACTTGATCCGATAACCCGGCTATATCACATATAACCGACCGATATCACATATCGCGAGAACAAAATGCGGTATCACATACGCATATTAATCTCGGTCCCGCACATATCACATATGTGCTCCTACTTCGTTTCGCTTGAACCAGGAAACCTCTGTGTATGACTCTAAAGACTCGTCAATACGCCGGCAGTAGGTGATGATCATATCAAATACCCACAGGCCGCAAACGGTCTGCTAAACGTAACGGCCACCCGGGTATTGAGCAATCAGAAGATCAACAAGCAAGCCTGCTCATACTCCTGCGAATCTAATCAGTAACAATACCGTATAATCCGGTCTCTTCGTCTGATATGTCGCATATCTCGCCTGGAGGTAGTAAACGTCAGACCCCAATAGCTTGATAAGTCATGCCGATGTGAGGCTCATAACGGGTCGAGAAACTACTGATAACACTTACCAATAAATCTCAGAAATAGCCATGGACAGGGACTTCCTATTATAGCCAATCGAGTATAGCGCAACATCAACCCCCAATACCGGGAGAGAAGAAATCCCCTCCTATCGCTCATTGCCTCCATGTGACTCAGGACTGTACCCAAAAACCACCGTTTTGCACGTTCTCTTGAACATGATAAGGTGGAAATCAAAGCACGGTGGGAATCACACAAGTCTCTATGACGATCTCGGGTTGACAGACTAACCTGTACCAGTGTCACCAGAGAACTGCCATCTGACATGAGGTATAATACCATCTAGGAGTTCTCGGCGAGTCTGTCCAGTGTACCCAGTCTCCACTGAGCACTCGTATATCATCTCTAATGCCAAACACCAATGGATATGGGATCATCCATCGCCCATCTACATGGGTCAAGAAGGTATATGCTAGTCTACTCTGGCATATCGATGCCCCGTCTCGATACACCCACGACTAGGGACATTAAAGGATGTACTCACGGACTACCTTTGTCCCACTGGTATGATCCACATCATAATCCGTGTAGTCAAGTAAACATCCTAAGGGCTTTATCAACATGTGACAGAGAGACAATCAGTGTATATGTTAAGATAAAGAGTAACCAGATAGCATACTATCATGTCGAGCAAAAAAGTCCTCCCTATGTATGTCCAAGCATCCACTATAATATACATCATATGCACAATAATGGCCTCTAGGGCATACATATAACTAACAACGACTAGGGACGAGGAAATTATGAAGAGGTATGGGCCGTGATGGGGATCCCACCTCTATTTATAGCTGCCGGCATACACATCCTACGGTTCCGATCGCCTCCCGCCAAAACAACGCTTCACAATCAACGGCCGAAAACATTCCACCTGTCGCACTCACATTGGGCGCGTCCCTACGAGCACGGGAATGCCTGCGACCCGTCTCATCAGCCAACCAGCGCCAGACACGTGGGCTGTCGCTTCGACGAACGTACGCATAAACCGACGCTTCCTCTTTAATGCGAGATCTCTCCCCTGATCCGCTGACGGCATCAAGAAAATACTACTCTTTGCCCAGGAATGTGCGCCGATGATATATTCAAGTGAGAGCTCACCCCGGGTGACCAGTCAGACCACTCTCGACCCGACCCAGGAACGGGTCGAGACGAGAGTAGGGGGGCTAATGATGATGCTCGAAATTGTTGACTCCCCAGATAATGACACGTATCAGATGACGTGTCCCAGAGCATACAAGAAAGGATCAAGAACGTTACGTCGTGATCACACCCCGGGCCCCTGGCCCGAGGATGTTCCCGACCTTCGGTGGCCTTCTATACCACCCCCAGCACGCCTCCAAGCTATCGCAGAACGAAGTTGCTTTGGCCTCCCGCTCATTCCCGAGCTTCCCGCCGAGCTTATCTTCCTCGGTCTCACCGACCAACCCACAACACCGATCACAGGCGCCTCCGCCACGGCTCCACGAATCTCGCCATACGCGAGATTTCCGCCACCCATGATCCCGCGTTCCACGCCATCACGATCCCCCATTAACGAGCATATCTCGTCATTAATGGGGAATCCCGCCTATCACACGGGCGTAACGCCAGGGGCGTAACGGCCGGCGTGAATCTCGTGCCCGTCTGCCTATAGCTGCCACTATATAAACCCCTCTCTCAGACAACTCGGGTAAGCGAATTTTACTCCAATAGGCCGTTACTCTGCCAAAATACCTCGTCTAACTTGATCGTCGAAGGGTCCTCGGTGGCACAACCACCCCGGAACTTCATTGTAGGTAGCTCGGCCTCATCCACCTCAAACCCATTGAGATCCACACGCTTCAAGAGGCAACCCTCCAAATCCCATCTCAGCCGTCCATCAGCGCTCACAGCAGATCAACGGAAGATAACATCTGAAGGAGATCCAAAGATCCATCAATGTATAATAAATAAATAAAAAGTACCGACAACATTTCTAGGATGATGGTTGGGGAGAATGCTGGGTTCGAACCTCAGAACCCCAAGAAGGGTAGTGGCCATAGATTAATTCTTTCGAGGCAAATTCATGGGTCCCTTAGGTGCGTGTAGGTGTCGTGTGTCGTGTGTTTAGGTTAGGGTTTACGGGCCAGTGCCAAAAAAAATAATAATTCTTCCTTGACAAACAAGAAAGCTTATATTTATGAACCTAACATAATTATATTGTCTTTAGTTTACAATAAACTGACTTAATCAAGACCAAAATAATTTTTTTCAAAAGGTAGAGTGATACTAAAAGATATTTTAAAAGGTCTCAGTTGAAAAATGAAAAATAGAAATAAGAAATAAAAATTCCATGATTGAGTGTTCACTATATAAGGAGATGAAAATAGAATACTAGAATTATGGGTTTTATTTTGTAATAGCTAATATAGTATTCCAATGTTTAATGAAATCCGTTCGTTTTCTTTGTTCGTTTTTTAATATCGTTTTAAGATATAAGCCATTTATTGGTTTATTGTTCCATTTGTAAAGGCATGTGTAAAAAAAAGGGAACAAGGACCAAACTAAAAGTAACTAATGGGATCCGGATTCACAAACCTTTCAAAATTCAAACCAATTTTCAAATCTGGATATTTATCTTAATCAATTCCATTAATATCCGCATATATAAATTTAACGGATATAGTGTTTTCAATACACATGCTTTGTTCTTATTTAATTTTAGGGTAAATTGTTGAAAACCCCCGGGCCCTATAAAACCTGTGGAAAACTCTCCGGGCTTTTTCAGCATGTGAAAAACCATTGGCCTATCGATGATTCCATCAAATACCTAAAGCAATGGGTATTTTGGCATATCCCAGAAATGGCCCTTAGAACCCATGCGTGCAAGCACAAGAACGACAACTGTCTATTTTTGCAACAATGTTTGTCACGCCCTGCTTTCCGAAAATACAGAATACGAGAGGTGACCAGGCCAGTGTTCATCTCAGAAAACTGTATTTTAATACCACTCACTCATTATCTATTTTTTGTATATATCGGTACTATTAACAGTGTCTGCTCAGTAATTACAGATTACAGGTATCCGTGACGCAATACAGGAAACACACTCAAAATCACGGATATAACGTTTATGAGCCGACACTGCAACCGGAACTGCAAACCGATCGCTGACCAAAAAGTTCTTTTGCAAATAAATGTGTGCATACAATTTTGGTCCAACCCAATGCAAGTGTACACACAACTCTTTGGCATGGACCATGGTGGGGCTGCCCATGGCATACATGATATGATGAATTGGGCGCATGGGGGGACAAGAGTTATAAATGCAAAAAGTGGTGATGTGACCAAAAGCTACAAGTTTCCCTCCAAATCCCTGAGTACAAACCAGTTTCATGTAGACAAATTAAGCAGCACCAGTAGACTTGTCGAGAGCACACAACAAACACGAGCCTATATGCTCGGATTTGGACCGGCGACATATCCCTAAAAACCGGCTCCACCGGTTTTTCATTGTCCAAATGTCCCCAATTTTCTGCTGCCCCTCCCTTGCTGTCACATCAACTTATTTTTATTGCTTGTTTAATTTTATTTTGTGCCTATAAAAGCATATCAGTGAGCAAGGGGAAGGGGGTCTCACATTGGCACATATTCTATACACTAAAGTTTTCTTTTTGTTTCTCTTTTCATTTTGTTCTTGTGCATACCTAGTTTCCCTTGAGCTTTTTGGCTTCTCTTGATCTTGCAACCTCTTCATCGAGCTTGCAAGTTTAAGTTTTGGTCATTGAACTCAAGGTTTGTATCACTTGGACATAATAAAGCATTCATTTTGCACTTTGAGTTCTTAGTAGTTTCTCTCTCTTTACTTACTTGCAATTTAATTCTTACCATTTACTTACTTTCTCTTTTATTTCCTTACCATTTACTTTCTTGCAATATTGTTTATTCTTTTCTTTTGCTCTTTTTCTATGTTGTTGTGATGGTTTGTAAATATGGTGTTGTTAGGAAATAGAATGGTGTTGTAAGTTAAGGTTTCTTTTCTCATTTTCCTTTGCCCGATATTTTCTATTTGAACTCCGCGCGAACCTTACGCAAGCGCTCCGTTAGGCACCCTACCCTACCAAAGTATCGGTGATCCCTAACCGTGACCGGTTGCGTTCGGTTTGCCCGGAGGCGAAAGGCAAGAGACAAGAACGGACGGACAAGGGTTAATAAGCCGGATTTCACTAATACCGTGCTTAAGTACCCTAATCCACGTTGTTGCCGATTGCTCCAGCTTCAATAGTCAAGTTCAGCACAAATGATTGCGTACGAAAATCCCTAATTTACACTAACCTATCTAATCCTAACAAATTTATACTGTGCATATATACACTGTAACATTTTGGAAAATTATAAATATTAATTTATAATTTTAAATATAAATTTAATAAGTTTACAAAAAAATAATATCGCTTATGAAATTGGGTATCGGAGTTATATCCGAAAAATGTAGTTATTTCGATAAATATGAATAAAAGTGTGTGATATCATAAAATTAATATTTTTAATTATTTTAACATGACATTGTATTTTACATTAAGCTAATGATACTTAGGTGATAGACTAAATATCTCATATATTTTATTTTACATGGATTTAAATTGTAAAATGGATTTAAATAGTAACATGAAAGGTTTTGATATTTTGATAATTTTTTTAATGATTGATATATCTTGACCTAGGCTAGACCCTCAATCTCAACACACCCTCACCATGCTCACATCTCTCCACCTCATGTTTAAACACTCACACAACCACTTCACAAATCCTCCACCTCCTCCTTCCACCATGACACCTCCACCTCTCAACCCTCCACCTCATGCTCTCTCTACACAACACGACGCATAGGAATCCCTTTAGCATTCTCAAACTGAACACCATTAGTTCTTTGTTTCCCAAATCAGAGCAAAGCTCTGTTCAAATTTTAAAATTTGAAATAAAGCAGTGCACCGTGGTGCAAAGCACGTGCGCGCTAGCGCTAAGAGTGCTGCATTCTAACCAGCACACCACGTGCAAAGCATGTGAGCGCTAGCGCTTAGAGCGCTGCACTCTAAACAGCGCACCACGTGCAAAGCACGTAAGCACTAGCGATAGAACAAAATGTTCTCGGCCGTTGGATCAAAGATCCGACGAACATGATTAAAAATCATCAATTAACAGAATAAAATTCTGTTAAGGAAAAACTCCTCAGAATCTTTCCAAACAAAAAAGATTGTGCTCTGAAAATCAGAGCACCGTTGGAATAATGATCCAAGGGTGATTAAAAATCACCAAAATACAGAATAAATTCTGTATGGGAAAAGATTTCCCAATCTTGTTAAAAACAATAAGATTGCTTTCTGTAAAACAGAAGCCCTAGGATCAAAGATCCAACGGTGGGGAAATCCCCAAATCAATTAGAGAAAAGATCTTATCAACCGATTCAACAAATCAGCATAACCTATATAAAGGCCCCAAGACTTCAAGTCTCATAGAAAGGAATCCCCCCCAAACTTTTAGAAAGAAGAGTAAGCTCTCGGCAGAAGAAGAACTTTTCTTCAAGGTAAAAACAGAGAGATAAAAAATCTCATCAGTAAAAGAACTTAGTTCTTATGCTAGATCATAGATCTTTAAGACAAATTGTCTTTCACAAAAGAGATCATAACATCTCATTATAAAAAGGGGAGAATAATTCAATTCTCTTAAGATCACAGATCCATAAAGGCAAAGCCTTTCATAAAAAACATAAGAGATTGAAATATCTCTTATAAAAATAAGAACTTTGTTCTTAGATTCATGAAACAAAATCTCTTATATGAGAAAATTTAATTCTCAGAGTGCAAATCTGCCTAAAAAGAGCCTTAGTGCTCTAATTAAAAGAAACGCCTCAGCGCTCCAAATCTAGCGCACAGCACTGCAAAGCCCAAGCGCTCCAAGTTTAAAGAAGTGCTTCGGTGCTCCAAATCCAGCGCACAGCGCTGCAGAGCCTTAGCGCTCCAAATTCACAAGAAGCGCTCTGCGCTCCAAGTCTGGCACACAGCGCCAAGCACACTACGTGCTGCTCACGTGTGCGCTACTTAACAGAAGCGCTCTACGCTCATTGTCTGGCGCACAGCGCCAAGCGGGCCACGTGCTCCTCACGTGTGTGCTACTTAAAATAAGCGCTCTGCGCTCATTGACTGGCGCTCATCGGCAAGCGCGCCACGTGCTCCTCATGCGTGCGCTGAGAGAATATAAATTGTTCTTTAAATGACAAAGCCCCAGAGCTTTAATGAGCGCTCAACACTCAATAAAGACAAAAAGTTTGTCAGAACTCAAACCAATGCTCAACATTGCTAAAATTTCTAACATTTTAAATGAATGGGCCGAGCCCAAGCAGGCCATAGATCTCTAATTCAGATTAATCGAGCCCATATGCTCATAAATCTTTGATCTTAGTCCCAAATTGGACTACAGATTTCCCAACCAATATTGGTTCAAGGGTACATCTCTTCATTCCTCTGATATTTGTCGTTGTAATCCTTCAACGTCTTCAGAGAGGTGACGGGTCTTGACAACCAGACATTTCACGAACTGTGGGGTCCTTAAACTCATGGACTATGATGTCCTTAAACTTTATAGACTATGACGTCTTTAAACTTTGGACTATGATGTCCTTAAACTCCATGGACTATGATGTCCTTAAAATTCTGGACCGCAAAGTTCCTAAACTAAAACAATAGAGCCCAAATACTCTTTTGTTGGATCTAAATGATCCTGTTAAGTTGATCTTAGTCTAAAATTAGACTAACGTATTCTTAACAAACTGTTGAGTTGATCTTAGTCTAAAATTAAACTAACGTATCCTCAACAAACGTTTAAGTTGATCTTAGTCTCAAATGAGATTAACGATCCTTAAACCCAACCCAAAACCCAAATCTAAGAAAATATGGATTTGGACTAATCCACGCCCTACGGGCGACAACATAAATTAGTCTCCGTATACAATCCACGGGCAACCAAAAATAAAACAAACATACACGACACGAAGTGACCATCTGGAGAAAGAGAAAATGGTTACCGCTATGCGGTAGAGTAATTAACTGTAGGGGCTTGCGCATGCAGGGAAGAGCGTCCCCACAATAAAAAAATCCCTCAAACGAGGGGGAATCTGACGAAATCTGCTACAACGGCCGCATCCGTCTAAACCTTCGATATATGATGCCATAAATCAACTTGGCATCTTCGGAGAGGTGGACGGATAAAACCAAATAGCATCTGCCCCCAAATTCAGGTCTGACGTCCCAACGTCCCGGTCGCGTCTTTCGGCGGAGAACAGATTCTGGCATGCCCGGTGGGACCTTTTCCTCTTTCCACTCCACACTTCGTATGTCATGTTCGCGAACGAATCGCGGTTTAATATGGTTGCCCTTGGATTCGAGGTACTAAGATTTGGTGTCTTGCTCCCGTGCAGATCAATGGCTTTCAACTGCACAAACTGCAACAGCTGCAACAACTCTCACTCTGTCCTTGCTGGAGGAGTGACCTATGGGCCTCAAGCGGCCTCCCTTTTTACAATGCCAGTGGAACAGGTGACTCAGGCCACCACTGGACTGTTCTTTGGGTTCATGCTCCCACCCATGAGCTTCAATACCCCAATGCCATTACAAGAAGCTCCGAAGAAGTCGGTCTTTGATCGTCTTGCAACTACTGCGGCCCCTCTCAACGGGCGTCCAAGTCCAACACCTCAGTCTTTGATAGGCTGAGCTGAAGCTCAAATGGGCCCGTCAAGAAGCCCACAATACCTGAAAGGGTTATCCCAAAGCGGATAGTCATTTCTGCTCCTGAAATCACCAAGGCAGCTTCTCCTGCTAAGGGATCGGTCTTCACAAGACAGGCTGTTTCAGCTCCTATTCCAGGTGAAGTAACCAAGGCTGCTTCCCCTATCAAAAAGTCAGTCTTTTCAAGACTGATCATTCCTTCTCAGCAGGCGTCAGTCTTCGATAGCCTGGCACCAACAGCAGCCCCTCATCCGAACAGGGGGCATGACGAAGCCACCCCCATAGCTGAGCCAGTTCCGTCAGCACGACATGCTCTCCATCATCACTGGCGCCGAGTAAGGAAGGCTGGGGGAAGCTCTCCTTCTGGACTGACTCCGCCAGCTCCGATGGTGGAAATTGATGCTGCTGTTCCAACTGGGAACAGCTTTGAACCACTCAGGAGGGTCCGCAAGAACTCTCCGACTGCCGTGCTAAAAAGATCTCCTACACCTATGGAGAACGCTACAAAGGTGAAGCTAGAGCAGCCCCCTCAGCGGCTGTCTTCCAAAATTCACAGGGTCTGGCGAAGAGTCCAAGATTCTGTGGTTAACCAAGACTACTCCTGCCAACCAAAGAAAATGAAGGTTCGGCAAGAGAAGGACCACCCTGTCGTACCGCAGAAGGTGTCGTCTACTTGGTGCCCACTGCAACGGCCTCCTCAACTTCGACCGCTCACAAAAGAATAAGGCCGGAGAAAATCCCCGTGTCTGCGACGAAAGGCACTGAATCTAAACGCCCCAAGTCTGGGGGCATGGTGGTACACACTGTTTATATGGCATCCGGGAAAGAGAATAGCCGTATCTCTACGGGCCATCGACCACTCACCAGATCCGTAACAAAGGCCCAAGCGAAACAGCAGAAGCTACAGGAAATGTTAACACAGATGGCCGTACTCATTGGGCCAAAAGAAAGCCCGGAAACTTCGTCAGAGCAGCATCATGAACAAGAAACTGATGCTTAGTTCCTCCGCAGAATCCTCGAGAAGAAGAACAAAGAGGCAGCGGAACAACCTGCCAACATAAAACGAATGGCGCTTTTATTCCAAGACATGGTCGGTATGATGTTACAGCCGGATCTTCCAGCTGAAGGCCCTCCGATTATCCTTGAAGACGATAGGGGAGAGACATCAAACCCTCTTCTGGCTTGTTCAGCAGCCAATGAGGAGACCATCTCCAAAGCCGCCCTGGATAACTATATCGATCAGCAGATACGAGCTCATCAGGTGAGCGAAGCGGCCGGGCAAATTGTTAATACTGGACGACCATATCCGGGTTGGTACGACCAAATAAAGTACCCGCCGGGATATACGATCCCTAAATTCCATGTATATAAGGAGACGGGAAATCCGCATCAGCACGTTGCTCAATTTATAGCTTTTTGCGGTAATACTGGGGGTGATGACAAACTGCTTCTTCGCCAGTTTGTTGGCAGCTTGTCGAAGACAGCGTTTGAATGGTCCTCTGAGCTCTCGAACGACTCCGTTAAGACATTTGCAGAAATGGAGTTACTGTTCACACAAAGGTTCACAAGTGCTAGCGAGCGCACCCCCATCACAGCATTAATTAACGCCAGGGTGAAGCTGAGCGAAACATGGGTGCAGTACGCGATACGGTGGTGGAATCTATGGTCGAAGTGCGAGCAGCGCATCGAAGAAGCTCCTGCGGTAGGCATGTTCGTGGGTACTCTTGATCCGCAGGCGACAATATCCCAGTTCATGATGTTTTTCAAGCAACTACTTTCCAGGTCTTGATTGACAAGCCGGCCCAGATGGACCAGATGGGCCATAAGCCTTCCTTTTCAAAGACAGAACCGCGGAATGAAAAGGGCAAAGGGAAAGCCACCTTTGTCGCCAATGTTCAACAACAGCCGATGGACTTAAAACTTGTTATTCGCCAAAGCAATGTGCGTTCACGCCAATCCCTCGAGGAGAGACTAGGATGTCCTTACTCGTTTCCCCGGAATAAAACAAGGAGACTGTTCGAGCTGGCAGTGCGCAATAGACTCATCAATCTGCCAGAGCCAAGACGTCCGTTGCAGCCAGGCGATGCCAATAATCCTAATTACTGCCCCTACCACTGAGCAGTAAGCCATTCAATCGAAGATTGCTTCATTTTCAAAGGCTGGATTGAGGACCAATACCAACAAAGAAAATTCGCACTGTCCGAGAATTGGAAAGAAGCCCGCCACAACCACACGCTCCTAAAAGGGTAGACACGACTGGGGCATCATGCTCATTTATGGAAGAAGCTCCATGGGAGGTTGATCTTTCAGCTAAAACAAAAAGAATGCTGAAGGATCTTCAAACATACCCAGCGATCAGGTGGAAAAGTCCGCTGGAACCCGAGGTCATTGAGGAAATTCTGAAGCCGCGCCCAACGCCAAGAGTTAGTAGCGATAATCAAAACGTTCAGGCCCAGCAGTCAAAGTCTTCGAAAAAGAAGAAGAAGACCAAAAAGCCCGTTCAACACGAAGACAGCCGTACAGATCTGCAGAAATACATCGATGCACTGGAAGAATATAACCAGAAGGCACGGACCCCAATCACGTTGGACGAATTCCTTAAGCGTGTTCTTGAGAATGAAGATGATGATGCTAATGAAGGAGACGATTCTTCAGAAGGGCCTGAAGACTATGTGGCAAGCTGCTATGTGATCTCTCACTCGCCGTTAGATGGTGAAGAATCTCCTGATGCAGAGAAACTGGGGGTAGATCCTGAACCGGAACTCCTAGGACCGTCAGACGAGATGATTGACGTATTCCTGAATGAAGCCCATCAGAGAAGCAAAGCCAATCGAGAGCGTGAACTGGCTATATTCGAAAAAGCCAAATGTCGGCGGCTGGACGAAAGGGTTAAAACACTCCCACTAGATCAAAGCACATCCGCCGCAAACAAAAGCAAACTTAAGATGAGGAAAGGGTTCGCCAAGGCCATGTCAATGGGAATGAAGCTGCCACCCTCCGAAGGAAACACTCCTGGTGGGATACACCTTGATGAAGAGGATGTACATCCAAATTACTGCTTATACCATTAGAGGATTGCACACCCTACTGAAGAGTGCAACGCCTTTAAAAACTGGTGGCAGGGATATGTCGCCCACCGACAACATTTCAAGAGGATGAAGCGTGAAGCTCGTCGACAGTGAAAAAATGCGACAGATGAGCACAAAATAACTGCCGGTAACTGTCTCATGGTCGATTTCGGGATATTGCAAGTTCTTACCGTCAGAAGCGATTCCGCCGAGGAAATAGGCCTCGGCCCTCTCTTCAAAGAACCCACCTCCGAAGCAGAAGAGACGAAAACCTGCGAGAATATTCAGCTGCGCAATCGTACGCTACCTGAAAAGAATCTCGGATCCACAAACAAGGGATCAAAAAAAAAAGATAAGGGGAAAGAAAAAGCCCCTGAGGATATCACCCTCGATGATCAAGTCGTCAAGGAGTTGACAGCCAAGGACCCGCCCTAGAAAAACAAGGTGGATTACAATGTTCTGGCACACCTGAGGAAGATACCCTTGCAGCTAAGCATTCTCGATGCCCTCCTGCTATCCAAAGAGGCGAGAGATTCTCTGATCAAGGCATTACAAGAGCCTGATCAGTTTCAAGCTTTCCTCGCCGAAGAAAAGATGAAGGACGGGCTAGAAGAAGTGCATACAGCTGACATCACTTTCAGCGATGAAGATCTCCTCCTCGGAACATGCGAGCACAACTGTCCCTTGTATGTCACCGGATACTGCCATGACATCAAGATAGGGAAGATCTTAGTTGATAACGGGTCCTCTGTCAACCTTCTCAACGTGAGAGTGCTAAAAGAAATCTGCATGAACGTTCAACACCTCGCTCGGGATAAAATCACTATCTCCGGGTTTGACTCTCAGTCAGCATGGACGCTCGGGTCTGTGATACTGATATTACGCTTTGGGCTGCTCGTCACTGACATCACGCTTTGGGCTGCTCGTCACTAACATCAAATTTCATGTCATTGACGCCAAGACTTGCTACAATGCTTTGCTCGGCAGGCCTTGGTTACATGAATACAACATCATCCCTTCTACACAACACCCGTGTATGAAGTATTTCAAAGATGGCCTCGAGTACATTGTTACGGGAGAGCTAAACCCATTATCTGTGAACGAAGTCCGTAAATACGAGGACACAAAGTACTTTCTGCCAGACTTTGAAGACACGGAAAGGTGCCATAAGCCGGAGAATAAGCAAAAAGCTATCACCACCATTCCGGTCTTCGGGAGCGATACCGAGGAGGAAGAAGAGAGTCTATTCGGGACTTCCCCGATACAACAAACTGGGACCGTCTACCTCTATTCTGGTCTTTGGGAGTGACTCTGAAGATGAGGTCAACGCAGTATTCTCGGCTTGTCCATCAGTGCAAGCCTTCATTGGAGATGATCAGAGTTTGTAGATCGCCATGGTTCCGCAAGAGCATTACAAAGAGCTCGACGCACTTGATACCTACAGTGTGCAAGAACTGCAGACGTTCTACATCCCTCCCAGGCGAAAAGATGAAAAGACGATCCTCTTTTATCGATCTACGGAAACCAAAGTGGAGAAAGAAATCTGGTATGGCGCCAATTCTACGCTTGACAGGCTCCAGCCCATCTGTCTGCCTAGATACTACATAGAAGGATTAAAAAGGCTATTGAGACGCCAAAACATACCCTTCAAACAGATTGCTTGACAAGCTCAGTTCTACAATAGGATCTGGAACATCCCCGGAACTCAGCGAAAATTGCTCAACGGGAGAATGGAAACGATCAGGCTTGGATATGTTCAATTCAAGAAACGGGAGCGATTCCATGGCAGCTATGTTATACATGATTTCGATGAAGAAGGAGATGCTCTGTTAGAAGACGCTAGCCCTGAACCAAAACGAGGTCCCGCCATGAAAATGCCAAGTCCGTCGTTCGAAGAAAAGATGGATAAGCTAATAAGGGAAGCGGGTCAAAAGGTCCGGGATGACCATAGCCGCGAAATGGCCATCTATGAGAAAGCCAGAACGCGGTGCCTCCTTCAGCAGGCTACGAAAAATGACGATGCCCTTCGTCACCAGCCCGTCATATGGAAGACTCGACGCGGAGACAAAAATAAACTGAAGAACGGAAAAAACGTTCGACAGCAGCAAAGCGGGTCCAAGAAGCCTCGCGATCGAAAATTGAGCAGCCGGGATTTGTCTTTTATAAAGAAGATGGGTCGAACATAATCTTTTCCCTAAGACAAGACAAGGAAGATATTCGATCTTGTCATGAAACATCAAATGATCATGCTCCCGGGGTCCAAACACCCCGAACAATCAGGCGAGGTCTCTCACCCGGATTATTGCTCCTATCACTGAGCGATAGGACATCCTCTCGAAGACTGCTTCACATTCAAAGACTGGGTAGAAGACCGGTATCAGCAAGGTAGGTTCGCTTTATCCAGCAGTTGGAGGGTAACCCCGCCATAGAAGCATGACCCGAAAGCCGCATATGCAGCGAGAGTAGAGTCAGATCAACATCGGTCTTGGAAGCGATCTCGCACCTGTCATGTAATAACACTGACAAAAGAAGGAGCGCCTGAGGATATGGATGACCTCTCATGGTGCTTTGAAAACAATGATGACGAGGTGATCTCAGAGTTTCCACCAGCGCTAAAAGAGCTGGAAGATGGGATACATACTACTGCAGATAACCTCCGAAAAATCGACTTGGGGACGACAGACGATCCACGGAAGACGTTCATCAGTGAGCTGTTATCTGAAGAAAAGGTGACTACACTCAAAGAAGTTCTCATGCAGTATAAAGACTGCTTCGCATGGAACTATTTCGAAATGAAGGGACAAGATCCAGAAGTAGCTGTGCACAAATTGGCGATATCTCTCGACGTCAAGCTAGTCAAGCAAACACCAAGAAGAATGCGGTTCGAACTTGAAATGAGCATCAATGCCGAAATCAAGAAGCTAATCGAATCCGTCTTTGTCCAAGAAGTTCAGTATTTTGACAGGATCGCCAATATCGTCCCAGTGATGAAGAAAAATGGGATAGTACGCATCTGCGTTGACTTTCGGGACCTCAACAAAGCATGCCCGAAGGATGATTTTCCCGTACCGGTTACTGAGCTGATGATAGACAACACGTCCACTCACGAAGTTTTCTCCTTCATGGACGGCTTATCGGGGTACAATCAAATAAAGATGCATCCCGAAGACCAGAAGTACACCGCTTTCCGGATCCCTTTGGGCATATTCTGCTACAAAGTGATGCATTTCGGTCTAAAGAACGCCGACGCTACCTATCAGAGGGCCATGACGAAGATTTTCGATGGCCTCATACATGAAATCGTCGAATGCTATATTGACGACCTCGTGGTAAAAAGCAAATCACACGAGGAGCATTGGGAGCATCTGAAGGTAGTATTCCAACGTCTTCGGAAATACAACCTAAAGATGAACCCTTTCAAATGCGCGTTCGGAGTTGTTAGTTATATGTATGCTCTAGAGGCCATTATTGTACATACAATGTATATTGTAGTGGATGCTTGGACATATATAGGGAGGACTTTCTTGCTCGACATGATAGTACGCTATCTGGTTGCTCTCACATGCTCGACATGATAGTACGCTATCTGGTTGCTCTCACATCTTAACATGTTGACTTATATCAGTTTACTGTCTTACTCTCACATGTTGATAAAGCCCTTAGGATATGTACTCGACTACTGGGACTATGATGAGATCATACTAGTGGGGCCACGGTAGTCGACGAGTACATCCTATAACTGTTCCTAGTCGAGGGTGTATCGAGACAGGGCATCAATACACCAGAGTAGACTAGCGTATACGCATCTTGACCCATATGATGGGCGATGGATGATCCCATATCCATCGGTGTTTGACATCAAGGATGGTGTACGGGTGCTCAGTGGAGACTGGGTACACTGGACGGACTCGCCGAGAACTCCCAGATGGTATTATACCTCACGTCAGATGGCAGTTCTCTGGTGACACTGGTACAGGTTAGTCTGTAGACCCGAGATCGTCATAGAGTCTTGTGTGATTCCCACTGTGCTTTGATTTCCATCATACCACGTCCAAGAGGGCGTGCAAAAAGGTGGCTTTTGGGTACAGTCCCGAATCACATGGAGGCAATGAGTGATAGGAGAGGTTTCGTCTCTCCCGGTATAGGGAGTTGATGTTGCGCTGTGTTCGATTGGCTATAACTGGAAATCCCTAGCCAGGGTTGCTGAGATTTACTGGTAAGTGTTATCAGTAGTTTCTCGAACTGTTATAGACCTCATATCGACACGACTTATCAAGCTACTGGGGTCTGACGTTTACCATCCCTAGGCGAGATATGCTACATATCAGACGAAGAGACCAGACTGTACGGGAGTGTTACTGATTGGATTCGCAGGAGAATGCACAGGATTGCTTGTTGATTCTGATCGCTCAATACCTGGGTGGCTGTTACGTTTAGCTGACCGCTTGCAGCTTATGGGTGTTTGATATGATCATCACCTACTGCCGGCGTATTGACGATTCTTTAGAGTTCTACACAGAGGTTTCTTGGCTCAGGCAAAACGAAGTAGGAGCACATATGTGATATGTGCGGGACCGAGAACAATACGTGTATGTGATACCGTATTAGATTCTCGCGATATGAGATATCGGCCGGGTATATGTGATATAACCGGGTCATCGGATCAAGTGTTGATTCGATGAACTGATACAGATTATATTAGTCGGTTATTTATGAAATAGCCGGATTATCGGATCAAGTGTTGATTCGATAATTTAATGTATAATTATATATATGATATATTAAATTACATTAACCAGTATAAGCTCACAAAAAGATTCTTTTTCTCACTCGGGTAATACATTGATATATATGCGATATATGTTAATTGTATTATTTTATTTTGTTACAAAATATATTATATATGTGATATATAATATTGTAACATGTTATAATTACTAATGCAACATGATTAGTGGAGATTAAACAAGGTTAAGGTTTGATTTGGGTTAGCTCATTCTTGAAGCTTCTAGAAGCTTTTCTTTTTGTCATGAGCTAAGATATTTTGTTGATAATTTGTAACCCAAACCATACCCTCAACCCTAGTTAACTCTCTACAAAGGTTAGCTCATTTTATATTAGCAACCATGGTTGCATAAGTAATTATCAACACAATTCATTATTCATCACAAAAGGATTACTATTCTTCTTCTTCTTCTTCTTCTTCTTCCTTGGAGAAAAGCTTTCTAGCTTTTGCTCTTGTGATGATTATGAGTGAGATTAAGAAAACAAATGAGAGCTAAAATCCTACTTCATCATCCTAATCTATCCTAGCCATTTAGATTATGGTGTTCACTTCATTTAGTGAGTGAGAGCTTGTGTTAAAGAAACTTCAAGGTAGATCATCTTAGTTATCGAAGATCGGAAGCAAGTTTGCATCATTCTCTTCGTGGAGCCTCTCTAGAGTCCGGATACTCGATGATCGCAGCGAAGGGACCTCAACACGGAGCTTATGAAGTGAAGGACCGGACTACAAAGGTTGTAATCCCAAACTCTTAGTGTTAAAGTGTTTAACATGCTTTGTTTCGCCTAATCTCTAGTTTAAAGATCTTGGTTAGGGTTGTTCGGCACGTCTAAATTTTAAATCGGGCATGGTTGATGCCTTATAGACCCTTGTGAGAGTGCCTAGTAACCCTACAGTAGTATCAGAGCCAAGCTAGAGTTTTAGGCGAAGTCTAGATGAAGTTTAAAGTCCGATCGAACCCCGAACCCCGACACGAACCCCTTCTCTGGAAATTTTTAAAAATGTTGATTTTTCCGTATTAAAAATACTCAGAAAAATAAACAGGGAAATCTAAGAATTACTGTGAAGTACGGACCACCAACTCACCAATATGACCGCGGAACCACGGCCAAACCACGCGTTTGGCGGCGGTTCCGCGGCCAAACAGTGAAGATGGGGCCCACTACTTCAGGTATATAATCTTGGGTCCTTTTTCATTGTTCTGGGAATTTTTAATTCTACTCAAGTGTTGAGTTTTTTAGGATGTATTGGGAACTCGTTGATTCGATCGGAAAGTTTAATTTCGTTTAATTTTTCCGGGTAATTTAGAACGTGTTAAAAAGTTCGAACGGATATCAATAACTCACTTTTTCCCCTGCCGGAAAATTTCCAAGTGTTGGATTTTTCCGTAGTTTAAGAACGTTCTTAGTCGTGCAAGTAACGCGGTGGACCCTCTAGAAGAACACAAACCTTAACTCGATTATGTGACTGTCTGAACTGCCTCTAAACCTTAACGTTTGGGGCAGTACGGCGTTGCCACATGTGAGACGTTGGTTTGACCCTTCTACGGCTGGACCATTGGTACTGTGACATGTGATGGATGTTTTTACACTAATTTCAAGTGTTGAGAACCATTTGGGAAAACTTGGGTGTTTGATTATTCGATCGGAAAGTTTAACATTGTCTATTTATCTGGAATGTGATACAATATTTGGAATCCACAAGTAGTTATAAGATAACTAATTTGAATGTTATAAATCTAGCAGTTTAGTCTCAGATGATCGGTTGCCACAGGATTTTGATGCGATCAAAAGTCCGTCGCAATCATGTAGCGTACGCGGATACTTGCCGGGTAAACTTAATAGACAGCCACGCCCCATAGCCCCAACCAAGTGACTGTAGGAGAACCCCGTCGCCAAAAGCATCCGTTCGGGTGCTCGCGGAGCGGTGTTCCGCCTTAGTGCACTTCGTCGAAGGCATCCGGGGGTGCGGCCGTTTACTAAAGTTTGCGACGAGCATTCGATCAAGATGTCGGGAATCTTGTTGAATTGCCCGACTTGATATTGAAAAGAGTTTTCGATAATGAGACTAAAATGAGGGGTTTATAATTGTTAGGCATGAAATGTCTAAGGAATTCATTTGGTTAGGCATGCGATGTCTAAGGAGGTTGCGGATTCCAACTGTTGCAGTTTTACACTTTCTTTTCTGTGACCGTAAGTGTAATATGTGGTGTATCGCCGGTTTCGTTGCTATACATCAACGACAGTTGGGATGCGCATATTTACTTACGTTGATGATATGTGATATTATGTGTTGCTGTGATTTGTTATATTGGATCGTCGTGTTTTGAATAGCCGGGGGTTTTATGTGAGATGAGTGTTTTTCATTTTCATTCATGTAAAATTCATTTGTATGTAATATTCTTTTATTGGGGCACTTCCGGGCTGAGGATGATGTCACCATTGTATATTATTTACTTTTCCGCATTAGGTAGACCCAAGGCGGGGAGCACAAGTAACCGGGTTCTAAGGTCCAGTGGGAGACCATCTCGAGGAGTCGAGACCGGGTCTCCTAACCCTAGAATTGGCAGTGTTGCTTGCCGCTCTTGTAGGGGTCTAGGGATGTGGGTTTGGCTATTCATCGCGACCGTGGAATCCGTGTTTTATACAGGCTCGTATTAAAACATGGACCTCCTAGTATATCCAATATTTCATATATGTTCTTCTGCTGCAATGTTCTGTGATGAGATCATATTACTGCCTGAGACGAATGTTTATATTATATATATGAGATATATGTTATATTGCAGATTTTGTTTCAAATGTAATACTTGTGAAGCATAATAAAATGGGACTTCATTAATGAAATTAATGAAAATAAAAGAAACCTAAAGATGTTGTAGAAACTTGTTTAAAAACTGGTAGCTCTAGTTCTTTCTTTGCATAGCGGTGTTCCTTGTAGAACATCCAGCACCTTATTCGATAAGGAAAGAGCCGAGATCCCTTCACCGGGAGTGACCTCTTTAGCGAAACTAGCAGATGCTACACACACGGGTTGTCTTTTGATTGCTTATATAGTTTTTGCTTTGCATAGTGGTATTTGTGAAATATCCTGCACCTTATTCGATAAGGAAAGAGCCGACAATCCCTTCACCGGGAGTGACCTCTTTATCAAAACTAGAAAAGGCCTCAAAAACATTCCATCTAAAAATCACTCGATTCTACAACGATATCAAGTTCATTACACAAAAGGTTTTCTTAAAATTCTGTCGTAACCCTCCGTCATTTCAGATAAGTAGTATTTAGTATTCGTACTACGTTTGTTGGCTTTCGTCAAGGCGTAGTGTGCGGTAGCTATTTATGCTTATCTGTATAAGCATATGATGCGATTGAGTTAGGGTAGTCGTGCGGCTTTGTTGGCTTTCGTCAAGGGTCGTGCGGGTGGGTTTAATTCAATCGGGAAATGACGAGTTGAACTTGAGTAGTAGCCTATGGTTTGTTGGCTTTCGTCAAGGTCATAGGATGCTAGGGGTAAAATATTATTGGGAATTTCAAGAGTTGAAATTTGCAATGAGATTTCATACCTTCTATGAGATAGTTGGATCCCAATACCCGCTGCGAGTAAGAGTTACTCCTGGGAAAGTTTTACACATTACAATTAGCAAATCAAGTAGGTGTCTAGAAAGGTGTTAACGGGGTTACGCCCCTGGGAAAACGAGGTTTATTTTAATTAGGTCCGTGCGAAAGCACGGGGAACCTCCCTCAAAGTACCGGCACGGGCCTGGCTGAAAGATTGGTGAACTTGTAGGGTGTAATTAATCCCGGCTAGTCTTACCTTTTAGGTTTTGAAGGAAGATTTGACCAAAACAGTGGGAGACATCCTGATTAGATAAATTGATAACCAATCTAATCTTGTAAAAATGCACGCTGAGTGTTTTCTTCTCTCTCTCTCTCCAGGTAGCGACCATGTCACGCCTTAATCAAGGAAATAATACGGATGTATTGACCGAACCCGCTTTTTATACTGCGCTAGGGAACGTTGGTCCCGCTCCAACTCATAATTGCTATAAGACCGAGCAGAAAATAAGGGATTACCAGAATTCCCGTGCCGCCCAAACGAAGAAAGTGCATGTTGATGCATCTTCTTCGGGTATGTTCATTACCGAGAACTGTTTCTCAGTATCCTTTACGTCCTGGGTATGAGATACCGGATCAGGATCCCGCAAATGTAATTTGTTACTGTTTCCCCCAATCAGAGCAAAGCTCTGTTTGAATTTCAAAAATTCAAAAAATTGAAGCAACGCTTCAGATTCCTTGCGCTGTGCGCAACGCGCCACGTGTCAAAAGCAGATACGTCAGCGCTGCGCCCAAGACAGCACACACAATCAGAGCACGGCTCTGTTTTAAAATAAAAATAAAGGAAGCAACGCTTCAGATGACTTGCGCTCTGCGCCGCGCGACACGTGTCAGCGCAGTTGCGCTGCGCTGCGCGACACGTGTCAGCGCAGTTGTGCTGTGCTCTGCGCTGCGCGACACGTGTCAAGCGCAGGTGCGCTTGCGCCAACTATGCCAGAATTTAAACAATAAAATTTTGGAAAGATCTTTCTAATCTTGTTAAAACAAGAAGATTATCTTCTGTAAAACAGAAGCCCTAGGATCAAAGATCCAGCGGTGGGGAACATCTCTAAATCAATCAGAGAAAGATCTCTTTAACTGATTTAACAAATCAATTGACCCTATATAAAGGCCCCTAGACTCCAAGTCTAATATACAGAAAAAGAGATAGAGAGAGATCTTCTAAAAAAACTTTGAGAAGAATTCAAAGAGAAAGAAAAAAGGTAAACCTTTGAATAAAAGAAGAATTTCTTCTAAAAAAATCAATGATCGAAGAACAAGATCAAAGATCCTCAATAAAAAATAATAATAATAATAATAAAAAAAGAAGTAATTTTACTTCTTTATTAGATTTTTCGATCTATATAAAGGCATTGCCTTTTGATGAACCATTGGTTCTTGAAATTAGAGGTAGAACCTCTCTGGAAAAAGAAAAAACTTGTTTTCTTTGATCTAAATTTGATCAAGATATTAAACAGTGCCTTGCACTTTTAAAATTTGCACTGTTGCGCTCCTTGGATTGGCGCAAGCCACCAGAGAGCGCCACGTGTCAATCACAGAACAACTGCGCCTTGCGCTTCTAAAAAACAGAGCACTGCTCTCCTGGTTTGGCGCAAGTCATCAGAGCGCGCCACGTGTCAGCAGCGCACTAATGCAGCGCACTACGCTAACAGACTTGCGCTCACCAGCGCGTGACACGTGTCACCCCACATGAATTTGCGCCTTGCGCTCCTCAATTGGCGCAAAGCGCCTGACAGGCCACGTGGGGCACTATCAGAACATTTAATGCAGTGCATTATTAAGGGCAAAGCCCAATTAAAAGGTCTATCAGACCAAATAAAAATGCAATGCATTATTAAAAAAAAGGGCAGAGCCCAATTAAAAGGTCTATCAGACCAAATAAAAAAATGCAGTGCATTATTAAAAAGGGCAGAGCCCAAATAAAGGCCTGACAGGCCAAACACAAATAAAATGTTGAATACTCTCAACTGGACTTAGCCCAATTCTGGCCATAAGTCCTCAAATTAAATTGACTGAGTACGACTGCTCTCTCAAATCAATTCACACCCGGTTCAAGATTACATCTCCGAACTCCTTTGATATTTGTCGTTGTAATCCGTCAACGTCGTCAGAGAGGTGACGGGTCCCGACAACCACACACTAATACGGACTGTGGGGTCCTTAAACTCATGGACTAATGCGTCCTTACACCAATATTCGTCCCCAAAATAGGAATGATAGACCACCATGTCCCTAAACTGGTAATATGGACTGTGGGGTCCTTAAACTCATGGACTAATGCGTCCTTAAACCCATATTCTGGCAATGGACCACCATGTCCCTAAACTGGTAATATGGACTGCGGGGTCCTTAAACTCATGGACTAATGCGTCCTTAAACCCATATTCTGGCAATGGACCACCATGTCCCTAAACTGGCAATGGACCACTATGTCCCTAAACTAGAACAATAGAGCCCCCAAATGCTCTTTTATCGGATCTAAATGATCCCGTTAAGTTGATCTTAGTCTCAAATTAGACTAACGTATCCTTAACAAACGTTTAAGTTGATCTTAGCCTCAAATATGGCTAACGTATCCTTAAACCAAAACCCCAAACCCAAATCTAAGAAAATACGGATTTGGACTAATCCACGTCCTACGGGCGACGACATAAATTAGTCTCCGTATACAATCCACGGGCAACCACAAACAAAAAAAACACCCACAACACGAAGTGAACATCTGGAGAAGGAGAAAGTTGTTACCGCGATGCGGTAGCGTAATTAACTGCAGGGGCTTGCGCCTGCAGGGAAGAGCGTCCCCACAATAAAAAACCCCTCAAGCAAGGGGGAATCTGACGAAGTTTGCTACATCGGCCGCATCCATCTAAACCTTCGATATACGGTGCCATAAATCAACTTGGCATCTTCGGAGAGGTGGACGGATAAAACCAAATAGCATCTGCCCCGAATCTCAGGCAAGACGTCTCTACGTCGCGCCGCCATTCGGAGGGGAACAGATTCTGGCACGCCTGGTGGGACCTTTTCCTCTTTCCACTCCACACTTCGTGCGTCGTATTCGCGAACGAATCGCAGTTTATTAATGGTTGCCCTCGGGTTTCAAGTTACTAAGATTTGGTCTCTTGCTTGGCGCAGAAATCAAACAGCAATGGCGTTCAACTGCTCGAACTGCTCCAACTGCAAGTGCAACCGACACTCCGCCTCACCTGGAGGTGTAGCCTATGGACCGCAGGCGGCATTACTATTCATGATGCCGGTGGAACAAATTACCCAAGCTACTACCGGTCTGTTTTTCGGGACCATGCTCCCGCCAGCGAGCTTCACCATCCCTGTACCCGTATCGGAAGTTTTAAAGAAGTCGGTCTTCGATCGACTTGCTACTCCCACGGCCCCTCTCAACGGGTCGTCCAATTCCTCAGTCTTCACCAGGCTGAACTCGGGCTCCAAAGGACCTACCAAGAAGCCCATAATACCTGAAGTGGCCATCCCAAAGAAGATAGCTACTCCTGAAGTCGTCAAGACGGCTTCTCCTTCCAGAGGGTCGGTCTTTGCGAGACTGACTGCTCCCGTTCCCGCTCCCGCTCCCGCTCAGAAATCTGTGTTTGACCGGTTGGACACGGCTTCTCAACGGACGTCAATCTTCAAGAAGCTGACACCGGCAACAGCTCCTCACCTGAACAGGGGGCAAGATAAAGTCGTCGCTGAACCAATCCCAACAACCCGTCACGCCCCACGTCGCCACTAGCGCCGGATAAGGAAGGCTGGGGGCAACTCCCCCTCTGGGCTAACTCCACTAGCTCTAACGGTGGAAATTGATGCTGCTGTTCCAACCGGGAACAACTTTGAGCTACTGAACAGGGTACGCAGGAATTCGCCAACTGCTGTGCTCAAAAAGTCTCCTCCACCGGTAGAGACCGTCGTAGAAACAAAGCCGGAGCAGTCTCCTCAACGGCTGTCTTCCAAAGTCTTCAAGACTTGGCGACGAGTCCGAGAATCGGTGATTGATCCGAACTTCTCCCATCAGCATAAGAAGTCGAAAGCCCAACAGGAAGACAACCGTCCTGTTAAGCAACGGAAGACGACGGCCACCTGGGTGCCCACAGCAATGGCCCCCTCAACTTCGATGGCCCACAAGAGAAGAAGGCCAGAGAAAATCCTCACGCCTGCGGCAAATGTCAAAGGCAGTGAACCCAAACGCCCTGAGTCTGGGGGCATGGTGGTCTATACCGTCTACATGGCGTCCGGGAAAGAGGATAGTCGTATATCCACAGGTCATAGACCGCTTACGCGATCGGTGACTAAAGCTCAAGAGCAGCAGCAGAAGCTCCAAAAAATGATGACTGCGATGGCCGCGCTCACCGGGCCAAAAGAAATCCCAGAAGCATCCTTAGATCAACGCCAGGAGCAAGAAACCGATGTCGAATTCCTTCGGAGAATATTGGAAAAGATGGATAAAGAGGCTGCGGAAAAAGCAGCCAATATAAAACGAATGGCCCTTCTGTTCCAGGACATGGTGGGTATGATGATCCAGCAGGATCCTCCTGCTGAAGATCCTCCGATTGTCCTTGAAGATGACAGAGGAGAAACGTCAAATCCACCGCCGGCTCTTTCAACAGCCAAGGAGGAGACAATTTCCAAAGCTGCCCTGGATGAATATATAGCTCAGCAGATACGAGTTTACCAGGCAACTGAGGTAGCCGGTCAAGTTGTCAAAACGGGGCGACCATATCCGAGCTGGTATGATCAGATCAAATACCCGCCGGGCTACACGATCCCGAAGTTCCATGTCTACAAGGGGACAGGCAATCCCCATCAACATGTTGCTCAGTTCAGGGCTCTTTGTGGCAATACCGGCGGCGATGATAAGCTCCTGCTTCGCCAATTGGTCGGCAGCTTGTCGGAGACGGCGTTTGAATGGTACTCCGAGCTTCCGAACGACTCCGTCAAAACTTTCGCTGAAATGGAGTTGTTGTTTACCCAGCGTTTCGCAAGCGCCAGCGAGCGTACTCCAATAACAGCTTTGATCAATGCAAGAGTAAAGCCGGGCGAAACTTGGGTTCAATATGCAATCCGATGGAGGAACTTGTGGTCAAAATGCAAACAACGCATTGAATAAGCGCCAGCGGTGGGCATGTTCGTGGGCACCCTAGACCCTCATGCAACTATTTCACAGTTCATGATGTTCTTTAAACCGACCGCGTTCCAGGCTTTGATCGACAAGCTAGCCCAGATGGACCAGATGGGCCATAGACCGTCTCCTCCAAAGCCGGACTCTCGAAATGAGAAGGGGAAAGGAAAAGCGATCGTCGTCGCCAATGCTGAACAACAGCCGAGCAACTTGAAGCCGGTTGTCCGTCAAAACAACATGCGTCTATGCATATCCCTCGAGGAGAGGCTAGGATGTCCTTACTCGTTTCTTCAAGATAAAACGAGAAGACTGTTCGAGCTGGCAGTACGCAACGGACTCATCAATCTGCCGGATTCAAAACGTCCGTTGCAGCCAAGCGACATCAATAATCCCAATTACTGCCCCTACCATCGAGTATTGGGTCATCCGATCGAAGATTGCTACGTCTTCAAAAACTGGATTGAAGACCAATACCAACAAGGCAAGTTCGCGTTGTCCGAAAAATGGAAGGTGAACCCGCCGCAACCTCATACCCCTAAAAAGGTGAATATGCCGGGGGCAACGTGCTCCCTTGTTGAAGAAGCTCCGTGGGAGGTTGTGCTATCAGCCAAAACCAAAAGGATGCTGAATGATCTCAAGACATGCCCGACGATCAGGTGGAAGAACTCGCTAGAACCCCAGATCATCGAAGGGATGCTGAAGCCGCGTCCAACTCTAAAGATCGGTTGTGATGGCCCAAGCACTTGTACCCAGCCGTCGAAATCTTCAAAGAAGAAGAAGAAAAGATCCAAAAAGCCCGTGAAACCTGGCGACAAGCGCACGGACTTACAGAAACAGATTGACGCGCTGGAGGAATATAATCAGAAGGCACGGACTCTCATTACGCTCCAAGAGTTCCTCAGCCACGTCTTTCAGGAGGAAGATGATGGAGAAAACTCGTCAGATGAATCTGAGGGTTACGTGGCAAGTTGTCATATGATCTCCCTCTCGTTTACAGCAGATCCTAAACCGGAACTTCTGGGGCCATCAGATGAAACAATTGATTCATTCCTCAACGAAGCTCTTTTGAAAAGTAAAGCTGATCGGGAACGCGAGACGGTCATATTTGAAAGGGCCAAGCTCCGGCGACTAGACGAAAGAGTCGAGACACCCCCGTCAAATCAAAAGACATCCGTTGTGGATAAAAACAAATTCAAGACGAGGAAAAGGTTGGCTAAAGCCATATCAATGGGGATGAAGCTACCGCCCTCTGAAGGAAGCATTGCCGGCAAAGCAGAAATGCACCCTTCATGTTGCTTGTATCATCAGAAGGTTTCGCACCCCCACCGAAGAGTGCAAAGCTTTCAATAGATGGTGGCAAGGATATGTTGTTCACCGGAAACATTTTAAGCGGGAGAAGCGCAAAACTCGTCGGGAGCGGAAAAGTACGACCGAGGAGCTTATAAGAACTACCAGCGATTGTCGCATGGTTAACGCCGGGGAAGCGCAAATTCTCACATTCGGGAGCTACTATGGCGAGGAAATGGCTCTTAGCCCTCTCTTTAAAGAGTTCACCTCGGGAAAAGAGGAAGAGCCGAAGGCCTGCGAAAATATCCGGCTGCGTAATCGCACGCTACCCGAAAAGAATCTTGGACCCTCAAATAAAAAAGATAAGGGAAAAGAAAAGGTCTCTGAGGATATCGCCCTAGATGACCAAGTCATGGAAGAGCTAACCGCCAAGGACCCGCCAAAGAAAAATAAGGTGGACTACAACGTTCTGGCACACTTGAGGAAGTTACCCCCACAGCTAAGTATTCTCGATGCTCTCTTACTATCAAAAGAAGCAAGAGATTCATTGATCAAAGCGCTACAGGAGTCGGAGCAATTCCAAGCTTTTCTCGCCGAAGAAAAGATGAAGGACGAGCTGGAAGAAGTATACACAGCCGATATCACCTTCGGCGACGAAGACCTCCTCCTTGGGACGTGCGAACACAATCGTCCCCTCTATGTCTCAGGATATTGCCATGATATAAAGATAGGCAAAATACTGGTCGACAATGGGTCTTCCGTCAATCTTCTCAACGTACGAGTATTGAAGGAAATCTCCATGAGCGTCCAGCACCTCGCTCGGGATAAGATCACCATCTCCGGGTTTGACTCTCAATCATCACGGACTCTTGGGTCTATGATACTGACGTTACGCTTTGGGCTACTCGTCACGGACATTAAATTCCACGTCATAGACGCCAAGACATGCTATAATGCTTTGCTCGGCCGACCCTGGTTACACGAGTACAACATCATCCCTTCTACACAGCATCAGTGTATGAAATATTTTAAGGATGGTCTCGAGTATACCGTAACAGGAGAGTTGAACCCATTCTCCGTATACGAGGTCCGTAAGTACGAAGATGCAAAATACTTCTTGCCAGATTTCGAAGACACGGAGAGATGTCACAAGCCGGAGAACAAAGCTATCACCACCATCCCTGCCTTCGGGAGTGATACTGAGGAAGAGGAAGAGATGGTTTATTCGGGTCCACCCCAACACAACAAGCCGGGACCGTCCGCTCCCATGTTGATCTTTGGCAATGATTCGGAAGATGAAGTCCACACTATATTCTCTGCTCGACCTTCAATACAAGCTTTCGCTGATGAAGAGCAAAGTCTGCAAGTCGCCATTGTTCCCCTCCGAATGGCGGCCGAGACATTAGGACGTCTGGCTTGAGATTCAGGGCAGATGCTATTTGGTTTTACCCGTCCACCTCTCCGAAGATGCCAAGTTGATTTATGGCACCGTGTATCGGAGGTTTAGACGGATGCGGCCGATGTAGCAGACTTCGTCAGATTCCCCCTCGCTTGAGGAGTTTTTGATTGTGGGGACGCTCTTCCCTGCAAGCGCAAGCCCCTGCAGTTAATTACGCTACCGCATCGCGGTAACAACTTTCTCTTTCTCCAGAATTTCACTTCGTATCGTGGGTGTTTGTTTTGTTTGTGGTTGCCCGTGGATTGTATACGGAGACTATTTATTTCGTCGCTCGTAGGACGTGGATTAGTCCAAATCCGTATTTACTTAGATTTGGGTTTGGTGTTTTAGTTTAAGGATACGTTAGCCATATTTGAGGCTAAGATCAACTTAAACGTTTGTTAAGGATACGTTAGTCTAATTTCCAGACTAAGATCTACTTAACGGGATCGTCTAGATCCATTTCCAGTTTAAGGACATGGTGGTCCATAGGTAGTTTAAGGACATTGCGGTCCGTATTCCAGTTTAGGGGACATGGTGGTCCATTTAATATATGGCCGTCGGGACCCGTCACCTCTCTGACGACGTTGAAGGATTACAACGACATGTGTCAGAAGAGTTCGGAGATGTACCCTTGAACCAAAGTTGATTGGGGGTCTTATAGTCTAATTTAGGACTAAAGTCTGTTTGAATGTTTAAGGATACGTTAGCCATATTTGAGGCTAAGATCAACTTAAACGGGATCGTTTAGATCCAACAAAAGTGCGTTTGGGGGCTCTATTGTTCCAGTTTAGGGACGTAGTGGTCCATAGGTAGTTTAAGGACATTGCGGTCCATTGGTAGTTTAAGGACATTGCGGTCCATATTCCAGTTTAGGGACATGGTGGTCCATAGGCAGTTTAAGGACGTTGCGGTCCATTGGTAGTTTAAGAACATTGCGGTCCATATTCTAGTTTAGGGACATGGTGGTCCATAGGTAGTTTAAGGACGTTGCGGTCCATGTTTTAGTTTAAGGACGCATAAGTCCGCGGGTTTAAGGATCCCACAATCCATGTTTTAGTTTAAGGACGCATAAGTCCATGGGTTTAAGGACCCCACAGTCCGTGTTTTGGTTTTAAGGACGCTTAAGTCCATGAGTTTAAGGACCCCACAGTCCATGTTGATGTGTGGTTGTCGGGACCCGTCACCTCTCTGACGTCGTTGAAGGATTACAACGATAGGAGTCAGAGGAGTTCGGAGACGTACCCTCGAACCGGATGTAAATTGATTTAAGAGAGCAGCTGTGCTCAGTCAATTTAATTTGAGGACTTACAGCCATGATTGGGCTAAGTCCAGTTGAGAATGTTCAACATTTTTATTTGTTTTTGGCCTATTAGGCCTGTGCTAGGGCTTTGCCCATGTTTAAGTAATGCATTGCATTATTTATTTTGTTTGGGTTCTGCCCATTTATAAATGATGCAGAGCATCTGTTCTGGGCTCTGCCCTTTCATTGCATTTTGTTTGGGCTCTGCCTTTTTATAAAAGATGCAGAGCATCAATTTTACTTGGGCTCTGCCCTTTTATTGCATTGCAATTTATTTTGGCCTACTAGGCCTTTTTGATTTGGGCCTGGCTCTTTAGTAAACAATGCATTGCATTTGTCAGGCGCTTTGAGCCAATCAATGAGCGCAAGCGCTTGTGGTGATGACACGTGTCACGCAAGCGCAGTGCGCTGCGCTTGCGCTGTTGACACGTGGCGCACTCTGGTGAGTTGCGCTAATTTCAGAGAGCAAGGCTCTATCTCAAAAGTGCATAGCGCAAGTGGCTCAGATGCTGACACGTGGCGCTCTCTGGTGGCTTGCGCCAACCCAGGAGCGCAACAGTGCATTTTTTGCAAGTGCAAGGCACTATTTCAATAATCTTGAGAATCTTTAAGATTCCAAAACCAATGATTCATAAAAAAGTGCAAAGCACTTATTATTATTTGAAGATCATTAATCTTGTTCTTAGATCAATGATCTATTAAAAGAGATTCTTCTATTTTGTGAAGGTTTTTACCTTTTTCTTGAACTTTCTTCAGAGTTCTCTCTGTTTTGTGTTTCTTAATCTCTCCCAATGTTGATGATCTTTGAATTGGGGTCTAGGGGTCTTTATATAGTGCTCATAAATTTGTTAAATTTGTTAAAGAGATCTTTCTCTGAGTGATTTGGGGACCTTTCCCCACCGTTGGATCTTTGATCCAAGGGCTTCTGTTTTACAGAAGGCAATCTTCTTGTTTTAACAAGAACAGAAAAATCTTTCTAGAATTTAATTCTGTTTGGCACAAACGCCCCAGCGCGTGACACGTGTCGCGCAGCGCAACTGCGCTTGTGCAACTGCGCTGACACGTGTCGCACAGCGCAGCGCAACTGCGCTGACACGTGTCGCGCAGCACAACGCTTGCGCAACTGAAGCGTTGCTTCCTTTAATTTTGTTTTAAATAGAGCCTTGCTCTGATTGGGCGCGCTGCCTTGGGCGCTGCGCTGACGTATCAGCTTTTTACACGTGGCGCGTTGTGCGCAGCGCAAGGAATTTGAAGCGTTGCTTCGAATTTTAAATTTTGAAATTCAAACAGAATTTTGCTCTGATTGGGGGAAACAAATGCCCCCCCACCGTTGCGCTCACGTGGCGCGCACGTGAGTGCAGCGGTGGCAAGATCCTGACCGCAGATCAACTCAGGAGTTGAAGGGACGCAAGCGCCTTATAAATAGGACCCCTGGCCCTTAGAAAATCTTTACCATTTTCCAAGATTTTGATTTTCAGAGCTTTGCTCTTGCTTAAGAACTTCAGAGCTTTGCTCTCTTCTTTCAAGAACTTCAAAGTTCAAACTTTTAGAACATCTTAGGTAAAATTTTAACTTAAATTTAATTAAATTAATTTTAATCAACAGAGCCTTGCTCTCATAGATCTTTGATCTAACGAAAACCCCTTTGGGGTTTCACCAACAGAGCCTTGCTCTCAAGAATCCATATATCTAAAGAGATCTTGTTTTAGGGTTTTTACCCATGAACAAAGCTTTGCCCATGGACAAAATATAGATCTTTTTGATCTAAAAATGAAGAACTCTTAAGAGTTTTCATGGATCTCTAAGATCCCAAAAAAAATTTAACTTCTAAATTTTTTTTTATTTAATGGATTCTCTCATCATTATTATAGAGCTAGGCTCTTCTAAGGAATTTTATTCCCTTGAGACCAGAGTTTGATAAGTGTTACTCTGTGACAGAGCTTTGCTCTGAAAGGGAAGATTCTCTCCTTGTCTCTAGGGATTTATCATTTAATGAGAGTATTCTTTTGGGGATCTCCTTATTAATTGACAGTCCCATCCAATGATGGGGCTGTCTCATTAATTGGCACATTGTCACTTGGATTTTGTGGGTCCCTCTTTGGTCCCCCCTACACCGCATTGCAGTGTAGTATCAAGTGTCAGGCTTTTAAAATTAAATTATGACACTGACGGCTGAATTTCGTTTTTCTTTGCAGGCAATCATGTCTACTGATCTGTCTTTCCTATTCGTTCGCTCAGAGGGAGGATTTCCCCAGGCACCAGTGGACCGAGTGGTGCTCGCTCTAATTAAGGATCATGACCCCGAGCATAAGAGCCTTCACCTGTGGGGTAGGTGGTACAATGAGATCATCCAGGGTCGCCGAAGTTTCGGTTCCGCCACGCCGTCTGAGCCCATATCTTCACTCCCTTACGCGGATGAACCCCCGGTGAAGTATGCCGTAGAAGTTAAAAATTGGAATTCGGATGACCTCCTCCAACCCGCGATTGGTGCTATTCCCGTGCAGCCGCCGCCAGCAATAGATATTTTAGGGAGGCGAATCTGTCAGGGTGAAGCACGCCCTTGGGGACAGGCCTATAACATCGGATTGATGCCGCGACCGCCCGCCGGATATTTGCAGTGGGCCCGGTATATTTTGTCAGCGAAGAGGACTCATCTGATGAAGATAAGCTTGTATTCGGCCATCTATGTCTCGCTCTTCGAGTATCCCTCTCCTCCAACGTGGTGGGTTAAGGCTTTTATTGAACAATGGAACATCCCTACCCACACCTTCCTGATGACGGACAGGAAAGTCTCTATCTCCTTGGAGGAGTTTGCTGAAGTCTCAGGCTTGCCGATGAGGGGGGATCATTATGAGGAGCTGCTTCTTCCCGATGAATATGTCTTTGCCACCAAGCCGTTGGTGTTCAACCTGACGCCGGAGAACGCCATTCATCACCAGTTTCCGGTCCTGGTGAAGGTGCTGGAGATTTATGAAGGGCTCTATTTAGAATCGGGCACCCGGGGAGTCAGTTTCGCAGACTTCGTTGCCCACTTCGTCCGACCGGAGTTTCTATCGGAACAGTGCGAGAAGTTCGCCAAGCCTGACGACCCTTTCGGCTTCGGCCTGGACCGTCGACCAACATCGGAGGGCGATCAAAAGGATTTTTATCTCCCCAGCGCCGCCGTCACGCCGTTATCGGAGATCTTCGTCTCTGGTATGGATGAAGAAACCTTTTTTATAGGGTTCCTGGGATTCTGGTTGTGCAGCTTTGCGCTCCCAATGCACCCGCGCTTCATGCGGCCATCCATTTTCTACCCAGAGCATCGGATGGTGGCTGGCCTGCAGTTAACAATAGGAAATGCCGGGTTGGCTCACCTCTATAATGGACTTAGCGTGGCGGCGGACGCTAATGAACCCGGGGTGCAGCCTGCTAATTTCCCGATGCACTACTTCACCTCTTGGATGGAAATGCACGTGCATGGGGTGTTCGGCGTCCACAAGATCCCTCCGTTTTTTGAAAAGTGCAGACTCCCGAGAGTCATGCGGCTGGTCGGCACCTCGATCGTGGTTGCGTCTCCGTGAGAGGCTAGGGGGCTACTCCTTCGTCCACACCTGGTCGGAGCGAAGGTTTCTTTTTTGGACAAGGTCATAACCATAGGCTCAGAAACCACTAAGTCGGTGGTGCCGCTGCGCGATGATTTTAAGGATGGGGCCTCCATATTGAAAGCCCGAGAGATCCTCCACCTCTATTCCATTCGGCCGGGCTACCTGGTGTTCAGGCAGAATGAGATGGCGCTTTTCATGAGGTATAACCCTCACCGGTTCGCCCAGCAATCCAGCTATCACCAGGGGATACCGCTGGAAGCCTTTTTGGAAGAGCCCACGGCCAGCCGGGAGGGGATAAGGAGTGCGATGCATCATTTCATGCGACTTAACACGGGCTCTTATTTCTTCATCAGCGAGCCGAGCTGCATCCCCAAAGTCCTCAACGCGTACGTGGCTTGGTACGCCCACGCAATGGGTCCGGTTATCCATATGGAGAAGCGCATGTTGGTTGACTGGAAGGGTGCGCCTCCCGGTGGCGATCGCAAGGCTCCTTTGAAACCAAGGACCCTGGTTATTCCTCCGCTGAGAGATGCCGGAGCCGTGCCACCGCGCGTGTTGAGCCCTCCGCGCGGACTGCCACTTCGTGGTACTGCGGATGTACCATCAGCGCCCTATGCTCCAGTGGAGACGGTAGATGTGGTTTCGCCGGAGTCTGGCGCGGGTGCGGATATCGGGACCCGCCGCTCTAAGGTGCCTGCCAAGCGCAAGTCAATCTCGGGTGCACCCAAGGCTGGTGGGCAGAAGAGGAAGAAGAAGTCGCTCCTCTCTCTTGATGCTATCCTCGGTTTAGAGGAGTCTCAGGCCCCTCTTACCGAAGGTATAAGCGAATATGGTAGCAATAAGGGCTTCTCGGTAGACCCGGCAGACACCGATCTGGCGGCCGCCATTGCGGCTTCTGAGCGATCAGCCAGACTTGAAGCGTGGTTGGATAAACTCGCTCGAGCAGGTAATCATTAGCTGTACTATTCATAATTTTATAGCATTTTTATCATTATCCTCGACTAATGCGTTTCCCCTTTTTTCAACAGGTGTCACTACCGAAGAGGCCATCGCTGCTTCTTTGAAAACCTTCCAGGAGGAGGAAAATAAGCGTGCTTTAACGGGCGTTGGTACGTTTCGTCTTATTGAGTTTTTCTATTCTCTTTTCTTATGACCAACCTAACCTTCTTCTTTTGTTTCTTTACAGGGGCTGCGCCAACTGATGCAGGGACTCTCCTTGGGCCTGAAACTGAAATCCCAGTCTCTTCGGAGCCACCGCGAGAGCCTCGAATCGACAAGTCGATGAGGGATGCTTTGAAGGATTTGGAGGCATCCCTGTTTACGGACGAGTATGTCTTAATGAGGGAAGCCTTGGAGAGCTCCGTCTTGACGGCTCGAGAGGAGAGAAAGAGGCTAAGGCGCGAGGCGAAGGCGCGAGGGGAAGGCACGCAGGGCTGCTTTGGCCGTGGGAGCGGGCCCAAGCACCGTCCCTCGTGCTGATACCCCCTCAGAAGAGCCTCCGGTCGCCTTGTCCACTGCCCGCAGACAGGTAGCGCGTGCAGTTCGGAGTGCTAACGATAAATCCTCTTCAGGTAATGTAACTTTCGAGATTTGTTTATAAGAATTGCAAACTTGTCAGTTCTTATATATCTTGTCTTGCAGGGCCAAGTCTAACCGAGGGGGAGGCGGAGACCGTCGAACCCAAGGGGCCAGAGGAAGGAGCACCGGCCGAACCCGAGCCGACGGTGGGCAACGTCACTGGGGTTGCCGAACCTGAGCTGGGGGTTGAGGGAGTTGTACCTGAGAAGGTCGTTGAAGCCGAGCCTGAGATGGCGGCAAATGAGACGACCGCTATAATTGAGCCCGAAGCAGTGGCGGACGAGGCGCCTGAGACCGGCGACCCCATGGTGACGGCGGATGAGACAATAGCGACCGCCGAGCCTGAAGAAGTAGCGGGTGAGACGGGTACGACTCTTGGGGAAAAGCCAGCCGCTCTTTCTCAAGAGTCCGGCAATGCTCCAATCATTGCTCTCCCTGTCTACGGTCTTCCGCCGTCTCCTGGCCGGGCGAGTACGACAACAGCCCCTGTCGAGTCTGGTGATGAGGCCACGGGAGGTGGACTCGTATCGATGGAGGAGGGAGACGCTTTCGTTTCGGCCGGCGGCTCATCAGGTAAATTTCGATTATTGTCCTTTTTTTTATCTTGCAATCTTTCCTGACAGGTCTATCCTTGTTTTTAACGCAGGTGCGGCCAGTGCCGATGCTCCATTGCTCGAGGGAGCGCCGCCAACTACTGCCTTGGCGGTGGTCGCTTCTCAGCCCTCCCTTATACCATCAAAGATGTTGGAAGGTATGGGTTTGCAACTTATTAGTTTTATCTTCCAGACGCATAATTTATGTACTAAAGTCGTACCATTGTGTCTTTTCAGGAGTTCTTTTTGATCATCTCTACCAGGTGTTGCACCCACACTTCTCCTTCCCATCTGAACTCGCTTCTTCCTCTAATGGTGCTGGTGAGTATAGTTTTCGACTGATATCTTTCTTTTTTCAGTGATGGAATTATTTTCTAACTTTTTCTCGTCCTGATTACAGTGCTACGAATCGAAGGAGGGGATGAAAGATTGGCCGCGCCACCGGCCCTTCCGGCCTTGCCACCTGTTGCAGCTGGTATAGCAAACTATCGCATTGATGACCCCTTTTTTCTTTTTGTATTTCTTGAACTGTAATCTAATTGTATCTTGTTTTTTCAGCTGTCGTTCCGATCTCGGCGCCTTTCGAGTCTCGTGTCACGATGCCGGCAGGCCCTTTCTTGAGACGTCCGTCCTCGAAAGGCGCCGCGAATAGTCTGCGCATGTTGAGCGACTGCATTGAGGAACTCGACATCGAGACTCCTACGTCTGCTACAGATTTCGCTACGGCGGTTAACCCGATGCTGGTGATACTCGTAAATTTCCATGACGAGGACATCGTCGCGTCTTGGGTTAATCACTGCAGGGAGATCGAGGCTCGCCTGCATCAGCTGGAGTTCATGCGCCCTGCTCCCGAGGCCTTAGCCGCAAGCCACCAAAGAGCAGCGTGGATTGAGCAGAGCGCTTCTTAGTTCTGCCATCTCGAACAAGAAGTTACTTCAAGGCGTAAGGAGCGCGGTGAGACTTTGAGCAAATCTGCCCAACTGCATGCTCGGGTGGAGGCCAACGCTGCACGGCTGAAGGTTATCTTTGAAGGCCTTCTGCAATGCCTCTCCGAAGGGTTATCACTGAGGCAACAGCTTGACGTCGTCGAGCGGGATGCACCTAATCAGGAAGCAGCCCAGCAGGCAGCTGAGGAGCAACTTTCATCCTATTTGCAGCAGCGGGCCCAGGTGGAAGCGGAAGTGGCCGCGGCAGCCACTCAGGAGGAGGCGCTGAAGGAAGTGCGAGAGCAGCTTGCGGATTTGTTAAAGACACTTCCTTCTCAGTAGCTATTTTTTTGTATCATTTGTACTTGTAAATAAAAATGTATATATTTTTTTTATTCTTTAACACAATGTATCTTGTACTCAATCAAGTTTATGAATAAAAGATATATATTCTTTGTAATGTCTTATGTCATCTCTCCGCCTTTTTCTTTCTTTTATTATCAGCATGCTACCTTAGTAAACATGGTTGACAGATAATAGAGCAAGCATCTTGATTTCCTCAAGAAATAGCGATGGCTTAGGCCGCAGGTTCAGATCTGCTGCCTAAGACTTTTCAACTCTATGAGCCATGAGGGTCTCATAGAGACTTTTCTCCCTACGGATCGAGAGGATCTCGTAGGTGGATTTTCTCCTTAGGAATCGTGAGGATTCCTAAGTGCATTTTCTCTTATATGTCGTAAGGATCCTATAAGAGAATTTTCCCTCTTACGAGTCGAGAGGACCCGTAAGCGGTTGTTTCCCTCCTTGTCGAGATTCGAGTTTGGAGAGTGAGACCCGTGGATAGTATGCAAGAGACCGTTTTGGGCCAACTTGCAGGGTCCCAGTGCTTAGGAAACAGTCTTCTTTTATGCCTACCGCCTAAGGCTTTATCTCACGAGTCGAGCCGCATCGAGAATTTCTCGCAAAGACATCAATTTCTTCACAAGTCGAGGCGAATCGAGCATTTCTCGCGAGAACATCCTAACGTCACAGTTAACCTCTGCTCTTTACGACAGAAGTCCGTTAGGGTCTGTGGTACTCAGGGTTTTGGCCGTCGTACCATCGCATAAGCTGATATATTCCTCGATAGGCAATCGTGCCGTTCGAGTAGCCCTGCGACTGCCGTGTCTCTGATCCCTTCGGGGGCTGGACAAGACGTCTTCAAGCAATCCTCCTTGGCAGTTTGACCGTCGGAAGAGCAAGCGTTAGGAATTTGCCATGCCGCTTTTTACTTGAGGTTAGGCTCATTTTGGTAAGCCCCTATGAGTCATATCCACTCCGCGCTGGTGTGGGATGATCTCTGATAGTCTTTCAGGTTTTATGTGAGTTGCCGTCAAGACCCTGAAGATAGGAATTTGGCCTTTGCTTCGTTTGCTGGCATCGCGTCTGCTGTATCGAGACGAATGTCGCGGTGGGAACTAGGGATTTTGCCGTGGCTCCGTTTGTTTGATTGTCGCGTCTGAACCCTGTTGAAGGAAGAACGCTGGGGTGACATCTCGTCTGCTGTATCGAGACGGACGTCGAGGTTGTCTCTAGGTTGCTGGTGAACCGTCGAGGTTTGGAACTATGGATTTTGCCGTGGCTCCATTTGTTTGATGATGTTGCATCTGCTGTGTCGAGACGAACGTCGAAGTGGTGACCATTCCGCACTGGTGTGAGATGATCTCCAGTTGTCTTTCAAGCTTTATATGACTTGCCGTTAAGACCTTGAAGCTAGGAATTTAGCCTTCTCTTCGTTTGCTTTGTCACGTCCGAACCCTGTTGAGGGAAGAACGCTGTCGTGACATCTCGTCTGCTGTATCGAGACGAATGTCGCGGTGAAGCTGGGATTTTGCCGTCGCTTCGCTTTGTTTCAACCACGAGGTCTTTTGTTGGCGTTGAATCTGCATCTTGATGGACTGTGAAGGAACGCCATTGTTAACATCTCGTCTGCTGTATTGAGACGATTGTTGAGATGAAGCTGGGATTTTTCCGTCGCTTTGCTTTGTTTCAACCGCGAGGTCTTTTGTTGGCGTTGAATCTGCATCCCAATAGAATGCGAAGGAACGCCTTCGTTGATTCTTAGGCCATAGATGTTGCCGTTAAGATTTGGCTCCGTTTTCTGATGGAGCATTGGGAGGGAAGGGGTGCTTCCTTCTTTGTTTGTGCCCCTGGCTTATATACAGGGATTGTTGTGCTATCGCCTGTAGGGCGAAAAGTTTCATTCTTTCATTTCATTTTTTTTTCCCGCAATGCTCTATCATTTCAGCTTTATATCGCGAAAGTCGCGATTGCCCCATCATTTCGGCTGTTTTTTGTGGTGCCCAATCATTTCGGCTATTTATTTTATGTTCACTCGCTGTTTTTTTTTTGCGAGGTGCCCAATCATTTCGGCTGTTTTTTCTTTATTTTTACTCGCTGCTTCTTATTGCGAGCTGCCCAATCATTTCGGCTATTTATTTTATTTTTACTCGCTGTTTTTTATTGCGAGTTGCCCAATCATTTCGGCTGTTTTTTCTTTATTTTTACTCGCTGCTTTTTATTGCGAGCTGCCCAATCATTTCGGCTATTTATTTTATTTTTACTCGCTGTTTTTTATTGCGAGTTGCCCAATCATTTCGGCTGTTTTTTCTTTATTTTTACTCGCTGCTTTTTATTGCGAGTGTGGACCTTGGAATCTGGTGCCAATCTCAATATCAGCATCGCTACAACTGGAATATTGCCAGGAGCGAATCATCATTTGCCATGAAAGGACTTGGAATTTGATACCAGTTTAGGCATCAACATCGCTACAACTGGGATATTGCCAGGAGCGAATCATCATTTGCCTCTGTCGATGTTGAACAAAGGTGTCTTAGCGAACAGGGTTAGGATCCCGTCAACTAAGGCTTTTGACTTCATAAGCCGTAGAGGTCTCACAAAGGTATTTCTCCCTACAAGTCGTGAGGATCTTGTAGGTGTATTTTCTCCTTAGGAATCGTGAGGATTCCTAAGTGTATGTTCCCCTGTAAGTCGTAAGGATCTTACAAAAGGGTTTTCTCCTTATAAGTCGAGAGGACTTATAAGGGTTGTTCATCGTATGGACATATCCCCAGTCACGGGTGGGACTTGGTTAGGGAAATGTTTATTCGCGCCCGTGGATTGTATACAAGGGTCAATATTGAGCCGTTTGTAGGGCACTATCGAAGGTTGTGAGGGTTGCTTAAGAACAGGTTCAGGTCTCTGTAACTTAAGACTTTCAAATTTTATGAGCCGTGAGGGTCCTATAAGAAAGTTCTCCTTACGAATCGTGAGGATCTCGCAAGTGTAATTTCTCCTTAGGAATCGTGAGGATCCCTAAGTGTGTTGCTTCCCTGTGATTCGTAAGGATCTTACGCGGGTGGTTTCTCCTTACAAGGTCGAGAGGACCCTGTAAGTGTCTTTTAACGAGATTGCGCCCTTTCGGGTTTTCACGAACACTCGCCGGTAGCCCTGTTGTTTTTACTCACGGAGCCCTTTCGGGTTTTCATCCGTGCCCATTTCGCTTATGGACATACCGTCTTTTTTTTTATAATTCTTTTTATTCTCTTCTTTTTTTTTACGAGGTCGCGCCCTTTCGGGTTTTCACAAACACTCGCCGGTAGTCCTGCTGTTTTTACTCACGAAGCCCTTTCGGGTTTTCATCCGTGCCATTTTGCTTATGGACATACCGTTTATTATAATTTTTTTAATATTTTTTTTATATTTCTTTTTTATTCATCTCGTCAGCTTAAGGATGCTGCGGTAGTAGTTTAAAGACGTTTCGGTCGTTTGTTAGTTTAAGGACGTTTCGGTCCGTCATTAGTTTAAGGACGTTTCGGTCCGTCATTAGTTTAAGGACGTTTCGGTTCGTTGTCGCCGTATTCGAGGCGAATCTCTAGTTTACTAACTTTTCGGTCTATGGGGCTTTCTCTATGAATGAGCATGATGCCCCCGGCGTATCCGTCTTTCTCAGAGCGTGCGGTTGTGGCGGGCTCACCTTCCAGTTTTCGGATATGACGAACTTACCCTGTTGGTATTGATCTTCAACCCAGTTCTTAAAGACGTAGCAATCCTCGATCAGGTGACCTACCGTTTGGTGGTAAGGGCAATAATCGAGATCGTTTACATCGCCTGGCCGCAACGGACGTTTTGGTCTCGGCAGATTGATGAGTCTGTCGCGCATTGCCAGCTCGAACAGTCTCCTTGTTTTATTTTGAGGAAACGAGTAAGGACGTTTCAACTTTTCCTGGAGGGGTTGCTGCTTATTGTTTCGGCAAACGACCGGTTTAGGGCCACTCGATTGCTGTTGAGTATTGGCTACGAGGGCTGTTTTTCCCTTCCCTTTATCCTTTTTGCTCAATCCCTTGTTCGCGGGGCCGAGATTTTTTTCGAGCAGCGTGCGATTACACGGCTGAACGTCATCGCAACTTCTCAATTCTTTCACAGATTCTTTGAGGAGAGGGTTGAAGGAAGCTTCCTCGTCCGAGTCGCTTCCAAAGGTGATAATTTGCGATCCCTTGGAGTCGGCTATATGACAATCGTCGGCGGCTCTTTTGCGCTCTTCTATCACATTTTTCTGATGTCTACGAGCTTCACGTTTTGTCCTGTTGAAGTGTTGCTTTTGAGCGACATACCCTTGCCACCAACACTTAAAGGAGTCGCAGTCTTTGGTAGGATGTATGATCTTCTGATGATATAAGCAGAAGTTAGGATGCATTTCTACTCCACTGAGAGTATTTTCTTCAGATGGTGGTAGCTCCATTCCCGCTGACAGGGCTTTAGCAAGCCTTTTCCTCGTTTTGAGTTTTTTTTTATCCGCAGAGGATGGCTTTTGATTTGATGGAAGTGCTTCGACTCTTTGGTCTAGTAGTTGGTGTTTGGCTCCTTCCAGTATGGCCATCTCACGCTCTTGATTGGCTTTAACTTTCAGACGAATCTCATTCAGGAAGGCATCGATCAACTCGTCTGATGGCCGCGGAATTTCTGGTTCAGGGTCCGCCCTCGGTTTCTCGGCGCAAGGAGCCTCTTTATCATCCGCTAATGAGTGAGAGATCACATGACAAGTTGCCCCCGGTGCGTCCGTCTTCTTTGGAGTATGCGGCTGTGGTGGGTTTACCTTCCACTTTTCAGACAGCGCAAACTTGCCTTGTAGGTACTGATCCTCGATCCATCCCTTGAAGACGAAACAATCCTCGATCGGGTGACTTACCGTTAGGTGGTAAGGGCAGTAATCGGGATTATTGAGATCGCCTGGCTGTAACGGATGTTTTGGATTCGGCAGATTGATGAGTCTGTTGCGTACTACCAGTTCAAACAGTCTTCTCGTTTTATTCTGAAGAAACGAGTAAGGACGTCCGAGTCTCTCCTCGAGGGACGGGCGTGGATGCGCGTTATTTTGGCGAACGACCGGTCTTGAGTTGCTTGGTTGTTGTTGAGCATTGGCAATGACAGTCGCTTTCCTTTTTCCTTTCTCATTTCGAGAGTCTGGTTTTGGAGGAGACGGTCCGTGGGCCATCTGATCCATTTGGGCTAATTTGTCGATCAATGCTTGGAAGGTGGTCGGCCTGAAGAACATCATGAATTGGGATATAGTCGCCTGCGGATCGAGAGTGCCCACGAACATGCCTACCGCAGGTGCCTCTTCTATGCGTTGTTCGCATTTTGACCACAGATTCCGCCATCGTGTTGCATATTGGACCCATGTTTCGCCGGGCCTTATCCTGGCATTTATCAGTGCTGTTATCGGGGTGCGTTCACTAGCACTCGCGAATCTTTGTGTAAACAGTAACTCCATCTCCGTAAATGTCTTGATAGAGTCGTTTGGGAGTTCAGAGTACCACTCAAATGCCGTTTCCGACAGGCTGCCAACAAACTGGCGGAGCAGCAATTTATCATCACCTCCAGTGTTGCCGCACATGGCTCTAAATTGATCGACGTGCTGATGTGGATTCCCTGTCCCCTTGTACACATGGAATTTAGGGATCGTATATCCCGACGGGTAACTGATTTGGTCATACCAGCCCGGGTAGGGTCGTCCAGTTCTAACAGTTTGCCCAGCCGCTTCACTCGCCTGATGAGTTCGTATTTGCTGAGTTATGTAGTCATCCAGTGTGGCCTTGGAAATGGTTTCTTCTTTGGCCGCAGAAAGAGCCGGAGGAGGATTAGATGTCTCCCCTCTGTCGTCTCCAACAATGATCGGAGGGTCTTCAGCTGGAGGGTTCGGGTGTAACATCATCCCTATTATATCTTGGAAGAGGAGCGCCATTTGCTTTATGTTGGCAGCTTGTTCGGCTGCCTCTTTGTCCTTCTTTTCGAGGACTCTGCGTAGATAGTCAGCGTCAGTTTCTTGTTCATGACGCTGCTCTGATGATACTTCTGAACTTTCTTTCGGTTCGGTAAGTGCAGCCATCACAGTCATCATTTCCTGAAGCTGCTGTTGCTGCTCCTGGGCTTTTGTCAATGACCGGGTGAGCGGTCGGTGACCCGTCGAAACGCGGCTTTCTTCTTTTCCGGCAGCCATATAAACAGTGTGCACCACCATGCCTGTAGGGTGTTTTTCGTCACCGCAGTGAGATGGGAATACGCGAGCGCTTGTCAGGCGTACTACAGATTCCCCCTGCCTAGGGTAGGCCGGGGTTTAATGATTGTGGGGATCCGAATCTCCGGCAGCCGCGGACTAAGCTGCCGTTAATTACCCCTCGCCTTTGGGGCGAGGGAACCTCCGATTAACGGGTTAAACTGGTCATGCGAACTCAATGTGCAGTGTGCGTGTGTTTTGAAAGGGGGTTTTGGATATATCGGGAGCCACGCAGAGTTTTTACGGGGGTCCCGCTACCCGGATAGCGGGCTGGGGGTCAAGGGGGCTAGCAGCCCCCTTGCGGGGTGCGGGGCAGCGCCCCGTTAGAAATTTTTTTCTAACAGGGACAGTGTCGTGGAGTACGTGTATGTATAAATTTGTATACATATGTATATATGTGTATATGTACAAAAAAAGAGGGGGAAAAGACATCCAAGGGATGCGCAGGTGCGCAAGCGCGCGCGCCACGTGTCGGCACGCGGGCGACTTGCGCACTTGCGCGCTTGCGCAGGCGCGCGCCACGTGTCGGCACGCAGGCGACTTGCGCACTTGCGCAGTTGCGCAAGCGCGCGCGCCACGTGTCGGCACGCGGGCGACTTGCGCACTTGCGCACTTGCGCAGGCGCGCGCGCCACGTGTCGTCACGCGGGCGCCTTGCGCACTTGCGCAAGCGCGCAGGTGAGGCACAACAGGCTTTTAGCCTAAAAAAATTTCTCAGAAGAGAAATCAGAGAGGAGTTGGACTCCTGAATGTGTTTTTCTTCTTTTTTGAGGGTTTAGTGAAAGATGTTCTTCTTCTTCCTCCTCTGTTTGGCCGGATCTTGAAGATCGAGGGATGTGAGATATCAAAATCTCTCCTTTTTGAGATCTGATGGCAGATCTGGGTTCCCCTTAATGGGTTTTGTGGTGGAAAACTATTGAGTTTTGAAAAAGGAAGAGTAAAACTCTTGATTTAATTCAAGAGAAAGGAGAAGGTTTTGGAACCTTGAGGAAGGAGAAAAGATCTCAGATCTATATTTTTTTTTTGGAATGAAAAAGTGTCCTTTATTTATTCATCATGTTGCCTTTTATAGGCTTACATATTTGCATATAGCCCCTTGGGCTTCACAAAAATGGCATTTTAGCCATCCCATGGCTCATGTGCCATTTCATTTTTTGCACATAAGCCATGGGCTTACAAAATATTGGCTTTATGCCCATTTTGCATACATTCATGTATAAAAAATTACATAAAAATTATTTATTACATGATCTATATTTTAGCATGGAGGAGGCTGGCCGCGGGCTCGACTTGGGCATGGGCCCACTGGATCTGGGCTTGGGCCCACTTGGCTTGGGGTTGACTTTGATTTTGACTTGGTCAACCGGGGTGTAAATTTTTACCCCAACAATGCCCCCAGACTTGGGGCGTTTGTGTTCGGTGTCTTTGCAATTTGCCAAAGACACAGGGATCTTCCCCGACCTCCTTCCTTTTTGAGCGGTCGAAGTTGAGGGGGCCGTTGCAGTGGGCTCCCAAGCAGCTATCGCCTTTTGTGGCTTGATAGGATGGTCCTCTTCCCGCTGAACTTTCACCTTTTTCTATCGGCGGAGGTAGTCTTGATCGATCACTGACTCTTGGACTTGACGCCAGACCTTGTAAATTTTAGAGGACAACCGTTGAGGGGGCTGCCCTAGCTTTTTCTTTGGAGCATTCTCCACAGGTGAAGGAGTTCGTTTCAACACCGCAGTAGGAGAGTTCCTGCGCACCGTGTTCAGCAATTCAAACCTGTTCCCGGTTGGAACAGCAACATCGATCCCCACCGTTGGAGCTGGTGGAGTTATCCCAGAGAGGGAGTTGCCCCCAGCCTTCTTTATTCGGCGCCAGTGGCGACGTCGTGCGGGTGGAATTGATTGATCCGTAGGGGTGACCTCCTCATGCCCCCTGTGTTGGTCAGAATCTGCCGGTACCAGCCTTTTAAAGACCGACAACCGTTGAATGGGGACGGCCAACCTGTCAAAAGCAGACTTCCGAGCAGGGGAAGCAACCTTGGTGATTTCTCCTGAAACTGGAGTAGGGATAGCTATCCGCTTCGGGATAACATCTTCTGGTATTGCTGGCTTTTTCATGGGCCCGTTGGAGCTCTGACCTAGCCTGTTAAAAACTGAGGCAATGGAGTTGGGCGACCCGTTGAGAGTGACCGCGGTAGTGGTAAGTCGATCAAAGACCGACTTCTTTGGGGCTTCTTGCAACGTCATTGGGGCATTGAAGCTCATCAGTGGGAGCATGGTCCCGAAGAATAGTCCAGTGGTGGCTTGAGTCGCCTGCTCCACTGGCATCTTGAAAAGAGAGGCCGCTTGGGGCCCGTAAGTCACTCCTCCAGCAGAGACCGAGCGAGAGTTGCAGTTGCAAGCAGTGCAGTTTGAAGCCATTGATCTTCTGTTTTCTGCACGGAGCAAGACACCAAATCTTAGTACCTCGAATCCACAGGCAACCACAGCAAACCGCGATTCGTTCGCGAACACGACACACGAAGTGTGGAGTGGAAAGGGGAAAAGGTCCTACCGGGCGTGCCGGAATCTGTTCCCCTCCGAATGGCGGCCGAGACATTAGGACGTCTGGCTTGAGATTCGGGGCAGATGCTATTTGGTTTTACCCGCCCACCTCTCCGAAGATGCCAAGTTGATTTATGGCACCGTGTATCAGAGGTTTAGGCGGATGCGGCCGATGTAGCAAACTTCGTCAGATTCCCCCTCGCTTGAGGGGGTTTTGATTGTGGAGACGCTCTTCCCTGCAGGCGCAAGTCCCTGCAGTTAATTACGCTACCGCATCGCGGTAACAACTTTCTCCTTCTCCAGAATTTCACTTCGTGTCGTGGGTGTTTGTTTTGTTTGTGGTTGCCCGTGGATTGTATACGGAGACTATTTATTTCGTTGCTCGTAGGACGTGGATTAGTCCAAATCCGTATTTACTTAGATTTGGGTTTGGTGTTTTAGTTTAAGGATACGTTAGCATATTTGAGGCTAAGATCAACTTAAACGTTTGTTAAGGATACGTTAGTCTAATTTCTAGACTATGATCTACTTAACGGGATCATCTAGATCCATTTCCAGTTTAGGGACATGGTGGTCCATAGGTAGTTTAAGGACATTGCGGTCCGTATTCCAGTTTAGGGGACACGGTGGTCCATTTAATATATGGCCGTCGGGACCCGTCACCTCTCTGACGACGTTGAAGGATTACAACGACATGTGTCAGAGGAGTTCGGAGATGTACCCTTGAACCAAAGTTGATTGGGGGTCTTATAGTCCAATTTGGGACTAAAGTCTGTTTGAATGTTTAAGGATACGTTAGCCATATTTGAGGCTAAGATCAACTTAAACGGGATTGTTTAGATCCAACAAAAGAGCGTTTGGGGGCTCTATTGTTCCAGTTTAGGGACGTAGTGGTCCATAGGTAGTTTAGGGACATTGCGGTCCATTGGTAGTTTAAGGACATTGCGGTCCATATTCCAGTTTAGGGACATGGTGGTCCATAGGTAGTTTAAGGACGTTGCGGTCCATTGGTAGTTTAAGGACATTGCGGTCCATATTTCAGTTTAAAGACATGGTGGTCCATAGGTAGTTTAAGGACGTTGCGGTCCATGTTTTAGTTTAAGGACGCATAAGTCCGCGGGTTTAAGGATCCCACAATCCATGTTTTAGTTTAAGGACGCATAAGTCCATGGTTTTAAAGACCCCACATTCCGTGTTTTGGTTTTAAGGACGCTTAAGTCTATGAGTTTAAGGACCCCACAGTCCATGTTGATGTGTGGTTGTCGGGACCCGTCACCTCTCTGACGTCGTTGAAGGATTACAACGATAGGAGTCAGAGGAGTTCGGAGATGTACCCTCGAACCGGATGTAAATTGATTTAAGAGAGCAGCTGTGCTCAGTCAATTTAATTTGAGGACTTACGGCCATGATTGGGCTAAGTCCAGTTGAGAATGTTCAACATTTTTATTTGTTTTTGGCCTATTAGGCCTGTGCTAGGGCTTTGCCCATGTTTAAGTAATGCATTGCATTATTTATTTTGTTTGGGTTCTGCCCATTTATAAATGATGCAGAGCATCTGTTCTGGGCTCTGCCCTTTCATTGCATTTTGTTTGGGCTCTGCCCTTTTATAAAAGATGCAGAGCATTAATTTTACTTGGGCTCTGCCCTTTTATTGCATTGCAATTTATTTTGGCCTACTAGGACTTTTTGATTTGGGCCTGGCCCTTTAGTAAACAATGCATTGCATTTGTCAGGCGCTTTGCGCCAATCATTGAGCGCAAGCGCTTGTGGTGATGACACGTGTCACGCAAGCGCAGTGCGCTGCGCTGTTGACACGTGGCGCACTCTGGTGAGTTGCGCTAATTTCAGAGAGCAATCCTCTATCTCAAAAGCGTATAGCGCAAGTGGCTCAGATGCTGACACGTGGCGCTCTCTGGTGGCTTGCGCCAACCCAGGAGCGCAACAGTGCAGTTTTTGCAAGTGCAAGACACTATTTCAATAATCTTGAGAATCTTTAAGATTCCAGAACCAATGGTTCATAAAAAAGTGCAAAGCACTTATTATTATTTGAAGATCATTGATCTTGTTCTTAGACCAATGATCTATTAAAAGAGATTCTTCTATTTTGTGAAGGTTTTTACCTTTTTCTTGAACTTTCTTCAGAGTTCTCTCTGTTTTGAGTTTCTTAATCTCTCCCAATGTTGATGATCTTTGAATTGGGGTCTAGGGGTCTTTATATAGTGTCCATAAATTTGTTAAATTTGTTAAAGAGATTTTTCTCTGAGTGATTTGGGGACTTTTCCCCACCGTTGGATCTTTGATCCAAGGGCTTCTGTTTTACAGAAGGCAATCTTCTTGTTTTAACAAGAACAGAAAAATCTTTCTACAATTTAATTCTGTTTGGCGCAAACGCCCCAGCGCGTGACACGTGTCGCGCAGCGCAACTGCGCTGACACGTGTCGCGCAGCGCACAGCGCAGCGCAACTGCGCTGATACGAGTCGCACAGCACAGCGCAACTGCGCTGACACGTGTCACGCGGCGCAGCGCTTGCGCAACTGAAGCGTTGCTTCCTTTAATTTTGTTTTAAATAGAGCCTTGCTCTGATTGGGTGCGCTGCCTTGGCTGCTGCGCTGACGTATCAGCTTTTGACACGTGGCGCGTTGCGCGCAGCGCAAGGAATTTGAAGCGTTACTTCGAATTTTGAATTTTGAAATTCAAACAAAATTTTGCTCTGATTGGGGGAAACAGCCATGGTTCCACTTAAACATCATAAAGAACTTGACGCGCTTGATACCTACAGTGTAGAAGAGCTGCAGACGTTCTATGTCCCTCCCAGGCGAGAAGGCGAAAAGGCAATTCTATTCTACCGCTCCGAGGAAACTAAAGTGGAAAAAGAAATCTGGCACGGTGCGAATCCTACGCTTGACAGGCTTCAGCCCATCCGTCTGCCTAGATATTGCACGGAAGGATTGAAAAGGGCATTGAAGCGCCAAGGGATACCCTTCAAACAGACCGCTCGAAAAGCTAAATTCTATGATAGGGTCTGGAACGTTCCCGTAACTCAGCACAAGTTGCCTAGCGGGAGAATGGAAGCAATCGGGCTTGGATATGTTCGGTCCAAGAAACGGGAGCTACTCCGCGACTGCTATGTCGTGCATAACTTTGATGAAGAAGGGGATGCTCAATGGGAAGATGTTAACCCTCAACCAGAAAAAGTCCCCGACGTAAAAATGCCCATTCCGTCGTTCGAAGAACAAATGGACAAGCTTATAAGGGAAGCTGGTCAAAAAGTTCGATACGACCACAACCGCGAAATGGTCATCTACGAGAAAGCCAGGACGCAACGCCTCCTTCAACAGGCTGTGAAAGACGAAAATGCCGCTCCCTATCAACTTGTTGTAAAAAAGGCCCGACGCAGAGCCAGAAACAAGTCAAAAAGCGGAAAAGACATTCAGCAACGACAAAGCGGGACCAAGAAGCCACGCTGTCGGGAATCGAGCGGTCCGGATTTGTCCCTTATAAAGAAGATGAGTAGAGCATACTCTTTTCCTCAAGACAAGACAAAGAAGATACTTGACCTAGCTATAAAGCACCAAATGCTTACACTTCCAGAGTCCAAGCACCCCGAACAAGCAGGCGAAGTCTCACACCCGAACTATTGCTCTTATCACAGGGTAATAGGGCACCCTCTCGAAGATTGCTTCACCTTCAAGAATTGGGTCGAAGATCAGTATCAGCTCGGCAAGTTTGCTCTATCTGACAGCTGGAGGGTAACGCCGCCACAGAAGCATGAACCCAAAGCCACGAGAACAAAACCAGATCCACATCGGTCTTAGAAGCGAGCTCGTGCTTGTCATATGATAACGATATCAAAAGAAGAGCCCGAGAATATGGATGACCTTCCTTGGTGCTTCGAAAATAGCAATGACGAGGTGATCTCAGAATTCCCACCAGCACCAAAAGAGATAGAAGATGGGATACACACCATGGCGGATAACCTCAAGAAAATTGAGTTGGGGACGGCGAGCGACCCGCGACCGACATTCGTTAGTGAGCTGTTGTCTGAAGGAAGGGTGGCTTCATTAAAAGTCATGCTTATGCAATATAAAGATTGCTTCGCATGGAACTATTCCGAAATGCCAGGACTAGATCCAGAAATTGTTGTGCATAAATTGGCGATATCCCCGGACGTTAAACCAATCAAACAAGCACCGAGAAGAATGCGGCTCGAGCTTGAGATGAGCATTAACGCCGAACTTAAAAAGCTGATCGACTCTGGGTTTATCCAGGAAGTTCAGTATCCCGATTGGATCGCCAACATCGTTCCGGTGATGAAGAAAAATGGGACTATGCGCATATGTGTAGACTTTCGGGATCTCAATAAAGCCTGCCCGAAGGATGATTTCCCAGTACCAGTCACTGAGCTGATGATAGATAACACGTCCACTCAAGAGGTTTTCTCTTTCATGGACGGCTCATCAGGATATAATCAGATAAAGATGCATCCTGAAGACCAGAAGCACACCGCTTTCCGGACCCCGCTGGGTATATTCTGCTACAAAGTGATGCCCTTCGGTCTAAAGAATGCCGGTGCCACCTATCAGAGGGCCATGACGAAAATCTTCGATGACCTTATACATGAAATCGTCGAATGTTATATCGACGACCTCGTGGTGAAAAGCAAATCGTACGAGGAACATCTCAAGCATCTTAAGATCGTGTTTCAACGTCTTCGGCAATACAACTTGAAGATGAACCCTCTCAAATGCGCGTTCGGAGTTTCCTCGGGCAAATTCCTAGGATTCATCGTCCGACACCGAGGTATCGAGATAGATCCGTCAAAGATCAAGGCGATCATGGAAATGCCTCCGCCAAGGACTCTCAAGCAATCGCGGTCTCTCCAAGGGAAGCTCGCGTATATCCGGCGATTTATAGACAATCTCTCTGGCAAGTGCCGTCCGTACAGTCACTTGATGAAGAAGGGAACCCTGTTTGTCTGGGATCACAAATGCCAGAGCGCACTAGACGAAATCAAACAATACCTGGAGAATCCGTCAGTGTCGGCCGCTCCGGTCAAGGGAAAGCCTCTCATTCTTTATACAACCGCCCTCGAAGGTTCCTTAGGCGCATTATGTGCACAAGAGAACGACCAAGGGAAAGAAAGAGCTCTTTATTACTTAAGTCGAGTTCTCCTGGTGGCAGAAAGCAACTACTCCCCCATCGAAAAACACTGCCTGGCGTTGATCTTCGCGATAACAAAGCTCAGGCGCTATGCGTTGGCGCATGAAGTCCGTCTCATTTCGAAGGTGGACCCCCTTAAATATTTAATGTCGAAGGCCATATTGACAGGGAGACTCGCTAAATGGCCTTTACTCTTAATGGAGTTTTCAATAACCTATCAGCCTCTTAAGGCAGTGAAAGGCCAGGCCATCGCCGACTTCCTCGCTGAGCATCCGATACCGGCCGATTCCCCTCTGAATTGCGAGCTGCCAGACGAACACGCGTTTGATGCGATCGACGGTAGTGATACCCGATGGGAACTTTATTTTGATGGAGCGTCTTCCATGAAGAAGCGCAAACAAAGCACCCCTATAATCAAATCGGGGGTAGGCCTTATCTTCGTAACTCCACAAGGAGGGATAATGCGCTTTGCTTTCTCCTTAACAGAGCCGAGGACGAACAATGAAGCCAAATACGAAGCTTTGATAGCAGGCCTCGAGATCTCCATCGACATGGAAATTGAAAACCTCCTCATATACGGAGATTCTCAACTGGTCGTCAGTCAGGTAAATGGCGACTACCAAACGTGCAAACCAGAGCTGGTAAAGTACGGCGAGAGGGTACAGCAACTACTAACCTAAATACCTTCCTACACTTTGGAAAGCATACCGCGTGCGGAAAATAGCAAGGCGGATGCATTAGCCAAGCTCGCTAAAGAACTGGCCGACGAGAGCCTCGATGACGTAAGAATCGTGGTACAAAGCCGTCGGGTGCTTGCCCCGGCAGAAATATCTCTAGAATCATCCGAAGAAAAGGGAGTGACTGAGCAAATGGCTATGCAAATAAAAGACCAGGAAAAGGCTGAGGATTGGAGAGAAGTCTTTATAGACTACTTCAAATCCCGTCGAACGCCTGAAGATGCGTCCTCAAAACATCAGCTCATGAAACGAGCTTTGTCTTTCGCCTTCGTCAATGATACTCTCTACAAGAGGTCGTTTGATTCTATGTGGTTGAGATGTCTGGGACCTGAAGAAGCGAAGAGAGTCGTTCAGGAAGTTCATGACGGACTCTGCGGTTCTCACCAAGCCGGACCGAAGATGAAGTTGAAAATTAAACGGATGGGCTATTACTGGCCCACGATGATTCAGGACTGCCTCGAATATGCGAAGCAATGCCACTCATGCCAGATTCATGGAGACTTTATCCATCAGCACCTAAATCCGCTACATCCAACAGTGGCCAGCTGGCCGTTCGAAATGTGGGGGACTGACGTAATCGGCCCCATCGAACCAGCATCGTCCAGGGGACATCGGTTCATCTTGGCGACAACTGATTACTTCTCCAAATGGGCAGAAGCAGTACCGCTGAGGGAAGTGAAGACGGAGAATATCCTCCATTTCTTCAAAACGCACGTCATTTATCGGTTTGGAACTCCGCGACGGATCATCTCCGATAACGGGCCAGCCTACAGAATCCACAAGATCAGCCGCTTCGCACAACAACACAACATAGACTGGAGATATTCCTCAGTTTATAATCCCCGAGCTAACGGTCTAGCTGAGGCTTTCAACAAGACTTTGACGAAGATCGTGAAGAAGACGGTGTCCCGAAATAAGAGGGACTGGCACGAGAGACTGCAAGAAGCTCTCTGGGCGTATCGAACTACGTTCAAGACGGCCATGAACACAACGCCATACGCGTTGGTCTTCGGTACAGAGGCAGTACTCCCCCTCGAAATAGAGTTACCCTCTCTACGAGTGGCAGTCCACTACGAGCTGACGGACGAAGAAAATGCTCACCTTCGGCTTGAGGAGCTTGATGCTCTTGATGAAACCCGGCTCATAGCACAACAAAATCTGGAGGCTTATAAAGCAAAGATGACGTGCTCATATGAAAGATTGACCAGGCCGAGGACATTCCGCCAAGGCGAACTCGTGCTAGTGGTCAAAAGACCTATGATCCCCAATCGCGCCAAGCGGGGAAAATTCGAGCCGAACTATGAAGGCCCGTACATCATAGACAAGGTCTACCAGGGTGGAGCCTATCTACTCATGGATATGCACGGTGAAAGACCTTTCAGGCCAATAAACGGTCTCTTCCTGAAGAAATACTACGCTTGACGAGTCACGGCCTAGGTCAATGATAGATGACGACGACTATGTCCGCTCGCTATTTTCCTAAGCCCAAACTCTATAAGTAGTATCCAGCCTTCTTCAACAACGGACTGAAATGTCCTTAAACTAATGACGGACCACTACGTCCTAAAACTAGCTGTTGACCGAGATGTCGATAAACTACGGTGGATTGCAACATCCCAAAGCCGATATATAAAAAACAGAATAAAAAAAAAAACGGTATGCCCATAAGCAAAAAGGGCGCGGATGAAAACCCGAAAGGGCTCCGTGAGTAAAAACAGCATGGCTACCGGCGAGTGTTTGTGAAAACCTGAAAGGGCGCAGCCTCGTTATATAAAAAAAAAAAAGAATAAAAAGAAAGAAAACGGTATGTCCATAAGCAAAATGGGCACGGATGAAAACCCGAAAGGGCTCCGTGAGTAAAAATAGCAGGGCTACCGGCGAGTGTTTGTGAAAACCCGAAAGGGCGCAACCTCGTTTAAAAAAAACACTTACAGGGTCCTCTCGACCTTGTGAGGAGAAATCGCTCGCGTGAGATCCTTACGACTCACAAGGGAGCAACACACTTAGGGATCCTCACGATTCCTAAGGAGAAATTACACTTGCGAGATCCTCACGACTCGTAAAGAGAACTCTCTTATGGGACACTCACGGCTCATAAGATTTGAAAGTCTTAAGTTACAGAGACCTGAACCTGTTCTTAAGCAACCCCCACAACCTTCGATATTGCCCTACAAGTGGCTCAATACTGACCCTTGTATACAATCCACGGGTGCGAATAAGCATTTCCCCAGCAAAGTCCCACCCGTGACTACGGATATGTTCGCACGGTGAACAACCCTTGTAAGTCCTCTCGACTTATAAGAAGAAAGCACTCTTGTAAGATCCTTATGACTTATAAGAGAACATACACATAGGAATCCCCATGATTCCTAAGGAGAAAACACACCTACGATATCATCACGACTTGTAGGGAGAAATACCTTTGTGAGACCCTTACGGCTCATGAAGTCAAAAGCCTTAGTCGACAGGATCCTAACCCTGTTTACTAAGCCACCTTTGTTCAACGTCGACAGAGGCAAATGATGATTCGCTCCTGGCAATATCCCAGTTGTAGCGGTGCTGATGCCGAAACCGGTGTCTAATTCCAAGCTTGCGGCGAAAAGACATTAAGCCACACATGCATATGAAATAGCCGAAATGATGGGTCAAGTTGCAACGAAATCAGCAAGTAAAAATGTATGCATACAAAACAGCCGAAATGATTGGGCAACTCGCAATAAAAAGCAGCGAGTGAAAGAAAAAAAAAGCCGAAATGATTGGGCAGCTCGCAATAAAAAGCAGTGAGTAAAAAGAAAAATAGCCGAAATGATTGGGCACCGCGAAAAATAGCCGAAATGATTGGGCAATCGCGACCTTCGCGATATAAAAGCTGAAATGATAGAGCATCGCGGAAATAAAATAATAATATAAAAAATGAATGAAACTTTTGCCCTGCAGGTGAGATCACATCGATCCCTGTATACAATCCAGGGGCACAAACAAAGAAGGAACCATATCTTCCCAACAGGCTCCACCAGAAAGCGAAGCCAAATCTCGACGGTTCATAAACAAACCAGAGACAACCTCGACATTTGTCGCAATATTGCAGACATAATGTCAACGGACGAAGCAAAAAGAGATCCCTAACTTCAGGGTCTCGACGTCGATATCGACAACTTAGAGATCACCAACGGCGTTTCTCCTCACTCCGACCGGATGCAGACATGACGTCAACAACCGACCTCAGAGTCGCAATGAAACGGAGCCACGGCATAGTCCCTAGTTCCAAATCTTAACGACAATATCTACAGCCTAAGAATCAGCAACGGCGTTCCTTCGCAATCCAGTAGAATGCAGATGCAACGTCAACGAAAGACCTCACGGTCAAAACAAAGCGGAGTGACGGCAAAATCCCAACTCCACCTCAGCATTCATCTCGTTACAGCAAACGTAATGTCAACAACGGCGTTCCTTCGCACTCAGCAGGATGTAAATGCAACGTCAACAAAAGACCCCATGGTTAGCGAAGCGAAGCGACGGCAAAATCCCAGCTTCACCTCAACATTCATCTCGATACAACAGACTAGATATCACGACAGCGTTCTTCCTCCAGCAGGATTCGGACAAGTCAGTAAATGAAGCAAAGGCCAAATTCCTAGCTTCAGGGTCTTGACGGCAACTCATATAAAGCCTGAAAGACAATCGAAGATCATCTCACACCAACATGAAGTGATCACCACCTCGACGTTCTTCTCTACACAACAGACGAAATGTCACGACAGCGTTCTTCCTCCAACAGGATTCAGACGTGACAAAGCAAACGAAGCAAAGGCCAAATTCCTTGCTTCAGGGTCTTAACGGCAAGTCATATAAAGCCTGAAAGACAATCGGAGATCATCTCGCACCAGTGCGGAGTGGTCACCACCTCGACGTTCGTATCGACACAGCAGACACAACATTACCAAAAGGAGCCACGGCAAAATCCCTAGTTTCAAACCTCGACGGTTCACCAGCAACGTAGAGACAACCGCGACATTCGTCTCAATACAGCAGACGCAATGCCAGCAAATGACGCGAAGGCCAAATTCCTAGCTTCAGGATCTTGACGGCAAGTCATATAAAGCCTAAAAGACAATCGGAGATCATCTCGCACCAGTGCGGAGTGGTCACCACCTCGACATTCGTCTCGACACAGTAGACGTAATGCCAGCAAACGAAGCGAAGGCCAAATTCCTAGCTTCAGGGTCTTAACGGCAAGTCATATAAAGCCTGAAATACAATCGGAGATCATCTCGCACCAGTGCGGAGTGGTCACCACCTCGACGTTCGTCTCGACACAGCAGACGCAACATCACCAAAAGAAGCCATGGCAAAATCCCTAGTTCCAAATCTCGACGGTTCACCAGCAACCTAGACACAACCTCGACATTCGTCTCGATATAGAGGACACAATGCCAGCAAACGAAGCAAAGGCTAAATTCCTAGCTTCAGGGTCTTAACGGCAAGTCATATAAAGCCTGAAAGACTATCGGAGATCATCCCACACCAGCGCGGAGTGGTTATGACTCATCGAGGCTCTCCAAAATGAGCCTAACCTCATGTAAAAAGCGGCATGGCAAAATTCCTAACGCTTGCTCTTCCGACGATCAAACTGTCTAGGAGGATTGCTTGAAGACGTCTTGTCCAGTCCCCGAAGGGATCAGAGACACGACAATCGCAAGGCTACTCAAACAGCAAGATTACCTATCAAGGAATACATCAGCCAATGCGACGGTACGACGGACAAAACCCTAAGTACCACAGACCCTAACAGACCTCTGTCGTAAAGAGAAGAGGTTAACTGTGATGTTAGGATATTCTTACGAGAACTGCTCGATTCGTCTCGACTCGTGAGGAAATTAGTGTCTTTGCGAGAACTTCTCTATTCGTCTCGACTTATGAGATAAAGCCTTAGGCAGCAGGGATTAAAAAACTTATTTCCTAAGCACTGGGACCCTGCGAGTCGATCCAAAATAGACTCTTGCACACCATTCACGGGTCACACTCTCCAAAGTCGAATCTCGATAAGGAGGGAAACAACCGCTTACGGGTCCTCTCGACTCGTAAGAGGGAAAAATTCTCTTATAAGATTTTTACGACTTATAAGATAAAACGCACTTAGGAATCCTTACGATTCCTAAGGAGAAAACACATCTACGAGATCCTCTTGATCCGTAGGGAGAAAAGTCTTTATGAGACCCTCACGGCTCATAGAGTTGAAAAGTCTTAGGCAGCAGATCTGAACCTGCGGCCTAAGCCATCACTACCTCCTAAAGAAGCCAATACAAGATACTCGCTCTATCACCTGTCAACCATGTTTACTAAGGTAACATGCTAATAATAAAAGAAGGGAGAAAGCACAGAGATGACATGAGACATTGCAAAAGAAAATGTGTGTATATTTATTCATGAATTCAATTAAGTACAAGGCGAATCGTATAAAAGAATAAAGAATGTATACATATTATTCAAAGATTACAAGTGTATAATTGATACAAAGGCAGCTACTGAGAAGGAAGCGTCTTAAATAGCCCCATCAATTGCTCGCGCACTTCCTTCAATGTCTTCTCCTGATTGGCTGCCACCGCCAATTCTGCTTCCACCTGAGCCCGCTGCTGCAGGAAGGATGAAAGCCGCTCCTCAACTGCCTGCTGGGCTGCCTCCTGATTTGGTGCATCCCGCTCGACAACGTCAAGCTGCTGCCTCAGTGTTAACCCGTCAGAGATGCATCGCAGAAGGCCTTCAAAGATAACCTTCAACTGTGCAGCATTTGCATCCACCTGAGCATGCAGTCGGGCAGATTTGCTCGAAGTCTCTCCGCGCTCCATACGCCTTAAAGCAACTTCTTGTTCAAGATGGCGGAAGTAAGAAGCACTCTGCTCGATCCATGCCGCCCGTTGAGTGCTCGCGGCCAAGATCTCGGGGGCAGGACGCATAAGCTCCAGCTGATGCAGGCGGGCCTCGATCTCCCTGCAGTGATTAACCCAAGACTCGACGACGCCTTCATTATGAAAATTTGCAAGTGTCGCCAGCATCGGATTAACTTCCGCAACGAAATCTGCGGCAAATTGGGGATCTTCTGCATCAAGCTCTTCGATGCATCCGCTCAGCATACTCATACTCATCGCAGCACCCTTTGAGGATGGACGCCTGGAGAATGGGCCTGCCGGCATCGTGATGCGAGACTCGAAGGGGGCCGGAATAGGAACGACAGCTGCAGAACAAAACACAATCAAATGACGATTCAAAGAAATATAAGAAAGTCATCAAAGATGAAGCCTACTATACCAGCCGCAGGAGGAGGCAAAGCCGGGAGGACCGGTGGCACGGCTGATCTTACATCTCCTCCTTCGATCTGTATCTCTGCAATCAGGGCAAGGAAGAATCAGAAACAAGTTCATTATTGGAAAAAGAAAGAGTATTAATTGAAAACTATACTCACCAGCGCCACTGGAGGAAGCAAGCTCCGACGGGAAGGAGAAGTGTGGGTGCAGCACCTGGTAAAGGTGATCAAAAAGTACTCCTGCAAGGGCACAATAGTACAATATCAGTACATGAATTATACGGCCGAAAGATAAGACTGATGGGTCACAAGTCCATACCTTCCAGCATTTGCGACGGTGCGAGAGAAGGTAGAGAGGTGGCCACCGTCAAGGCAGTAGCTGACGGCGCTCCCTCGAGCAATGGGGCATCGACACTGGCCGCGCCTGCGTTAGAAACAAGATAAGCACTGTCAGAAAAGTTACAGAATAAAGAAAAGGACGGTAACCCAAAATTTACCTGATGAGTCACCAGCTGAAACGGCGGCGTCTCCCTCCTCCATTGACACGGGTCCACCTCCCGTTGCCTCATCGCCAGACTCTACAGGAGCCGTCGTCATGCTCGTGAGGCCGGGAGATGGCGAGGGACCGAAGGCTGGGAGAGCAATGATCGGAGCGATGCCCGACTCTTGGGAAAGAGCGGCCCGCTCATCCTCAGCAATCATGCCTGTCTCGCCCGCTGCCCCCTTGGGCTCAGCGGTCGCAGCCGTCTCGTCCACCGCGGCCATGGGTTCATCGGTCGCAGCCGCCCCATTCGCCGCTGCCCCAGGCTCGGTTGTAGCAGCCGTCTCATTTGCCGCTACCTCGCGCTCGGCAGTGGTGGCCGTCTCGGGCGCAGTAGGCGTGACTGTCTCACCAGCTACTATCTCAGGCCCGGGGACTACGGCTGCACCGCCTACCGTCGCCTCGGGATCAGCTGCCACCTTCTCCACCGTCCCTTCAGGCTCGACGGTTTCCGTCGCTCCTTCAGTTGGACTTGGCCCTGCAGGACAAGATGTATAAGAACCGATAGTTGTACAACTTTTGCAACAAAGTCTTGAAAGACACATTACCTGAGGTGGATTGATCGTTGGCCTCCCGATCTGCGCGCGCCGCCTGTCTATGAGCAGTAGACAAGGCGACCGGAGACTCTTCCGAAGGAGTAGCAGCATGAGGAACGGCGCTTGGGCCCGCTCCCACGGCCAAAGCAGCGCTGCGCGCCTCAAGCGCTTCTTCTCTTCCCAGGCCGTCACGACAGACCTCTTGGAAGCTTCCAACAAGGCGTCGTCGTCCGCGTTTAGAGTTGCCTCCAAAGCCTTTAAGGCATCCATCATCGGATTTTTGAGCCGGGTCTCTTGCGGCAATTCCGAAGAGGCCGGAACATTGGTAGCTGGCCCGGGAAGAGTCCCCGCATTGGCTTGCGCAGTAGATCCCGCGGCCCCTGCAAAGAGACAAAGAAAAGGTTAGATTGGCCATAAGAAAAGAGAATAAAGACTCACTGAGCCGAGACGTACCAACGCCCGATAGAGCACGTTTCCTTTCCTCCTCCTGGAAGGTTTTCAGGGAAGCAGCGATGGCTTCTTCGGTAGAGACGCCTGTTAAAAAAAAGGAGGAAAAGCATTAGTCAAAGATAATGATAAAAGTACGATGCAATGACAGAAAAATATAGCTAGTCATTACCCGATTGCGCGAGTTTAGCCAACCACGCTTCGAGCCTTGCCGATCGCTCAGAAGCCGCGATGGCGGCCGCCGTGTCGGTGTCTGCTGGATCTACAAAGAAACCCTCATTGCTTCCGTACTCGCTTAGACCTTCGGTGAGAGGGGACTGAGGCTCTAGGCCGAGGATGGCATCCAGGGAAAGAACGGACTTCTTCTTCCTCTTCTTCCCGTGGGCCCTGGTCGCAGCCAAAATCAGCTTACGCTTCGCAGGCACCTTAGGACGGCGGGTCCCAATGTCTAAGCCCACACCAGACTCCGGCGAAACCACATTCACCGTCTCTACTGGAGTATGGGGCGCTGGAGGCACGTCCGCGGTAGTACGGGGCAATCCGCGCGGAGGGCTCAGCACGCGCGGGGGCTCAGCTCCGGCATCTCTCAGTGGAGGAACGACAGGGATCCTTGGCCTTAGGGGAACTTTGCGGTCGCTACCGGGAGGCACACCCTTGCGGTCAACCAACATTCGCCTTTCTTCCTTAATAACGGCGCCCGTCGAATGCTGGTACCACGCCGTATATGTATTAAGGATCTGTGGGACGCAAGTCGGCTCGCTGATAAAAAATGAGAGCCCGTATTCAGACGCATGAAGTGATGCAGCGCGCTCCGCATCCCTTCTTCAGTGGCAGCAGGTTCCAGCAAGAAAGCCTCCAACGGCACTCCTTGATTATAGCTCAGTTGCTGGGCAAAACGATGCAGGTTGTATCTCATGAAAAGCGCTGTATCGTTTTGCCTAAACACTAGGAAACCCGGTCTGGTAGAATACAAATGGAGGGTCTCCCGGGCTGTCAGAACTAAGGCCCCGTCTTTCAAAATATCTTGCAATGACCGCACTGTGGTAGTAGACGCCTTTCCGATGGTTAACACTTTGTCGGTGAAGGTCATCCCGTCTCCAACTGTGCGGGGACGAAGGAGCAAACTTCTGGCATGCCGCGGCGACGGATTTACAATTGAGGCGCCGACCAATCACATGATCCGAGGGAAGCTGCACCTGTCATAGAACGAAGGCCTTTTGTGCATACCAAAAACGCCAAGTGCATGTAGCTCAAGCCATGACATGAAGTAATGCATCGAGAAGATCACGTGCGGTACTCCAGGTTCATTAGCATCCGCCGCTTGACTAAGGCCATGATACAGGTGGGCTAAGCCGGCGATCCCGACGGACACTTTTACCCCAATGGTCATCCGGTGATCTGGGTAAAAGACAGATGGCCTCATACGACAAAGATGCATCGGGAGCGCAAACCAACTCAGCCATAGCCCAAGAAATCCTAAGAAGAATGCTTCCCCATCCATCCCAGGGACTGCAACCTCCGCAAAAGGGAAAACCGGGGAGTTAGGAAGGAAGAAACCCTTCTGATCTACCTCCGTCGCTGGTAGGTTGTCCAAACCTAAACCGAAAGGGTCATCAAGCATGGTAAACTTAGCAGCTTCCGCCGAGAGGACTTTCGGGTGAAGGAAGCGAGCGATGAAATCCTCGAAATTAACCCCGCGACTCCCAGATTCGATAAAAAGGCCCTCGTAGATATTCAATACTTTGATCAAACTTGGAAACTGATGTTGAACAGCATTCTCCGGGGTAAGGCCCATGATCACTGGCTTAGCACCGAAGACATATTCGTCCGTGGGAAGCAGCTCCTCGAAATGCTCCCCTATGACCGGTAAGCCGGAAACTTCTGTGAACTCCTCTAAAGAAATCGACACTTCCCGGTCCAGTGCGAGGAAAGTGTGAGTAGGGATATTCCACTGCTCCAAAAAAGCCTTAACCCACCAGGTAGGAAGCGTGGGATATTGGAAGAGAGAAGCATAAACAGCGGTGTACAACCCAAGCCTCATCAACTGCGACTTCTTCGCTGACAAAATGTAGCGAGCCCACGGCAGATAACCAATCGGATGATGGGGGATCAGACCTATATTATATGGTTGCCCCCAGGGCCGTGCTTCGCCTTGACAAATACGGCGTCCCAAGATATCTAAAACCATGGGAGGCTGAACGGGAATTGCAGCTATGGCGGGATGAAGAAGACCTTCTGAAGTCTAATCGACCATCTCCACGGCATACTTCACCGGGGGTGAGTCGGCATAATGGATCGCCATGATGGGCTCTGATGGTACTGCGCATGAAAAGCTTTGTCGACCCCTGATAATTTGATTGTACCACGACCCCCAAAGGTGAAGATTCTTATGTTCCGGATTATGGTCTCTAATCAAAGCTAGGACCTCCCGATCTACGGGTGCTCCAGGGAATCCTCCTTCCGAGCGAACGAATGGGAACGAGGTATCGAAAGACATGTTGCCTGCAAAAAGAAGAGGGACGGAGATCAACTGTCAGTATTATAATTTTTAATTTCTGACACTTGGAACTTTAAAAGTTGTACCACACTGCAATGCAGTGGAAAGGGGACCAAAGGAGGACCCACAAAATCTAGATGACAATGCATCAGTTAATAAGACAGCCCCATCATTGGATGAGACTGTCAATTAATGAGGAGATCCCCAAAAGAATATTCTCATTAAATGAGAAATCCCCTGAGACAAGGAGAAAATCTCCCTTTTCAGAGCAAAGCTCTGTCACAGAGTGACACTTGTCAAACTCTGGTCACAAGGGAATAAAATTCCTTAAAAGAGCCTAGCTCTGTAATAATGATGGAAAAATCCATCAAAGGAAAAACTAACCCCTAAAAATGAAAGTGTGGGATCTTAAAGATCCATGAAAAACTCTTGAGAGTTCTTCATCAAAAGATCAAAAAGACCTATATTTTGTCCAAGAGCAAAACTCTGTTCATCGGTTAAGAAACCCTGAAACAAGATCTCTTTAGATCCATGGATTCTTGAGAGCAAAGCTCTGTATATGAAACCCTAAAGGGGTTTTCTTTAGATCAGAAGATCTATGAGAGCAAGGCTCTGTTGGTTAAAATTAATTTAATCTAAATTTTTACCTAAAAGTTTTTAGAGTTTAACTCTTGGAGTTCTTAAAAACGAGAGCAAGGCTCTGAAAAATCAAATTTTTGAAGATGATAGTCATCTGCTGAGGACCAAGGGTCCAATTTATAGGCGCTTAAGCGCCCCTTCAACTCCTGAGTTGATCTAACGGTTGGGATCTTGCCACCGCTGCACTCACGTGTGCGCCACGTGAGCGCAACGGGGGGGGGGCATTTGTTTCTCCCAATCAGAGCAAAGCTCTGTTTGAAATTCAAAAATTCAAAAAATTGAAGCAACGCTTCAGATTCCTTGCGCAGCGCGCCACGTGTCAAAAGCAGATACGTCAGCGCTGCGCCCAAGACAGCGCACCCAATCAGAGCAAGGCTCTGTTTTAAAATAAAAATAAAGGAAGCAACGCTTCAGATGACTTGCGCTCTGCGCTGCGCGACACGTGTCAGCGCAGTTGCGCTAGCGGAGTTGCGCTGCGCGACACGTGTCAGCGCAATTGCACTGCGCGACACGTGTCAAGCGCAGGTGCACTTGCGCCAACTGTGCCAGAATTTAAACAATAAAATTTTGGAAAGATCTTTCTAATCTTGTTAAAACAAGAAGATTATCTTCTGTAAAACAGAAGCCCTAGGATAAAAGATCCAGCGGTGGGAAAACATCCCTAAATCAATCAGAGAAAAATCTTTTTAACTGATTTAACAAATCAATTGGCCCTATATAAAGGCCCCTAGACTCCAAGTCTAATATACAGAAAAAGAGATATAGAGAGCTCTTCTAAAAAAACTTTGAGAAGAATTCAAAGAGAAAGGAAAAAGGTAAACCTTTGAATAAAAGAAGAATTTATTCTGAAAAGATCAATGATCTAAGAACAAGATCAAAGGTCCTCAATAAAAATAATAATAATAATAATAATAAAAGAAGTAATTTTACTTCTTTATTAGATCTTTCGATCTATATAAAGGCATTGCCTTTTGATGAACCACTGGTTCTTGAAATTAGAGGTAGAACCTCTCTGGAAAAAGAAAAAACTTGTTTTCTTTGATCTAAATTTGATCAAGATATTAAACAGTGCCTTGCACTTTTGAAATTTGCACTGTTGCGCTCGTTGGATTGGCGCAAGCCACCAGAGAGCGCCACGTGTCAATCACAGAACAACTGCGCCTTGCGCTTCTAAAAAACAGAGCACTGCTCTCCTGGTTTGGCGCAAGTCACCAGAGCGCGCCGCGTGTCAGTAGCGCACTAACGCAGCGCACTAGCGCAGCGCACTACGCTAACAGACTTGCGCTCACCAGCGCATGACACGTGTCACCTCCACATGAATTTGCGCCTTGCGCTCCTCAATTGGCGCAAAGCGCCTGACAGGCCACGTGGGGCACTGTCAGAACATTTAATGCAGTGCATTATTAAGGGCAGAGCCCAATTAAAAGGTCTATCAGACCAAATAAAAATGCAATGCATTATTAAAAAAAGGGCAGAGCCTAATTAAAAGGTCTATCAGACCAAATAAAAAAATGCAGTGCATTATTAAAAGGGCAGAGCCCAAATAAAGGCCTGACAGGCCAAACACAAATAAAATGTTGAATACTCTCAACTGGACTTAGCCCAATTCTGGCCATAAGTCCTCAAATTAAATTGACTGAGCACGACTGCTCTCTCAAATCAATTCACACCCGGTTCAAGGGTACATCTCCGAACTCATCTGATATTTGTCGTTGTAATCCTTCAACGTCGTCAGAGAGGTGACGGGTCCCGACAACCACACACTAATACGGACTGTGGGGTCCTTAAACTCATGGACTAATGCGTCCTTAAACCAATATTCGTCTCCAAAATGGGAATGATGGACCACCATGTCCCTAAACTGGTAATATGGACTGTGGGGTCCTTAAACTCATAGACTAATGCGTCCTTAAACCCATATTTTGGCAATGGACCACCATGTCCCTAAACTGGTAATATGGAATGTGGGGTCCTTAAACTCATGGACTAATGCGTCCTTAAACCCATATTCTGGCAATGGACCACCATGTCCCTAAACTGGCAATGGACCACTATGTCCCTAAACTAGAACAATAGAGCCCCCAAATGCTCTTTTGTCGGATCTAAATGATTCCGTTAAGTTGATCTTAGTCTCAAATTAGACTAACATATTCTTAACAAACGTTTAAGTTGATCTTAGCCTCAAATATGGCTAACGTATCCTTAAACCAAAACCCCAAACCCAAATCTAAGAAAATACGGATTTGGAATAATCCACGTCCTACGGGCGACGACATAAATTAGTCTCCGTATACAATCCACGGGCAACCACAAACAAAACAAACACCCACGACACGAAGTGAACATCTGGAGAAGGAGAAAGTTGTTACCGCGATGCGGTAGCGTAATTAACTGCAGGGGCTTGCGCCTACAGGGAAGAGCGTCCCCACAATCAAAAACCCCTCAAGCGAGGGGGAATCTGACGAAGTCTGCTAAATCGGTCGCATCCGTCTAAACCTTCGATATACGGTGCCATAAATCAACTTGGCATCTTCGGAGAGGTGGACGGATAAAACCAAATATCATCTGCCCCGAATCTTAGGCAAGACGTCTCTACGTCGCGCCGCCATTCGGAGGGGAACAGTTACATGGGCTACAGATAGGTAGAGAACTGAGAACGGGTGATAAGTTTCATGAGATAGAAACGGTGCAAGTGTTGCAGCCAAGTCTGTTGGTAGTTATCACCCTGTATTATCGGAATACATTGATTCTGAACGAATGTTATTAGATACCGAACCTGATATACAACATCATATCAGTCTCTTTATTAGTAAAGAAGGATATAATTTTGTATTGTTGGATAATGTTTTGAACATTTCCTATATCAAGAGTTGATCGGTTCATGCACGTTATCTAAAAGCATAGACGTTCTAAATCAAACTACAGTTCTTAACGTACAGAACACACACAAGAGGAAGAGTTCAGAAATGAATGAATCCTTCTTAAGGTATTGTAGACTAGGTCATATCAGTGCGACCCGACTAGCTGAAGTTACATAAAGATGCATATTTAAATTACTTTGGATTTACATCTTGTAAAACTTGCCAGTCATGTCACAAAGATAAGATGACCACAGCTCCGTTTATTAGAAACAGAGAAAGAGTTAGTGAACTCTTGGGATTGATACATGCTGATGTATGAAAGTCCCATGTCTACACATGCCAGGATCGGTTCTTTGTACTTCATTACATTTACTGATGATCTCTCAAGATTCAGACATATGTTCCTGATGAAACACAAGTCCGAACCTTTTGAGATATTCACAGAATATAGGTTAGAAGTAGAGAACCAAAAACGGGTATAAGTATTATGTCCTTTGATGAGATCAAGGAGGAGAATACTTGAGCACGGAATTCCTGGACTTTTCTAAAGGAGAATGAGATTCTCTCTCAGCATTACTCCTCCGCATGCACCACAGCATGTCGGTGTATCGGGGCGGAGCAATCACACCCTATGAGATATGGTGTGCTCTATGACGAGTACTACTGAGTTGCCTATTTCCTTTTAGGAGTTATGCACTTGAGAAGCTGCATACCTATTGAATTGGGTTCTAATCAAATCATTTGCCTACCACTTCATATGTGATATGGAATGGGAAGAGCCCATATCTTAAGTATGTTAAGATTTGGGGTTGTCCAGCCTATGTCTAAAAGCATAATCCGGACAAACTCGAGGCAAAGTCAGTTCTGTAGAAGTTTGTTGGATATCCCAAGCATTCACAAGGGAATATCTTCTACCTAACCGAGGAACAAAAGATATTTTATTTCTCAACATGCCACCTTTGTGAAAGGGAATTTCTTGTGAAGAAATTAGTGGTCATGAGATAGAACTGGAAACAGTTCCAGCTATACAAACTGCAGCTGATGATTTGGTAGAACCGAAGGATTCAATAGTTTCTAACGAACCTCAGCCTCTCCACCAATCTAGTAGGGTTCCTCACCCACCTGAGAGATACTTCGGTTTCTCTATGACAGTGGGAGCGAGGATTGCATCATGTGATGATGACCCAACTAGTTTCGAGCAGGCCATCAGGAGTGGGACTCTGTAAGAATGGCTGGATACTTAGAGATCTGAGATGGAATCCTTATACACCAACAAAGTATGGACTATGGTTGCTTTATCTGAAGGGTTAAATCCCCATCAGGAGCAAGTATATCTTGAGAAGATTACTTGGTGTACATGGAAAAGTTGAGACTTTCAAAGCTATGCTTAAGTCCATCCAGATCCTACTTGCCACGGCTACATACCATGACTACGATATCTGGCGGTTGGGTGTCATGACTGCTTTTCTAAATGTTGATTTGGAAGAGAGCATCTATAAGTACACAGCCAGAGGGCTTCGTAGACAGTGGGAGCAGCGGAAACGTGTGCAAGTTGTTTTATGAGATAAATCAAGCATCGCGGAGTTGGAACATCTGTTTTGATGTGATAGTCAAAGAGTTTGACTTCATCAAAATGGTAGATGAACCTTGTATATACAAAAGGTAGTAGAGAGTATCGTGATGATCCTCGTAGAGTACGTGGATGACATACTCTTGATAGGGAAGGAGTTTCCTATGCTACGCTCGGTCAATCTCCGCTTATCATAAGGATTCTCCATATAGGATCAAAGTGATACCTCCTAAATCCTGGGTTTTGGATCTATGAGATAGATCTAATTGGATGTTAGGATACTCACTAGTTGTAGTGAGATGGTATCAATCGATCCTGGGGAGAATCGCTAGAAAGGTTCCAGGGTGATAAGGACGACTGAATGTCAGTCGCAGGCATTGTCTTTACCCTCAGTGAAGGGACGGTATATTGGAAGAGTTCCAAGCTAGATACCGTGACTTACTAGACGATTAAAGGCAAGATACGCCGTTACCAAGGATGCTACCAAAGAGGCGGTCTGGATAAATATAAGTACATGAGATGAACTTCGTTCCTACCATTGTGTGACAATGGAGTTGTGGCTTATTCCAAGGAACCCCTGTCCCATCAAAAATCCAGATATAATTCTTAGACAGTATCACCTGATCATGGAGATGGTTGATCTCCAGAGAGATCGAGGTTAGGAGAGTAGACACAGACGACAACAGCGCAGATCCACTCACAAAGGCCTTTTTCCCAGTAGAGACTTTTATGGGATGGTTGAGGATGAGATACTTCAACCACAGCTGATTATTGGGTATGCGATACCACAACAGATGGCCCTAGTGCAAGTGGGAGATTGTTAGTTATATGTATGCCCTAGAGGCCATTACTGTACATACGATGTATATTGTAGTGGATGCTTGGACATATATAGGGAGGACTTTCTTGCTCGACATGATAGTACGCTATCTGGTTGCTCTTTATCTTAACATGTTGACTTATATTAGTTTACTGTCTTAATCTCACATGTTGATAAAGCCCTTAGGATATGTACTCGACTACTGGGACTATGATGAGATCATACTAGTGGGGCCACGGTAGTCGACGAGTACATCCTATAACTGTTCCTAGTCGAGGGTGTATCGAGACAGGGCATCGATACACCAGAGTAGACTAGCGTATACGCATCTTGACCCATATGATGGGCGATGGATGATCCCATATCCATCGGTGTTTGACATCAAGGATGGTGTACAGGTGCTCAGTGGAGACTGGGTACACTGGACGGATGGCAGTTCTCTGGTGACACTGGTACAGGTTAGTCTGTAGACCCGAGATCGTCATAGAGTCTTGTGTGATTCCCACTGTGCTTTGATTTCCATCATACCACGTCCAAGAGGGCGTGCAAAAAGGTGGCTTTTGGGTACAGTCCCGAATCACATGGAGGCAATGAGCGATAGGAGGGGTTTCGTCTCTCCCGGTATAGGGAGTTGATGTTGCGCTGTGTTCGATTGGCTATAACTGGAAATCCCTTGCCAGGGTTGCTGAGATTTACTGGTAAGTGTTATCAGTAGTTTCTCGAACTGTTATAGACCTCATATCGACACGAATTATCAAGCTACTAGGGTCTGACGTTTACCACCCCTAGACGAGATATGCGACATATCAGACGAAGAGACCGGACTGTACGGGAGTGTTACTGATTGGATTTGCAGGAGAATGTACAGGCTTGCTTGTTGATCTTCTGATCGCTCAATACCTGGGTGGCTGTTACGTTTAGCTGACCGCTTGCAGCTTGTGGGTGTTTGATATGATCATCACCTACTGCCGGCGTATTGACGATTCTTTAGAGTCCTACATAGAGGTTTCTTGGCTCAGGCAAAATGGAGTAGGAGCACATATGTGATATGTGCGGGACCGAGAACAATACGTGTATGTGATACCGTATTAGATTCTCGCGATATGAGATATCGGCCGGGTATATGTAATATAGCCGGGTCATCGGATCAAGTGTTGATTCGATAAACTGATACAGATTATATTAGTCGGTTATTTGTGAAATAGCCGGATTATCGGATCAAGTGTTGATTCGATAATTTAATGTATAATTATATATATGATATATTAAATTACATTAACTAGTATAAGCTCACAAAAAGATTTTTTTTCTCACTCGGGTAATACATTGATATATATGCGATATATGTTAATTGTATTATTTTATTTTGTTACAAAATATATTATATATGTGATATATAATATTGTAACATGTTATAATTACTAATGCAACATGATTAGTGGAGATTAAACAAGGTTAGGGTTTGATTTGGGTTAGCTCATTCTTGAAGCTTCTAGAAGCTTTTCTTTTTGTCATGAGCTAAGATATTTTGTTGATATTTTGTAACCCAAACCACACTCTCAACCCTAGTTAACTCTCTACAAAGGTTAGCTCATTTTATATTAGCAACCATGGTTGCATAAGTAATTATCAACACAATTCATTATTCATCACAAAAGGATTACTATTCTTCTTCTTCCTTGGAGAAAAGCTTTCTAGCTTTTGCTCTTGTGATGATTATGAGTGAGATTAAGAAAACAAATGAGAGCTAAAATCCTACTTCATCATCCTAATCTATCCTAGCCATTTAGATTAGGGTGTTCACTTTATTTAGTGAGTGAGAGCTTGTGTTAAAGAAACTTCAAGGTAGATCATCTTAGTTATCGAAGATCGGAAGCAAGTTTGCATCATTCTCTTCGTGGAGCCTCTCTAGAGTCTGGATACTCGATGATCGCAGCGAAGGGACCTCAACACGGAGCTTATGAAGTGAAGGACCGGACTACAAAGGTTGTAATCCAAAACTCTTAGTGTTAAAGTGTTTAACATGCTTTGTTTCGCCTAATCTCTAGTTTAAAGATCTTGGTTAGGGTTGTTCGGCACGTCTAAATTTTAAATCGGGCATGGTTGATACCATATAGACCCTTGTGAGAGTGCCTAGTAACCCTACAGGAGTTTCCTCGGGCAAATTTCTAGGGTTCATCATATGACATCGAGGCATCAAAATAGATCCATCGAAGATCAAGGCGATTATGGAAATGCCTCCGCCTAGAACTCTCAATCAACTGCGATCTCTCCAAGGGAAGCTCGCGTATATTTGGCGGTTCATAGCCAATCTTTCCGGCAAATGCCATCCCTACAGTCACTTGATGAAGAAGGGAACCCCGTTCGTTTGGGATCGCAAATGCCAAAGCGCACTGGACGAAATCAAGCAATACCTGCAGAATCCGCCAGTACTGACCGCTCCGGTCAAGGGAAAGCCTCTCATTCTATATACAACCGCCCTTGAGGGTTCTCTAGGCACACTATGGGCACAAAAGAATGATCAAGGGAAGGAAAGAGCCCTCTACTACTTGAGTCGAGTTCTCCTGGGGGTAGAAAACAACTACTCCCCCATTGAAAAACACTGTCTGGCGTTAATCTTCGCAATAACGAAGCTCAGACATAATGCTTTGGCGCATGAAATCTATCTCATATCAAAGGTGGATCCTCTCAAATATTTGATGTCAAGAGCCATATTAACAGGACGACTCGCTAAATGGGCCCTACTCTTAATGGAATTCTCGATAACTTATCGACCTCTCAAGGCAGTGAAAGGCCAGGCCATCGCCGACTTCCTCGCCGAGCATCCTATACCTACCGATTCACCCCTAAATTGCGAATTGCCAGACGAGCACGCGTTTGACACAATCAACGGGGAGAAAAGAGAGAGTAACACCCGATGGGAACTCTACTTCGACGGGGCATCTTCCATGAAAAAGCGATAACACAACACCCCTATAATTAAATCTGGGGTAGGCCTCATCTTCGTGACTCCACAAGGAGGGATAATGCGCTTTGCCTTTTCCCTAACAGAGCCGAGGACAAACAATGAAGCCGGATATGAAGCTTTGATAGCAGGTCTTGAGATCACCGTCGACATGGGAATCAAAAACCTCCTCATATACGGAGACTCCCAACTGGTTGTTAGCCAAGTAAACGGCGATTATCAAATGTGCAAACCAGAGTTGGTGAAGTACGGCAAGAGAGTGCAACAATTGCTGATTCAAATCCCTGCCTACGCCCTGGAAAGCATACCGCGTGCGGAAAATAGCAAAGCAGATGCACTAGCCAAGCTCGCTAAAGAACTGGCTGACGAGAATCTCGATGACGTAAGGATAAACATCTCCGGAGTCGTTTAAAGAAAAGAAAGCGACCAAGCAAGCGGCCCTACAGATAGAGGACCAGGGAAAGGTCAAAGATTGGAGAGAAGCCTTTATAGACTACTTCAAATCCCGTAGAACACCTGAAGATGCATCCTCGAGACATCGGTTCATGAAACGAGCTCTGTCTTTCGCCTTAGTCAATAACACGCTGTATAAAAGATCGTTTGACTCTCTATGGATAAGATGCCTGGGGCCGGAAGAAGCAAAGAGAGTCGTCCAAGAAACTCATGACGGACTCTGCGGTTCTCATCAAGCCGGACCAAAGATGAAGCTGAAGATCAAAAGGATGGGTTACTATTGGCCCACGATGATCCAAGACTGTCTCAAATACGCGAAGCAGTGCCACTCGTGCCAAATTCATGGAGACTTCATCCACCAGCATCCAAATCCGCTACACCCGACAGTGGCTAGCTGGCCGTTCGAAATGTGGGGAACCGACATAACTGGGCCCATCGAACCAGCATCATCTAGAGGACATCGGTTTATATTAGCGACAACCGATTACTTCTCCAAGTGGGCACAAGCAGTGCCACTAAGAGAAGTGAAGACAGAGAATATCCTCCATTTCTTCAAGACACACGTCATCTATCGGTTCGGCACTCCGCGACGGATTATCTCCGATAACGGGCTGGCCTACAGAAGTCATAAAATCAGCCGCTTCGCGCAGCAACATAATATAGACTGGAGATACTTTTCGGTCTATAATCCTCGAGCTAATGGTCTAGCCAAGGCTTTCAACAAAACCTTGACGAAGATCGTGAAAAAAATGGTGTCCAAAAATAAAAAGGACTGGCATGAGAGACTGCATGAAGCTCTCTGGGCATATCGAACTACGTTCAAAACGGCCACAAACACAACGCCGTATGCATTGGTATTCAGCGCTGAAGCAGTGCCCCCCTTGGAGATAGAGCTACCCTCCTTACGAGTGGCGGTCCATTACGAGCTAACAGACGAAGAGAATGCTCATCTTCGGCTTGAGGAACTTGATGCCCTTGACAAAACCCGGCTCATGGCACAGCAAAACTTGGAAGCTTACAAGGCAAAAATGACGCGCTCATACGAGAGATTGACTAGGCCGAGAACATTCCGCCAAGGCAAACTCGTGCTAGTGGTCAAGAAACCTATGATCCCCAATCGTGCCAAACGGGGGAAATTCGAGACGAACTATGAAGGCCCGTACATCATAGACAAAGTCTACCAGGGTGGGGCTTACTTGCTTATGGATATGCATGGCGAAAGACCCTTCAGGACAATAAACGGTCGCTTCTTAAAGAAATACTACGTTTGACCGAGACGTCTATAAACTACTACGGACAGCAGCATCCTAAGGCTGACGCAAAAAAAAACGGTATGTTCATAAGCGAGATGGGCACGGATGAAAACCCGAAAGGGCTCCGTGAGTAAAAACAGCAGGACTACCGACGAGTTTGTGAAACCCCGAAAGGGCTCCGTGAGTAAAAACAGCAGGACTACCGGCGAGTTTGTGAAAACCCGAAAGGGCGCAATCTAGTTAAAAGACGCTTGCAAGGTCCTCTTGATCCTGTAAGGAGAAAATACCTGCGTGAGATCCTTACGACTCACAAGGGGGCAACACACTTAGGAATCTCCACGATTCTTAAGGATAAAACACACTTACGAGATCCTCACAACTCGTAAGGAGAATTCCCCTTTGAGACCCTCACGACTCATAGGATTCAAAAGCCTTAAGCTACAGGGATCTGAAGCTGTTCTTAAGCCATCACACTCCACAGACTTCCCTACAAGCGTTTCAATATTGACCCTTGTATACAATCTACGGGCATGAATAAACATTTCCCTAACAAAGTCCCACCAGTGACTAGGGATATGCTCACACGGTGAATGACCTTTGTAAGTCCTCTCGACTTATAAGGAGAAAACACTCTTGTAAGATCCTTACGACTTATAAGAGGATGTACACTTAGGGATCCCCACGATTCCTAAGGAGAAAACGCACTTACGAGATCCTCACGACTCGTAGGGAGAACACCTTTATGAGACCCTTATGTCTCATGAAGTCAAAAAGCCTTAGTCAACAGGATCCTAACCCTGTTTGCTAAGCCACCTTTGTTCGACATCGACAGAGGCAAATGATGATTCGCTCCTGGCAATATTCCAGTCGTAGCGATGCTGATGCTGAGATTAGCACCAGATTCCAAGTTCCATACTCGCGATAAAAAATCAGCGAGCCAAAAATACATATGAAATAGCCGAAATGATGGGGCAACTTGCAACAAAATCAGCAAGTAAAAGATATGCATACAAAATAGCCGAAATGATTGGGCACCGCGAAAAATAGCCGAAATGATTGGGCGATCGCGACTTTCGCGATACAAAAAGCTGAAACGATAGAGCATCGTGGAAAGAAATAAAAAAAATGAAATGAAATGAAACTTTTTGTCCCACAGGTAAGTCTATACTGACCCCTGTATACAATCCATGGGCATAAACGAAAAGGGAACCAAATGTCCCCCATCAGATCCTGTCGAAAGAGAAAGTCAGATCTCAACAGCAACATCTGCATCCCAGAAGATCAACAACGGCGTTCCTCCTCCTGCCAGCAGAGCGCAGACGCAGCGTCAGCAAAGCGGAGCCGCGGCAAAGTCCCTACTTCCAAATCTCGACGGTTCACAGGCAACCTAGAGACCACCTCGACATTCGTCTCGTTACAGCAGACCCAACGCCAACAAGCGAAGCCACGGCAAAATCCCTAGTTCCAAATCTCGATGGTTCACAGGCAACCTAGAGACCACCTCGACATTCGTCTCGTTACAGCAAAGCGAAACCACGGCAAAATCCCTAGTTCCAAATCTCGACGGTTCACAGGTAACCTAGAGACCACCTCGACATTCGTCTCATTACAGCAGACGCAACGTCAGCAAAGCGGAACCACGGCAAAATCCCTAGTTCCAAATCTCGACGGTTCACAGGCAACCTAAAGACCACCTCAACATTCGTCTCGTTACAGCAGACACAACGTCAGCAAAGCGGAGCCATGGAAAAATCCCTAGTTCCAAGCCTCGAAGGTTCGCCAACAACCTAGAGACAACTGCGACATTCGTCTCGATACAGCAGACGCAATGCCAGCAAACGAAACAAAGGCAATATTCCTAGCTTCAGGGTCTTGACGGCAACTCATATAAAACCTGAAAGACTATCGGAGATCATCCCACACCAGCGCGGAGTGGTCATGACTCATCGGGGCTCCCCAAACAGAGCCTAACCTCAAGTAAAAAGCGGCATGGCAAAATTCCTAACGCTTGCTCTTCCGACGGTCAAATCGCCTAGGAAGATTGCTTGAAGACGTCTTGTCCAGCCCCCGAAGGGATCAAAGACACGACAGTTGCAAGGCTACTCGAACGGCAAGATTGCCTATCGAGGAATACATCAGCCAACGCGACGGTACGACGGACAAAACCCTAGTACCACAGACCCTAACAGACCTCTGTCGTAAAGAGCAGAGGTTAACTGTGAAGTTAGGACATCCTTGCGAGAACTTCTCGATTCATCTCGACTCGTAGGGAAAAGCCTTAGGCAATGGTGATAAGGACATGTTTCCTAAGCACTGGGGTCCTGCAAGTCGGTCCAAGATGGACTCTTGCATACTATTCACGGGCCACACTCTCCAAAGTCGAATCTCGACAAAGAGGGAAACAACCACTTACGAGTCCTCTCGACTGGTATGCGGGAAAATTCTCTTGTGAGATCCTTACGACTCTCAAGCGAAAACGCACTTAGGAATCCTCACGATTCCTAGGGAGAAAATACACCTATGGGATCCTCTCGACTCGTAGGGAGAAAAGTCTTTATGAGACCCTCACGGCTCATAAAGTTGAAAAGTCTTAGGCGGCAGATCTGAACCTGTTTTCTAAGCCATCGCTGCCCTGCAAAGAGTCCAAGATGGACAGCTACCTACTATCTACAGGCCACACTTGCTAAAATCACATGACAACAAAGCAAAGAAAAGAAGGCGATAACACAAGATGGAAAAGAAATGTGTCCTTTATTCATGAATTCAATAGGATACAGGCTACATCATATGAAAATGAATGGAATAAAAAAAATGAAATGAATACATGTTATTCATGAGTTACAAATGTACAATCAATACAAAGACAGCTACTGAGAAGGAGGCATTTTCAGTAAATCAGCCAACCGCTCGCGCACTCCTCTCAGCTCCTTTTCGCAATCAGCCGCCGCAGCCAGCTCTGCTTCAACTTGGGCCCGCTGCTGCAGACAGGATGAAAGCTTCTCATCAATTTCCTGCTGAGCAGCCTCCTGACTCTGCGCAACTTGCTCACTGAGATCAAGCTTCTTCCTCAGCACCAGCCCGTCAGAGATACATCGTTGAAGGTTTTCAAAGATAGAGTTCAGCTGGGCAGCATTCTCTGCGGCCTTAGCACGCAGTTGGACAGATTCAGCGGAAGTCGCCTCATGTTCCTTTCGTTTAAGGGTTGCCTCTCATTCAAAATGGCGAAGGAACAGAACGCTCTACTCAACCCATGCAGCTCGCTAGGAGTTCGAAGCCAACACCTCCGGAGCAGGATGCCTAAGCTCAATCTCATACAGACATGCCTCAATCTTCCTGCAGTGATTAACCCAAGACTCAACGACGCCTTCGCTATGGAAGTTCACGAGCGTCGCCAGCATGGGATTAACCTCGGCAGCAAAATCTGCAGCAAATGCAGGGACCTCCACGTTAAGCTCCTCGATGTACTCACTTAACATGTGCAGGCTGGTCACGGCGCCCTTGGAAGATGGACGTCTGGAAAAGGACCCTGCCGGCATTAAGATGTGAGACTCGAAGGGAGCTGGAGTCGGCGCGATTGCTGCAAAACAAATCATAGTCAGATATTGGCTTAAGAAACAAAGAAGATGCAAGAGCGAGGAAGGCTACTATACCAGCTACGGTAGGTGGCAGAGATGGGAGTACTGGTGGCGTGACGATTCTCTTGTCCCCTCCTTCAATTTGTAGTGTTGTAATCAACTTAAAGTTAACAACGGCAGGGTCACCCATTAAAGAAAAGAAAAGACGTCGGTTAGAGAAGATACTCACCAGCACCAGTAGGCAAAGCGAGTTCCGACTGGAAGGAGAAGTGTGAGTTCAGCACTTGATACAGGTGATCAAAGAGAACTTCTGCAAGGTTACGATGATACATGGTCAATACATGAAAGATTTCATCCCCGATCTAAATTAATCGCAAACCAATACCTTCCAGCATTTGAGAGGATATAAGAGGAGACGAAAGGAAATCGATCGTCAGAGCGGCAGCTGGTGATGCTTATTCAGATGGCACAACCTCAGTGCTCACCACACCTACATTCGAAAGGAACAAAATATCATCAAAAGGGACCCAAGGGATTGCAAAACGAAAAGAATACAGCGACCCGAAACCTACCAGATAGGTCATCAGCCAAAACTGCGACGGAAGCATCACCAAGCATCGCGACTTCTTCGATCTCATTCGGAGGGATGGTCTCGCCGCCCGTGGCTTCGTCCCCTGATTCCACAAGTGCCGTCGTGACACTCGTAATGCCAGGCGATGGCAGGGAACCGCAGGTGGAAAGAGCAGCAATTGAAGCAGTCCCGGACTCCTGGGAAAGAGTAGCCACTTCAGGCTTGATGGTTGCCGTCATCTCACTTACCACCTCCCCATCAGGACTTGGCCCTGCAGGTTATGATATATGAGAATCTGAAGATCAAACTTTAATAAAAGGGTATTACGTTACCTTGGGACGGCTTTTCAATTTCCTCCCGAGCCGCGCGTATTGCTTATTTATAAGCGGTAGACAGGGAAGCCGGAGCACCCTCTGGAGAAATAGGGACAGGGGAAGCAGTGCTCGAGCCTGCACCAACAGCCAAGGCGGCATCACGTTCTTTCGCTGCACGCCTCTTGCGCTTCTTTTCAGCCTGAGCCGCTAGAGCTGACTCCTCAAGACCTCCGCCAAGGAGACGTCATCGTCTGAACCAAGTTCTGCCTCTGGAACCTCTACGGCGTCCATCATCGGCTGTTTAAGCGAAGCTTCTTTCGGCGATACTGAGGGAATTGGGACTTCGGCAGTTGGCCCTGGAAGTGTTGCAGCGCCGCCTTGCAGGATTGGAACTGCACTCGGGATAACCTGAGTCGAGGTAGTCCCTGCAATAAGATGAAAAAGAAGAGTTAGTTTACCTATAAAAAAGGGGAATGAAGGCACAGTGAGCCGAAATGTACCAATGCTCAAGGAAGCGCGAAGCCTTTCCTCCTCTTCAATAGTCTTGAGAGAAGCCGCGAGAGCCTCTTCAGTGGAGATGCCTGTTGAAGAAGAAGTGTCAGTTAAAGCATGATAATAAAAACATAACAGCGAAAAGATACGACTGAAGTCTACCTGACTGTGCAAGGGTGATCAGTCCTGCTTTATTGCTAGCTAGTCGCTCGGAAGCTACAATGGCAGTCTCTAGATCGGTATCATCCGACGCCAAAAATAAACCCTCGTTGGTCCCGTATTCACTTATGCTCTCGCTGTAAGGAGCATGAGGCTCGTGGCCGAATACAACGTCTTCAGAGAGTATTGACTTCTTTCTCTTCTGCGAGCGAGTGCCGGTAGCCGCTAGCACAAGCTTACGCTTAGTGGGCACCTTTAGACGACGAGTCCCAATCTCCAAACCCACGCCAGACTCGGGAGACGCCACAGCCACTGCTTTCACGGGCGCACAAGGAAGGGGAAGCTCAGATATGGCGCGCGGGACCACGATCGCAGCAGCCTCTCTCAGGGGAGGATGAACGATGGTCCGCTGCTTTAGAGGAACGGTCGGATTACCAGCCGGGGCTGCACCCTTACGATCAAGCAACAGTCGCTTCTCCTCCTTGATAACAGCACCCATCGCGTGTTGATACCACGCCACGTATACGTTCAGGGCTTTCAGAACACAACTCGGCTCACTGATGAAGAAATTGGACCCTGTGTTTAGGCGCATGAAGTGGTGCAAATCGCTCCAGATACCCTCTTCAGTATTAACCGGTTCTGCCAAGAATGCCTCGAGCGGGACGCCCTGATTATAACTTGATTGCTGGGCAAAATGGTGGGGGTTATATCTCATGAAAAAACCCGAGTCGTTTTGCCTGAACACCAAGTAGCATAGCCTGGTCGAGTACAAATGGATAATCTCCCGAGCTTTCAAGGCAGAAGCTCCATCCTTAAAGGTGTCCCGCAGCGGCTGCACCGTCTTAGCGGATTCTTTACCGATGGTCATGACCTTATCAACAAAGGTCATGCCGTCCCCGATTGTACGCGGGTGAAGAATCACACCCCGAGCCTCTCGTTGACTTGGCTCCATAGCGGAAGCATCGACCAGCTGCATGATCCGTGGAAAATTGCAAGTTTCATAGAAATGGGTCCGCTTGTGCATTCCAAAAGCACCGAGCACATGTATCTCGAGCCATGAAGTAAAATAATGCATCGGGAAGCTCACGGGCTGCACCCTCGGTTGAGTAGTGTCGGCCGCCAAGCTAAGGTCGTGATACAAATGAGCCAGCCCGGCAATCCCAACAGCAACCTGTCTCCCTTTAACCATCCGATGAGCGGGGTAGAAGACGGACGGCCTCATGTAGCGAGGGTGCATGGGAAGCGCGAACCAGCTTAACCACAAGCCGAGGAACCCTAGAAAGAACGCCTGTTCATCGATGTCCTGAGCGGCGATTTCTGAAAAGGGGACGACCGCGGCGTTTGGAAGAAAGAAACTCTTTTGATCGGCTTCCGCTATCGGCCGGCTATCCAAGCCAAAACCGAAAGGATCATCGAGTTTGGAAAACCTTTCACCTTGTTGCGATAAAGCTTCTGGGCGGAGAAAACGGGCGATGAAGTCCGCAAAGCTAACCCTATGGCTTCCAGATTCAAGAAATAGGCCCTCGTAAATGTTTAGCACATTGATCAAGCTGGGGAATCGCTGCTGAATGGCATTCTCTGGGGTTAGACCCGTTATCACCAGTCGGGTAGCGAAAATATACTCGTCAGGGGTAAGATCTCCTCATAATGCTCCCCTCTGACAGGCAAGCCAGAGATATCCGCAAACTCCTCCAAAGAGATGGAAACTTCCCGATCTAGCATAAGGAAGGTGTGAATTGAAACGTTCCATTGTTCCAAAAAGGTTTTGACCCACCATGCTGGAGGTGTGGAATACTGGAACAAAGAAGCATAGATCGCGGGGTACAACCCGAGCCTCAGCAGCTCTGACTTCTTTGTCGATAAGATGTATCGGGCCCACTGCAGATATCCAGCTGAGTGACGGGGAGTCAAGCCTATGTTGTATGGCTGTCCCCAAGGGCGCGACTCGCCCTGGCATATATGCCGCCCTAGAATGTCCAAAGCCATCAGTGGTTGTATAGGTATTGCAGTCATAGAGGGCTGAAGGCAACCCTTTGAAGTCCAATTAACCACCTCCACGGCATAGTTCACCGGGGGTACGTCAGCATAATGAATCACCGAAATAGGCTCTGAAGGTGTTGCGCAAGAGAAACCGCGCCGACCCATAATGATCTGGTTGTACCATGTTCCCCATAAATGGAGATTCTTCCGCTCTGGTTCGTGATCCTTGATCAGTGAGAAAACTTCTCGGTCTACTGTCGCTGCAGGGAACCCGCTTTCTGAACGGACAAAGGGAAACGAAGTATCGAAAGACATGGTACCTGCGTGAAAGAGAACAAAATTAGCCGTCAATACTACAAGTCAAGTTCGGTACTTGGTACTTTAAATCCGTACCACACTGCAATGCAGTAAAAAAAAAGAAGGGCCAAAGGGGACCCACACAATCTAGATGATTCTCATTATTAATAAAACAATCTCATCATTTGATGAGACTGTCATTAAATGAGGAAATCCTCAAAAGATTCTCATTTAATAAGGGCCCCGCGGGCCAAGGAGTAAATCTCCCATTGAGAGCAGTGCTCTGCAATAGACAGACATCTGTCATGATTAATCACGAGGGGAATAAAATTCCCCCCAAAATTTCTAAAGAGCAATGCTCTGTAAGGAAAATGAAACAATCCATCAAGAAACCCTAAAAAGCAAAGCTTCTACAGAGTAAAAACTCCAAGATCTTCAAGATCTGTGAATAAACCCTTAAGTTCTTCATGAACAATATTCCAGTTCATGGGTTAAAATCACCCTAAAAAAGATTATATCTTGGAGATGAGCATAGCTTTGTTAATGGGTAAAACCCTAAAGATATATTTTTAGATCTATGATCTAAGGAGAGCAAAGCTCTGTTAAAAAGTTCAATTTTTACCTAAGTTGGGCAGAGTTTTGACTCTTAAGAAATTTCTTAAGGGAAAGAGCTATGCTCTGAAAGAGAATTAATCCTCAGAAAACAAGAAAAAGATGAACAGAGATCATCTCAAGAGCCAAGGGTCCTATTTATAGGCACTGAGAGCTGTTTCAACTTCTGAGTTGATCCAATGGCATAGATGCTGCCACCGCTGCACTCACGTGTAGGCCACGTGAGCGCAACGGTGGGGGGCATTTGTTTCCCCAATCAGAACAAATCTCTGTTCAAATTTTAAAATTTGAAATAAAGCAACGCACCACGTGCAAAGAACGCGGGCGCTAGCGCTAAGAGTGCTGCATTCTAAGCAGCGCACCACGTGCAAAGCATGTGAGCGCTAGCGCTGCACTCTAAACAGCGCACCACGTGCAAAACACGTAAGCGCTAGCGATAGAACAAAATGTTCTCGGCCGTTGGATCAAAGATCCGACGAACATGATTAAAAATCATCAATTATCAGAATAAAATTTTGTTAAGGAAAAACTCCTCAGAATCTTTCTAAATAAGAAAGGTTGTGCTGTGAAAATCAGAGCACCGTTGGATCAATGATCCAAGGGTGATTAAAAATCACCAAAATACAGAATAAATTCTGTATGGGAAAAGATTTCCCAATCTTGTTAAAAATAAGAAGATTGCCTTCTGTAAATCAGAAGCCCTGGGATCAAAGATCCAACGGTGGGGAAATCCCCAAATCAATTAGAGAAAAGATCTCATCAACCGATTCAACAAATCAGCCTACCCTATATAAAGGCCCCAAGACTTCAAGTCTCATAGAGAGGACCCCCTCCCCCCCACACACACACAAACTTTCAGAAAGAAGAGCAAGCTCTCGGCAGAAGAAGAACTTTTCTTTAAGGTAAGAACAGAGAGATAAAAAATCTCATCAGAAAAAGATCTTAGTTCTTATGCTAGATCATAGATTTTTAAGACAAATTGCCTTTCACAAAAGAGATCATAATATCTCATTATAAAAAGGGGAGAGAATAATTCAATTCTCTTAGGATCACAGATCCATAAAGGCAAAGCTTATCATCAAAAACATAAGAGATTGAAATATCTCCTATAAAAATAAGAACTTTGTTCTTAGATCCATGAGACAAAGTCTCTTATATGAGAAAATTTAATTCTCAGAGTGCAAATCTGCCTAAAAAGAGCCTTAGTGCTCTAAATAAAAGAAGCGACTCAGCGCTCAAAATCTAGCGCACGACACTGCAGAGACCTAACGCTCCAAATTTAAAGAAGTGCTTCAGCGCTCCAAATCCAGCGCACAGCGCTGCAGAGCCTTAGCGCTCCAAATTCACAAGAAGCGCTCTACGCTCCAAGTCTGGCGCACAGCGCCACGTGCTCCTCACGTGTGCGCTACTTAACAGAAGCGCTCTGCGCTCATTGTCTGGCGTGCATCGCCAAGCGCGCCACGTGCTCCTCACGTGTGCGCTATTTAAAATAAGCGCTCTGCGCTCATTGACTGGCGTTCAGCGCCAAACGCGCCACGTGCTCCTCACGTGTGCGCTACTTAAAATAAGCGCTCTGTGCTCATTGACTGGCGCTCAGCGCCAAACGCGCCATGTGCTCCTCATGCGTGCGCTAAGAGAACATAAATTGTTCTTTAAATGATAAAGCCCCAGAGCTTTAATGAGCGCTCAACACTCAATAAAGACAAAAAGTTTGTCAGAACTCAAACCAATACTCAGCATTGCTAAAATGTTTAACATTTTAAATGAATGGGTCGAGCCCAAGCTGGCCATAGATCTCTAATTCAGATTAATCGAGCCCGTATGCTCATAAATCTTTGATCTTAGTCCCAAATTGGACTACAGATCTCCCAACCAATATCGGTTCAAGGGTACATCTTTTCATTCCTCTGATATTTGTCGTTGTAATCCTTCAACGTCTTCAGAGATGTGACGGGTCCCGACAACCAGACATTTTACGGACTGTGGGGTCCTTAAACTCATGGACTATGATGTCCTTAAACTTTACAGACTATGAAGTCTTTAAACTAAACTATGGACTATGATGTCCTTAAACTCCATGGACTATGATGTCCTTAAACTTCTGGACCGCAAAGTCCCTAAACTAAAAAATAGAGCCCAAATGCTCTTTTGTTGGATCTAAACGATCCTGTTAAGTTGATCTTAGTCTAAAATTAGACTAACGTATCCTTAACAAACTGTTGAGTTGATCTTAGTCTAAAATTAGACTAACGTATCCTCAACAAACGTTTAAGTTGATCTTAGTCTCAAATGAGATTAACGATCCTTAAACCCAACCCAAAACCCAAATCTAAGAAAATACGGATTTGGACTAATCCACGCCCTACGGGCAACAACATAAATTAGTCTTCGTATACAATCCACGGGCAACCAAAAATAAAATAAACATACACGACACGAAGTGACCATCTGGAGAAGGAGAAAGTGGTTACCGCGATGCGGTAGCGTAATTAACTGCAGAGGCTTGCGCCTGCAGGAAAGAGCGTCCCCACAATAAAAAATAAACCCCTCAAATGAGGGGGGGTCTGACGAAGTATGCTACAACGGCCGCATCCGTCTAAACCTTCGATACATGGTGCCATAAATCAACTTGGCATCTTTGGAGAGGTGGACGGATAAAACCAAATAGCATCTGCCCCCAAATTCAGTCCTGACGTCCCAACGTCCCGGTCGCGTCTTTCGGCGGAGAACATTCTCCAACTCCAACAAAAATGTTCTAAGTGTTCATCTCATATAAAGGGTAAAACCATAATTTCTTTCATGAATATTGTTCACATCTTCATGCTTGAGCCAATACAAACCCTTGATGCTCCCACAAACACTTCTTGAACCGGTGTTCTTTGTGAATCATCTCTATAGGTATAATTCTCTCCTTCTTTTCAAATATCAAACATGTTCAATATCAGTTTTCATATGCAGTATAGAAAAACTTGAACTTTTGTGATATTTATCATACAAAAATTGAATCTGGAACTATTAGGTGTAATCACTAGAAAAACTAACAAGACCATAAGTATCATAAGACCACTAGAAGACTTTACTCAAAGCCTAAGACCCCATCTCCAATTTTTGACCGGCGAGAACCCCAAATTGTCCGATGCCGCCGGGTCATTGGGGGTATTTGGTGCTGGTTTTTCTTCTATAGCTTTAGTTTGGTATTTTATGAGTTACTGTTTTATTTGATTTGTCCCAGTAATCATACAGAGAAATCCGGGAATGTTTTAGTAAGGGTTTATCAAGTTTCCGACATTTCGATATAGGTTTTTCGTATTTATGTACTGCGATTGAACCGTTAACGTTTGTACGTTAACAACAGAGATATATTGTCGTTTTTTGGTTAAGTATGCTGTAGGTTCTAACTTATGGGTGCCTATCTCGTTGTTTTGAATTTTGATATGATATTTACGTCAATATGATATAACTACGATTATAAGTACGATCACGAAGGTTTCCGAGATGGAGTTAACGGACATAGCAATCGTGGAATCTACGACCTCGACTAGTTGGTGGGTAGATTTACATCTACGGGGAAGTCGGGTGGATGGCATATAGCATCCCCGCAACCTTATAAATAGTAGTATGATATATAGCTAGTTTTAGTATTTATTCAAGATATTGATATTGGAGTTAATTTGCATCTAGCATGATATTCATTTGCATGTAGTTTATTTATGGTTTGGTAAATTGGTACGAAGGATCATGCCGTACTAGAGATGATTTAGATATAGTGATAATGTGGGGTATTGTACGGGGAATTATACCGTATTGGTGATGATGGGATTCGTATGCCGAATAACGACCAAGTTTCCTTTAGACTCGTAAAATAATGTTTTATTTCGTTTTAGAACGTAATACTTGAGTGAGTTATACTCTTTTAAAAACTAACGATTCGTTTCCCTTTTTGATGATAAAAGACAAGGATGCGATACCAATTTCCAAAACAAATATCCATTTTCAAACCAAGGCAGCTTCCTAATTTCAAAACCAACGTTTCGTTTCTTTTTCAAAGATAATGGTATAGCTCATAGCAAGTAGTTACATTTATTAGTTAAGCTTAGATTTACTTTACATGTTCGCGTTATAATTATCGATGTTATACGTTTCCATAATACGAACACTCTGATAGAACACTGCACAACTACCAATGAGTACTATGCTACACAAGCACGTACACATATGTTACACTACACCTCATTGGTACTGCCATGTCACTGTAGGACTGGTATGTTATGTAATGCATATGTAGATGTTGATATGAGTGGGCTATTGCACTTTTAGAACACTTGTACAAATACTAATGATTGCCATGCTGCACGAGTACAGACGCATATGTTACACTACACATCATTAGTAGTGCCATGACACAATAGAATTGATATCTTTATGCCTGTATGATTTATTTACGCAGTCTTCCTTTATTACCTGTTGCGTATTGCGAATACCAGTACTATGGATGTTCATATTTGATTCTTATGGGTTTTCTGGCTGTTTTACTCTTGATGATATATATCAGTGGTATGGGACGTTATTATATATGTATATATATAATATGAGAATAATGGAGAAAAGATACTATAGGAGGGAATTTCTTCCTATGGCGTCGAAAAAATACACCCTCCCTCATTTTTTCCGCCGATCGGCACCAACCATCTTCATTGTTATCATCTAAGATGTGGGTACACCAAATTTCATGTGATTCTACAAGCTTTTCACCGTTGATTTAACAATGTAAAAAGTTCTATTGTCGGTAAACGGTTAATTTTGAACCCACTAAATCAACGGTGAAAAGTTTGTAGAATCACATGAAATTTGGTGTACCCACATCTTAGATGATAACGATGAAGATGATAGGTGCCTATCGTCGGAAAAAATGATGGAGGATATATTTTTTCGACGCCATAGTAGGAAATTTTCTCCTATGGCCTCTTTCCTCCATTAACCTCATAATATATCATCAGAATGATCTATGCAAGTATTCTCATTCTTTACTTGATGTTTCTGGATATGATGAGTTGATGTCTATCATGAGCTTGTTATTTTCTGATTGTTTTATTCCGAACCGAGTGGGGGAGATATACGGTTTCAGACTTACTACTTATCCGGGCTGAGTGGGAGAGTATACAGACGGATACATGGTGGACCCAGTCGAGACCGAGGGACAGGATAGCCGCATGTGAGGCGGGGAGCCTAGCGAGGATATTCGATACCGGAGATAGAGATGAGCACGACAGATATTCAGGGGATACTGACCGGGGTTCGATTTGGGCATGGCGGATATCCAGGGGATACCGACTAGGGCCAGGGATATCGGGTGGTGATCATCTGTTGAGATGGTGTCGACGGTATCTGCATTTGTGTGTCGGTGATGGACACGAGGGATTTCTGATTTCGGGTGTCGATACTAGACATCCATATATATATTGATAGGTTGCTATCATGAGGTACACAGTTATATTATAGTTTTTTAGCCGACCAGGACTGATCCGGGGGACAGTACCCGCTTATCTTTTACGGGCATTCGAATACATAAAAAGGAATTCAAAAACGAGCTATAGTCTCATTATTTTTACATGTCTGATATGACACTGGAATCTTGAAATTGTAAACCTCTTAACATTTTTTACCAAAACAGCAGGACGTATATCTTAAATAAGATATCTATTATATTTCATACTATCACGTCTGCTTTTATGCCGTGACATATGTATTCCGCGGCTATTTTAAAGAAGAGGTTGTACATTTATATTTTCGGCTACTTATGAGATTATACCTAAATACAGGTCATTTGCATTCCCTTGTGGGTTCATGTGATGGATAGAGTTGCATTTATGATAATATGCATATCATATATTATATTAGTGCAAGATATGATAGTATTATACTTATGACCTAGGTATCGTTGTGCATTTCGATTTCTACCTTGTGATGTACTTTTATTCACTGAGTTGGCAACTCATCCCCGTTGTGCCACAGTTTCTTGCAGGTTTTACCGCTTGGATTATCAGCGGCTTGGGGCACACATTCCTTTCTGTGATTGCTTTGGTAGGTGGGTTACTGTTGTATCGTACTCACACTTGTATATTCATATCTTTTTGTATCTAGTAAAACTCTATCAACATAGAACTGATATATTGTGGACTTAGAAGCGAGACTTAGAGTTTGTGTGTTGTGGGTGTCGCACTCATTAGAGTCGGCCTTCTTATATTGTTTATTTTGTTTTTCTTCTCTTTTCTTCGCCATTGTGCGTCGTATATTTTTTGCTTGGTTGCTCCACCGTTTGGGCGTGAAAGCTAGCTCCCGTTAGGATGCTATATTTATTTTTATGTTGTAGCGGGTTTTATTCAAATTATAAATGAAGTGCTGTCGAATTTCAAAACGTCATAGATGCTTTTCAAACATACTTAGTTAAACTTAAATGTTTATTTTAAACTAATTTCATCTGATGTCTAAACTTCACCTCCAATATTTTCAAAAAGGGTTTAAATTCCGGGTTTCGGCTTACTTGAACCGCATCGACATATTTAGATGTCACGCGATTTAAGTGACGGTCATGTGCCACATTCGGGTCGTGACATACACTTAGGTTAGAAACAAACAATTTCGACCTACGCATTAACTCGTGACAACAAGATCGTAGAACGCACCGTCTCCCTACGGACGATTCGTACTCATCACGGCTAGCTACACGCGACTCCGTGCTGATTGCGGTTAACTTTAGAACTTAAAATACGAGACGCCAAAAGCGTGCAATCAAATAGCGCCATTGCCGGGGAGACGGTAACATTTTTATTCTTGTTATTTTTAATCTTGTTTATATTACTAACACCATTTTAAAAACAAAACAAACTAAAAAATTCAAAAAATTTCAAAACCAAAACAAAAATTAACACATTTGACTTTTTTTCTCTGGATTTTTGACCTGCAAGCACTCTGGAACTAAACAAAAAAATTAAATAATATCATTGAGACACTAGTAGAACACTTATATCACTGAAGAAATTTGGGACCCCAATTCACATAATAGCCCGACGACATCCCCTAAAATTCCGACGCCGCCGGCTAAGTTGCTCCCTTTTGCTCCCAATTTTTTATCTTTGATCCAGTGTTCTGTTATTGTCCCAATTTTATTGCTTGATTTTTATAATTTTGAGTGTGCAGGAGTTTGGGCATTCATATCGCTTTTTCGCACTAAAAATCCGTTTTTCGATATTTTCAGATTTTTGCGGATTTGCGAATTGCTATCGTGTGGAGCAAAGTTTACATTCAAAATTAAGGTGATTGAGAAATACAATGCCAAAAATCCGGGTAGTTTGACCCACGCAAACGAACTTTTCAAGCTAAATGGATTCACTTCAACGAGGGTTTCTTAACCCAAAACTTATCGGTACATATTTCCTAACACTTTCTTCTCCAATCTGACGCATCCATTATTCTATCTTTGCAGGATTTTTTGCAAGTTCGTTATCAAACGCTAAAATTGACTAACCCGTATTTGTTGCAGTCTCGTGCTTAATATAAAAAAACGATTGTTTGATTCTTTGAATAATTTTTTTTATTTAATTGCGCGTTGCATCCATTAATACGGACTTAAGAGCAAGCGAACCCCACAACATACGGTAAAGGATTTCATCATCTTTTCTGTGGCCCACAAATCACGAAATTGAGCATAACGTTTACCCGCACAAACTTTAAAAGAAACAAGACTATAAGCCTTTAAGGACTTCGCGCTCATTAGGAGAAGTTAACCATGTTTAGAACACCGCTTAACGGTATATCGTTTACGGGGTGTCTAGAAAAGTGTTCATGGTGAAAGCTACAAAAGAGAAAGGATTATCTAATTAAGGACCTTCGCGAAAGCGTTGGAAAACCTCCCCTTCTCTCTGCACTTACCTGGCCTCATGATCAGTATATCTTGAGCCCGTTTCTCGACACAGTTTTACTTCAACAATCAAGTTCTTGAGCAGGTCTAGTTGACCTAGCTGAACCCTAGACCGATTAGGTGTGTGGTATTTTGTGTCATGATTTTTTTTTGTGTATATTTCATTCTTCTGTTAATAACTAACAAATAAAAAAAATCACATTCTTTTTCCCCTCCTTTTCTCTTCTTCTTTTTCTTCTCTTCATATCATGGGTATCCCACCAAGAAAAACTCTTGTCGAACTTTGGTACCTACAACCAGACATTTCTTCTTACGGTTCTTGCTTTGGTCGAACTTCGAACGATCCCTCCATGCCCAAACTTTCTTTGAAAGATCGGATAGACGCATCTAGAACAAACAATTAGACTCCACAATCCATTTTGTATCAACTGTTTCAACCTCCCCCACCTTCTTACGTTGATACCCCTTTTGAGAGTACTGTAGCTCCAAGACCTATGTCTATTGCTGAACGTATTGAACAATCTCATAGCTGATCTTTCACTCCTTTCACCACTGCTAATTCTTTTGATCAACAGTTCCAATCACCTTCATATCATAATGTTGATCCTACTCCTATCCAACCATTCGATTCCTATCAATCCTACCCAAATTTTGCACCTTCCCTAGACATTGCTTCTACACAGCCATTTGGGAGTTTTATCTATCCAACCGATTTTGAATCATTTACGGAAATCCCTCCACAATCCATGTCTAGTCTGGAACAGTCGTTGGAAGAATTTCGGGTAGCGTCGTGCCAACAGATGATGGATTTGAATGCGTCCATGGCCGTTCCCATACAACCTAGTGACCCGGTAGTTAGTTTTCAATTAGCTCCACATTTTCCAATGTATGATGAGGCGGTAGGACAGATTGAGGAATTGAGTCGTGAGAGTGAGCGGTGCACCCTTCCAAATCAAACCTACCTATTGCAAATTGAATTCCATAACTCTGGTTTTGAAAGTTTATCGAGTGTCCCAAATGAATCACAAATTGAAGATAGAATGTTTGATGAGTTGCGCAACTTTGTAGTGTTTGATTTACCCGATTGTGAAGGGTCCATTCCAAGTGAAACCACACCCAATCCCTTTGACCTCTACACCTCCATCCTAGAACCTGAATTGATTGAAATCCATTCTTTTGATGAGGTGTATGAGAAAATCGATTTTCACTTGATTGAGGATATCGACGCTGGGAATATTTTGGATGACGAACCCGCAGTTTTGGCTGAGTTTTTCTCACCAATTCATCATGTCCTTTCACTTCCGTGTGGACATCATCCTGAGTGATTAACTGTTTTTCCCGAATTTCATATGCGTCTTGATATTATTGATGATAAATGCATGGATGAGATAATTTTTGAGGATATTTTTTAGGATGGACCAGTTTTACTTGATGAGTCGGATTTTCCAATTCATCATATCCCTTTCACTGACTGTGTACACCCTCCTGAACCTTTAACTGCTACCCTTCCTCAATCACTTCCCTCCATCCTTTCCATCGTTCCGACCTTGCAAGACACCGTATCAATTTCATTTCCTATGTCTGGTTTACTAAGTTCGGTCTACCCATATTTTCTCACGAATCTTGAGGGGTTCGATCCAATTTCTCGACAGGTTGATAGATTAGTACAATCGCTTTTTATACATCGATCATTACACATTGTACTAATTTATTCACTTCATTTCCACCCTCAAGTTCGTATTCCATTTCTTTCTCCCCTCCGCCATTCTTTTCCTCCACCGAGACTGTATCCCGCTTCTGTCCCCATACGGTCTCGCGTATTCTCCATTTCTTTCCTCTCTGCATTCTTTCACCAACCGGCACATTATAGCGATAAATTTTTTGAATGGTTGGTGCTCACTTTTGGCCTATGTAAGGCCTTGTATAGATTGATACTATTCTCTTCCTCCCTAACTCTGAACTTTAACGCCTAAACAGTGGAAGCACTATTTTAGATAAGTTTGGGGGGGGGGCTTTTTGTGTGTATATATTTTTTTTTGCTTTTTGTATAAAATAAAAAAATAATTAGAAAAACAGGGAAGCGCTGACAATTTGACCCTCTTGGTGTAACCTGACAGTGAGAGCACTGTCAAGTTTAAGTTTGGGGGTGTGCTCGGTAAGCATTCGTCCTTTGCATTCATGTGTATATTTTGTATTTGCATACTTATTTAAAACCCCAAAAAAATCGAAATTTTTTACAAAAATATAAAAACTTTGTCGTCAAGTTAGCTAATAGGGAAACTTAGATTTTTATTCTGAAATTTTAGTTGATACGCTAGAAATAACTAAATCCTAGACCTAGGAATTGAAAACCCTAAAAATAACCCTCATTATGTTTAACCTTGGTAATTATACGTCCTTACAGTTTTTTTTATAGAAGTAGGTAATCTTGAGTTCAGTTCCTGAGTTAAATCAAGATGAAGGGAAAGTATTGAAGCTTTACTGAAAGATAAGTCAGAAAAATAGTTTCTATTCTTGAATCCAAATTTAGAAAGTATATACCCTATAAACTGCACATACACGCACCTTGAAACTTGGGATAGTAGAGAATACCCAGAAATACTCTTGCCTGAAAACCTAGTATGAAAGATAAAACGGTATTTAAAGCTAACCACTTAAAGAGCATCATTGAAAAATATATCCGGTCTTGAAAGAGAAAAATAAAAAAAAGAGAATTTTTTTTAAATAAATAAAGTCAAGACCTGGAAACTGCTATTTACGCTTTAAGCTCACGCATTCAGTAATCGACTTTTAGTGCCTCAAGAAGCATTAATAGTCGCATGAAAGGTGTGTGAGCAACACCGTCCATCATTAATGAAAAGAAGTAGTATTAGGTATTAAGGCAAGAGTATTATAGCTTGAATTGAATTCTTGAGTGTAGGGGTGATATTTTACACACACGTAGGGGTATACGATCGATATTTGGAGGAAAGATGTGAATAAAGAATAAGACTTATGTTTTCCGTAAAGATGATAAAAATCACTGATTGGAGACCGCACTTTAGAAGGAAAACTCAAGAGAAACCGAGATCTTTCTAAACTGTAAAAACGTATTTTATGGATCTGAAGTTGAATAAATAGGAGGCGTGAAACATAAGGGTTGGATATTTCTAAACTTAGGATGATAGAATCTCTAACCTAGATACTAATCTGTAGGAGTAGAATCGACGTTAACTTATGAAACCAGCTTGACGGGATTTTGTGGGTGTAATCCGCTGAAAACCCTCAGGAGACAACACTCCTCCTACTAGAGACACCTAGAGGTTTAACAGCTTGTTGCACGAGCTCAGTGCAATCGCGTTCCCTGCGAAAGTGAGGCTAGAATTTTGTTTGTTTTGCTCGGGACGAGCAAAAGATAAGTTTGGGGGTATTTGTTCATCTCAGAAAACTGCATTTTAATACCACTCATTCATTATCTATTTTTTGTATATATCGGTACTATTAACAATGTCTTCTCAGTAATTACAGATTACAGGTATTCGTGACACAATACTGGAAACACACTCAAAATCACGGATATAACGTTTGTGAGCCAACACTGCAACCGGAACTGCAAACCGATCGCCGACCAAAGAGTTCTTTTGCAAATAAATGTGCGCACACAATTTTGGTCCAACACAATGCAAGTGTACACACAATTCTTTGGCATGGACCATGGTGGGGCTGCCCATGGTACACATGATATGATGAATTCGGCATATGGGGGGACAAGAGTTATAAATACAAAAAGTGGTGATGTGACCAAAAACTACAAGTTTCCCTCTAAATCCCTGAGTGCAGACCAGTTTCATGTAGACAAATCAAGCAGCACCAGTGGACTTGTCGAGAGCACACAACACCACACAACAAACACAAGCCCATATGCTCGGATTTGGACTGGCAACATGTCCCTAAAAACCGGCCCCACCGGTTTTTCATTGTCCAAATGTCCCCAATTTTCTGCTGCCCCTCCCTTGATGTCATATCAACTTATTTTTATTGCTTGTTTAATTTTATTTTGTGCCTATAAAAGCAGATCAGTGAGCAAGGAGAAGGGGGTCTCACATTGGCACATATTCTATACACTAAAGTTTTCTTTTTGTTTCTCTTTTCATTTTGTTCTTATACATAGCTAGTTTCCCTTAAGCTCTTTGCCTTCTCTTGATCTTGCAATCTCTTCATTGAACTTGCAAGTTTAAGTTTTGGTTATTGAACTCAAAGTTTGTATCACTTGGATATAATAAAGCTTTCAATTTGCACTTTGGGTTCTTAGTAGTTTCTATCTCTTTACTTGCTTGAAATTTAATTCTTGACATTTACTTACTTGCTCTGTTATTTCCTTGTCATTTACTTTCTTGCAATGTTGTTTATTCTTTTCTTTGTATCTTTTTTTTTGCTTTTTTTCTATGTTGTTGTGATGGTTTGTAAATATGGTGTTGTTAGGAAATAGAATGGTGTTGTAAGTTAAGGTTTCTTTTCTAATTTTCCTTTGCCCGATATTTTCTATTTGAACTCTGTCCAAACCTTACGCAAGCGCTCCGTTAGGCACCCTACCCTACCAAAGTATCGGTGATCCCTAACCGTGACCGGTTGCGTTCGGTTTGGTCGGAGGCGAAAGGAAAGAGACAAGAACGGACAGACAATGGTCAATAAGCTGGATTTCACTAATACCGTGCTTAAGTACCCTAATCCACGTTATTGCCGATTGCTCTAGTTTCAATAGTCAAGTTCGGCATAAAGGATTGAGTACGGAAATCCCTAACTTACACTAACCTATCTAATCGTAACAAACTTATACTGTGCATATATACACTTAGGTTAGAAACGAACAATTCCGATCCGTGCATTAACTCGTGACAACAAGATCGTAGAACGCATCGTCTCCCCTGCGGACGATCCGTACTCATCGCGGCTAGCTACACGTGACGTCGTCCCGATCGCGGTTAACTTTAGAACTTAAAATACGACACGTCAAAAGCGTGCAATCAGCCAGCCATGCTCTTACGGCCAGGGAATAATCTCGCCGTAGTCACACTTTGGCTTCTAGCATTACATGGTAGTCAGTAAACACTGCTAGAGTAAAGGAAAATTACAGTTCACAACTTTATTACATTGCAATATAAAGAGTTCGAAATAAATTTATTTTGCAGAATAAAACTAACCAACAAAATAAAATGTGCTGAAAGCAAAAGAGATGCCGCTGATGAAGCAGTCTAGACCTCCGCGATCTCGAATGGTAGGTCCTGCTCCTGGGCTGGATCCACTTCGTCCTCTGAGCATGCACACTCAGGTCGTCAGGGTGACACATATAGCAATAAATATATATGATGGGTATGCAATATTATTAAACATGAGAAGTGCAACAAAATGCAGAACATGAATGTAATAACATCAACTGAATATGAATAGTACAATATAGGTATCATGTCAGTAAACTAGGCAATATGTACGTCACTACTTATCGGTCACTAAGTCAATGAAATCAAATAGTGGAAAAAATACTCGTGTTTAACAAGGGTCCGCTATGTCCGAGACTACGGTCCGCTGTGTCCGGGACATAACCCTGTCAGCCGCGCCACTAGGCCCACGACCTAATGTATGCATATGTATATATATCACTAATAGCGAATGATCATCCTCTAAATCACCGTACCTCACTAAATACGAGTTCAATTTCACCTTGATTTCCCCATCCCCAGGTTATAGTATGAATTTAGGTATTCGATGGGTTGTGAACAAATACGTTTCACTTTCACTTTAAATCACGTTTCCACTTCTCAATATCACTTTCGTATTTATCACAACCCAATCGCTAACACTTATATTGATAATGCACAACAGTCGCTAGGTCTCAATGCAACTATCACTATGCAGAAGGTATACAAAAAATATATAATAGGCAAAAATGCACTGAACATGTATTCACTAAATTATAATACATATAGCCATATAACTTGCAAAATTTACTATAATTCACACGTATAGAATCGATCAAAATAATACAAAAGGCGTACGAAGCACACTTGATTATCTAAGCAGTAAAATTAGTTTCATGTCAATTGGAATTCAGGTTAGGGAATTATCATCATTTTAAATTAGCGATCGGTTGCTGAAATTCCAGTTTCATAACTGGATGTCCAACTTCGCGCGTTGTTTGCTGATGGTTACGTTTAGATTCAGGTGTTTCCCGAGTGGAATGAAATCTAGTTCTATCCGTTAGGTTTCCAACGCATCAAACAGATTATCAATAGCATTTCTGTATTAGAAGTCATGTCCTATTTAGTGTGACGGTGTAAGAGAGGTCACTGCAGAAACTGCAGAACACAGAGGTACTCTAAAATACAAAGTAAATATCAAACGACGGTGAAATGGCACGGGACCAGATTCATGTGTTAGCTAATTAAATTATCTATGTATTCATATGGGGCTCCGCTCATTTTCAGTCTAAAACGGGGATGTACATGTAATCAAAGTCTGGTATCCAAATCGAAACGCTGCCCCGGACTGCAGTCCAGTGCCGCGTTCGCAACCAAATATCGTTACAGTGATCTAAAATTGTTAGAAATAAACTATGTATGGTTTTATATTATCGAGTCGGCTTCGATATGAGCCATAGAACGTTACGTTCCAAACTGTATTTAATTTACAATGATTTTAATAAGGTAGCATGCGCGCTAAGATTCAGATTTTGTGTCGCCTTTAGGGGTGAATCTACATAGTTATGCACACGATATTTTACATCCAAATTATTACACGATATTCGCAGCCAGTAACAGAATCGAACTATCACAAATTCCGCCATCATAAAATATATTTTGGTTTATAGTTTGCATCGAACACTAGGCCAGTGTTTAGTATTCGGTCGAAAACACATATTTACACTACTATATAACAAAATAATCTAACATTATTGTCTAGCCTAGGTATTAAAATAGCATGAATAACAAGAGATGGTTTTCTCTTGCCTTTGGCGAACGTGGCACGACATGAGACGGCGGCACGACACAGGCACGATCACGGTACGACACACGCGCGATTAGGCTGGCTCAGGGAAGGACTTGGGGATTGGCACTGGCGTGGAGGCGGGCACGGGCCGTGGGTTTGCAGTGGCTCTGGTGAGGCGTTCGGGGTACTGCGGTTGTAGGGAGCTCGGGCTCGTCGGCGACGGAGTGGGGGTGCAGGGGTAGTGGGTTTAACTGCAGTGGATGAGAGGGGTGGCTCCGACGATGGTGGAGCTGCTGGTGGTCGTCGGTGATAGGGATATTCGGAGCTTCGAGATGGTAAGTTGGGGAGCTCCGACGATGGTGGACGCTGGGGTGGTCACGCTCGAGTTGAAGGAGGAGGAGCTGGGGGGTTGTCAGCTGCAAAAGGGGGAGCTCCGAGGATGGAATGGGTCGGCTTGGGGGCTCGAAGGAGTCGGTGGTCACCTGAGGTGGTCGCCGGCGATGTGGAGCTCGGGGTTGGAGTTGGGGATGGTGGAGTGAACGGGAGAGTGGGAACGAGAGAGAAGTATAGAGAGAACAAGGGGGGTGAAGTAGAGAGGGAACGGGGGATCGTCGGGGGTTTTGGGCGAGTGGAGTCGTAGCCGTCATGACCGTTGGGGAAGCGGGGACGTGGGGGAAACGGGTCTCGCGATGATGGCGCGAGAAAAGGGGAGCCGTGTGGGGAGAGCCGTTGGGTGGGACGCGAGTGGGGCACGGGGGGGAGTTGGACGTGGGCGCAATCGTCGCGGCGAGCGCGAGGGAGCCGTTGAGGAAATGGGCGGGAAAAGAACGAGTGAGGGAGAAGAAGAAATGGGGGGTGAGCGGGTCGGGTCGGGTAGGTTAGGATTTGGGTTTAGAATTTAGGTTTAGGAATAATTTAATTACAATATATATATATATATAAATGAAAAAAAATGGAATAAAAAATCTGGAAAAATACGGAAAAATTATACACGGAAACTGGGGATTTACAATGTTGCTGTTTTAGTTGCATGTAACTTCTATCCTAAGTTGATTTTTGCTTAAAGGGCTGAGCATTAAATACTCCAACCAATCCATTTTCCTTCTAAATTCATTACTTTTCCCCCCAAACACCCTATTTTCCAATAGAACAAGAAGTTTAGAAACTGTGTTATGAATCCCTTTATTTGCACTTGCTTGTAATTTCTAAGCACATGCTTGTATATTCTAATAAGTTGTATGTAACTTCCAGTAAGTTACATGTAACTTCTAAACAATTGACTGTAACTTCTGATAAGCTGCCTGTAAGCTCTGATAAATTGCCTGTGATTTCTTAGCACTTTTCCGTAACTTCTAATATATCAACATCGACTATATAAAATCAGTAACATCAACAAAAATATCATTCTTAACATGGTATCGGCCAACATCGGATATATAAAACCAGTAATATCAACAAAAATATTATTATTAACACGGTATCGGCCAACATCGGCTATATAAAACTGATAATATCAACAAAAATATCATTCATATCACAGTATTGGCCAATATCGGTTATATAAAATTGATAATATCAACAAAAATATTATTTGTATCATAACTATGTCGATTCCTCGGCCACTGTCGATTTAGTCGACGTCGTTTTTTTCAATTCTAGAGCCACTGCCGATTTTTCCAATTCTAGAGCAACTGTTGATTTCGTCGCAAAGAGGATGACATCCTTTTCCTCCGATTTAGGAGCCATTGAGAAGGTTCTGATGGCGATGAAGTGCTTTTCGTGACGAAGGAAAATGAGGGGCTCTGGATGGCCGGGGAGAAGGCGGCGAAGGCCCGGGGAAGAGGCTAATCGACCATGAACTCATTGACAACGATATTAGGGTTAGGATTTTCGACGATGAGAGGCAATTTAGGGCGGGGAGTCAGGTCGGTGACTTGGGGAGGCAAGGTTGCGATGGCGAAGACGGCGACGACGATGGCAAAGACGGGGACGACGACGGCGATGGCGGGGACGATGACGATGAGAGGTGACTTGGGTTCTCTGGGATCGAGCGAGAGAGAGGAAGCGAGAAATTTTGAACATTGAGATTGAAGAGGGGTATTTTGGTCCATTCACAATTTCTATTACCCAAGCCCGACTTGTTGTTAGGCCAAGGAGTGTTTACACAAAGATCTTAAAAATTAGGCCCTTCTCTTCATTTAGAAAATACAAGGGACTTTTTCCCTTTCTTGGATTGGGTCGGGTTTTATTCAACAATCTATCATTAATTTTATTAGATCTAACTAATAATAATTTGTACTGTTCGGATCTTCTAATTGAAATTGTCAAGTTGATCCTCATGCTGACACTTGGTGGGAAAATATTCTTATAATTTTGAGAAAAATATTTAAGAACCACATCCACCTATCTATATCTTCCAAAATATTTAAAGCAATAAATTAATAACAAATTAAATTAACAATCATCAAAACACACAAAAACATACATATATTTAAATGAAAAATTAACAAATCTCTTTAATTTTTGATATATTTTCTCGTTAATTTATTTACGTGCAGAGTTTGTACAAAGTGATGAGTAGTTCTAATTATTTATTTCTTTCTCATATTTTTGTTTGCATTCTTGCCAAATACTCAAGATATCACATATCATCTATAATTTTGCTTTTTCTTCCCCAAAAATCTTCATAGTAAAGTGATATTAATAATAATAACTTAATTAAAATGAAAGTCAATAAAATCTAGTCAACAAAGGAACGGCATAACGAGGACAAAAGAACAGGAATTATTCTTAAAATGATAAGGAGGAGAGACCCCACATTGATGCTTTTGGATAACAAAAGGTATTATATTATTTTAAGATATGGATATGTTAACTTATTTCATGTGATTGATAAATTGGTTTGGATAAATAAACCACTTGGCGAAACAGTCCAAATCCAATGATGTTTTAAAGGCTTTGTAGGTATATCTCTAAATCCCTTCATATATGATGATCATTGATATATTATATAAATTAAATAATTTCAAAACCGAAAAACCTTCCACAGGATAACGAAGCATATAGTGTGGCCCTGTCCAGAGACGGAGTCGGGAATTTGGACAGAGAGGATATGCTGCAAAAAAAAAATCATTGAAAAGCCTAACTACATGATATCTAATAATTACTATGCAATTTAATAATTAGAACTAAATAAATAATTAAATACATACTGAAAATAATATAATTTCCAATAATAACATTTTCAAGGCTCCAGGATATAGATTACATCATCGATCATGCTAAAATTAATCTATTAAAACATATCCCACAATTTATGACATGGGTCCCAACTTTGGTTGTTATAAGGATTCTTAGTATGACACAACTTTCCTTGTTTGGACAATCTCATAAGGGGCTGTTTGGTTGAAGGATTATGGAGTTTGGATTCCAAAAATAGTACGGTTGCAATTTCTGGATTTGGTAATTTGTTGTTTGGTTGGTTTTGGATTCATAGCATTGGATTTGTAGATCCTTGTAATCTTTGTTTGGTTGGTGGAAAAAAATGGGATTTGGATTTGAGGATTTTAGAGAGAGATAGAGAGAGAGAGGATTGTTAAATAAATAAAGTACATAGGCCCCATCTAAAAGTACATTGAATAGTGCCAAATCCTTGAGAATTCTTGAAAATTTTTAGAATTCATGAATCCTTCTTTTGTGGTGGGCCCCCCATACAAAACAAAGGAATCCTGGAAATCCTAATCTTACAACCAAACACAAAATTGTGGAATCCTAGGATTCCACAATCCAAAATCCAAATCCAAACTAATAATCCTGCAACCAAACAGGCCCTAAGAATCCATATTTATTTGAATAGAGGCCACAACCATTCCTTGTGGAGCAAGCAATCCTAACACTTGAGCCAAAAATCATTATTAACTTAGGATATATTTATATATCATACATATTCAAATATTTGAAAACTTGTAACCTATATGTTTTTCTTTCTCAAAATTTCGCTCATGCCCCCAATGAGATGCTAGAGCGGAGCCACCTTAGGAAAACATTTTTTTTGTGGTGTGGGGTGGGTGGGGGGGAGGGGGGAAGAGGGGCTCTCATGGTATGTTTTTTTTTACCATAAAAAGACTAGATTCAAATTTAATTTTCTGTCGCCATAAACTGTGCTGATCCTCTAGTTCTTATTCTAATTAGAGATAAAGAGGGGTTTTCACCTCAATTTCGTAGCTGGAACTCGCATGCAGACCAAACTCCTTTAACAAATACGCCGAGCTTAAGCTGACCTTGGATTGTTCCATTATAGCTCAAGTTTGGCTCCCTCGTATATTCTAATATATATGCTTAAAATGACACCCAATCATTAAAAAGGCAAATATTCAATATAGACAATATGTTAGAAACCACTCTCGAGACCCAAAATCACGTTCCAAACTCCTTTGATTTCATTCACTATTTTTTTTCCTATATTGAATTGATGGCTGTGTATCATGTGTTAATGAGACACTTGATACCTTTAGATTTAACCTTTTTGGTGGATTTTACAGTTTTGTAATGTGATATAAGCTTTGTTGTCAACAAAAAGGAAACTTTCACAACTATTGGCAAGCATCAAATTACATAGTTATCGTGAATTTCCTCTAAATGTTCCACCTATTTAGGGTTAAACAAAACCTGAGCCTTTTATCCCAAGCATATGGGGCAGCCTACATGAACCAACATGAGAAACGCGCCAGGTCCAGCACATGAATCCTCTGCCTTCACTAGCTCCTATCGAATAATATACTTTCATTGAAGCCTTTGGCAACCATATCTTTTCGTATCACCTCCATCCATATTTTTTTGGTCTCTTTTTCGCCCTTTTGATATTGCCTATATCGAGAGCATTCATTCGTCGAACCGATACTTCCATAGGTCTGAGTTGCACATGATCAAACCATCTTAACCGGTTTTCCCGCATCTTCTCCTCCTCAAATGCTACACTAACTTTTGCACGAATATCATCATTTCGCACCGTATCTTTTCTAATGTTACCACACATCCAACGAAGCATGCGTATTTCCGCTACGTGCATCTTCTGTGTATGATATTTCTTAGGAGCCCAATATTCTATACCATATAATAAGGCAGACCGAATAGCGCTCCGATAAAACTTCCCTTTCAATTTTAATGGAAAGTTACGATCGCACAAAATCCCTGTTGCACTTTTCAATTTCAACCAACCAACTTGGATCCTTTGATTGATATCACTATCGATCTTCCCATTCTTTTGGATGATGAGACCTAGATATCTAAAGTGGTCGTTAAGTGATATCTCTTACTCATCCAGTATTATACCACTATGGTCCCGACTTCTCTGTCAGCTAAATTTGCAATGCATATATGCTGTCTTGGACTTGCTCAATTAGAACCCCTGAGATTCCAACGTTTGCCTCCATAACTTCAATTTGGCATTAACCACAGCTTTCGTCTTATTTACTAAAACAATATCATCAGCGAATAGCATACAACAAAATAGCTCATTTTGGATAGTTCTAATAAGCTCATCCATCACGATGGTATACATGAATGGATTTAATGCAGATCCTTGATGTAAACCGATTGTAATTGGAAAATCACTCGTTAGGCTACTGCAAGTTCTGACATGACATGTGGCGGCCTAAAGAGCGATTTTCTGATTACAATTGGTTTATATTAAGGATCTGCATTAAGTCCATTCCTATTTAGGGTTGGTTATACTAAAATAACCTTAACTATCAGGGGTTTCCCTAAAAAAAACTAAGGTATTTTAATGAGAAATGATGGTAGTCAAGGGCAATTTAGTGTAATTTACTCCTTATTTTATTATCATTCTCCGCAAATCATAAATCATTAAGCAAACAGCAACTTGATAATAAACAATGGATCATTGAGGAAAAAGTCCATAAATCACCATCAATGAATGTAGGAAATTAATAAAGGCATCCTATTATCCTATCAGAAATTAGATACGGTGTATGTGTAAAATTGTGAAAAAATTGATGTTTTTGGTTAATGGGCAATTAAATACAAAGCCTGTAGAGAGAAAAACATATGTAAGATTCAAAGAAATCATCAATCAACTCACCAAGAAAGATTATGAATGTTCCTGGGAAATTAACAATAGTAGGTAAAGAGTACACCACAGAATAATTAATTAAATTAGTTAAGTAGATAAGAGAGGTTGTACATAACAGACTATAAATATAACAAGCACTCAACAAAGGCATACCAAAACTCCAAATCAAAGCAAGTATATGATGTTGACATTGGAATTAGGCATTTGGGTTTTACCAATCACCTTTGTTCTTGGACCATTGAGAAAGCTAGCGATTCTGATACCCACAGTTAAGGAGCTCCATGAAACTGTGATCATCGGCTACATGAATATTTTAAGTCGACTCGCAGTGATAAACTCGTTGATTTTCCAGTAAATCATAAAGGTAAAGATTTTAGCCATCCTGTATCAATTTGTTTGAATTTAATAAGTTGAGGTTTCTTTGGACTTCGGTCAGCTCCACTGAATTGAATCTGCACCAAGGTTTCATGGACAGCTTTATGGGATGTAATGCTCGAGATTTGAAGATACGGCCGATTGAGCTTGTTTTAGTCCTCGAAGAAGACTCTTTGCCGTTTCCTTTTCCTGTGAAGAAAGGGCACATTATCAGAGAAAATATCGATTTAGAACTTTACGAAGGAATTAGTTGTTTAGCAGCAAGCTTGTTAGCAAATAAAAGTTTTCCCGTTTTCCTGCTCTCTAGTTGTGGTTTCTTTGATTAGGTTTTTGTTTTTCTATTTTTACACACTGGATGCAAAAGTGAAAAAGGGAAATGAAACTACAAGATGACTGATATTGTGGTCATGAAAAATTCTTTCCCCTACTGGAAAATGTGTATTTCAAAGATGAGTAAAGGGTATTTATCTATACCTTCCTGTAATTATTCCAAAATGCCCATGAACTTCTATCATGATTTCTTTCACTGTTTCATCCACTAGAAATAATTAATATTTTACCCCAAGGGTAATTTGGGAATAAATACGTCCACCGAAACAGAAAAGGTTAGCAGTTGTTAAAAAAGAAAGCAAATGTGTAGGCTTTCCACTTGAGGGCAGTATCCTACAAATTGAGCAAAATGAGGGGAAAAACTTACAGGGCCGGTATGATCCAAAAGCCTGGTGCAATACATCTCTGCGTCATCAAATCTCTTCTTGGCTTTACAGTAATTCGCAAGAAAAAGTAAAGACTCTATCATATTCGGCCCTTGCCTATCATCTGCTTCCATCCTCTCCAAATCCTTCTTATAATAAAACGCTGCCTGCTCTGAATTCCCCAAAGCAGTATGCAGCTTCGCCAACCTGTGCAGAGCTATACATTCTCTATCATTAGTATTTGCAGCCTTCTGGTAACACTTTATCGCCTCTTCAAGCATTTGGAGAGGCACGCTCTCGTAACAGTGAGCCATTGCAATCCACAGTCGTGAATCACTTGGTTGCAAATATGAAGACTTTTTAAAGTAATATAGCGCATAGAACGGCATATTCATCATTTCATAAGTTTGCCCTAACCCATACCAGGCTCGATAATCTCGTGGATTTATATCCACAGCTCTTCGATATGCATCGATTGCTGCTGGCGTGTTTTTCATTTCGACATACTCATGACCCATTAAAGTCCAAGCTGAGAGGTACTTTCTATTCAATTTCAAAGCCCTTCTGAAGTATATAACAGATTTTTCGTGCTGACCCTTTAAGCTGTAGTAGTTAGCGATGATACAGCAAGCCTCAGGTCGATATTTCTCAGTTAAAAACACTCTATGGGCGAGAAAGCTTAAAGATGTGAAACATTCTTTAGCATAAAGCAAGTTTGAGTATATATCCATGGAGTCTACACGATATGGATCGTTCCTTAGAATTTCTTCAAATATAACTTCGGCGTCATCTAGTTCTCGCAGACCATAGTGAGCTGTAGCAATTTGAGAATGGACGTAATCGCTAAAGCGGAAAGGCACAAGCAAGTGCTCAAACCTTTCCAGGGCTTCTTCATGCATTTTGAGTTCTTGGTATGCGCCGGCGATGAAAAAGTCTTTCATCCAATGGTTTTTTAAACTTAGAGTTTTCAGAATATCAGTTGTGGTGCAAAGTGATAATAAATCACACCACGCGCTCCAATTCCAAGGATAGCTGTTAACAGATTCTACGAGCATGTTTATAGCTTGCTTCTCACAACCTTTATCTCTTAGTATCATGCCATACAAGTAGAGACCAAAGGAATCGATTGTGCCAGCTCTATGAAGTGTAGATAACTCTCTTTCTAAAGAAGCCAACTCTTTGTTCATGGGCTCACTCTTGCCCAAGTGACCCACTAGTTCTATCATCTCTTCCTCTTTACGCTTTTCTCCAGCCTAGAATGTAAAAAGGGAAAGAAAATTGAGATTCAGTCTTTGTATCATATATCAAGTATTACAGATTAATTACAGCACACATTGAACTTTACTGTGGACAGTGTGCAAGACTTTGTACAGAATAATAACAACCAGCTGTATGGATCTTAAGAACAAAAAAAATAATTGACAGACTATGTAAACATAGCTGAAGATTCCGCTGGGAGGGGGGGGGGATAGCAGCAAGTAATGAGTATCAACAAGGTGCTAGCGTTCACGTATGTTAAACAACATATGTTTGATCATTACATATCATATCAATCGGCATTCACTCAAGAATCAAAACTTCACCCAGGAAAGTAAATGCTAAAGGGGTTATTGGTTTTGGATCTTTTGGTAGAATTTCAACTTTTTATTGGATTTTATTTTAGTAACAACAGCGAGTAAGAAATAAATTTCGGAGCACAAAATAACTCATTGCCATAATCCGCTGCCTTCAGGCAAACAAAAGCGATAATTTATCATTTTTTCTCTTTTCAAAAAAAGGAAAGTGGTAATACATAATTGCATCTAACGCCCTTGTCTATACCTCATCTAGCGGCTATCGCTCCTCGAGTAGTATATCTATTGGGTGTTATGTGCTAATAAACCAGTTGGGTTAGAATAACTGTCATTTTGTAGTGTAATCGAAGCTAAACTTCAAATTTCGACCTCAACAGTTTTCGGAGCTGACATGACTAGAGTTATCAAAGTCCTAGTCCAAACTCAATCAAAATTACTCCACAGAGACAAAGTTACCAAGCTTAAACCCACTCCGAAGACAAAATGGTCTAACCCTTTCAAGCATTCTATCAAATACCTTGCACTCACTAATCTATCTCACAAAAGTTGAAATCTTTACCCAATTCAACATAAAAACCAGATCTTTGCAACATAAAAATCCCATAAATCTCACCAGATAAAGCGCGTAGCACCTCAAAAACACAGCTTTCTTCCCCGATTGCCCCCTCAGCGCATGCGCCGTCCTCCGATACTCCCTGCAATCGAAGTAAGTCTTGCCCAAGAGGTAGCAATCGGCGTCCCCGCTGAAATCGTCGCTGGGGATCGGGGTGCTGACGTAAGACACGCCTGCGACGGGCGTGGAGGTGATGTCGACGGATGGGGCGGAGCCCGATCGGAGCCGGCGGCGGCGGATGTGGGAGCGGGACGCAGTGGCTGAGGCGGAGGCGGAGGAGGAGGCAGCGGAGGAGGGGTTGGTTTCGGAATCGACGCCGACGAGGAGCTCGGCGGCCCTGAGGAGAGAGCGCGAGAAAGAGAGAGTGAGATTGATTGTAGAGAGAGAAGGAGAGAGGGGGGCTTTACCATTTGGCGGCAGTGTAGAGGCAGCGGTCGCTGAGGTGGCGGACGGCTGAGCGGAGCTCCGATGTGTAGGTGTCTTTTGACGACGCCATTGATGCTCTCTCTCTCTCTCTAGAATTGAGGGCAAGAGCGGGCAAAGAGAAATTTTGAACAAGAGAGAGAGGGAGATAAGATAAATAAAACAAGGTTCACCAAGCTCTTTCTCTTACCTCTTCGAATGTATTACGATCGGATGCACGGAATTGCTCGACAGGATCCCAAATTCTAGTTTTGGTAAAAATAAAATTGTCTAAGGGGCTGTTTGTTTGCAAGATTATGAAATTTGGATTCCAAAATACTACAGTTGAAAATTTCTGGATATGGTAATTTGTTGTTTGGTTGGTTTTGGATTTCTAATATTAGATTTGTAGATTCTCTTAATCTTTGTTTGGTTCGTCAAAAAATATGCGATTTGGATTTAAAGATTTTAGAGAGAGGGAAATAGAGAGATGATTATTAAATAAATAAAGTACCACGGGTCCCATCGAAAAATACAATGAATAATGCCAAATCCTTGAAAATCCTTAAAAAATGTATCATTCAGGAATCAATGTTTTGTGGTGGGCCACCATAAAAAACAAAGGAATTCTAGAAATTCAAATTCTCCGATCAAAAAAAATTATGGAATCCACTAACAATCTTGCAACCAAAGGGGCCCTAAATTGCACCCATCGGATTATGCATCTTGCATCGTACGCTGATAATGCAATAAGATACCCTCTGAAAGAAAAAAAGGGATAGAACATGTATGCTTTTGTGGGTATTATGGTCCAATAACAGGTGATAATACGGTCCAATAACAGGCGGCATGCAATCTTGTAAAGTGCTTGTTGTGGATGAAAACTTAACATCCCTTAGACAAACTTTACCGAATCTTGGGTGTTTGAAAAGAGCACGTTCTGTTTTAAAACTATATTTTCATTGACGGTTTGCCATTGAGCTAACAAGTTGACGTTATTTATGTCGTCTAAATCTTGTTGATGCTATTTAGAGCGGAATTTGGGTCCATTCGAGGTTTCTGGGGTTTACATGTTGATAGATCATTTCAATGGTTGGTGTTATATGGAGCAAACCACTTTTTTGGTCTTTTTTTCCTCCATATATATATATATATATATATATATTCCTTCCAAAATTTTCATATATTTAAAAACCCTAACAAGCACTCCATATTTCTAGTATGCCCATTCATGTTATTTTAATTAAATTAAGAGGAAAATAGGCTTGAGAACTCATGCCGCTAAGACCCACCCCACCCGCCATCAACCTATCACGTTCTCTGAGAAATGGACGTGAGAACCATCTCGACCCATTTTCCTCTTAAACTAAATCAGTATCATTTCTTCCATCTAATTGTTATTCATAATCGGTTAAATAATGATAGTAAAGAAAAAGACCATTATGCCCTAAATGGCTCCTTCTTCTCTCACTTCCTCTCTGGCTCGCGCTCTCTCCTGGCCGATGAGATTTGAAAGGTTTGCTTGGACGAGAGAGTGAAGGGTTCAGCAACCAACCTAAATCAGCTCGAGCATAGAGAAAAGAGGGTAGTTTAGACATTAACCAGCTTAGCTTAACCCAGTTAACTCATGTAACCAACAGAGTGGGTTTTTAAAAGTTCATGCCTTCACGGTGGGTTTCTTTTTAAAAAACAGGATTATTTGGCCGGTGGGTGTGTATGAGAATAATGGAGAAAAGATGCCATAGGAGGGACGATCGGCCCTCATCATCTTCATCGTCATCATTTAAGATGTGGGTACACCAAATTTATGTGATTCTACAACTTTTTCACCGTTGATTTAGCAATATAAAAAGTTCTATTGTCGGCTCTCTCTATATATATATAACCGTTTTTTCCTCCCCTAATTCATGGCTCGTCTCAGATTTCGATTCAGTTAGGGTTTCTACATCAAGGAGACGAAGCGGCCCGCGGCGATGAACCCTTTCAGCTCCGGCACTCGCTTGAGGTACTCAACCAAAATCGATTAATTTCATCAGCTTGTAATCCTCTGTGCCCTAATTTTGGCTGATTCCACCGTTTAAAGAACAAGAAACCTGCTCAGCTGCTGCTTGATCGCATTATTACCAATTTCTGTTTCCTCATTATACAGTTTCACAAAAAAGTTGGATTTTTGCGAAGGAGTTGGATGCCACACTCATCATTTTCATGTGATAACATCCTGAATATAAAATAATAACCCTCAAACCTCATTAAAACTTTGGGAAATTGGTGCAGCCGAAGGTACATTTCATACGGTGTCATAGGTTCGATTCCCTCTGAGCACACATTATGTAGATTAATTTAGATAAAAAATTCCCCTGCGCAAAAGGGGAGTATTAGGATTAATACTCAACCCTCATTTAAAACTTTGCAGTTTTGGTGCGGAAGAGGCATTTGGCACTGAGATTGTCAAAATTGTCAAGCGCAACTGCCCAATTCTTTAGAGCAAAATTACTGAAGTGGAGAGTGAGCGTGGGCGAAATGATAGAAGCAACTTTTCTTACCTTTGAGTAGAATGAGGATTTTGTAGGGTTTTTCCATGGTGTAATAATTTCACTTCCAGGGTTGAACACTGTGTTGTCTTTTTAGTTTCAACATCTAATTCTCGATCCCTTATCTTTTGCTTCTTAATGCTAATGTCTTATTACCATCAATCAATATTTTGTGGCAAACCTTTCATCCGATATAACATTACAACTTTTATGCATGTTGCTGGCAGATTGATACACAGATAATATATATATATATATATATATATATATATATATCAGATAATATATATATATATATATATATATATAGAGAGAGAGAGAGAGAGAGAGAATAATGGAGAAAAGATGCCATAGGAGGGAATTCCCTCCTATGGCGTCGAAAAAATACCCTCTCCACCAATTTTTCCGACGATCGGCCCCCATCATCTTCATCGTCATCATTTAAGATGTGGGTACACCAAATTTCATGTGATTCTACAACTTTTTCACCGTTGATTTAGCAATGTAAAAAGTTCTATTGTCGGTAAACCGTTAATTTTGAACCCACTAAATCAACGGTGAAAAAGTTGTAGAATCACATGAAATTTGGTGTACCCACATCTTAAATGATGACGATGAAGATGATGGGGGCCGATCGTCGGAAAAATTGGTGGAGGGGGTATTTTTTCGACGCCATAGGAGGGAATTCCCTCCTATGGCCTCTTTCCTCCATTAATCTCATATATATATATATATATATATATATATATATATATATATATTCCTTTTTATAAATCAAAGGCGAAAGATGAATTGAGAAAGTTGTGACAGTGTTCTCAGTTTTGCAGATATATACGCTGCTGTATTTTTAGGGTCTTGCCTACAAGTTGTATGGCATTGAGAAATTTGTGTTGCATTTTGTTGTTTTTCTTTCATAACCATTAAATTTTGTGCAAGCTTCACTCTCTACAGGTTTAGTACATATAACATTTCAGGTTTGTTATTATTTTATTTAAATTTTTTTCGTTTCTAATTGTGTGAAATCTAGCTACCTTTAAATCTTTATTGTTAGCAAATGCCATGTATAATTCCGTTTGTGGTATGCAATCTACGTGCTACTCGGAAAGTTCCATCAAGTCTGTTCCATCACCCATTCTCATTTTTAATGCAATTTCACAGACTAAAATTTTATTCTATTAGAAAAGGGAAGCATTGAACCTATAAACAATATTTTTGGTGCATTTTTAAAGCGAAAGGCTCCCTTAGAGACTCTAACCACTTAGTCTCATTATATGATTTATTATTCTTTCTTGTTGTCAAATCTCATGGATGTCGTCACTTCTACATGCAAGCTTTTAAATTTTGTTGATTTTATTATTTCATAGTCCTTTGGTTGGCACTTCTTTATCTGAAACTTTGCACATTTATATAAGCTACTTTTTCTCAAGACGAGTGATATATGGTTTAAGTAACCATTTGAATTTGGTGGTGGGTTTGGATATTATGGACTATTAAAAAGTTACTAACTATACATGTTTTTTTATTTAAACTTCTGTAGGCTGTCAAGATGTGTGGCTTGCTCCATGAATCCTGTTTTTGCCACATGTTTGGTGCAAAACTTTTATGCCTGCCATACCCAGTAAAGGATTCCTATTGAGGTGAAAGAGAAGAAATTTAGGAGCTACTAAATTTTATCTTTAATATAATTTGTATATTTCATTCATGTTTACGAAGTCACTTCTTCAGTTGCCGACTTAATAGAATTCTATACTCATAACCCCATCCCTTCCATTCATTGTTGTGAAGTTCTGGTTTATCTGCAAATTGAGGATGTGACTTAGTTATTACCTAGTGAGTTATATAGATATCGTATCTATGAGGGGATGAACTTTTGTATTTTATTATCTATAATTACTAGCAAGTACCCTAGTGCCATCCACCGGGCCCGGGGAGTTGCCCAAAAAATATGTTATCACATAAATGATCTGAATTGTAACTAAATTTTATTGCAAGTCTTTCAAGTTTAACCTAAATTCTCTCGAAACAATTTAGAAAATTTCTTCATTTTCTCTCAAAACAATTCCATAAAAGTATTTGTCATTACATATTTCTACATATTGCATGTATTAAATGAATGACAAGTTGCATTTGAAAATTCCTGCCATCATCACTGAATGCATTTGAAATTTGAAAAGTTTTTCTCCAGAATCTTCCTACCCTCATCATTGATTGCTCTCGACCATCGTCCTACAGATGACGATTATCTTCACGTCATTATGGACTCATCTCTTACAATTTTTCATATTATATAATTCAACTCATTGCTTTTAATATATATTTGAAAAGTGTATAAAACTTTTAATATATATTTCATAGCCTTATTAGTAGTCGATCTATACTATACAGATTTTCATTTCTTATAACTATCCATATCCATATTTGTATCCATCAACGATCTCATGATAAGAATATGGTAACATCAACATCTGATCCGTATCAGCTCGATGAGAACATATACAAAGTAATAGCGAAAGTGTTGATTACAATTTTTCAAAAGACATCTGAGCCTTATCTAATTTTTCATGCATGTATGTATGCAAAGTAATCGTGGACGGACGTTTCCAATCGATGAGAACGTATAGAGAGTAATAGTGTTAGTTGCGATTTTTCAAAAGACATTCGAGCCTCATCTAATTTTCTATGCATGTACATATACAAAGTAATAGTGGATGAGATGATTGCAATTTTTAAAAGATATCAAAAGCCTCCTTTAATTTTCTATCCACATGTGTCAATGGAGAAAACAATTTTCATAGATGTTACGCCACAATCGAAATTGGATAGTGAGAACTCGTATGAAAATAAATACAGACAATTCATCCGAAAATATAGTGCATGTATCTAAAGATAATTTAGAATGGGTCAAATGCATATTAACTTAAATTATAGAGGACGAAGGATTAATTTCTCACAAGAAGACAAAACATAGCTCTGCGTGGATAAACTTGGAAGAGGCTAAATGCAAATTTCCTTATATAAAAGGGGTGAAGTCTAATTTTCCATGCAAGAAGACAAAAGAAAAAGCTTGAAGCTGGAATCTTTTCTCAAGCAAAATGTTAATATCGTATAATGATGATTGTGCTTGATGAAAGTCTAGTCTGTCAAAAAATATTGCACAAAAATCTCAGAGCACAACAAATTCAATCGGTTGATTATAAGCAGAAAAGAGAAATAAACTCGAACATTGACAAACACTCTACCAACTACAAAGTCAGAGAAACATATTCAAATTAATTTAAGAAAAACCAATCAATACTTTGAACGAATTTTTTTTTTTATGATTACAACTATGGATGTAGACGGATACGGATAATCCGAATGGAATCCATATTCATATCCGATTTTTATCAAAAATGGCTATTGATTTTCCATATCCATTGACTATCCGTACCCGAATTTGTCTCCGCTAACGACAACCAGATACGGATACGTTAACACATTTATTCCTGATGTATCCGATTTAATATACGACTTTTTATCTATACACGAATATAAATTTTACGCTTTCAATTAGTAATTATTTATGTTTTTTTATGATGGATTTAAAGAGAGACATGGAAATGCTTGTACTCTATTAATGCTAGTTTTTCCATGGCTTACTTGAGAAGGTGGCCCAACCCAATTTTCAGCTACTTTGTAATTTTTGCCAAGAAAATACGATCATTTGGAAACTTTCCAATCAAGCAAATCCTATTCTTATTGTGATGAAAGGGGAGATTATTATTTGCTAAGAAATCTAGGGTGGGGGATGAAATTCTGTAGGTAAATGAAGACCATAAAAGCTTGACGCGGGAATCTTTTCCCATAGGGCTTTATATATGATATAGATAGATTGATAAATAGATTGGAGATACCCCCTTATCTTGAGCATACGGAGAAGCTGTCATCCATTGTGAAATAGTGATCCTGTAAGATGGAAGCATCAAGACATCAACTGAATGAAGTATCTTCTGCTTAAACGACAGTTGTTAAAAAGTGTTTGAATATGACCTTTCGATTTGTTTTTGATAATGTGTGACCTGCATCTTCATTCAACCATACTTTAAAAGAATTTGCTTCATGCGCAAGCCTACAAGGTAGAAAGGCACTTGATGTATTTTTGTCAAGATCTCAACCTTTTTGCCCAAATCTTTTGAATAATCTCACCAGGCCTTTCTGGGAGCTAGCAACCTGTACATGCTCCCCCCAAAAACATTTGGCGGCAAATAAGTTGTAAAGTAATTGCTGTTTGTGAGTGATTTTGAAGCCCTGACAACTTTTTGATCTTCAAGTATGAGCATATATACATATAATTTGTTACCCCTTGGTGAATGAATGAATTGAGATTTATTCGAAGTTAGATGCAAGGTCACAGAGAAACTTCAATGATTTTCCCAGTTTATTATCGAAGCCCATGCATGGAGATGAGAAGAGGAATGAAAATATGAGGTTGATTTAGTCAAAGTGGAGGAGAATACAATAATTTTTGGGCATTCTGCAGAGGCAAAGTAATATATCAGCATTCCCCTCTAGCAATTTAATATTTTTAATGCCCAAGACTGTAGAATAATAACTCCTAATCTCATAAATGAATGCTAATTTGAGATTGGAGTTTTATTGAAGTTATACCACAGAACAAGACTGGTGAAATTTTCTTGTCCTTGATTGTGATAGAAACATTTATGGAAGGTGAACATAGGTCTGTTCCATACTCCAAAAGAAAAGGAAGGATAAAATAGAAGGATTGATGTTGGGAAGGTTTATTTAAATTTGTACAAAAGCATATTACACTTTGATCCTCTATTATGCTCTGTTTCAACTTTCAACAATCTTTTTAATTTTAGATCTAGGAGGCACCGTAACTCCGCCAGTGTTGTGCTTAAATGTCTTATTCCTTCACTCCATGTCCCAAGCCAGGATAAAGAAGGGTTGTGTTGGATAGCCGACAACCAGTGTAAAATATAGTCGGATCAATGAATCCTAAGAAGAAAAGGGTTCAGATAGCCAACCCCAAAAAATTTGGGATAAAGGCAGGAGACACTGTATGAAATTATTTTAGAAGCAGATACTCACCACTGTTTGATTGACGAAGGATGGTGAAGATACTTAAAAATGACTACACTACACTTTGACCTGTTATGTGTTTTCGTTTTCAACTTCTATCTTTCAAATTCTATGTTTATGAAAAGTTCCTCAGGACTTTCACGGACAACTCATTAAAACTATGAATCAGCATAGAAACATAGGTCACATTCCTTGGCAAAGGTACTCTGTACCCAAACTATTGTTCAACTAAGTAAGAGTTTTGGATCATGATCTGCTAACACCTGAAGCTGTCATTATTTTTCGCTTCAAAGGGAGTTGGAAGAACCAAGTTCATTATTCATTATTCGGTTGTAACACACTATTGGCAAAGGTGACAGTCATGGATGGTTGAGTTGATTGACTGGCATTGATAAGGTGCTTGTGGCATTTGCTGCTGAATAGGCAGTCATACTTGCTCGATGTGGCTCGGAGATCTCGGACACGGCTGTGATGTCGAGGATGCTATGTTGACGCCTTTGTCGCTGCTGCAACTGGCGAATAAAGTACTTTTGGGCATGGCTAGCGATTTGGGTTGGCGTCCTTGTGTGAACAAAGTTTTTGGATATACTCTTCCATTTTCCTCTTCCATGTATGTTCAAGCCCATCAAAAATAGCCTTAAAGGAGAGAATAAGCATGTTATTGGAATAATGATGTAAAAATGTAGGCCCTGATTGGGAATGAAGTCAAAGTTTAGATAACTGGAATTTCATAAACAATCTAAACTTAACTCCAAAATCCTAACCATGCAATGTTTGGCTATTTATTTTGGAGTTTAAAATCTTCGGTTATCTAAACTCCAAAGTTTTGATAACCGCAGTTTATAAAACTCCAAACCAGCCAATGTTTTCTAAACTCCAAAATAATGAGAAGAAAACTCTCATTGGAGCTTACGCAACTCTAAACAATATTTTGAAGATAAGATTACTGCAAACGCCCCATCAAAGATAAAATTTAAGTGGAGGTAGGGCCTTGTAAACTAGAGTTTACTTCACCTCTACCTCCACATAAAATAAACTTTGGTTATCTTAACTCCATATACCAATACATGCCCACAAAGGCAATTAGGATCGTGAAGGTTGTTATAGGAAGCATCACAAATGGATATGTGTGGATTATGAGATTTCCTAAACAGTGTGAAATTATTTATATACAAGTAAATATATTAAATTATTTAATTTTTTTTTGAGTCTTGTCATTTTCCACTTTTATCTACTCAGCTTTCATCATTCCCTTTTTTATTAACTTTCCATGGTCTAGTAGAATCTGACGGATGACATTGACTCACAGAAATTTTACACTGATTAAAAGAGAGTTGATGTATTTCGTATTAAAACTGTGGCATATATTTCTTGAGCCTTGTTATGGTAACCCCATTTTGATGAGAAATAGGCTTAGATGTTGATATCATGCTCCACTGTTCTTTCCTTCTTCAGCATGCTTTATTAATAGAAAGTTCTAACATCATGAACAATGTAATGCAAACAGTAAAACAATCGTTAATGTACACCACCTTCAACTTGCATGCACCTACCTGCACACAAATGCTTATGGCCACATGCACAGTGACATACACAAACAAAAGAAAAACTAACGAAGCAACGTAATACAGAAAGTAGGGGAACCTTAAAAATTAGCAATGAACTAATGATTTTATTAATTAATTAAGTTAAACAAAATACTTTGTACGTCTTAAGACTGTCTCGTTGGCCTAGAAACTCGTGAGAATATCCGCAAGATTGAATCTTTTCCTATAATGTTATCCTTGATTAAAAAGGAAATTAAGTTGCACCTCTTATGCACTCCGAAAAATGAAGCTTCGTAATTTAAAAATATTAGCAAACATAAGTGCGCTATTAAGGAGTTGTTTTAGTATCATCAAATGAACTATCTAGAAAGAGGAATAAATTTCACTTCAGGAAATTTACGTTAAAGATCCTCAAATGAACTATGTATATAGGGTTATACCTTCCATGTTTCTTATGGTAAAAAGATTGGGCAAGCTAACCTGATATTGTTTTGTAGCCATTTCAGGCTGAGCCATATCTGTTGACGAGCCTAGATCTTATGTTTAAGCTTTTGTGATTATCACTGACAGTAATACGAGCTGTTTGTAAGCAGATAGATTCAGCTGAATATATGTGGAAGTATATTACCTGGTTTCTAGTCTGAGTATTTTTGTAATGTATGGTCAACCATACTCTATGGCATTTCATCCTTTGCTCAAACCTAATTGACAAACCGAGAAAATATTGACTAGTCTCTGTAAAAGTAAACGACTTTCAATCAGATTTTAACTAGGATTCTCATTTCTGCAGCCGAGTTTGCATATAGGCACTGTATTTGAGTGTATTTGAGAATCCGAGACTTATTTCTTTGTCCTTATTTGGGTTTCAGTCTTGAGTCATCATGCTTTCTGAAAGACCCTATAGGGCTTCCATGTTTAGAATTGGTTGTGAAATTCGACAATTTTATACTTTAATTTCATATCTTAGGAGGGTTAGAGGTAGCGATTGTCCTTCCTTATACGTTTTCTATTTCTTTACAATTTTGCCATCTTCATTCTTTTTTCTTCTTTGTGACTTATACTGCATCTCTAAATCTAATTGCACGATGGTTACTTTGAAAACATACCCACACTATTCTATATCAAATCTAGTAGGTACTTGACCAGTTAAAAAGGATCTTACTTCATCAGCTACAAACATTTCCATGGTCTATAAAATGGGTTATCAAGCTACTCCTGCATTGATCCTGATTACCCTTGGTAATATTTTGCTCCAACTGATCACTATATCAAAGTTAAGTATGTGATTAAGATTGGCTTGCTTGCTTATTGCCGATCCACTTGTGCTGAACACGAACGTCCGCTAATGATCCTTTTAATTCACACATCTCTTAATTAAATAACTCTGAGATAAAAAGATCAATTCTAGTTTATTTGAGCCAAACAAACAAACAACGTCTTTTAAACTAGCTTGTTTATCTATTTTGAGCAGGATTTGGAGGTTCCTATGCAGAGTCATCAAGCCACGTGATTCACATTAATTTGGTTGGATTTTGTCGCAACTCTGAGTAAGTACAATTTGTTTCCTTTGGATTTCATTTGATTTACTAGATTTAACTTTTATATCTATCATTCGTTTTGTTTCCTTTTTAGGAAGAGGTTGATCTACAATGAGATTAGATTTTGTCGTCTAGTTGGGTTTGTTTGTTTAAAAAGTATGCTTTCTAAATCATGAGACTTTATTGATCAAAAATTGAAATTGTTGATTGCTTGAATTTAGTATGACTGAATTACATTTTTGAAAATTTTCCTTTCAGCTTTTAATCATTCCACTCTTTCCTTTAAATTTTTTCCATGCCGAAAGTGTTTACTTCAAGTTCTGACTAGGTTTTATATAATAACATTTATAACTAAAAGTAAGTCTATAACGACTTCTTCCTGAACAACTTATTTGTTGAGACTTGTATATCACTAGGCCTGTTATGGAATGGGAACCTCTACTCTTATTCTCGGCTATTTTCGCTATTATTATTAGATCCTGGGTATACATCATAGATCAGAAAAACACTAACCCATGTCCCCCCTTGTTCTACCCACTCCTCACCGTTGGATCGAGTAGTTCCTAATTGTAGAGGGGTGATAGTAATTGGCACTCCAAATCAGTTACGATGCCTAGTAAATCTTTATCTACACCAAGAGACCTTGATCAGATTCTCAAGCAAGTACTTCCTTTGTCAATTCATAGTTAAACATTACATATCAAACTGAACAAAGCCTCCTTCATGTTACTAGGCTTTTAACTACGACATTTTAGATCGTATATTTTCTCTATAATTGGATTATATTTCAGTAAATAAGAACAAATATGACAATGATTCATTATGATGAGGAAATTCCTGCCAATACCCTCCTTAATCAATCTTGAAGGAGCACATGCACAATATAACATATGTGGCACGCGGCGCGTGTGACAAAAACGGCAGATTTAATTCATAAGTGCTTTTAACAGATAAACGAGAAGCCTAATAGCTAATTTATGAATGCCTAGTCACTTGGTGTACTGAGATGATATTTGACATTGTGCTATGTCAATGGAAAAGATCAGATAATTCCTTTTAGGAAGCGGGGGGGGGGGGGGGGGGGGGAGATACTAGCGTTTATTGATTTTTGCAGAATCCTAGGCGTAGTTCTGTGTAATGGTATATCACGTAGAAATTTTATGAATGATTATGTATAAAATACGGTACTAAATGCCTATCCAGAAACCATTCTGACTAACTAAGATAGTCTATATAGTGTCACTAAGAATTAAAAGGCTCATCTACTTCTATCCGACAAACCTGTGCTCTGCTTCAGTCCATGGCTTCCCCCTTCTTGATACTGATGTTTCTAGCTCTTCGACCCTCTTTCCTACCGCCACGTCAGGGACTTCTGCAAGTACTTTTTTTTTGCCTTGATCTTCTGTTACCGCCTCTGGCAGCAATTCCATTCCCTGATTTTCCAATAGCCAACCTTCATTTTCTCTTCCTATTATTTCTGGTAGCAAGATTTCCAAACCTTTTTCAGGTTCTGGAGCAACTATCTCTTTCTCCACCACCTTTTCATGTGACGATCCTCTCACTAACCATTCATCTATGGGCATAAGAAAACCTTTCATCATCGCTCCCTTGTCAACGGACAACAAGTTCTCTTCATCAGCCTTCTTTTCTGGCGCTGAAATGGATCCGATCCCTGAACACTTTGATTTTATTCCTAAAAACTCTGGGGAATAAGGTAGATCTGTCACTGAAAATTCCTCCATTTCAGTAGCTACAGCCCAGGGGTCTGTATGGTTGGGGCTTGGAAAATGTGTGAACTTGATTCTTTCAATGTCCACTATGAGGTCATTGTAGTGGTTTCGCAACTGATCAGGGGTTTTGTTTGGGAATCTTGCGGTTAGATGCTCTAACCAATTGGAAGAGTTGAGATCAACTTTGGCTAGAGCATCTTCAAATGCTTTGTTTTCATCTGCGGTCCAGCCGGTGGTAAAGGGATCCATCAAAGAGAGAAAGGTAGCAAGAGAAATTCAGAGTTGGAAATGAGGGATCTGTATATGGATTTTTTTAGTTCTAGGCACCGGAGAAGAGGTGATGGTAGTGTTTCTTATAGGAGGAAGATGGCTGGTGAAGTGAACGAGGCAGGTGTGTAGGAAAGGGGGGGGGGGATGTACCTGAATAGGTGCCGAGAAAGAATATCTTGTTATAGATGAGATGTAGTTTGACAACTTTACCCTTTGGGTTCAGAAAATGGTTAGCGATATTTTGGTAAGTGGAACCATATCAATGCCTCTAACAGGGTGACATTAAGATCTAAACCCAAATACTACGAGTTTCTGCTATTTGGACTTGCTAGCTGGTGAGTTTTGTTATATCTAGAATTCATAATTATTTTTTCGGAATACTTTTATGGATATACACGATTTATATCACCTAGTCCCAAATTTATAGTTCACACATGTGAAATCACCCATTGAGATCGTAGGAGAGAGCAACATTTGCCTGACTTTTCAAGTTTCTAAATCCTTCAATTGCAAATTTGCTGGAGCAGGTTATCAATTTGGCCAGCGGTAGTGTACGTTGACCACAACAAACTTGCACATAATTTTATCAACGTATTACTATTTGACCCAAGAGAGACAAGTATGAACCGGCATTTTCATTCACTATATTAGAGCTTGGTGCGCTTGCTGCGTTTGGTAATCCAATTGGACATGTATGGTATATAAGTTATCTTCAATGGTTTTGTTAAGAAAACCATTATCTTTGGGCAATGAATGCTGCATGTAACGGGCAAATGCACAAGAAAATATGCAAGAGATTGCTTTCAAGTCTTTGAAGCAGTTATAGAAACAAGCTGACTGTTAATTATAAGCATTGTCTCAGAAAAGATTCAACACTACGTGACAATGCCATTTGAGGAAAACAACAAAGGAAATTCTTTTCCACACTAGAAGACAGTGGTTGAAAAAATGCGGTTATGGTTGGTGCAGGCATCTGTACTTCACACCTTCACCATTCCATTTATTACAATGATGGCAGATTTTAGTCAATGCTTTGGTCTTGGCCCTTGGGATGACAAGTCAACAAGTGGATGGAGTTTCTGTCGAAGGATCCTTCGACGTCTATGGGCCAAACAGATAATTTCTTATATTGACCAATGACACCACATAGATTCCTGCTATTTGCTTTGCTGGTTTATCGGAGAAGATTGGTTGCCGTGTTTTTCTCTGAGCTTTCATAGGAACACAGCTTACTGTATCTGGTCTCATCAGATCTTAAGGTACTGATGTGCTCTTGCTCTTTCTTTCCCAGATTTTCTTTTAATGGTGAAATAGAGCTATTTATTGATTTCTACTCGATCAGTTTCTTGTTTTGATGGCTATACATTCTTCTGTACGTCCATTTGGGAAATAGCTTAATCCCTCTTTGGTATGTTTTACTGCTGTTGGAGATGTTCTTTTCAACATGCAAGATGTAGCTTTGGCAGTACACACAGGTGGATGCCAGTATTTTAGTTATGTTGAACATTGTAAATGATATTTAGATAATTATTCTCTAACCAAGAGGTTTTTGCTTATCTATTATTTTCAATACTTGGTACAAATACATGTATACATACCTATGTGTGTGCATGTACGTGCCTGTGCGTGTTAGAAGCGGTCGTACACTAAATAATTGTTAAGCTAAATTGAAATATTTACCATACTAGTTAAGCTAAATTGATTTACTTACCATATATGTATCATTGTTTATTATTTAACGTTTTTCTTTGGCTTCTTTTGTTTTTCGAGGTTTCCATGTATGTGTTACAATGTCTTGTCCTGTCTAATCCTTAATATCAAGAGATGACTGTCATTCTGTGCATCAATGATGGTATATTCTGTAATTGATTAAAGGTTTGTTATTTAGTTTTTGTTGTTTAGGTTGTACCCTATCATCTATTATTGGGCGTCTAGGATTGTGATGTCTTAAGTGCGACATTGATATTGTAGAAGAATACCCGAATGTGTAAAATGTGATCTAGTTTAATATCATGTTATCCTTCAATTTTTGTTACCTTATATAGTTAGTTCATTATTAATTTATTATCTTTAGCTTTACAGACATGCCACAGATAATGAAGACTAATATAGAGCGAACATAATTGCATGCAATGTTGCACAACTAAATAAGCATTTGAACGAATTGCTTTATCTTGCAGTAGTTTTAATCTAGCGATAGGCATCCGTCTTTAACAGTGTTTATAATTCTTGGGTGGATACTTTTTTCCCCTAGTTCATGTTAACCATCTAAAAGTGAATCATGTTTACTGGAAAGCTTTCAGAGATTTATATAGTTACTGAACAAGCTTGGTGTTATTTTAGACTGTTTATTGGGAGGAATAGAGACTGAGGAGTTTTAAGAGGTAAAATGAGTTTCCTTTCCCCAAAGAATTTTGTTTCTGAAATCACCCAAAATCTCTTCCAAAATTTACAAGTAATTAGAAATTCCTAATAATTAATTCTCTTTGAAAGCTTTCTGCTCTTTTTTCCCCTTCTCTTACATTTTACTTCTTCTCTGTCCAAACTTCACCCTCCACTTAAAGCCAGAGAAAATAAATTTATATATATATATATATATATATATATATATATATATATATATAGTAGGAAAAGAAGGAAAGATTGAGATTGTGGCTGGAGGCTTGCTATTATTTTATTCTTATTCGTTGTCAGCGGTTTGCACTAGCCAACCGAATAAAGAATGTATGTGTATGTTACGACATAGGCTTGTATAGGATTTGGCAACATCTCAGTTGACGAACTGACAATTTAAAACCTTTAATTCTGCATTTTCTTAAAATTCAAGTCAAAATCCGTATTTGAACCCATTTGGGTGTAAAATGAGGTTTAGGGATGACAATGATCATGATAATGATCTATCTTTGAATGCATTAGAATGTTATCTGCAACAGATAATTCGGGTATCATCTCATTGAATGCATGGTGCTCTGGGACTCCTGACAATGCTTTTATGGGAACTATGGAGTTGTAATTCTTTTATAACATCTAAGAAAAATTGTGATCCTTTATCACTTTTAGGGACTTCTGACAATGACCCAGATACAAATCGATCTTTGAAGTCTTTGCATAAGCATTGACTTGCTTGCTCTATCTTGAGCTTGGAGGTTAGCTGCTCCAATATGTATAAAGGAGCTTATTCTTTGTATTTGTGTCCCTTGTGTCTTGCACTTGATGTTTTGCCAAATGATGGCTGACGACTTTGTTTGAACTCTGTTTATCTGTTCCATGTTGTTATCTAAATTTTCTAGCTTGTCTATATTTTTCCATTTCATCACATCATGTGATAATTTCTTATACTTGCACAGGAGAGTAAGCGAATAACTAAGCAGCAAGAGGGAACCCTTGTGCTAGAATTACAACATATAATATAACAAGTGAGTGTTCAATTCTATTATACAGAAAATCAGGACATACAGCGGGTATCAAATTCATTAGTTGCCATCCGTTAACCTAAGGCTGTTAATTGCTTATTCTAAGTTCTATGGTCTACATCTTTTGATACACAGATCTTCTTTGGTTGAACGAATGCCAGTTCCGACGATAAAATGCAAAGAGAGCTGGCTCATCTCAGAAAATCCTTTCTGCCAATAGAAGTATCAAACCAGCCTCATCTGGGACACGGCAAAATATTCCGAAATCCAAATGGTGTAGCAAAGCCTCCAGTTGCTCCTCTGATGGATTTGCTTGATTTAATTTCCGATGATGCTTCCATTTCCAGTTCATCCACCTCCATTTTCTTCAAGATTTGTTGGGTGTTGATCTGACAGGTCCTCCATCAGGTACGTCTTCCGAAAATTAGTGAGCCATCCCTTTAGGCAGAATTCAAGTTTCTCAACTGTCTAATTATATAGGCCATTTTCTTTTTTGACATAAATGGTGTTGACATAGCGAGCGTCATTAAGGAGATCATAATAAAACATAAATCTCCGTCAACAGTTAACATAACAGCCATTAAACATTCATCCATGAACCCCCACGTCCGGGGTGAGCCCAAAATACAATCCTGAAGTACAAAAATAACATCCGAAGTCTTAACAGCTTCCAAAAGAAAACACCTGAGCTTCAAGCCACCCTCAAGTGCTCCAGAAGCAGCAGCCATCAGCTCCAAAATATAGCAGCCAATCATCTCGACAAGATGACTGAGCAGCACCCCCACCATCATGACCCGCGCCTCCCTCATTGATGGCGGATTTGGTTCTTTCATCCCTTGGCGCCTGTTGAGCCCTGACCACAGATTGAAAATATCAAAACATCAAATACTTTTAGGTCTCATCTCATTCTGTCCAGGTTCACATTATCGAAACATATACTACGCAAAGCGTTGGGATTTTAAATCCTAACAGCAGTTATCTTCCTCCGGACAGAAATAACTTTTGACTGCACACTCCCATTTTGTCATTTTTGCACTTTGGATGATTCAGAGATGGTTCGATTTGAGTTATAAATTTAAATAGAGGAATCGAAGCCGAAAGTGTCATTGTAGGGTGAACTCTATGGCGGAGCTGAAATGGCAGACAAGCTTTTGTTGGCTTTGAATAATATATTTTGGCTACATATTGTTACTTAATAAAGCATACTGATGGGCTTAATGACATTTATACTTCAAGGCGTTTCTCCGGCTGGGGGACCGATATACTAATGGATCTTTTATCAATAGGAACATCTCCAAAACAAGATAATGGACCAACTCCAAGTATTGCTTCTAGTAACCCGGGCAATATTGTATCAATTCATCGCTGGGTAGATCATTGTCAGTCGTTTGCTTCTTCATTGGTTTCCAAATATCAAATCCAGGACCTGCAAAAGGAATTATACAAAAAAGCAAGTCTCCTCAATCTGCAGCTCCAGTAGTGGATTTATTGGATGGTTTCTGTTTCATGTGCTTATGTAGTAACATTCAAATTCAGCGAGGATCACGACAACAAAACTATTGATGTACATGAATTTAGCTTTTTCCATCCATTACTGCTTTTGAAAGCAGCAACTTGAAGATTATGTTAAGTTTCGTGAAACTGCAGGAAAGCCGCATGTTTCAGTGATCCAGGCTACTCATACCAATTTGTCACCTAATGTGCATACAGCCTTTTGTTTTCCAAGCAGCTGTTCCAAAGGTATCACAAATTCACAATCACATTGTTTCTGTACACATGCAGCTTCTCGATATCCCTGCTTGAAGTTTTTATCCTCATGTTTTATCAGAACTGTTTGTTGTACTATGTAATTTAGTTATCTGAGTTGTTGATATCGTACAGGGCTAGCTGTATCTTACATTCCCCTGTTTTGTTAAATTTGCTGTAATCTCTTGACCATTTTTTTGTTTTTGCGTTTAAAACATATCGATATAGGAAAACCGAATTGTTGTAATAAAGATCCTTCTATTTAAGAGGACCCCCTCCCCCTGTCCTGTGTGTGTTTGTGTGTTCTTTACTTAATCAGCTTTCTTCATTTTCAATCATTGATCTTTGCAATCAAAACATCCTTCAAAAGCCCCTACCTTTAAAACCGATTTGTTTTCCAAATCCCAATGCATGAAAGAACTACTTTATGTATCTTCAGTTCTATACGCACAAGCAGGTCTACTTGAATTGCCTTTTGTTCCTATATAAATGCAATTCGACCTTTCTCTGAGTCACGCAATTTACTGCTAATATTCTTGGCAAGCAAAGTATTGCTTGTTAGGAATTTGTATGTGTTTCTGAATGTATGCTGCATGGATGGAATAATCAAGATTGGAATTGCTTTATGTTTAATTTATTTTAATTATTAAATCTACAACACACTTGAATGTTGTTTTTGAACAGTACAAACCGTTGCATTTGAACCCAGCTATGTTTTTGAACAGATTGCACTGTTGCATTTGGACCCAACTAGCAGCAGCACTCTCCCACCCGGTGGCACTGAGACAATCACACTAACCCAGTATATACACATGTTTTGTTCGAGCGGATTAAGATTTCGGTGCCATTTATTAAAATTTTGATCTCCATCAATGGAAGCTTCAGCTGTACCTTTGTTTTTTTCTCTTTTTGTTATACTCCTTCATATCACTAGTTTCAGACAAAATAGGCACCTTATTCTCTTCAGTTCTGCTCTAGTCATAGCAATCGCCATGAAATGCAAAGGGGTTTATATGCAAAAAGGAAAGGAAAAAAATTGCTGCCGCATCTGTAATTTTCCGATGTTATAATTTGGTGGTTTGGGGGAGTCGATTCTTCCACCCGGCGAAGAGTAGCCTCGTATCTACGTAATGTAAAAGATGGATGGGTACTTGTCCAAAAGACGCGATGATTGTGTTCTTGCAGCATTTATGTTTTAAGGCATCCAAAGGCGTCCTTTTTACAATTTTCTTGTGTGACCAAAATTCATGTTTCAATTGAATAGAGATGGTGGTATAGTGAATGTGTTTGTTGTATCAGATACTTTGGTGCATGTTGCATCTCTCTATCAGTTGTCAGCTCATCTAAATAATTAATATGTAACTGTGATGGAGCAGTGATTTATCTCTACTCTTTAATGATTATAGTTTTTAGCTCCATGATTCAAGAACATTGCTATGCCTGTATCAACTATTCTCATTGTGATAAATGTGGCTGGGGTCAACTGCAGCTTCATGGCTGCGGTCGCATGACCCAGCCCTAAGGGATGGGCCAACTTAACACGGTGCCTCACCCTCCGTGATTACCATCTTGCATGTGCCGCTATGGTCTATGGTCGACGACAATCCTATGTAACTCTTCTTAATTATACCAAGCTAAATTGTTTGATTTGATGTACATTATTTCCATCCATTTCTTCTCTGTCTACCAGATATCACAGAATGTGGACTGAATTTAGGTCAGCTTGATAAGGGGAGGGTACCATGTGTTTTTCTTTGTGTCCGTTCAATAAATTTTTTATTTGTTTCTTTCGCTAAAATTCTTTTTTTCTGTGAAACTTTCTTCGTATGAATGCAGAAGAAACAGAGTATACAGTGTCGCTGTAGCAATTTACTATAGTGATGAGAAACATGGCAATACAAATATCTATTGATCCACATATCTTTGCTTCTTTTCATTCTAATATAAAAGATTTTTTTATTTCCAGAAAAAACTTATAGGTTGATTAATGAATGGTTGATGCCATAAGTACCGTCCATCCCTATCTTGTTTTGAGATAATAAGTGGAATAAATTAGCTATCTCTATCTTGTTTATGTCATGGTAAAACGAAGAAAGGTCGTTGTCATATAGCTATCAGCTACCAGACATAGTATTGATGATCGTTTGAAGTTATATGTATTGTCTAACTTTTCCTTAAATGATGGTTGAGAATTTACATGGAATGCCCAAATCCCAGGGGCCCTACAAACCCTAACTTTTGTTTGGTGAAATGAAAGGAGGGTGTTTCAAGATAGGGGAGAGGTAGAGATTTCTAACAGAAGATAGCAACAAACTAGAATCAGCTGCTAAAATAAATGGTCCAGTTTTCTCTCTCCAATCACTAGGCCCTTTGTGACTAGTAGCCCAAATAAAAATAAAAATAAAAATAAAAAATGAATAAAAACATAAATTAAAATAAAATATATATAACAATAGAAGATCAACCCTGTTTGTTGGGTAGAAAACAATTTCCAGCTTTTAACAATTAATTAAGTTCTATATTTTGGTCTCTTATGGCATTTTATGTGTATTCTGTTGGTTGTGTTGAAATTGCAGAGAGTCTTTCTCACACGTCTGAACAAGAAGTTCAGACCTCTGGGCATGCAAGCATGCAGGAGCCAAAAGAACAGAGTTACGCCAGATGTCTGAAGGCAAAATGGACGTTTGGTCAAATCTAGAACCGTCACAGAACGCAGGTACCTAAAGAGCTGAAGCCAATACAGTGAGTCGGCAAACGTCTGACAAAATCTTCGTCAGACGTTTGCGCGCGGGTTTTTTGTGCGAACCGAATATTTAATATTCCGTTTTATCTCTAATTTAAATAAGAATTAGGATTATGCCATATATAAGGATCTCTCATATGATAGATGTAACGACCTTGAAATTCCTGTACAAATGTAACTTGTTCAATATATAGAAAAATGGTATTTCTGCCTGACGAGAATTTATAAGTTAATTTTGTTCAATAAAAATAAGAAACAATTTATAGCTCATTGGTTAATACTCTACATTATTGTTCTTTAGCCTGTAAGTTTGAATCACATCAGCCCCAATTATTTTTTCTTTTTAACTTTTCGGAAGACCAAGAGTTGCACGTGCAATACAAGGAGAATCGAAAAGTTTCAGAAAAAACTAACTGGAGAAATGAGGAGTTAAGACGAAATTTAGCATATGGCCCAAACCCCGAGACCTAACTCCCCATCTCGACCATCAAAATATTCCCCAAAACCGCTTTTGCCGGTTGGATCATGCCTAATGGTCTCCGTGCTTCGTCTATATTCCATTTTACAATTAATTTTCTCTGATTTCAATCAGACACTTCACAACCTTTCATCTACCCCATTAACACAATTTAATCTCTTTTTAATTCATTTTTTTAATTCACACACTCTCATTTTTACCTAATAATTACTACCCCATTCCCTAACTCTCTCCTATTCTGAAAATCCAGCAAAAATTCTCTAAAATTCCTAAATTCAAGAAAGGGTGAAGACCAATCAAGTGGAGTGAGCAATCTAAGTCCGTTTCGTTGAAGTCCGGAGCCATTCTCGACGATACCGTGACTCCACGAAGGCCCTTTCTCTTTTTCCTCCCTTTTCAACACTCTAAAACCCGTCAATCTCTTCTTTCTCTCTTTCGTTTCACCTTAAAACGATTGTTAAAACTATATCGACTAAAGTGCAGTTAGTTTAAATAAACTTCTTTTAAAAAGTTTTATCACCCTTATTATGTTAAATATTTCACCATAATCCTTCTAACACCACTTTAAATATTATTCATCTCATTTACTTTTGAATTGCTTAAAATTTTTATACTAAAATAAATCATACAACAAAAATTACACAAAAAACACCATGGACCTTATACTCTTTTAACATTACAAGAACTATAACTCTAGAAAAATCACGGGGTAATGACCTACCCCATCACATACATTATGATTTCATTGCACGATATTTTAGATTATAAAGTTTTATTTGAAATGAAACAATTTTCATTAAAATACCCTTACTTTAAAAAAATATTTTTTATCGCTAGTTTTAAATTCTTTGCAATTACGCCTCTACAACCCTTTTAGGAGAACCCATTTACGGATGGTGCGGGTTATTTTACGTCCTTGAGATAGTAGAGTGAGATACAAAACTTCTCAAGAAGTATCCGGTCTTGAAAGAAAATAAAAATACGATTTTTAAAGAATACGACTTTTAAAACAAATCAAATCATTTGAAACTTATATAACTCATAAATCCGTATTTTTATATGAAAACAAATTTTGAAAACTATATTTTTAATATGAAAAATTAAAGTTACACAAAGATACCATCAAGTTTCTAAAAGTATAGTTTTCATAAAACTATCAAAAACTTTTAAAAAGCTAGGTTTTATCACTAAAATACCACTGAAATTAAAATACCTTTTCATAAAAACTCTTAATATTATAAATCACTTTCGAGATTTATTTTTAAAACATTTTACATAAAACCTCTTTGAGAAATGCAAACAATATAAATACATAATAAATAACTTGAATAAATTTTTAAGGATCCTAAATTAATATAGGTTTAAGCAGTATCGTTTCTCTTGAGCCTCAGAGAGCCGGAGAAAGTGAATGCTTGCCTATCCAGGTTGGATAACACTGCAATTTAAAGGAATTATCAATAGCAATCGTCTTGGAAAAAGATACAAATCCTACCGTCCATGTACAGCGGTTGTCCGATTATTTCCGAACTTAAGAATTTCAAAAGTTAAATCCATTCATAAGACATTGACTATAACCTGAATACAAACTTGAACTCGAATTCAAATTTGAACCCAAACTTGAACATTTGAACTTGAACTTGAATACTTGACCTGACTTGACCGAATCATGAATATAACTTGACATGAACTTGACATGAATACCTGAATACTTGATTACAACTTGAACCTGAACTTGTACTCTTTATATTCATGGATTTGGCCAAGATTTGTAAACTTGAACTATACACTACAATATGCGGGGATAAGGAGTAGGTTGGTATGGAACATATATCATGGCACAAGAGGTCATTTTAAAAGACACCTAATATGAATTTATGTGCCGTTGTCCCGTGGGTTTTGAAAGGGCCTTATACTTACCGTTACCTTAGTCCACGGGGTAAGTTGGACTGCTCTCGTATACATGAATACCTTTTTTTTTTTATCAAACTACAAACAACCACGTTAGAATAACCATCTTATACATATAAATGACATGCTTAGATACTCTCACATACAACCTTATCTGTTCACATTTATTTTGTTCCTATTCATTTTACATACTATTCAGTTATCTTTATTTACTTCTTTAGGGGACTTACCGAGCACTAGTTAGCTGACAACATTTCTCTTTGTTTTTTTTTCCTTGGAATATTCGTCAGGAGAACCGGACTCTGAGGAGATAGAGCCGAACCAGGAGAATTTAGACCAGCTTACTACCCAGCCTGACTACTAGTTTCTTTTCTGCACTTACTTTCTAAAAACCATTCTTTAGGCACCTTTCAATCATTGTATCTTTTATTTCAGATAGTTGTATTTGAATTTTGAATGTAAATAAAGTCACTGTTTATTTTTTATTACTCTTGTTATTCTTGCACATTGTTATATTGCTTACATACGCTTAATGTATTTATTAAAGGAAATGACCTTTTCATAGTAAATACGTTGCAGGCTTACCACGTCACCGTTTCCGTTTACTAGGAAGCGGGGCATGGCAGGTTTTATTGGTGGCCCATGTAGGTCAGTTCTGCATGAAGTCTTAAGTAATATATCATAAGAATTATAAGATTCAACAATTATATATTCTTTGCATTTCAATTTTTTTGAATCTATTCTAACCTGTCTTTTCTATCAAGATGATGGATTCTCCGAATAACACCGGTACCAACGTCAATGGCAACACATCACCGCCCACTCTACCACCACCTACAGTTACAGCGCTAATCAACGAACAGACGGTGCTTCTTAAAGCCATCAAAAGTCTTCTGAAGGGATAGCAGCACTAGACCGATATCCTTTTCAACCGTCCCGAAGCCAAAGCACCTGGGGTGAAACAATTTCGAGCGTTGCGTCTAAAGAACTTCTTAGGGAAAGAGAGCCCCCTTGAGGCTGAAGAATAGGACCAAAGTATCGAGAATGATCTTACAGCAGCGCAAGTACCAGACATAGCTTGGGTTCGTGTGGCAAACCTCCAGCTCACGGACAACGCAAGAGTCTGGTGGAAAGCCGAAGAGAGCCGTCTTGCACAGCCAATAGAATAGAATATGTTTCACGACCTATTCGATACGAAGTTTTTCCCGAGACTGTCCATTTTGATATGGAACAACAGTTCATCCACCTGCAACAAGACTCTATGTGGGTAAAATCAGTGGATGAGTATGATACCGAATTCATCATGCTTAGCAGGTAAAGAATTCGTCTCAAATTCTGTTCCATAAAACACGTAACTATTCTGACATCAAAATCATATCCGGTTCGCAGCACACCTGATCCCTACCGATGAGATTCAGGCTAAATGATTCCAATAAGGCTTAGACCTGGAGATTCAAGCGCCTTTAGCAACAGGCGACTATTCGACTCATGAACTCGATCTAAAGGCAGCCCGCCATTATGAAGCTATGGTCAAGAAGAATGGTAAGCCATAATCGGTCGGAAACAAACACCCTGCTACCCAGATAACCGGAGGAGCCTCTTCCATGCTAGCTTTTGTGCCCAAGAGTTCAGGAGGATTGTTTAACAAATCCAGTATAGAATTCTGCTTCTACTGCAAGAGAAACAGACACTTGGTAAAGGACCCCAGGCGTGGAAATGGCCTGTGTTTGATTTGTGGAGTATCTACTCACGTTATATGAGCATGCCCATATCGAAGTAACACGGCACCAATATCCAGACCCTTAATGCCAGCACCACATAGGCCAGCTATTCAGGTATCTGCATTCCGCCTAGCTCTTTCTGCACCAGCTCAACGTGGATCGCCAGCACAACCTCAGCAACAGTACCATCAGGCACAGAGAAACGTGCCTCAAGGGCAGAGGAATGTGCCTCAGGCGATGGGGAATGTGTCGAAATTTCAAGATTTTACAATGACGGTCGAAGAGGCCGAAGCCACAAGACAAGTGATCACCGATAAATTCTTCCCATCTTTTCAACCTTTCAATACTAGTACATTGTTATCTTTTCCTATACCTAAACGTAACTTCATACAATTTAGGTACTATACTAGTAGCCACCCTTTTTGCACTCACACTTTTCGACACTGGAGCTTCACATTACTTCATGTCACAACGGTTCGTGAGACCGCACGCGATTCCCGTTAAGCCATTCATTTCAAGCTGGAATGTCAGTTCCGGGAATAAAGTCTTGAAGGCAACTTTGGGATATGATCAGTGTCTAGTTGTAGTTTGCGGCCGAGAATTCTACGAAAATTTCAAAGTGCTCGACATACCAAATTTCGATGTGGTGTTAGGAATGGATTGGTTGGGAGTATTTTATGCTACTATTGACTGCCGTCAAAGGAGGGTAGTTTTTGAAATACTAGATCATCCAGTCTTCTATTTCAAAAGTGAAGACAGAACTTTGGAGCCAGGAAGCTACCATGCTAAGCCGAAAACTGCGGAAGTGTTCTCCCTACAAGTTGAAGGAGAAAAGCCTGAAATAGTTCGAGAGTTCGAGAATGTTTTCCCTGAAGATATATCAGGTTTGCCTCCTGATCGAGCTCTTGAATTTAGCATTGATTTACAACCCGGTGCACAACCTGTAATAAAAGCTCCATATCGACTAAGTCCGGAAGGATTGAAAGAAATTTGTATCCAGTTAGACGAGCTCCTGAAGAAAGGTTGGATTAGACCCAGTACCTCAAGTTGGAGATCTCCAGTGCAACCAGTGAAGAAGAAGGAAGGTACGTACCGGATGTGCGTGGATTACCGAGCACTGAACGAAGTAACAATTAAGAACAAGTATCTGCTACCTCGCATCGATGACCTTTTCGATCAACTAAGTGGATCTTGTGTCTTCTCAAAATTAGATCTTCGCTCAGGCTATTATTAGGTGAAGATCAAGGAGTCCGACATTTCGAAGATGGTGTTTAGAACTCGTTATGGCCATTATGAATATCTCGTAATGCTATTTGTAGTGACCAATAAATTAGCCATTTTTATGAACCTGATGAACCAAGTTTTCCGTGAGTACTTAGACAGGTATGTTGTTATCTTTATCAACGACATCCTGGTGTATTCAGAGAATCGGAAAGAACACGCCGGGCACTTATGCATTGTCCTAGAGACACTACGACGACATCAACTCTACGCCAAGTACAACAAATGTGAATTTTGGCTAGACCAGGTCGGATTTCTTGGACATATCGTTTCAGGTGAAAGAATCTCTGTGGATCCAGCTAAGGCATCAGCTGTCAGAGAATGGCCGATACTAAAGACAGTAAAAAATATAAGAAGTTTTCTGGGCTTAGCAGGATATTACAGATGCTTCAGCGAAGGATTCTTAAAGATCACAGTATGCCTGACCAAGCTTTCGTGTAAGGACAAAGAATTCGTGTGGTCAGAAGCATGTGGAAGGATTTCATAGAACTCAAGTCGAGATTAATCTCTGCACCTATTCTCGTAATACCGGATCGATCTGGTGGATTCGATGTATATTGTGATGCGTCAGGTAAAGGATTGGAATGTGTTCTACATCAGCATTGAAAGGTTGTGGCTTTTGTATCAAGACGGTTAAAGGTTCATGAGCGCAACTATCCAACACATTATCTAGAATTGGCAGCCGTTATCTTCGCACTCAAGATTTGGTGTCACTATCTTTTGGGAGAGCGGGTGGATATATACACTGACCATAAGAGTTTGAAGTGTGTATTTACTCAGAAGGAACTCAACATGCGGCAGAAAAGATGGCTAGAGCTCATGGCAGACTTTGATATCAACCTACAATATCATCCTGAAAAGGTGAACGTAGTTCCCGATACATATAGCCGCCAGCCTTTAGAAATGAACCTCACCGCTCAATGGAGACTAAACAAAAACTGCATGGACTCAAGATTGAAGTCGTTGTGCCAGATAATGAATCATCTTTGATGAACTTACAAGTCCAGTCCACTCTTGTCAATCAGATCAAGGCTGCTCAAACAAATGATGCCAAGCTACAAAAGACCCGAGAACAAGTAGAAAGTGGTCTTCGAACTAACTTCATTATTCACGAAGATAGACCCTTGCGGTATGAGAGCCGTTTATGCATGCTAGTTGGTCCCATTTGAGAAGAGTTGATGAAAGAAGCTCACAACACTCCGTATTCTATACACCCCGGCGGCACGAAGATGTATAAGGATCTACGACAACAGTACTGGTGGCATGGAATAAAGCGAGAAGTAGCAAAGAGCATAGTAAAGTGCTTAATCTGTCAGCAAGTAAAGGCTGAACATTACAGAACCGCTGATCTACTTCAGCCATTACCGATCCCAAAATGGAAATGGCAGCACATTACCATGAACTTCGTGACTGCACTCCCTCGCAACACGAAGGGTAATGACGCAGTTTGAGTTATTGTAGATCGACTCACCAAGTCGGCTCATTTTATTCCATTCAGAGTTGGCCAATCAACCGAGACGTTGGCAAGAAAGTACATGGAGGTGAGCAAAAATCTAAAATAAGATTTAAACTTTCAAGATATACCATACTTGTCTTGATACCTATAAACTCATGCATGAGATCGTGAGATTACATGGGTACCTGTTGCATCGTTTCCGACTGAGATACTAGATTCCGATCTCAGTTTTGGCAGAGTCTTCAAGCCAGCCTGGGAACAAGTCTGAACTTCAGCACGACGTATCATCTCTAAACAGATGGACAGTCCGAACGAACAATTCAGATCTTGGAAGATATGTTGAGAGCCTGTATGCTAGATTTCGGAGGTTCGTGGGAAGATCACTTACATCTTGTAGAGTTTTCATATAACAACAACTACCAGGTAAGCATTGGAATGTCACCATTCGCAGCATTATACGGACGTAAGTGTCGTTCCCCACTGAGTTAGAATGACGTTGGAGATTGTGAACTCCTTAGGCTAGAGATGATCGTGGCAACTGTCGATGTAGTTCGCATGATCACGGAGAAGATGCATATAGCCCGGCACCGACAGAAGCATTGGGCAGATGCAAAGTTTCGACACTTGGAGTTCCAACTTGGAGAGCATGTGTTTCTGAAGATCTCTCCGAATAGAGGAGTGATACATTTTGGCAAGAGGGGTAAACTTAGTCCAAGATGCATTGGACCGTTCGACATACTTGAACGAGTTGGAGAAGTGGTATACCGCTTGGCACTACCTCCCTCATTGGAAGGAGTGCATAATGTGTTCCATATATCCTAGTTACGATGATATGTGAGCGACCCCAACCACATACTTGATTACTCAGAGCTCACTGTTCAAACTGACTTATCTTGCGAGCTGTACCAGTCGAGATCTTGGATCGAAAAGTGAAGAAATTACGGAACAAGGAGGTGAACTTAATCCGAGTGATGTGGAGAAAGGATTCGCCGGGAGAATCAACATGGGAGAGAGAACACGATATGCGTACACAATACCCTCATCTATTTGAAATTTAGTACTTTGTATAAATTTCAAGAACGAAATTTTTGTAATGAGGGTAGAATGTAACGACTCTGAAATCATTGTACAAATGTAACCTATTCAATGTTTAGAAAAGGGTATTTTAGCCTGATTAGGGGTTATAAGTTAGTTTTGTTCAATAAAAGTAATAAACAACTTGTAGCTTACTGGTTAATTCTCTACACTGTTGTTTCTTAACCTGCAAGTTCGAATCCCATCAGCCCCAATTATTTTTAAAATTTTTTCTTTTTAACTTTTCGGAAGTCCAAGAGTTGCACATGCAATACATGGAGAATCGAAAAGTTTCAGAGAAAACTAACTGGAGAAATGAGGAGTTAAGACGGAATTTAGCACATGGCCCAAACCCAACTCCCTATTTCAACCATCAAAATATTCCCTAAAACCGCTTCTGGCGGTTGGATCAAGCCCAACGGTCTCCGTGCTTCGCCCGTGCATCCCTTTGACCCCCCTCTACTCCATTTTACACTTAATTTTCTCTGACTTCAACCAGAGACTTCACAACCTTTCATCTACCCCATTAACACAATTTAATACCTTTTTAATTCATTTTTTAAATTCACGCACTCTCATTTTTACCTAATAATTACCACCCCATTCCCTAGCTTTCTCATTTTCTGAAAATCTAGCAAAAATTCTCTAAAATTCCTAAGTTTAAGAAAGAGTTAAGACCAGTCAAGTGGAGCTAGCAATCCAAGTTCGTTTTATTGAAGACCGGAGCCATTCTTGACGATACCGCGACTCCACGAAGACCCTCTCTTTTTTTTTCTTTTTTTTCAACGCTCCAAAACCCGTAAGTCCATTCTTTCAATCTTTCATTTCACCTCAAAACGATTTTTAAAACTATATCGACTAAAGTGGAGTTAGTTTAAATAAGCTTCTTTTAAAAAGTTTTATCACCCTTTTTATGTTAAATATTTCACCCTAATCATTCTAACCCCACTCTAAATATTATTCATCTCATTTACTTTTGAATTGCTTAAAATTTTTGTACTAAAATAAACCATACAACAAAAATTACACAAAAAATACCATGAACCTTACTTATACTATTTTAACATTATCATGAACTATAACTCTAGAAAAATCACAGGGTAACGACCTACCCCATCACATATACTATGGTTTCATAGCGCGATATTTTAGATTACAAAGTTTTATTTGAAATGAAACAATTTTCATTAAAATACCATTGCTTATAAAAAATACTTTTTATCGGTATTTTTAAATCCTTTAAAATTACGCTTCTACAACCCTTTTAGGAGAACCCATTTATGGATGGTGCGGGTTATTGCATGTTCTTAGGATAGTAGAATGAGATACAGAACTTCTCAAGGAGAATTCGGTCTCGAAAAGAAATAAAAATACGATTTTTAAAGAATACGACTTTTAAAACAAATCAAATCATTTGAAAATTATATAAATCATAAATCCGTATTTTTCTATGAAATTTTTTTGTAAACTATATTTTTAATATGAAAAATTAAAGTTACACAAAAATACCTTCAAGTTTTTAAAAGTATAGTTTTCATAAAACAACCATAAACTTTTAAAAAACTAGATTTTATCACTAAATACCACTAAAATTAAAATACCTTTTCATAAAAACTCTTAATATTATAAATCACCCTCGAGATTTATTTTTAAAACAATATTAAATACATAAAACCCTCTCGAGAAATGCAAACAATGTAAATTTATAATAAACAACTTGAATAAATCTTTAAGGACCCTATATTAATATAGGTTTAAGTAGTATCATTTCTCTTGAGCCTCACGGAGCCGGAAAAAGTGAGTGTTTGCCTATCCAGATTAGATAACACTGCAATTTAAAGGAATTATCAATGGCAATCATTTTGGAAAAAGACACAAATCCTGCCGCTCATGTGCAGCGGTTGTCCGATTATTCCCGTACTTAAGAATTTCAAAAGTTAAATCCATTCATAAAATATTGACTATAACCTGAATACAAATTCGAACTTGAATTCAAACTCAAACCCAAACTTGAACACTTGATTTTGAACTTGAAAACTTGACTTGATTTGACTGAACCATGAATATAACTTGACATGAACTTGATATGAATACCTGATTACAACTTGAATTTGAACTTGTACTCTTTATATTCATGGATTCAGCAAAGATCCGTAAACTTGAATTATACATTACAATACGCGGGGATAAGGGGTAGGTTGGTATGGAACGTATATCACCTAACTTGAATTTATATGCCGCTGTCTCATGGGTTTTGACAGGGCCTTGTACTTCTTGTTACCTTAGTCCACGGGGTAAGTTGGACTGCTCTCATATACATGAATGCTTTCTTTACCAAACTACTAACAATCACGTTAGAATAACCATCTTATACATATAAACGACATGCTTAAACACTCTCACATACAACTTTTCCTGTTCATATTTACTTATTCCTATTCATTTTACATATTATTTAGTCAACTTTATTAACTTCTTTTGGGGACTTACAGAGCGCTAGTTAGCTGACCACATTCCCTTCTATTTTTTTCTTGGAATATTCGTCAAGAGGACCGGACTCTGAGGAGATAGAGCCGAGTCAGGAGGACTTGGATCGGCTTACTACCCAGCCTGACTACTAGTTTCTTTTCTGCACTTACTTTCTATGTGCCATTGTTTAGGCACCTTTTAATTATTGTATCTTTTATTTCAGACAGTTGTATTTGAATTTTGAATGTAAATAAAGTTACTGTTTATTTTTTATTACTCTTGTTATTCTTGCACATTATTATATTGCTTACATATGCTTACTGTATTTATTAAGAGAAATGACATTCTCATAGTAAATACGTTGCGGGCTTGCCACGCCACCGTTTCTGTCTACCGGGAAGAGGGGCACGACAATAGAATTACTTCCATTAAGACTATTGTATATAGAGAGGGAGACAGCTAAGAGTTTAGAGAGAAACCTCCTAGGGTTGCTTTTGGTGTAAAACTTGACTAAAAGACTAGTAGAAGATTTGCAGATTATGCTCTGCCGAGGACTAGTCATACGGTGGGTGAACCTCATTAACAAATACCTTGTCTCTCTGGTTTGATTCTCTTGATCTCAATATGTTGTGTTTTGTTTTTCGTTGTTTAATTTGCGTATTGCGTGGATTGGCCGTTGGCATAGCTTACGTGTTATTGTTCCTTCTCCCATCCCAACAAAGTGGTATCAGAGCAAGAGAACCAAAGGGCCTTTCAATTCTACGATTTAAGTTTATGGTGGGTACGACACTTGTGTCCACTTCCCCATCTTCTTAGATCGTATTTTCGAAGGTGTTGGTTCAGATCCGAGGAGATAGTTGGGTTTTCTACGGCGGTAAACGAAAGATGGCGGAGGGTAAAATAAGAATCGAAAAGTTCAATGGTCAAAACTATGGTTGATGGTATATGAAGATGGAGGACTACCTATATCAAAAAGATTTGTATCTTCCGTTGTTGGGTGACAAGCCCGAGAAGATGTCCGATGAGGCATGAAATCTACTGGATAGGAAAGTCCGGGCGATGATTAGGTTATTGTTGATTCCGCAAGTGGCCTTTAATATCTCGAAGGAGAAAACAACCATGGGGCTAATGACTACATTAGAAAAGTTGTATGAGAATCCTTCAACGTCGAATAAGATATTTCCGATGAAGAAGTTTTTCAACATGAAGATGGCAGAACATGGTTCAATGACAGAGCATTTGAATGAGTTCAACAGTGTGACAAGCCAACTCGAATCAGTCTCAATCATGTTTGAAGATGAGATTCGAGCCATATTATTTCTATGTTCGTTGCCGGAGAGTTGGGAAAACTTGATTATGGCGGTTAGCAACTCGATCTCATGGTCTCTTACATTTAATGATATGGTGAGCAGCATATTAAGTGATGAGATGAGGAGAAAGGCTATGAGTGGGAGTTTGAGAACTTCTTCACTCTCAGTTGAGAATCATGGCATGACAATGGAAAGGGGAAAGGGGAAAAAGTGGAAGTCAAAGAGCTGAGGAAAATCACAAGGAAAAATCTAAGGCGACTGTTGAAACTGCAGAAAGAAGGGTCACAGGAAGAATGAATTTAGACTCTTTGTTCCCGCTAAATTTTTTTTGCTCAATGCCTACATTTGTTCCCTCCCTTAATATAACAGCGGCTTACCTGAGAGCTAAACCCAAACATATGGCAGCGCCGCACGTGTTAAAGGTAAGAGCGGCATACGTGATGAATACGTGATCGCCTGAGCCTCATCGGCTCACGTAATAAACATGTGAGCGCCACAGATAAATAATTTGGTAGTGCCCACGTGCCATACACATGAGCGCTAATGCCACTCTTGGTAGCGCTCACGTCCAACGCACATGATCGCCACCATCAAGTTGTGAAGCGCTTGCTTCAGATAGAGTTAAATTCTATATGGGAAAATATTTCCCTGATCTTTTTAAAACAAGAAAGATCTACTCTGTTAAACAGAGAGCCTTAGATCAAAGATCCAACGGTGATTAAAAATCACCACTTGATTATGAAATCAATTGAGATCTCTTAAATGAGAGATCCTCTCAAACTAATTGATTTTTCTTATACCTTTAAAAAAACCCAAGAGATTAAATCTCAGATGGAGAGAGACCCCTATAAGCTTAGATATGGAGGAGACCCCCCATAAACTTCTGAAACCGAGAATTTAATTCTCTTTGATTATCTTCCTCGTCATTAAAATCGAGGTAATATAAAAAGGAGTTTAATCTTCATTAAAGAAGCTTAAGCTTCATATAAGAACTTAAGTTCTTCTCTCGGATCTTATGATTCTTATATCGAATCTCCTCTTACAAAAGGATTTTTGATCTTAAAATCTAAGGTTCGAGGAAAGATTTAAGAAAAAAACTCTACCCAAAACGATGGCAAACATTCAGATCTTAAAGATCAATGGTAAAGATGAAGTTTGATATTGAAGAACCCTTTGATGATGAACCATGCAAAACAGAGGATCTCAGATCATCAAATGTTGATCTTGGTGATCATTAATGGTCAAAATACCATTAACAGAAGCTTAAACTTCAGAAAACTTAAGTTTTCTAAAGTTACAGAGATTAATCTCTAAAGAAGATGCCCCTCACGTGATATCCACATGAGCGCCAAGAAGCAAAAGATATATGCACCATGTGATATCCATATGAGCGCAAGAAGCAAAAGGATGTGCATCACATGATATGCATGTGAGTGTTGAGAAGCAAAGAAGATATGCGTATCACGTGATACACATGTGAGCGCTAGAAGTCAAAGAAGACATGCACATCACATGATATCCACGTGAGCGCCCAAGAAGCAGAAGGGTGCGCCTCACATGATATCCACATGAGCGTAAGAAACCAAAGGAGGTTGATGTTGATTTTTATTATCTCCAAATTTAACCGCAAGTATACAGCTTATCGCAGTCATACTTGAGGATCGTTCCTACAGAGAGGTGCGCTAACTACTTTTAAATTAAGTTAAAGTTGAGTTTTTTTAAAAGCGTAATTAAAAGTAAGAGTTGGTTTTCAAATAGAGAGAAAACTCTAGGGTTTTTATTTACTTTTCTAATGTGGTGGTTTATATGATAAACTTTTATTCTCTTTCCTAGTTTTAACTAATGATCTATTAATAACATAAAAGTATAAGATAAATTATTTTATTTATTTTTATCCTATTAATTATATTATATCATTTAGATTTAATTAAAAACCTTAATTCCAGTTTATTAAAATTATCTAACTGAACCATTTATGCATATTTGTAGGTCATGAATCTACAACTACCATATTCTAGGTTTTTCTAAATTAAATCAATTAACTAGATTGAGTATATATGATCTATAATTATCTCTACCATCTCTAATTAAGTTTCTAGGTTTTCCTGCTATCATCAACCTAATTAGTTTATAGCTTTCTTATCTATCCTTAATTTTTACTTAAAGACGTCAACTTTTCATAAAAATTAGATTTTTTAGATTAAGAACAAAGAGAGATAAACATATATATATTAAGGAACATTCATATTAAAGCAAGAATAAAAGTTATAAAAACATTACACCATAAAAGATAGCAAATAAAAAACACCTAGAAGAAGATTAGTTACTCATGATATTAAGAAAAAGCAGAATTTTATTCATAATAAAATAACTTAACTTTTTCCAGGTCTTTTCAAACTTGAAAACTATAGTTCTATATCAAGAGAGAGATATCAAACCCTAAAGCTATACAAGTGCTTATATATGGCTAAGAAAGATTGGAGAATAAGTAATAAAAGATACAAGAGAATCTACATTCTAACAATTATGATAATCTAATCTAATTGCTCTGTTGGATGCTGTTGCGAGCCTTTAGAATCTTCAAAAGACGAAACCCTACATCTCATATTAATCTATGTAGAAAGACGATCATGCCAAAAAAATCTCATCGAATGACCCAAAATCAACCGCTGATCCGTCCCTAATTGACTTGATTGGTCACTGATCCACCGCCGAATTTTGGTTTCGTGTCTCAAGATTTTTTCTATGGCTTTATCTTCAATTTAGATGATTTTTTAGCTCATAAAATCTTGAATATCTCTTTTTATTTCTATGGTTGCGTGGATCTCCGAATTGTTCCCAAATTTGGCATATAATTAGATTGGTTGATTTGTTGCTTTTGATTTGATTTGGTTTCTCCAACTGATTTGTTTTTGTGATGATTGATCCACCTCTATTTGTTGCAACTTTTGCTAATTTGTAATGATATTCCCAAATTTGCAAATTGTCTTTTGATTTTCTGAATAATTCCCTTAAGTCTCCATTGTATGCATGTAATCCTCATTTTAGAACAACTTTTCGTCTTTTTGCATCCAAGCCATATTATCTGTAATAATTCATAAAAGATACCCGGACAAGTATAAAATATGACAATAAAATGATAAATGAGTTAGAAAAATATACAATAAATTACACCAATCAGAGGTGCGTCACATGATATCCACATGAGCGCCAACAGCCAAAGAAGGGTGCGCCTCACTGAAATCCACATAAGAGCCGGAGCTCAGCGACCCACGTGACAAAACACATGATCGCCATATGAATAAGTGCTTAGCACTATTGGATGAGATAAAACTCAATACTTGGTCCCAAAATTAGCTAAGTCCTTAAAGTTTTAAACTTTTCTGATTTTAAATCAAACCGAGCCCATATACTCATGATACCTAAGTTGATTTTAGTCCCAAATATGACTAATGGCCCTTAGTTGAATGTTTAAGTTGATCTTAATTTAAAACTAGATTAACAATCTTTAATCATATTTTTAAGCTGATCTTAGTCCCATATGTGACTAACGACCCTTAAACCATATTTCTAAATTGATCTTAGTCCCATATACGACTAACGATCCTTAATCGTATCATCTAAGTTGATCTTAGAAAAATTGACTTAGGGACGGAAAATGATCCGAGACCAACGTTCGTCAGTGAACTGCTATCTGAAAAACAGATAGCTACGTTAAAGGATGTACTCATGCAGTATAAAAACTGCTTCGCATGGAACTATTCAGAGATACCAGGTCTAGATCCAAAAGTGGCGGTACACAAACTGGCCATATCGCCAGACATAATGCCAGTCAAACATGCGCTAAGAAGAATGCGGCTCGAACTTGAGATGGGTATCAACGCTGAAGTCAAGAAACTAATTGACTCCGGCTTCATCCAGGAAGTTCAATATCCCGACTGGATCGATAAAATCGTTCCAGTGATGAAGAAGAATAGGACGGTGCGCATCTGCGTGGACTTTTGAGTCCTCAACAAAGCTTGCCCGAAAGATGACTTCCCAGTACCGGTTACTGAGCTGATGATCGATAATACATCTACCCATGAGGTCTTCTCCTTCATGGATGGATCTTCAGGATACAATCAAATAAAAATGCATCCTGAAGACCAAAAGCATACCGCCTTCTGGACCCCGCTGGGCATATTCTGCTATATGGTGATGTCTTTCGATTTGAAGAACGCTGGCGCTACCTACCAAAGGCCATGATAAAGATCTTCGATGACCTCGTCCATGAGATTGTTGAATGCTACATTGACGACCTTGTGGTAAAGTGTAGATCTCACGAGGAGCATTGGGAACATCTAAAAATAGTGTTCCGACGTCTTCGGAAGAGGTGGTGGGTCCCAATAACCAACGAGTCCTCCTTCCTCGTCCTGACTTCTTGAAAGATATGAAATTTCATCAAAATAGGGAATGCTTTAACCCTGAATGTGCACCTCATATAGATGCACACCATATACAGAGGTGCACCCTATACAGACGTGCGAACAATTAGATAAAAGAACAACAAAGCCCTGGCTCTATAAAAGTATACATATTGTGTGTGTGTGTGTGTGTATCTTTGGAGGAAATATAAATGCCTTCAAATTGGATCGCACCTCAATATTGGACGCATCCTATTTAGATGTTCACATCATGCGCTTCACCACGTGATATACATGTGCATTGCAAGCTGAAAGATTGACCGCTATGTTCCTAAACTAGCATTATACCCTGCGGCCTATCACCAAATTGACTACCATATACCATCCACGAACTACTCATAGTAAAGTGCACCTGATGACAAGCCAAAGCTTGGAACTTGTTCCCGCCAAAATTTTCGGCCAAGAGCTATCTGTTCCTGTCTACACCGGTTTAAGTTTCGTTTACAGATATGTGTGAAATCGGATTCATTCATATACGTACATACACACATCAGAGAAAGAACATGTGTTAGAAAGGGAGCACTTGGCGGTCAACGAAAAAAAGCATTTAATTGAACATTTTATTCTACAGGAAATAGATCACCATACATGGGATTGTAGGTACATGGATTCACAAAACTATGGATAAAATTCTCTAACTCCCTCTCTGCCTTCTCTACCATGGCAAAGCGGTGATCTTTACGAAGAGTCGCTCCCCATCGGTCAGCACCGTGCCCATCAGCGAAGGCAGGCATGATGGCCCGCTGAACCCGTATCTGGCTTAGCAGTTGAACAGAGTGATCCCTCAAAGCCGTGGTAATCAAAAGTTCCTCATGAAAGCACTCGATCTTGTCCTCCGCTGCGTCGAGTATTGCCAGAGTCATCTCCGCTGGATGAGGGGGAATATCATGGAGCACGGACAAGAAGACCATCCGGAGCCAAATGGAGCCGATGGGGAGAGGAGATCCTCTATGAGTCAAGAGCTCGTGCAGCACCGTATCACATTGGTCATCCGTAAGAGCAGGGTTAACCAAGTGGAGGCAGCAAAACGAGGAACAATTTCCTCAATAGGCACCTCCCATGGCTGCCGGCGAGCATGTGGACGATTACAAGCCATAGCTCTTCTCTGATTAAAATAATTCTCTGAAAGTGAAAGAGAAGAGAAGCGTTGCTTCAGATTATGAAGGGAGACATTTAAGTCTAGGCACAGAAAATGTTGTGCATGATGGAACTATTTCGAAGCATTGGAAAAGAAAAGTTTGACTCAGAAAATCAGAGAAAGAAGGCAACAAGACACCTTCAGTAAAGAGGCAGCGCCCAAGAGTTAAACCTCTGAGGCAGCACTTCACGTGCCTCGCACGAGGGCACCAGCGCCAAGAGTTAAAATTTCTCTGCCATTGGATCAAAAGATCCAACGGAGATCATCAAAATACAGAATTAAATTCTGTTGAGGAAATATTCCTCAAATCTTTCTAAATGAGAAAGATTATTCTCTGTAAAACAGAGTACCGTTGAATTAAAAATCCAATGGTGATTAAAAATCACCAAGCTACAGAATAAGCTCTGTATGGGAAAATATTTCCCCAATCTTGTTAAAAACAAGAAAAACATCTTCTGTAAAACAGAAATCCTTGAATCAAAGATCCAACGGTGGATAAAATCCCCAAATCAATTAAGGATCTCTCGATGAGAGATTTTTTAAACTAAATCAACAAACTTGCCTCCACTATATAAAGACCCCAAGACTTCAAGTCTTTTACAGCGGAACCCCCCATAAACTTCAAGTTCAAAAAGAAAAGCAAGTAAAAAAGAAAGCTTTAAGAGAGAAGAAAGAAGAAGAACTTTCTTCAAGGTAAATAAAAGTAATAGAGATTAGAGTATCTCATCTGTATATCTAAGGGTTTAACCCTCATAAAAGAACATAGTTCTTTCCCTGGATCTGAGATCCATGAGACAAGTCTTCCACAAATGAGAATTTAATTTTCATGGGGATGATTTGTTCTTGGGGATCGAAGATCCAGAGAAGAACAGAGAATTGAACTCTTCAGAACATAATACACGAAGAAAAATTAGCGCCAAGCGCCTCATGTGCCCCTCACATGGGCGCTGCTCAATAAAGAGTGCTTAGCACTCAGTGGTTGGCGCTCAGCGCTAAGCGCCTCACGTGCCCCTCACGTGGGTGCCGCTTAATAAAGAGTGCTTAGCACTTAGTGGTTGGCGCTCAGCGTCAAGCGCCCTACGTGCCCCTCATGTGGGCGCTATTCAGCATAAAGTGCTCTGCACTCATAAACCAGTGTCCAACGCTTAGCGCCTAGCACCAAGCGCCTCACGTGCTCCACACGTGGGCGCCATAAAGAGTGTTTAATACTCCATAAAAAAACAAAAAAAAGGAAAAGCAAAATAAAGTGTGGGCGTCAGAACCCATATGGATGCTCAGCATCGTTGGCACAGAAATGGGACCAAGCCCAAGCAAGTGTTTAACACTTTATTTAAAAATTAAATGACTGGGCTGAACCCAAGTTTGGCCAAACTCCTAATCAACTGAGCACATGGGCTCTTTAGGTCTTAGTCCCAAACAAGACTACCGAGCTTCTGACGAATATTCATTGGTTCCAGGGTACATCTCCCCACACCTCTAATATATGTCGTTGTAATTCTTCAACATCTTCAGAAAGGTGGCGGGTCCCGACAACCAATAACTCCTTAGACCGTAATGTCCTTAAACTAACAATGGACCGTAACGTTCTTAAACTAAAACAATAGAGTCTAAATGCTCTTTTGTTGGGTCTGAATAATCCCAAAAATCTTGTTAAGTAGATCTTAGTCCAAGATCGGACCAACGTATCCTTAATAAACATTTAAGTTGATCTTAATCTTAAACAAGGTTAACGATTCTTAAATCAAACTAAACCCAAATCTAAGAATATACGGATTTGGACTAATCCACGCCCTACGGGCGACAACATAAATTAGTCTCCGTATATAAATTAAAGATTGACCGTTCCTTCTCAGTGGACGTCGGTCTTCGATAAGCTGACGCCGACAACAACCTCTCATCAAAGCAGGTGCATAACGAGATCACTTCCACAACAGAGGTGGTCCCATCTGCATGACATGCTCGACGTCGCCACTGGCACCGAGTGAGGAAAGCTAGGGGCAGTTCCCCCTCTGGACTTACCCCATCAGCTCCAATGGTGAAAATTAATGCTGATGTTCCAACTGGGAACAACTTTGAGCTGCTTAGGAGGGTGCACAAGAACTCTCCAACCGCTATATTGAAGAAGTCTCCTCCGTCTGCTAAAAGCATGACACAGGTGAAGCCGGAACAACCTCCTCAGCGGTTGTCCTCCAAGATCCACAGAGTCTAGCGGAAAGTCTAAGACTCTGTAATTGACAAAGATTACTCTCGCCGGCTGAAGAAGACGAAGGCTCGGCAAGATGAGGGCCATCCCTCTATCGTACCATGGAAGGTATCATCTACGTGGGTGCCTGCTGCAACGGCCCCCTCAACTTCGGCCTCGCACAAAAAGAGAAGGCATGAGAATCTCCCACCACCGGCGGCAAATATCAAAGGCAGTGGACCCAAACGCCCCAAGCCTGGGAGCATGGTAGTACATACGGTGTACATGGCTTCCGGGAAAGAGGAAAGCCGTACTTCCACGGGTCATCGACCACTCACACGATCGGTGACAAAAGCTCAGGAGTAACAACAAAAGCTCCAAGAGATGTTGACAAGGATGGCCGCACTCACGGGACAGAAAGAAAGCTCGGAAGCATCATCGGAACAATGCCAGGGGCAGGAGACCGACACCGAATTCCTATGGAGGGTGCTTGAAAAGAAAGACAAAGAGGCCGCGGAATAAGCGACTAATATAAAAAAATGGCGCTTCTATTCCAAGACATGGTTGGGATGATGATCCAGACGGAACCTCCAACCGAAGACCCTTCGATAATCATCGAAGACGACAGAGGGGAAACGTCAAACCCTCTTCCGGCTCTGTCAGCAGCCAGGGAAGAGACGATCTCTAAAGCCGCCCTTAATGACTACATAGCTCAACAAATACGAGCTCATCAGACAAGCGAAGCGGCTGGCCAAGTCGTCAGAACTGAGCGACCTTATCCAGGCTGGTACGATCAAATCAAGTATCCGCCAGGATATACGATCCCAAAATTCCATGTGTATAAGGGGACGGGCAATCCACACCAACATGTTTCTCAATTCAGAGCTTTTTACGGTAATACCGGGGGTGATGACAAACTGTTGTTTCGCCAGTTTGTTGGCAGCTTGTCGGCGACGGCATTTGAATGGTACTCTGAGCTCCCAAATGATTCTATCAAAACATTCACGGATATGGAATTACCATTCACACAGCGATTCGCGAGCGCACCCTAATCACGGCATTGATCAATACCAGGGTGAAGCCAGGAGAGACCTAGGTTCAATATGCAATTCGGTGGCGTAACCTATGGTCAAAATGCGAACAGCGCATAGAAAAAGCTCCTGCCGTGAGCATGTTCATGGGAACCCTTGATTCTCAGGCAACTATATCCCAGTTTATGATGTTCTTCAAGCCGACTACCTTCCAGACCTTGATTGACAAACTGTCCCAAATGGACCAGATGGGCCATAGGCCGTCCTCTTCAAAAATGGATCTCCGGAATGAAAAAGGCAAAGGGAAAGCGACCTTTGTCGCCAACGCTCAACAATAACCGAGTGACCCGAAACCGGTTGCTCGCCAAAGCAACAAACCATGATCCCTCAAAGAAAAGTTGAGACGTCCCTATTCGTTTCCCTGGGATAAAACGAGGAGGTTGTTTGAATTAGCGGTGCGCAACAGGCTTATCACTCTGCCGGATCCAAGACGCCCACTGCAGCCGGGTGACGCCAATAGTCCCAACTACTACCCCTACCACAGAGTAATGGGCTACCCAATCGAAGATTGCTATGTCTTCAAAAAGTGGGTTGAAGACCAGTACCAACAGGGCAAGTTCGCGCTGTCCGAAAACTGGAAGGTAAACCCGCCACAGCAGCACGCTTCTAAAAAGGTGGAGACGCCGGGGGCATCATGCTCATTTGTATAGGAAGCTCCGTAGGAAGTTGTCCTTTCGGCTAAAACTAAAAGAATGCTGAAGGATCTTTAAGCATGTCCGGCGATTAGGTAGAAAAGCCTGCTGGAGCCTAAGATTATTGACGGGATGCTGAAACCACACCCAACGCCGAAAGTTGGTAACGATGGGCAAAACCTCCAGGCCAAGCCCCCGAAGTCTTCAAAGAAAAAGAAGAAGGCCAAGAAGCCCGTGCAGCTCGACGACAATCATACGGGTCTGCAAAAATACATCAACGCACTGGAGGAATACAACCAAAAGGCACGGACCCCAGTCATACTGGAAGAATTCTTCAAGCATGTTCTTCAGAACGGAAACAGTGACATTGATGAAATAGACGATTCTTCAGAAGAACCCGAGGATTATGTAGCGAGTTGCCACATGATCTCTCACCTGTCATTAAAATATGAAGAAGCTCCCTCGGCGTCGGAAAGCAACACAGAGGAACTGGGGGCAGTACCGGCGTCAAAATCCTTGGAACCGTCAGACGACCTGATCGATAAACTGCTGGACGAAGCCCTTCAAAAGAGTAAAGCTAACCGAGAGCGTGAAACAGCCATATACGAAAAGGCCAAGCGTCGGCGTCAGGATGAAGAAGTTGCGGCGAGGAAGAGTTACAAAGTACTCCAACTGGATCGAAGCACACCCGCGGCAGACAAAAGCAAGTTTAAGACGGGGAAACGGTTCGCCAAAGCCCTATCAATGGGAATGAAGCCGCCACCTTTCGAAGGAAATACTCCCGGGAGTACGCGCCTTGACGAAGCGGATGCACATCCGAAATACTGCTCGTATCATCGGAAGGTCACACACCCTACCGAACAGTGCAATGCCTTCAAGAAGTGGTGGAAGGGATACATTGCCCACCGACAACACTTCAAGCGAATAAAGCGCAAAGCTCGTCGGGAGCAGATAAGCACGACAGATGAGCATAAAGGAACAGCCGATAACTGTCATATGGTTGATGCCATCCCAACAAAAGGGAAGTCTCAAGTTCTTACCTTCGGGAGCAATTCAGATGAAGAAATGGGCCTCGGCCCTCTCTTCAAGGAATCCACCTCTGGAAAAGAAGAAGAGACGAGGAACTGTGAGAACATTCAGCTGCGTAACCTTACGTTTCCTGAAAAGAATCTCGGACCCTCAAACAAAGGTTCGTGCAAGAAAGACAAGGGGAAGGAAAAAGTCTCTGAAGAGATTGCCCTCGATGATAGAGTCGCCAAAGAGCTCACAACCAAGGACCCACCCAAGAAGAACAAGGTGGATACAATGTCCTGGCACATCTAAGGAAGATACCCTCACAATTGAGTATTTTGGATGCCCTTCTCTTATCTAAAAAGGCATGAGATTCCCTGATCAAGGCGTTACAGGAGCCCGACCAATTTCAAGCCTTCCTTGTAGTAAAAAAGATGAAGGACGAGCTGGAAGAAGTCCACACGGCTGACATCACCTTCAGCGATGAAGACCTCCTTCTCGGAACATGCGAGTACAACCGTCCGCTGTATGTAACCGGGTATTATCACGATATCAAGATAGGGAAGATCCTTGTCGACAACGGGTCCTCCGTCAACCTTCTCAATATAAGAGTGTTGAAGGAGATTCGCATGAATGTGCAACACTTGGCTCGGGACAAAATTACCATCTCAGGTTTTGACTCCCAATCATCACAAACGCTCGGGTCTGTAATATTGATATTACGTTTCGGGCTGCTCGTTACTGACATCAAGTTCCATGTTATTGATGCCAAGACTTGCTACAATACTTTGCTCGGCAGGCCTTGGTTACATGAGTACAACATCATCCCTTCTACACAACATCAGTGTATGAAATACTTCAAGGACGGCCTCGAGTATACGGTTACGGGGGAGCTGAACCCATTCTCCGTAAATGAAGTCTGCAAATATGAAGACGCCAAGTACTTCTTACCAGACTTCGAAGACAAGGAAAGATGTCGCAAACCAGAGAATAAACAAAAAGCCATCACCACTATCCCGATCTTTGGGAGCGATACCGAGGAGGATGAAGAGATGGTCTACTCGGGACAACCATAAGGCAACATGCCAGAACCATCTACTCCTATTCTGAGCTTTGGCAGTGACTCTGAAGACGAGACCAACACAATGTTCTCCATCCGCCCGTCAATGCAGACCTTTGCTGGAGCTGACCAGAGTTTACAAATTACCATAGTTCCGCATCGGCATTACAAAGAACTTGATGCACTTGATACGTACAGCGTGCAAGAGCTGCAGACCTTCTACGTCCCTCCTAAGAAAAGAGGTGAGAAGGCGATCCTTTTCTATCAATCCACGGAGACTAAAGCGGAGAAAGAAGTATGGCACGGTGCCGAACCTGCGCTCGATAGGCTTCAACCAATCTGTCTGCCCAGATACTACGCAGAGAGACTGAAAAGGTTATTGAGATGCCAAGACGTACCCTTCAAACAGACCGCTCGACAAGCCCAGTTCCATAACAAGATTTGGGATGTTCCCGAGACTCAGCGAAAGATACCCAACGGGAGAATGGATATGACTAGTCTGGGATACGTTTGGTCCAAGAAACGGGAGCGATTCCATGGCTACCATGTTATAAATGATTCCGGTGGAAAAGAGAATGTCTTTCTAGATAGCGCTGATATTGAAACAGAGCGAAATCCCTCCGTACAAATATCAAGTCCGTTATTCAAAGAGCAGATTAACAAGCTAATAAGGGAAGCAGGTCAAAAGGTTCGGGATGACCGCAGCCGCGAAATGGCCATTTACGAAAAAACCAAGATGCAACGTCTCATTCAGCAGGCTACGGAGGATGACGATGCCTTTCACCGTCAGCCCGCCGTGCGCTCTCGTGGCAAGAAAAAAGCCCGACGTAGATACAACAACAAGGCAGCGAAGCGGATCCAAGAAGCCGTGCGATCGAGAAATGGTCCGCTGGAATTCATCGCTGATGAAGAAGATGGTTCGAGAATACCCTTTCCCTCAAGAGAAGACACGGAAAATCATCGACCTTGTCATGAAACATCAAATGATGGTGCTCCTGGAGTCTCAGCGCCCCGAACAAATAGACGAGGTCTATCACCCGGCTTATTGCTCCTATCACCGAGCAATAGGACATCCTCTTGAAGACCGCTTCACCTTCAAAAACTGGGTTGAAGACCAGTATCAGTAAGGCAAGTTTGCTCTATCTGACAGTTGGAGGCTAACCCCGCTATAAAAGCATGAGCCAAAAGCAATCTATAGGGTGAGAATGGAACCAGAACAACATCGGTCTTGGAAACGGGCTCGTACCTGCCACGTGATAACGTTCTCAAAGGAAAGAGAGCATGAGAATATGGATGGCCTCTCCCAATGCTTCGCAAATGAAGTTGAAGACGAGGCGATCTCAGAATTTCCACCAGCACTAAAGGAGTTGGAAGACGGGATATAGACCACAACAGACAATCTGAAGAAAATTGACTTGGGGACGACAAATGAGCTAAGGTCAACGTTCGTCGGCGAGCTATTGTCTGAAGAGCAGATGGCTACACTAAAAGATGTGCTTATACAGTATAAAGACTGCTTCGCATGGAACTATTCCGAAATACCGAGAATAGATCCAAAAATAGCCGTGCATAAACTGGCAATATCACCGGACGTCAAGCTAGTCAAACAAGCACCAAGAAGAATGCGGCTCGAGCTTAAGATGTGTATCAATGTCGAAGTTAAGAAGCTAATCGACTCTGGCTTCATCCAAGAAGTTCAATACCCTGACTGGATCGCCAATATCGTTCCGGTAATGAAGAAAAATGGGACAATACACATCTGCGTAGATTTTCGGGATCTCAACAAAGCTTGTCCGAAGGATGACTTCCCAGTGCCTGTTACTGAGCAGACGATCGATAACACATCCACCCATGAAGTCTTCTCCTTCATGGATGGATTTTCGGGGTATAATCAAATAACGATGCATCCTGAAGACCAAAAGAACACTGCTTTCCGGACTCTGCTGGGTATATTCTGCTACAAAGTGATGCCCTTTGGTTTGAAGAACGCTGGCGCCACCTACCAGAGGGCCATGACAAAGATCTTCGATGACCTCATACATGAGATTGTCGAATGTTAATCGACGACCTCGTGGTTAAAAGCAAATCGTATGAGGAGCACTCGGAGCATCTGAAGATAGTGTTCCAGCATCTTCGGAAATATAATATGAAGATGTACTCTCTGAAATACGCGTTTGGAGTATCCTCAAGAAAATTCCTAGGATTCATCATCCGACACCGAGGCATCGAAATAGACCCTTTTGGGGTCAAAAACTGCACCCCAGCTGACCAAGTCAAAGTCAAGGTCAACCCCAAGTAAGCGGGCCCAAGCCCAAGCAAGTGGGCCTATGCCCAAGTCGAGCCCCGCGGCCGGCCTTCCCCATGCCGAAATAAAAAATCATGTAATAAATGATTTTGATGTAATTTTTTATGCATGAATGTAAGAAAATGGGCATGAAGCCAAATTTTTGTAAAATCCATGGATCATATGCAAAAGAAAAGAGCACATGAAGCATGGGATCGGCAAAATGCCATTTTGTAAACCCCAAGGGGATATATGTAAATTTGTAAGCCTATATAAGGCAACATGATGATGAAATAACAGAGAACTTTTCATTCCCCTAAAAAATCTAGGGTTTTTTGTGCCTCCTTCTCCTTCTTCAAGGTTCTAAACTTTCTTCTTTTTTTGAATTAAATCAAGAGTTTTACTCTTTCTTTTCCAAAAATAAATAGTTTTTTTCACAAAACCCACAAAGGGAAGCTCAGATTTTCCATCCAATCTCCGAAATGGGAGATTTTTAAATTTCACCCCCTTTCATCCAAGATCCGGCCAACAGAGGTGTAACACCTTAGGATGTGTTTAGTGACTAATTATATTTAAATAATGGGTTTTTAATAAAAAGTTTACCAAATTGGGTTTTAAATATTTTTCCTAATTTAATAGATATTTTTCTAAAATTTTCCTAGGCTTGCACACACATGTGCATGTAAACTAGGGTTTTTAAATAGGATAATACCATGATTAGTAACCATGGTGGGTTAATCGTGGGGATTAAGTATTTTAGGTTTTAATTAAGTTTAATTAGTTATTTAATGGTTGCTTTAATTTGAATTCCTTTGGGGGTTGACTTGGTGAGGGTGAGAGAGACAGAAGTCATCATGGCAAAAGCCATGCTTGCAATTAATGAAGAGAGAGAGAGGAGGGGTTGATATTGGGTTATGATTTCCTCTCATTTGTTTTGTTCCTTCTCTTAACCCCACTCTCTCTCACACACACACACCCTTACCTCTTCAGCTGCAGCAGCAAGCATCCACAGCAGCAGCTCCTTGCATCCACAGCAGCAGCAGCAGACTTCACAGCAGCAGCAGCAAGCATCTTAGCAACAGCAACAGCACCAGTAGCAGCAGCTAGCAGCAGCAACAGCCACAACTCCAGCTGCAGCTCCTTCCCTTCACATCTTCTTCTTCCTCCAGCTTCCTAGGGTCGAGTGTGGGGTATATTTCCTAAACTTACTCCCTAGTTTACTTGTTTAGTGTAGTTTTGCTTCGGTTAGTGGTTATTGATGCGATTTAGTGCGATATGAGGTGTTTAGTGAGAACCTTGGCCAAGTGATGTATGTTTTGGTGTTAGTAAGTTGCTAGAGTGTTGTTAGGGCCATATTAACCCAGCTTAAACCCCAATTGCACTAAAATACCACCAGATCCCTATTTGATGCAAATTCATAGTTTTTAATCAAAATTTGAGTTTCTGAAAACTGCTATCGACCCGGTGAGTTCAGAATAAATTTGAGAAGACTGCAGTATGGTTGTTAGGTGCTGATACCCCAGGTAGAACCCGACCCCCAAACTCCGTACAGTGGCCGCCGAAAAATTCTATATGGCCGCAATTTACGGCCAGATGGGTAGGGTTTGGGTTGGGGTTTGGTCCTAGGGGTGTCTTCTGCTGTGTGGAGTTTTATGATATATATATTTTTGTAAAATAAGTTCTGTATAAAAATCTGGAACTATATACCTATTTCTCGTATTTTAAACCTTCGCGACACGCGTGATACGCGTGTGGGTTTGGGGTTTCTGCGTATCGCGACGCGTCAGGGTAGTTTCAGGCGCGTGATCACACGTTTTAGCGTATCGTACACACGCGCGATTGGTTTACGACACGGGTTTCTAGTTGGACCGTAATATCACATTTTTGTGAAATTGAGCTTATGTGTGATATATGTTATGTGATTCCAGGTTCGCAGGCGAGTGAGACGGACGCTGCGAAGAAGGGCAAGCAAGTCGTCGGCTACACTTAGCGCGAGACTTCGGTGAGTAGATTTAACATCTACGGGGATATCGCCCGCATGGCGTTATGCGTCAGGGCTGATAGGACCTTATTATTATATGTTGCATTTACCTCATGGACTGTCATTGCATATTGCATTCCCTGCTGTATGTATGCTTAGAATTGATAGAACACCGCACTATTACTAACGGTTCATGTTGCACGAGCACTAATCTGCATGCTACACACACACCGTTAGTAATTGCCATGACACACTCACTGTAGAACTGCCACGATTATATTGCTGTAGTTCATTTCATATATGATTCGATATGACTTTCATGGAAATTAGGAGCCGCATGATATCTTTAAAAACGGAAACTAATTTTAAAAGCGGTTTTCCCTTATACCTATATCATGGATTGATGTACATAGCACATCGCATTGGATTTACTTCTTGGTGTTGGATTTTCATGTGATTTCTGGTTTTGAGGACCGTGGGATTTTTAAGAAAAGATGCACTATTTGAAAACCCGGTTCCTCGTGATATGATATTTTGGTGCGTCCACCACGCGTTTTCTCGGTGCTGAGACGTGTGCTTGAAACCCGATTCGAGGAGATGGATGATCCGTTTGCGGGTTCGTGGTGGACCCGGTATGGTTCCCCGGGGCGAGAAATGTTTTTTGTGGAGTAGACGATGAGCCTGGCAGGGTGGCGAGTACCTACCGGTGATTGGTTGGACCTGGCGGTTATCCGGAGGATACTGACCAGAGTCGAGAGATGGATGCGGGATGATCCGTACTGCCGGGGCCGAGGGCCGATACCGCAGACGGAGCCCGTGGGCTGATCCGGACTGACGGAGCCCGATATATGAGGATTTGCGTGTCGATGCTTGACACGATTATTTTATGATATTTTGGGTGCCGATGTTGGGCACTCGTGATTTCTCAGAGATTTACAGGATTTGAGGGCCGATGGGTGTGCCGGCGCCTGAGTTATTTGGGATTTGGGGTGCAGTTGTGGGCACCGATTGTTTTCCACGTTGACATTCCGTGTAGATGTTGTTATCCCATGCTCAGCATTGATTACCATATATCTCATCCTGTAGTTATTTTGCCTGACAGAGCATCTTCATGATTATTGCACATACTGCTTATCACGCATTGATATCATCTGCTGGCATTTGTTTGAGTAGTGCAATACGTGCATACTCGCGATTACCTTTATATGTTATCTCTATTCATGAGTTGGCAACTCACCCCCGTTGTGCCACAGTATTTGCAGGTTGCCCTCAGCATAGTCGCGGCAGGCTGTCTTTTGCATCTTTTGGCTACAGATACCACTACAGTTGCGGCGAGAGCTGTTTTGCATTTAGGTGGGTTGTGGTATCTGATTACTTTTATTGTATCCCTTTTTGTATCTAGTACTCTCCATCTACCATTTATGTACTGGACTTAGATACTGTGTGAGGACGATGATGTATATTTTGTATTCTGGTGTCGAGCTCGTGGGAGCCGACTGTTTTTATATGCAGTTTATATTCTGTGATGTTTACTTATTGCTCATTCTTCGCTACGGCGTCGTATATTACTCTTGTGATGATGGTTTCCGCTGTTGGGCGTGATTGCTTCCGTTTGGGAATGTTTTGTTTCATTATATCTCATTTTTACCCATATCCTCTTTTATACCCGGTCTCGGGGCTACTTTTACAAAGGAAATGCTGCCAAAATTATTTAAATGATTAAGTAACTTTAAAAGAACTTATTGAATTATTTAAGGTTTTCTAAATGTTTTCAACACTCACTATTTTTAAATGGTTTGATTTCTGGGTTCGGCTTACTTAGTCGCGTTACGCCTGTAGACGTAGCGTGGTTAAGTGCCGGTGACGAGTCGAAATATTCGGGTCGTGACAAGAGGGAAAGAAGAAGGAGACCCATCTCCAAAAATCCCACTTTGGGGAAGATCCAGGGATCAAGGGAGAAACCCCTTTCATCAGCTCCAAAAATATATTAGGAGTTTAACTCTTTACACCCCCCACACAAAATAATAACTTTCTTTTTGGGAGTACAACTCCCAGTGCAGAGACTAAGCCTACTTTCTGTCAGGAGTTCAACTCCATAAGTCAAATCGGGAGCACAGCTCCCAGTGCAGGGACCAAGTCCCTTTTCCTGCTGACGCTTAGCGCCCGCGTGCCAAGCACGTGGGGCGCTGGCGCCCAGCGCCTGCGTGCTACACACGTAAGGCGCTGGCGCCCAGTGCCCAGCGCCTGCGTGCTACGCACGTGAGGCGCTGGCCCCCCACGCGTCCGTTGGACGCTTTTTTCCCTTCTAATATATATATATATATATATATATATATATATAGATACACACACACTCTACGACACTGTCCCTGTTAGAAAAAATTTCTAACGGGGTGCTGTCCCGCACCCCTCAAGAGGGCTGCTAGCCCCCTTGACCCCCAACCCGCTATCCGGGTAGCGGGACCCCCGTAAAAACTCTGCGGGGCCCCCGATATATCCAAAACCCCTTCAAAACACAACAACGCACATTGAGTTCGCATGACCTATTTGACACGTCAATTGGAGGTTCTCTCGCTCCAAAGTGCAGGGGGGAACTAACGGCAGCTTAGTCCGCGGCTGCCGGAGATTCGGATCCCCATAATCAATAAACCCCAGCCTACCCTAGGCAGGGGGAATCTGTAATGCGCCTGACAAGCGCACGCGTATTCCCATCTCAATGGGGTGACGAAAAACACCCTACAGACCCTTTGAAGATCAAGGCGATCATGGAAATGCCCACGCCAAGAACTCTCAAACAACAGTGGTCTCTCCAAGGAAAGCTCACGTATATCCAACGCTTCAAAGCTAACCTTTCCAGAAAATGCCGCCCCTACAGCCATCTAATGAAGAAGGGGACTTCGTTCATTTGGGATCGTAAATACCAAAGTGCATTGGACAAAATCAAGCAATATCTGTAGAACCCGTCGGTACTGACCGCTCCAGTCAAGGGAAAACCCATCATCCTGTACACAACAGCCCTTGAAGGTTCTTTAGGAGTGCTATGGGCACAGGAGAACGATCAGGGAAAGGAGAGAGCTCTCTACTATTTGAGTCGAGTTCTCCTGGGGGCAGAAAACAACTACTCCCCAATCGAAAAGTATTGCCTGGCATTAATCTTCGCGGTAATGACGCTCCAGCATTATGCCTTAGCATATGAGGTCCATCTCATATCAAAGGTGGATCCTCTCAAATATTTGATGTCAAGAGCCATAATAACGGGAAGGCTTTCCAAATGGACCCTCCTCTTAATGGAATTCTCGATAATCTATCGACCTCTCAAGGCAGTAAAAGGCCAGGCCATCGCCGACTTTCTCACACAGCATCCGATACCCGCCGACTCTCCCTTGAACTGCGAGTTGCCGGACGAACACGCTTTTGACGCTATCGACGGGGAGAAAGAAGAGAGTGATACCCGATGGGAACTCTACTTCGATAGGGCATCATCTATGAAGAGGCGAAAGAAAAGTACCCCATAATCAAAGCCGGAGTGGGCCTTATCCTCGTGACTCCGCAAGGAGGGATAATGCGTTTATCCCTTTCCTTAACAGAGCCAATGACAAACAACGAGGCTGAATATGAGGCTCTAGTAGCAGGTTTCAAGATCACCATTGGCATGGGAATCGAGAACCTCTTCATATATGGAGACTCTCAGCTGGTCGTTAGCCAAGTAAAGGGCGACTATCAGACATGCAAGCTAGAGTTGGTAAAATATAGCGAAAGAGTGCGGCAACTGCTGACTCAAATCCCCTCCTACATCCTGGAAAGCATACCGCGTGCAGAAAATAGCAAGGTAGATGTGTTAGCCAAGCTTTCTAAGGAACTAGCTGACAAAAACCTCGATGACATAAGGATCGTTGTGCAAAGCCGCCAGGTTCTTGCGCCAGCAGAAATATCTTCGGGAGATTTAACAGTCTTCTGAAGGAAAGGAAGCGACTAAACAAGTAGTCCTTCAAATAAAAGATGAAGAAAAGATCAAGGATTGGAGGGAAGTATTCATAGACTACTTCAAATCTCATAGAACGCCCGAAAATGCATTGTCAAGACATCAGCTCATGAAACGGGCTTTGTCTTTCGCTTTCGTCAATGATACTCTATATAAGAGATCGCTTGACGGTTTGTACCTAAGGTGCTTGGGTCCAGGAGAAGCCAGGAGAGTTGTTCAAGAAATTCACAATGGATTCTGCAGTTCTCATCAGGCCGGGCCAAAGATGGAGCTGAAGATCAAGAAAATGTGTTACTATTGGCCCACAATGATTCAGGACTGCCTCGAATACGCGAAGCAGTGTCACTCCTGCCAGATTCACGGGGACTTCATCCATCAGCATACAAATCCGCTACATCCGACATTGGCTAGTTGGCCGTTCGAAATGTGGGGAACCGATATAATCGGGCCCATCGAGCCAACATGGTCCAAGGGACATCGGTTCATATTGGAAACAACTGATTACTTCTCTAAGTGGGCAGAGGCAGTACCCTTAAGGGAGGTGAAGATGGAGAACATCCTCCATTTCTTTAGGACACATGTCATCTACCGGTTCGACACTTCATGACGGATCATCTCGGATAACGGGCCAGCCTATAGAAGCCATAAGATCAGCCGCTTCGCACAGCAGCATAAAATAGATTGGAGATACTCTTCAGTCTATAACCCCTGAGCTAACGGTCTAGCTGAGGCTTTCAACAAGACCTTGACGAAGATCATAAAGAAGACGGTGTCCAGAAACAGAAAGGATTGGCACAAAAGATTGCATGAAGTTCTCTGGGCTTATCGGACCATGTTCAAGATGGCCATGAATACAACGCCATTCGCACTAGTATTCGGCACGGAAGCGGTTCTCCCCTTGGAGATAGAACTACCCTCTTTACGAGTGGCGGTCCGACATGAGCCGACGGATGAAAAAAATGCTCACCTTCGGCTTGAGGAGCGTGATGCCCTCGATGAAACTCGTCTCATGACACAGCAAAACCTGAAAGCTTACAAAGCAAGGATGACGCGTTCATATGAAAGACTAACTAGGCCGAGAACGTTCCGCCAAGGGGAACTCGTACTAGTCGTAAAAAGACCTATGATCCCCAACCGTGCAAAACGGGGGAAATTCGAGCCAAACTACGAGGGTCCGTATATCTATAGGGTTACTTAGCGTGGCAGCAAGGTATCGGGAGGCATCGTCCATGCCGTTTTCAAAAATTTTCCATTCTAAACAAGCCTAACCAAGAATCTTAACTAGAGATATAAACAAAACATCATGCAAACAACTTTGCAAGTCTAAGTTAATGCGGAATACAACCTTTGTAGACCGGTCTTTCAATTCAAATGCTCCGTGTAGAAGTCCCTTTGTTGTGAGTAATGATCTCCCGAACTCTTAAGAGGATCCACAAGGTGAAAGATGCAAACTTGCTCGAAGTCTTCAAGGCCGAAGATGATCTATGTCGAAGAGACTCGAGCTCATTCTATCTCTTCACTAAATTAGGGTTTAGTGAAGCAAACACTCTAAACTAAATGGCTAATAGTAGAGGATGATGAAGTAGGAAATGAGCTCTCTTTAGTTTTCTTTTTCTCACAATATATTCTCACCGTTTCAAAAGCTAGAAAGCTTTCTCAATGAAGAAGAAGATGATCAAGTGAAGAATAAGAGAATGGACTCATGATGTGAGAATATAAACCATGGGTGAGTTAGTGTCATGCACTAACTCATGTAGAGACTTAACTAGGGTTGAGGATAATGGTTAGGTTTATAAATATCTCAAGGAAAACAAAAGAGTGGACTTGTTCAATGGTTATCCACAAGCTTCTACAAGCTTGTAGCCATGCCAAATATTCACCAATTTTGAATTACCTTGAAAAATAAAAACCCTACATTATCCTAACTATAGTGTAAGTCTCATACACCCATGTATCATGTATCATCAAGCATGACACAATAAAATGTACATTAATATATATCACATATATACTATATGCACATAAGTGAGAAAAAGAATACTTAGTGAGCAAATATTAGTTAATGTAAGTTAATATATCAAATATATAATTATAAATTAAATTATCAAATCAACACTTGATTTAATAATCCGGCTATATCACATATAACCGACTAATATCATATGAATCAACTTATCGAATCAACACTTGATCCGATAACCCGGCTATATCTCATATAACCGACCGATATCACATATCGCCAGAATAGAATGAAGTATCACATACGCGCATTAATCTCGGTCCCGCACATATCACATATGTGCTCCTACTTCGTTTCACATGATCCAGGAAACCTCTGTGTAGGACTCTAAAGACTCGTCAATACGCCGGCAGTAGGTGATGATCATATCAAACACCCACAAGCCGCAAGCGGTCTGCTAAACGTAACGGCCACCCGGGTATTGAGCGATCAGAAGATCATACTCGTACTCCTGCGAGTCCAATCAGTAACACTACCGTACAGTTCGGTCTCTTCGTCAGATATGTCGCATATCACAGCCTGGGGGTGGTATAACGTCAGACCCCAATAGCCTGATAAGTCATGCCGATGCAAGGTCCATAATTACTGATAACACTTACCAGTAAATCTCAGCAACCCTGGCCAAGGATTTCATGTTATGGCCAATCGAGCATAGCGCAACATCAACCTCCAATACCGGGAGAGACGAATCCCTTCCTATCGCTCATTGACTCCATATGACTCGGGACTGTACCCAAAAACCACCGTTTTACACGATCTCTTGACCGTGGTAAGGTGGAAATCAAAGCACAGTGGGAATCATACAAGACTCTATGATGATCTCGGGTTGACAGAATAACCTGTACCAGTGTCACCAGAGAACTGCTATCTGACGATAGGTATAATACTATATAGGAGTTCTCGGCGAGTACGTTCAGTGTACCCAGTCTCCACTGAGCACTCATATACCTTCTCTGATGTCAAACACCAATGGATATGGGATCATCCATCGCCCATTTCGAGAAGCGTATACGCTAGTCTACTCTGGAGTATCGATGCCCTGTCTCGATACTCCTATGACTAGGAACAATTATAGGGTGTACTTGTAGACTACCTTTGGCCCTACTAGTATGATCTCTATCATAGTCCTGGTAGTCAAGTACACATCCTAAGGGCTTTATCAACATGTGAGAGCAAGATAGCATCATGTATACAAGTCAACATGTTAAGACAAAGAGCAACCAGATTGCATACTATCATATCGAGCAAGAAAGTCCTCCCTGTTTCCCCCAATCAGAGCAAAGCTCTGTTCAAAATTCAAATTTTGAAATGAAGCAACGCTTCATAGCAGCGCCAGGTGCGCTGCGCCCTAAGCAGCGCACCACGTGCAAAGCACGAGTGCGCTAGCGCTGGGTGCGCCGTGCCCTAAGCAGCGCACCACGTGCAAAGCACGTGTGCGCTAGCGCTCGGTGCGCTGCGCCCTAAGCAGCGCACCATGTGTAAAGCACGGGTGTGCCAGCGCTGGAACTAAAAGCTCTCCACCGTCAAATCAAAGATCCAATAATAATGATGAATTATTAATTAACCAGAAGTAAATTCTGTTAAGAAAAGATTTCTCAAAATCTTTCCAAACAACAAAATTGTGCTTTGTAAATCAGAGCACCGTTGGATCAATGATCCGATGGTGATTAAAAATCACCAGAAAACACAGAATAAATTCTATTTAGATGATTTCCCAATCTTGTTAAAAACAAGAAGATTGCCTTCCGTAAATCAGAAGCCCTCGGATCAAAGATCCAACGATGGGAAATTCCCCAAATCAATTGGAGAAAAGATCTTCTTAACTGATTGAACAAATCAGCCTGCCCTATAAAAAGGCCCCCAGACTTCAAGTCTCGATATAGAGAAACATAGAGAGGAACCCCCCATAAGCTGTGAGAAAATCTCAGAAAGAAGAGCCAAGCTCTCGATAGAAGAACTTCTTTAAGGTAAAAGAACAGAGAGATGAAATCATTTCATAAGTAAAAAGAAGGATTCACTTCTTTCTTTAACATCATAGATCTACAAGACCAAGGTCTTTTACAAAGAGATCAAAAGATCTCATCATAAAATAAAAGAAGAACATATTTCTTCTCACAGATCATAGATCTATAAGACAAATTTTCTTTTATAAAAAGAGATCATGAACATCTCATTATCATAGATCCATAAAGGCAAAGCCTTTCATCAATACAAGAGATTGAAGTATCTCCTATAAAAATAAGAACTTTTGTTCTTAAAATCTTGAGACAAAGTCTCTTTTGGGATCAAAAAGTTGATCAATTAGCGCTTGCGCTCATAAGATAGCGCTCTGCGCACAAGACTGGCGCACAACGCCAAGCGCGCCACGTGCTCCTCATGTGTGCGCTACTTAACAGAAGCGCCTCAGTGCTCAAAGACTAGCGCTAAGCGCTGCAGAGCCTTGGCGCTCTTAATTTTAAAGAGCGTCAGTGCTCCAAACATAGCGCACATCGCTCATTGACTGGCGCTCAGCGCCAAGCGCGACACGTGTCCCTCACGTATGCGTCACTTAACAGTTAGCGCTTTGTGCTCTTGAAATAGCGCTTTGCGCTCATGGACTGGCGCTTAGCGCCAAGCGCACCACGTGCTCCTCATGTGTGCGCCACTAAACTAATAGCGCAATGCGCTCATAAACTGGCGCAATGCGCCCATCATCCGGCGCTTAGCGCCAAGCGCGACATATGTCCCTTACATGTGCGCTACTCGGCAGAAGCGCACCGCGCTCTTTAACTGGCGCAAAGCGCCAAGCGCACCATGTGCTGCGCTGATAGAACATAAATTTTTCTTTAATAAGCCCAGGGCTATGAGGAATGCTTAGCATTCAGTAAAAGACAGAAACACTGTCAGGGCCAAGTCCAAACAAAGGCTCATATGCCCATAAATCACCAACTTGATTGTACTTAGCCCAAGATTGGCCATAAGTCCTCAACTCATATTAACCAAGCCCATATGCCCATAAATCTCAAATCTTAGTCCCAATTGGACACAGGTCTTCCAACTCACATCGGTTTAAGGGTACATCTCTTTACTTCTCTGATATTTGTCGTTGTAATCCCTCAACGTCTTCAGAGAGGTGACGGGTCCCGACAACTATACATTTCATAGACTATAACGTCTTTAAACTGGATTGTGGGGTCCTTAAACCCATGGACTATGATGTCCTTAAGCTCGGACTGTGGGGTCCTTTAAACCCATGGACAATGATGTCCTTAACCTCGGACTGTGGGGTCCTTAAGCCCATAGACTATGATGTCCTTAACCTCGGACCGAGATGTCCTTAAACTAACATCGGACCGAGATGTCCTTAAACTAAACTAATAGACCGCAATGACCCTAAACTAATAGACCATAATGTCCCTAAACTAAACAATAGAGCCCAAATGCTCTTTTGTTATATCTAAACGATCACGTTAAGTTGATCTTAGTCTAAAAATTAGACTAACGTATCCTTAACAAACGTTTAAATTGATCTTAGTCCCAAATGAGACTAACGTATCCTTAAACCCAACCCCAAACCCAAATCTAAGAAGATACGGATTTGGACTAATCCACGCCCTACGGGCGACAACATAAATTAGTCTCTGTATACAATCTACGGGAAACCAAAAAAAAAACAAACACCCACGACATGAAGTGACCATCTGGAGAAGGAGAAAGTGGTTACCGCGATGCGGCAGCGTAATTAACCACAGGGGTTTGCGCCTGTAGGGAAGAGCATCCCCACAATCAAAACCCCCTCAAATGAGGGGGAATCTGACGAAGTCTGCTACATCGGCCACATCCGTTTAAAACTTCGATACATGGTGTCATAAATCAACTTGGCATCTTCGGAGAGGTGGACGGATATCACCAATTAGCATCTGCCCCGAAATTCAGAAAAGACGGACCTACGCGGTCACGTCTCCGCGTTTTGGAGGGGAACAGATTCTGGCACACCCGGTGGGACCTTTTCCTCTTTCCACTCCACACTTCATTGTAACATTTCAAAAAAATAAAATATTATTTTTGGGAATTTTTATAATTTAATATTATTTTATTGAATATTTTAATATTTTGGTATAATTAAATACAGAAAAAATTTGGAAAAATTATGGAAAATTATAAAATAGGGTATTTTATAAAATTATGCCATTTTAAGCTTTTATGATTAGTTATATGCTAATTTAGTGCTAATCGCGATTAAAAATCGCTAATCGGGTTTTTAGCAATTTTGTGCAAAACATGCACATATCTTTTTTTTTTCTACACTTGTGCATTTCTACCATGGCTTTCCTTTTGGGTTTACTATTTGAGTGAGAAGGGTTTTAAGGAAAAGAAAAAAAGAAAAGAAATGGAAAAGGGGGATATAATATTGAGGTATGGTGAGAGAGAGAGAGAGGTATGTGTTTTCTTTGACTTTGGACTTAGCCATTCTCTTCATTCTTCTTTCATTTTCCCCCCTCTTTCTCCCTTGTTGCTGCTGCTCCTGCTCCTTCATCTTCCTCCCCTCTTCAACTCCTCAAATCACCATGAAAACAACTCCAAAACCCCACTCTCATTTCACAAAAAGTGTGCATAAGCTCAAGATCTACACATTGGACCAAGGAAGCAAGGATTTTGGACACTAGGGGCAACTCAAGAATTTTCTTGAGTTGCCAAATGAGGTATTTTCTGGACCTTAAAGCTTAGTTATGCATTACCTTTACCCCATGTTTAGATTGAACCGATATTGTTTGATATTGTGGAGTTAAGGAAAACCTAGTTAGGGTTTGAGAAAATTTTGTGTTGTAATGTGAAATTGAGCTCAGTTGAGATTATATAAACACCCTAGTGCATGAATGGAGACCCAAAACCTGAGAGTTGAAACCCGAAGTACGGATTTAGAAACCGATATCGGAAAAGTTATGAATTCTGTGAAGGTTATATTGGATCTGCTATCAACCCGAGACTCTGAAAATTATATTGATTGGACAGTGACATGTGCAGGCACCCAGGAAGCTACCACCAAGACCCCAGCCCCTAACTCCAAGACCCGGCCACAGATTTATTCTGTTTGGCCGCAATTTGCGGCCAGACCTGCCCCATTTTGTCTCGTTTTGGTTCTGCAGCTCCTACATGTATATATTAGACCCCTGGCATGTATAGATTTATCTAATTTGACCTAGGGAGAAATCTGGAGCCTATTTCCTAAGTTGCTGTTTTGGATTCGTGTTTCCATATTCCGTATTTTTAATTCTGAAATTGTGTATTGTGTTTTACCTCGACTATTTGGCGTTTATACGACGATATCAAGGATTGATTGATGGTTTTGAAGGCGTGCCCATAGGTTCTAACCTATAGGCCCCTTATCGTATCGTTTTGAGATTCGTATGCCGTTTTAGTTTGGAATTGGTTTTGATACGCATTTGCGATACGTTAATGTGTAGGTACCCCATGAAGACTTCGGGACGACAAGCAAACGCATGGTCACGTCGACAATGAAGACGCAAGGTGAGTAGATTATATCTACAGGGGGAAGTCGGGTGGATGGCGTATAGCACCCCCGCAGTCCGTAGTTGATATATTATATATATGATAGTTATAGTGTGTCATGGATATTGTGTTAGGTGTATTATGGATAGTGTAGGGTTAGAAGTAACTAGTGTAGTTCATAGTCGCGAACCCTAGAATAGATTTACACCTACACGCACACCCTTGCATATTCATTATACTTGCACTATGTTTGATGATATTGGATGACATTGGAGATGAGTCGATGATGTTGGGCATTGTGCCGCGAGATCGGTGATTTGATGTGATTCGTATTTGGGGATACGACATGTGATCTCTAGCGGGCCTTTGGACGTGTGCTTACACACGCAGTGATAGATGATATCGATTGTACTAGAATTAGATCAGTACCCCAGATTATGTGATATGATGATAGTGATACCTGATATGTGGTGAGATAATGTGATATTGACCCGTACCCAGCTATTGGGATGCCGTACGACGATTTACCGTACGAGCTTTATATTGATGATAGATCCGCACTCATGACTCGAGGATGTCTTATGATATACTGTATCGTACATGATATTATTGAGGCGGGATCACCGACTATTATATCTATATATATATATTGACTCAAATTTAGGTGGTTTCCATACCCCTCCCGATTGACTTGATACTTAGATCTGTAGTTTGCATAGTAGATGTTAGACTAGACCCGAGTCATACCTATTTCAAAAACTACGAATCAGGAATATCTTAAAAGATAAGTAAAGGGATTGTACGGGTATTTTTCAAAGGACGTATCTTTCTTAAAAATACCGTAGCCTTTATTTTACTAAAAATCCTGATTCGTCTTATTTCAAATGACATAACTGCATGACATATTCATATTGATGTAGATTCTTCACTGTGGTGTTGATTATTTGATTTCCACATGTTCATGCTATTGACATTGCTTTGCATATGTTTATTGCTATATTACTATCATGCTGTTAGGACACCAGCACCATTATCGATGATGCGTATGTTCCACGTACACTATTTGCCGGCTCACACACTTCATCATCGATAATTGTCATGCCACTACACTGTAGTACTGTTGCATTCATGATATGATTCTTGCATGGCATATTGTACACTTATACCTGTACACTTACGTAGATGATTCTGACTTGATTAGAGATTTGGGAACCGCAAGATATTCTTCAAAAACTGATTCATTTTAAAAAGAGCGGTTTCCCTCGACATGTGCATATTACTATTCCATGTTGCATGACTTACCGATATGCTTACCTTTCTTTACATGTCGCATACATCATGTTTTGATTATACGCATTGAGATATGTTGTTTCCATGATATTTCTGGATTTGGGAACCGTGGGTATTTCAAAAGAGAATATATAATTGTTTTAAAAACCCGGTTACCCTTGATATGATATTTCAGTGCGTCCACCATGTGTTTTCTCGGTGCTGAGAGCGACATGTGAAACCCGATTCGAGGAGGCGGATGAGGCCGATTGCGGGTACATGGTGGACCCGGTATGGTACCCCGGGGCGAGAACGGTTTCGCTGTGTAGTAGACGGTGAGCCTGGCAGAGGGACTACTACCTACCGGTGATTGTATTTGAGCTCGGCGGATATCTGGAGGATAACGACCGGAGTTGAGAGATGGACATGGGCTGACCCGTACTGCCGGGGCCGAGGGCCGATACCGCAGACGGAGCCCCATATGGATGAGGATTTACGTGCCGATGCTAGGCATAGGTTTCATGATGATCTTCATGATTTTGATTATATCCTCATATTTGCATGCATGATACTTATTGTCATTGGGTGACAGGTGGACGGGATCCACATATATATACAGACATTGATTACATACAGACTTTGACTACATTGATCATACTTCATTTGTATATATAACAGGGTACGCGGGCGCTGTTATATATACCCTTACACCAATATTAGTGGAATGAGACGCTAATATATGTGTATTGATATCCATTTGATACTTCATCATGTTTACTTCATGCAGACATACCTTACATTTATGACATGTTGTTATCTGAGGCACTGGCATGAGTACTTGGCACTACCTATATGATTAGATGTTACACCGCCATATTTTCATGCTTCAGACTTACTCTTGAGGGTTATATTATATACTGATCGTATTGACCTAGGATTATGTCATGCATTCGGTTTCTGCTTGTAGATATTTTCTATTCACGAGTTGGCAACTCACCCCCGTTGTGCCACAGTTCTTGTAGGTCTTGCCGTACAGGTTCCATAGCAGCATTTCTGACACACTGTTTCCTTGCGGGTGAATTGCATTTGGTAGGTGGGTTCTTTTGCATCAAGAACCACCATTGTACTTGTATTATTCCTTTGTATCTAGAATTCCATCAACCAAAACTTGTATATTGTTTCAGACTCAGACACTAGTGATGTATTATTCGACCTTAGAGTCGCGCTTAATAGTATTGCGGTTTTCATGCTTATTGAGTTTCTTTTGGATTTGACCCTCGCCATTCGGCGTTGTATATTATATTGTTTGCGTGGTTGTGACCGTCAATTGATGAAGAGCTAGCTCCCGCTTGGGGATGCCTTTTATCACTGCATATATATTGTTCTTGTTGTACCCCGTTCGGGGCCAGTTTTTACAAAAGAAACTCTGCCGAAATTTTTAGAAAAGACTTTACATTTTAAAAATGCATATTCGGCTTAGTTATTTAAAAACCTTGACTTCAAGCATGTTTTTCTTCACTTCTTTAAACCAGTTTTCTTTATTTACTCTTAAAATGGTTTTAGATTTCTGGGCTTTTGGGTTACTTGGATCAGATGGAGTCCTATAGACTTCATGTGGTTCAAGGGCCAGTCACGTGCTCTTTTGGGTCGTGACATTCATGTGTCGTGTTCGTGAAGGAATCGTGGTTTGATATGGTTGCCCTTGGGTTCGAGGTACTAATATTTGGTGTCTTGCCCCATGCAGAAAACAGAAGATCAATGGCTTCAACCTGCACTAACTGCAACTGCAACTCTCGCTCCGTCCCGTCCGGAAGAGTGACTTACGGGCCCCAAGCGGCCTCCATCTTCTCTATGCCAGTGGAACATGTCACTCAGGCCACCATTGGATTGTTTTTTGGGACCATGCTCCCGCCAACGAGCATTAACACCCCTGTACCATTGCAAGAAGCTCCAAAGAAGTCGGTCTTTGATCGACTTACCATTGCCGTGTCCCCTCTCAACGGGTTGCCCAGCTTCAATGCCTCAGTTTTCTACAGACTGGGCCAGAACGCCAACAAGCCCGCGATACCGGAAAGAGTTATCCCTAAACGGATAGCCATTCCTGCTCATGAAGTCGTCAAGGCGGCTTCTCCTGCCAAAGGGTCGGTCTTCACAAGACTGACTGTTCTGGCTCCCGCTCCAGGCGAAGTCCTCAAAGCTGCTTCCCCTGTCCAGAGGTCTGTCTTTGACAGATTGGACATTGCTTCTTAACGGACGTCAGTTTTCAATAGGCTGGCACCAACAGCAATCCTCAGCCAAAATAGGGGGCATGAGGAAGTCACCCCTATAGCTGAACCAACTCCATCTGCGCGGCATGGTCTCCGTCGTTACTGACGTCGAGTGAGGAAGGCTGGGGGCAATTCCCCTTCTGGACTGACTCCGCCGGCTCCAACGGTGGAAATCGATGCTGCTGTTCCAACTGGGAACAGTTTTGAACCGCTAAGGAGGGTTCGTAAGAACTCGCCGACTGCCGTGCTGAAGAGATCTCCTCCACCAGTGGAGAATGCTACAGAAAAGAAGCCGGAGCAGCCCTCTCAGCGGCTGTCCTCCAAAATCTATAAAGTCTGGCGACAGGTCCAGGAATCGGTGATTGACCAGGACTACTCTCGATGACCAAAGAAGCTTAAAGCTCGGTAAGAAAAGAGCCATCCCGTGGTACCACAGAAGATGTCATCCGTCTGGGTGCCCGCTGCAACGGCTCCTTCAACTTTAACCGCTCACAAAAGAAGGAGGCCGGAGAAAGCCCCTGTAACCGTGGCTAACCGCAAGGACGCTGAATCTAAATGCCCAAAGTCTGGGGGCATGATAACACATACCGTTTATATGGATTTCGGAAAAGAGGAAATCCATGCTTCTACGGGTCATCGACCGCTTACTCGATCGATAACAAAGGCTCAGGAGCAACAGCAGCAAAAGCTCCAAGAGATGTTGACTGCAATGGCCGCACTCACTGGGCCGAAAGAAAATCCGGAGACCTCAGAGCAGCATCAGAAACAAGAAACTGAAGCTGAATTCCTCATAAGAATGCTCGAGAGGAAAGAAAAAGAGGTCACGGAGAAGGCGGCCAACATAAAACGAATGGCTCTTTTGTTCCAAGACATGGCCGGGATGATGTTACAGCCGGAACCTCCAGCTGAAGACCCCCCGTGCTGATTCTACACTTGACAGGCTCCAGCCCATCCGTTTGCCCAGATACTACACAGACGGATTAAAAAGACTGTCGAGGCGCCAAGGCGTACCCTTCAAACAGACTGCTCGACAAGCCCAGTTCTATAACAGGATCTGGAACGTCCCCGGAACTCAACGAAAGTTGCCCAACGGGAAAATGGAAACGATCGGGCTTGGATATGTTCAATCCAAGAAACGAGAGCGATTCCGCGGCTGCTACGTCATACATGACTTTGATGAAGAAGGAGATGATTTGTGGGAAGGTGCTAACCCTGAACCAAAGCGAGCTCCCGTTGTGAAAATGCCTAGCCCGTCGTTCGAAGAACAAATGGACAAGCTTATAAGGGAAGCGGGTCAAAAGGTTCGAGATGACCATAATCGCGAAATGCCCATCTACGAGAAAGCCAGAACGCAACGCCCCCTTCAGCAGGTTGCGAAAAATAAAAATGCTCTTCCTCGTCAACCCGTCATATAAAAGACCTGGCGCAGAGGCAGAAATAAACCAAAGAACGGAAAAAGCGTCCGACAGCAACAAAGCGGGACCAAGAAGCCACGCGATCGAGAATCGAGCAACCAGGATTCGTCTCTTATAAAGAAGATGGGTCTAGCGTATTCTTTTTCCCAAGACAAGACAAGGAAGATACTTGATCTTGTCATAAAGCATCAGATGATTACCCTCCTGGAGTCCAATCACCCAGAGCACGCAGGTGAAGTTAATCATCCGGATTATTGCTCCTATCACCGAGCAATAGGACATCCTCTCGAAGACTGCTTCACATTCAAAGACTGGGTAGAAGACCAGTATCAGCAAGGCAAGTTCGCTCTATCCAGCAGTTAGAGGGTAACCCCACCGCAGAAGCATGAGCCGAAAGCCACGAGAGTAGATCCGGGTCAGTCTCGGTCTTGGAAACGATCTCGTACCTGTCACGCAATAACGCTGTCAGAAGAAGAACCTGAGAATATGGATAACCTCCCCTGGTGCTTCGAAAACGATGATGACGAGGTGATCTCAGAGTTTCCACCAGCGCCAAAAGAGCTGGAAGATGGAATACATACTACTGCAGATAACCTCAAGAGAATTGACTTGGGGATGGCAAGTGACCCGCGGCCGACATTCGTCAGTGAGCTGTTGTCTGAAGAAAGGGTGGCTACGCTAAAAGACGTGCTCATACAGTATAAAGACTGTTTTGCATGGAACTATTCCGAGATACCGGGATTAGATCCAGAGATTGCTGTGCACAAATTGGCAATATCTCCGGACGTCAAGCCAATCAAACAAGCACCGAGAAGAATGAGGCTCGAGCTTGAGATGGGAATCAATGCCGAGATTAAGAAGTTAATCGACTCCGGCTTCATCCAAGAGGTTCAGTACCCTGACTGGATCGCCAATTCTTCCTAGTGATGAAGAAAAATGGGACGGTGCGCATATGTGTGGAATTTCGGGATCTCAACAAAGCTTGCCCGAAGGACGACTTTCCAGTACCGGTCACTGAGCTAATGATAGATAATACGTCCACTCACGAAGTTTTCTCCTTTATGGATGGCTCATCAGGATACAATCAGATAAAGATGCATCCCGAGGACCAAAAGCATACCGCTTTCCGGACTCCTCTGGGCATATTTTGCTACAAGGTGATGCGTTTTGGTCTAAAGAATGCTGGTGCCACCTATCAGAGGGCCATGACGAAAATCTTCGATGACCTCATACATGAAATCGTCGAATGCTATATCGACGACCTCGTAGTTAAAAGCAAATCATACGAGGAACATTTAGAGCTTCTGAAGACCGCGTTTCAGCTCCTTCGGAAATACAACTTGAAGATGAACCCTCTCAAATGCGCGTTCGGAGTTTCTTCGGGCAAATTCCTAGGATTCATCGTACGGCACCGAGGCATCGAGATAGACCCGTCAAAGATCAAGGCGATCATGGAAATGCCTCCGCCAAGAACACTCAAGCAGCTGCGGTCTCTCCAAGGAAAGCTCGCATATATCCGGCGATTCATAGCCAATCTTTCCGGCAAGTGCCGTCCTTACAGTCACCTAATGAAGAAGGGAACTCAAATCGTCTGGGATCGCAAATGCCAAAGCGCACTGGATGAAATCAAGCAATACCTACAGAATCCTCCGGTTCTAACCACCCCGGTCAAGGGAAAGCCCCTCATTCTATATACAACCGCCTTCGAAGGTTCTTTAGGCGCGCTGTGGGAACAAGAAAATGACCAGGGAAAGAGAGAGCCCTCTACTATCTGAGTCGAGTTCTACTGAGGGCAGAAAGCAACTACTCCCCCATCGAAAAACACTGCCTGGCGTTGATCTTCGCGATAACGAAGCTCAGACACTACGCGTTGGCACATGAGGTCTATCTCATATCGAAGGTGGATCCTCTCAAATATTTGATGTCAAAGGATATATTAACGGGATGACTCGCTAAATGGGCCCTGCTCTTAATGGAATTCTCGGTGATATATCGACCCCTCAAGGCAGTGAAAGGCCAGGCCATCGCCGACTTCCTCGCTGAGCACCTGATACCTGCCGATTCTCCTTTGAACTGTGAATTGCCCGACGAGCACGTGTTTGACACGATCGACGGCGAGAGAAGAGAGAATGATACCCAGTGGGAACTCTACTTTGATGGAGCATCTTCCATGAAGAAGCGCAAACAAAGCACCCCCATAATCAAATCCAGGGTGTGCCTCATCTTCATGACTCCACAAGGAGGGATAATGCGCTTTGCCTTCTCTTTAACAGAGCCGAGGACGAATAATGAAGCCGAATATGAAGCTTTGATAGCAGGTCTTGAGATCGCTGTCGACATAGGAATCGAAAACCTCCTCATATACGGAGACTTCCAGTTGGTCGTTAGTCAAGTAAATAGCGACTATCAAACGTGCAAGCATGAGTTGGTGAAGTACGGCGAGAGAGTGCAGCAACTGCTGACTCCAATTCCTTCCTACGCCCTGGAAGGCATACCGCACGCAGAAAATAGCAAGGCAGATGCATTAGCCAAGCTCGCTAAAGAATTGGCCGACGAGAACCTCGATGACGTGAGAATCGTTGTGCAAAGCCGTCGGGTCCTTGCACCGGCAGAAATATCTCCAGAGTCTTCCGAAGAAAAGGGAGCGACTGAGCAAACGGCCCTACAAATAAAGGACCAGGAAAAGGCTATGGATTGGAGAGAAGTATTTATAGACTATTTCAAATCCCGTCGAACACCTGAAGACGCATCCTCAAGGCATCAGCTCATGAAACAAGCTCTATCTTTTGCCTTCGTCAATGACACTCTGTATAAGAGATCATTTGACTCCTTATGGCTAAGATGTTTAGGACCTAAAGAGGCAAAAAGAGTCGTCCAAGAAACTCATGACGGACTCTGCGGTTCTCACCAAGCCGGGCCGAAGATGAAGCTGAAGATCAAAAGGATGGGCTACTATTGGCCCACGATGATCCAAGACTGCCTCGAATAAGCGAAGCAGTGCCACTCGTGCCAGATTCACAGGGACTTTATCCACCAGCATCCAAATCCACTACATCCGACGGTGGCTAGCTGGCCGTTCGAAATGTAGGGAACCGACATAATCGGACCTATTGAACCAGGATCGTCTAGAGGACACTGGTTCATATTAGCAACGACCGATTACTTTTCTAAGTGGGCAGAAGCAATACCGCTAGGAGAAGTGAAGACGGAGAATATCCTCCATTTCTTCAAGACACACGTCATTTACCGGTTTGGCACTCCGGGACGGATTATCTCCGATAACGGACCAGCCTACAGAAGTCACAAAATCAGCCGCTTCGCACGGCAACATAATATAGACTGGAGATACTCTTCAGTCTATAATCCCCGAGCTAACGGTCTAGCTGAGGCTTTCAACAAGACCTTGACGAAGATCGTGAAAAAGACGGTGTCTCGAAATAAGAGGGACTGGTACGAGAGACCGCATGAAGCTCTCTGGACGTATCGAACTACGTTCAAAACAGCCACGAATACAACGCCGTATGCATTGGTATTCGGCACAGAAGCGGTACTCCCTCTCGAGATAGAGTTACCCTCTCTACGAGTGGCGGTTCACTACGAGCTAACCGACGAAGAAAATGCTCACCTTCGGCTTGAGGAGCTCGATGCCCTTGATGAAACCCGGCTCATGGCGCAACAAAATCTGGAGGCTTATAAAGCAAAGATGACGCACTCGTATGAGAGATTGACTCGGCCGAGAACATTCCGCCAAGGTGAACTCGTGCTAGTGGTCAAAAGACCTATGATCCCCAATCGTGCCAAGCGGGGGAAATTCGAGCCGAACTATGAAGGCCCGTATATCATAGACAAAGTTTACCAGGGTGGAGCCTATCTACTCATGGACATGCATGGTGGAACCTATGAAGTCCAATAAACGGTCGCTTCCTAAAAAAATACTACGCCTGACGAGTCACGGCATAGGTCAACGATAGATGACGACGCCTATGTCAGCTCGCTATCTTCCTATGCTCAAACTCTATAAGTAGTAGCCGACTTTTGGACCGAAACGTCCTTAAACTAACGATGGACCGCTACATCCTAAAACTGGCTACTGACCGAAACTTCCTTAAACTAACGATGGACCGCTATGTCCTAAAACTGGCTGTTGACCGAGACGTCGATAAACTACTACGGATCGCAGCATCCCAAGGCTGACAAAAAAAAATAAAAATAAATAAAAATAAAAAAAGAGAGAAGAAAACGGTATGTCCATAAGCAAAATGGGCACGGATGAAAACCCGAAAGGGCTCCGTGAGTAAAAATAGCAGGGCTACCGGCGAGTGTTGTGAAAATCCGAAAGGGCGCAATCTCATTAAAAGACACTTGCAAGGTTCTCTCGACCCTGTAAGGAGAAACCACCTGCGTGAGATCCTTACGACTCACAAAGGAGAAACACACTTAGGAATCCCCACGATTCCTAAGGAGAAATTACACTTGCGAGATCCTCACGACTCGTAAGGAGAACCCTCTTATGAGACCCTCACGGCTCATAAGATTCAAAAGCCTTAAGTTACAGGGATCTGAACCTGTTCTTAAGCCGTCACAATCTCCAGTTTTGCCCTACAAGCGGTTCAATACTGATCCTTGTATACAATCCACGGGCGCGAATAAACATTTTCCCTAACAAAGTCCTACCCACGACTAGGGATATGTTACACGGTGCACAACCCTTGTAAGTCCTCTCGACTTATAAGGAGAAAACACTCTTATAGGATCCTTACGACTTATAAGAGACCATACACTTAGGAATCCTTACGATCCCTAAGAAGAAAACGCACCTACGAGATCCTCACGACTCGTGGGGAGAAATACCTTTATGAGACCCTTACGTCTCATGAAGTTAAAAGTCTTAGTCGACGGATCCTAACCCTGTTCGCTAAGCCACTTTTGTTCGACATCGGCAGAGGCAAATGATGATTCGCTCCTAGCAATATCACAGTCGTAGCGATGCTGATGCTTAAATTGGTATCAAATCCCAAAACTCACAGCGAAAAGCCAGCGAACCACAAATGCATATGAAATAGCCGAAATGATGGGGCAACTTACAACAAAAACAGCAAGTAAAAATGTATGCATACAAAATAGCCGAAATGGTTGGGCAACTCGCAATAAAAAGCTGCGAGTAAATAAAATAAATAGCCGAAATGATTGGGCACCACGAAAAATAGCCGAAATGATTGGGCAATCGCGACTTTCGCGATATAAAAGCTGAAATGATAGAGCATCGCGGAAAGAAAAAATATAAAATGAAACTTTTTGCCTTACATGTGAGATCACATCGATCCCTGTATACAATACAGGGGCACAAACAAAGAGGGAACCATACCTTCCTACCAGGCTCCATCAGAAAAAGAAGCCAAATCTCAACGGTTCACAGACAGCCTGGAGATCATCTCAACATTCGTCTCATTACAACAGACGCAACATCAGCAAAGCGGAACCATGGTAATTCCCAGTTCCATGACTCGGCGGTGCACAGATAACCGAGAGTCAACCCCCGACTCCATGAAATGCGGATAAAGTCAACAAATCCTGGTCTAGTGGAACATGGCCTATGTTAATCCTGACCCCGTGGGAAGCGTCCAGAGCGGAACCTGGTCCTTGCGGAACACGGCTTATGTCAATTCTGATCCCGTGGGAAGCATCCAGAGCAAATCCTGGTCTAATGGAATACGGCTATGTCAATCCTGACCCCGTGGGAAGCGTCCAGAGCGGAACCTGGTCCTTGCGGAACATGGCTATGTCAATCCTGACCCCGTGGAAAGCATCCAGAGCAAATCCTGGTCTAGTGGAATACGGCTATGTCAATCCTGACCCCGTGGGAAGCATCCATAGCAAATCCTGGTCTAGTGGAACACGGCCTATGTCAATCCTGACCCCGTGGAAAGCGTCCAGAGTGGAACCTGGTCCTTGCGGAACACGGCTATGTCAATCCTGACCCCGTGGGAAGCATCTAGAGCAAATCCTGGTCTAGTGGAACACAGCTATGTCAATCCTGACCCCGTGGGAAGCGTCCAGAGCGGAACCTGGTCCTTGCGGAACACGGCTATGTCAATCCTGACCCCGTGGGAAGCGTCCAGAGCAGAACCTGGTCCTTGCGGAACACGGTTATGTCAATCCTGACCCCGTGGGAAGCATCCAGGGCAAATCCTGGTCTACTGGAACACGGCTATGTCAATCCTGACCCCGTGGGAAGCGTCCACGGTCCTTGCGGAACACGGCTATGTCAATCCTGACCCGTGGGAAGCATCCAGAGCAAATCCTGGTCTAGTGGAACACGGCCTATGTCAATCCTGACCCCGTGGGAAGCGTCCAGAGCGGAACCTGGTCCTTGCGGAACACGGCTATGTCAATCCTGACCCCGTGGAAAGCATCCAGAGCAAATCCTGGTCTAGTGGAACACGGCTATGTCAATCCTGACCCCGTGGGAAGCGTCCAGAGCGGAACCTGGTCCTTACGGAACACGGCTATGTCAATCCTGACCCCGTGGGAAGCATCCAGAGCATATCTTGGTCTAGTGGAACACAGCCTATGTCAATCCTGACCCCGTGGGAAGCGTCCAGTGCGGAACTTGGTCCTTGCGGAATACGGCTATGTCAATCCTGACCCCGTGGGAAGCGTCCAGAGCAGAACCTGGTCCTTGCGGAACACGGCTATGTCAATCCTGACCCCGTGGGAAGCATCCAGAGCATATCCTGGTCTAGTGGAACATGGCCTATGTCAATCCTGACCCCGTGGGAAGCGTCCAGAGCGGAACCTGGTCCTTTGGAACACGACTATGTCAATCCTGACCCCGTGGGAAGCATCCAAAGCGGAACCTGGTCCTTGTGGAACACGGCTATGTCAATCTTGACCCCATGGGAAGCATCCAGAGCAAATCCTGGTCTAGTAGAACATGGCCTATGTCAATCCTGACCCCGTGGGAAGCGTCCACAGCAGAACCTGGTCCTTGCGGAACACGGCTATGTCAATCTTGACCCCGTGGGAAGCATCCAGAGCAGAACCTGGTCCTTGCGGAATACGGCTATGTCAATCCTGACCCCGTGGGAAGCATCCAGAGCAAATCCTGGTCTAGTGGAACACGGATATGTCAATCCTGACCCAGTGGGAAGCGTCCAGAGCGGAACCTGGTCCTCGTGGAACACGGCTTATGTCAATCCTGACCCTGTGGGAAGCGTACAGAGCAGATCCTGGTCCTTGCGGAACACGGCTTATGTCAATCCTGACCCCGTGGGAAGTGCCCAGAGCAACTCCTGACTCCGTAAAATGCAGATAATATCATCCTCATCAATCACTTGCGGGTCCTTTCGACTCGTAAGGAAGAAAACTCTCTTGTGAGATCCTTACGACTCCCAAGAGAAAACACACTTAGGAATCCTCATGATTCCTAAGGAGAAAATGCACCTACGAGATCCTCTCGACTCGTGCTCCTCACGTGTGTGCTACTTAACAGAAGTGCCTCAGCGCTCAAAGACTAGCGCAAAGCGCTGCAAAGCCTTGGTGCTCTTAATTTTAAAGAGCCTCAGCGCTCCAAACACAGCGCACTGCACTCATTGACTGGCGCTCAGCGCCAAGCGCGACACGTGTCCCTCACGTATGCGCTACTTAACAGTTAGCGCTTTGCGCTCTTGAAACAGCGCTTTGCGCTCATGGACTGGCGCTTAGCGCCAAGCGCACCACGTGCTCCTCATGTGTGAGCCACTAAACTAATAGCGCAATGCGCTCATAAACTGGCGCAATGCGCCCATCATCTGGCGCTTAGCGCCAAGCGCGACACGTGTCCCTCACATGTGCGTACTCGGCAGAAGCGCACTGCGCTCTTTGACTGGCGCAAAGCGCAAAGCACACCATGTGCTGCGCTGATAGAACATAAATTGTTCTTTAATAAGTCCAGGGCTATGAGGAATGCTCAACATTCAGTAAAAGACAGAAACACTGTCAGGGCCAAGTCCAAACAAAGGCTCAACAGCCCAAAAATTAATGTTAAACATTTTAACTTGATTGGACTTAGCCCAAGATTGGCCATAAGTCCTCAACTCATATTAACTGAGACCATATGCTCATAAATCTCAGATCTTAGTCCCAATTGGACTACAGGTCTCCCAACTCACATCGGTTCTAGGGTACATCTCTTTACTCCTCTGATATTTATCGTTGTAATCCCTCAACGTCTTCAGAGAGGTGACGGGTCCCGACAACCATACATTTCATAGACTATGATGTCCTTAACCTGGACTGTGGGGTCCTTAAACCCATGGACTATGATGTCCTTAACCTCGGACTGTGGGGTCCTTTAAACCCATGGACTATGATGTCCTTAACCTCGGACTGTGGGGTCCTTAATCCCATGGACTATGATGTCCTTAACCTCGGACTGTGGGGTCCTTATGCCCATGGACTATGATGTCCTTAACCTCGGACCGAGATGTCCTTAAACTAACATCGGACCGAGATGTTCTTAAACTAACAATGGACCGTAATGTCCCTAAACTAATAGACCGCAATGTCCCTAAACTAAACAATAGAGCCTAATTCTCTTTTGTTGGATCTAAACGATCACGTTAAGTTGATCTTAGTCTAAAAATTAGACTAACGTATCCTTAACAAACGTTTAAGTTGATCTTAGTCCCAAATGAGACTAACGTATCCTTAAACCCAACTCTAAACCCAAATCTAAGAAGATACGGATTTAGACCAATCCACGCCCTACGGGAGACAACATAAATTAGTCTCCGTATACAATCCACGGGCAACCAAAAACAAAACAAACACCCACGACACGAAGTGACCATCTGGAGAAGGAGAAAGTGGTTACCGCGATGCGGTAGCGTAATTAACTGCAGGGGCTTGCGCCTGCAGGGAAGAGCGTCCCCACAATCAAAACCCCCTCAAATGAGGGGGAATCTGATGAAGTCTGCTACATCGGCCGCATCCGTTTAAACCTTCGATACATGGTGTCATAAATCAACTTGGCATCTTCGGAGAGGTGGACGGATAACACCAATTAGCATCTGCCCTGAAATTCAGGAAAGTCGGACCTGCGCGGTCACATCTCCGCGTTTCGGAGGGGAACACTTCCTATATATGTCCAAGCATCCACTACAATATACATCTTATGTATAACAATGGCCTTTAGGGCATACATATAACTAACAATCTCCCACTTGTACTAAGGCCATCTGTTACAGTATCCAATACCCAACAATATAACAGTGGTTGTAGTATCCCATACTCAACCATCCCAAAATCTCTCAAATAGTATTTGGGGAAGCAGGCCTTGGTGAGTGGATCTTCCATGTTATCCTTCGTGTCAACTCTCCAGACCTCGATCCGTTGGAGATCAACCATCTCCCTGATCAGGTGATTCTAGCCTCAGAATATGTCTGGAATGCTGATGGGACCTGCGTTCCTAGGCCAAAGCCACAACTCCATTGTTGTCACAATAACAGTTATTGGACGCTCAATGGTAGGAACCTTGTTCATCTCATGAACAAGAAATGTCCAGACAGCCACTTTGGTAGTATCGTTGGTAGTAATGCATTCAGCCTTTATCGCCTAGTATGTCACGGTATCTAGCTTGGAACTCTTTCAACATACTGCACTGAGGGTAAAGGCAATGCCTGTGACTGACTTTCAGTCGTCCTTATCACTCTAGAAGCTCGAACCAAGAACTTTCTTTTAGTGCTTCTCAAGTACTTAAGAATGTTCTCCACAGCTGTCCAGTGATTCTCCCAAGATCTGATTGATTCCTGATCACTACACCTAGTGAGCCATCTACATCTAGTCTGGATTTGGGACACTCCCAACATCCATTTAGATCTATCACCATATATCATAAACAACAAGATGTTGTAGGTGTCATCCAGATCTTCTATGGAGAATCCCCGTGATAAGAGGAGCTTGATCGAGTGTAGCATAGGAAACCATTTCCTATCAAGAGTATGTTTATCTATGTACAATACGTGGAAGAAAACCTTACTCTCTACAACCTTCTTGTATATACAAGTTTCATCTATCTTTTTGATGAAGTCAAACTCTTTGACTGTTACATCAAAACAGATGTTCCAACTCTGCGATACTTGCTTTAATCCTGATGGACTGAAGTATAGCTTTGAAAGTCTCAACTTTTCCATCTACACCAATAATCTTCTCAAGATCCATTTTTGCTCCCAATGTGTTTTACCCCTTCAGGTGCAACATGCAAAGTCATACTTTGTTGGTGTATATAGATTCCATTTTTGATCGCATAGCATCCATCAATTTCACAGAGTCCCCACTCGTGATGGCCTGCCTGAACCTAGTTGGGCCATCATCAACCATGATGCAATCCTCACTCCCACTGTCACCGAGAAGACCGTAGTTTCTTTCAAGTGGATGAGGAACCCTACCAGATTCGCGGAGAGGCTGAGATTCATTGAAGACTATTAAATCCTTTGGTTTCACCAAATCATCAGCTGTTAGTTTGTCAAGCTGGAACAACTTCCAGTTCTACCTCATGTCTATAAATTTCTTCATAAGAAATCCCTTTTCTAAAAAGGTGGCATGCTGAGAAACAAAACACCTTTTGCTCCTCAGTCAGGTAGAAGATATACCCTCACTAATGTTTGGGATATCCTAACAAACTTATACAGAACTGACCTTGCCTTGAGCTTGTCCGGATTTTGCCTTTCAACATAGGTCGGACAACCCCATTTCTTAACTCGTTTAAAACATGGTCTCTTCCCATTCCATATCTCATATGTAGTGGTAGGCCCTGATTTGGATGGAACCCCATTCAATAGGTATACAGCTTCTCAAGTGCATAACACCAAAAGGAAACAGGCTACTCAGCAGTACTCATCATAGAGCGCACCATATCTCATAGGGTGCGATACCTCCACCTCGATACACCGTTGTGCTGTGGTGTATACGAAAGAGTAAGCTGAGAGAGAATCCCATTCTCTGTTTAGAAAATCCAAGAACTCCATGCCAAAGTATTCGCCTCCTCGATCACATCGTAGGACTTAATACCCATTTGGTTCTCAACTTCAATCTTATATTCCTTGAATTTCTCAAAAGTTTCAAACTGTGTTTCAACAGGAACATATGTTCGAATCTTGAGAGATGATCAGTGAATATAATGAAGTACGAAGAACCAACCTTGGCATTTATAGACATAGGACCGTAACTGTAAGTCGACGTTAGACACCCCACATGATGCGGGAAGGCGGAATAGGTAAAACAATCATTTTGTTTAAACTAACATCGACTAACTTTACGGATCTTTGATAAACCCTAACTAACAACTATATAGAAATGATTAGCTACAATGATAGATGATTATACCTAATGAATCAAGTCCTTCTTGTTCTTGTTGATCACTTCTTCGTCGGCCTCCTCGATGTGATAGAAGATCCACCCGAGAGCTACTTCTGCAAGCTTTAACCTCTCACTTGAGGTAACTAGGTGACTATGAGTGCTAATCAAGGTAACCTAGAGGATATAGAAGAGGATTAGGGATCTATTAGTCTTGCTAACCCTTGGATCTCAACACATGAGAGGTTATGGTTAGTTCTTTGAAGAGAGAGAGCTTGAGGAGAGAGAAGATGTGAGTGAGAATGATATGAATAATATCTCATTTGTGAATATATATGAAGCATGATAATTATTAAATGAATAACATATGATAATATCAACCATGCTTCATTAACTCACAATGTGTGAATCACCTCATGAGTCATTAAGCAATAAATGCTTCATTAACTCATTTGGATGAATCACACCATGAGTCATTAATCCATTTAATGCAAATTCCACCTAAGCCTCCAACTCATCAATCTTTTAGAAGCTTCTCGACTAATTACGAGAATTCCCCTCCCATCCGTGAAAATACGGAAATACTGAGACTGTATAAATCCAATAATCCAATACTAGAATCTGGCTTAAACCAAAGCCTGCTAGTATAAACTGTCCGAACATCGTACGTGCGTAAAAACACGTATGTGTCCGAACCCTGTCGTAAAACCATACGACCTTTATATCGTTTCGCCCGAAGCAGGAAAACTCTCTGTGTGGGACTCTAAAGACTCGACATTACGCTGGCAGTGGGTTTAACCACAGACCGCAAGCGGCACTAGCTGTACGTAACGGTCCCCAGGTAGATGTCGATAAGAAGGCCGATGAGGAAACCCATCCGAACTTCTACTGAGCCTGATGTGACAATCTCCGTACAGTCCGGTCTGTTCGTCTAAGACCATCGCATATCCGGCCTAGGGGGGCGGAAAGCGTCAGTCCCCTATAAGCGGTATAAGTCGTGTCGGAGTGAAGCCCATTACACCTTGAGAAGCTACTGGAAATCCTACCAGTAAATCTCGTTTTCCCTGGACAGGGACTTTACGTAATGGCTTTCCAAACACAGCGCGATATCAACTCCCAATACCGGCAGAGACGAATCCTATTTAACCGCCACTGCCTCCAAGTGCTTCGGGACTGCACCCAACTGCTACCTGTTTGCATGACTCCTTTGAGCCGTGGTACGGTAGCAATCTAAGAACAGTGGGAACACACTCGAGACGAAGCAGCAGTGTCAAGTCTGCGGACTATGCTGCACTCATGTCACCTGGGAACTGTTAACTGACGACGGGTATAATACCAACCAATAGTTCCCTGCGAGTCCTGTCCGGTGTACCCGTAACCCAACGAGCACCTGTATACTATCTCCAGTACAACGTACTAATGGCTGTGGGACAGACCATTTCCCCTGCTGGGATGAGAAGCGTACACACTAGTCTACTCCGGAGTATCGATGCCCTGTCTCGATAATCCTACGACTAGAGACCTGAAAAAGGATGTGCTTGTAGACTACCCAGCCCCCACTAGTGTGATTGCCATCACAACGCTGGTAGTCAAGTAAGATCCTAAGGGCTCTATCAATATGTATTCTCGATATGCTAACATATACACATATTAAGATAGATATAAACTAAGTAGCGTACTACCATGTTTAGCAAGACTGTTCATATAACTGTGAATATCCCAAGCTTTCATTAAGTAATATACAAGCTAGTATGATACAATAATGGCCCCTAGGGCATATACACTAACATATACATCATCATGTATCTATCCCAAGAGTTCAGCAACTCTATCTCCGTTTCCAGTAAACGGAGTATTGGTCATTTTACCATTGAGACAAGACTGACAAGTATCATAAGATGAAAATTCGAACATATTCTTATATTCATCTTTATGTAACTTAGCTGGTCGTGTCGCATTGATATGACCTAGTCTACAATGCCGCAAGAAGGATCCGTTCATTTCTGAACTACTCCTCTTGTGTGTGTGTTCGATATACTTTGAACTGTAGTTTGATTTAGAACGTATATGCTATTATATAACATGCTTGATCCAATCAACTCTTGATTCAGGAAAATGTTCACAACATTATCCTCCAATACAGAATTATATCCTTTTTTAACTTAATAAAGAAACTGATGTAATATTGTATGTCAGGTTCAATATCTAATAACATTTGTTCAGAATCAATGTATTAATACAAAGTGATAATTGCCAACTGGTTTGGTTACAACACTTGCACCATTCTCTAACACTTAGAGATATATCACTCATTCTCAGTTCTCTACCTGTATGTAGCCCATGTAACATATTACATATGCGGGATCCTGATCCGGTATCACATACCCAGGACGTAGAGGATACAGAGAAACAGTTCTCGGTAATGAACACACACGAAGAAGATGCATCAACATGTACTTTCTTCGATTGGGTGGCATGGGAATCCGAATATTCCCCTATTTCCTGCTCGGACTTATAAAAATTATAAGTGGGAGCGGAACCAACGTTCCCTAGCACAGTATAATAAGCAGGTTCGGTCAATGCATCCATATTATTATCTTGATTAAGGCGTGGCATGGTCGCTACCAGGAGAGAGAGAGAGAAGAAAACACTCTGCGTGCGCTCTTGCAAGATTAGATTGGTTATTATTTTATCTAATCAGGATGGCTCCCACTTTTTTTATCAAATCTTCCTTCAAACCCTAAAAGGTAAGACTAGCCGGGATTAATTACACCCTACAAGTTCGCCAATCTTTCGGCCAGGCCAGTGTTGGTACTTTGAGGGAGGTTCCCCGTGCTTTCGCACAGACCTAATTAAAATAAACCTCGTTTTTCCAGGGGCGTAACCCCATTAACACCTTTCTAGACACCTACTTGATCGGCTAATTGTAATGTGCAAAACTCTCCCAGGAGTAACTCTTACTCGCTGTGGGTATCGGGATCCAACTATCTCATAGAAGGTATGCAATCTCATTGAAAATTTCAACACTTGAAATTCCCGATAATATTTTACCCCTAACCTCCTATGACCTTGACAAAGACCAACAAACCATATGATGCTAGTCAAATTCAACCCGTCATTTCCTGATTGAATTAAACCCACTCGCACGACCCTTGACAAAGGCCAACAAGGTCGCACGACTACCCTAATCCAATCGCATTATATGCTAAGCACATAAGCACTAATAAGCTACCGCACACTACGCCTTGACAAAGGCCAACAAACGCAACATGGATACTAAAAAATATTTATCTGAAATGACGGAGGGCTACGACAGGTTTTTATGAAAACCTTTTGCGTAATGAACTTGATATCGTTGTAGAATCGAGTGATTTTTTAAAAGGAGTGTTTTTGAGGCTTTTACTAGTTTTGCTAAAGAGGTCACTCCCAGTGAAGAGATCTCAGCTCTTTCCTTATCGAATAAGGTGCAGGATATTTCACAAATATAACTATGCAAAGCAAAAACTATAGAAGCATTCAAAAGACAAACTGAGTGGAGCATCTGCTAGTTTCGCTAAAGAGGTCACTCCCGGTGAAGGGATCTCGGCTCTTTCCTTATCGAATAAGGTGCTGGATATTCTACAAGAAATACCGCTATGCAAAGCAAAAACTAGAGCTACCAGTTTTTAAAACAAGTTTCTACAACATCTTTAGATTTCTTTTTCTTTCATTAATCTCATTAATGAAGTCCCATCAAATTATGCTTCCCAAGCATCATATAAGAAACGAAAGCATCAATAGTTATTATATATCATATATATAATATAGGCATTCGTCTCAGAACATATCAAGTGATCACATCACAGAATATCAGCAGCAGAAGAATCACATATGAAATATTGGATATACTAGGAATTCCGTGTTTTAAATTAAGCCATTATAAAACACGGATTCCACGGTCGTGATGAATAGCCAAACCCACATCCCTAGACTCCTACGAGAGCGGCAAGCAACCCTCCCAATTCTAGAGTTAGGATACTGTTCACACCATAATATTGCATTATTATATTCCCCATTCTTATTCTTTTTATAAATAAACAGGTACTTTTGACGCATGTCTGCTACATGTTACAGGTTACAGGTTCTTGGACAGGAAACAGTAAAAGCGATGTAAGACGATGAAAAAATGGATTTTGACCAACAAATAGAAGGACCTTGATCAAGCCTACATAAAGATAGAGTTCACAACGTACAAGGCAATGCAAATTCCAAGATCGCGAAGCCACGGTTAAAGTCCACCAAAAGTGTCCACTGAAGATCTCGAACCAACCTAGAAGCCCAAATGGAAAAAGATATATAGATACAGGAAGCCCAAAACAACCAAAGCCTGCCCACAAAAGCACATGGGCCAACTCCATTGTTTGGCCGCGGAACCGCGGCCAAACCATGCCTCGGGCCGCGGTTCCGCGGCCATATAGGGCCCATATGCAAAATATTTTTTACCAAAATGCAGTGTCGGCGTTGACTGGTATTTATAGGGCTATTTATGTAATTGTAGACATGCGGGTCAAATGTAAGCCTAGGGTTTCCTATTCTTTATAAATAGGAACTTTAATCATTGTAATTCTCTATGCTTCCTTTTAATAATAAATTTCAGAATTCTTTATGGAGAGCATCGGTGCTTCTTTTCAATTCATGAATTCAGATCTGACAACCCTTCGTTGATGATTGGAGAGAGACATCTGTAAGTAGTTTTAATTAATTGTTCTAGTTTAGATTTTAATTCTTTGCCCTAGGTAGATTTAATTCCTTGCCGTAGATAATTGTTTAGAGTTAGCTTTGGGGAAGACTTTTGAGAGATGAGATCTCTCATCCCTTTCTTACCCATCATATATTTTCAATAGGACTCCATGCATACACGCACACACCGCGCCCTACGGCATCCTACCCCTCGAGGTAACGATGACACCGTAGTATAAAGGCCCGGTTGGGCGTGTTTTCCATGGAGGTTAGGGTAAGGATCTCTAAAGGAAGGACAAGAACCTAGAGGAAGGAACACTTTCCCGAATGGATCTAATCCCCTTTATTGATAATTACCATAACTCCTCATAGATCTTCATTCGGGTATAGAAAGCGTTGAGATTTACTTGCATTTCCAAACCATCCCTAAACCTAACCCTAGCAAGGCTAGATCTAGATAATCGTAGTATAGGATAATTTAGGTTTTTAGATTTAATAATCCGTCCGACCACAATCGGAATTAACTCGTTAGCGCGATTAGGAGATTCACAACATCCCTGTGGACCGACCCGTACTCACCGGCTAGCTTCATGCGACGCCGTTCTTGATTGCGGTAATAGATAGTTTTTGAGACCAAATCAAATGGCGCCGTTGCCGGGGATCGAACCCCGCCATTCTTCTCCTACACCGAGACCATATTCTACCCTTCTTCCTACACGGTCTCGCGTGTGTCTCATTTCTTTCTTCTACACCCCATTATTGCACCAACTATACCATTACCACGATAAGATTTTTGAATGGTTGGTGCTAACCTTTGGCTTGTGTAAGGCCAAGCTTAAGTTTGGGGGGGGACCTTGTTGTATATATGTATATATATTTTTGTTTTCTTTTTTTATAAAAAAAATTAAAAAATAAAAAATTCAAAAAATAAAAACAAAAAATTATAAATAAATAAACAGGGGAGTGCCGGTATTTTGACCCTCTTGGTTTAGCATGACAGTGAGGACACTGTCAAGTTCAAGTTTGGGGGTATGCTCGGTATGTCTTCTTTCCTTCGCATTCATTTGTACATATTTTTGCATTTGCATACTTATTTTAATACCCATAAAAATTGAAAATTTTCAAAAATTATAAAAATTAATGTATTCAATTTTGGCCTAATTGACTTGAGTTTGACAAATAGGTTAACTAGCTAGGAACAACTAGATCTTTGACGTAGTAAATTAAAAACCCTAAAAATAACCTTCCTTAAAGTTTAGCGGTAGAAAGTATATGTTTTTGTAGTTTATTTAGAAATAGGCAAATTTTGAGTTCACTTCTTGGGCTAAGTTAAAACAAAGGAAAAGTATTGATATTTTTATTATAGTATAAGTTTGAAAAATAGTTCCTAGCTTATGTCTAGATTCTGAAAATGTATACCCTACAAATTGCACAATCACGCACCTTGAAACTTTGAATAGTAGAAGAGACCTTGAAATGCTCTTGTCTAAAGTCCTTAGTATGAAGAAAATAAAAGAAAAAAAGAGTGAATAAAGAAAAGAAAAAAAATGAACACTGGTTTTTGTGATTACTTAAGGCTGTAAAAATAGAAAAATATTTAGCGAGGGTGCTTCATCACCTAGTGCCTTAGACCAACTGGTTTGGGAGTCACTGCTAAAAAGCCTTGAGAGTTACAACACTAGGAATTACTCTTTAAAGTGCAAACGCATTTTGTAATCGGTTGTTGGTACCTCAAGAAGTATTAACGGTCGCATGAAGGATGTGTAAGCAAAATTCAATTAAAAATTCACCAATTAAGAAGTGCTTTGGACAACGGAAAAGGGTATGATTGCTTGATTTGAATTTCCAAGTGTAGGGGTGACTTATACACACACGTAGGGATATATGATTGGAGTTTAGATGAGAGAAAGGAATGAAGAATAGAACTTGTATCTTTAGTAGAGTTGATAGAAATTCCTAAGTGGAGATGGAACCCTAGAAGGAAAACTTAAGAAATGCCGAAAGCTAAGTAAGTCTGCATAACATATATAATCTTAAGTTAAATAACGAGGAAGTGTGAAGAATGTGGGTGGACAATTTACGGGTCGAAGATAATAGAATTCCTTGTTAGAAAACCTAATTGGAAAACAAAAGTCGAAAAAGCCGAATTGATAGGATTTTGTGGGTAGTATCCGCTGAAAACCCTCAGGAGACAACACTCCTCCTACTAGGGACACCTAGAGGTTTAACGGCTTGTTGCACGTGCTCAGTGCAATCGCGTTTCCCTGCGAAAGTGCGGCTAGGTTAGATTTTTATCGAGAATAAAATAAAAAATAAGTTTGCTCGAGGACGAGCAAAAGATAAGTTTGGGGGTATTTGTTCACACCATAATATTGTATTTTATATTCCCCATTCTTATGCATTTTACAATAAAAACAGGTGCTTTTGACCCATGTCTGCTACATGTTACAGGTTACAGGTTCTTGGACAGAGAACAGTGAAAATGATGAAAAGACAATGCAAAAGTGGACTTTGACCAACAAATAGAAGGACTTTGATAAAGCCTACACAAAAGATCATTTTACACAGTATAAAGACAGCGCAAGGTCCAAGATTACAAAGCGAACGGTTAAAGGTCCACTGCAAATTGTTCACTGAAGATCTGGAACCAATGTAGAAGCCCAATTGATAAAAGAACCAAAGAACCAGAAGTCCAATAAGACCAAGAACAAAACCCTAAATTTTCAGCACCCATTCTTTCTAAAGGGCCGCGGAATCGCGGCCCAAGCCTGCTATTGCTGCGGTTCCGCGGCCATATTGTGCCCGTACACGGATAGTTTTTTACCAAAATGTTTAGATGCGTTGAAAAGATTTTCTAGGGCTATATTTGTAATTTTAGACATGCGGATCAATTGTAAACCTAGGGTTTCCTATTCTCTATAAATAGGAACTCTAATCATTGTAATTTCTCATGCCTCCTTTTAATAATAAATTCCAGAATTCTTTTGGAGAGCATCGGTGTTTCTTTTCCATTCAAAAATTCAGATCTGACAACCCTGCATGGATGATTGGAGGGATGCATCTGTAAGTAGATTTAATTTCTCGCCCTAGTTTAGATTTCAATTCTTTGCCCTAGGTAGATTTAATTTCATGCCCTAGGAACTTGTTTAGGGTTTAGCTTTGGGGAAGGATTTTGAGAGATGAGAGCTCTCATCCCTTTCTTACCCACCAAATAATTACAATAGGACTCCATGCATACACGCACACACCGCGCCCTACGGCATCCTACCCCTCGAGGTAGCGGTGATACCGTAGTGTAAAGGCCCGGTTGCGCACGTTTTCCATGGAGGTTAGGGTAATGATCTCTAAAGGAAGGACAAGAACCTAGAGGAAGGAACACCTTCCCGAATGGATCTAATCCCCTTTATTGATAATTACCATAACGCCTCATAGATCTTCATTCGGGTATAGAAAGCGTTGAGATTTAATTGCATTTCCAAACCATCCCTAAACCTAACCCTAACAAGAATAGATCTAGATAATCATAGTATAGATAGAATTAGGTTTTTAGATTTAATAATCAATCCGAACACCCTTCGGAATTAACTCGTTAGCACGATTAGGAGATTCACAAAATTCCTGTGGACCGACCCGTACTCACCGGCTAGCTGCAAAGCGACGCCGTTCTTGATTGCGGTTAATAGATAAGTTTTTGAGATCAATCAAATGTGGTGTCTGAGCCTAGGTTTTTTTGGAAGGGATACTTTGTGGTTGAATTTTTGCAGGATATACAAATTCGGATCTGGAGATTTTCAGAAAGAAGAACAGGAAACAAAATATTGGAACAGAAAAGATTTTGAACATCAGAACAGTGCAAAAATTTTGGAGCAGTGAACCCCCCATACCGCCGCGATTCCGCGGCCAAAAACCATCTTAGGACGCGGAACCGTGGCCTTCTTATCAAATCGTCGCACCAAAATTTTTCTGGGGATCCAAAGAGTTTAGGGGACCGCAGAACCGCGGTGTTAGAGCAAATTTGCGGCGGAAACGCGGCTATCTCGAGGCTTCATCTGAGGAAATTTTTTCTGTAAGCCCCACTGTCTCTTTTCTGTACATTTTGAAATATCTTTTCTGAAAATTCCTGCAGGATTTTGTGCACTTTAAAAATATATTCCCTTCCAAATAACAATCTTGTGCAGGATTTTTGGGCCCCGCTCAAAATAGAAATTGATTGCAAGTAATCTTTTTTGTTGCATATCTTTTCTCGAATATCTTTTTGCAACAATTTTTCCAAATAAAGATTCTTGTGATATGCTTAAAATAATAACTGATTGCAAGAGATATTTTTTTCGGTTGCATATCTTTAACTAAAAATCTTTTTTTTTGCAACAATTATCAAGTAAAGAAAAAGAAAAAGGAAAATTATAATTAGGAAACTTGCAAATTTTTTGCCCCAAATAAATCCTTGCACCAACCAACCTTCTTTCTTTCTCCCTTTCTTCTAACATGGGTACCCCACATAATAAATCACTTGCCGAACTTTGGTCCCGAACCTAATTTTGCGTCGTTCGGAAATTTGTTCGGTCAATTTAAAGACGATCCTTCCTTACCAAAAATATCTTTGATAGATCAAATAGAGGCGTCTAGGGGAAACAGTTTGACTTTTCAACCCACTTTATGTCAACCGAGTCAACCTGTACCACCTCCATATGTTGATACCACTTTTTCAAGTCCTACCGTCTCTCCTAAGCCGATGTCCATTGCTGAGCATATTGCTCAATCTCGCAGCCGATCTTTCACCCCTCTCCACTCATCCAGTTCTGGGGATCAACAAGACTATTCACCTTTTTATCCACATGTTGACCCTACCCCCGTCCAACCAACCACTTCCTACCAGTCCTACCCAACTTTTCCACCTTCACTAGACACTGTTTCTATACAGCCATTAGGGAGTTTCACATATCCAACCAATTTTGAATCTTTTACCGAAACCCCCTCACCACCTAAGTCTAGTTTGGAAGAGTCGTTGGAAGCTTATATTGCAGCCACAAACAAAATGACTAGGAATGTGGAAGCGTCCGTGGCCGCCCTTATGCAACCTAGTGAACCGGTAGCTAGTTTCCCGCTAGCTCAAAAAATTTTAATGTATAAGGAGACGGTTGGACAGAGTGAGAATGAGAGAGGATTTCCAAATCAAACCTACCCTTACCCAATTGAAGCCCACAACTCCAGTTTTCCATCGAATGTCCTAAATGAGTTACCAGTTGAAAATAAAAACGAGTTGTGTGATTTTGTAGTATTTGATTTGCCAAATTGTGAAGAACCCCTTTCGAGTGAAACTGCACTTGATCCTTTCGATCTTTACACCTCCACTTTAGAACCCAAATTGATAAATATCCATGCTTTGGATGAGGTGTCTAAAGAAATTGATTTTCACTTGATTGAGGATTTAGACGCCGGGAATATTTTGGATGATGAACCTGTCGATTTAATTGAAATTTTATGTTCAAATCATCATCCTGAGTTATTAAATGTTTCTCCCGAATCTCATATGCGTCTAGATTTTGATGATAATGGCATGGATGAGTTAAATATTGAGGATAGTATTGAGGAGAGTCTTGAGGATAATATTGAGGTTGAATCATTTTTGTTTGATGTATCTGATTTTCCAATTCATCCTCCTGAACCTTTGACTGTTATATCACCCTCCTTCCTTCCCATCGTTCCGACCCCGCTTGAAGACTGTGAGCTTGAAACCTTTTCCTTTGAATCTGACACAATTCTCACAGACGATAACACCTACGAATGTTTCACTTTTTCGGACGATGCTGATGACTCACCGCCCGAGTTTGAGTCCTTTACATTTTTAGATGAGCCATCAGACTCGGTTGATTATAGTAGTTTTGAACCATTAATGGAATCTTTCAAGTTCGAAACAGTTTACTACGGTGAGAAAGATACTATCCCTAATTCACGCCCTTTCGTCTCTCCTATTGTCCCGACCGTACAAATGACCGTTACGCTTTCATCCCCTATACCAAGTTCGGCGTACCCATGTTTTCTTGCGAATCTTGAGGGATTTGACCCCATTTCTCGACGGGTTGATAGGTTAGCGCAATCGCTTTTAACACATCGGTCATCACAAACTGCGCTAATTTATTCACTCAATTTACACCCTCAAGATCGTACTCCACTTCTTCTTTTCGCCATTCTTCTCCCCCACCGAGACTATATTCTACCATTCTTCTTTCCACACGGTCTCGCGTGCTTCTCATTTTCTTGCACCAACTATACCATTACCATGATAAGATTTTTGAATGGTTGGTGCTAACCTTTGGCTTATGTAAGGCCAAGCTTAAGTTTGGGAGGAACCTTGTTGTATATATGTATATATATTTTTGTTTTCTTTTTCTATAAAAAATAACAAAAAAATTTCAAAACAATAAAATAAAAAAATTATAAATAAATAAACAGGGGAGTGCCGGCATTTTTACCCTCTTGGTTTAGCATGACAGTGAGGACACTGTCAAGTTCAAGTTTGGGGGTATGCTCGGTACGTCTTCTTCCTTCGCATTCATTTGTGTATATTTTTGCATTTGCATACTTATTTTAAAACCCATAAAAATTGAAAAATTTCAAAAATTATAAAAATTATTGTATTCAATTTTGGCTTATTTGACTAGAGTTTTATAGATATGTTAACTGGCTAGGAACAACTGGATCTTAGACTTAGTAAATTAAAAGCCCTAAAGATAACCTTCCTTAAAGTTTAGCGGTAGAAAGTATATGTCTTTGTGGTTTATTTAGAAATAGGAAAAATTTTGAGTTAACTTTTTGGGCTAAGTCGAAACAAAGGAAAAGTATTGATATTTTTATTAGAGTATAAGTTTGAAAAATAGTTCCTAGCTTAAGTCTAGATTCTGAAAATGTATACCCTACAATTTGCATATTCACGCACCTTGAAACTTGGAATAGTAGAGGAGACCTTGAAATGCTCTTGTCTGAAGTCCTTAGTACGAAGAAAATAAAAGAAAAAAGAGTGATTAAAGAAAAGAAAAAAATGAACACTGGTTTTTGTGATTACTTAAGGCTAAAAAAATAGTAAAATATTTAGCGAGGGTGCTTCATCACCTAGTGCCTTAGACCAACTGGTTTGGGAGTCACTGCTAAAACCTTGGGTGTTACAAGACTAGGATTTACGCTTTAAAGTGCAAACACATCTTGTAATCGGTTGTTGGTATCTCAAGAAGTATTAACGGTCGCATGAAGGATGTGTAAGCAAAATTCATTTAAATTCACCTACTAATAAGTACTTTGGATAACGGACAAGGGTATGATTGCTTGATTTGAATTTCCAAGTATAGGGGTGACTTATACACACACGTAGAGATATGTGATTGGAGTTTAGATGAGAGAAAGGAATGAAGAATAGAAATTGTATCTTTAGTAGAGTTGATAGAAATTCCTAAGTGGAGATGGAACCCTAGAAGGAAAACTTAAGAAATGCCAAAAGCTAAGTAAGTCTGCATAACATATATAATCTTAAGTTAAATAATGAGGAAGTGTGAAGAATGTGGGTGGACAATTTACAAATAGAAGATAATAGAATTCCCTGTTAGAAGACCTAATTGGAGAACAAAAGTTAATGGGCCGAATTGATAGGATTTTGTGGGTAGTATCCGCTGAAAACCCTCAGGAGACAACACTCCTCCTACTAGGGACACCTAGAGGTTTAACGGCTTGTTGCACGTGCTCAGTGCAATCGCGTTTCCCTTTTTAAAGTGAGGTTAGGATTTTAGTGAATAAAAATAAGTTTAATCGAGGACGAGCAAAAGATAAGTTTGGGGGTATTTGTTCACACCATAATATTGCATTATTATATTCCCCATTCTTATTCTTTTTATAAATAAACAGGTACTTTTGATGCATGTCTGCTACATGTTACAGGTTACAGGTTCTTGGACAGGAAACAGTGAAAGCGATGTAAGACGATGAAAAAAATGGATTTTGACCAACAAATAGAAGGACCTTGATCAAGCCTACATAAAGATAGAGTTCACAACGTACAAGGCAATGCAAAGTCCAAGATCGCGAAGCCACGGTTAAAGTCCACCAAAAGTGTTCACTGAAGATCTGGAACTAACCTAGAAGCCCAAATGGAAAAAGATATATAGATACAGGAAGCCCAAAACAACCAGAGCCTGCCCACAAAAGCACATGGGCCAACTCCATTGTTTGGCCGCGGAACCGCGGCCAAACCATGCCTCGGGCCGCGGTTCCGCGGCCATATAGGGCCCATATGCAAAATATTTTTTACCAAAATGCAGTGTCGGCGTTGACTGGTCTTTATAGGGCTATTTATGTAATTGTAGACATGCGGGTCAAATGTAAGCCTAGGGTTTCCTATTCTTTATAAATAGGAACTTTAATCATTGTAATTCTCTATGCTTCCTTTTAATAATAAATTTCAGAATTCTTTATGGAGAGCATCGGTGCTTCTTTTCAATTCATGAATTCAGATCTGACAACCCTGCGTTGATGATTGGAGAGAGACATCTGTAAGTAGTTTTAATTAATTGCTCTAGTTTAGATTTTAATTCTTTGCCCTAGGTAGATTTAATTCCTTGCCGTAGATAATTGTTTAGAGTTAGCTTTGGGGAAGACTTTTAAGAGATGAGATCTCTCATCCCTTTCTTACCCATCATATATTTTCAATAGGACTCCATGCATACACGCACACACCGCGCCCTACGGCATCCTACCCCTCGAGGTAACGATGACACCGTAGTATAAAGGCCCAGTTAGGCGTATTTTCCATGGAGGTTAGGGTAAGGATCTCTAAAGGAAGGACAAGAACCTAGATGAAGGAACACTTTCCCGAATGGATCTAATCCCCTTTATTGATAATTACCATAACTCCTCATAGATCTTCATTCGGGTATAGAAAGCGTTGAGATTTACTTGCATTTCCAAACCATCCCTAAACCTAACCCTAGCAAGGCTATATCTAGATAATCGTAGTATAGGATAATTTAGGTTTTTAGATTTAATAATCCGTCCGACCATAATCGGAATTAACTCGTTAGCGCGATTAGGAGATTCACAACATCCCTGTGGACCGACCCGTACTCACCGGCTAGCTTCATGCGACGCTGTTCTTGATTGCGGTAATAGATAGTTTTTGATACCAAATCATAAAATTTGATTGGTCTCAAAAACTATTTATTATCGCAATCAAGAATGGCATCGCTTTGCAGCTAGCCGGTGAGTACGGGTCGGTCCATAGGGATGTTGTGAATCTCCTAGTCGCGCTAACGAGTTAATTCCGATTGTGGTCGGACGAATTATTAAATCTAAAACCTAATTATTCTATACTACGATTATCTAGATCTAGTCTTGCTAGGGTTAGGTTTAGGGATGGTTTGGAAATGCAAGTAAATCTCAACGCTTTCTATACCCAATTTAGGATCTAAGAGGAGTTATGGTAATTATCAATAAAGGAGATTAGATCCATTCGGGAAGGTGTTTCTTCCTCTAGGTTCTTGTCCTTCCTTTAGAGATCCTTACCCTAGCCTCCATGGAAAACACGCGCAACCGGGCTTTTACACTACGGTATCACCGCTACCTCAAGGGATAGGGTGCCGTAGGGCGCGGTGTGTGCGTGTATGCATGGAGTCCTATTGAAAAGATATAATGGGCAAGAAAGGGATGAGAGATCTCATCTCTCAAAAGCCTTCCCCAAAGCTAACTCTAAAAAATTATCTACGGCAATGAATTAAATCTACCTTGGGCAAAGAATTTAAATCTAAACTAGAGCAATTAAATAAATCTACCTACAGATGGCTCTCTCCAAACATCAACGCAGGTTTGTCAGATCTGAATTCATGAATTGAAAAGAGGCACCGATGCTCTCCATAAAGAATTCTGAAATTTATTATTAAAAGGAGGCATAAAGTTTACAATGATTTAGAGTTCTATTTATAGGAAATAGAAACCCTAGGTTACATTTTGATCCGCATGTCTACAATTACAAAAATAGCCCTAGGAAGACTTATTCAGAGCCTATTTAACTTATGGTAAAAATTCCACCGAGTACGGGCTTTATAAGGCCGCGGAACCGGGGCAATGGAGGGCTTGGGCCGCGGTTCCGCGGCCCTTTGAGGAGCTTAGGTTCTGAAATTTTAGGGTTTTGTTTTGGATCTTCTTGGGCTTATGGTTATTTGCATCTTTCTCCAATTGGGCTTCTACATTAGCTCCAGATCTTCAGTGAACCATTTGCAATGGATTTTTAACCATCCGCTTTGTATTTTTTTTTTGGACCTTGAGTTGCCTTGTTAATTGTGAACTGTCTTTCGATGTAGGCTTGACTAAGGTCCTCCCATTTGTTGGTCAAAAGTCCATATTTTCATCGTCTTTACATCGTTTTCACTGTTTCCTGTCCAAGAACCTGTAACCTGTAACATGTAGCAGACATGCGTCAAAAGCACCTGTTTATTTATAAAAAGAATAAGAATGGGGAATATAATAATGCAATATTATGGTGTGAACAAATACCCCCAAACTTATTTTTTGCTCGTCCTCGAGCAAACTTATTTTTATTCACTAAAATCCTAACCTCACTTTCGCAGGGAAACGCGATTGCACTGAGCACGTGCAACAAGCCGTTAAACCTCTAGGTGTCCCTAGTAGGAGGAGTGTTGTCTCCTGAGGGTTTTCAGCGGATTACACCCACAAAATCCTATCAACTCGGTTTATCGACTTTTATTCTCCAATTCGGTTTTCTAACAAGGAATTCTATTATCTTCGACCCGTAAATTATCCACCCATATTCTTCACACTTCCTCATCATCTAACTTAGGATTATATATGTTCTATAGACTTACTTAGCTTTCGGCATCTCTTAAGTTTTCCTTCTAGGTTTCCATCTCCACTTAGGAATTTCTATCAACCCTTACTAAAGATACAAGTTCTATTCTTCACTCCTTTCTCTTATCTAAATCCCAATCACATACCCCTACGTGTGTGTATAAATCTTCCCTACACTTGGAATTTCAAATCAAGCAATCATACCCTTGTCCGTTGTCCAAAGTACTTATTAATTGGTGAATTTTTAATTGAATTTTGCTTACACATCCTTCATGCGACCGTTAATACTTCTTGAGGTACCAACGACCGATTACAAAATGCGTTTGCACTTTAAAGCGTAATTCCTAGTCTTGTAACTCTCAAGGCTTTTTAGCAGTGACTCCCAAACCAGTTGGTCTAAGGCACTAGGTGATGAAGCACCCTCGCTAAATATTTTTCTATTTTTACAGGCTTAAGTAATCACAAAAACCAGTGTTCATTTTTTTTATTCTTTATTCACACTTATATTTTTTTATTTTCGTACTAAGGACTTTAGACAAGAGCATTTCAAGGTCTCCTCTACTATTCCAAGTTTCAAGGTGCGTGATTGTGCAAATTGTAGGGTATACATTTTCAGAATCTAGACTTAAGCTAGGAACTATTTTTCAAACTTATACTCTAATAAGAACATCAATACTTTTCCTTTGTTTCAACTTAGCCCAAGAAGTGAACCCAAAATTTGCCTATTTCTAAATAAGCTACAAAGGCATATACTTTCTACCGGTAAACTCTAAGGAAGGTCCAAAATTTGCCTATTTCTAAATAAGCTACAAAGGCATATACTTTCTACCGGTAAACTCTAAGGAAGGTTATTTTTAGGGTTTTTAATTAACTAAGTCTAAGATCTAGTTGTTCCTAGCTAGTTAACCTATTTGTCAAACTCAAGTCAATTAGCTAAAATTGAATACATTAATTTTTATAAATTTTTGAATTTTTTCAATTTTTATGGGTTTTCAAATAAGTATGCAAATACAAAAATATGTACAAATGAATGCGAAGGAAGAAGACGTACCGAGCATACCCCCAAACTTGAACTTGACAGTGTCCTCACTGTCATGCTAAACCAAGAGGGTAAAAATGCCGGCACTCCCCTGTTTATTTATTTACAAAATTTAATTTTTTTTATATTTTTAATGTTTTGAATTTTTTTTTATTTTTTTTATAGAAAAAAGAAAACAAAAAGATATATACATATATAGAACAAGGTTCCCCCCAAACTTAAGCTTGGCCTTATACAAGTCAAAGGTTAGCACCAACCATTCAAAAATCTTATCGTGGAAATGGTATAGTTGGTGCAAGAAAATGAGAAGCACGCGAGACCGTGTGGAAAGAAGAATGGTAGAATATGGTCTCGGTGGGGGAGAATAATGGAGAAAAGAAGAAGGAAGTGGAGTACGATCTTGAGGGTGTAAATTGAGTGAATAAATTAGCGCAGTTTGTGATGACCGATGTGTTAAAAGCGATTGCACTAACCTATCAACCCGTCGAGAAATGGGGTCAAATCCCTCAAGATTCGCAAGAAAACATGGGTACGCCGAACTTGGTATAGGAGATGAAAGCGTAACGGTCATTTGTACGGTCGGGACAATAGGAGAGACGAATGGGAGTGAATTAGGGATAGTATCTTTCTCACCGTAGTAAACTGTTTCGAACTTGAAAGATTCCATTAATGGTTCGAAACTACTATAATCAACCGAGTCTGATGGCTCATCTGAAAATGTAAAGGACTCAAACTCGGGTGGTGAGTCATCAGCATCGTCCGAAAAAGTGAAACATTCGTAGGTGTTATCGTCTGTGAGAATTGTGTCAGATTCAAAGGAAAAGGTTTCAAGCTCACAGTCTTCAAGCGGGGTCGGAACGATGGGAAGGAGGGAGGGTGATATAACAGTCAAAGGTTCAGGAGGATGAATTGGAAAATCAGACACATCAAACAAAAATGATTCAACTTCAATATTATCCTCAAGACTCTCCTCAATACTATCCTCAATATTTAACTCATCCATGCCATTATCATCAAAATCTAGACGCATATGAGATTCGGGAGAAACATTTAATAACTCAGGATGATGATTTGAACATAAAATTTCAATTAAATCGACAGGTTCATCATCCAAAATATTCCCGGCGTCTAAATCCTCAATCAAGTGAAAATCAATTTCTTTAGACACCTCATCCAAAGCATGGATATTTATCAATTTGGGTTCTAAAGTGGAGGTGTAAAGATCGAAAGGATCAAGTGCGGTTTCACTCGAAAGGGGTTCTTCATAATTTGGCAAATCAAATACTACAAAATCACACAACTCGTTTTTATTTTCAACTGGTAACTCATTTAGGACATTCGATGGAAAACTGGAGTTGTGGGCTTCAATTGGGTAAGGGTAGGTTTGATTTGGAAATCCTCTCTCATTCTCACTCTGTCCAACCGCCTCCTTATACATTAAAATTTTTTGAGCTAGCGGGAAACTACCTACCGGTTCACTAGGTTGCATAAGGGCGGCCACGGATGCTTCCACATTCCTAGTCATTTTGTTTGTGGCTGCAATATAAGCTTCCAACGACTCTTCCAAACTAGACTTAGGTGGTGAGGGGGTTTCGGTAAAAGATTCAAAATTGGTTGGATATGTGAAACTCCCTAATGGCTGTGTAGAAACAGTGTCTAGTGAAGGTGGAAAAGTTGGGTAGGACTGGTAGGAAGTGGGTGGTTGGACGGGGGTAGGGTCAACATGTGGATAAAAAGGTGAATAGTCGTGTGGATCCCTAGAACTAGATGAGTGGAGAGGGGTGAAAGATCGGCTGCGAGATTGAGCAATATGCTCAGCAATGGACATCGGCTTAGGAGAGACGGTAGGACTTGAAAAAGTGGTATCAACATATGGAGGTGGTAAAGGTTGACTCGGTTGACACAAAGTGGGTTGAAAAGTCAAACTGTTTCCCCTAGACGCCTCTATTTGATCTTTCAAAGATATTTTAGGCAAGGAAGGATCGTCTTTAAATTGACTGAACAAATTTCCGAACGACGCAAAATTAGGTTCGGGATACCAAAGTTCGGCAAGTGATTTATTATGTGGGGTACCCATGTTAGAAGAAAGGGAGAAAGAAAGAAGGTTGGTTGGTGCAATGATTTATTTGGGGCAAAAAATTTGCAAGTTTCCTAATAATAATTTTCCTTTTTCTTTTTCTTTACTTGATAATTGTTGCAAAAAAAAGATTTTTAGTTAAAGATATGCGACCGAAAAAAATATTACTTGCAATCAGTTATTATTTTAAGCATATCACAAGAATCTTTATTTGGAAAAATTGTTGCAAAAAGATATTCGAGAAAAGATATGCAACAAAAAAGATTACTTGCAATCAATTTCTATTTTAAACGAGGCGCAAAAATCCTGCACAAGATTGTTATTTGGAAAGAGAAAGATTTTTAAAGCACACAAAATCTTGCTGGAATTTTTCAGAAAATATATGGAAATTTTTGCAGAGGAGGAACAGAGAAACTTACAGAGCTTTTTTTTTTTTTACGCTCTGAACCGACCAGGGCGCGGCGGTTCCGCGGCCAGAAGCTGGGTTGCGCGGCGGTTCCGCGGCCGGAAAGGTAGCGTCGGCTTTTTTTTTTTGGACCAGATTACCGCGATTCTTCTTGTTGACTCGGTCCTCCAAATTTCTTCTGTTCCTCGGTTGTTGTGATCTTCTGTTGTTCCGATCTGTTTTTTTTTCTGTTCAGCTTTCTGTAGATTTCCAGATCCGAATTTGTATATAGATCCTGCAAAATTCAAACAACAAAGTACCCTTTCCAAAATAACAGATAATATATTTATATATTTTTTTGGATATTTTCAGATTTTTATGTTTTTTTAATTTTGATTAACACGAAATTGCGAAAAGGAAAGTTCTACGCCATCCCCGGCAACGGCGCCATTTGATTGATCTCAAAAACTTATCTATTAACCGCAATCAAGAACGGCGTCGCTTTGCAGCTAGCCGGTGAGTACGGGTCGGTCCATAGGGATTTTGTGAATCTCCTAATCGCGCTAACGAGTTAATTCCGAAGGGTGTTCGGATTGATTATTAAATCTAAAAACCTAATTATATCTATACTATGATTATCTAGATCTATTCTTGTTAGGGTTAGGTTTAGGGATGGTTTAGAAATGCAATTAAATCTCAACGCTTTCTATACCCGAATGAAGATCTATGAGGAGTTATGGTAATTATCAATAAAGGGGATTAGATCCATTCGGGAAGGTGTTCCTTCCTCTAGGTTCTTGTGTTTCCTTTAGAGATCCTTACCCTAACCTCCATGGAAAACGCGCGCAACCGGGCCTTTACACTACGGTATCACCGCTACCTCGAGGGGTAGGATGCCGTAGGGCGCGGTGTGTGCGTGTATGCATGGAGTCCTATTGTAAATATTTGGTGGGTAAGAAAGGGATGAGAGATCTCATCTTTCAAAATCCTTCCCCAAAGCTAAACTCTAAACAAATTCCTAGGGCATGAAATTAAATCTACCTAGGGCAAAGAATTGAAATCTAAACTAGGGCGAGAAATTAAATCTACTTACAGATGCATCCCTCCAATCATCTATGCAGGGTTGTCAGATCTGAATTTCTGAATTGAAAAGAAACACCGATGCTCTCCAAAAGAATTCTGGAATTTATTATTAAAAGGAGGCATGAGAAATTACAATGATTAGAGTTCCTATTTATAGAGAATAGGAAACCCTAGGTTTACAATTGATCCGCATGTCTAAAATTATAAATATAGCCCTAGAAAATCTTTTCAGCGCCTCTAAACATTTTGGTAAAAAACTATCCGCGTACGGGCACAATATGGCCGCGGAACCGCGGCAATAGCAGGCTTGGGCCGCGGTTCCGCGGCCTTTTAGAAAGAATGGGTGCTGAAAATTTAGGGTTTTGTTCTTGGTCTTATTGGGCTTCTGGTTCTTTGGTTCTTTTATCAATTGGGCTTCTACATCGGTTCCAGATCTTCAGCGAACAATTTGCAGTGGACTTTTAACCGTTCGCTTTGTAATCTTGGACCTTGCGCTGTCTTTATACTGTGTAAAATGATCTTTTGTGTAGGCTTTATCAAAGTCCTTCTATTTGTTGGTCAAAGTCCACTTTTGCATCGTCTTTTCATCGTTTCACTGTTCTCTGTCCAAGAACCTGTAACCTGTAACATGTAGCAGACATGGGTCAAAAGCACCTGTTTTCATTGTAAAATGCATAAGAATGGGGAATATAAAATACAATATTATGGTGTGAACAGATACCCGGTCTCGACTCCTCGAGATGGTCTCCCACCGGACTCTAGAACCCGGTTACTTGTGCTCTCCTCCTTGGGTGTATCCTAATGCGGAAAAGTTAATAATATACAACAATGATGATATCATCCTCAACCCAGAAGTGCCCCAATAAAAGAATATTACATACAAGCTTTTACATAAATGAAAATGAAAAACTCTCATCTCACATAAAACCCCCCGGCTATTCAGAACACGACGATCCAATATAACATATCACAGCAACACATAACATCACATGTCATCAACGTAAGTACATATGCGTATCCCAGTTGTCGTTGACATATAGCACCGAAACCGGCGATACACCACATATTACACTTACGGTCGCAGAATAGAAAGTGAAAAACTACAACAATTGGAATCCGCAACCATCTTAGACATCATAAACCCAATGTATCACATACTTTGGATTTCATGCCCAACAAATGAATTCCTTAGACACCACATGCCTAACAATTATAAACCCCGCATTTTAGTCTCGATATTGAAAACACTTTCCAATAACCTGTCGGGTAATTCAACAAGATTCCCGATAACCTGATCGAATGCTCGTCGGAAACTTTAATAGACGGCCGCACCCTCGATGCCGTCGACGAAGTGTACTAAGACGGAACACCGCGGCCGCGAGCACCCGAACGGATGCTTTTGGCGACGGGGTTCTCCTACAGTCACTTGGTCGGGGTTATGGGCATGGCTATCTAGTAAGGTTACCCGGCGAGTATCCGCGTACACTACGTAATTGCGACGGACTTTTGATCAACATCAAAATCCCGTGGCAACCGATCAAATGCGAGTAAACTGCTAGATTTATAAAATTCAAACTAGTTATCACATAACCAATTATGTGGATTCCAAATATTGTATCACAATCATAAATAGCTAGACGAAGTTAAACTTTTTGATTGAATAAGCAAGAACCCAAAATTTCCCAACAAGCTCAACACTTGAGCGGAGTTCAAAAAGTACCCAGAACATGCCACAGCTCCTATGAACCATCCGTAGAAGGGCCGACCCATGCCTCACTCATGTCTCCACGGAACTGCAACAAACCCTAGGGTATGACTGCGGTTCCGCGATCCAAAAAGTCGAGTTTGGGTATCGTTCTTCAAGAGGGTCCAAAGAATCGCTTGTAAGATTTTCTGAAGATTTTAAACTCGGAAAAAATCAAACACTTGGAAAATTTCCAGCGGGAAAAAATTGGGTTATTGATATCCGTTCAAACTTTTTAACATCGTCTAAATAACCCGAATACATGTTAGTATTATGACTATGAAACACTCCGAGTTACCTTTGCAGAAAGTTAACATCACATGAAAATTTAGCAAAAATAAACAAAACCTGAAACACCAAAACCCAGACCCTGGAACACTGAAAAAATTTGAAGCCCAGAACCCTCCAAAGGGCCGACCTCCTCGGAATTTTAGCACTTGTGCTCGGCCAAAATCCGTCCAAGTTGCCTCAAATTTGTTCTGTGTTCATGTCAAATCACATACAACATTCTGCAGTTATTTAAAAAAATTTTAGAGGCCTTTAAAAATTCGACAGAAACTAGATCATGATGTTTCAAGTTTCAGAGCGGTTTCGGTTTCGTAATCTAACAAACATCGTTTAAATCTCTAGCTTGGCTCTGATACCACTGTAGGTTTACCTAGCGCGGCAGCAAGGTATCGGGAGGCATCGTCCATGCCGTTTTCAAAAATTTGCCGTTCTAAACAACCCTAACCAAGAATCTTAACTAGAGATATAAACAAAACATCATACAAACAACTTTGCAAGTCTAAGTGAATGCGGAATACAGCCTTTGTAGACCGGTCCTTCACTTCAAATGCTCCGTGTAGAAGTCCCTTCGCTGCGAGTAATGATCTCCCGAATTCTTGAGAGGATCCACAAGGTGACAGATACAAACTTTCTCAAAGTCTTCAAGACTGAAGATGATCTACGTCGAGGAGACTCAAGCTCATGCTACCTCTTCACTAAATTAGGGTTTAGTGAAGCAAACACCCTAAACTAAATGACTAATTGTAGAGGACGATGAAGTAGGAAATGGGCTCTCTTTAGTTTTTTTTCTCACAATATTTTCTCACCATTTTAAAAGCTAGAAAGCTTTCTCAATGAAGAAGAAGATGATCAAGTGAAGAATGAGAGAATGAATTTATGAGGTGAGAATATAAACCATGGGTGAGTTAGTGTCATGCACTAACTCATGTAGAGACTTAACTAGGGTTGAGGATAATGGTTAGGTTTATAAATATCTTAAGGAAAACAAAAGAGTGGGCTTGGTCAATGGTTATCCACAAGCTTCTACAAGCTTGTAGCCATGCCAAATATTCACCAATTTTGAATTACCTTGAAAAATAAAAACCCTACATTATCCTAACTATAGTGTAAGTCTCATACACCCATGTATCATGTATCATGTATCATTAAGCATGACACAATAAAATCTACATTAATATATATCACATATATACTATATGCACATAAGTGAGAAAAATAATACTTAGTGAGCAAATATTAGTTAATGTAAGTTAATATATCAAATATATAATTATACATTAAATTATCAAATCAACACTTGATTTAATAATCCGGCTATATTACATATAACCGACTAATATCATATGAATCAACTTATCGAATCAACACTTGATCCGATAATCCGGCTATATCTCATATAACCGACCGATATCACATATCGCGAGAATAGAATGCGGTATTACATACGCGCATTAATCTCGGTCCCGCACATATCACATATGTGCTCCTACTTCGTTTCGCATGAACCAGGAAATATCTATGTAGGACTCTAAAGACTCGTCAATACGCCGGCAGTAGGTGATGATCATATCAAACACCCACAAGCTGCAAGCGGTCTGCTAAACGTAATGGCCACCCGGGTATTAAGCGATCAGAAGATCAACAAGCAATCATGCTCGTACTCCTGTGAATCCAATCAGTAACACTACCATACAGTTCGGTCTCTTCGTCAGATATGTCGCATATCACATCCTGGGGGTGGTATAACGTCAGACCCCAATAGCTTGATAAGTCATGCCGATGCAAGGTCCATAACGGTTCAAGAAACTACTGATAATACTTACCAGTAAATCTCAGCAATCCTGGTCAGGGATTTCATGTTATGGCCAATCGAGCATAGCACAACATCAATCCCCAATACCGGGAGAGACGAATCCCCTCCTATCGCTCATTGCCTCCATGTGACTCGTGACTGTACCCAAAAACCACCGTTTTGCACGATCTCTTGACTGTAGTAAGGTAGATATCAAAGAACAGTGGGAATCACACAAGACTCTATGACGATCTCGGGTTGGCAGAATAACCTGTACCAGTGTCACCAGAGAACTGCTATCTGACGATATGTATAATACCATCTAGGAGTTCTTGGCGAGTCCGTTCAGTGTACCTAGTCTCCACTGAGCACCCGTATACCTTCTCTGATGTCAAACACCAATGGATATGGGATCATCCATCTCCCATCACATAGGTCGAGAAGCGTATACGCTAGTCTACTCTGGAGTATCGATACCCTGTCTCGATACTCCCACGACTAGGAATAATTATAGGGTGTACTTATGGACTACCCTTGGCCCCACTAGTATGATCTCCATCATAGTCCCGGTAATCAAGTACACATTCTAAGGGCTTTATCAATATGTGAGAGCAAGACAACATCACGTATACAAGTCAACATGTTAAGACAAAGAGCAACCAGATATCATACTATCATATCGAGCAAGAAAGTCCTCCCTATATATGTCCAAGCATCCACTACAATATACATCCCATGTACAGTAATGGCTTCTAGGGCATACATATAACTAACAATATCATAGACAAGGTCTACCAAGGTGGGGCCTACATGCTCATGAATATGCATGGCGAAAGACACTTCCGGCTAATAAACGGCTGCTTCCTTAAGAAATACTACCCCTGACAAGTCACAACTCAGGTTAACGATAGATGACGACGCTCGTGTCCGCTCGCTATCTTCCTGAGACAACACTCTGTAAGTAGTATCCGGCAAAACTTCACCTAGAAGCAATGGACCAAGATGTCCCTAAACTAACAATGGACCGTAATGTTCTTAAACTAAGTACGTCGCTTTAAACACATCGGCAGTAGAACTCAAGTCCGCGAGTCCCAGCGGTGAGGACTGCAACTCAAATCCCACCGGCAAACAGATCGGTCACATGCGGCGAAACTATTCTCGAGAGTTTCATCGTGCAAAAAAAAAGGAATTCCACAAGAAAAACGGGCATGGATGAAAACCCGAAAGGGCTCCATGAGTAAAAACAGCAGGACTGCAGGCGAGTTTGTGAAAACCCGCAAGGGCGCAGACTTGTAAAAAAATTCATGCACACTTGCAAGGTCCTCTCGACCTTGTAAGGAGAAAATACCTGTGTGAGATCCTTACGACTCACAAAAAGGAGCAACACACTTAGGGATCCTCACGATTCCTAAGGAGAAATTGCACTTACGAGATCATTACGACCCGTAAGGAGAATCCCCCCTATAAGACCCTCACGGCTCATAGGATTCGAAAGCCTTAAGTTACAGGGATCTGAACCTGTTCTTAAGCCATCACATTCCCCAAGTTGCCCTACAGACGGTCCGATATCGGCCTTTGTATACAATCCACGGGCACAAATAAACGTTCCCTCATCTAGTTCCACCAATGGCGCGAAATTTCCCCATTTGGTGAACAATACTTGTAGGTCCTCTTGACTTGCAAGGAGAAAATACTCTTATGAGATCTTTACGACTTACAAGAGAAGATATCACTTAGGATTCCTTATGACTCCTAAGAAGAAAATACACCTACGAGATCCTCACGACTCGTAGGGAGAAACGCCTTTATGAGACCCTTATGGCTCGTAAAGTCGAAAAGCCTTAGTCAACAGGATCCTAACCATGTTTGCTAAGCCACCTTTGTTCAAATCGACAAAGGCAAATGATGATTCGCTCCTTCCAATATCCCAGTCGTAGCGATACTGATGCCTAAATCGATATCAAATTCTAAGTTTTTTCACGGCAAATGATGATTCGCTCCTGGCAATATTCCAGTCGCAGTGATGCTGATTGGTATCAGATCTTGAGTTCCATACTCGCAATAAAAAAAAATCAGCGAGCAAAAAAAATGCATATGAAATAGCTAAAATGTTTGGGCAACTCGCAATAAAAATCAGCGAGCAAAATTTATGCATATAAAAATAGCCGAAATGTTTGGGCAACTCGCAATAAAAAAGCAGCGAGTAAAAAGAAAAAACAGCCGAAATGATTGGGTACCGCGAAAAATTGCCAAAATGATTGGGCAATCACGACTTTCACGATATAAAAGCTGAAATGATAGAGCATCACGGAAAGAAACAAAAAAATGAAACTTTTGCCCTGCAGGTGAGTCTACATTGACCCCTGTATACAATCCATGTGCACAAACGAAAAAGAAACCACATTTTCCCATCAAGCTCTATCGGAAGGAGAGCCAAATCTCGACGTTTCACGGACAACCTAGAGACTACCTCGAAGCCACGACAAAGTCCCATAGTTCCAAATCTCGATGGTTCACGGACAACCTAGAGACTACCTCGGGGCCATGGAAGAGTCCCTAGTTCCAAGTCTAGACGACAACATCTACAGCCTAGAGATCAACAATAGCGTTCTTCCTACCTCCAGTAGGATGCAGACGCGACATCAACAAACGGAGCCATGGCAAAGTCCCCTAGTTCCAAATCTTGATGGTTCACAGACAACCCAGAGACTATCTCGGAGCCACGACAAAGTCCCCTAGTTCCAAATCTCGACGGTACACAGACAACTTAGAGACTACCTCGGAGCCATGGCAAAGTCCCCTAGTTCCAAATCTCGACGGTTCACGGACAATCTAGAGACTACCTCGGAGCCATGGAAAAGTCCCCTAGTTCCAAATCCCGACGGTACACAGACAACCTAGAGACTACCTCGGAGCCACGGCAAAGTCCTCTAGTTCCAAATCTCGATGGTTCACGGACAACCTAGAGACTACCTCAGAGCCACGGCAAATTCCTCTAGTTCCAAATCTTGACGGTTCACGGACAACCTAGAGACTACCTCGGGGCCATGGCAGAGTCACTAGTTCCAAGTCTCGACGGCAACATCTACAGCCTAGAGATCAACAACAGCGTTCTTCCTTCCTCCAGCAGGATGCAGACGCGACATCAACAAACAGAGCCATGGCGAACAACCCTAGTTCCAAATCTCGACGGTTCACAGACAACCCAGAGACAACCTCGACATTCATTGCAATATTGCAGACACAATGTCAACAAACGAAGCCAAGGAAAATCCCTCGCTTCAGGGTCTTGACGGCAACTCAAATGAGACCAGAAAGACCATCGGAGATCATCCCATACCAGCGCGGAGTGGCTGTGACTCATCGGGGCTCCCCAAACTGAGCCCAACCTTAAGTAACAAGTGGCATGGAATATTCCTAATGCTTGCTCTTCCGACGGTAATATCACCTAGAAGATTACTTGAAGACGTCTTGTCCAGCCCCCGAAGGGATCAGAGACACGACAGTCGCGGGGCTACTCGAACAGTAAGATTGCATATCGGGGAATATATCGGCCAACGCGACAGTACGACGGGTAGAAAACCCTAGTACCACAGACCCTAATGGACTTATATTAGTAGGAGTTAACTATGACGTTAGGACATCTTTGAGAGAACTTCTCGATTCGGCTCGAATCGTGGGGAAAATAATGTTCCTGTGAGAATTTCTCGACTCGTCTCTACTCGTAGGGAAAAGCCTTAGGCCATGGGGATATCAACCTGTTTCCTAAGCACCGGGGCCCTGCAAGTCGGTCCATGATAGACTATTGTATGCTATCCACGGGTCATACTCTCCAAATTCAAATATCGATAAGGAGGGAAAAAACTACTTGTGAGTCCTCTCGACTTGTAAGGGGAAAAAAATTCTCTTGTGAGATCTTTACGACTCTCAAGCGAAAACGCACTTAGGAGTCCTCACGACTTCTAAGGAGAAAATACACTTATGGGATCATCTTGACTCGTAGGGAGAAAAGTCTTTATGAGGCCCTCACGGCTCATAAAGTTGAAAAGTCTTAAGCAACAGAACCTTAACCCTGTTTCCTAAGCCATCGCTGCCCTACAAGGAGATCAAGATAGACTATATACAAGACACATTTGCCAAAGTTACATGCCACTGAAATAAAGAAGCTACTTACGAGTCCTCACGATTCGTAAGAAAAAATACCCGAGTGAGATCCTTACGACTCACGGAGGCGATGAACACTTAGAAATACTCATGATTTCTATGGAGAATATTTTTCTTCGAGGTATTTTTTATGCACCTATGAGATCCTCTCGACTCATAGGGAGAAAAAACCTTCTTGAGACCCTTATGGCCATGAAGATGGAAAAAGTCTTAGGCTACAAGGATCCTAAACTTGTCTACTAAGCTCTCAATTCCATGGCCATGCATAACTTTGCACTACTTCACCCACATACATATTTATGCGAGCAAAGTAGTGGGGGGCATTTGTTCCTGCCAAAATTTTCGTCCAAGAGCTAATTGTTCCTATCTACACCGGTTTAAGTTTCGTTTACAGATATGTATGAAATCGGGTTCATTCATATACGTACATACACACATCAGAGGAAGAACAGGTATTAGAAAGGGAGCACTTGGTGGTCAACGACAAAAAGAAAGCATTTAATTGAATATTTTATTCTACAGGAAATAGATCACCATACATGGGATCGAAGGTACATGGATTCACAAAACTATAGATAAAATTCTCTAACTCCCTCTCTGCTTTCTCTACCATGGCAAAGTAGCGATCTTCACTAAGAGTCGCTCCCCATCGGTCAGCACCGTACCCATCAGCGAAGGCAGACAAGATGGCCCGCTGAGCCCGTATCTGGCTTAGTAGTTGAACAGAGCGATCCCTCAGAGCCGTAGTAATCAAAAGTGCCTCACGAAAGCACTCGATCTTGTCCTCCGCTAAGTCGAGTATCACCGGTGTCATCTCCGCTGGATGAGGGGGAATATCATCGAGCACGGACAAGAAGACCATCCGGAGCCAAGTGGAACCGATGAGGAGAGGAGATCCTCTACGAGTAAAAAGCTCGTGCAGCACTGTATCGCATTGGTCATTCGTAAGTGCAGGGTTCACTAAGCGGGCAACAAAACGAGGAACGATTTCCTCAATTGGCACTTCCCATGGCTGCCGGCGAGCATGTGGACGATTACAAGCCATAGCACTTCTCTGATTAAAATAATTCTATGAAAGTGAAAGAGAAGAGAAGCGTTGCTTCAGATTATGAAGGGAGACATTTAAGTCTAGGCACAGAAAATGTTGTGCATAATGGAACTATTTCCAAGCATTAGAAAAGAAAAGTTTGATTCAGGAAAAACATAGAAAGAAGGCGAAAAGACACCTTCAGTAAGAGGCATCGCCTCACATGCCTTGCATGAGGGCGCCAGTGCCCAAGAGTTAAAACTCTGAGACAGCACCTCACGTGCCTTGCACGAGGGCGCCAGCCCCTAGAGTTAAAAACTTTGAGGCAACGCCTCACATGCCTTGCATGAGGGCACCAGCGCCAAGAGTTAAAAACTTTGAGGCAGCGCCTCACGTGCCTCGCACGAGGGCGCCATCGCCAAAACTAAAAGTTCTCTGCCATTGGATCAAAGATCCAACGGAGATCATCAAAATACAGAATTAAATTCTGTTGAGGAAATATTTCTCAAATCTTTCTAAATAAGAAAGATTATTCTATGTAAAACAAAGTAATGTTGGATTAAAAATCCAATGGTGATTAAAAATCACCAAGCTACAGAATAAGCCCTGTATGGGAAAATATTTCCCCAATCTTGTTAAAAACAAGAAAAATATCTTCTGTAAAACAGAAATCCTTAGATCAAAGATCCAACGGTGGATAAAATCCCCAAATCAATTAAGGATCATTCAATGAGAGATTTCTTTAACTAAATAAACAAACTTGCCTCCACTATATAAACGCCCCAAGACTTCAAGTCTTGTACAGCGGAACCCCCCCATAAACTTCAAGTTCAGAAAGAAAAGCAAGCAAAAAAGAAATCTTTAAGAGAGAAGAAAGAAGAAGAACTTTCTTCAAGGTAAATAAAAGTAATAGATATCAGAGTATCTCATCTGCATATCTAAGGGTTTAACCCTCATAAAAGAACATAGTTCTTTCCCTGGATCTGAGATCCATGAGACAAGTCTCCCACAAATGAGAATTTAATTCTCATGGAGATGAATTTGTGTAGGGTTCCTAGGCACACTCATGAGGTTCTACAACTGATCAACCATGCCAAAATCAAAATTTTATGTACCGAGAACCCCTAATGAAGATCGTTAACTAGAGGTAAGGCGAAAACCATACAAGCAAACTACTTTACTAGAAAGTGAATGGAAATACAACCTTTGTAGATCCGGTCCACCACTTCTTTAGCTCCGTGATGACTTCCCTTCACTGCGATCACCGGGATCCCGGACTCTAGCAATGGTTTCGTCGGGAAAATGAGCGGGCTAGGTCGTTGACTTCGATGCCGAAGATGATCTACGTCGAGGCAACTCTAACTCAAGCTCCATCTTCACTAGGTCATGAAACTTGTGAAGAAAACACCCAATACAACATGGCAAGTGGTAGAGGATGAAGAAATAGGAAGTGGGTTCACTTTGGATTTGGATTTCTCACTTGATTTCAACACTTGAAATTTTCTAGCAAGGTTTTCTTTTCTTCATCAAGAAGAAGAAGCGGAAGAAAAGAATATCAATAATAATAAAAAATGAAAAATCAAGTGAAGAGTTATCATAATGCAACCATGGGTGAAGTAAACTCATGTAGAGAATAAACTAGGGTTTAGGTGTAATGGTTAGGTTAAGGTATAAAACAAAATGGCTAGACTTTTCAAAGCTTCATGAAGCTTCAAGTAAAGAACAAGAAAAGCCACCATTTTGTTTAAACAAAATAAATAAAAAGAATAAATAAAACACTAACCATTAACCTAAACAATGGTGTAAAGCAAACACACACCCAAGTTTGCATGTATCATCAAACATGATACAATCTAGTGCACAAAAATATATCACATATACAACTTGTGCACATCAAGTGAGAAGATCAATCTTAAGTGAACCAATACTAGTTAATGTAAAGTAATATATCAAATATATAATTATACATTAAATCATTAAATCAATACTTGATTTAACGATCCGGTCATATCTCATATAACCGACTAATAACAAGTGTATCAGTATATCGAATCAACACTTGATTCGGTAACCCGGCTATATCACATATAACCGACCGATGATACAAATCTCAAGAATAGAATACAGTATCACATACTGGTATTATTCTCGGTCCCGCACATATCTCATATGCGCTCCTATTTCGTTTCGCTTGAGCCAGGAAACCTCTGTGTAGGACTCTAAAGACTCGTCAATACGCCGGCAGCAGGTGATGATCATATCAAACACCCACAAGCCGCAAGCGGTCTGCTAAACGTAACGGCCACCCGGGTATTGAGCGATCAGAAGATCAACGAGCAAGCCCGCTCACACTCCTGTGAATCTAACCAGTAACACTTACCGCACAGTCCGGTCTGTTCGTCTGATATGTCGCATATCTCGCATAGGGGTGGTAAACGTCAGACCCCAATAGCTCGATAAGTCGTGTCGATATGAGGTCTATAACAGTTCGAGAAACTACAGGTAACACTTACCAGTAAATCTCAGCAACCCTGGCCAGGGATTTCCAGTTATAGCCAATCGAACTTAGCGCAACATCAACTCCCTATACCGGGAGAGACGAATCCCCTCCTATCGCTCATTGCCTCCATGTGATTCGGGATTGTACCCAAAAACCACCGTTTTGCACACCCTCTTGGACGTGGTAAGGTGGAAATCAAAGCACAGTGGGAATCACACAAGACCCTATGACGATCTCGGGTCTACAGACTAACCTGTACCAGTGTCACCAGAGAACTGCCATCTGACGTAAGGTATAATACCATCTGGGAGTTCTCGGCGAGTCCGTCCAGTGTACCCGGTCTCCACTGAGCACCCGTATATCATCTCTGATGTCAAACACCAATGGATATGGGATCATCCATTGCCCATCTGTATGGGTCGAGAAGGTATACGCTAGTTTACTCTGGTATATCGATGCCCCGTCTCGATACACCCTCGACTAGGGACTTTGAAGGATGTACTTATGGACTACCATGTCCCCACTAGTATGATCCGCATCATAGTCCAGGTAGTCAAGTACACATCCTAAGGTCTTTACCAACATGTAACAGAGAGACAATCAGTGTACACGTTAAGGTAAAGAGCAACCAGATAGCATACTATCATGTCGAGCAAGAAAGTCCTCCCTATATATGTCCAAGCATCCACTACAATATACATCCTATGTATAGTAATGGCCTCTAGGGCATACATATAACTAACAATCTTCCACTTGCACTAGGGCCATCTGTAGCAGTGGTTGCAGTATCTAATACTCAACCATCCCATATAAGTCTCTCTCTGGGAAAAGGCCTTTGTGAGTGGATCCGCCGTGTTGTCCTCTGAGTCTACTCTCCTAACCTCGATCATCCTGGAGATCTACTATCTCCATGATCAGGTGGCACTGCCTTAGAATATGTCTGGATCACTGATGGGACAGGCGTTCCTAGGCATAAGCCACAACTCCATTGTCTCACAATGGTAGGAACGAAGTTCATCTCATGAACTAATATACATCCAGACTTCCTCTTTGGCAGCATCTTTGGTAACGATGTATCTTGCCTTTAATCGTCTAGTATGTTACGGTATTTAGCTTGGAACTCTTCCAACATACCGTCCCTCTACTGAGGGTAAAGACAATGCCTCCGACTGACTTTCAGTCGTCCTTATCACCCTGGAACATTTCCAGTGATTCTCCCCAGGATCAATTGATACCATCTCACTACAACTAGTGAGTATGCTAATATCCAATTAGATCTATCTTATAGATCCAAAACCTAGGATTTAGCAAGTATCACTTTGATCCTATATGGAGAATCCTTGTGATAAGCGGAGATTGACCGAGCGTAGCATAGGAAACTCCTTCCCCATCAAGAGTATGTCATCCATGTACTCTACGAGGATCACCACCATACTCCCTACTACCTTTTTGTATATATAAGGTTCATCTACCATTTTGATGATGTCAAACTCTTTGACTAACTCATCAAAACAGATGTTCCAACTCCGCGATGCCTGCTTTAATCTGTAAAGCAACTTGCACACGTTTCCGCTGCTCCCACTGTTTACGAATACCTCTGGCTGTGTACTTATAGACGTTCTCTTCTAAATCAATATTTAGAAAAGCAGTCATAACACCCAACCACCAGATATCGTAGTCATGATATGCAGCAATGGCAAGTAGGATCCGGATGGACTTAAGCATAGTTACTAGAAAAGGTTTCATCATTTTCCACGCCTGGCCGATGACGAAAACCTTTAACAAGTCTAGCTTCAAAAGTCTCAACTTTTCCATCTACACCAAGTAATCTTCTCAAGATATGCTTGCTCCTGATGGGGATTTAACCCTTCAGATATAGCAGCCAAAGTCCATACTTTGCTGGTGTATATGGATTCCATCTCAGATCGCTAAGCATCCAGCCATTCTTACAGAGTCCCTACTCTTGATGGCCTGCTCGAAACTAGTTGGGTCATCATCTCATGATGCAATCCTCGCTCCCACTGTCATAGAGAAACCGAAGTATCTCTCAGGCGGATGAGGAACCCTACTAGATCGGCGGAGAGGCTGAGGTTCGTTGGAATCTACTGAATCCTTTGGTTCTATCAAATCATCAGCTGCAGTTTGTATAGCTGGAACATTTCCAGTTCTACATAACAGACCTTGCCTCGAGCTTGTCCGGATTTTTCTTTTTAGACATAGGCCGGACAACCCCAAATCTTAACAAACTTAAGATATGGGCTCTTCCCTTTCCATATCACATATGAAGTGGTAGGCAACTGATTTGATTTGAACCCTATTCAATAGGTATGCAGCTTCTTAAGTACATAACTCCCAAAAGGAAATAGGAAACTCAGTAGTACTCATCATAGAGCGCACCATATCATATAGGGTGTGATTGCTCCGCCCCGATACACCGTTATGCTGTGGTGTATTCAGAGGAGTAACACTGAGAGAGAATCTCATTCTCCTTTAGAATAGTCCGAGAATTCCATGCACAAGTATTCTCCTCCCTGATCTCATCATAGGACATAATACTTATACCCGCATTTTGGTTTTCTACTTCTAACTTATATTCTGTGAATATCTCAAAAGGTTCGGACTTATGTTTCAACAGGAACATATGTTTGAATCTTGAGAGATTATCAGAGAATGTAATGAAATACAAAGAACCGGTCTTGGCATGTGTAGACAGGGGACCTACATACATCAACATGTATCAACCCAAGAGTTCACTAACTCTTTCTCTGTTTCCAGTAAACAGAGCTATGGTCATCTTATCTTTGTGACATGACTGGCAAGTTTCACAAGATGTAAATTCAAACTAATTTAAATATGCATCTAAAATGTAACTTAAGCTAGTCGGTCACATTGATATGACCTAGTCTACAATACCTCAAGAAGGAATCGTTCAATTCTGAACTCTTCCTCTTGTGTGTGTTCCGTATACTAAGAACTGTAGTTTGATTTAGAACATCAATGCTTTTAGATAACGTGCCTGAACCGATCAACTTTTGATATAGGAAATGTTCAAAACATTATCCACCAATACAAAATTTTATCATTTCTTTACTAATAAAGAGACTGATATGATTTTGTATATCAGGTTCGGTATCTAATAACATTCGTTCAGAATCAATGTATTTGGAAATACAGGGTGACAGTGACCAACAGACTTGGCTGCAACACTTACACCGTTTTCTGTCTCATGAAACTTATCACCCGTTCTCAGTTCTCTACCTTTCTGTAGCCCATGTAACGGATTACATTTGCGGGATCCTGATCCGGTATCAAATACCCAGGACGTAGAGGATACAGAGAAACAGTTCTTTTTAATGAACACACCCGAAGGAGATGCATCATATGCACTTTCTTCGTTTGGGCGGCATAGGAATTCTGGTATTCCCCAATTTCTTGCTCTGTCTTATAACAATTAAAAGTTGGAGCGGGACCAACATTCCCCAGCTCAGTATAACAAGCGGGTTCGGTCAATATATCCGTTTTATTATCTTGATTAAGACGCGACATGGTCGCTACCTGGAGAGAGAGAGAAAAAAACACTCTGCGTGCGCTCTTGCAAGATCAGATTGGTTATTATTTTATCTAATCAGGATGGCTCCCACTGTTTTTTATCAAATCTTCCTTCAAAACCCTAAAAGGAAAGACTAGCCGGGAATAATTACACGCTACAAGTTCGCCAATCTTTCAGCCAGCCCAGTGTCGGTACTTTGAGGGAGGTGCCCCGTGCTTTCGCACGGACCTAATTAAAGAAAACCTCATTTTCCCAGAGGCGTAACCCCGTTGACACCTTTCTAGACACCTACTTGATCGGCTAATTGTAATGTGTAAAACTCTCCCAGGAGTAACAATTACTCGTAGCGGGTATCGTGATCCAACTATCTCATAGAAGGTATGCAATCTCATTGCAAATTTCAACACTTGAAATTCCCGATAATTTTGCCCCTAGCGTCCTATGACCTTGACGCAGGCCAACAAACCATAGTGCGCTAGTCAAGTTCAACCCGTCATTTCCTGATTGAATTAAACCCACCCGCACGACCCTTGACGCAGGCCAACAAGGTCACACGACTACCCTAATCCAATCTGCATCATATGCATAAGCAAATAAATACTAGTTAGCTACCGCACACTACGTCTTGACGCAGGCCAACAAACGTAGCACGAATACTAACTACTACTTATCTGAAATGACGGAGGGCTACGACAGGTTTTTCTGAAAACCTATTGCGTAATGAACTTGATATCATTGTAGAATCAAATGATTTTAAAATGGAGTGTTTTTGAGGCTTTTCTAGTTTTGCTAAATGGGTCACTCCCGGTGAAGGGATCGTCGGCCCTTTCCTCATCGAATAAGGTGCAGGATATATCATATATACCGCTGTGCAAAGCAAAAACTATAGAAGCAATCAAAAGACAAACCGAGGGGTGTAGCATCTGCCAGTCATTGCTAAAGGGGTCACTCCCGGTGAAAGGATCTCGGCCCTTTCCTTATCGAATAAGGTGCAGGATGTTCTACAAGGAACACCGCGATGCAAAGCAAGAACTGTAGCTACCTGTTTTTGAAAATTCGATTCCACAACATCTTAGGTTTCTTTTATTTCATTAATCACATTAATGAAGTCCCATCATTTAATTCACCTAAACATCACAGATAAATACGACGTACACTTATGCCATCCGCATTCGCCTCGATGTCCCCTCGTGCACCGTTAGGTTAGGTGACTAACGGCAGAGCGGGGCAGGGCTAGCGCGGGTGTAAAACATAAGTAACGTCTATATAATATATCATATATACTATATACAATATCTATCTGAACAAATCATATGATCACATCACAGATAACGCAGCAGAAAATATCATATGAAATATTGGATATACCAGGACGTCCGTATTTTATTTTGAGCCTGTATAAAACACGGATTCCACGGTCGTGATGAATAGCCAATCCCACACCCCTAGACCCCTACGAGAGCGGCAAGCAACCCTACCAATTTTAGGGTTAGGAGACCCAGACTCGACTCCTCGAGATGGTCTCCCACTGGACCCTAGAACCCGATTACTTATGCTCCCCTCCTTGGGTCTATCCTAATGCGGAAAAGTAAATAATATACAATGGTGACATCTTCCGCAACCTGGAAGTGCCCCAATAAAAGAATATTACATACAAGTTTTTACATGAATGAAAATGAAAAACACTCATCTCACACAAAACCCCCCCGGCTATTCAAACACGACGATCCAATGTAACATATCCAGCAACACATAACATCACATGTCATCAACGTAAGTAAATATGTCCATCCCAATTGTCGTTGACATATAGCAACGAAACCGGCGATATCACATATTACACTTACGGTCGCATAAAAGAAAGTGTAAAACTACAACAGTTGGAATCCTCAACCTGCATAGACATCGCATGCCTAACAATTATAAACCTCGCATTTCAGTCTCATTATCGAAAACTCTTTTCAATATCCAGTCGAGCAATTCAACAAGATTCCCGACATCCTGAACGAATGCTCGTCGCAAACTTTAGTAGACGGCTGCACCCCCGATACCGACGACGAAGTGCACTAAGGCGGAACACCGCTGCCGTGAGCACCCGAACGGATGCTTTCGGCGACGAGGTTCTCCTACAGTCACTTGGTCGGGGCTATGGGGTGTAGCTGTATATTAAGTTTACCCGGCGAGTATCCACGTACGCTACATGATTGCGACGGACTTTTGATCACATCAAAATTCCGTGGCAACCGATTAAGTGAGACTAAACTGCTATGTTTATAACATCCAAATCAGTTATCTCATAACTACATGTGGATTCCAAATATTGTATCACATTCCAGATAAATAGAAAATGTTAAACTTTCCGATCGAACAATCAAACACCCAATGTTTCCCGAAACTGCTCAACTCTTGAAATAAGTTTAAAAACATCCACTTCATGCCACAGTACCAACGGTCCAGCCGTAGAAGGGTCAAGCCAACGCCTCACATGTGGCACGTCGTACTGCCCCAAACCCTAAGGTTCAAAGGGCAGTTCAAGACGGTCACATAATCGAGTTAAGGTTTGTTTTCTTCTAGAGGGATCATCGCGTTACTTGCACTACTTAGAACGTCATTAAACTACGGAAAAATCCAACAATTGGAAATTTCCCGGCAGGGGAAAAAGTGGGTATTTATATCCGGTCGAACTTTTTAACATGTTCTAAAATTACCCGGAAAAACACATAGACAAAGTTAAACAATCCGATCGAATCATCGAGTTCCCAAAACAACCCCAGAAAACTCAACTGTTGAGTATATTTTAAAAATTCCAAGAAAACACAGGAAATTCATATGGGCATTACTGTGCAAAGCACGTGCCAAGAATCGCCTTTATGGCCGCGGAACCGCCGCACATGCTGGGGTGGGGCCGCGGTTCCGCGGCGCATTGGTTGACTTGGGCTCACGTGCTTCACAGTAACTCTTATAATACCCTGCTGTATTTTTTGGATATTTTTAATTTGGAAAAATCCACATTTTCAGAAAATATACAGAGAAGGGTTTGAGTTAGGGTTTCGGGGTTCGATTGGATTTCTAACATCGTCTACACTTCACCTAAAGCTCTAGCTAGGCTCTGATACCACTGTAGGGTTCCTAGGCACACTCATGAGGTTCTACAACTGATCAACCATGCCAAAATCAAAATTTTATGTGCCGAGAAACCCTAATGAAGATCGTTAACTAGAGTTAGGGCGAAAACCATACAAGCAAACTACTTTACTAGAAAGTGAATGGAAATACAACTTTTGTAGATCCGGTCCACCACTTCTTTAGCTCCGTGATGACGTCCCTTCGCTGCGATCACCGGGATCCCGGACTCTAGCAATGGTTTCGTCGGGGCTAGGTCGTTGACTTCGATGCCGAAGATGATCTACGTCGAGGCAACTCTAACTCAAGCTCCATCTTCACTAGGTTATGAAACTTGTGAAGAAAACACCCAATACAACATGGCAAGTGGTAGAGGATGAAGAAATAGGAAGTGGGTTCACTTTGGATTTGGATTTCTCACTTGATTTCAACACTTGAAATTTTCTAGCAAGGTTTTCTTTTCTTCATCAAGAAGAAGAAGAGGAAGAAAAGAATATCAATAATAATCAAAAATGAAAAATCAAGTGAAGAGTTATCATAATGCAACCATGGGTGAAGTAAACTCATGTAGAGAATAAACTAGGGTTTAGCTGTAATGGTTAGGTTAAGGTATAAAACAAAATGGCTAGACTTTTCAAAGCTTCATGAAGCTTCAAGTAAAGAACAAGAAAAGCCACCATTTTTTTTTAAACAAAATAAATAAAAAGAATAAATAAAACACTAACCATTAACCTAAACAATGGTGTAAAGCAAACACATACCCAAGTTTGCATGTATCATCAAACATGATACAATCTAGTGCACAAAAATATATCACATATACAACTTGTGCACATCAAGTGAGAAGATCAATCTTAAGTGAACCAATACTAGTTAATGTAAAGTAATATATCAAATATATAATTATACATTAAATCATTAAATCAATACTTAATTTAACGATCCGGTCATATCTCATATAACCGACTAATATCAAGTGTATCAGTATATCGAATCAACACTTGATTCGGTAACCCGGCTATATCACATATAACCGACCGATGATACAAATCTCAAGAATAGAATACAGTATCACATACTGGTATTATTCTCGGTCCCGCACATATCTCATATGCGCTCCTATTTCGTTTCGCTTGAGCCAGGAAACCTCTGTGTAGGACTCTAAAGACTCGTCAATACGCCGGCAGCAGGTGATGATCATATCAAACACCCACAAGCCGCAAGCGGTCTGCTAAACGTAACGGCCACCCGGGTATTGAGCGATCAGAAGATCAACGAGCAAGCCCGCTCACACTCCTGTGAATCCAACCAGTAACACTTACCGCACAGTCCGGTCTGTTCGTCTGATATGTCGCATATCTTGCCTAGGGGTGGTAAACGTCAGACCCTTATAGCTCGATAAGTCGTGTCGATATGAGGTCTATAACAGTTCAAGAAACTACAGGTAACACTTACCAGTAAATCTCAGCAAACCTGGCCAAGGATTTCCTGTTATAGCCAATCGAACACAGTGCAACATCAACTCTCTATACCGGGAGAGACGAATCCCCTCCTATCGCTCATTGCCTCCATGTGATTCGGGACTGTACCCAAAAACCACCGTTTTGCACGCCCTGTTGGACGTGGTAAGGTGGAAATCAAAGCACAGTGGGAATCACACAAGACTCTATGACGATCTCGGGTCTACAGACTAACCTGTACCAGTGTCACCAGAGAACTGCCATCTGATGTAAGGTATAATACCATCTAGGAGTTCTCAGCGAGTCCGTCCAGTGTACCCAGTCTCCACTGAGCACCCGTATATCATCTCTGATGTCAAACACCAATGGATATGGGATCATCCATCGCCCATCTATATGGGTCGAGAAGGTATAAGCTAGTCTACTCTGGTATATCGATGCCCCGTCTCGATACACCCACGACTAGGGACCGTGAAGGATATACTTATGGATTACCATGTCCCCACTAGTATGATCCGCATCATAGTCCAGGTAGTCAATTACACATCCTAAGGGCTTTACCAACATGTAACAGAGAGACAATCAGTGTACACGTTAAGGTAAAGAGCAACCAGATAGCATACTATCATATCGAGCAAGAAAGTCCTCCCTATATATGTCCAAGCATCCACTACAATATACATCCTATGTATAGTAATGGCCTCTAGGGCATACATATAACTAACAATTTGTTCTTAGTGTAGGGTTGCTAGGCACGCGCACAAGGGTCTACGAGGCATCAACCATGCCCGATTTAAAATTTAGCCGTGCCGAACAACCCGAATACGGAACTTTAAACTAGAGATTAGGCGAAAACAAGCATGCTAAACATTTTAACACTAAGTGAGAGGGATTACAACCTTTGTAGATCCGGTCCTTCACTTCATATGCTCCGTGTTGTGGTCCCTTCGCTGTGATCATCGGGATCCGGACTCTCGAGAGGTTCCACGAAGAGAAAGACGCAACCTTTGCTTCCGATCTTCGATACTAAGATGATCTACCTTGAAGTATCTTTAACACAAGCTAACACTCATGAAATGATGTGAACACCCTCATCTAAATGGCAAGGGAAGATGAGGATGGTGAAGTAGGAATTTTGCTCTCTTTATTTATATTTTTCTCACATTTATTCATCACCTTTGAAAAATCAAGCAAGCTTTTCATGAAAGAATTGAAGGAAGAAGATGAACAATGATAGAATTATCCTTTTGTGATGAATAGGAAAATAATCATATGATAGAATTATGCAACCATGGTCAAGTAAACCCTTGTAGAGAATTAACTAGGATTAGGGTTTGGGTTTGGTTAAAGCATGACTCACTTGAAAATATCTTTCACAAAACAAAATGAAAACCTTCTAGAAGCATCTAGAAAGTTTAACCCTAATCCAAACCGTAATCATGTTTAAACTCCACTAAACAAGTTGCATCATTTATCATATCATGTTACAATATTATATATCACATATATAATATTTATCGTAACAAAATAAAATAATACAATTAACATATATCGCATATATATCAATGTATTATTCGAGTGAGAAAAAGAATCTTTTAGTGAGCAAATATTAGTTAATGTAATTTAATATATCATATATATTATTATACATTAAATTATCGAATCAACACTTGATCCGACAATCCGGCTATATCGCATATAACCGACTAATATTTATCCGTACCGATTCACCGAATCAACACTTGATCCGATGACCCGGCTGATATCAAATATCGCGAGAATATAATACGGTATCACATATCGTATTATCCTCGGTCCCGCACATATCACATATGTGCTCCTACTCCGTTTTGCCTGAGTCAAGAAACCTCTGTGTAGGACTCTAAAGAATCGTCAATACGCCGGCAGTAGATGATGATCATATCAAACACCCATAAGCTGCAAGCGGTCAGCTAAACGTAACAGCTACCCAGGTATTGAGCGCTCAGAAGATCAACAAGCAAGCCTGTAACTTCTCCTGTGAATCCAAACAGTAACACTCCCGTACAGTCCGGTCTCGTCGTCTGATATGTTGCATATCTCGCCTAGGGGTGGTAAACGTCAGACCCTAGTAGCTCGATAAGTCGTGTCGATATGAGGTCTATAACAGTTCGAGAAACTACTGATAACACTTACCAGTAAATCTCAGCAACCCTGGCCAGGGATTTCCGGTTATAGCCAATCGAACACAGCACAACATCAACTCCCTATACCGGGAGAGACGAATCCCCTCCTATCGCTCATTGCCTCCATGTGATTCGGGACTGTACCCAAAAGCCACCTTTTTGCACGCCCTCTTGGACGTGGTATGATGGAAATCAAAGCACAGTGGGAACCACACAAGACTCTATGACGATCTCGGGTCAACAGACTACTCTGTACCAGTGTCACCGGAGAACTGCCATCGGACGTATGGTATAATACCATCTGGGAGTTCTCGGCGAGTCCGTCCAGTGTACCCAGTCTCCACTGAGCACCCGTACACCATCCTTGATGTCAAACACCGATGGATATGGGATCATCCATCGCCCATCATATGGGTCAAGATGCGTATACGCTAGTCTACTCTGGTGCATCGATGCCCTGTCTCGATACACCCTCGACTAGGAACAGTTATAGGATTTACTCGTCGACTACCGTGGCCCCACTAGTATGATCTCATCATAGTCCCAGTAGTCGAGTACATATCCTAAGGGCTTTATCAACATGTAATATAGAGACAATCAAAGTACATGTTAAGATAAAGTACAACCATATAGCATACTATCATGTCGAGCAAGAAAGTCCTCCCTATATATGTCCTAGCATCCACTACAATATACATCGTATGTACAGTAATGGCCTCTAGGGCATACATATAACTAACAATCTCCCACTTGCACTAGGGCCATGTGTTATGGTATCGTATACGCAACAATTAGCTGCGGTTGAAGTATCTCATACTCAACCATCCCATAAAAGTTTCTACTGGGAAAAAGGCCTTTGTGAGTGGATCCGCGCTGTCGTCCTCTGTGTCTACTCTCCTAACCTCGATCTCCCTGGAGATCAACCATCTCCATGATCAGGTGATACTGCCTAAGATTTATATCTGGATTTCTGATGGGACGGTAGTTCCTTGGCTAAAGCCACAACTCCATTGTCACACAATGGTAGGAACGAAGTTCATCTTATGAACTTATATATATATCCAGACTGCCTCTTTGTAGTATCCTTGGTAACGATGTATCTTGCTTTTAATCGTCTAGTATGTCACGGTATCTAGCTTGGAACTCTTCCAACATACCGTCCCTCCACTGAGGGTAAAGACAATGCCTGCGACTGACATTCAGTCGTCCTTATCACCCTGGAACCATTCCAGTGATTCTCCCCAGGATCGATTGATACCATCTCACTACAACTAGTGAGTATCCTAACATCCAATTAGATCTATCTCATAGATCCAAAACCTAGGATTTAGTAGGTATCACTTTGATCCTATATGGAGAATCCTTGTGATAAGCGGAGATTAACCGAGCGTAGCATAGGAAACTCCTTCCCTATCAAGAGTATTTCATCCACGTACTCTACGAGGATCACCACCATACTCCCTACTACCCTTTTGTATATACAAGGCTCATCTACCATTTTGATGAAGTCAAACTCTTTGACTACCACATCAAAACAGATGTTCCAACTCCGCGATGCCTGTTTTATCATATAAAACATCTTGCACACGTTTCCGCTGCTCCCACAGTCTACGAAGCCCTATGGCTGTGTACTTATAGACGCTCTTTTCTAAAACATCATCTAGAAAAGCTGTCATGACACCCAACCACCAGATATCATAGTCATGGTATGTAGCCGTGGCAAGTAGGATCTGGATGGACTTAAGCATAGCTTTGAAAGTCTCAACTTTTCCATGTTCACCAAGTAATCTTCTCAAGATATACTTGCTCCTGATGGGGATTTAACCCTTCAGATAAAGCAACCAAAGTCCATACTTTGTTGGTGTATAAGGATTCCATCTCAGATCGATAAGCATCCAGCCATTCTTACAGAGTCCCACTCCTGATGGCCAGCTCGAAAACTAGTTGGGTCATTATCTCATGATGCAATCCTCGCTCCCACTGTCATAGAGAAACCGAAGTACCTCTCAGGTGGGTGAGGAACCCTACTAGATCGGCGGAGAGGCTGAGGTTCGTTGGAAACTATTGAATCCTTTGGTTCTACCAAATCATCAACTGCAGTTTGTATAGCTGGAACATTTCCAGTTCTACATGACAGACCTTACCTCGAGCTTGTCCAGATTTTGCTTTTAGACATAGGCCGGACAACCCCAAATCTTAACAAACTTAAGATATGGGCTCTTCCCTTTCCATATCACATATGAAGTGGTAGGCAGCTGATTTGATTTGAACCCTATTCAATAGGTATGCAGCTTCTCAAGTGCATAACTCCCTAAAGGAAATAGGAAACTCAGTAGTACTCATCATAGAGCACACCATATCACATAGGGTGCTATTGCTCTGCCCCGATACACCGACGTGCTGTGGTGTATACGGAGGAGTAATGCTGAGAGAGAATCTCATTCTCCTTTAGAATAGTCCAGGAATTCCGTGCTCAAGTATTCTCCTCCTTGATCTCATCAAAGGACATAATACTTATACCCGTTTTTGGTTCTCTACTTCTAACTTATATTCTGTGAATATCTCAAAAGGTTCGGACTTGTGTTTCAACTGGAACATATGTCTGAATCTTGAGAGATCATCAGAGAATGTAATGAAGTATAAAGAACCGGTCTTGGCATGTGTAGACAGGGGACCTTTCATACATCAGCATGTATCAATCCCAAGAGTTCACTAACTCTTTCTCTGTTTCCAATAAACAGAGCTATGGTCATCTTATCTTTGTGACATGACCGGCAAGTTTCATAAGATGTAAATTCAAACTAATTTAAATATGCATCTAAATGTAACTTCAGCCAGTCGGGTCGCATTGATATGACCTAGTCTACAATGCCTCAAGAAGGATTCATTCATTTCTGAACTCTTCCTCTTGAGTGTGTTCTATATACTAAGAACTGTAGTTTGATTTAGAACGACAATGTTTTTAGATAACGTGCCTGAACCGATCAACTCTTGATATAGGAAATGTTCAAAACATTATCCAACAATACAAAATTATATCCTTTCTTTACTAATAAAGAGACTGATATGATTTTGTATATCAGGTTCGGTATCTAATAACATTTGTTCAGAATCAATGTATTCCGGTAATACAGGGTGACAGTGACCAACAGACTTGGCTGCAATACTTGCACCGTTTTCTGTCTCATGAAACTTATCACCCGTTCTCAGTTCTTTACCTATCTGTAGCCCATGTAACAGATTACATATGCGGGATCCTGATCCAGTATCACATACCCAGGACGTAAAGTATACTGAGAAACAGTTCTCTGTAATGAACACACCCGAAGATGATTCATCAGCATGCACTTTCTTCGTTTGGGCGGCACGGGAAATCTGGTATTCCCCAATTTCCTGCTCTATCTTATAACAATTATAAGTTGGAGCGGGACCAACGTTCCCCAGCTCAGTATAACAAGCGGGTTCGGTTAATATATCTGTTTTATTATCTTGATTAAGGCGTGATATGTTCGCTACCTGGAGAGAGAGAGAGAAGAAAACACTCAGCGTATGCTCTTGCAATATTAGATTGGTTATCTAATATATCTAATCAGGATGTCTCCCACTGTTTTAGTCAAATCTTCCTTCAAACCCTAAAAGGAAAGACTAGCCGGGATTAATTGCACGCTACAAGTTCGCCAATCTTTCAGCCAGGCCAGTGTCGGTACTTTGAGGGAGGTCCCCCGTGCTCTCGCACGAACCTAATTACAGTAAACCTCGTTTTCCCAGAGGCGTAACCCCGTTAACATCTTTCTAGACACCTACTTGATCGGCTAATTGTAATGTGTAAAACTCTCCCAGGAGTAAATCTTACTCGCAGCGGGTATCGGGATCCAACTATCTCATAGAAGGTATGCAATCTCATTGCAAATTCCAACACTTGGAATTCCCAATAATATTTTACCCCTAGCGTACTATGACCTTGACGCATGCCAAACAACCCATAGTCCGCTAGTCAAGTTCAACCCGTACATTTCTTGATTGAATTAAACCCACCCGCACGACCCTTGACGCATGCCAAACAACGCCGTACGAATACCCTAATCCAATCGCATCGTATGCTAGCAGATAAGCACTAGTTAGCTACCGTACACTACGCCTTGACGCATGCCAAACTACCGCAGCACGAATACTAACTAGTACTTATCTGAAATGACGGAGGGCTACGACAGGTTTTTAGGAAAACCCTTTGCGTAATGAACTTGATATCGTTGTAGAATCGAGTGATTTTAAATGGAGTGTTTTTGAGGCTTTTCTAGTTTTGCTAAAGGGGTCACTCCCGGTGAAGGGATCGTCGGCCCTTTCCTCATCGAATAAGGTGCAGGATATATCATATATACCGCTGTGCAAAGCAAGAACTATAGTAGCAATCAAAAGACAGACCGAGTTTGTAGCATCTGCCAATTATTGCTAAAGGAGTCACTCCCGGTGAAGGGATCTCGGTCCTTTCCTTATAGAATAAGGTGCTGGATGTTCTACAAGGAACACCACTATGCAGAACTGTAGCTACCAGTTTTTATAAACAAGTTTCTACAACATCTTAGGTTTCTTTTATTTCATTAATCTCATTAATGAAGTCCCATTTTAATTATGCTTCACAAGCATCTCTTTTGAAACGAAATCTGCAATATAACATATATCTCATATATATAATATATAAACATTCGTCTCAGGCAGTAATATGATCTCATCATAGAACATTGCAGCAGAAGAACATATATGAAATATTGGATATACTAGGACGTCCGTGTTTTCAATACGAGCCTGTATAAAACACGGATTCCACGGTCGCGATGAATAGCCTAACCCACATCCCTAGACCCCTACGAGAGCGACAAGTAACACTGCCAATTCCAGGGTTAGGAGACCCGGTCTCGACTCCTCGAGATGGTCTCCCACTGGACCCTAGAACCCGGTTACTTGTGCTCCCCGCCTTGGGTCTACCTAATGCGGAAAAGAAAATAATATACAACGGTGACATCTTCCGCTACCTGGAAGTGCCCCAATAAAAGAATATTACATACAAATGAATTTTACATGAATGAAAAAGAAAAAAACTCTCATCTCACATAAAACCCCGGCTATTCAAACGCGACGATCCAATATAACATATCACAGCAACACATAATATCTCATATCATCAACGTAAGCAAGTATGCGTATCCCGATTGTCGTTGATGTATAGCAACGAAGCCGGCGATACACCACATACTACGCTTACGGTCACAGAAAAGAAAGTGTAAAACTACAACAGTTGGAATCCGCAATCTCCTTAGACATCGCATGCCTAACCAAATGAATTCCTTAGACATCGCATGCCCAACAATTATAAACCCCGCATTTTAGTCTCATTATCGAAAACTCTTTTCAATATCAAGTCGGGCAATTCAACAAGATTCCCGACATCCTGATCGAATGCTCGTCGCAAACTTTAGTAGACGGCCGCACCCCCGATACCGTCGACGAAGTGCACCAAGGCGGAACACCGCTACCGGGAGCACCCGAACGGATGCTTTCGGCGACGGGGTTCTCCTACAGTCACTTGGTCGGGGCTATGGAGTGAGGCTGTCTATTAAGTTTACCCGGCGAGTATCCGCGTACACTACGTGATTGCGACGGACTTTTGATCACATCAAAATTCCGTGGCAACCGATCATCTGAGACTAAACTGCTATGTTTATAATATTCAAATTAGTTATCACATAACTACCTGTGGATTCCAATTATTGTATCACATTCCAGATAAATAGAAAAAGTTAAACTTTCAGATCGAATTGTCAAGTACCCAAGATTTCCCCAATTTATCTCAACACTTGAAATCAGTTTAAAAACATCCATTACATGCCACAGTACCAATGGTCCAGCCGTAGAAGGGTCAAGCCAACGCCTCACATGTGGCACGCCGTACTGCCCCAAACCCTAAGGTTCAAAAGGCAGTTCAAGACGGTCACATAATCGAGTTAAGGTTTGTTGTCTTCTAGAGGGTCCACTGAGTTACTTGCATGACTTAGAACATTCTTAAACACGAGAAAAAATCCAACTTTTGAAAAATTTTCCGACAGGGGAAAAATTGAGTTATTGATATCCGTTCGAACTTTTTAACAGTTTCTAAAAATTATCCGGAAAACCACATAGACAGAATCTGATACTCCGATCGAAACACCGAATCCCCAAAACAACCCATGAAAACTCAACTGTAGAATAAATATTAAAAATTCCCATAAAATCCAGCATAATAAAATAGGAGTTACTGTGCAAACAGGAGTTGATGACGTCACATTTTAGCCACGGAACTGCCGCAGAAGGCATGCTTCTGCCGCGGTTCCGCCGCGCTTTTTACTGTTCACCAAAAAAATTTTGCACCGTAATTCTTAGAATTCCCTGCTGAATTTTTTACGCATTTTTAATTTGGAAAAATCCCACTTTTTAGAAAAAGTCCAGAGAGCATGTTTCGGGTTATCTTTTTTGTTCGATCGGACTTCAAACTCCGTCTAGACTTCGTCTAAAGCTCTAGCTTGGCTCTGATACCAGTGTAGGGTTGCTAGACACGCGCACAAGGGTCTACGAGGCATCAACCATGCCCGATTTAAAATTTAGCCGTGCCGAACAACCCGAATACGGAACTTTAAACTAGAGATTAGGCGAAAACAAGCATGCTAAACATTTTAACACTAAGTGAGAGGGATTACAACCTTTGTAGATCCGGTCCTTCACTTCATATACTCCGTGTTGTGGTCCCTTCGCTGCGATCATCGGGATCCGGACTCTCGAGAGGTTCCACGAAGAGAAAGACGCAACCTTTGCTTCCGATCTTCGATACTAAGATGATCTACCTTGAAGTATCTTTAACACAAGCTAACACTCATGAAATGATGTGAACACCCTCATCTAAATGGCAAGGGAAGATGAGGATGATGAAGTAGGAATTTTGCTCTCTTTATTTATATTTTTCTCACATTTATTCATCACCTTTGAAAAATCAAGCAAGCTTTTCATGAAAGAATTAAAGGAAGAAGATGAACAATGATAGAATTATCCTTTTGTGATGAATAGGAAAATAATCATATGATAGAATTATGCAACCATGGTCAAGTAAACCCTTGTAGAGAATTAACTAGGGTTAGGGTTTGGGTTTGGTTAAAGCATGACTCACTTGAAAATATCTTTCACAAAACAAAATGAAAACCTTCTAGAAGCATCTAGAAAGTTTAACCCTAATCCAAACCCTAATCATGTTTAAACTCCACTAAACAAGTTGCATTATTTATCATATCATGTTACAATATTATATATCACATATATAATATTTATCGTAACAAAATAAAATAATACAATTAACATATATCGCATATATATCAATGTATTATTCGAGTGAGAAAAAGAATCTTTTAGTGAGCAAATATTAGTTAATGTAATTTAATATATCATATATATTATTATACATTAAATTATCGAATCAACACTTGATCCGACAATCCGGCTATATCGCATATAACCGACTAATATTTATCCGTACCGATTCACCGAATCAACATTTGATCCGATGACCCGGCTGATATCAAATATCGCGAGAATATAATACGGTATCACATATCGCATTATCCTCGGTCCCGCACATATCACATATGTGCTCCTACTCCGTTTTGCCTGAGTCAAGAAACCTCTGTGTAGGACTCTAAAGAATCGTCAATACGCCGGCAGTAGATGATGATCATATCAAACACCCACAAGCTGCAAGCGGTCAGCTAAACGTAACAGCTACCCAGGTATTGAGCGCTCAGAAGATCAACAAGCAAGCCTGTAACTTCTCCTGTGAATCCAAACAGTAACACTCCCGTACAGTCCGGTCTCGTCGTCTGATATGTTGCATATCTCGCCTAGGGGTGGTAAACGTCAGACCCCAGTAGCTCGATAAGTCGTGTCGATATGAGGTCTATAACAGTTCGAGAAACTACTGATAACACTTACCAGTAAATCTCAGCAACCCTGGCCAGGGATTTCCGGTTATAGCCAATCGAACACAGCACAACATCAACTCCCTATACCGGGAGAGACGAATCCCCTCCTATCGCTCATTGCCTCCATGTGATTCGGGACTGTACCCAAAAGCCACCTTTTTGCACCCCCTCTTGGACGTGGTATGATGGAAATCAAAGCACAGTGGGAACCACACAAGACTCTATGACGATCTCGGGTCAACAGACTACTCTGTACCAGTGTCACCGGAGAACTGCCATCTGACGTATGGTATAATACCATCTGGGAGTTCTCGGCGAGTCCGTCCAGTGTACCCAGTCTCCACTGAGCACCCGTACACCATCCTTGATGTCAAACATCGATGGATATGGGATCATCCATCGCCCATCATATGGGTCAAGATGCGTATACGCTAGTCTACTCTGGTGCATCGATGCCCTGTCTCGATACACCCTCGACTAGGAACAGTTATAGGATGTACTCGTCGACTACCGTGGCCCCACTAGTATGATCTCATCATAGTCCCAGTAGTCGAGTACATATCCTAAGGGCTTTATCAACATGTAATATAGAGACAATCAAAGTACATGTTAAGATAAAGTACAACCAGATAGCATACTATCATGTCGAGCAAGAAAGTCCTCCCTATATATGTCCTAGCATCCACTACAATATACATCGTATATACAGTAATGGCCTCTAGGGCATACACATAACTAACACTTAGGGATCGAAGATCCAGAGAAGAACATAGAATTGAACTGTTCAGAACATAATACACGAAGAAAAATTAGCGCTAAGTGCCTCACATGCCCCTCACGTGGCGCTGCTCAATAAAGAGTGCTTAGCACTCAGTGGTTGGCGCTCAGCGCCAAGCGCCTCACGTGCCCCTCATGTGGGCGCCGCTTAATAAAGAGTGCTTAGCACTCAATGGTTGGCACTCAGCGTCAAGCGCCCCACATGCCCCTTACGTGGGCGCTATTCAGCATAAAGTTCTCTGCACTCATAAACCAGTGTCCAACGCCTGGCGCCTATCACCAAGTGCCTCACGTTCTCCACAAGTGGGTGCCATAAAGAGTGTTTAACACTCCATAAAAAACAAAAAAAAGGGAAAAGCAAGATAAAGTGTGGGCGTCAGAACCCATATGGATGCTCAGCATCGTTGGCACAAAAAGGGTACCAAGCTCAAGCAAGTGTTTAACAGTTTATTCAAAAATGAAATGACCGGGCTGAACCCAAGTTTGGCCAAACTCCTAATCAACCAAGCACATGGTCTCTTTATTTCCAGAGTGGTCTTAGTCCCAAATAAGACTACCGAGCTTCTGACGAATATTCATTGGTTCTAGGGTACATCTCCCTACACCTCTGATATATGTCGTTGTAATTCCACAACGTCTTCAGAGAGGTGGCGGGTCCCGACAACCAATAACTCCTTGGACTGTAACGTCCTTAAACTAACAATGGACCGTAACGTCCTTAAACTAAAAAATAGAGCCCAAATGCTCTTTTGTTGGGTCTGAATAATCCCAAAAATCTTGTTAAGTAGATCTTAGTCCAAGATCGGATTGACGTATCTTTAACAAACATTTAAGTTGATCTTAATCTTAAACAAGGTTAACGATCCTTAAATCAAACTAAACCTAAATCTAAGAATATACAGATTTGGACTAATCCACGCCCTACGGGCGACAATATAAATTAGTCTCTGTATACAATCCACGGGCAACCAAAAATAAAACAAACACACACGACATGAAGTGACCTTTTGGAGTAGGAGAAAGTGGTTACCGCGACGCGGTAACGTAATTAACTGCAGGGGCTTGCGCCTGCAGGGAAGAGCGTCCCCACAATCAAAAACCCCTCGCACGAGGGGGAATCTGATGAAGTCTGCTACAACGGCCGCATTCGTCCAAACCTCCGATACACGGTGCCATAAATCAACTTGGCATCTTCGGAGAAGTGGACGGTTAAACCCAAATAGCATATGCCCCTAAATTCAGGCAAGACGGCCTACGCGGTTCATCCCGGTTTTCGGTGGTAAACAGAACTTAGCTAAAATATGCTAAGTATGGAAGCTTATGTTTCATATATGATTAGATGATCAATTGAGCCCAGATGCTCAACGTTTTTAAGTTGATCTTAGTTCCATATATGACTAACGATTCTTAATCCATATCATCTAAATCGATCTTAATCTTATACGACTAACGATCCTTAGATCAAAAAAAATATATCTTGAAATGATGGACCTCATTTATATGAGAAATGCTATCTACGTTCACCTCCAAATCTGAAATATATGTACGAAATTAGACTAATTCGCGCCTTACGGGCGACGACATAAATTAGTCCCCGTATATAATCCAAGGGCAACCCCAAGATAAACAAACCATAAAACGACGCAAAGTGATATATCTGGAGTAGAGAAAGTTGTTATTGGTTGGCAATAATGTAATTAACTATAGAGCCTTATGTTTGCAAGAAAAAGCGTCCCACAATTAAAAACCTCCTCATCGTTGAGGGGAAATCTGAAAAATCAGCCACATTGATCGCATCCATCCAAAGCTTCGATATACGGTGCTATAAATCAACTTGGTATTTTTGGAGAGGTGGATGTATATGTTCTATATAGCATTTACCCCCAGATTCAGGCTAGACGCGCTCCCAACACCCCAGTCCGGTTTCCAGCGGTAAACAGATTCTGGCATGCCCGGTGGGACCTTTTTCTATTTTCATTCCACACTTCGTGTATCATGTTTTTTATGAACAAAATCGCGGTATATATGTTTATAGTTGCCTTTGGGTAGTGGGATACAGAAAATGGCGTTCTGTCTCTATAAAGAGATCAATGGCTTCTAACTGCACTCATTGTAACTTAAGTTCTGTCCCATCTGGGGGAATCAAATACAGGTCACTCGCAGCCCCGATGTTTTGCATCCCTTCAGTGCATATGACTGGAGGAATGAATGGGATCTTCTTTGGGATGATGCCTCCAGCTCCCGCTTTTGGTGCTTCAACGCCAAAGGAGGAAACTCAAGAGAAGTCTGTCTTCCATAGGCAGGCTCCTCAAACTTCAGCTCTATTGAAGGTGTCAGTCTTCCACCGACTGACTCTTACCGAAGGTCTAAAGATATGCATGGGGCATGATGAAGAAACCCCGCAATAAAAGGAGGCACCTTCTGTTCATATCAGAATTTTGCACTTTTATACCATCCATTCTTGATCGCATTGTATACAGGTAGGTGCTTTTGATCCCTGTTTTTTTACATAATTACAGGTTACAGGTTCTCAGTCCAAAACAATGCAAATCATGCATAGTTATGACAAATTCAGGACAACAGCCGACAAAAGGATAAAAATACGGGTTTCGCTCATCCACATCCATCAGATGCCACTTACCAGTACAGGAGACAAGATCAAGTGATGGTCATTCGTATCTCGGACAAGCACAAAGCACGAGGGTAGTCGCACATGAATCAAGGAGGCAACGTGGAGCTCGAGGAAGATCAAAGCAAATTAGGCAAATGATTTTCATTTTGGGACTGCTGAAAATATGAGAGTATTTTGGAATGATTCTGCAAATATAAGTGTACCAAACAGAAGAATAAATCAACACAAGAAATCATAAGAAAAATGAAGATCCAATTCATTAAAACGACTGTGGAAGCGCGAAATATTGGGCATTTAGGCGACGGATCCATGGCCTTACTGTGGTATCTAGCGACGAATTTTTATGGGTGTTTTGGTCATTGTACATGGGTTCATAAAAAGACCCTAGGACAAACTTGGACAAACTTGACTTAACTCATTAAAATATAAAGAAAAAAACTCTCACCTCTCCGTGGATTGACCCGTACTCAACCGGTTAGCTACCAAGCGAACCCGTCTTGATTGCGGAATACGACTTTAAAAACTAGGGTGAAAAACTCTTTCAATCAAATGGCGCCGTTGCCGGGGAGACGGTAGTTTATTTCTTTTTTTATAGTTTCGAGTTAATTTGTGAATATAAAAAAAACAACAAAACCATAAAAATCATCTTATTATTCTTTGATTCTTTTTGTGCGAGTGTGCAGGATAGGGAAGAGAGCAAGTTCAGTGCTGTTCGCTGCCGAAAACAGAGAAGACAAATGTCTGGCCTGAATTTAGGGGCAGATGCTATTTGATTTTATCCGTCCACCTCTCCGAAGATGCCAAGTTGATTTATGGCACCATGTATCGGAGGTTTAGACGGATGCGGCCGATGTACCAGACTTCGTCAGATTCCCCTTCATTTGAGAGTTTTTTTGATTGTGGGGATGCTCTACCCTGCAGGCGCAAGCCCCTGCAGTTAATTATGCTACCGCATCGCGGTAGCCACTTTCTCCTTCTCCAGATGGTCGCTTCGTGTCGTATATGTTTGTTTTGTTTTTGGTTGCCCGTGAATTGTATACGGAGACTAATTTATGTTGTCGCTCGTAGGGCGTGGATTAGTCCAAATCCGTATTTTCTTAGATTTGGGTTTGGGTTGGGTTTAAGTATCGTTAATCTCATTTGAGACTAAGATCAATTTAAACATTTGTTGAGGATACGTTAGTCTAATTTTAGATTAAGATCTACTCAACAGGATCATTCAGATCCAACAAAATAGCGTTTGGGCTCGATTGTTCTAGTTTAGGGATGTTGCGGTCCATAAGTTTAAGGACATCATAGTCCGTGACAGTTTAAAGACGTCATAGTCTGTAAAGTTTAAAGACATCATAGTCTATGAGTTTAAGGACCCCACAGTCCATAAAGTTTAAGGACATCATAGTCCATGAGTTTAAGGACTCCACAGTCCGTAAAGTTTAAGGACATCATAGTCCAGTTTAAAGACGTCATAGTCTGTGTGGTTTTGGTTCAACCGTTTGGGGATGCACCAAAAGTTATTGGTTATTGGGACCCTCCATCTCTCTGTAGACGTTGAAGAATTACAACGACATATATCAGAGGTATAAAGAGATGTACCCTTGAACCAATGTCGGTTAGGAGATCTGTAGTCAAGTTTGGGACTATGATCAAAGAATTATGAGCATATGAGCTCAATTAGGGATCTGTGGTCAACTTGGGCTCGGCCAATTCAGTTAAAATGTTGGAAATTTAATTAGGCTCAGTCTTTTTTAATTTAACAATGCTGAGCATTGGTTTGGGTTCTGACAACTTTTTTGTCTTTTATCGAGTGCTGAGCACTCATTATAGCTCTGGGGCTTTTATTTAAAGAACAGTTTATGTTACCTCAGCGCACACGTGAGGAGCACGTGGTGCGCTTGGCGCTAAGCGCCAGACTTAAAGTGCTAAGGCGCTTCCTGTGAAAGAGTGCACATGTGAGGAGCACGTTGTGCACTTGGCGCTGAGCGCCGGTAAATGAGTGCATAGCACTCCTTGTGAAATAGCGCACACATGAGGAGCACGTGGTGCGCTTGGCGCTGAGCGCCAACCTTGAAGTGCTGGGCGTTTCTTTTAAAATAGCGCTTGGAGCGCTGAGGCGCTTCTTTAAATTGGAGCGCTAGGAGCGCTGCGGCGCAGTGCACCAGTCTTGGAGCGCTAAGGCGCTTCTTTTAATTTGAAGCGCTAAGGATCTTTTTAGGCAACTTTGATCAGTTCTGCGCTCTGAGAATTAAATTCTCGTTTATAAGAGACTTTGTCTTGTGGGTCTAAGAACAAAGTTCTTATTTTAATAGGAGATGTTACAATTCTTATTTTTGTGAAATGCTTTGCCTTTATGGATCTGTGATCTGAAGAGAATTGAATTTTTCTTCCCCCCTTTTTATGATGAGATACTATGATCTCTTCTGTGAAAGACGTCTGTCTTATAGATCTATGATCTAGAAAAATAAATAGGTTCTTCTTCTCTTGATGAGATGTTTTGATCTCTCTGTTTTTTTTATTTCGAAGAAATTCTTCTTCTTCTGAGAGCTTGCTCTTCTCTTTGAAATTTCTCAAAGTTTGTGTGTCTGGGGCGGGGGGGGGGGGGGAGGGGCGGGGGGCGGTTCCTCTATGCAAGACTTGAAGTCTTCGGTCCTTTATATAGGTGAGGCTGATTTGTTGAATCAGTTGAAGAGATCTTTTCTCTAATTGATTTGGGGATGTTTCCCACCGTTGGATATTTGATCCTAGAGCTTCTCTTTTACAGAAGGCAATCTTCTTGTTTTTAACAAGATTGGGAAAATCCTTTCCCCAGACAAAACTTATTCTGTATCTTGGTGGTTTTAATCACCATTGGATCTTTGATCCAACGGTGCTCTAATTTTCAGAGGTAATCTGATGATTTTTAGTCATTTTTGTTGGATCTTTGATCCAAGGGTGGAGAAAATTTAGTTCCAGCACTAGCGCTCTCATGCTTTGCACGTGAGCGCTGCATCAGAGTCTTCGACTCTTGGTGCTAGTGCACTTAGCGCTAGCGCTCTCTTGCTTTGCACGTGAGCGCTGCATCAGATTCTTTGACTCTTAGCGCTGGCGCACTTGGCGCTAGCACTCTCATGCTTTACACGTGAGCGTTGCCTCAGAGGCTTTGACTCTTAGCGCCGGCACACTTAGCGCTAGCGCTCTCGTACTTTGCACGTGAGCGCTTCCTCAAAGTCTTTGACTCTTAGCACGCTGCCTCAGAGTCTTTGACTCTTAGCGCTGACGCTCTTGGCACTAGCGCTTTTATGAAGTGTCGCTTCATTTCAAATTTGAAAATTTGAACAGAGCTTTACTCTGATTGGGGGAAACAAATGCCCTCCACCGTTGCGCTCACATGGCTCACACGTGAGTGCAGTGGTGGCAGCATTTCCGCCATTAGATCAACTTAGAAGTTGAGACGGATCTCAGTGCCTATAAATAGGTCCTTTGGCCCTTAAGATGACCTCTGTTCATCTTCTTTCTTGTTTTTTCTGAGAATTAATTCTCTTTCATAGCATAGCTCTCTGCCTCAGAAACTCCTTTAGAGTTAAGACTCTGTAAAATTTTTGGTAAGATTTGAACCCATTAGCAGAGCTTTGCTCTACTTAGATCATAGATCTTTAAAGATTTTTAGGGTTTCTTAACCCGTTAATTAATTAAAAAAATAGAGCTTTGCTCTCTCTAGATTATGGATCAGAAAAAGAAATCCTTTTTAGGGTTCTTTTAACCCATTAACGAAGAACTCTTAGAGTTCGCTTTGCAGATCTTAAAGATCCTGAAGTTTTTACTTCTGTAGAAAGCTTTGCTTTTAGGGTTTTTTGATGGATTATTCCATCTTCTTCATAGAGCATTGCTCTTTAGAAATTTTGGGGGAATTTTATTCCCTTCATGATTAATTATGACAGATGTCATATCTGTTGCAGAGCACTGCTCTCAAGGGAGATTTACTCCTTGGCCTAAGGGGCCCTTATTAAATGATAATCATTTTTAGGATTTCCTCATTTAATGACTGTCTCATCAAATGATGAGACTGTTTTATTAACGATGAGCCATCATCTAGATTGTGTGGGTCCCTCTTGGTCCCTTTCCACTGCATTGCAGTGTGGCATGAATTTAAAGTACCAAGTGCCAGAACTTAAATTGTGGCATTGACAGCTATTTTTTTGTTCTTTTTCGCACAGGTACTATGTCTTTCGACATTTCTTTCCCGTTCGTCCATTCGGAAAGCGGATTCCCTGAAGCGCCTGTGGACAGGGAAGTCTTCGCGTTGATCAAAGATAACGATCCGGAGCAAAAGAATCTTCATTTATGGGGAACATGGTACAGTCAGATCATCAGGGGTCGGCGCAGTTTTTCTTGCGTGGCACCTTCGGAGCCTATTTCGGCGATCCCTTATGCTGACGCACCTTCGGTGAACTACGTCGTGGAGGAGGTCAACTGGACCTCAGAGGGTTGCCTTCAACCCTCTATGGCTGCGATACCTGTACAGCCGCCGTCGGCTTTGGATACTCTGGGGCAGCGTATATGTCAGGGCGAGTCGCGCCCGTAGGGACAGCCGTACATGATAGGCCTGACTCCTTGCCATCCAGCCGGGTATTTGCAGTGGGCCCGCTACATTTTGTCGGCCAAGAAGTCGCAGATGCTAAAGCTCGGGTTGTATCCCGCGATTTACGCTTCTATCTTTCAATATTCCGCGCTCCTGCATGGTGGGTCAAGGCTTTTCTGGAGAAATGGAATATTCCGACCCACACCTTCCTTCTGTCGGATCAAGAAGTCTCAGTATCTTTGGAGGAGTTCGCAGAAATCTCTGGCTTACCCATTAGGGGAGAACACTACGAGGAGTTGCTTCCTCCGGACGAGTACATCTTTGCCACCAAATCAGTGGTAATGGGTCTTAGCCCAGAGAACGCTATTCAACACCAATTTCCGAGCTTGATCAAGGTGTTTAATATATACTAAAGTCTATTTCTGGAGTCTGGAGGGCATGGAGTTAGTTACGCAGACTTCGTCGCTCGCTTTCTTCGTCCGGAAGCCTTATCGAAGCAAGCTGCGCTGTTCGCCAAGCTTGACGACCCGTTTGGTTTTGGTTTGGATAACCAACCGAAGGCGGAGGCGGATTTAAAAAGTTTCTTTATTCCGGCTGCTCCTGTTGTTCCCTTCGCGGAGCTTGCTGCTCTGGATGTCGATGGAGAGACGTTCGTGTTAGGGTTCATTGGCTTATGGCTAAACTGGTTCGTGCTTCCAATGCACCCTCGTTATATGAGGCCATCAGTCTTTTACCCAGCTCATCGTATGGTTGCGGGAATGCAACTCGCTATCGGGATTGCTGGGTTGGTACACCTGTACCATGGTCTCAGCTTAGCGGCGGATACCACTCAGCCGGGGGTACATCCCGTCACTTTCACGCTGCATTATTTTATGTCATGGATCGAGTTGCACGTACTTGGCGCTTTTGGTGTCCATAAACGACCTCGTTTCTACGACAGTTACAACTTCCCTTGGATTATGCGTCTAGTTGATGTGTCCATTGTAAATCCGTCACAACGGGAGGCTAGGGGTGTGCTCCTTCGTCCGCGTATGGTTGGAGATGGCATGACCTTTGTCGATAAGGTTTTAACCATCGGCAAAGAATCCACAAAAATAGTCCAACCTCTGCGCGATATTTTTAAAGATGGGGCCTCTACCTTGAAAGCTCGGGAGATTCTTCATTTATACTCCATCAGGCCGGACTTTCTCATGTTTAGGAAGAATTATTCAGCGTTGTTCATGAGGTACAACCCGCACCGTTTCGCTCAGTAATCAAGTTATAATCAGGGTGTCCCACTCGAGGCCTTCCTAGCTGAGCCAGTTGACACAGAAGAAGGTATTCGCAACGTATTACACCATTTTATGTGGTTGAACGCCGGCTCCAATTTCTTTATCAGTGAGCCGAGTTGCGTTCCGCGAATCTTGAACGCATATGTAGCGTGGTATCAACATTCGATGGCTGCTGTTATTAGGGAAGAAAAGCGATTGCTGCTTGATCGCAAGGGCACCGCCCCCGTTGGTAATCCAGTCGTTCCCTTGAAGCGACGGACCATCGTCCGTCCTCCCTTGAGAGAAGCTGCTGCGGCTGTGGTACCACGTGTTATACCTGAGCTACCCCTACCCCGTGTGCCTGTAGAAGCGGTAGCTGTGGCGTCTCCCGAGTTTGGTGTGGGTACTGAGATCGGGACTCGTTGCCTTAAATTGCCCGCCAAGTGCAAGCTCGTGTTATCGGCTGCCGGCGTTAAGTCGTAGAAGAAAAAGAAATCGATACTTTCTGCAGACGTTGTATTCGGCCAGGAGCCTCATGCTCCTTACAGCGAGGGCTTAAGTGAGAACGGGACCAATGAGGGTTTATTTATGGCGCCGGATGACACCGATCTAGAGGCGGCCATCACGGTTTCAAAGCAACTAGTTCGCGATGAAGCAGCATTAATCACCGTCGCACAATCAGGTATCCTTCAGTCATATCTTTCCGCGGCTATTTTAATTATTATGCTTTGACTGTCGCTTTCTTCTTCAGCAGGTATCTCTGCCGAAGAGGCTCTCGCAGCTTCCCTCAAGACTTTTGAAGAGGAAGAGAGGCTTCGCGCTTCCTTGGGCCTCGGTATATTTCGGCTCACTGTGCCTTCATCCCCTTTTCCTTCATGGGTAGTCTGAACCTTCTTTTTTCATCTTATTGCAGGGACTACCTCGACCCAGGTTATCTCGCATGCAGTGCCGATCCCGCAGGGTGGCGCGGCGACGATTCCAGGGTCGGCTGCTGAAGTCCCAGCTCCCCCAGTATCGCCGAAGGAGGCTTCGCTTAAGCAGCCGATGACGGACGCTGTAATGGCTCCAGAGGTAGCTCCTGGCTGATGACACTTTGATGGAGGTCTTTTCTCACTGCCAAGGCTGACAAGAAGCGCAGAAAGCGTGCTGCGAGGGAACGTGATGTCAGCTTGGCTGTAGGTGCAGGTTCAAGCACTACTCTATCCGTCGTTATTTCTTCCGAAGATGCTCTAGTTGCCCTGTCTACCATCCATAGACAGGTTGTGCGCACGGCTCAGGAGGCAATTGCGAAGCCGCCCCAAGGTAACATAATACTGTGTCTTTTTATTAGAATTTGATCTTCAAATTCTCACATATCATATCCTGTAGGGCCAAGTCCTGGCGATGAAGCGATAGGTGAGATGACGGCAATCACCAAGCCTGAAGCGGCTACTCTCTCTTGGGAGTCCGGGACTGTCCAAACCGCCGCTCTTTCCCTCTGCGGTTCCCCGCCATTGCCTGACATTGCGAGTGTCACGACGGCTCTTGTAGAATCAGGAGATGAAGCCACTGGCGCTGAAACCGTTCCACTGAAGGAGAGCGAAGAAACCGCAACGCCCAGTGATGATTCCTTCGCAATTTTGGCTGATGACCCATCAGGTGAGTCTCGAGTCGCTTTTCATTTTCTATTTCGCAATCTTTTTCAGCTCTTTCTGACGTTATTTTATTTGTAGGTGTAGTGAACATTGATATTGTGTCATCTGAAGCACTTGCGGTCGCTGCCATGACGGTTGCTCCCTCGCCTTCTCCTATGTCCTCCAAGATGCTGGAAGGTATAGATTTGCGATCCATTTAATTGAACTATGACCACCGTCTTTCTTGTACTGACCATGTATCATCGTAACCTTGCAGGAGTTCTTTTTGATCATCTGTATCAAGTGCTGAACCCGCATTTCTCCTTCCAGTCGGAAGTCACTTTGCCTGCTGGTGCCGGTGAGTATAGTTTTTAACCGACGTCCTTTCCTTTCTTTGACGGGTGACCCTGCCGTTGTTAATTTTAAATTGATTACAGCACTACAAATTGAAGGAGGGAACGAGGGAATCGTCGCACCACCAGTACTCCCAACTCTGCCCCCTGTCGCAGCCGGTATAGTAGACTCTATTATTCGTGCATTTTCTTTATCTCTTGAGCCGACATTTGATCATAATTCATTTTGTAGCAATCAACCGGCTCCTGCTCTGTTCGAGTCTCGCATCCTAATGCCAGCAAGGCCCTTTTCTAGACGTCCATCTTCCAAAGGCGCCGTGAACAGCCTGCGTATGTTGAGTGAATACGTCGAAGAGCTTGACGCGGAGGCCTCTACACCCGCTGCAGATTTTTCTGCCGAGGTTAATCCAATGCTGGCAACGCTTGTGAACTTTCATAACGAAGGCATCGTTAAGTCTTAAGTTAATCACTGCAGGAAAATTGAGGCCTGTCTGTATGAGATTGAGCTCAGGCGTCCTGCTCCGGAGGTGTTGGCTTCGAACTCCCGGCGAGCTGCATGGGTTGAGCAAAGTGACCTTTTCCTTCGCTATTTTGAACAAGAGGTGACCCTCAAGCGAAAGGAACGTGAGGTAACTTCCGCTGAGTCTGTCCAACTGCGTGCCCAGGTCAAAACGAATACTGCGCAGCTGAACTCTATCTTTGAAAGCCTTCAACGATGTATTTTCGATGGGCTGGTGCTGAGGAAAAAGCTTGACTTTACAGAGCAGGTCGCGCAGAGTCAGGAGGCTGTTCAGCAAGAAATTGATGAGAAACTTTCATCCTGCCTGCAGCAACGGGCCCAAGTCGAAGCGGAGCTGGCCGCGGTGGCAGATCGCGAAAAGGAGCTGAGAGGAGTGCGCGAGCAACTGGCTGATTTATTGAAAACGCCTCCTTCTCAGTAGCTGCCTTTGTATCGATTGTACATTTGTAACTTATGAATAACACGTATTCATTTCATTCATTTTTTTATTCCATTCATTTTCATATGATGTAACTTTTATCCATTTGAATTTATGAATAAAGGACACATTTTTTTTATCTTGTGTTATCACCTTCTTTTCTTTGCTTTGTTGTCATGTGATTTTAGCAAATTTGGCCTGTAAATGATAGATAATAGTTCATCTTGAACTCTTCGTAGGATAGTGATGGTTTAGGAAACAGGTTTAGATCTGCTGCCTAAGACTTTTTAATTTTATGAGCCATGAGGGTCTCATAAAGATTTTTCTCCCTACGAGTCGTGAGGATCTCGTAGGTGTATTTTCTCCTTAGGAGTTGTGAGGACTCCTAAGTACGTTTTCTCTTGAGAGTCGTAAGGATCTCACAAGAGAATTTTCTTCCTTACAAGTCGAGAGGACTCGCAAGTGGTTGATGAGTTGACTTGTTCCCGAGTCAAAGCGTTGCTTCGATGGGGAGGTTGAGGGATGAATTTCTCCATTTTCTACGGTGTCGGGGTCGACTTTTTCCATTTTCTACGGTGTTGGAGGTTGACTTTCTCCGTTTTCTACGGTGTCGGGATCGACTTTCTCCATTTTCTACGGCGTCGGGGGTGGACTTTCTCCGTTTTCTACGGTGTCGGGGATCGACTTTCTCCGTTTTCTACGGTGTCGGGGGTCGACTTTCTCCGTTTTCTACGGTGTCGGGGGTCGACTTTCTCCGTTTTCTACGGTGTCGGGGATCGACTTTCTCCGTTTTTACGGTGTCGAGGATCGACTTTCTCCGTTTTCTACGGTGTCGTTCTCCGTTTACTACGGTGTCGGGGGTCGACTTTCTCCGTTTTCTACGGTGTCGAGGACCGACTTTCTCCGTTTTCTACGGTGTCGGGACCGACTTTCTCCGTTTCTACGGTGTCGGGACCGACTTTCTTCGTTTTCTACGGTGTCGGGGGCGACTTTCTCCGTTTTCTACGGTGTCGGGGTTCGACTTTCTCTGTTTTCTACGGTGTCGGGGATCGACTTTCTCCGTTTTCTACGGTTTCGGGGATCGACTTTCTCCGTTTTCTACGGTTTCGGGGTTTGACTTTCTCCGTTTTCTACGGTGTCGGGGTCGACTTTCTCCATTTTCTACGGTGTCAGGGTTGACATTCTGGTGTCTGTTAACCGCAGAGTCTTGGAACTAGGGACTTTGCCGTGGCTTCGATTGGTGGTGTCGCGTCCGTATCCTGCTGGAATGAGGGGGAAACACCGTTGATGATCTCTAGACTGTAGATGTCGCCGTCGAGATTTGACTCTCCGTTTAAAAGAGCCTTGTGGGAAAATGTAGTTCCCTTTTTTTTTATGCCCATGGATTGTATACAGGGATCGGTATGGACTCGCCTGTAGGGCAAAAGTTTCATTTCATATATTTTTTTTGTTTTCTTTCCGCGATGCTCTATCATTTCAGCTTTTTGTATCGCGAAAGTCGCGATTGCCCAATCATTTCATCTATTTTTCACGGTGCCCAATCATTTCGGCTGTTTGTTTTTTTTTTCTTTTTATTCGATGCTTTTTATTGTGAGTTGCTCAATCATTTCGGCTATTTTTGTATGCATATATTTTACTTGCTGATTTTGTTGCAAGTTGCCCCATTATTTCGGCTATTTTACATGCATTTTTTTCGAGTACGGAACTCAAGATCTGATATCAATATTAGCATCAGTATCGCTGCGACTGGAATATTGCCAGGAGCGAATCATCATTTGCCGTGAAAGGACTTGGAACTTGATACCGATGTAGGCATCAACATCGCTACAACTGGGACATTGCCAGGAGCGAATCATCATTTTCCTTTGTTGATTTAAACAAAGATGGCTTAGCAAACAGGGTTAGACTCCTGTCGACTAAGGCTTTTGACTTCATGAGCCGTAAGGGTCTCATAAAGGTGTTTCTCCCTACGAGTCGTGAGGATCTCGTAGGTACATTTTCTCCTTAGGAATCGTGAGGATTCCTAAGTGTGTGTTCTCTTATAAGACGTAAGGATCTTACAAGAGTGTTTTCTCTTTATAAGTCGAGAGGACTTACAAGTGTTTGTTCATCAAATGAGGGCATTCCTTGTTGTTGGTGGGACTCGGAAATGAAATGATTATTTGCGCCCGTGGATTGTATACAAGGGTCAGTATTAAACTTCTTGTAGGACAGTCTGGGAAAGGTGATGGCTTAAGAACAGGTTCAAATCCCTGTAGTTTAAGGCTTTTGAATCTTATGAGCCGCGAGGGTCTCATAAGAGGGTTCTCCTTACGAGTCGTGAGGATCTCGTAAGTGTAATTTCTCCTTAGGAATCGTGGGGATCCCTAAGCGTGTCGCTCCTTTATGAGTCGTAAGGATCTCACGCAGGTAGTTTTCTCCTTATAAGGTCGAGAGGACCTTGCAAGTGTCTTTTAACGAGATTGCACCCTTTCGGGTTTTCACAAACTCGCCGGTAGCCTTGCTGTTTTTACTCACGGAGCCCTTTCGGGTTTTCATCCGTGCCCATCTTACTTATGGACGTACCATTATTATTATTATTATGATTATTTTATTTTTTATTATTTTTTTTACGAATCTGCGCCCTTTCGGGTTTTCACAAACATCGCCGGTAGCCTTGCTGTTTTTACTCACGAAGCCCTTTCGGGTTTTCATCCGTGCCCATCTTGCTTATGGACGTACCGTTTTTTTACGAGTCAGCCCAAGGATGCTGCGGGTTTGTAGTAGTTTAAAGATGTTTCGGTCAGGCGTAGTATTTTTTCAAGAACCGACCGTTTATTGGCCTAAAGGGTCTTTCGCCATGCATATCCATGATCAAGTAAGCCCCAGCTTGGTAGACCTTGTCTATGATATACGGGCCCTCATAATTTGGCTCGAATTTCCCCTGTTTGGCATGATTAGGGATCATAGGTCTTTTTACGACTAGCACAAGTTCGCCTTGGTAGAATGTCCTCGGCCTAGTCAATCTTTCGTAAGAGCGTGTCATCCTTACTTTGTAAGCCTCCAGGTTTTGCTGCGCCATGAGCCGGGTTTCGTCAAGGGCGTCGAGCTCCTCCAGGTGAAGATGAGCATTCTCTTCATCCGTTAGCTCATAATGAACTGCCACTCATAGAGAGGGTAGCTCTATCTCCAAAGGGAATACTGCTTCAGCGCCGACTACCAGTGCATACGACGTTGTGTTTGTGGCTGTTTTGAACGTAGTTCGATACACCCAGAGAGCTTCATGCAATCTCTCGTGCCAGTCCTTTTTGTTTTTGGACACCGTCTTCTTTATGATCTTCGTCAAGGTCTTGTTGAAAGCCTCAGCCAAACCGTTAGCTCGGGGATTATTGACCGAAGAGTATCTCTAGTCTATGTTATGCTGTTGTGCGAAGCGGCTGATTTTGTGACTTCTATAGGCCGGCCTTTTATCGGAGATAATTCGTCACGGAGTGCCGAACCGATAGATGACGTGTGGCTTGAAGAAATGGAGAATATTCTCCGTCTTCACTTCTCTTAGCGGTACTGCTTCTTCCCACTTAGAGAAGTAATCGGTTGTCGCCAATATGAACCGATGTCCTCTGGACGATGCTGGTTCGATGGGGGTGATTATGTCAATTCCCTATATTTCGAACGACCAGCTAGCCACCGTTGGGTGTAGCGAATTCGGATGCTGGTGGATGAAATCCCCGTGAATCTGGCATGAGTGGCACTGCTTCGCGTATTCGAGGCAGTCCTGAATCATCGTGGGCCAATAGTAGCCCATCCTTTTGATTTTCAGCTTCATCTTTGGGTCGGCTTGATGAGATCTGCAGAGTCCGTCGTGAGTTTCTTGGACGACTTTTCTCGCTTCTTCTAGTCCCATGCATCTTAGCCACAGAGAGTCGAACGATCTCTTATATAGAGTATCATTGACGAAGGCGAAAGACAGAGCTCTTTTCATGAGCTGATGTCTTGAGGACGCATCTTCAGGTGTCCGACGGGATTTGAAGTAGTCTATAAAGACTTCTCTCCAATCCCTAGCCTTTTCCTGGTCTTTTATTTGTAGGGTCGTTTGCTTGGTCGCTTCCTTTTCTTCAGATGACTCCGGAGATATTTCCGCTGGTGCAAGAACCTGACGGCTTTGCATAACGATCCTCACGTCATCGAGGTTTTCGTCAGCCAGTTCTTTAGCGAGTTTGGCTAACGCATCCGCCTTGCTATTTTCCGCTCGCGGTATGCTTTCCAGGGCGTAGGAAGGGATTTGAGTTAGCAATTGTTGCACTCTCTCACCGCACTTTACCAACTCTGGTTTGCATGTTTGATAGTCGCCATTTACTTGACTAACGACCAGCTGGGAGTCTCCGTATATGAGGAGTTTTTCGATTCCCATGTCGACAGCGATCTCAAGACCCGCTATCAAAGCCTCATATTTGGCTTCATTGTTTTTCCTCGGCTCTGTTAAGGAGAAAGCAAAGCGCATTATCCCTCCTTGGGGAGTCATGAAGATAAGGCCTACCCCAGATTTAATTATGGGGGAGCTGTGCTTTCGCTTCTTCATGGAGGATGCCTATCGAAGTAGAGTTCCCATCGGGTATCATTCTCTCTTCTCCCCCCGTTGATCGTGTCAAACGCTTGCTCGTCTGGCAATTCGCAATTTAGGGGTGAATCAGCAGGTATCGGATGCTCAGCGAGAAAGTCGGCAATGGCCTGGCCTTTCACTGAGAGGACGATAAGTTATCGAGAACTCTATCAAGAGGAGGGCCCATTTAGTGAGCCGCCCTGTTAGTATGGCTCTCGACATCAAATATTTGAGAGGATCCACTTTTGATATGAGGTGGGCCTCATATGCCGACGCATAGTGTATGAACTTCGTTATCGTGAAGATTAACGCCAGGCAGTGTTTTTCGATAGGAGAGTAGTTGTTTTCTTCCCCTAGGAGAACTCGACTCAAATAGTAGAGGGCCCTCTCCTTCCCTTGGTCGTTTTCTTATGCCCATAGCGCGCCTAAAGAACCTTCAAGGGCTGTTGTGTACAGGATGAGAGGCTTTCCCTTGACCAGAGCGGTCAGTACTGGCGGATTTTGCAAGTATTGCTTGATTTCGTCCAGTACGCTTTGGCATTTGCGATCCCAGACGAACGGGGTCCCCTTCTTCACTAGATGACTGTAGGGGCGGCATTTGCCGGAGAGGTTAGCTTGGAGTTTGATACCTGTCTAGGCATCTGTATCGCTACAACTGGGATATTACCAGGAGCGACTCATCATTTACCTGTACTGATTTGAACAAAGATGGCTTAGTAGACAGGGTTAGGATTCTGTCGACTAAGACTTTTGACTTTATGAGCCGTAAGGGTCTCATAAAGGGGTTTTCTCCCTACGAGTCGTGAGGATCTCGTAGGCGTATTTTCTCCTTAAGAATCGTGGGGATTCCTAAGTGATGTCTTCTCTTGTAAGTCGTAAGGATCTTCCAAGAGTGTTTTTTCCTTATAAGTCGAGAGGACCTACAAGTGTTATTCACCATATGATGATATTTCTTGCCATTTGTAGAACTTGGCAAAGAAATATTTATTCGTGCCCATAGATTGTATATAAGGGTCAATATGGACCGCCTATAGGGCAATTTGAGAGATATGACGGCTTAAGAACAGGTCTAGATCCCTGTAACTTAAGGCTTTCGAATCCTATGAGCCGTGAAGGTCTCACAGGGGGATTCTCCTTACGAGTTGTGAAGATCTCGTAAGTGTATTTAAGGAGGTTACGCCCTTCCGGGTTTTCACAAACTCGCCGGTAGCCCAGCTGTTTTTACTCACGGCGCCCTTTCGGGTTTTTCATCCGTGCTCATTTTGCTTGTGGACATACCGTTTTTTTTGTTTGTTTTTTAAAACGAGATCGCGCCCTTCCGGGTTTTCACAAACTCGCCGGCAATCCTGCTGTTTTTACTCACGGCATCCTTTCGGGTTTTCATCCGTGCCCATTTCGCTTGTGGATATACCATTTTTTATAGCGGGGCATTCCACTAGGTTGTAGGACTTTTTTGTAGGCCCCTTAATATCCTTCCTACCTTTTGAGAAGAAAGGACTATTCTACACAGAGATTCTTCCACCAGTGAGGAATATGCCTCCTGTGTATATCTCGGGGGGAACGAGTACCCACGTCGTCGCTATTTTGGTGACAGGTTGCTTCAGAGCCGCTTATTTTTGTTTAGCGTAGGTGACAAATGCCATCTTACCTCCACTTTTCACTCGTCATCATCGGATGAGAAAGAGTCTTGACCCATTTGATCCAATCGAGCCATTTTATCCATGAGTTTTTTGGAAGGTCGTCGGCTTGAAGAGGGCCATATACGAGGATGCCTTTTGAATTTGGGTCAAGGTTGGCTATGAACATTCCCACAGCTGCCGCTTCGTCGATACGTTGCTCGTATTTGACCAGAGATTTCGCCATCGGGTAACATATTGAACCTAAGTCTCATTCGGTCTAACCCTTTTGTTGACCAGCGCCGTCATGGTAGTATGTTCGTTCTCATTAGCAAATCCCTGACAGAAGAGCATATCCATTTCATTGAAGCTCTTCACGAGATCATTTGGGAGTTCCGCATACCATTCGAAGGCAATGTCCCCCAAACAGCTGACGAACAGTCATAGGAGGAGTATATCATTTTCTCCAGTATTTCCGCACATGGATTTAAATCACGCAATGTGCTGGCGAGGATTCCTAGTTCCTTTGTGCATGTGGAACGTTGGAAGTGTGTACTCCGGCGGGTACTGTATTTGATCGTACCATGTCGGATACGGTCGACCGGTCTTGATTGATCTATTTGCGGCTTCACTGGCGTAGTGAGTCTTGATTTGCTGAGTGGCATATTCGTTCAGCTTTGCTTTTGAGAACATTTTCTCTTCGGCCATTGATGAGACTCGTAGAGAATTTGAAATGTCACCCTTGTCTTTAAGAGTGACTACCGGTAGTTCATTCGCTTGTAGTTCCGATTGAACCATCATTCCAGCCATATTCTGAATCAGAAGGGCATCTGGTTCATTTTAGTGGACATTTCTGCCGCTTCTTCATCTCTCTTTTTCAGAGCGCGCTTTAGGAAATCAACATCCGACTCCTTCTCTATTCTTTTTTCGGGTGCGTCCTCGGGACTTTCCTTAGGTGATGGATTAGCGTTTGCTGGCGCCTGAGCGAGTATATCCTGCAGCTTTTCACATTTGCAGTTGAACTTTTGTCAGGGACCGAGTTTGAGGTTGGTGACTAGTAGAAGCTCGAACTTCGTCTTTGGAATTCACCACATAGACTATGTGAACTACCATGCCCCCAGGCTTGAGGTGTTTGGAGTTTTGGCCTTTGGAGTTTTCTTCGGGCACTTGAGCTTTATTGGGCCTCTCTTTTTTGTGAAAAGCCGCTTTGGTTTTGGGAGGAACCGCTGTATCAGGATCCGTCTTGGGGTGATCCCTCTTCACCTTCTTCCACACCTTATATATAGATGAGGAAAGTTGTCTCAGGGAGCGAACTGGTTTCTGCTCTCGTGGGATCTCCATGGGCTGCGGAGACTTCTTCAATATTGCAGTAGGAGAATTTTGTCTGACCCTTCGCAACAGTTTGAAGCTATTCCTAGTTGGAACAACAACATTCACCACTGGGGTTGAAACAGGACCATACGGGGAACTGCCCCCAGCTCATTTTGTATGATGCCGATATCGACGTCGACCGTTTCTTACGGCCGGGATTTGATTAGCTTCAGGATTTTGCTAAGCCTACCCCCTGTTTCCTTTGAGAGTTTGAATATTCTGCCCCCTGCATTGACCTTGGTCCTTGGAATGTGTTAGTTGTTTGAGGACTGATTTCGTTGGCAAAGCTGCAGTTTGGGGAACCGGCATGTGGAAGAAAGACTTCCTCTGGGCTTCCTTCATCGGCGTTGAGGCACCGAGGGTGGGAAGTGGGAGTATCGACCCAAAGATAAGCCCATTGATTTCTTTAAGAGCTGGATTGCAGAGATTTGAGATTGCAAGTGGCCCATACTTGACTCCACCGGATACGACAGAGCCTGAGTTGCTAGGGTGGGAGAAAATGCCATTCTTCACAGAAACGAAACGCCGGCTTCAGTATCCCCTCCCCGAAAGGCAACTACAAACATATATACCGCGATTATTTGATAGCGGAAAAACAAAACACGACACACGAAGTGCGGAGTGGAAAGAGGAAAAGGTCCCACAGGGCGTGCCAGAATCTGTTCGCCGCCGAAAACAGAAACGGAACCGCATAGGTCGTCTTGCCTGAATTTGGGGGCAGATAATATTTGGTTTTATCCGTCCACCTCTACGAAAATACCAAGTTGATTTATGGCACCATTTATCGAAGGTTTAGACGGATACGGCCGATGTAGCAGATTTCGTCAGATTCCCCCTCATTGTGAGGGTTTTTTTTATTGTGGGGACGCTCTTCCCTATAGGCACAAGCCCCTGCAGTTAATTACGCTACCGCATCGCGGTAACCACTTTCTCCTTCTCCAGATGGTCACTTCGTGTCGTGTATGTTTGTTTTATTTTTGGTTGCCCGTGGATTGTATACGGAGACTAATTTATGTTGTCGCCCGTAGGGCGTGGATTAGTCTAAATCCGTATTTTCTTAGATTTGGTTTTGGGTTGGGTTTAAGGATCGTATCTCATTTGAGACTAAGATCAACTTAAACGTTTCTTAAGGATACGTTAGTCTAATTTTAGACTAAGATCTACTTAACAGGATCATTTAGATCCAACAAAAGAGCATTTGGACTCTATGGTTTTAGTTTAGGGACATTGCGGTCATACGTTTAAGGACATCATAGTCCATGACTGTTTAAAGATGTCATAGTCTGTAAAGTTTAAAGACATCATAGTCTATGAGTTTAAGGACTCCACAGTCCATAAAGTTTAAGGACATCATAGTCCATGAGTTTAAGGACCCCACAGTCCGTAAAGTTTAAGGATATCATAGTCTAGTTTAAAGACGTCATAGTCTCTGTGGTTTTAGTTCAACCGTTTGGGGATGCACCAAAAGCTATTGGTTATTGGAACCCTCCATCTCTCTGAAGACGTTGAAGAATTACAACGACATATATCAGAGGTATGAAGAGATGTACCCTTGAACTAATGTTGGTTGGGAGATCTATAGTCAAGTTTGGGACTAAGATCAGTTAAAAAGATTTATGAGCATATGGGCTTAATTAATCTAAATGAGGGATATGTGGCCAACCCGGGCTCGGCCCACTCAACTAAAATGTTGAACATTTAACAATGTTGAGCACTGGTTTGGGTTCTGACAATCTTTTTGTCTTTTATTGAGTGTTGAGCACTCATTATAGCTCTGGGGCTTTATTTGAAGAACAATTTATGTTTCCTCAGCGCACACGTGAGGAGCACGTGGCGCGCTTGGCGCCGAGTGCCAGATTTAGAGCGCTAAGGTGCTTCCTGTGAAATAGCGCACACGTGAGGAGCACGTGGTGCGCTTGGCGCTGAGTGCCAGTAAATAAGTGCAGAGCGCTCCTTGTGAAAGAGTGCACGTGAGGAGCACGTGGTGCACTTGGCGCTGAGCGCCAGTAAATGAGTGCAGAGCGCTCCTTGTGAAATAGCGCACACGTGAGGAGCACGTGGTGCGCTTGGTGCTGAGCGCCAACCTTGAAGTGCTGGGCATTTATTTTAAAATAGCGCTTGGAGTGCTGCGGCGCTGTGCGCCAGTCTTAGAGCGCTGATGCACTTCTTTAAATTGGAGCGCTGGGAGCGCTGCGGTGTTGCGCGCCAGTCTTGGAGTGCTAAGGCGCTTATTTTTAATTTGGAGCGCTAAGGCTCTTTTTAGGCAACTTTGATCAGTTCTGCGCTCTGAGAATTAAATTCTCGTTTATAAGAGACTTTGTCTCATGGGTCTAAGAACAAAGTTCTTATTTTTATAGGAGATGTTACAATCTCTTTTTTTTGTGAAAGGTTTTGCCGTTATGGATCTGTGATCTGAAGAGAATTGATTTCTTCTTCCCCCCTTTTTATGATGAGATGCTATGATCTCTTTTGTGAAAGACGTCTGTCTTATAGATCTATGATCTAGAAAAAGAAATAGGTTCTTCTTTTCTTGATGAGATGTTTTGATCTCTCTGTTTTTTTATTTACCTCGAAGAAATTCTTCTTCTTCCGAGAGCTTGCTCTACTCTTTGAAATTTCTCAAAGTTTGTGTGTGTGTGTGGGGGGGGGTTCCTCTGTGCAAGACTTGAAGTCTTCGGTCCTTTATATAGAGGAGGCTGATTTGTTGAATCAGTTGAAAAGATTTTTTCTCTAATTGATTTGGGGATATTTCCCACCGTTGGATCTTTGATCCTAGGGCTTCTGTTTTACAGAAGGCAATCTTCTTGTTTTTAACAAGATTGGGAAAATCTTTTCCCCAGACAGAACTTATTCTATATCTTGGTGAATTTTAATCACCATTGGATCTTTGATCCAACGGTGCTCTAATTTTCAGAGGTAATCTGATGATTTTTAGTCATCTTTGTTGGATCTTTGATCCAAGGGTGGGGAACATTTAGTTCCAGCGCTAGCGCGCTCATGCTTTGCACGTGAGCGCTGCATCAGAGTCTTTGACTCTTGGTGCTAGCGCACTTAGCGCTAGCGCTCTCGTGCTTTGCACGTGAGCGTTGCATCAGAGTCTTTGACTCTTAGCGCTGGCGCACTTGGCGTTAGCGCTTTCGTGCTTTGCACGTGAGCGTTGCCTCAGAGTCTTTGACTCTTAGCGCGTTACCTCAGAATCTTTGACTCTTAGCGCTGGCGTTCTTGGCACGAGCGCTTTTATGAAGCGCCGCTTCATTTCAAATTTGAAAATTTGAACAGAGCTTTGCTCTGATTGGGGGAAACAAGTGCCAAAGTTGTGGGAAGTTAGACCTATATCTCGCGGCTACTCCGCGGCGGATCAAGGCGAAACCGTGGCTAACAGTAAAAAAATCTGGAGCAAATTCAATGACCAAATCAAGAACCAGAGGCTAAAAACCAGAAGAGGAGATTAATTTTAGTGCATAGAAGAAATTTGAAGGTCTAAGTCTCCAACTCCACCGCCCTTTCGTGGCCATTAAAAGGATTTGACCGCGGTTCCGCGGTCAAAGTTTTGCTTCAGTGCCTAAATTTTTGTGTGAGTACTTCTTACTTCCAGAAACCCCTGAATTGCTTTTTCTACAGTATTCATTATGCAAACTCTCCCCCCTTTCCAATAAACTATTTTTTGTGTAGGATTCTTTGCGCCGCCGCCAAATAAAATTTTTGCAAGTGTTTTAGATTTTGTTTGTTATTGTTCTGCATAAATAATACGAACTTTAAGGGGCTATAACACCAATTCAGATTGGGTGGGGATTTCATCACCTTTTCTAAGACCCCAAAAATTATAAAAAACATATGCATTACCATTGAGCTTAATTAAAAAATATCTAGACTCAGCCAATAAGGACTTGTCGTGCTCAATAGGACAGAGAAAGGTTATGGGCATTCGGTCGTTTATCTAAACTTGATTTTATGGTGCCTAGGTTAGACAAATGAGGATGTAACTTTAAAAGGCCCATCTCACGGTGATTCGTGAGCGAAACCCTCCTTATCTCACTTGTGCTTACCTGACCATAATTGGCAGTGAAGAGGCGATTCGAGAGTTATCTCACAACTTATCTCTTAAGAACAGTTAGGAGCAGTCTAGTTGGACTTTGAGGACCATAGCTCTAGGTGTGATTGTGCATATTGTGACTGTGATTATTTGAAGTTGTGTCCTTAATTCCGTATATTTTTTCAAAACTCTAAAAAAAATATATAAAAAATACCCCAAAAAATTTCACAAAAACTTGCCACATGTCACAAATTTCCATTTCACCTACATTTCTCATAATCATTTTCTTACCCTCACATTCTACCAGCATGTTTTGACAACACTAAACGTGTTTAGTGTATGTCTGCTTGGACTCGGGACACTAGTGCCCGATTAGTCCGCGTTACGCTAGTCCCTGCCGACTACGCGATCGACTCCGAGGTCGATTCAACTTCCCCTACACACACCTTACCTTTACCGGTCAACACCGAGGTTGGCCGAGATTCTGTTTACACATCTTCATCTTCTTTATCTCGTACTTCTTCTTATGAAATGTCGGGACCTCCACCTTTTCTTAACCAAACCAATCCCGCATTTCCCAACATGATTCCGCCATCTGTTGGTGCGAATAATCCACCTCCTCCGGGAATGATTCCACCTCCTGTTGGTGCGAATAATCTACCACCTTCCATAGAAGCACCACCACGCATTGCGTTACAAGACCGATGTTATCATATTCGTACAGCTCTTCCCACCTGCCCTTATGTACCACCATCCAATAGGGATAATTTTGAGATTAAGCCATATTTTCTCAACATTTTGCCACAATTTCACAGGCTTGATTCTGATGACCCGTACGTCTTCATCAACAAATTTTAGCAAGTTTTCCAGATGATGAAAACGACTCAGCTTTCTGATGATGTGATCCGCTTAAGGATGATCCCTTTCACCCTTTGCGATTTAGTGGGAAAATGGCTTTATTTTATCGCATCTCATTCCATATCCAATTGGGATGAGTTCATAAAATCCTTTTAAAGAAGTTTTACCTAAATCATAAGACTGTGCGCATCAGAACTAAAATCAATTAATTCACTTAGCTTTCTAATGAACCATTTTGGAAGTGTTTTGAATGGTATAAGGATATCCTTGCGCGGTGTCCTCATCATGGTTTTGAAAAATGATAAGTTTACCGTACTTTATATGAGGGAGTGCATCTAGAAACTAGACAGTTACTGGAAACCATTTGTCAAGGCCACTTCCTATCTAAATCCGACGAGGATGCCGACCATTCTTGGAAGATCTTGCCGAGCAAACTTTGCAATGGGAAAGCACCCGACCGACCTCTTCATCTTCTATATCTTCTTCCGGTCAACCTAGGGCAAGAGTTCACCATCTAGACGTCTCAATTGCGATTAAAGCCGAACTGGCCTCAATCACACGGAAACTCGAAACGATTGAGAGAAAATTTTCATCCCATGCCCCTAGCCTGTTGCTCCCCTCCGCACCCTTTGTGCTTGTTGTTCGGATCCGTCACAGTTAACAGAAGAGTCTCCTTATAATCCACCATCTCAAGGATAGGATCAGGTTAAAACTGCATTTCAACAAAGACCATGGAACGATCTATACTCTTCCACATATAATCCCGGTTGGAGGAACCACCCTAATTTTTCCTGGAACCAGAATCAAAACAAAAATCAATTCCAAGGCCAAAATAACTTTCAGAGGGCCCTTCCACAACAACAACCACAACAACAACAATTTCAGCAACCTTTCCAACTGCAATCTTTTCAAAACCCGACGAACCATGCAGCTCCGTACAGCAATTCATTCCCTCCGAACAATAACCGTGCCACGTCCGGTACTGATAAGGTTTCTGCTTTCGAACGAAGTATGGAAGCTTTTGTTAAGCTATCCATACAATCCACTGCAAATATCCAATCTTCGATCCAAACGTTTGTGCAATACACAGCTTCTCATGGACATAGCATAAAATCAATCGTGACCCAGATTGCATAACTAAATGCTGCGATGAGTGAGAGGGAGAAAGGAAATCTCCTATCTAAACCCTTACCAAATCCTGGTCACCCACAAAATGCGTATATTGTTCTTAAACAACAAAACCATAATATAAGTGTTGTTACTACGTTGAGATTAGGGAGACTGCTGAACAACCTCGTTGACGCCCCAATTGCTGATGATGACTCCCCGGCTGCTTCTTCTTCCATCCCACTTTCTTCTTCTTCTGAACCCCTTCTCCATAATTCACTGGGTTTCTCTCACAAATCTGTTGTTTTGAACGGACCCACATATCATTCAACTCAAACTCCAGTTTTGGGTTCTATTCTGTCTCCACAACCTTCCATACGGGTATTGGACTCAATCAATTTAAACAAAGCTCCTTTTTCAAACCGGTTGAGACCCAATAAGCCCAGTCCACAGATGGAGAAGGTTGTGGAGATGTTCAAACAAGTTAACATCAACATCCATCTTTTAGATGCGATCCAACAAGTTCCTTCATATGCGAATATCTTGAAGGACTTATACACTAAAAAGAGGAAATCTCAGGTACCGAAGAAGGTTTTCTTGGCTAGTAATGTGGGCGATGTTCTTACCCTTGACTTGCCGAAAAAAGGAAATACCCTGGTTGTCCTACAATCTTAATTATCATCGGGGGTAAGAATATCAATCATGCTCTTTTAGACCTCAGTGCCAGTGTTAACTTGCTTCCATATTCAGTTTACGAGGGGAACTGAAACTCACACACTATACGCTATAAATGGCCGACCGATCCATCACCCATCTTAAGGGTGAGTTAGAGGATGTGTTGATTAAAGTCGGGGACTTCATATTCCCCATGGACTTCATAGTCTTAGACACAGTCTGTGGCTAACCCCTGAAATCAAATTCCGGTGATCCTCGGTCGTCCATTTCTGGCCACCTTAAATGCTGTAATCAATCGTCGCAATGATTCTATGAACCTATCATTCGGTAAAATGACATTTGAGCTCAACATTTTTAGGTTGGGAAATCAACCCTCTGATCCGAGTGCTCATATTCTGGATATCTGTTCCATCCAAGAAATCGATCTGAAATCTTACGAGTTTGAGAAATTTCTTGTCGATCCGGATTATCTCGATGCCCCTAGTGCGTATCTTTTCGATCCGATTGCTTCCAGGACAGAGAGAGAATATGACTGTTTCACGTTTTCGGATACTCCTGACATGTCACCACCCGAGTTGGAACTTTTCGAATTTGCGGATGAGTTAATTGAACCATTCAACTCTGTTGCTTACACTCACTTTGAGCCCTTTTTGGAATCCTTTGAGTTCGAGACACATTCTCCGATCTTACCTTCAGTTGTTTCATCACCGAGGCTCGAACTCAAGCCTCTGCCGTCTCACCTTAAGTATGCTTACTTAGGTGAAAATGAGATTCTCCCGGTGATCATTTCGGCTTTTCTAACTTTAAAGCAAGAGAAAGCCCTACTTTCAGTCTTGTGATCAAATCGGTAAGCTTTTGGCTGGATTATGGCGGATATCCAGGGGATTAATCTTCTGATCGTTGAACATCATATTCATATGATGAATGGTGCCAAGCCAGCTAGGGATCCACAGAGATGATTTAATCCAGTCATGAAGGAGGCTGTGAAGAAGGAAATCATCAAATGTCTGGATAGTGGTATCATTTACCCAATATCCGACAGTCAATGGGTCAGTCTGATACCCGTTGTCCTTAAGAAGTTGGGCATTACGGTCATCACAAACGAGGCAAATGGGTTAATCCCTACTTGCACCTAAACTGGGTGGCTTGTATGCACTAATTATCAAAAACTCAACACTGTAACGCGGAAGGATCACTTCTCGCTTCCATTCATTGACCAAATTTCTCGAAATATTAGCTGGACATGAGTTCTACTGTTTTCTGAACGGTTACTCAGGTTATAACCAGATTCCTATTGCTGAAAAAGATCAGGACAAAACCACTTTCACTTGTCCTTTCGGCATGTTCGCATATCGCCGCATACCCTTTAGGTTATACAATGCTCCCGCTACATTTTATCGGTGTATGATGGGAATATTCTCCGACATGGACGAGAAATTTCTGGAGATATTCATGGAAGATTTCTCCATCTTTGGAGATTCCTTCGACAAGTGTTTACAACACCTTAGCGCTATCCTTACCCGATATAAGGAAAAGAACTTAACTTTAAACTGGGAGAAATGCCACTTTATGTTTCGTGAAGGTATTGTCTTAGGACGTATTATTTCACAAAGTGGCATTAAAGTCGATAAGGCCAAAGTCGATGTCATTTCAAATCTGCCTGCTTCCAACTGTGTCAATGACATCCGTTCCTTTCTTGTCCATGCCGGTTTTTATAGACGGTTCATCAAGGACTTTGGCAAGATTGCTAGACCCTTGACTCTTTTACTGGCCATGGACTCGACGTTCCATTTTCAACTCGGAATGTTTTGCCACCTTTAACTCGCTGAAACATTCACTCACTACTGCTCCTGTCTTATCATCCCCCGATTGGAACTACCCATTCAAAATTATGTGTGATGCTTCCGACTTCGCCATCGGTGCTGTTTTAGAACATCATATTGATAAGAAGCCATACGTAATTTATTACGTGAGCTGTACCCTGAATGACGCCCAATTGAACTATACGACGACTGAGAAGGAATTCTTAGCTGTTGTATTTGCTTTAGAGAAATTTAGGCCATACCTTATCAGCTCCCTAGTCGTCTGTTACACATGCCATTCAGCTTTGAGGCATCTTTTTGCTAAAATGGATACCAAGTCTCGGTTAATACCTTGGATCCTCTTGCTCCAAGAATTTGATCTTGTCATCAAAGACAAAAGTGGATGTGAAAATGTTGTCGCCGACCATCTTTCTCGACTCCCTTCTGCTCCATTACCTGTCTTACCAATCAATGATTCATTCCCTAATGAACAACTCTTGACAATATCATGCGAACCTTTGTTCGCGGTTATTGTAAATTACCTTACTACTGGACTTGTACCAAACGAATGGTCAAGTCAGGACAAACATCGTTTTCTTACCCAAGTAAAACACTTTTACTGGGAAAAGCCCTACCTGTTCAAGTATTGTCCTGATCAGATAGTTCGCCGGTGCGTGCCCAACACTGAATTTTAGAGTGTTCTATCTTTCTACCACGATCAATCATGTGGCGGTCATTTCAGCTCCAGGAAGACTGCGGAAAAGATCTTGCAATTCGTCTTTTACTAGCCGACGCTGTTTAAGAATTCAAATGAATATTGCAAGACCTGCTCTAAATGCCAGCACATTGGCCGAATTTCAGGAAGAAATCAAATGCCGCTCCAACCAATCTTGGTTGTTGAGATTTTCGACGTCTGGGGAATTGATTTCATGGGCCCGTTTCCTAACTCATGTGGGAACCTGTACATTCTACTTGCAGTTGATTATGTCTCAAAATGGGTCGAGACCGTCCTAAGACGAACTAACGATAACAAGGTTGTCGTTAAGTTTCTAAAAGAAAACATCTTCTCTCGGTTCGGGCACCCTCGAGCTATTATCAGTGATAACGGATCACACTTCTGCAATCGGTCTTTTGAGGCTGTAATGCGGAAGTATGTAATCAACCACAAGCTCTCCATACCCTATCATTCCTAAATGTGTGAGCAAGCCGAGATCTCCAATCAGCAAATCAAGCAGATTCTTAAGTGGACGGTTTCCACAAACCGTAAGGATTGGACTTCGAAATTGACTGATGCCCTTTTGGCATTTCGAACCGCATATAAGACTGATCTTGGTATGTCTCCATATCGGCTTGTCTTTGGTAATTCCACCCCCCGGTCGAGATCGAGCACAAAACTATTTAGGAAATCAAGTAACTTAACGCCGATCTTTCTCAAGCTGGTAGCTTTCGGAAGCTATAAATAAACGAATTGAATAAGCTTCGGGATGAAGCGTACGATAACGCGGTTATTGTGAAGAACAGGACGAAGGTATTTCATGATAAACACCTTATGCGCAAAACGTTCACGTTGGGACAACAAGTCCTTCTTTACGATACCCGACTGCATTTTCATCCAGATAAGTTACGATCTCGTTTGACGGGACCTTTCTTGGTGCGGTGTGTATACCCATACGGTGCAGTAGATTTCGAGAATCCAATGGACGGTTCACTATTCAAGGTGAACGGATACATATTAAAACTGTTCTTTATCGCAGAACCATCGGAGGAGCTCCTGATGTTGCAGGAGCCGGTATACCTTACCTAATCTTCCACCGTTTACTATCAAGCTTCGGTTATCCAGCCATAAACAGTGGAAACGCTATTTTAAATAAGTTTGGGGGTATGTATATACCATCTTTATGTATATGTATATATATATATATGGATATTCTCATCCAGTGCGTATCCATTTTTTGTCGTCTGACGAGCATCCTTTTCTGGTAAATGCTCGGTTTTATGTGTCAGGATATTTTTTGCTTCGTGAAATTCTCTTTTGTAAAAAAAAGGTTCTTTTTGTAAATATTCAAAGGAAATGAGAAGAGGAATTTTTTTTGGAACAATACCAATTTTGGAGGGGTTTTAGTACAAAAGAGGTAACTTTTTGACCACCTTTTGACTAACCCATTTTTAAAACACATCCGATCTTCTTTTTTTTCCAATCCGAGGCTCTTTCTTCCCCAACTTACCAAACCCCAGCTTCCATAAAAAATTCCACCGGCGATCCGCCCAATCGACCGCGCATTTGCCACCTTATGGTGCAAATTTTCGCTTTTCTGCCGCCGACTTGTCTCTTCACCCTCTGAAATTTTCAGTAGAGGTTTGCATTCTCTAATTCGTCTCTCTAGAACTGTTAAATCTGTGATTTATTTTCATCGGCTCCCAAATTTCAACCCGAGAGAGATTTTTCATCCATGTACAGAATGCTGGGCTCCTCTATAGGTACTACACTAACTTTTGCACGAATATCCTCATTTCGCACCTTATCTTTTCTAGTGTTACCACACATCCAACGAAGCATGCGTAGCTCCGCTACGTGTATCTTCTGTGCATGTTGCTTCTTAGGAGCCCAGCATTCTGTACCATATAATAAGGCAGGCCGAATAACGCTCCGATAAAACTTCCCTTTCAATTTTAACGGAAAGTTACGATCACACAAAATCCCTGTTGCACTCCTCCATTTCAACCAACCAGCTTGAATCCTTTGATTAACATCACTATCGATCTCCCCATTCTTTTGGATGATGGTTTGGTCATGTGCGACATAGACCCATGGAAGTACCGGTTCGACGAATAGATACTCTCGATATGGGCAATGGCAAAAAGGCAAAAGGGAGACCGAAGAAAACATGGATAGAGGTGATACGAAACGATATGGTTGCCAAAGGACTCAATGAAAGTATATTGTTTGATAGGAGTGAGTGGAGGCGGAGGATTCATGTGCTGGACCCGGCGTGATTCTCATGTTGGTTCATGTAGCCTACCCCATATGCTTGGGATAAAAGGATCAGTTGTTGTTGTTGTACTTTGGCGACGAAATCCGGAAACGCAGGTGTAATTACTTATTATACAACCATCCAAACGCATTCGTACTTCTGGATCTCGTTGAACGCTTCTATTAGAGTATGGAGGAGGGGTGTTTAGGAAGTTATGGGTATATACGCTTGTTTTGGGGGGAATCGAGAAATTGTTGTAGATTAGGATATGTTTCATGAAGTAACTTTGATCCCCCGCATTCCCGCTCTTGACCAACCCCTTCGATTTGAGGATTACATGCCGTTGATGGATGAAAATTGTGCTAGGGAGCTAAAGAAAGGAATTCTTAGAAGTACGCTGTATGCGAACATATTGACCATGTGCCGTTTGGTATAAAATAACATCTTTAATAGTTCACATAACACTACTTTTTTTACTCCATCCTTATAAATTGTGCACACACTAATGATGAAAAATCCAAGTTATGACATGTGCACAGTGTTGTTACACTCAATTGGCGCCGGCAAAGGGGCAGCCAATTATCCGTGTCCGATGTCAGTGATACAATTGTGTCGTTATTTTCTTCCTGTGGAAGAATTCGATACTTATATACAGATGGGGGGTCCCATTTGATCTTTAATAGATGGTGCATCCACTTCATACACTTGACTTCATGAGTTATGGTCATGCATCGAGCCGACCGAGGATGCGATGGAGGAGATCCCTAACTCGAGTTCCACAACGAGTGATGATGAGCCGATCCCCGTTGAGCAAGCACGCTTACTGCGGCGCACTAGTAGAGATCGAGAGGGTGTTAAGGATGATGATGGTTTTGATCAGTGTATTACAAACTTGGAGTAGAGGATGTCTACCCTGTTAGCACGTGGTGATAAGGTAAGGTCTAGGGGTCGTAGTGCTGACACCAGTAGGGCTGGCACGAGTGATGTCGGTACGAGTTTTAGGAGACATAGTAGGCAGCAGTGAGGGCACTGCTGCGAGTAAGTTTGGGGGTGGGGTTTGTTATAAATAGTTATCTATGCATTCTACATTTGCATGTTTATTTTTTGCTTGTAAATATTTTTTCTTTTGTTTGCATGTTTAAATTCCGCATCGCATCATGTTTATATTTCTGCATTGCATTGTTTTTTTTCAAAAACCCATAAAAATTTGAAACCTTTTTTTCCAAAAAAAAAAACCATAAAAATTGTCGCCAAAGTTGGCTATTTAGACTCGCGTCCGACATGATGTTTGACTAGTTAAAAATAACTAAATCCTAGGCTTAGAAATTGAAAACCCCAAAAATAACCCTCCTTAAAGTGTAGTCATAGTAAATGAATGTCCTTGCAGTTTGTTTAGAAGTAAGTAATCTTGAGTTCAGTTCTTGAGTTAAGTTGAAATGAAGGGAACATATTGAAAGCTTTATTGAACGATAAGTCTTAAAAATAGTTCCTATTCTTGAGTTCAAATTCAGAAAGTATACACCCTACAAATTGCATTTACACATACCTTGAAACTTGGGATAATAGAAGATACGTAGAAATACTCTTACCTGAAAGCCTAGTATGAAAGAAAAAAATGGTATTTGAAACTAACCACCAAAAGAGCATTGCTGGAAAAAAATCCGGTCTTGAAAAAAAGGGAAAAAAAGAAAAAAAATGTGTATATTGCAAGACCCGTAAACTGCTATTTACGCCTTAATAAGCTCACGCACTCGGTAATCGGCTGATTAGTACCCCAGGAAGAGTAGTAGTCGCATGAAAGGTGTGCGAGCGAATCCGCCCATCATTAATAAAAAGAAGTAGTACTAGGTACTAGGACATGGGTACTATAACTTGAATTGAATTCCTGAGTATAGGGGTGAATTTACACATACGTAGGGGGTATATGATTGATGTTTAGAGGAGAGATATGAATAAAGAATAAGTCTTATATCGTCCTTAAAGATGATAAAAATTCTGGATTGGAGACTACGTTTTAGAAGGAAAACTTAAAAGAAACTGAGGTCGTTATAAACTGACAAAACGTATAGGATCTTAACTTAAATGAATAGGAGGTATGAAGAATAAAGGGTGGATATTTCTAACTTAGGATGATAGAATTTCTAATTAGGATGCTAAATTGTAAGGTTAGAGTCGGCGATTAACTTGACAGGATTTTGTGGGTAGTATTCGCTGAAAACCCTCAGAAGATAAAACTCCTCCTCTAGGGAAATCTAGGGGTTTAACGGCTTGTTGCACATACTAAGTGCAACCGTGTCTCCTACGAAAGTGAGCTTAGGATTTTTTGAAAATAAAATTGTTTTCTCGGGGCGAGCAAAAGATAAATTTGGGGGTATTTGTTCATATCAGAATTTTGCACTTTTATACCACCCATTCTTGATCGCATTGCATATAGATAGGTGATTTTGATCCATGTTTGCTACATAATTACAGGTTATAGGTTCTCAGTCCAAGACAATACAAACCACGCATAGTTATGATAAATTCAAGATAACAACCGACAAACGGATAAAAATACGGGTTCCGCTCATCCACATCCTTCAGGTGCCGCTTACCAGTATAGGAGACAAGATCAAACGATGGTCATTCGTGTCTCGGACAATCACAAATCACAAGGGTAGCTGCACAAGAATCAAGAAGACAACTCGGAGCTTGAGGAAGATCAAAGCAAATAAGTCAAATGATTTTCATTTTGGGACTGTTGAAAATATAGGAGTATTTTTGAATGATTCTGCAAATATAAGTGTACCAAACAGAAGAATAAAGCAAAATAAGAAAGCATAAAAAATGAAGATCCAATTCACCAAAACGACCGCGGAAGCGCGAAATATTAGGCATTTAGGCGGCAGATCCGCGGCCTTACCGTGGTTTCTCGCGACGAATTTTTATAGGTGTTTTAGTCATTGTACATGGGTTCAGAAAAAGACCCTAGGGCTTCAGTTCACTGCTTATAAATACTCCAGATCAAAGGCAAATAAAGAATTTAAATTTTTCCTAGTTTTAGTTATAATTTAGTGTAAACTTCTTCTTCTTCATCATCTTTCCTCCATAAAAATTGTATGAGAGCTTTTTAAGTGGATGATAAATGAAGTAGAGAGTTTTATGTTCATATCTTGCTTCAATTGTTAACTAGTTTTACTTGCTTTTATTTTTCTTAGTAGTATAAATTTTTATTTATTGGTTTTCATTTCTTTCTTTTCTATTTTGTTTATCATTGCAACCATGATACTCAAGTGTGATTCTTGCTTAAGTGAGATCCCAAGTAGTTAGTTTCCGTCTTCTACCTCATTTTTTCCCTATCTTCTTTACTTGTTTTTTTTTTTATAATGAGTGAGTAGTTTTGTCACTTGTTAGGGCAGGATAAGGAAAGTTTGAGAGAAGGAAATCTCCGTCACTCTTTTCTTTACCCAACAGCTTGAATTGAACTCTTGTCAAGACATCCACAATCTGCTCCCTACGGCACCCTATTCTCTATGATAGTGGTGACACCCTAGTGAGACCGGTTGTGGTTGGAATGACCGGAGATTATGGCTAAGAGCCAAGAACGGACGGACAAGGACCAAAGGGAAGGAACTAAGCATTGGAAAGTCTAGCTTATACTCGCAAGTATCCTTCCTAGTCGTGCTAATCCCTGTTGTTGCCGATTATCGTAACATCAATATCAAGGGAGGCAAATGAAAGAAGTAAGCGAACTCCTAACTCAAACTAACCTAATCCTAACCCTAACAAGCTTCCATTAACATACATATCAAAACACATAGTTAGCATCGAACAAACTTGACTTAACTCGTTAAAACATAAAGAAAAAGACCCCCATCTCTCCGTAGATCGACCCGTACTCAACCGGTTAGCTACCAAGCGAACCCGTTTTGATTGCGGAATATGGCTTTTAAAACTAGGGTGAAAACCCTTTCAATCACCTGCCTCGACAAATGCCCGACATCGCCATAGGCGTCGAGTACGACGAACTGGGGCGGTTCCCTATCAGGGTTGACTCCCCCTGCTCCAACTCCAATGGTGAATGCTGTTGTTCCAACGAGGAACATGTTTGAACTGCTGTGAAGGGTCAAATAAAATTCCCCCACAGCAGTATTGAAGAAGTCTCCACAGCCCGTGGAGATCCAAGGAGAGCAGAAGCCAGTTCGCTCTCCAAAAAGACTTTCCTCATCATATAAGGTATGGAAAAAAGTGAAGAGCTCTGTCATTGTCCGCAGCTCTTCTCCTGAGTTCAAACAAATGAAGTATCAGCCATACACTGACAACTCCCCTTCCGAAAACATGGGGACTCATCCGAAGGTGGTTCCTGCTATGATGGTTCCTCCCAAAACGGCTTCTCACATAAGAGAGAGGCCAGATAAAGTCCGAGCGTTCGAGGAAAACTCCAAGGGCTGTGATTCCAAATGCCCTAAGCCTGGGGCTATGGTAGTTTATACAGTATACATGGTGAACTCCAAAGATGAAAGTCGAGCTTTAGTCAGTCATAGACCAATTACTCGATCTATGACAAAGGCTCAGCAACAACAAGAAAAGTTGCAGGAAATACTTGCTCAAGCGGCAGAACTCATTAGTCCATCATCTAAGGCAAACCCCGAAGACACACCTGAAGAAAGGACATGGCAAGAGTTGGATATTGACTTCCTGATGCGCGTTCTCAAGATGAAAGATGAAGAAGCGAAAAAATGTCGGCGAAGATGAACAAGATGGCCCTCTTGATCCAGGATATGACTGGAATGATGGATCATCAGCAGATGGACTACCAGCAGATGAACTACCAATGGTCATTATTGATGATAAAGTAGATACTTCAAGTTCTCTACTAGCCCTTTCAGCGGCAAAAGAAGAAGTGATCATGAAAGCGAAGACTGGATGAATGTATCACCCAGCCTATCCAGCATGCCGAATATGTAGACAGCCGGACGAATTTGTAAAAATACATCGACGCGCAAGATGAATATAACCAGAAGGTGCACTCATCAATCATTTTCGAAGAATTTCTTCAGCATCGCTTCAAAAATAAGGATTCTGAGGAAGAAGAAGACTCAGCAGAAGGAGTGGAAGAGCAGGTGGAAAGTTGCAACTGAAAGTTCCTAGTGCCCTCGCCGCTAACCCACGGCCAATACGGAATCCGAAAACAAAATTTTTTAAGGCACTTAAAACTTATACCCTAGAATCTAAACCAAACACCTAAACTAGCAAACACCAGAGGATAGAAATCATAACTTTTGTAGCGTCTTCATTTGCTCCAATTGAGTTGGACTCTAGCATGCTCTCAAGAGTTCTGGATCGCGCATGCAAGCCGGTCTTCCTTTACCGAAGACGATCCACCCGAGAGAACCAAGTTCAAGCTTCAACTTCATCAATGAAGTAACTAAAGATCCTAGGATGCTAATCTAGGATGCTTAGCGATGTGTGTGAGTGTTCTAATAATTTTTCTTTCTTTTAATCCTCTTGAATCTCAAAACATGAGAAGGTAGAGGAAGAAGAAGGAGAAGGAGCTATGGAAGAGAGAGAAACATGAATGATGGAATGAAAATCCTTAACAAATTCAAGCATGCTTCATGTATTTTGTAAAAAGAATTTTTCCATTTTAAAACTACAACTATGCTTGAATAGTATTTGCAAATGAATTTATAATTCATTTGCCCATACCCTCCACCATTTCTCTTTTCCACCTCATTTCATATTTTCTTTAAAAGAACATCCTAGAAATGAGTTTTCCTTCTTCTAGAAATATTCTTGTATAAATACAAGAATACGTCCCTGCAAATACATGCCCGTATTCGTATCAAAATACAAATACCCAAAAGATAGAAAAATACAATGAACATAATACTATAATATACATATCGAAATATATATATGTAAATTATTAAATCAAAACTCGATTTAATAATCCGGCTTAATTCTAAGTCGGCTAGTATTATCATCCGCCCGATTAAAGTCTGTATGGCTAGCACATATGGCTAGTCGGAACCCTGCACGTATCAATATACGACCACTATATCATTTTGCCTTAACCGGGAAAACCCTCAGTGTGGGACTCTAAGGACTCGTCAATATGCTGGAAGTGGGTTTAACCACAAGCACGTCAGTGACACTAGCTGTACGTAACGGCTATCCAGGTATTGAGCGAAAAGAAGGACGATAAGAAAACTCATCCGTACCCTTATTGAGCCTGTCTGTGACAATCTCCATACAGTCCGGTCTCTTCGTTTGAGATAACCACATACCGGGTCTAAGGGTGGATAACGTTAGACCTCTACTAACCCGATAAGTCATGCCAGTTTGTAGATTATCACCCACTGAGAAACTACTGATATCACATCAGTAAATATCATCCACCTTTGCCAAGGGTTTCTGGTGATGGCTGACCCTACACAGCGCGATATCGACTCCCAATACCGCAAGAGAGGAATCCCTGACGATTGTGCTCACCGCCGGAGACGGGGACGAACTGGGATGGGTCGTCTTGCCTGAATCTTAGGGAAGATGCTATTTGGATATATCTGTCCATCTCTCTGAAGATACCAAGTTGATTTATGGCACCATATATCGGAGGTTTGGACAGACGCAGCCGTTGTAGCAGACTTTATGAGATTCCGCCTCATTTTATGAGGTTTTTTTTATTGTGGGGACGCTCTTCCCTGCAGACGCAAGCCCCTGTAGTTAATTACGTTACCACATTGTGATAACCACTTTCTTCTGCTCCGGCAGTTCACTTCGTGTTGTGGGTGTTTTTGTTTGTTTAGGTTGCCCTTGGATTGTATACGGAGACCAATTTACGTCGTCGCCCGTAGGGCTCGGATTATTCCAAATCCATATATTTTAGATTTGGGCTTGGGTCAAGGATTTTCTTGATGGGGTTTTGAACTTAAGTTGTATATTCCTTTGGTTGAAAAATATTTTATTTTATTTAAGGACTGTTAATCTAGTTTGAGATTAAGGTCAACATAAATAAATAAGTGAGCATTTGGCCTCAGTTTATTTTACTAAGGATACATTAGTCTTATTTGAGACTAAGATCAACTTAACAATGTTTTTAGGATAATTTTTGCTTAAGATCCAGCAAAAGAGCATTTGGGCTCAGCTGCAAGAAAACTTCAGAGACTTAGCCAATTTAGGCTTAGTCTACTTATTCTTTTTCTTTTTGATTCAAAAGTGCTAAGCACTTATTTGGGCTCTATTTGTTCAACCCTTTTCTTTTTATGTAAAAGTGCTAAGCACTTATTTGAGCTCTGATGCCTACATATATGTCATGTGAAGTATTTAGTCATGGGCTCTGCCCAATGAATGTTGAACACTTTAGTCCTTTTGACTACGTGTGAAGTGCTGAACACTTCCTATGGTGTCCACGTGAGATGCACGTGCGACGCTGCCCAATTAGTGCTAAACACTCATCCGTTTTAGCTGTATATGGAGTGCTAAGCACTTTTTATGTGGTACCCACGTGAGGAGCACATGAGGCGCTGGGCGCTGCCCAATCAGTGCTAATCACTCAGATGTTTTAGCTGTATGTGGAGTGCTAAACACTTTATTCAGCGTCCACGCGTGTTTCACGTGAGGCGCTGGCCTTCTGATTTGGGCGCCCACGTGTTTTCACATGAGGTTCTGTTAAAGAGGAGCGTCCACGTGGGAAGCACGTGAGGCGCTAGTTTTTTTTATATAGAGATTTAATCTCTGTTGATGTTTTTAGAGAGGTTAAACTTCTGTCAATGACATTTTAACCATTAACGCTCATCCAAAATCACTATTTTTGAGGATTTCGGGTTGAGATTTTAGAGAAATAAGTTCTTGAGTTGAAGGAACTGAATTCTTGTAGTATTATGGACTCCATTTTTTTCTTTTTGAATTTGTTCTTCCTTGAATGTTAGATTCTCAAGAACAAGATCTTCCCGATGAGAATTAAATTCTCAACTTATGGAAGACTTGTGTTGTGGATCTCAGATCCAGAGAAAGAACTAAGTTCTTTTTAAAAGGGTTAAACCCTTTGATGTGATAGAGATATTTTGGTCTCTTTTCTTTTTCTAGTGTTTCGAGAAGGAAGGTTTTCTTCTTTGAGAATTGAATTCTCTGTTCTCTCGAGAGCTCACTGTATTTTTGCAGAAGCTTATATGGGGTTTTCTTTCTCTAAGACTTGAAGTCTCGGGTCCTTTATATAGTGGAGGCAGACTGTTAATTGGTTTTGAGAAAATCTCTCATTGAGAGATTCCAATTGATTTAATTTGTCTCAAAATTGATTTGGGGAATTTTACCCACCGTTGGATCTTTGATCCAAATGTTTCTGTTTTCACATAATATGTTGTTCTTGTTTTTAACAAGATTGGGGAAATATTTTTCCATATACAGAATTTATTCTGTCAAGTGGTGATTTTTAATCACCATTGGATTTTTAATCTAAGGGTTTTCTGTTTTACATAGAGCAATTTTTTTGTTTGGAACTATTAATAGAATATATTCGCAAAATAGAATTTTATTCTATTATTGGATCATTGATCCAACCGAGAGTAACTTTCTTATTTAGAAAGATATGGGAGATATTTTCTCCTAATAGGATTTGATTATATATTTTGATGATTTATCATCTCCGTTGGATCTTTTGATCCAATGGCTCTGTTTAACAGAGAGTATCCCAACTTTTTATTAGGGAAACATAGAATTTAATTCTACTGATATGAACTTGGGCGCTGGCGCTCACGTGTTGTGCACGTAGGCGCCACTTAAAAATTTAATTCTTATGATAGGTACTTATGTGCTTTGCACATTGGCGTCTTGTTCATATCAGAATTTTGCATTATTATATCGCCCATTCTTAATCATATTACAAATAAATAGGTGTTTTTGATCCATGTCTGCTAAATAGTTGCAGGTTACAGGTTCTCAGATCATTACAGTGAAATGCATGGAAAGACGCTATAAATGTGAGACTACGACCAACAATAGATGAATCTGTATGATGCCGCCTAACAGTTCAAGGAACAAATGAAGACCAGTAGACAGTTCAATGCACAAAACACAAGAGTAGCATAAGATACAAGACTTCAAAGCGAAACTCACGGTAAAAGTCCACATAATCTGCACTGTTGGAAATCTGGAAGAAAATAGAAGATATTCTGTGGAACCAAGTGAAGAAGACAGAAGGAAAAAGCAAGATGAAGCAACCCTAGAAATTTGAGCCATAGATCCCACCATATGGCCGCGGAACCGCGGCCAAACAAGGTTTATGGCCGCGGTTCTGCGGCCGTGCAGTGCACGTGTCGGTGCAAAGTGTCGATGGTATCGGTGTGTTGACCCGACTTTCTTAGGTAGTCTTGTAATTTCAAATGTGGATCAGATGTAAACCCTAGGGTTTCTCCTATTTATAAATAGGAAAGCCTACAGCCTCTTTTAGTGTGCCTCTTTTGGGTGCCTCTTTTGAGATGCCTCTTTTTAATTTCTAGATTAAATTTTAATTTCCTTGTAATCGTCAAGAGGACATCAATAAAGGTATTTTTTTTATCGTGCATTCTTTTATCTGAATTTAATTCCTGAATTTTTATTTGTCTTTTATTATCTGCAACTTAGATAATCTTTTAAAGTTATAAAAATGAATTTTATCATAACTTCCCTAATGAGTGAGTAATTCCTCACTTGTTAGGGTTAGGATTGGGAAGGTTTGAGAGAAGTAAATCTCTCTCTCTCCTTTCTTTGCCCATATAATTTTTATAATAGGACTCTATTTAAATTAACCATACACCGCTCACTACGGCACCCTATCCTACAAGATAGCGGTGATTCTCTAGTTAGACCGGTTGTGATTGATTTAAATAGAGGTTAGGGATAAGAGTTAAGAAAGGACGGACAATGACCAAAAGGAAGAAACTAAGTTTCATACTAGTCATGCTAATCTCCTTTGTTGACTATTACCCTAACACCTATATTCTTCACTAGAGCATTGAAAGCAGTGGGTAGAATCCTTTTTCCAAACTAACCTAATCCTAACCCTAGCAAGACTTTTAATCAATTTAATCTCATTCTTAGATCGTAAAACAAAACCCAAAATCTTTTGGATTAACTCGTTAGAACATAAAGAAAAGGAATCCATCTCCCTGTGGACCGACCCGTACTCAACCGGCTAGCTACCAAGCGACACCGTTATTGATTGCGGTATATTCTTAACTTTGATTTTAAAACGCACGTACGCAAAAAGCACTCTCAATCAAATGGCACCGTTGCCGGGGAGACGGTACTCTCTTTCTTTGTGTAATTTTGGGTTAATTGAAATTGAAAAAAATTATAAAAATTGAAAATATAAAAACTAAAAAAAAATCATCTTGTTCTTTTTGAGAGCTATTGTGTGAATTGCACAGGAAAAGAAGATGGACTGATTCAGATCTGGAAAAAGCCAGTGAACAAATCAACAAACAGAAGATCTGAACAGACAGAGGAGAATCACAACAGGCAACAGAAAAATTTTGGAGATCCAAACCTACTTAACCACCGCGGAACCGCGGCGGATCCAAGCGTTTGATTGTGGAACCGCGGTCAACTGCTGACGTCAGCACCCCAAAATTTTCTGTAAGTATTTTTGTCCCCTCTCCTACCCTGAGATCCACTGAAAATTTTCCTGCAGGGTTCTTTGCGCAAAATCTTTCTCCCTCTCCAATAAATTGTTTTTGTGTAGAATTCTTTGCGCTGCCAAACGAAAAAATTTTGCAAGTGTTTTTGGTGTGTTAACTGCTTTGCATAATTAATACGAACTTTTAAGGGGCTATAACACCAATCCAGATTGGGTGGGGATTTCATTACCCTTCCTAGGACCCAAAAAATCACAAAAAGCATATGCATCAACCCTCGAGTTAAATAAAAAAAATATTTAGACTCAGCCAATAAGGACTGTCGCGCTCTTTAGGACAAAGGAAGGTTGCGGGCAATCAGTCGTTTATCTAAACCTGGCTTTATGGTGCCTAGGCTAGACAAGTAGGAAAGGTAATTTTAAAAGGCCCGTCTCACGGTGATTCGTGAGCGGATCCCTCCTTTCTTTACTTATGCTTACCTGGCCACAATTGGCGGTGAAGAGACGATTTGAGGGATATCTCACAACTTGCCCTTTGGAACAGTTAGGAGCAGTCTAGTTGACTTAGGAGACCCTAGCTCTAGGCTTGATTGTGCATGTATAAATTATGATTGTTTGAAATTGTGCCGTAGTTCCGTACAAATTTTTGCAAAACTGTTTCTAAGAAAAACACTTTCAAAAATTTCAAAACTCCAAAAACAAACAATATTTTTTTAAATAAATAAAAAATTTAAAAAAATAAAAGAAAAATCATCACATTCTTCTCCTTTCTCACATCATGGGTACCCTACCTCGCAAAACTCTTGCCGAAATTTGGTACCTTCAACCAGACATTACTTCCTACGCGCATTGTTTTGGTCGAATTTCGGACTACCCCTCCATGCCTAAAATTTCTTTGAAAAATCGAATAGACGGTTATAGGAGAAACAGTTGGACTCCGCAATCCACTTTGTATCAACTGTTTCAACCTTCACCACCTTCTTACGTTGATACCCCTTTTGAGAGTCCGGTGGTAACTCCGAAACCCATGTCTATTGCTGAACATATTGAACAATCTCGTAGCCGATCTTTCACTCCTTTCAACACTTCCAGTTCTTGGGATCAACAATTCCATTCACCTTTTTATCCAAATGTTGATCCTAATACTGTCCAACCATTCAATTCCTATCCATCTTACCCAACTGTTGCACCTTCCCTAGACATTGCTTCTACACAGCCATTTGGGAGTTTCCAGAATCCAAACAACTTTGAATCTTCTACTGAAACCTCTTCACAACCCCTGTCTAGTCTGGAACAGTCGTTGGAAGATTTTATAGTAGCGTCAAGACAACAGATGATGGATTTGAATGCGTCCATGGCCGCCCTTATACAACCTAGTGACCCGGTAGCTAGTTTCCAACTAGCTCCAAATTTTCCAATGTATGATGAGGCGGTTGGACAGATTGAGAATTTGAGTGGTGAGAGTGAGCTGTACCTCCTTCCAAATCAAACCTACCCATCCCCAATTGAATCCCACAATTCTGATTTTGAATGTCTATCAAGTGTTCCAAATGATTCACCAGTTGAAGATAAAACGTCTAATGAGTTGTGTGACCTTGTAGTGTTTGATTTACCTGATTGTGAAGGGTCCCTTTCGAGTGAAATCACCACCAATCCTTTTGACCTCTACACCTCCACTCTAGAACCTGAATTGATTAATATCCATGCTTTTGATGAGGTGTCTGAGAAATTTAATTTTCACTTGATCGAGAATATTGACGCTGGGAATACTTTGGATGATGAACCCACAAATTTGGATGAGTTTTTCTTTCCAATTCATCATCCCGAGATATTAAATGTTTCTCCCGAACTTCATACGCGTCTTGAATTTGATGAGAATTGCATGGATAAGCTAAATTTTGAGGATAATATTGAAGATGAACCAGTTTTGTTTGATGAATCGGATTTTCCAATTCATCCTCCTGAACCTTTAACTGTAACACTTCCTAAATCAATCCCCTTCATCCTTTCTGTCGTTCCGACCACGCAAGAAACCGTATCCCTTTCATTTTCAATGTCTGCTTTACCAAGTTCGACGTACCCATGTTTTCTCACGAATCTTGAGGGATTTGACCTCATTTTTCAGTAGGTTGATAGATTAGCACAATCGCTTTTTACACATCGGTCACTACAAATCGTGCTAATTTATACACTCCATCTCCACCCTCAAGTTCGTATTCAACTTCTTTCTCCCACTTTCTCTGGTTCTTCTTGTAATCTTCCTTTAATGATAGCGAGTGTTAATGAATCACAATCCGATATTTTGAGTTCGATAATTCTAGAAAAACAACTTGATTTAGACTCTTTTGAGAATAATGAGCCTTACGAGTATCCTAGCTCCGTAATTTTTGAAAAATCAAGTGTGTTGAATTCTGGCGCGACACTTATTGACATTGAAACGTTCAATGGAACTTTGATGAAAGTTTCGAAGATATTTTCGCCGACGAACTCGCATTCTTAAACGACACGGATTTTGTGATTAATCAACCTCCACCCGAAGAAGTCGAACCACCACCACCATTTATTTTTCCCTTCCGCCATTCTTCTCCTCCACCGAGACCGTATACTGCTTCTATCTCCACACGGTCTCGCGTGTTTCTCATTTCTTTTCTCTACACTCCATTCTTTCACCAACCACACAATTATAATGATAAAATTTTTGAATGGTTGGTGCTAACCTTTGGCCTGTGTAAGGCCTTGTATAGCTTGATACTGTGTTTTTCTCCCCCCTAACTCTGAACTTTAACAGTGGAAACACTGTTTCATTTAAGTTTGGGGGGGGGACCTTTTTGTATATATATTTTGTTTTTCTGTTAACAATAATAAAAAAAATAAACATGAGAGTGCCGACAATTTTGACCCTCTTGGTGTAGCCTGACAGTGAGGACACTGTCAAGTTTAAGTTTGGGAGTATGCTCGGTAAGCTTTCTTCCTTCGCATTCATGTGTATATTTTTGCATTTGCATACTTATTTTAAAACCTATAAAAAATTTAAAAATTATAAAAATTGAAAAGTTTAATTTTGGCCATATTTGACTTAAATTCAACATGACGGTTGAATAGTAGGGAAAAACTAGATCCTAAACTTAGTAAATTAAAACCCTTAAAATAACCTTTCTTAAAGTTTAACTGTAGAAAATATATGTCCTTGTAGTTTATTTAGAAATAGGCAAATTTTGAGTTCAGTTCTTGGGCTAAGTCAAAATAAGGGAAGAGTATTGAATTTTTATTTGAAGTGTAAGTCTGAAAAATAATTCTGAAGCTTAAGTCTAAATTCTGAAAATATATACCCTACAACTTGCACAAACACGCACCTTGAAACTTAGAATAGTAGAGGATACCTTGAAATACTCTTGTCTAAAATCCTTTGTATGAAGGAAAATAAAATAAAAGTACAAGTGTGAATAAAGAGATATAAAAAAATGAACACTGGTTTTGTAATTACTTGAGGTTGCATAAATAAAAATAAAATATATATAGCAACGGCGCTTTATCACCTAGTGCCTTAGACCAACTGGTTTGGGAGTCACTGCTAAGCCTTAGGTATTACAAGACGAGGAATTACGCCTAAATGCGCAAACACATTTGGTAATCGGTCGTTCAGTACCTCAAGAAGTATTAACGGTCGCATGAAGGATGTGTGAGCAATTTCATCTAAAATTCACCAACTAAAAGTATTTTGGACGATGGACAAGAGTATGATAGCTTGAATTGAATTTCCAAGTGTAGGGGTGATACATACACACACGTAGGGGTATATGATTGGGGTTTGGATGAGAGTAGGAATGAAAGATAGGGCTTATACCTTCAGTAGAGATGATAAAAATTCCTAAGTTGAGATGGAACCTTAGAAGGAAAATTCAAGAGATGCTGAAAGCTTTATAAATTTGCAAAACATATACGATATTAAGTTAAATGATAAGTGAGTGTGAAAAATATGGGTTGATGATAATAGAATTTCTTGCTAGAATACCGAATTGAAGAATGAAAGTCAACGGGCTAAATTGATCGGATTTTATCGGTAGTATCCGCTGAAAACCCTTAGGAGACAACACTCCTCCTACTAGGGACACCTAGAGGTTTAACGGCTTGTTGCACGAGCTAAGTGCAATCGCGATTCCCTGCGAAAGTGAGGTTAGGATTTTTCGAGAATAAAATTGGCTTTGCTCGGGACGAGCAAAAGATAAGTTTGGGGGTATTTGTTCATATCAGAATTTTGCATTATTATATCGCCCATTCTTAATCATATTACAAATAAATAGGTGCTTTTGATCCATGTCTGCTAAATAGTTGCGGGTTACAAGTTCTCAGATCATTACAGTGAAATTCATGAAATGACGCTACAAATGTGAGACTATGACCAACAATAGATGAATCTGTATGATGCCGCCTAATAGTTCAAGGAACAAATGAAGACCAGTAGACAGTTCAATGCAAAAAACATAAGGGTAGCATAAGATACAAGACTTTAAAGCGAAGCTCACGGTAAAAGTCCACATAATTCTGCACTGTTGGAAATCTGAAAGAAAATAGAAGATATTTTGTGGAACCAAGTGAAGAAGACAGAAGGAAAAAGCAACATGAAGCAACCCTAGAAATTTGAGCCAGAGATCCCACCATATGGCCGCGGTTCCGCGGACGTACAGTGCATGTGTCGGTGCAAAGTGTCGGTGGTGTCGGTGCCTTGACCCGTCTTTCTTAGGTTAGTCTTGTAATTTCAAATGTGGATCAGATATAAACCCTAAGGTTTCTCCTATCTATAAATAGGAAAGCCTACAGCCTCTTTTAGTGTGCCTCTTTTGGGTGCCTCTTTTGAGATGCTCTTTTTAATTTCTAGATTAAATTTTAATTTCCTTGTAATCGTCAAGAGGTCACCAATAAAGGTATTTTTTTTATCGTGCATTCTTTTATCTGAATTTAATTCATGAATTTTTATCTGTCTTTTATTATCTGCAACTTAGATAGTCTTTTAAAGTTATAAAAATGAATCTTATCATAACTACCCTAATGAGTGAGTAATTCCTCACTTGTTAGGGTTAGGATTGGGAAGGTTTGAGAGAAGTAAATCTCTCTCTCTCCTTTCTTTGCCCGTATAATTTTTATAATAGGACTCTATTTAAATTAACCATACACCGCTCACTACGGCACCTTATCCTACAAGATAGAGGTGATTCCCTAGTTAGACCGGTTGTGATTGATTTAAATAGAGGTTAGGGCTAAAAGTTAAGAAAGAACGGACAAGGACCAAAAGGAAGAAACTAAGTTTCATCCTAGTCGTGCTAATCCCCTTTGTTGACTATTACCCTAACACCTATATTCTTCACTAGGACATTGAAAGCAGTGGGTAGAATCTCTTTTCCAAACTAACCTAATCCTAACCCTAGCAAGACTTTTAATCAATTTAATCTCATTCTTAGATCGTAAAACAAAACCCAAAATCTTCTGGATTAACTCGTTAGAACATAAAGAAAAGGAATCCATCTCCCTATGGATCGATCCGTACTCAACCGGCTAGCTACCAAGCGACACCGTTATTGATTGCGATATATTCTTAACTTTGATTTTAAAATGCACGAGCAAAAGAACGATCAATCACGCCTGCGTGAGGAGCACGTGCGGCGTCATCTAAGAGTTTAACTCTTATATAATAAGTTCTTCTGTGCTTTGCACATTGGTGCCCACGTAAGGAGCATGTGCGACGCCGTATAAGAATTTAATTCTTACCCATAAGTTTTTCTGTGCTTTGCACATTGGCGTTGGCGCCCTCGTGAGAAGCACGTGGGGTGCTGCCCCATTAAATTTTAACAGAGATTTGCTCTTTTAATATGTTTAAATATTGGGGAAACAAATACCCCCCACCGTTGCTCTCACGTGGCTTACACGTAGCTGCATTGGTGGCACCTTTTTCCACCGTTAGATTTTCTAGGGCGTTGAGCTGTCCCTTCACATCCTATAAATAGGGCATTTAGCCCTTGAGATGATTGCCATCTTTTCATTTTCCTTCCTTTCTTTGGAGAATTTAATTCTCGTTTCCCAGAACTTAGATCTCTATCTCTCAGAACTTTTTTGAACAGAGTACATTCTGCCAGATTTCTTGGTAAGAACTATAAACAAAGCTTAGCTCCTTCTGAGCACATATGTTTTCTTAGTTTTGGATTTTAAGTCCATTATTAGTTTCGACAGGCCCCCTTTTTTTAAATCGATCTCTTGGAGATCTAAAAAAACTTTCTTCTTACAGACCATGGATGTCGATGTTCTCATCCATGACTTGAGAATCTTTAATTCTCTTATCTAGGGTTTTATCCTACTGTCAATCTTGACACTTATTCTGGAATTTGATTCCATCCATTAACCCATGAATTCTTTTACTATAGGGATGGTTCTGGGATTTGTCCCTACTGTTTAGGGAAATTTAATTCCATTTCCTTTACAGAGTTTGGCTCTGATTTGGATCTTAAGAACTTTGAGAATCTCATTCCCTTTTTCGTTCTTGTATGTGTTATTATTATTTATTTTTGGGGGTTTTAATCCTTTCTTTTTAATCTGTTGTTTGTTTTAAAAAGCCTGCTTTTTAGGGAATATTGGGAGATTTTAACTCTACTGTTCAATGGGCACTCTTTATTTAATGAGAATCCCTTCGGATTCTCACAATGGGCACATGTCTCATCATTGATAAGCCATCCACTTGATTTTATAGGGCCCACTATAGTGATTTTAATATACTAATCGCTAACCCTCAACCCTTTTTTAGATAACATGGCTGGTCATCTGTACCATCTTGAAGAGATTATCTCTTACGAGGAGATTCACATCCAAGGCTGCTGCTAGGGCCAAGAGTTTACTGATGCCCGGTGCACTGAGGTGATGCGTCGCTTTGACGATTACAACGGTCGATTGCTCCCCCGCCGTTCTGCTCTTTTGAAGATTGTCGTTGGGTTGATTTGGGAATCACTTCCTGAGCTTGATGGGGCTATGCCGCTCAAGACACTTGATGATGCTGAAGATAAGGTGCATTCAGTATATCTGATGGGTCTGATATCAAAGAAGCAGAGAGATGATTTTATCGCTATTTTGCATCACGTCTTCCAACAGAAGGTGATAATATCTGCGTACCAGAGGATGGACGACATCAGCGGAGATCCCGACGCTTGCATTCGTGAGAAAATGCATTAGAAGATGGTCAACGAAGCTAGAAGCACTTTACTCAAACTTGCCTCTATGTTCATGAATCCGTGTCCGGAATTCAACGTCTTGCCATTGTAAATATTTTGATGATATTTGTTTCCCCTTTTTTTATCCTCCTTATCACCAATGTATAAATTTCTTTGGAGTATGAATGACACAGCTCCTCCTTTTCTTTACGCCAATATTCATATGTGCCTCCGTGAGGTGTTGTTATATATATATATAAAACTAGCACCGGCGCTCATGTGTCATGCACGTGAGGCGCTGTTTCGAATCCTGAAAGAATCAGCACCGGCGCTTCGCGTGTCATGCACGTGGGGAGCTACTGATGAATTTAATCCTAAAAAGAATCAGCGCCGGCGCTCACGTGTCATGCACGTGAGGCACTTCTGAAGGAATCACTTCACCTTCTGGCTCTGATTTTCACGAGTCAGCTCTTTCTTTTCACATGCCCTTTTTATCAGGCCTTGGAAATAGTTCTACCATGCACAACATTTTCTATGCCTAAATTTAACTGCTTCTCTTTATAGTCTGAAGCAATGATCTTCTATTTCTTCACAAGGAGCGAACCATTTTTAACAGACCAAGAGTCATGGCTTGCAATCGTCCTCACGCTTGTCGGCAACCATGAGAGGTACCTATCGAAGGAATTGTTCCTCGTTTTGCTACGCGATTAGTGGATCCTGTTCTCACAGATGAACAATGTGACACGGTGATGTTTGAGCTCCTGGCTCATAGGGGCTCTCCTCTTCCTATTGGCTCCATTTGGTTTTGGATGATCTTCTCGTCTGTACTTGCTGACATCCCTCCTCATCCAGCGGAGATGACTCCGGCGATACTCGACGCGGCGGAGGAAAAGATCGAGTGCTTTTATAAGGCATATTTGATTACCCAGCCTCTGAGGGATCGTTCTGTTCAGTTGCTAAGCCAGATACAGGCTTAGCGGGTCATCATGTCTGCCTTCGCTGATGGGCACGACACTGACCGATGGGGAGCAACTCATCGTGAAGATCACTGCTTCAACGCGGTGGAAAAGGAAGAGAGGGCTTTACAAAATTTATTTTTAGTTTTGTAAACCCTTGTACTTTTGATCCCGTGTTCGGTGGTCTGTTTCTTGCAGAATAAAGTACTTATTTAAATGTTCTTCTTTATTGTTGACCGTTGAATATTTTTTCTCCAGTACATATCCATGTGGGCATCTTGCCTCTGCACATATACTTTGCATTTTAATCTTAGAAGTTTCTGATGCATGCATCTAGCTATAGGTGAACACTGGACTGATGTAAACAAATACTTCCCCCTACCACGTTGCTTTTGGTCGTGAGTGAAGTAATGCATAGCATATGGCTGGTTTCGAGCTGGCATACAAAATTTTTATTAGAATTTTGATCTGAGAAGATAGCGAGCGGACACAAGCGTCATCCTCTATAGTTAACTCAGATCTCGTTCCTTAAGAAATGTAGTTCTAGACCCCGAGGTCTATGAGTTGCGCCTTTCTGTTTCTTGATTTCTTGATCTGGCGTGAAGTAGTTTATGTTTCGGAGTTTGTAGTTTATTCACTCGTTTCGGAGTCTTTAGTTTATGCACTCATTTCGGAGTTTGTAGTTTATTCATTCATTTTGGAGTCTCTAGTTTATGTACTCATTTCGGAGTTTGTAGTTTATTCACTCATTTCAGAGTCTCTAGTTTATGTACTCATTTCAGAGTGTTTTTAGTTTACCTCCCTTGGGTTTAGATGCAAACTTGTCCTAACGTTGTATGTAGATAACCCCTAATCTTTACGACAGAGGTCCGTTAGGTTTGTGGTACTAGGGTTTTAGTCCGTGGTACCGTTGTGTTGGCTGATGTATTCCTCGATATGCAGTTTTTAAGTTGATGTTCGAGTAGCCCCGTGACTTTCGTGTCTCTGATCCCTTCGGGGGCTGGACAAAACGTCTTCAAGTAATCTTCTTAGGTTATATTACCGTCGGAAGAGCAAGCGTTAGGAATTTTCCATGACATTTTTTACTTGAAGTTAGGCTCAATTTGGAGCCCTGATGAGTCATAACCGCTCCGCTCTGATATGGGATGATCTCCGATGGTCTTTTAGACTTTATAAGTTGTCGTCAAGACCCAAAGCTGGGAATATGCCGTCACTTCATTTTTGTTTTGATGATGTCGTGCCGTTTCTTTACTGAAGTAGGATAGACATCTATATGACCTCTATGCTGTATGTATTGCAATTGAATTCCGAAGCTAGGAATATGCCATGCTCCAATTTTATTTGATAGTCGCGTCCGGATCCTACTGAAATGAGAGGGAACGTCAAGATAGTCTCTTGGTTGTATATGAACCATCAAGACTTGGAGCTAGGATTTTTCTGTGACTCCATTTCTATTTGACCCTTGGATCTTTGTTGACGTCGTGTCTATACCCTTCTGGCATGAGAAGCACGTCGAGTCGATCTTTAAGCTGTAGATGTTGCCATTAAGACCTAAAGCTCAGATTTTGCCGTCGCTCCACTTTTATTTGATTGCCGTGTCTGCCCCTGCTGGAAAGAGGGGGGAAGGGACACAGGGATAGTCTTTAGGAGCTAGGATTTTGCCATCACTCTTTTTTGATTTGGCTGCTTGGAGCCTTTATTGATGTCGCATCTGCACCGACAAGGAACGTCGAGCTGGAGCTGGGATTTTTCCATCACTCCTTTTTTGTTTGACCCTTGGGTCTTTGATTTCGTCGCGTCTATATTCTGCTGGCATGAGAAGCACGTCGAGCTAGAGTTAGGATTTTACCGTCACTCCTTTTTGATTTGGCTCCTCAAAGCCTTTTGTTGATGTTGCGTCTGCATCATGCTGGAATGAGAAGGAACGCCGAGTTGGAGCTAGGATTTTTCCATTACTCCGTTTTGATTTGGCTCCTTACAGTTTTGTTGACGTTACGTCTGCACCCTGTTGGAATGAGAAGAACGTCGAGCTGATCTTTAGGTTGTAGATGTTGTCGTCAAGATTTTCCTCTCCCTTTGACGGAGCCTGGTGGGAAAATATGGTTCCCTTTTCATTTGTGCCCATGGATTGTATACATGGGTCAGTGTGGACTCACCTGCAGGGCAGAGATTTTTTTTGATTTCCGCGATACTCTATCTTTTCAGTTTTTCATATCGCAAAAGTCGCGATTGCCCAATCATTTCGGCTATGTATTTATCTTGGTGCCCCATCATTTCGGCTATATATATATTTTTATTTATTTACTCGCTGCTTTTTATTGCGAGTCAGGAACTTGAGATCTGATACCAATCTTGGCATTAATATCGCTGTAATTAAAATATTGCCAGGAGCGAATCATTATTTTCCTTTGTCGATTTAAACAAGGAAGTCTTAGTAAACAGGGTTAGGATCCTGTCGACTAAGGCCTTTTGACTTTATGAGCCGTAAGCGTCTCATAAAGGTATTTCTCCCTACGAGTCGAGAGGATCCCGTAGGTGTATTTTCTCCTTGGGAGTCATGAGGATTCCTAAGTGTGTTTTCTCTTATAAGTAGTTGATTGAAGTAGAAAAACTGCGATATATTTTATGATATGCGTTCTACTTTGTTCTCTACTTACCGCAATCAAGTTGGTTTCGCTTGTAGCTAGCCGGTTGAGTACGAGTCGTCCACTAAGAGATGGTTCGTATTTGAGTTCTTGTCATATACGGGTCAATTAAAGAATATATATGTGTATGTTCTAATCTATCCTAAGTGTTCATATTTTATGTTCAAGTAAACTTGTTAGGGTTAAGATTGGTTAGTAGAGTTAGGATTAATCTTATGCTTGTCTTTTTCCATTCTTAAAGTGATGTTGGGATAATCGGAAGTAGCGGGGATTAAGAGGATATAGGAATGAGATTTGCGAGTTTAAGCAAGCGTTCCAATGCTAAATCCATTCCTAGTGCCCCTTGTCCTTCCGCTACGTGCGCTTATTTCCAACCTAGGCTAAACACCCATAACCATGTATCCAATTTAGTCACAACTACATGTTACGTTGTAGTGCACCCAAAGGAATTCTCGACTTAGGTCGCGGCTATATATCACTTATATCACGCCTAAGTGAAGGGGTTGTGTTTGTTTGGTCTAGGTTCATTTTAGGATGTTTGGCGAAGAGAAGCACAAGGGAGTTTTCCGTCCTTCATACTAACCTTCCTTAGCCCTAACAAGTGTGGAAATTATTCACACATTTAAAAGGAAAAAAAAACAAGAAGGAAGAAAAGAAAGAAAGGAGAAAATACGGTTTTACAAAATGGTAGTAAGCTAACTATTTGGGCCCTCACCTAAGCAAGGGACTCCATACAGTATCATGGCTTGAAAATACGGTTTAGAAAAGAAGAAAAATAAAACAAGAAATAACAACAACTACTTAACAACAATAAATAAAATTACAATAGGAATTAAAATTACAAAACAAGGAAATGAAAATACAAGTTAAGAAAAACAATCTTCATCTTCATTAACTTCCACTCAAGAGCTCTCACTACACTTTCATGGAGAATAGATGAAGAAGAAGAAGAAGATACAAACTAAACTACACTAATTCTACTAAAGAAAAAAGCATCCTTTACATGGCTCAAAACTGGACTATTTATAGGCAGAGAACTGAAACCCTAGGGCCATATTCTGAGCCCTAATACAATTACCTAACTACCCTCATAAGAAGGTCAAATGATGACACGTAATGGCCGCGGAACCGCCGCTAAAACCCACATTTGGCGACAGTTCCACCGCCGTTTTGTGGAATCGGGGTCTCATTTTTTCTGTGCTTCCTCCTGTTGCTTTGTTTTTCTGTTTGACAAGTCCAAAATTGCAAAATGGTTCCAAAATATCTTCAGATTTTCAACAGTCCAAAATGGCTTCACTTTTAATTGATTTGACCTTTATCTCTCTTGAGCTCCGTGCATCTCTTGAATTTTGTGCTGCCCATCTCGTGCTCTGTGCTTGACCGAGACACGAATGACCACTTTTATTTGTCTTGTCTCTTGAACTGGTAAGCGACACTGGATGGGTGTAGATGACCGGAACCCGGATTTTATCTGTTTGTGGCAGATGTTCTGGATTTTGGCATAACTGTGGAGATTTTGTATGATTTGCGTTATTTTGGACTAGAAACTTGTAACTTATAAATATATAGCAAACACAAATTAAAAGCGCTTGCCTATAAACAAACAAGCAGAAGAATGGACGGTATTAAATGCAATATTCTGGTATGAACGGTCGTAAGGATCTTACAAAAGTATTTTCTCCTTATAAGCCCAGAGGAATTACAAGTGTCGTTCACCATATGGGGACATTTCTCGCCATTGGTAGAACTTGGTAAAGGAATATTTAATCGTGCCTGTGGATTGTATACAAGAGTCAATATGGATCGCCTGTAGGACAACTTTGGGGATATGACGGCTTAAGAACAGGTTCAGATCCCTATAGCTTAAGGCATCTGAATCCTATGAGCCGTGTGGGTCTCATAAGAGGGAATTCTCCTTACGAGCCGTGAGGATCTTGTTAGTGTATTTTTTTTAACGAGATTGCGCCCTTCCGGTTTTTCATAAGCTCGCCGGTAGTCCTGCTGTTTTTACTCACGACGTCTTTTCGGGTTTTCATCCGTGCTCATTTCGCTTGTGGACATACCCTTTTTTAACGATGGAACAACCGAGAGTAGTTTCGCCGCAGGTGCCCATCAATTTGTCGGTAGGACTTAGGGTGGTTTCATTGCTAGAGTAGCTGTGTAGCCAGTGGGACTTGAGTTGCAATCTTTACCACTAAGACTTTGATTGCAATATAGATCTCCAGAGAGAATATCACCGTGCTAGTTTAGGGACGTTCCGGTCAATTATCGCCGTGTTTGAGGCGACATTTTAGTTTAGGGATTTTTCAGTCCAGTATCGCCATGTTTAAGGCGGATAGTTAGTTTAAGGACATCTCGGACCGATATCGCCATGTTTGAGGCGGGGTTCTAGTTTAGGGACATCTGGGTTCATTATCTCCATATTTGATGCAAGGTTCTAGTTTAGGGATATCTCGGTTTGTTGTTAGTTTAGGGACATCTCGGTCCGATGTCGCCATGTTTGAGGCGAGGTTCTAGTTTAGGGACATCTCGGTCCGTTATCGCCATGTTTGAGGCGAATTTCTAGTTTAGGGACATCTCGGTCCGTTGTCGCCATGTTTGAGGCGAGTTTCTAGTTTAAGGACTTTTTGGTCTTTCATCGCTATGTTTAAGGCGACGGAGCTTCTTTGCATACGAATCTCAGAGTTCTGACTCAGTAAGATAGTGAGCGAACACAAGCATTGTCATCTATCATTGACCTAAGTCGTGACTCGTCAAGCGTAGTATTTTTTGAGGAATCGGCCATTTATTGGTCGGAAGGGTCTTTCACCATGCATATCCATGAGCAGATAGGCTCCACCTTGGTAGACTTTGTCTATGATGTATGGGCCTTCATAGTTCGGCTCGAATTTCCCCCGTTTTGCACGATTGAGGATCATGGGTCTTTTGACGACTAGCACGAGCTCACCTTGGCGGAATGTTCTGGGCCTGGTCATTTTTTTGTATGACCTCGTCATCCTTGCCTTATAAGCCTCCAGATTTTGCTGTGCTATTAGGTGAGTTTCGTCGAGGGCATCGAGTTCCTTAAGCCGAAGATGAGCATTTTCTTCATCTGTCAGCTCGTATCGAACCGTTACTCGTAGAGAAGGGAGTTCTATTTCCATAGAAAGCACTGCTTCCATGCCGAATACCAACGCGTATGGTGTTGTATTCGTGGCCGTTTTGAACGTTGTTCGGTACGCCCAGAGAGCTTCATGCAGCCTTTCATGCCAGTCTCTTTTTTTTTTAGACACTGTTTTCTTTATAATCTTTGTCAAGGTCTTGTTGAAAGTTTCAGCTAGACCGTTGGCACGAGAATTATAGACTGAAGAGTATCTCCAATCTATCTTATGCTGTTGTGCGAAGCGGCTGATTTTATGGCTTCTATAAGATGGACCATTATCCGAGATAATTCGTCGTGCAGTGCCTAACCGATAGATGACATGTGTCCTGAAGAAATGGAGGATATTTTCCGTCTTCACCTCCCTTAGTGGTACTGCTTCTGCCCAATTAGAAAAGTAGTCGGTCATTGCCAGTATGAACCGATGTCCTTTGGACGATACTGGTTCAATGGAGCCAATTATATCGGTTCCCCACATTTCGAATGGCTAGCTAACCATTGTTGGGTGTAGCGGATTTGGATGTTGGTGGATGAAGTCCCCATGAATTTGGCATGAGTGATACTGTTTTGCATATTCAATGCAGTCTTGAATCATTGTGGGCCAATAGTAACCCATTCTTTTGATCTTCAGCTTCATCTTTGGCCCAGCTTGGTGAGAACCGCAGAGTCCGTCGTGAATTTATTGAACGACTTTCTTTGCTTCCTCCAGCCCCAGGCATCTTAGCCATAGACAGTCGAACGATCTCTTGTATAGAGTATCATTGACTAAGGCGAAAGACAAAATTCGTTTCATAAGCTGATGTCTAAACGACGCATTTTCAGGCATTCGTCGGGACTTAAAGTAGTCTATGAAGACTTCCCTCCAGTCCTTGGCCTTTTTTTCTTCCTCTATTTGAAGGGCTGCTTGTTCGGTCATTTCTTTTCTTTCGGATGGCTCTATTAGATCTTCTGAAGATATATCTGTCGGCGTGAGAACCCTGCGTCTTTGCATAATGATCTTTATGTCATCGAGGTTGTTATCAGCTAGTTCCTTAGCCAATTTGGCCAACGCGTCCGCCTTACTGTTTTCTGCATACGGTATACTCTCCAGGATGTAGGAAGGGATTTGTTTTGGCAGTTACTGTACTCTTTCGCCATACTTTATCAGCTCTGGCTTGCACGTCTGATAGTCGCCATTTACTTGGCTAACGATCAGCTGGGAGTCTCCATATATGAGGAGGTCTTTAATTCCCATGTCGATAGCGATCTCGAGATCGGCTATCAAAGCTTCATATTCAGCTTTGCTGTTAGTTCTTGGCTCCGTTAAGAAAAGGGCGTAACACAATATCCCTCCTTGCGGAGTCACGAAGATAAGGCCCACCCCGGCATTGATTATGGGGGAGTTTTGCTTTCTCCTTTTCACGGAAGATGCTCCATCGAAGTAGAGTTCCCATTGGGAATCATTTTCGTCCTTCTCTTCTTCGATTGTGTTGAACGCATGTTCATCCGGCAACTCGCAATTTAAGGGGAGTCGGCTGGTATCGGATGCTCCGCGAGAAAGTTGGATAGTCTGGCCTTTCACCGCTTTGAGGGGTCGATATGCTATCGAGAACTCCATCAGGAGGCGGGCCTATTTGGAAAACCTTCCTATTAGTATGGCCCTTGACATCAGATATTTGAGAGGATCCACCTTTGATATGAGATGTACCTCATGTGCTAAGGCGTAATGTTTGAGCTTCGTTATCGCGAAGATCAGTGCCAGACAATGCTTTTCAATGGGGAGTAGTTGTTTTCTGCCCTCAGGAGAACTCGAATCAAATAGTATAGAGCTCTCTCCTTTCCCTGATCTTTCTCTTGTACCCATAGCGCGCTTAGAGAACCTTCAAGGGCTGTCGTATATAGGATAAGGGGTTTTTCCCTAACCGGAGTGGTCAATACCGGTGGATTTTGTAGGAATTGCTTGATTTCGTCTAGTGCATTTTGGCACTTTTGATTCCAAACGAACGGGGTCCCCTTCTTCATCAAATGACTGCAGAGACGGTATTTTCCGGAGAGATTGGCTATGAACCGCCGGATATATGTGAGCTTTCCTTGAAGAGATCGCAATTGTTTGAGAGTTCTTGGCGTGGGCATTTCCATAATCGCCTTGATCTTTGAGGAATCGATTTCGATACCCCGGTGCCGTATGATGAATCCTGGGAATTTGCCTGAGGAGACTTCAAACGCATATTTTAGAGGATTCAGCTTCAGATTATACTTCCGAAGATGTCGGAACACTATTTTTAGATGTTCCCAATACTCCTCGTGAGATCTGCTCTTTACCAAAGAGTTGTCAATGTAGAACTCGACAATCTCATGGATGAGGTCATCGAAGATCTTTATCATGGTCTTTTAGCATGTAGCACCAACATTCTTTAAACCGAAAGGCATCACATTATAGCAGAATATGCCCAGCGGGGTCGGGAAGGCGGTATGTTTTTGGTCTTCAGGATACATTTTTATTTAATTGTATCCTAAAGATCCATCTATGAAGAAGAAGATCTCATGGGTAGACGTGTTATCGATCATCAGCTTGGTGACAGGTACTGGGAAATCATCTTTCGGGCAAGCTTTGTTGAGATCCCGAAATTCCATGCAGATGCGCACCATCCCATATTTCTTCATCACTGGAATGATGTTAGCGATTCAGTCGGGATATTGAACTTCTTGGATGAAGCTGGAGTCAATTAGTTTCTTGACTTCAGCGTTAATATTTATCTTAAGTTCGAGTCGCATTCTTCTTGGTGCCTATTTGATTGGCTTTATACCCGGCAATATAGCCAGTTTATGTACTGCCACCATTGGATTTAGACCCGGCATTTCAGAGTAGTTCCAGGTGAAGCAATTTTTTTACTGCGTGAGCACGTCTTTTAACGTTTTAGATAGCAGTTTACTGACGAACTTTGGTTTCGGATCATTTTCCATCCCTAAGTTAGTTTTTTTAGGTTGTCCTCTGTGGTATGTATCCCATCTTCCAGCTCTTTTGGTGCCGGTGGAAACTCTGAGATCACCTCGTTCTCGTCTTCATTTGTGAAGCACCTATAGAGGCCATCCATATTTTCCTGCCCTCCCTCTTTTGAGAGTGTTATCATATGGCAGGTACGAGTTCGCTTCCATTCTTGATGTTGACCTGGTCCTATCCTCACGGTATAGGTCCTCTTTGGCTCATGTTTTTGCGGCGGGGTTACCCTCCAGCTGTCGGATAAAGTGAACCTGCCTTACTGATACTGATCTTCTACACAGTCTTTGAAGGTGAAGCAGTCTTCAAGGGAATGACCTATTACTCGGTGATAGGAGAAATAGTTCGGATGATGGAACTCGTTTATTTGTTCGGGGTGTCGAGACTCCGGAAGTGTCATCATTTGGTGCTTCATGATAAGGTTGAAAATTTTCTTGTTTTTTCTTGAGGGAAAGAATATTCCCGACCCATCTTCTTTATAAAGGATGGGTTCCAATTGACCTTTTCTCGATTGCACGGCCTCTTGGATCCGCTTCGTTGTTTTCGAACGTTGTTTGCGTTCTTTGTCCTGTTTTTGCCTTTATTTCAGGATTTTCCTCTTTCGCGAGGACATACAGCGGGCCGGGGATGAAGAGCATTATAGTCTTCCTTCTTCGCGGATTGTTGATTGAGGCGCTGCGTCCTGACCTTTTCATAAATGGCCATTTCGCGGCCGTGATCGGCTCGGCTCCTTTGACAAGATTTTTTATTAGCTTGTCTATTTGTTCTTCAAGCGACAGACTTAACTTTCTTAAAGTGGTCCCATGCTTTGTTTCAACGTCGCGGCCATTCGGAAGAGCGTTTTCCCCTTCGCGGTATCTGTTTATAATGTGGCAGCTGTGGAACTGCTCCTGTTTCTTGGACCGAACGTATTCGAGCCCGGTTGTTTCCATCTTCCCGTTGGGCATCTTTCGCTGAGTCCTGGGAATATCCTAAATCTTTTTATAGAATTGGGCTTGTCGAACAGCTTGTTCGAAGGGTACACCTTGGCTTCTTAACAGCCTTTTCAATCCCTCCTCATAGTATCTTGGTAGACGGATTTTTTGAATCCCGTCGAGTGCAAAATCGACACTATGCCAGACTTGTTTTTCTACTTTGGTCTCCGTAGATTGGTAGAAGAGCATTGCCTTTTCACCTCTTCGCCTGAGAGGGACGTAGAAAGTCTGTAGTTTTTGTACACTGTATGTATCGAGTGCATCAAGTTCCTTGTAATGCCTAGGCGGAGCCATTGTGATTTGCAGACTCTGATCGGCTTCATTGAGGGTTTGCACTGATGGGCGGATGGAGAACAATGCGTTGGCCTTGTCCTCAGAGTCGCTGCCAAAGACCAGAATAGTCTGGACCTGTTGTTTTCTTTCAAGGGTTGCCCTGAGTAGTCTATTTCTTCATCTTCCTCGGAATTGCTCCCAAAGATCGGGATAGTGGCGGCGGACTTATGTTTATCCTCCGCCTTATTACACCTTTCTGTATCTTCAAAGTCTGGTAGGAAGTACTTCGCTTCTTAATATTTCCGGACCTTATTTACGGAGAAAGGATTTAGCTCCCTTATGACGGTGCATTCCAAGCCGTCCTTAAAATACTTCATACACTGATATTGTGTAGAAGGGATGCCGTTGTACTCATGCAACCAGGGCCTGCCGAGCAAAGTGTTATAGCAAGTTTTGGCGTCAATGACGTGAAATTTGATGTTAGTGACGAGCAACCCGAAACATAACGTCAGTATTACGGACCCAAGTGTTCGTGACGACTGTGAGTCGAACTCGGAGATTGTAATTTTGTCTCGGGCCAAGTGCTGAACGTTCATGCAAATCTTTTTCAGCACTTTCACGTTGAGAAGGTTGACGGAGTATCCGTTGTCGACAAGGATTTTCCTTATTTTGATGTCATGGCAGTACCCGGTGACGTATAACGGACGGTTATGTTCGCACGTACCGAGGAGGAGATCTTCATTGCTGAATGTAATGTCAGCTGTGTGAAGCTCTGCCAGCTCGTCCATTATCTTCTCTTCTGCAAGGAAAGCTTAGAACTGATTAAGCTCTTGTAATGCCTTGATCAGAGACTCTCGTGCCTCTTTGGACAATAGGAAAGCATCCAATATGCTCAACTGTGAGGGTATTTTCCTCAGATGTGCTAGGACATTGTAATCCACCTTATTTTTCCTAGGCGGGTCCCTTGCTGCGAGCTCTTTGACAACTCTATCGTCGAGGGCAATTTCCTCAGAGATTTTCTCTTTCCCTTTTTCTTTTTTGCTCCAACCTTTGTTTGTAGGTCCGAGATTCTTTTCAGGCAGCGTGTGGTTACGCAGCTGAATATTCTCGTAGTTCTTCTTCTCCTCTTCTTTTTCATAGGTGGAGTCTTTGAAGAGAGAGAGCTGAAGGGTATTTTGTTCTCAGAATCGCTCCCGAAAGTAAAAACTTGGGGTTTTCCCCCTTCTGAACTAGTATCAACCATATGACAGATGCCAGTCATTTTTTCGCGCGCATCTGTCGCACTCTTTTGCCATCGACGAATTTCGCGCTTCATCCTCTTGAAGTGTTTTTGATGAGCAACATATCCTTACCACCACTTCTTGAAGGTACTGCATTCTTCGGTGGGGTGGGTAACCCTCCGATGATATAGACAGTAGTTTGGATGTGAATCCTCTCCGTCGAGGCATATGACCCCGGGAGTGTTTCCTAACAGAGGTGGTAGCTTCATTCCTATTGACAGGGCTTTGGCGAACCGCTTCTCTGCCTTGATCCTGCTCTTATTTGTCGCAGGTATGCCTTGGTTGGGTTGGAGTACTTTACGACTCCACCTTGCCACAGCTTCTTCATCCTGACGCTGACGCTTAGACTTTTCGTATATGGCTGTTTCACGTTCTCGGTCAGCTTTGCTTTTTGGAAAGGCTTCATTTAACAGCCTATCGATCGGGTCTTCTGGCAGTTTCGGAGATTTTAGGGTCAATTTTGACCCCAGTTCCTCTGCATTGTTTTTTGACACTGAGGGAGTTTCTTCGTCATTTAACAACAAATGGGAGACCATGTGGTAACTTTCTACATAGTTTTCAGTTTCTTCTGATGAGTCATTTTCCTCATCGTTGTCAATATCTTCGTTCTCAAGAACATGCTTAAGGAACTCTTCGAGGGTGACCGGTTTCCGCACCTTCTGGTTGTACTCCTCCAGCATGTCAATGTACTTTTTTAGGTCTGTGCGCTTATCGTCATACTCGGCAGGCTGCACAGGCTTCTTGGTCTTCTTCTTTTTCTTCGAAGACTTTGAAGGCTCAACTTGGGGATTTTGCCTTTTGTCAACAATCTTCGGCACGGGACGCGGTTTCAGCATCCCTTCGATGATTTCGGGTTCAAGTGGGCTTTTCCACCTGACTGCTGGACATGCCTGTAGATCCTTCAGTATTCTTTTGGTTTTAGCCGAAAGAACGACTTCCCATGGAGTTTCTTCCATGAGCGAGCGTGATGATCCCGGCGCATCCACCTTTTTGGGAATGTGCTTTTGGGGCGGGTTTACCCTCCAGTTCTCAGACAGCACGAACTTTCCCTGTTGATACTGGTCCTCAACCCAATTCTTAATGAAGTAGCAATCTACAATTGGGTGGCTCACCATTCTGTGATAGGAGTAGCAGTTGGTGTTGTTTACGTCGCCGGGTTGCGGTGGACGCCGTGGGTCTGGCAATGTGATGAGTTTGTTGCGCACTACCAATTCAAATAGTCTCCTCGTCTTGTCGTGGGGAAACGAGTAAGCGCGTCCTAATCTTTCCTTCAAGGATAGGCGCGGACGCACGTTGTTTTGACGAGCAGCCGGTTTTGGGCCACTCGGTTGTTATTGCGTGTTGGCAACGAAGGCCGCTTTCCCTTTACCCTTGTTATTTTGAGGGTCCTTATTTGAGGAGGAAGGCCTGTGGCCCATCTAGTCCATTTGGGCCAGTTTATCAATCAGAGCCTAGAAGGTCGTTGGTTTAAAGAACGTCATGAACTGGGACATAGTCGTTTGAGGATCAAGAGTCTCGATGAATATGCCCACAGTGGGGGATTCTTCGATGCGCTGTTCGCACTTTGACCATAGGTTCACACCGGATTTCATATTGAACCAAGGTTTCTTCTGGCATTACCCTAGCATTGATCAATTCCGTGATCGGGGTGTGCTCGCTTGCGCTGGCGAAACGCTGTATGAACAGCAGTTCCATCTCTGTGAATGTTCTCATGAAGTCATTTGGGAGCTCCGAGTACCATTCAAAGGCAGTCTCCGACAGGCTGCCAACGAACTGGCGATGCAACAATTTATCATCGCCTCCAGTGTTGCCGCACAAAGCTCTGAACTGCGTGACGTGCTGATGTGGGTTTCCTGTCCCTTTGTACACACGGAACTTGGGGATCGTTTATCCCGGCGGGTATTTGATTTGGTCATACCAGCTTGGATACGGTCGTCCGGTTCTGATGATTTGGCCAGCAGCTTCACTAGGTTGATGATCTCTTATTTGTTGAGCTATATAATCATCAAGAGCAGCCTTGGAAATCATTTTCTCCTTGGCTGCCGATAAGGCCTAAAGAGGATTTGATGTTTCCCCTCTGTCATCCTCGATAATTATCGGCGGATGCTCGGCTGGGGGTTCTGGCTGGATCATCATTCCAACCATATCCTGAAATAAGAGCGCCATCTATTTTATGTCGGTAGCTTGCTCAGCGACTTCTTTGTCTTTTCTTTCAAGCACTCTTCATAGGAACTCTGTATTGGTCTCCTGCTCCTGGCGCTGTTCGGCCTCTTTGTCCGGACTTTCTTTCTTTCCGGTAAGCGCTGCCATTTTAGTCAGCATTTCCTGGAGCTTTTGTTGTTGCTCGTGAGCTTTAGTCAGCGATCGAGTTTGCGGTCGGTGACCAACGGAAGCACGACTTTCTTCTTTCCCGAAAGCCATGTGGACCGTATGTACGATCATGCCCCCAGACCTGGGGTGTTTGGGTCTATCGCCTTTGGAATTTGCTGCTGGCGGTGGGATTTTCTCCGGCCTCATCCTTTTGTGGGAGGTCGAGGTTGAAGGAACCGTTGTAACAGGCACATGTGTAGAAGAATCCCCTCGCTGTATGACGGAGGGATGGTCTTTCTCTTGCCGAGCCTTCGATTTCTTCGATCGACGAGAGTAATCTTTGTTAATCATAGAGCCCTGGACTTTCCGCCAGACCCTGTGAATTTGGGAGGAGAGCCATTGATGGGGGCGCTTCGGCTTTTCCTGCACTGTGGCTTCAGCAGGCAGGGGAGATTCCTTTAGCACCGCTGTTAGAAAGTTCTTGCGTACCCTCCTGAGCAGATCAAAGCTGTTCTTGGCTGGAACAGCAGCGCCAACTTCCATCATTGGAGCTGGTGGGGTAAGTCCAGAAGGAGAATTGCCCCCAACTTTTCTCACTCTGCACCAGTGGCGACGTCGAGCATGTCTTGCAAATGGGACTGCCTAAGTTTTGGAAGCGGCTTCTTCGTGCCCCCATCTTTGCTGAGGGCCGCTGTTGGCGTCAACCTATTGAAGAACGACGTCCTTGGCAGAGTTTGAGGAGGTCTGGCCAATCTTTCAAAGACCGACTTTCTGGTAAGGGAGACATCTTTGACGTCATCACCTGTAGGAGGAGTTGGGAGGGCTATCCGTTTTTGGGCAGCCCCTTTAGGTATTACGAGCCTCTTTGCGGGCCCGTTTGAGCTTTTACTCAGCTTGTTGAAAACTGAGATACCAGATTTGGATGGCCTATTGAGAGGGGCCGTTTTGGTCGTTAGTCGATCGAAGAACGATCCTTTGGAAGCTTCTTCTTGTGGCGCTGAGGCACCGAAACTCACTGGTGGGAGCATGGTCCTAAAGAACAACCTAGTAGTTGCTTGCGTAACTTGCCCCACCGGCATTGAAAAGATAGAGGCCGTGTTGGGCCCGTAAGTCACTCTTCCAGCTGGGGCGGAGCAAGAGTTATTGCTGCAAGAGGTGCAGTTGGAAGCCATCGATTTTTTCTGCACAGGAGTAAGACACCAAATTTTAGTACCTCAAATCCAAGGGCAACCATAGTGGACTTTGATTTTGTTCGCGAAACATGACACACGAAGTGTGGAATGGAAAGAGGAAAAGGTCCCACCGGACGTGCCAGAATCTGTTCACCGTCGAAAAACAGGGACCGAGACATTGGGACTTCTGGCCTAAATTCTGGGGGCAGATGCTATTTGGATTTATTCGTCCACCTCTCCGAAAATACCAAGTTGATTTATGGCACCATATATCGGAGGTTTGGACAGACACGACCGTTGTAGCAGACTTTATCAGATTCCCTCTTTTTTTATGAGGGGTTTTTGATTGTGGGGACGCTCTTCCCTACAGGCGCAAGCCCATGCAGTTAATTACATTACTGCATTGCGATGACCACTTTCTCCTGCTCCGGAAGTTCACTTCGTGTCGTGTGTGTTTTTGTTTATTTTGGTTGCCCATGGATTGTATAAGGAGACTAGTTTGTGTCGTCGTCCGTAGAGCGCAGATTAATCCAAATCCGTATATTTTAGATTTAGGTTTGGGTCAAGGATCTGCCTGACGGTTTTTTTTGAACTTAGGTTGTATGTTCTTTTGGTTCAAAAAGATTTGGTTTTATTTAAGGATCGTTAATCTAGTTTGAGATTAAGATCAACTTAAATATGTGAGCATTTGGGCTCAATTTATTTTTAACTAAGGATACGTTAGTCTAATTTGAGACTAAGATCAACTTAGCAATATTTTAAGGATCATTTTTATTTGAGATCCAAACAACAGAATATTTTGGCGTCATCTATAAGAAAGTTTTATAGACGTAGCCAATTCGGGCTTAGTATGCTCAGTTTTTTTTTGTTCAGAAGTGTTAAGCACTTATTTGGACTCTGTTGGTTCAGTCCCCCTTTTTTATGCAAAAGTGCTAAGCACTTGTTTGACGCTCTGACACTTACATGGGTGTCATGTGAAGCATTTAATTATGGGCGCCTGATCGCACGCTTTTGGCGTGTCGAGTTTTAAGAGTTCTAAAGTTTAACCGTGATCAGGACGGTGTCGCTTTGCAGCTAGCCGCGATGAGCACGGGTCGATCCACAGGGAGACGGAGCGTTTTAAGTTCTTGTTCTCACGAGTTAATGCGCGTGGGCGGAAAGTTCATATCTAACCTATGTGTTATATGCAAAGTATAAAGATTGTTAGGAAAAGATACAATAGTGTAAGCTAAGGAAATCCGCACTAAAAACCTTTGAGCCGAACTTAACGATTGAAGCTAGAACAATCGGCAACAATGTGGATTGGGGGATTTAAGTACGGTATTAGAAATCTAGCTTATTGACTTTTGTCCGTCCGTTCTTGTCTCTTGGTTTCGCCTCCGGCCAAACCGAATGCAACCGGTTATGGTTAGGAATCACCGTTATCTTGGTAGGGTATGGTGCCTAACGGAGTGCTTGCGTAACGTTTGGATAGAGTTCAATGGAAAATACGGGAAAAGGAAATGAGAAACGGAACGTTAACTTACAATATCGTATTCTTTGCCTAACAACATATATTCACAAACATTACAATAACAAACCAAAAAGAGCAAAGAAAAGAACAAAGAAAAGAAAAGAAAACATTACAAGTAAGTAAGTGCATGGAATTTAAAGTGCAAGTAAGTAAATGCAAGAATGAAAATTGCAAGAATCTAAAGCAAGTAATAAAAGAGCAAGAAAGTAAAATAGCAAGAATGTAAAGAGCAAGAATAACTAGGAACCCAAGTGTGCAAAATGATATCTTTATTATGTCCAAGATACAACCTGGAGATCAATAGCCAAATCTTAAACTTGCAAGCTCACTAAAGAGGTTGCAAGATCAAGAGAAGACCATGAACTCAAGCGAAAGCTAAGCTATGTACAAGAGAACCAAAAAGAAAACAAAAAGAGTTACAAAATATTGGATAAAGAATGAGAAAACTTGGACCCCTCATCCTTGCTGCCTAGTTCTGCTTTTATAGGCCAAAAACTAGATTAAACAAACAATAAAACTAAGACCACGTGGCAACAAGGGAGGGACTGTGAGAGACTGGGACCCATTGGACACTGTAGGGCCGGCCAAGGGGGTGTTGTGCTCGGCCCAATTCCAAGCTTTCTGCCTCATATTTGGTGTGTGGTTATGTGTTGTCCCCAGTATCACTTTGGTGCAGTTTGATTTGTCTATTTGAATTTAGATGCACCCAGGGTTTTGGAGGGAAACAATGTAGCTTTAAGTCAACACACAATTTTTAGCAATGAATGCATATCATTTCATGCCCACTTGTGCCATGATTCATAGCTGCCCCCACCATGGTCCATGTGCCAAAAAGTCTTGTGTACACACTTGTTTGTGTTGGACCATTTAGATAAAAAGTGTGTACACAAACTTGTTGCAAAAAGAAACCCATGAAGTATCTGTCGGTTTGCTGTTCTGGTTGCAGTGTCGGCTCACAAATGATATATCCGTGATTTTAAGTGTATTTCCAGTATTTTTTCACGGATACATGTAATCTGTATTACTGAGCAAACACTGGTTAATAGTACCGATATACAAAAAATAGATAATGTGTGAGCGGTATTAAAATACAATATTCCGGTCTGAACAAATACCCCCAAACTGATCTTTTGCTCGTACCGAGCAAAACAAAATCCTAGCCTCACTTTCGCAGGGAACGCGATTGCACTGAGCACGTGCAACAAGCCGTTAAACCTCTAGGTGTCCGTAGTAGGAGGAGTGTTGTCACCTGAGGGTTTTCAGCGGATACTACCCACAAAATCCCGTCAAGTTAGTTTCATAAGTTAACATCGATTCTACTCCTACAGTTTAGTATCTAGGTTAGAAATTCTATCATCCTAAGTTAAAAATATCCAACCCTTATGTTTCATACCTCCTATCTATTTAACCTCAGATCCTATACATTCCAAAAAAGTTTAGAAAGATGTTGGTATCTCTTAAGTTTTCCTTCTAAAAGTGCAGTCTTAAATCAGAGGTTTTTATCAACTTTACAGAAAACATAAGTCTTATTCTTTATTTCTATCTTTCCTCTAAACATCGATTGTATACCCCTACGTGTGTGTAAATTATTCACCCCTACACTTAAGAATTCAATTCAAGCTATAATACCCTTGCCCTAATACCTAATATTACTTCTTTTCATTAATGATGGACAGTGTTGCTCACACACTTTTCATGCGACTATTAATGCTTCTTGAGGCACTAACAGCCGATTACTGAATGTGTGAGTTTAAAGTGTAAATAGCAGTTTCCAGGTCTTGACTTTATTTATTTATATATTTTTCTTTTCTTTATTTTTCTTTTTCAAGACCGGATATATTTTTTAATGATGCTTTTTTTGGTGTTTAGCTTTAAATACCGTTTTTTCTTTCATACTAGGCTTTCAGGCAAGAGTATTTCTAGGTATTCTCTACTATCCCAAGTTTCAAGGTGCGTGTAAGTGCAGTTTGCAGGGTATATATTTTCTAAATTTGGACTCAAGAATAGAAACTATTTTTCAGACTTATCTTTCAGTAAAGCTTCAATACTCTCCCTTCATCTTGACTTAATTAAAGAACTGAACTCAAGATTATCTATTTCTCAAAAAAACTGTAAGGACGTATATTTACCAAGTTTAAACAGAAGGAGGGTTATTTTTAGGGTTTTCAATTCCTAAGCCTAAGATTTAGTTATTTCTAACGTATCAACTAAACTTTCGGAATAAAAATCTCAGTTACCCTATTAGCTAGCTTGAAGACAAAGTTTTTATATTTTGAGAAAATTTTCGATTTTTGTGGGTTTTTTATAAGGTATGCAAATGCAAAATATACATATGAATGCGAAGGAAGAAAGCTTACCGAGCACACCCCCAAACTTAAACTTGACAGTGCCCTCACTGTCAAGCTACACTAAGAGGGTCAAAATTGTCGGTGCTTCCTAAAAGAAATATATACAAAGCAAAAAGCAAAACAAAAATATATACACAAAAAAGGTCCCCCCAAACTTAAGTGAAACAGTGTTTCCACTGTTTAAGCGGTGAAGTTCAGGATTAGGGGGAAGAGACAGTATCAAGCTATACAAGGCCTTACACAGGCCAAAAGTGAGCACTAACCATTCAAAAATTCTATCGCGATAGTGTTCCGGTTGGTGAAAGAATGCAGAGAGGTAAGTAATGGAGAATACGTGAGACCATATGGGGATAGAAGTGGTATACGGTCCCGGTATATGAGAAGAAGAATGTCGGAAGGGAAAAAGAAATGGAGTACGAACTTGAGGGTGAAAATGGAGTGAATAAATTAGCACAATTTGTGATGACCGATGTGTAAGAAGCGTTTGTGCTAATCTATTAACCCGTCGAGAAATGGGGTCAAATCCCTCAAGATTCATGAGAAAACATGGGTACGCCGAACTTGGTAAACCAGACAAAAGAAATGAAAGTGATACGGTATCTTGCAAGGTCGGAACGATGGAAAGGATGGAGGAAAGTGATTGAGAAAGGGTTAAAGTTAAAGGTTCAGGAGGGTATACACAGTCAGTGGAAGGGACATGATGAATTGGAAAATCCGACTCATTAAGTAAAACTGGTTCATTCTCAAAACTATCATCAATATTCTCTTTAAAACACAGCCCATCCGTGCAATTCTCATCAAAATCAAGACGCATATGAAGTTCGGGTAAAACATTCAATGACTCAGGATGATGAATTGGAGAGAAAAACTCAGCCAAATCTGCGGGTTCATCATCCAAAATATTCCCAGCGTCAATATCCTCAATCAAGTGAAAATCAATTTTCTCAGACACCTTAACAAAAGCATGGATATCAATCAATTCAGGTTCTATAGTGGAGGTGTAGAGGTCAAAAGGATTGGGTGTGGTTTCACTCGAAAGGGACCCTTCACAATCGGGTAAATCAAACACTACAAAGTCATACAACTCATCAAACGTTCTATCGGCAATTGGTGAATCACGTGGGAAACTCGATAGACATTCAAAACTGGAGTTGTGGGATTCAATTGGGGACTGGTAGGTTTGATTTGGAAGGGTGTACAACTCACTCTCTCCACTCAAATTCTCAGCCTGTCCTACCGCCTCATCATACATTGGAAAATGTGGAGCTAGTTGGAAACTAGCTACCGGGTCATTAGGTTGTATGAGGGCGGTCATGGACGCATTCAAATCCATCATCTGTTGGTATGACGCTACCCGAAATTCTTCTAACGACTGTTCCAGATTAGACATGGGTTGTGAAGGGGTTTCAGTAAAAGATTCGAAATGGTTCGGATATTGGAAACTTCCAAATGACGGTTCAGAAGCAATGTCTAGGGAAGGCGCAAAAGTCGGGTAGGACTGATAGGAATTGAATGGTTGGACAGGAGTAGGATCAACATTTGGATAAGAAGGTGAATGGAATTGTTGATCCCAAGAATTTGCAGTGGTGACAGATTGTTCAATACGTTCAGCAAGAGACATAGGTCTTGGAGGGGTATCAACGTAAGAAGGTGGTGAAGGTTGAAATGGTTGATACAAGGTGAATTGCGGAGTCCGATTGGTAGTCCTAGACGCGTCTATCCGATCTTTCAAAGAAATTTTTGGCATGGAGGGATAGTTCGAAATTCGGCCAAAGCAAGAACCGTAGGAAGTTATGTCTGGTTGTGGGTACCAAAGTTCGGCAAGAGTTTTTCTAGGTGGAGTACCCAAGATATGAAGAGAAGAAGAAGAAAAGGAGGGGAAAAAGAATGTGGATTTTTTAAAATATTTTTATTTTATTTAAGTTAGTTAAAAGAATGAAATATACACACAAAAAAACTCTGGACAAAAAAAAATCACGACAAAAAAATACCACGCACCTAATCGGTCTAGGGTTCACCAAGGTCAACTAGACCTGCTCAAGAACTTGACTGTCGAAGTAAAACTGTGTCGAGAAACGGGCTCAAGATATACTGATCACGAGGCCAGGTAAGTGCAAAAATAATGGGAGGTTTTCCGACGCTTTCGCGAAGGTCCTTAATTAAATAACCCTTTCTCTTTTGGCGGTTTCTCCATGAACACTTTCCTAGACACCCCGGGAACGATATACCGTTAAGCGGTGTTTGAAACACAGTTAACTTCTCCTAGTGAGCGCGAAGTCCTTAAGACTTAAAGTCTAGTTTCTTTTAAAATTTGTGCGGGTACACGTTATGCTCAATTTCGTGATTTGTGGGCCATGGAAAAAGTGATGAAATCCTTTACCGTATGTTGTGGGGTTCGCTTGCCCTTAAGTCCGTATTAATGTATGCAATGCGCAATTCAATAAAAATTCTATAAAAAATCAAACTATCATTTTTTTTATGTTAAGCATGACACTGTAACAAATACGGATTAGTCAAGTTTAGCGTTTGCTAGCGAACTTGCAAAGAATCCGGCAAAGATATTATATTGGATGCGTCGGATTTGAGAAGAAGGTGTTAGTAAAGTACGTACCGTTAAGTTTTTGGATTAGGAAACCCCCGTTGAATCAAATCCGGTAAGCTTGAAAAGTTCGCTTGCGCGGGTCAAACTACCCGGATCTTTGGCACTGTACTTCGCAATCACCTTAGCCTTGGATGTACACTTTGCTCCCCACGATCCCAGTTCGCAAATCCGCAAAAATCTGAAATGTCGGAAAAACGGATTTTAGTGCGAAAAAGCGATATGAATGCCCGAATACCTGCACACTAGAATTTATAAAAAAACAAACAATAAAAATAGGACAAAAACAGAACAATGGAGCACAGAGGAAAGATTGGAGGCAGAAGGAGGTGAAGGGGCCGGCGAGCTCGGATATAGAGTGGATGTCGCCGGTTCTGTCGTGGCAGATGGGCTCCAAACTTCTTCTGTGTTCACAATGTTCATGTGATATCTCACTGGTATTGTTTACCTTTTTATTTGAGATCCCGAGTGCTAGCAGGTAAGAAATCCAGAGAGCAAAAATGGTTAGCTTTGTTAGTTTTTGTTTGGTTTTGGTTTTTTGAAATTTTTAGTTTGTTTTGAAAATAGGGTTAGTTGTATAAAGGAGATGTACAATGATTAACCCGAAATAACAAGAATAAAAAAGTTACTATCTCCCCGGCAACGACGCCATTTGATCGCACGCTTTTGGCGTGTCGAGTTTTAAGAGTTCTAAAGTTTAACCGCGATCAGGACGGTGTCGCTTTGCAGCTAGCCGCGATGAGCACGGGTCGATCCACAGGGAGACGAAGCGTTTTAAGTTCTTGTTCTCACGAGTTAATGTGCGTGGGTGGAAAGTTCATATCTAACCTATGTGTTATATGTAAAGTATAAAGCCTGTTAGGAAAAGATACAATAGTGTGAGCTAAGGAAATCTACACTAAAAACCTTTGAGCCGAACTTAACGATTGAAGCTAGAACAATCGGCAACAACGTGGATTAGGGGATTTAAGCACGGTATTAGAAATCCAGCTTATTGACCCTTGTCTGTCAGTTCTTGTCTCTTGCTTTCGCCTCCGGCCAAACCGAACGCAACCGGTTGCGGTTAGGAATCACCGTTACCTTGGTAGGGTAGGGTGCCTAACGGGGCGCTTGCGTAACGTTTGGACGGAGTTCAATAGAAAATATGGAAAAAGGAAATGAGAAACAGAACGTTAACTTACAATATCGTATTCTTTGCCTAACAACACATATTCACAAACATTACAATAACAAACCAAAAAGAGCAAAGAAAAGAACAAAGAAAAGAAAACATTACAAGTAAGTAAGTGCATGGAATTTAAAGTGCAAGTAAATAAAGGCAAGAATGAAAATTGCAAGAATGTAAAGCAAGTAATAAAAGAGTAAGAAAGTAAAATAGCAAGAATGAAAAGAGCAAGAATAACTAGGAACCCAAGTGTGCAAAATGATATCTTTATTATGTCCAAGATACAACCTTGAGATCAATAGCCAAATCTTAAACTTGCAAGCTCACTAAAGAGGTTGCAAGATCAAGAGAAGACTATGAACTCAAGGGAAAGCTAAGCTATGTACAAGAGAATCAAAATAAAAACAAAAGGAGTTACAAAATATTGGATAAAGAATGAGAAAACTTGGACCCCTCATCTTTGCTGCCTAGTTTTGCTTTTATAGGCCAAAAACCAGATTAAACAAACAATAAAACTAAGACCACGTGGCAGCAAGGGGGGGACTGTGAGAGACTGAGACCCATTGGACACTGTAGGGCCGGCCAAGGGGGTGTTGTGCTCGGCCCAATTCCGAGCTCTCTGCCTCGTATTTGGTGTGTGGTTATGTGTTGTCCCCAGTATCACTTTGGTGTAGTTTGATTTTTCTATTTGAATTTAGATGCACCCAGGGTTTTGGAGGGAAACAATGTAGCTTTAAGTCAACAAACAATTTTTAGCATTGAATGCACATCACTTCATGCCCACTTGTGCCATGATTCATGGTTGCCCCCACCATGGTCCATGTGCCAAAAAGTCTTGTGTACACACTTGTATGTGTTGGACCATTTAGATAAAAAGTGTGTACACAAACTTGTTGCAAAAAGAAACCCATGAAGTATCGGTCGGTTTGCGGTTCTGGTTGCAGTGTCGGCTCACAAATGATATATCCGTGATTTTAAGTGTATTTCCAGTATTTTGTCACGGATACCTATAATCTGTATTACTGAGCAAACACTGGTTAATAGTACCGATATACAAAAAATAGATAATGAGTGAGCGGTATTAAAATGCAATATTCTGGTCTGAACAGCGCCTCCCAATGAGCGCTGAGCACTCAGCCATTTGGTTGTTTATGGAGTGTTAAGAATTTTTCTCTTTTTTTTTGTGGCGCCCACGTAAGGAACATGTAAGGTGCTGGGCGCTGCCCAATCAGTGCTAAGCACTCAACCATTTTGTCTATTTATGGAGTGCTAAGCACTCTTATTATTTTTGTGGTGCCCACGTGAGGAGCAAGTGAGGCGCTGGGCGATGCCCAATCAGTGCTAAGCACTTAGCCGTTTTGGCTATTTATGGAGTGCTAAGCACTCTTATTATTTTTGTGGCGCCCTCGTGAGGAGCACGTGCGGCGCTAAGCGCTGCCCAATTAGTGCTTAGCACTCAGCCGTTTTAGCTGTATATGAAGTGCTAAGCACTTTTTATATAGCGCCCACGTGTGTTTCATGTGAGGCGCTAGGTGTTGTTAAAGAGGGGCGCCTACGTGGGAAGCACGTGAGGCGCTAGATTCTTTTATATAGAGATTTAATCTCTGTTGATGTTTTCAGAGGGGTTAAACCTTTATCAATGGTGCTTTGATCATTAACGCTCGCTAAAATCACTATATTTGAGAATTTTAGGTTGAGTTTTTAAGCAACTAAGTTCTCGATTTGAAGGAACCGAGTTTCTGGAGTATTCTGGACCCCCTCTTCTTTCTCTTTAAATTTGTTCTTTCCCGAATTCTTGATTCTCAAGAACAAGATCTTCTCGATGGGAATTAAATTCTCAACTTGTGGAAGACTTGTCTTGTGGATCTCAGATCTAGAGAAAGAACTAAGTTCTTTTTACAAGGGTTAAGCCCTTAGATGTGATATTATTATAGATAATAGAGATATTTTGATCTCTTTTCTTTACCTAGGGTTTTCAGAAGGAAGCACTTCTTCTTTGAGAATTGAATTCTTTGTTCTTTCTATCTGTGGTCTCTTCCTCTCTCCGTGTGCTCTTGTTCATTGCACTTTTATACCACCCATTCTTGATCGCATTGCGTATAGGTAGGTACTTTTTTTTCCGTGTTTACTACATAATTGCAGGTTATAGGTTCTTAGTCCAAAACAATGAAAATCATGAACAATCACGACAAATTCAGGACAACTGCCAATAACGGATAAAAATACGGGTTTCGCTCACCATCCGTCAAGTGCCGCCTACCAGTTCGAGAGACAAAAGTCAAGCAGGGGTCATTCATGCACAAAACATGAGAGAGGAAGCACGAGAATCAAGTTGAAAACGCGGAGCTCGAGAAAATCAAAGCAAAAAAGTCCATACACTTTCATCTTTTGGACTGTTGAAAATCTGGGAGAAAAATGGAATGATTCTACAAAAACAATTGTACTAAACAGAGCAATATAGTAACTCAAGACATCCCAGAGAAAACGAGATGCCAAACACACCAAACGGCCGCGGAACCGCGACCAATAGGCCTTTTGTGCGGCGGTTCCGCGGCCATGTCACATCATCTATTGTTCGTATTTCATGGGTAGTTTAGTAATTTTGTATGGGCTCAGAATATGACCCTAGGGTTTCACTTCACTGCATATAAATACTCCAGATCAGAGCCATATCAAGAATGTATATTTTTCACTAGTTTTGTGTTAGAATTTGGTGTAACTTCTCTTTCTTCTTCATCTTTCCTCCATTAAAATTGTAGTGAGAGCTTTTGAGTGGATGATAAATGAAGAAGAGTTCTTTTTATATGCATGTCTTGTAATTTGTTAAGTAGTTTTTATATATGTTGCTTATAATTTTCTTTGTTAAGAAGTTGTTGGTTTTCTTGTTCTTTTTCTTCTTCTCTTTTCTTTTATCCTTGCATGCAACCATGATACTTAAGAGCGATCCTTTCCTAGGTGAGGTCCTAAATAGCTAGTTGTAATTTTTTACCTCATTTCGTTCTATCTTCTTTGTTTGTTTTGTTTTATTTTCTTTTATAACGAGTGATTAGTTTCTCACTTGTCAGGGTAGGATAAGGAAAGTTTGAGAGAAGGAAATCTCTCTTACTCTTTTCTTTGCCCAACAACTTGATTCGAACTTCTGTCAAGGTAACCACAATCTTCTCCCTACGGCACCATATCCTATATGATAGCGGTGCCACCCTAATGAGACCGGTTGTGATTGAATTGACTGGAGATTATGGCTAAGATCCAAGAACGGACGGACAAGGACCAAAAGAAAGGAACCAAGCGATGGAAAGCCTAACTTATACTCGCAAGATTCCCTCATAGTCGTGCTAATCCCCGTTGTTGCCGATTACTATAACATCGATATCAAGAGTGGCAAACGAAAGAAGTGAGCGAACTCCTAACTCAAACTAACCTAATCCTAACCCTAACAAGCTCTATTAACATACATATCTAAGCACATAGTTAACTTCGAACAAACTCGGACAACTTGGACCTAACTCGTTAAAACACTAAGAAAAAAATTCCCATCTCTCCGTGGACCGACCCGTACCCAACTGGCTAGCTACCAAGCGAAACCGTCTTGATTGCGGTAATTAAAACTAGCATACATAAAACCTTAATAATCAGTTCTCTCTGAGACTTGAAGTCTCGAGTCCTTTATATAGTAGAGGCAGATTGTTAATTAGTTTTGAGAAAATCTCTCTTTAAGAGATTCCAATTAAGAGATTCCAATTGATTTAATTGGTGTCAAAATTGATTTGGGGAATTTTACCCACCGTTGGATCTTTGATCCAAGAGTTTTCTGTTTTACAGAATATGATTTCTTGTTTCTAAAGAGATTGGGGAAATATTTTCCCTATAGAGAATTTATTCTGTAAAATGGTGATTTTTAATCACCATTGGATTTTTAATCCAAGAGGTCTCTGTTTTACAGAGAGCAATCTTTTTTGTTTAGAAAGATTGAGAGAATATATTCCAAAAATTAGATTATTGATCCAACCGAGAGTATCTTTCTTATTTAGAAAGATATGGGAGATATTTTCTCTTAATAGAATTTGATTATGTATTTTGATGATTTATCATCTCCATTGGATTTTTGATACAACGGCTCTGTTTAACAGGGAATATCCCAACTTTTGTTAGGGAAATATAAAATTTAAATCTATTGATATGAACTTGAGCGCTGGCGCTCATGTGTTATGAACGTGGACGCCACTTAAGATTTAATTCTTATGATAGGTATTTATGTGTTTTGCACATCGGCGTCCGCATGATAAGCACGCACGGCGCCATATAAGAATTTAACCTTTATTTAGGAAGCACTCCTGTGCTTTGCACATTGGCGCCCATGTGAGGAGTACGTGAGGCGCCACCATAGGATTTAATCCTATAAGATTGGCTCTGGAGCTGGTGCCCTCGTGGAGAGCACGTGAGGCGCTGCCTCATTCCAACAGAGCTTTGCTCTTTTATTAGGTTAAATATTGGGGAAACAGGGCTGAGGGGTATTTCATCCTCAAAATCGCTCCCGAAAGTAAGAACTTAGGGTTTTCCCTTTTCCGAACTGGTATCAACCATATGAACTTAGCACCACCATGAGGTTCAAGTAGCATCAAGCATGCCAAATTCAAATTTTTATTGGGTGCTAAGCTAGACTAACAAGATCTTTACTAGATTATTAAGGGTTTGCCTTTGTGATGCGATGAACTAATGAGAAGAAAAGAGCATACAACCTTTGTAGTTCGAGTCCTTCTCTTCAATAGCTCCAGGTTGAAGTCCACGCGACTCTACTAGGCTCCTCTTCGAGTTGAACGAACCTCCTTCGTGATCTTCGCGCCAAAGACGATCCACCCGAAATCCACAAGCCCAAGTTAACCCTTCACTAATCTTATTAGTGAAGGCAACACTCCACATCAAATTGCTAATCTAATATGTGATGGTGAATTAGGGGTTTAATTTGCTCACTAGTTTGTGTTCAAACTTCATGGTCCACATCACATGTGAGGGTTGAAGCTTGAACTGTGGGATTGAGGAAGAAGAAGAAGCTAGAGAGCAACCATGGGAGCAAAGCAAGCAAAATGGCTAAGTGTTGAGAATGAACAAAGAATGAATGTCAACTCTTGACCCCCACTCATTCAAGCATGGTTTTACAATATAAAATTGTAACCATGCTTGAATAGTGATTCAAGATAAATAAACAAATATAAATACCATGCTTGCAACCATGCTCTCATTTTCCACCTCATTTCTATTTTCACAAAATAGAAATTCATATGCCATGCTTCACTATTATATATATATATATATATATATATATATATATATAATTATAATGAAGAATAATTAGTGAGTTAATGATATTAGTTAAGATATTATTATATCACATATAATATACATCACATTATTAAATCAACACTTGATCTAATAATCCGGTCATATCACATATAACCTGACCAACATCAAATAACTGCCAAATTATAATACGGTATTACATACTCATATTTAATCAGGCCCACGCACATATCGACATTTATGCCCTACTTCGTTTCGCTCGAACCAGGAAACTTCCATGTGAGACTCTAAAGACTCGTCAATACGCCAGCAGTAGGTGATGATCACATCAATCACCTACAAGCCGTTAGCGGTACTAGCTGGACGTAACGGCTACCCGGGTATTGAGCGATATGAAGATAAAAAAGCAAGCTCGTCCATACTCTCCATGAAGCCTATCAGTAACACTACCGTACAGTCCGGTCTCTTCGTTTGATATGTCGCATATCATGTCTATGGGTGGTAAACGTCAGTCCCCAGTAACATGATAAGTCATGCCGATGTCTGGCCTATAACAGTTCGAGAAACTTCTGATAACACTTATCAGTAAATCTTGGCAGCAGCCCTCGCCAGGGACTTCCAGTTATATCCAATCGAGCATAGCGCAACATCAACCCCCAATACCGGGAGAGACGAAACCCATCCTATCGCTCATTGCCTCCATGTGCTCGGGAATGTACCCAAAATCCACTTGTTTGCACGACTCCTTTGGGCCGTAGTAGAGAGGAAATCAAAGCACAGTGGGAGCCACACAAGACTCTATGACGATCTTGAGTCTACATACTAACCTGTACCAGTGTCACCAGAGGACTTCTATCTGACGATAGGTATATTACCACATAGGAGTCCTCGGCGAGTCCTGTTTGGTGTACCCATTCTCCAATGAGCACCTGTGTACAATCTTTGATTTCACACACCAATGGTTGCGGGATCAACCATCGCCCTCTAAGGGATAAGAAACATACACACTAGTCTACTCTGGAATATCGATGCCCTAGTCTCGATATTCTATCGACTAGGAACTAATTAAAGGATGTACTTTTGGACAACCCTGGCCCCACTAGTATGATCTCATCATAATCCTGGTGGTCAAGTACATATCCTAAGGTCTTTATTAACATATAAGAGACAGACAGTATAAATACCAGTCCACATGTTAAGATAAAGGTAACCTGATAACATACTATCATGTCGAGCAAGAAAGTCCTCTATATATATGTCCAAGAATCCACTATATCATCAATAATGGCCTCTAGGGCATACATATTACTAACAATCTCCTACTTGCACTAAGGCCGGTTGTTGTAGTATCTCATACCCAACGTCACAAAAGTCTCTCAAATAGAATCCGGGGGATGGCCTCGGTGAGTGGATCCGCTGTGTTATCCTCTGTGTCAACTTTCCTGACCTCGATCTCCCGGAGATCAACTATCTTCCCGATCAGGTGATACTATCTAAGAATATGTCTGGATCACTGACGGGACCGGGGTTCCTAAGCCAATGACACAGCTCCATTGTCATCACAATACACATGTATTGGATGCCCAATGGTAGGAACCTAGTTCATCTCATGAACTCTATTCATCCAGACAACCTCTTTGGCAGCATAGTTGGTAGCGATGTAATTAGCCTCAATCAATGAGTTTGCTATGGTATATAGCTTTGAACCCTTCCAACATACCATCCCTCTACTAAGGGTGAAGACAAAACCCGAGACTGACTTTCAGTCGTCCTCATCACTCTGGAAGCTCGAATCGGTAAAGGACTACATCTGGAGTTCACCGTTACCATACACCAAGAACATCTCTTTAGTCATTCTCAAGCACTTAAGAATGTTCTTCAGCTGTCCAATGGTTTTCCTAAAGATCTTTTCGATACTTATTCACTACACCTAGTGAGTAAGCTACATCTAGTCTGGTACATAACATCGCATACGTGATTGACCCATCTGCCAAAGCATAGGGTATCCTTTGTATACGAGACCTCTCCAAATCATTCTCAAGAGACATGTTTTTAGAGAGAGTGATTCCTGAACAAGCGGGTACATTACCACGCTTAGAATCATCCATACTAAACCCCTTTAACATGGTGTCTATGTACCTGGATCGGGACAATCCCAAATCCGTTTAGATCTATCTCTATAGATCTATATCCCCAGGATGTAGGAGATATCAGTTAGATCTTTCATGGAGAACCTATGTGATAAGAGGTGCTTGACCGAGTGTAGCATAGGAACACCCTTTCGTATCAAGAGTATGTCATCCGCATACAATACGAGGAAGACCTCCATACTCTCTACAACCTTCTTATTTATACATGGTTCATCTACCTTTTTGATGAAGTTAAACTCTTTGACAGCTTCATTAAAACAGATGTGCCATCTCCGCGATGCCTTCTTTATCCTGTAGATGGATTTAAGCAGATTGCACATGCTTCCGCTACTCCTACTGTCTACGAAGCCCTATGGCAGTGTCATATACACGCTCTCTTCTAGATCACCATTTAGAAAAGCGGTTTTGACGTGCAGTCTGCCAGATATTGTAGTCATGGTATGCAACAATGGCAAGTAGGATCCTGATGGACTTAAGCTTAGCGACAAGTCTAGCTTTGAAAGTCTCAACTTTTCCATCTACACCAAATTATCTTTCTCAAAGATCCCCTTATCCCCGATGGGTTTTACCCCTTCAAGAGCAACATGCAAAGTCAATACTTTGCTGGTGTACATGGATTCCATCTCAGATCGCATAGCATCCAGCCATTTCACATAGTCTCCACTTGTGATGGCCTGCTCAAAATTAGTCGGGTCATCATCTCCATGATGCAATCCTCACTCGCACCGTCTATGAGAAAACCGTAGTATCTCTCAGGTGGATAAGGAACCCAACTAGATCTGTGGAGCGGCTTCGGTTCGTCAGGGACTTATTGAATCTTCCGGTTCCACCAAATCGTCAGTTATATTTTGCTTTGCTGGAACTTCTTCCAGTTCTACCTCATCGCTACTAATTTCTTCCATAAGAAATTCCTTTTCTCAAAAGGAGGCATGTCGAGAAACGAAACATCTTTTGTTCCTCGGTGTGGTAGAAGATATTCCCTCGCGAATGTTTGGGATATCCTACAAACTTGCACAGAACTGACCTTACCTCAAGCTTGTCTGGATTTTTCTTTTACACATAGGCCGGACAACTCCATATCTTAACTTGTTGAAGAGATGGTCTCTTCCCATTCCATATCTCATATGGAGTGGTAGGCAACGGATTTGATCGAAACTCTATTCGATAGGTATGCATCTTCTCAAGTGCATATCCCTGAAAGGAAATAGGCAACTCAGCAATACTCATCATAGAGCGCACCATATCTCATAGGGTGCGATTCCTCTACCCCGATATACTATTGTGCTATGGTGTATACGGAGGAGTGTTTACCGCCGAAAACAGGAGACGGGACCGCACAGGCCGTCTAGCCTGAATTTGGAGGCAGATGCTATTTGGTTTTATCCGTCCACCTCTCCGAAGATGCCAAGCTGATTTATGACACCATGTATCGGAGGTCTGGAAGGATGTGACCGTTGTAGCAGACTTCGTCAGATTCCCCCTCGTTGCGAGGGGTTTTTGATTGTGGGGACGCTCTTCCCTGCAGGCGCAAGCCCCTGCAGTTAATTACGTTACCGTATCGCGGTAACCACTTTCTCCGGCTCCAGAAGGTCACTTCGTGTCGTGTGTGTTTGTTTTATTTTTGGTTTCCCGTGGATTGTATACGGAGACTAATTTGTGTTGTCGCCCGTAGGGCGTGGATTAGTCAAAATCCGTATTTTCTTAGATTTGGGTTTGGTTTGATTTAAGGATCATTAATCTCGTTCGATATTAAGATCAACTTAAATGTTTATTAAGGATACGTTAGTCTAATTTTAGACTAAGATCTACTTAACAAGGTTTTAGGATCATTTAGATCCAACGAAAGAGCATTTGGGCTCTATCGTTTTAGTTTAAGGACGTTGCAGTCCTTAGGCTAGTTTAAGGACATTACGGTCCACGTTTAGTTTAAGGACGTTTCGGTCCGTTATTAGTTTAAGGACGTTGCGGTCCCTTATTAGTTTAAGGACGTTGCGGTCCACAGTTGCTGGTTGTCGGGGCCCGCCACCTCTCTAAAGACGTTGAAGAATTACAACGACATGTATCAGAGGTGTGGGGAGATGTACCCTTGAACCAATTTATGTTCATCAGGGACTTGGTAGTCCTGTTTGGGACTAAGGCCAACTTAGAAGAAGACACATAGGCTCGGTCAATTTAGGGTTTGGCCAACCTTGAGCTCAGCCCACTTGATTATTTATTTGGGCTTGATCCCCTTTCTATATCAGCACTGCTGAGCGTTGATCTGGGTTTTGACACCCTTTTTTCTTTATGTTTTATTTATATTCTTTTTTATAGAGTGTTAAATAACTTATGGCGCCCACGTGCAGAGCACGTGAGGCGCTCGGCGATGAGCGCCAAACACTGAGCGCTAAGCACTTCTTATTATCTGGCGCCCACGTGAGGAGCACGTGGAGTGCTCGGCGCTGAGCGCCAAACTTCAAGTGCTAGGCGCTTTTTATAAAATAGTGCCTACGTGAGGAGCACGTGGAGCGCTCAGCACTGAGCGCTAAACTTTGAGTGCTAAGCGCTTCTTATAAAATAGCGCCCACGTGAGGATCACGTGGAGCGCTCGACGCTGAGTGCCAAACTTTGAGTGCTAAGCGCTTCTTATAAAATAGCGCCCATGTGAGTAGCGCGTGGAGCGCTCGGCGCTGCGTGCCAAACTTTGAGTGCTAAGCACTGAGTTTTCTGTTCTGCTCAATTCAATTTTTTGAGAATTAGATTCTCACTTGTGAAAGAGTCTGTTTTATAGACCTGAGATCTGGAAAAAGAACTAAGTTCTTCTGATGTGAGAGTTAAACTCTTAAATATGGAGGAGATACTATGATCTCTCTTCTTTTTATTTACCTTGGGGAGAAATATTCTCGTTTTGAAGTTTTTGAAGTTTGGGGGGATTCTTCTCTACAAGACTTGAAGTCTTTGGGTCCTTTATATAGTGGAGGCTGATTTATTGATTTAATTGAGGAAATCTCTCATTGAGAGATCTCTAAGTGATTTGGGGATTTTATGCACCATTGGATCTTTGATCCTAGGCCTTCTGTTTTACAGAAAATATTTTTCTTGTTCTCAATAAGATCGGGAAAATATTTTCCCATACAGAGCTTATTCTGTATCTTGGTGATTTTTAATCACCATTGGATCTTTAATCCAACGGTGCTCTGTTTTATAGAGATTACCCTTTCTTGTTTTAGGAAGATTCGAGAAATATTTTCTCAACAAAATTTAATTCTTTAATTTGGTGATTTATCATCTTCGTTAGATCTTTGATCCAAGGGTGGAGAACTTTTAGTTCTGGCGCCGGCGCTCTCGTGCTTTTCACGTGAGGCGCTGCCTCAGAGTTTTTAACTCTTGGCGCTGCCCTAGAGTTTTTAACTCTGGGCGCTGGAGCTCTTGTGCTTTGCACTTGAGGTGCTGCCTTATTACTGAAGATGTCTTTTTACCTTCTTTCTCCGCTTTTCCCGAGTCAAACTTCTCTTTCCCAGAGCTTGGAAATAGTTCCATCATGCACAACATTTTCTGTGCCTAGACTTAAATGTCTCCCTTCATAATCTGAAGCAATGCTTCTCTTCTCTCTCATTTTCAGAGAATCATTTTAACTGAGAAGAGTTATGGCTTGTAATCGTCCACATGCTCGCCGGCAGCTATGGGAGGTGCCTATCGAGGAAATTGTTCCTCGTTTTGCCGCACGCTTGGTGAACCCTACTCTTACGGATGACCAATGGGACACGGTGCTGCACGAGCTCTTGACTCGTAGAGGATCTCCTCTCCCCATTGGCTCCATTTGGCTCCGGATGATCTTCTTGTCCATGATCGATGATATCCCCCACATCCGGCGGAGATGACTCCGGCAATGCTCGATGCCACGGAGGACAAGATTGAGTGCTTTCACTAGGCACTTTTGATTACCGCAGCTCTGAGTGATCGCTCTGTTCGGCTGCTAAGCCAGATACGAGCTCAGCGGGTCGTCATGTCTGCCTTTGCTGATGGGTACGGTGCTGATCGATGGGTAGCTACACCTTATGAAGATCGCCGCTTTGCCATGGTTGAGAAAGCAGAGAGGGAGTTAGAGTATTTTATCCATAGTTTTGTGAATTCCTGTACTTTTGATCCCATGTATGGTGATCTATTTCCTGTAGAATAAAATATTCAATTAGATGCTTTCTTTTTATCGTTGAACACCTGTTCTTCCTCTGATGTGTGCGTATATGAATGAGCCCGATTTCACACATATCTTTAAACGAAACTTAAACCGGTGTAAACAGAAACAAATAGCTCTTGGCCGAAGGTTTTGGCGAGAACAAATGCCCCCGCTACTTTGCCCACGTAAGTATGTACGTGGTTGAAGTAGTGTAGAGTTATGCATGGCCATGGAATTGAGGGCTTAGGAGACAAGTTTAGGGTTCTTGTAGCCTAAGACTTTTTTCGTCTTCATGAGCCGTAAGGGTCTCAAGAAGGTTATGTCTCCCTACGAGTCGGGAGGATCCCGTAGGTGTATTTTTTCCTTAGGAGTCGTGAGGACTCCTAAGTGCGTTCCCTCTCGAGAGTCGTAAGGATCTCATAAGATAATTTCCCCCCTTATAAGTCGAGAGGACTCATAAGTTTTTTTTCTTCGATATTGGACTTTAGAGAATGTGGCCCGTGGATTGCCTATCTTGATCTCCTTGTAGGACAGCGATGGCTTAGGAAACAGGTTTAGGTCTGCCGCCTAAGACTTTTCAACTTTATGAGCTGTGAGGGTCTCATAAATACTTTTCTCCCTATGAGTCGAGAGGATCTCGTAGGTGTAATTTCTCCTTAGGGGTCGTGAGGACTCCTAAGTGTGTTTTCTCTTGAGAATCGTAAGGGTCTCACAAGAGAATTTTCTTTTGTGCAAGTTTAAAGGTTCGTGGGTTGACTTGTTTCCGAGTCGGAGCATTGTTCCGACGGGGAGGTCATTGGTTGACTTGTTTCCGAAACGGAGCATTGTTCCGGCGGGGAGGTCATTGGTTGACTTGTTTTCGAGATGGAGCATTGTTCCTGCGGGGAGGTCATTGGTTGACTTGTTTCTGGGACGAAGCATTGTTCCGGCGGAGAGGTCATTGGTTGACTTGTTTTCGAGACGGAGTGTTGTTCCGGCGGGGAGGTCATTGGTTGACTTGTTTTCGAGACTGAGTGTTGTTCCGGCGGGGAGGTCAGTGTTTGACTTGTTTCCGAGACGGAGCGTTGTTCCGACGGGGAGGTCATTGGTTGACTTTTTTTCGAGACGGAGCGTTGTTCCGGCGGGGAGGTCATTGGCTGACTTGTTTCCGAGACGGAGCGTTGTTCCGGCGGGAAGGAGCGTTGTTCCGGTGGGGAGGTCATTGGCTGACTTGTTTCCGAGACGAGGCGTTGTTCCGGCGGGGAGGTCATTGGCTGACTTGTTTCCGAGACGGAGTGTTGCTCCGGCGGGGAGGTCATTGGCTGACTTGTTTCCGAGACGGAGCGTTGCTCCGGCGGGGAGGTCATTGGCTGAATTGTTTCCGAGACGGAGCGTTGCTCCAGCGGGGAGGTCATTGGCTGACTTGTTTCCGAGACGGAGCGTTGTTTCGGCGGGGAGGTCATTAGCTGACTTGTTTCCGGGTCGAAGCGTTGTTCTGACGGGGATGTCATTGGCTGACTTGTTTCCGAGACGGAGCATTTTTCCGGCGGGGAGGTCATTGGCTGACTTATTTCCGAGACGGAGCGTTGTTCCGGCGGGGAGGTAATTGCCTGACTTGTTTCCGAGACGGAGCGTTGCTCCGGCGGGGAGGTCATTGGCTGACTTGTTTCCGAGACGGAGCGTTGCTCCTGCGAGGAGGTCATTGGCTGACTTGTTTCCGAGACGGAGCGTTAGCTCCGGCGAGGAGGTCATTGGCTGACTTGTTTCTGAGATAGAGCGTTGTTCCGGCAGGGAGGTCATTAGTTGACTTGCTCCGCTTTCTGCGGTGTCGGGGTTGACTTGCTCTTCTTTTTGCGGTGTCGAGAAGTAACGCCGTGTTGATTTTCTAAGATGCAGAAGTTGCCGTCGAGATCTGACTCTCTCTTTGACAGAGTCTGTTGGGAAATGTAGTTCCCTCTTCTTTTATGCCCATAGATTGTACACATGGGTCAATATGGACTCGTCTAAAGGGCAAAAGTTTCATTCTTTCATTTTTTTTATTTCTTTCCGCAATGCTCTATCATTTCAGCTTTTTATATCGCGAAAGTCGTGATTCCCCAATCATTTCGGCTATTTTTCATGGTGCCCAATCATTTCGGCTATTTTTCTTTTTACTCGCTGCTTTTTATTGCGAGTTGCCCAATCATTTCGGCTATTTTTATATGTATTTTTGGCTCGCTGATTTTGTTGCGAGTATAGACTTGAGATCTGATACCAATCTTAGCATCAGCATCGCTGCGATCGGAATATTGCCAGGAACGAATCATCACTTGCCGTGAAAGGACTTGGAATTTGTTACCGATTTAGGCATCATTATCGCTACTACTGGAACGTTGCTAGGAGCGAATCATCATTTGCTTTCGCCGCTATCGAACAAAGGTGGCTTAGTAGACAGGGTTAGGGAACTGACGACTAAGGCTTTTGACTTCGTGAGTCGTAAGGATCTCATAAAGATATTTCTCCCTACGAGTCGTGAGGATCTCGTAGGTGTAATTTCTCCTTAGAGGTCATCAGGACTCCTAAGTGCGTTTTATCTTGAGAGTCGTAAGGATCTCATAAGAGCATTTTCTTCTTACAAGTTGAGAGGACCTACATGTGTTGTTCACTAAATAGGGGAATTTCACACCATTGGTGGAATTGGGTGAGGGAACGCTTATTTATGCCCGTGGATTGTATACAAAGGTTAATATTGACCGCCTGTAGGGCAAACTAGGGGATTTGATGGCTTAAGAACAGGTTCAGATACCTGTAGCTTAAGGCTTTCGAATCCTATGAGCCGTGAGGGTCTCATAAGGGAGATTCTCCTTACGAGTCGTGAGGATCTCGTAAGTGTAATTTCTTCTTAGGGATCGTGAGGATCTCTAAGTGCGTTGCTCCATGGTGAGTCGTAAGGATCTCTCGTAGGTATTTTCTCCTTACAAGGTTGAGAGGACCTTGCAAGTGTTTTTATTTTAACGAGATTGCGCCCTTTCGGGTTTTCACAAGCTCACCGGTAGCCCTGCTGTTTTTACTCACGGAGCCCTTTCGGGTTTTCATCCGTGCCCATTTCGCTTGTGTACGTACCATTTTTTTACACGATGAAACTCTCGAGAATAATTTCGCCGCATGTGACCCATCTATTTGCCAGTGGGATTTGAGTTGCAGTCCTCACTGCTGGGGCTTGTGGACCTGCATTCCACTATCGATGTGTTAGAGGCGACGTTGTTAGTTTAGGGACATCTCGGTCCGTTGTTAGTTTAGGGACGTTTCGGTCCGCAGCTAGTTTAAGGACGTTGCGGTCCGTTGTTAGTTTAGGGACATTTCGGTCCGCTGCTAGTTTTAGGACATTGCGGTCCGTTGTTAGTTTAGGTACGTTTCGGCCCACTGTTAGTTTCAGGACTTTGCGGTCCATTATTAGTTTAGGGACGTTTCGGTCCGCTGTTAGTTTCAGGACATTGCGGTCCATTGTTAGTTTAGGGACGTTTCGGTCCGCTGTTAGTTTCAGGACATTATGGTCCATTATTAGTTTAGGGACATTTCGGTCCGCTGTTAGTTTCAGGACATTGCGGTCCATTGTTAGTTTAGGGACGTTTCGGTCCTGTTAGTTTAAAGACATCTCGGTCCGTAGCTAGTTTAAGGACATCTCGGTCCGTTGTTAATTTAAGGACATCTCGGTCCATAGCTAGTTTAAGGACATCTCAGTCTGTAGCTAGTTTAAGGACGTTGCGGTCCGTAGCTAGTTTAAGGACGCTGCGGTCCGTAGCTAGTTTAAGGACGTTGCTGTCCATGGATTTTGAGGCGAGGTTTTGCTGGATACTACTTACAGAATTTGGTACTCAGGAAGACAACGAGCGGACACAAGCGTCATCATTTATCATTAACCTGGGCTGTGACTCGTCAGGCGTAGTATTTTTTCAGGAATCGGCCGTTTATTGGCCGAAAGGGTCTTTCGCCATGCTATCCATGAGCAAGTAAGCCCCACCTTGGTAGACTTTGTCTATGATGTACGGACCTTCATAGTTTGGCTCGAATTTTCCCCGTTTAGCACGATTGGGGATCATAGGTCTCTTTACGACTAGTACGAGTTCGCCTTGGCGGAATGTTCTCGGCCTAGTCAATCTTTCGTATGAGCGCGTCATCCTTTCTTTGTAAGCTTCTGGGTTTTGCTGCTTCATGAGACAAGTTTCATCGAGGGCGTCGAGCTCCTCAAGCCGAAGATGAGCATTCTCTTCATTTGTTTGTTCGTAATGAACCGCCACTCGTAGAGAGGGTAGCTCTATCTCCAAAGGGAGTATTGCTTCCATGCCGAATACCAATGCATTCAGTGTTGTATTCGTAGCCGTTTTGAACGTAGTTCGATACGCCCAGAGAGCATCATGCAGCCTCTCATACCAGTCCTTTTTATTTTTGGACACCGTCTTCTTTATGATCTTTGTCAAGGTTTTGTTGAAAGCCTCAGCTAAACCGTTAGCTCGGGGATTATAGACCGAAGAGTATCTCCAGTCTATGTTATGCTGCTGTGCGAAGCGGCTGATTTTGTGACTTTTGTAGGCCGGCCCATTATCGGAGATAATCCGTCGTGGAGTGCCGAACTAATAGATGACGTGTGTCTTGAAGAAATGGAGGATGTTCTCCGTCTTCACTTCTCTTAGCGGTATAGCTTCTGCCCACTTAGAGAAGTAATCAGTTGTCGCCAATATGAACCAATGTCCTTTGGATGACACTAGTTCGATGGGCCCAATTATGTCGGTTCCCCACATTTCGAATGGCCAGCTAGCCACTATTGGGTGTAGTGGGTTTGGATGCTGGTGGATGAAGTCTCCATGAATTTGGCATGAGTGGCACTGCTTCGCGTATTCGAGGCAGTCCTGAATCATCGTGGGCCAATAATAGCCCATTCTTTTGATCTTCAGCTTCATCTTGGGCCCAGCTTGATGAGAACCGCAAAGTCCGTCGTGAGTTTCTTGGACGACTCTCCTTGCTTCTTCCGATCCCATGCATCTCAGCCACAGAGAGTCGAACGATCTCTTATATAGAGTAGCATTGACGATGGCGAAAGATAAAGCTCATTTCATGAGCTGATGTCTTGAGGATGCATCTTCCGGTGTTTGACAGGATTTGAAGTAGTCTATAAAGACTTCTCTCCAATCTTTAGCCTTTTCTTGGTCCTCTAGTTGTAGGGTTGTTTGCTTGGTCACTTCCTTTTCTTCAGAAGATTCCGGAGGTATTTCTGCTGGTGCAAGAACACGACGACTTTGTACAATGATCCTTACATCATCGAAGTTTTCGTCAGCCAGTTCTTTAGTGAGTTTGGCTAATGCGTCCGCTTTGCTATTTTCTGTATGCGGTATGCTTTCCAGGACGTAGAAGGGAATTTGAGTTAGTAACTATTGCACTTTTTTGCCACATTTTACCAACTCTGGCTTGCACGTCTGATAGTCACCGTTTACTTGGCTATTGACCAGCTGGGAGTCTCCGTATATGAGGAGGTTTTCGATTCCCATGTCGACAGTGATCTCAAGACCTGCTATCAAAGCCTCATATTCCACTTCATTGTTTGTCCTCGGCTCTGTTAAGGAAAAGGCAAAGCGCTTTATCCCTCCTTGTGGAGTCACGAAGATGAGGCCTACTCCAGATTTGATTATGGGAGAGTTGTGCTTTCACTTCTTCATGGAGATGCCCCATCGAAGTAGAGTTCAATCGGGTATCACCCCCTCTTCTGTCCCCATCGATGGTGTCAAACATGTGCTCGTCTGGCAATTCACAATTTAGGGGTGAATCGGCAGGTTCAGATGCTCAGCGAAGAAGTCGGCGATGGCCTGACCTTTCACTGCCTTGAGATGTCGGTATGTTATCGAGAATTCTATTATGAATAGGGCCCATTTAGTGAGCCGTCCCGTTAGTATGGCTCTTGACATCAAATATTTGAGAGGATCCACTTTTGATATGAGATGGACCTCATGCGCCAAAGCATAATGCCAAGGCTTCATTATCACGAAGATTAACGCCATGCAGTGTTTTTCGATAGGGGAGTAGTTGTTTTCTACCCCCAGAAGAACTCGACTCAAATAGTATAGGGCTATCTCCTTCCCTTGGTCGTTCTCCTGTGCCCATAGCGCGCCTAAAGAACCTTCAAGGGTTGTTGTGTACAGGACGGAGGGCTTTCCCTTGATCGGAGCGGTCAGTACCGGCGGATTCTGCAGATATTATTTGATTTCGTCTAGTACACTCTGACATTTATGATCCCAAACGAACGGGGTTCCTTTCTTCATCAGGTGACTGTAGGGACGGCATTTTCCGGAGAGGTTGGCTATGAACCGTCGGATATACGCGAGCTTCCCTTGTAGAGACCGCAATTGTTTTAAAGTTCTTGGAGTGGACATTTCCATAATTGTCTTGATCTTCGATGGATCTATTTCGATGCCCCGATGTCGTATGATGAACCCTAGAAATTTTCCTGAGGAGACTCCAAATGCGCATTTCAGAGGGTTCATCTTCAGGTTATACTTACGAAGATGTTGGAACACTGTTTTCAAATGCTCCCAGTGTTTCTCGTACGATTTTCTTTTCACTATGAGATCATCAATATAGCATTCGACGATTTCATGTATGAGGTCATCAAAAATCTTCATCATGGCCCTCTGATAGGTAGCGCCGGCGTTCTTCAGACCGAAAGGTATCACTTTGTAGCAGAATATGCCCAGAGGAGTCCGGAAAGCGGTATGCTTCTGGTCTTCGGGATGCATCTTTATTTGATTGTACCCCGATGATCCATCCATGAAGGAGAAGACTTCATGAGTGGACGTGTTATCTATCATCAACTCGGTAACCGGTACTGGAAAATCATCCTTCGGGCAAGCTTTATTGAGGTCTCGGAAATCCACGCAGATGTGCACCGTCCCATTTTTCTTCATCACTGGGACAATGTTGGCGATCCAGTCGGGGTATTGAACTTCTTAGATGAAGCCAGAGTCAATTAGATTCATGACTTCGGCGTTGATACTCATTTCAAGTTCGAGCCGCATTCTTCTTGGTACTTGTTTGACTGGCTTGACGTCCGGAGATATCGCCAATTTATGCACAGCTATTTCTGGATCTAGCTCCGGCATCTCGGAATAGTTCCATGCGAAGCAGTCTTTATACTGCATAAGCACATCTTTTAGCGTATCCACCTGCTCTTTAGACAGCAGCTCACTGATGAACGTTGGTCGCGGGTCGTTTGCTATTCCCAAGTCTATTTTTCTCAGGTTGTCCACCGTGGTGTGTATCCCATCTTCCAACTCTTTTGGCGCCGGTGGAAATTCTGAGATCAACTCATCTTCATCCTCATTTTCGAAGCACCAGGAGAGGTCATCCATATTCTCATGCACTCCTTCTTCCGACAGCGTTATAACGTGACAGGTACAAGATCGTTCCCAAGACCGGTGTTGATCTGGTTTTACTCTCACCATATACGTTGCTTTTGGCACATGCCTTTGTGGTGGGGCTACCCTTCAACTGTTGGATAGAGCGAATCTGCCGAGTTGATATTGGTCTTCGACCCAGTTTTTGAAGGTGAAGCAGTCTTCAAGAGAATGTCCTATCGCTCGGTGATAGGAGCAATAATCCGAGTGATGAACCCCGTTTGTTTGATCGGGGTGCCGAGATTCCGGGAGTGTCATTATTTGATGTTTCATGAGAAGGTCAAAGATTCTCCTTGCCTTGTCTCGAGGGAAAGAATATGCTCGACCCATCTTTTTCATAAGAGACGGATTCCGACCGACCTTTTCTCGATCGCGTGGCCTTTTGGATCCATTTTGCCGCTTTCGAACGTTTTTTCCGTTCTTTAACTTGTTTTTGACTCTGCGTCGGGCCTTTTGCTTATCTTGGGAATGCATGGCGGGCTGACGGTGAAGGGCATTGTCATCTTCCATAGCCTGCTGAAGGAGGCGTTGCGTCTTGGCTTTCTCGTAAATGGCCATTTCGCGGCTGTGGTCGTTCCGAACTTTTTGACTCGCTCGCTTCCCTCACTAGCTTGTCTATCTATTCTTCAAACAAAGGACTCGACATTTTTATTTCAGGACCTCGTTCTGGTTCCGCGTCAGCGTCTTTTAAAAGAGCACCCCTTCTTCATTGAGGTCATTTATGACATGGCAGCCATGAAATTGCTCCCGTTTCTTGGACTGGACATATCCAAGCCCAATCATTTCCATTTTTCCGTTGGGAAATTTTCGCTGAGTTTCGGGGACGTTCCAAATCTTGTCGTAGAACTGAGCTTATCGAGGAGTCTGTTTGAAAGGTATGCCTTGGTATCTTAATAACCTTTTCAATCCTTCTGCGTAGTATCTGGGCAGACAGATCGGTTGGAGCCTGTCGAGCGCGAAATCGGCACCATGCCAGACTTCTCTTGCGACTTTAGTTTCCATGGATCGATAGAATAGGATCGCCTTTTCACCTCTTAGCCTGGGTGGGACGTAGAATGTCTGCAGCTCTTGCACACTATAAGTCTCAAGCGGATCAAGCTCTATGTAGTGCTGTCGCAGAACCATGGCGATTTGCAAACTCTGATCATCTCCAGTGAGGGCCTGTATTGATGGACGGATCGAGAACACTCTATTGACTTCACTTCAGAGTCACTCTGCCAAAGACCAGAATAGGGGTCGATGGTCCCGGCCTATTGCATTGGGGCGGCCCCGAATAGACTATCTCTTCTACCTCCTCGGTATCGCTTCCGAAGACCGGAATAATGGTGATAGCTTTTTGCTTATTCTCCGGTTTATGGCATCTTTTCGTGTCTTCAAAGTCTGGTAGAAAATACTTTGCATCTTCGTACTTTCTGACTTCATTTACGGAGAATGGTTTTAGTTCCCCCGTCATGGTATACTCTAGACCATCCTTGAAATACTTCATACACTGATGTTGTGTAGAAGGGATGATGTTGTACTCATGTAACCAAGGCCTGCTGAGAAAAGCATTGTAGCAGGTCTTGGCGTCAATGACATGAAATTTGATGTCAGTGATGAGCAGCCCAAAGCGTAACGTCAGTATTACAGACCCAAGCGTCCGTGATGACTGGGAGTCGAACCCGGAGATGGTAATTTTATCCCGAGCGAGGTGCTGAACGCTCATGCAGATTTATTTTAGCACCCTGACATTTAGGAGGTTAACAGAGGACCCGTTGTCAACTAAGATCTTCCCTATCTTGATGTCATGGCAGTACCCGGTGACATACAGGGGACGGTTGTGCTTTCACGTTCCAAAAAGGAGATCTTCATCGCCGAAAGTGATGTCAGCCGTGTGCACTTCTTCCAGCTTGTCCTTCATCTTTTCTTCGGCAAGGAAAGCTTGAAACTGCTCGGGCTCTTGTAATGCCCTGATCAAAGAATCTTGTGCCTCTTTAGACAACAGAAGGGCATCCAAAACGCTTATCTATGAGGGTATCTTCCTCAGGTGTGCCAGAACATTGTAATCTACTTTGTTTTTCTTAGGCGGGTCCTTGGCTGCAAGCTCTTCAACGACTCGGTCATCGAGGGCGATATCTTCAGGGACTTTTTCCTTCCACTTATCTTTTTTGTTCGATCCCTTGTTTGTGGGTATGAGATTCTTTTCAGGCAACGTACGGTTACACAGCTAAATATTCTTACAGTTCTTTATCTGGAGGTGGATTCTTTAAAGAGAGGGCCGATGGCTACTTCTTCGTCAGAATCGCTTTCGAAGGTGAGAACTTGTGATCCCCTGGTATCAACCATGTGACAGTTGCTGGCAGTTCTTTTATGCTCATCTGTTATATTTCTCTGCTCCCGACGAGTTTTGCATTTCATCCGGTTGAAATGTTGTCGGTGAGCAATGTATCCCTGCCACCATTTTTTAAAGGCCATGCATTCTTCGGTAGGGTGTGCAATCCTCTGATGGTATAAGCAGTAGTTAGGATGTACATCCGTTTGTCAACGTGTATACCGCCAGGAGTATCTCCTTTGAAAAGTGGCAGCTTCATTCCTATTGACAGGGCTTTAGCGAACCGTTTCCTTGTCTTAAGCTTGTTTTTGTCTGCTGCGGGCGTGCTTCGATCTGGTTGGAGTGATTTATGACTTATCCCTACCATGACTCGTTTAACTTGATGTCGATGCCTGGCCCTTTCGAATATGGCCATTTCATGCTCTTGATCAGGTTTGCTCTTCTGACGGGCTTCGTTCAGCAGCATGTCAATCATCTCGTCTGACGGTTCCAAGGATTTTGGCACCGATCCTGCCCCCGGCTCCTCTATATTATCTTCTGATGCCGAGTGAGCTTCTTCTTCATTTATTTGTGAATGAGAGATCATGTTACAACTTGCCACATAATCCTTGGGGTTCTTCTGACGAGTCGTTTCCGTCGTCATTATCATTATCTCCGCTCTTAAGGATATGGTTGAGAAACTCTTGGAGTGTGACTGGGGTTCACGCCTTCTGGTTATATTTCTTCAGTGCGTCAATATGCCTTTGTAGGTCTATGCGCTTGTCGTCAGACTGTGCGGGCTTTTTGGTCTTCTTCTTTTTCTTTGAAGACATTGACGGCTGGGCCTGGGTATTTTGCCCATCGCTATCAACTCTCGGTGTTGGGCGCGGTTTCAGCATCTCCTCAATGATCTCTGGCTCCAGCGGACTTTTCCATCTAATTGCCGGACATGCTTGAAGATCCTTCAGCATTCTTTTGGTTTTAGCTGAAAGGGGAACTTCCCATGGAGCTTCCTCTATAAATGAGCATGATGCCCCTGGCGTGTCCATCTTTTTAGGAGCGTACGGTTGTGGCGGGTTTACCTTCCAGTTTTCAGACAGCGTGAATTTGCCTTGTTGGTACTGGTCATCAATCTAGTTTTTGAAGACGAAGCAATCTTTGATTGGGTGGCCCACTATTCGGTGGTAGGGGCAGTAATTGGGATTGTTGACGTTGCCCGGTTGCAGTCGATGCCTCGGATCTGGTAGAGTGATAAGCCTGTTGCGCACCGCCAGATCGAACAACCTTCTCGTTTTATCCCAAGGAAATGAGTAAGGACGTCTCAGCTTTTCTTCGAATGATCGCTGTTTATTATTTTGGCGAGCAGCTGGTTTCGGATCACTCGGCTGTTGCGGAGCGTTGGAGACGAAGGTCGCTTTCCCTTTGCCCTTTTCATTTCGAAGCTCTGTTTTCGAGGAGGATGGTCTATAGCCCATCTGGTCCATTTGGGCCAGCTTGTCGATCAAGGCTTGGAAAGTGATCGGCTTGAAAAACATCATAAACTGGGATATTGTCGCCTGCGGATCGAGGGTCCCTACGAACATGCCCACAGCAGGAGTTTCTTCTATGTGTTGTTCGCATTTCGACCATAGGTTCCGCCACCGAATTGCATACTGAACCCATGTCTCTCCTGGCTTCACCCTGGCATTGATCAATGCCGTGATCGGGGTGCGTTCGCTAGCGCTTGCGAAACGCTGGGTGAATAGCAACTCCATTTCTGTGAATATTTTGATGGAGTCATTCGGAAGCTCCGAGTACCATTCGAATGCCGTCTCCGCTAAGCTGCCAATGAATCGACGAAGTAGCAATTTTTCGTCACCTCCAGTATTGCCGCAGAGAGCCCTGAACTGAGTGATGTGCTGATGGGGGTTGCCTGTCCCCTTATACACGTGAAATTTTAGGATCGTATATCCCGGTGAGTACTTAATTTGATCGTACCAGCTTGGATAGGGTCTCCCAGTTCTGACGACTTGGCCAACTGCTTCGCTTGCCTGATGAGCTTGTATTTGTTGAGCTATGTAGTCATCAAGCATAGCTTTCGAGATCGTCTCCTCTCTGGCTGCTGTTAAAGCAGGAATAGGGTTTGATGTCTCCTCTTTGTCGTCTTCAACGATTATTGGGGGATCTTTGGCTGGAGGGTCCGGCTGGATCATCATCCCCACCATATCTTGGAATAGGAGCGCCATTTGTTTTATGTTAGCCACTTGTTCAGCGGCTTCTTTATCTTTCTTTTCGAGCATCCTTCGGAGGAACTTGGCGTCGGTTTCCTACTCCTGGCGTTGATCCGAAGACACTTCCGGGCTTTCTGCCCTTCGTCAACATCTCCTGGAGTTTCTGTTGTTGCTCTTGAGCCTTAGTTATTGATCGTGTAAGTGGTCGATGGCCCCCAGAAGCACGACTTTCCTCTTTTCCGGAAGACATGTAGACGGTGTGCACTACCATGCCCCCAGACTTGGGTCGTTTGGATCCATCACACTCAGAATTTGTCGCCGATGGTGGTTGATTCTCTGGCCTTCTGCTTTTATGGATGGTCGAGGTTGAGGGGGCTGCAACAGGCACCCCTGCAGACGACACCTTCCGTAGCCTGGCGGCGGGATGGTCCTCCTCTTGCCAAACCTTCATTTTCTTCTATCGGCGGGAGTAGTTTTTGTCGATCACAGAGTCTTAGACTCTTCGCCAGACTCTGTGGATTTTGGAGGACAGCTGCTAAGGGGGGTGCTCCGGCTTCGCTTTAGTAACATTTTCATCTGGTGGAGGAGACCTTTTTAGTAAGGCAGTTGGAGAGTTCTTGCGCACACTCCTGAGCGGCTCAAAGTTGTTCCCAGTCAGAACAACAGCATCAACTTCCACTATTGGAGCTAGTGGGTTAAGTTCAGAAGGGGAATTGCCCCCAGCTTTCCTCACTCGGCGCCAGTGACGATGTCAAGCATGTCGTGTAGCTGGGATCACCTCTATCGTCGGAGTAGCTTCGTCATGCCGCCTTCATTGAGGAGAGGCCGTTATTGGCACCAGCCTGTCAAAGACTGACATCCGCTGGGAAGGAATGGTCAACCTGTCGAAGGCCGACTTTCGAGTAGGGGAAGTAGTTTGGACGACTTCACCTGCAGCAGGAGTTGGGATAGCCCTCTATGGAATTGTGAGCCTCTTCGCGGGGCCATTTGAGCTTAGGCTCAGCCAGTCGAAGACTGAGATAGTAGACTTGGACGACCCGTTGAGAGGGGCCGCGATAGTTGCAAGTCGATCGAAGACCGACTTCTTCGGAGCTTCCTGTGATTGCATCGGGACGCTGAAGCTTGTTGGCGGGATCATGGTCCCGAAGAACAACCCAGTGGTGGCCTGTGTCACCTGTTCCACCGATATTGCAAAGTTGGAGGCCACTTGGGGCCTGTAAGTTACTCCTCCAGATGGGACGGAGCAAGAGTTGCTGTTGCAGGTACATTTGGAAGCCATTGATCTTCTTTTCTCTGCATAGGTGCAAAACACCAAATCTCAGTGCCTCGACTCCAAGGGAAACCATAGCGGACCGCGATTTGTTCGCGAAACACGACACACGAAGTTTAGAGTAGAAAAAGGAAAAGGTCCCACCGGGCGTGCCAGAATCAGTTTACCGCCGAAAACGGGAGACGGGACCGTGCAGGCCGTCTAACCTGAATTTGGGGGCAGATGCTATTTGGTTTTATCCATCCACCTCTCCGAAGATGCCAAGATGATTTATGACACCATGTATCGGAGGTTTGGACGGATGCGGCCGTTGTAGCAGACTTCGTCATATTCCTCCTCGTTGCGAGGGGTTTTTGATTGTAGGGATGATCTTCCCTGCAGGCGCAAGCCTCTGCAGTTAATTACATTACCGTATTGTGGCAACCACTTTCTCCGACTCCAGAATGTCACTTTGTGTCGTGTGTGTTTGTTTTATTTTTGGTTGCCCGTAGATTGTATACGGAGACTAATTTGTGTTGTCGCCTGTAGGGCGTGGATTAGTCCAAATCCATATTTTCTTAGATTTGGATTTGTTATAATTTAAGGATCGTTAATCTCGTTCGAGATTAAGATCAACTTAAATGTTTGTTAAGGATACGTTAGTCTAATTTTAGACTAAGATCTACTTAACAAGGTTTTAGGATCATTTAGATCCAACGAAAGAGCATTTGGGCTCTATCGTTTTAGTTTAATGACCTTGCAGTCCATAAGCTAGTTTATGGATATTACGGTCCACGTTTAATTTAAGGACATTTCGGTCCATTATTAGTTTAAAGACGTTGCGGTCCCTTATTAGATTAAGGATATTGCGGTCCACAGTTGCTGGTTGTCGGGACCCGCCACCTCTCTTAAGACGTTGAAGAATTACAACGACATGTATTAGAGGTGTAGGGAGATGTACCCTTGAACCGATGAATGCTCATCAAGGACTTGGTAGTCCTGTTTGGGACTAAGGCCAATTTAGAAGAAGACACATGGGCTCGATCAATTTAGGGTTTGGCCAACCTTGGGCTCAGCCCACTTGATTATTTATTTAGGCTTGATCCCCTTTCTATATCAGCACCACTGATCGTTGATCTGGGTTCTGACACCCTTTTTCTTTTTGTTTTATTTATATTCTTTTATATAGAGAGTTAAACAACTTATGGCGCCCACGTGCAGAGCACATGAGGCGCTCGACGTTGAGCGCTAAACACTGAGTGCTAAGCACTTCTTATTAAATGGCGCCCACGTGAGGAGCATGTGGAGCGCTCGGCGCTGAGCGCCAAACTACAAGTGCTAGGCGCTTCTTATAAAATAACGCCCACGTGAGGAGCATATGGAGCGTTCGGCACCGAGTGCCAAACATTGAGTGCTAAGCGTTTCTTATAAAATAGCGGCCACGCGAGGAGCACGTGGAGCTCCAAACATTGAGTTCTTAGCGTTTCTTATAAAATAGTGCCCACGTGAGGAGCACGTGGAGCGCTCGACGCTGAGCACAAAACTTTGAGTGCTAAGCACTGAGTTTTCTGTTCTGCTCAATTCAATTTTCTGAGAATTAGATTCTCACTTGTGAAAGACTTTGTCTTATAGACCTGAGATCTGGAAAAAAAACTAAGTTCTTCTGATGTGAGAGTTAAACTCTTAAATATGGAGGAGATGCCATGATCTCTCTTCTTTTTATTTACCTTGGGGAGAAATCGTTCCCGTCTTGAAGTTTTTGAAGTTTGTAGGGGTAGTTCCTCTCTACAAGACTTGAAGTCTTGGGTCCTTTATATTGTGGAGGCTGATTTGTTGATTTAATTGAGGAAATCTCTCATTGAGAGATCTCTAATAGATTTGGAGATTTTATCCACCGTTGGATCTTTGATCCTGAGACTTTTGTTTTACAGAAGATATATTTTTTTTGTTCTCGACAAGATCGGAAAAATATTTCCATATACAGAGCTTATTCTGTATCTTGGTGATTTTTAATAAACATTGGATCTTCAATCCAACGGTGCTCTGTTTTACAGAGATTACCCTTTCTTGTTTTAGGAAGATTCGAGAAATATTTCCTCAACAGAATTTAATTCTGTAATTTGATGATTTATCATCTTCATTGGATCTTTGATCCAAGGGTGGAGAACTTTTAGTTCTGGCCCCGGCGCTCTCGTGCTTTGCACGTGAGGCGCTGCCTCAGAGTTTTAACTCTTGGCGCTGCCCTAGAGTTTTTAACTCTGGGCGCTGGCGCTCTCGTGCTTTGCACGTGAGGCGCTGTCTCATTACTGAAGGTGTCTTTTTATCTTCTTTCTCCGCTTTTCCTGAGTCAAACTTCTCTTTTCCAGAGCTTGGAACTAGTTCCATCATGCATAGCATTTTCTGTGCCTAGACTTAAATGTCTCCCTTCATAAACCGAAGCAATGCTTCTCTTCTCTCTAATTTTCAGAGAATCATTTTAACAGAGAAGAGCTATGGCTTGTAATCATCCACATGCTCGCCGGTAGCCATGGGAGGTGCCTATCGAGGAAATTGTTCCTCATTTTGCCGCACGCTTGGTGAACCCTACTCTTACGGATGACCAATAGGACACGGTGCTGCACGAGCTCTTAACTCGTAGAGTATCTCCTCTCCCCATCGACTCCATTTGGCTCTGGATGGTCTTCTTGTCCGTGATCGATGATATTCCCCCTCATCCGGCGGAGATGACTCCGGCAATGCTCGATGCCGCGAAGGACAAGATTGAGTGCTTTCACGAGGCACTTTTGATTACCGCAGCTCTGAGGGATCGCTCTGTTCGGCTGCTAAGACAGATACGGACTTAGCGGGTCGCCATGTCTGCCTTCGCTGATGGGTGCGGTGCTGACCGATAGGTAGCTACTCCTCGTGAAGATCGCCGCTTTCCCATGGTTGAGAAGGCAGAGAGGGAGTTAGAAAATTTTATCCATAGTTTTGTGTATCCCTGTACTTTTGATCCCATGTATGGTGATCTATTTCCTGTAGAATAAAATGTTTAATTAGATGCTTTCTTTTTGTTGTTGAACACCTGTTCTTCCTCTGATGTGTGCGTATATGAATGAGCCCGATTTCACACATATCTGTAAACGAAACTTAAACCGGTGTAAACAGAAACAAATAGCTCTTGGCCGAAGGTTTTGGCGAGAACAAGGAGTAAACTGGGAGAGAATATCATTCTCTTTTTAAATAGTATCGGAATTCCGTGCTCCAGTGTTCTTCTCCCCAATCATATCGATGGATTTGAATACCTTTACCCATCTGGTTCTCATCTTCGTACTTAAATTCCTTGAAATTCTTAAAAGACTGAGATTTGTGTTTCAACAAGAACACACGTCCGTATCTTGAGAGAACATCGGTGACTGTAATAAAGTACGCGGAACCATCCCTGGCATATGTAGACATAAAACTGCATACATCACTATGTGTCTGTCCAAGAGTTGCTAGGGACTCCATTTCTTCAGGGTCATGGATCATGGATGATGATGATGAGCAATGCTATGGACTCCATTTCTTCAGGGTCCTGCTATCTGATTTCTCTACCAAACTGGTGTTCTCTCTCTCTCTGTGTGTGTGTATGTGTGTGATATATTAGATTAGAAAAATACATATACATATGTATAATAGCTTAAATTTAGTCCTCATGATATGATTGCATCAACTAAGAAAATATCTACCCAACGTGTTTAAAAGCTTTAATTACTTTATACTAATAATACTTTCCATGTTCTCAAATATTTGTCCATGATGCCTGACGCATTCGCACGCGCACCACGTGTGTAGAAATAAATATCTCTGGATTGTCATCGCAACTTTGAAGTTTCGATGTATCGGTATGCTATATATCTGTATTTTAGCTTTCTTTCTTATGCATGTCTTTTAATGATTCGCAGCCGGTTCCGAATAAATTTACCAAGCATATTAGTAAGATGGTCAATAGAAGAGAAAATGCTAACCTAGTGAGCCACAATGGATAATTTGTCATTGTTAATCCATCTTTCTGAAAACGGTTTATACGGAGGAAGTATATTTCATGGTACTTGAGAAAAATATATGTTGAAGTCAAAAGCTATCAAGATTTAAATGCTCGCTTATAGTCTTCCAAGATATTTTATATTCCAAGGCAAGGTGACAATAATTGCATGCTTGTGCATGATTTGGTATGTAGATTCAAGGTTATGCATGGCTACGACCCTTTCTTATGGTTTTTATCATAATTTTCTGCACACTTATAGTTTATAAAGGCAGTTAGATCATATCTCTATAAGGGAAAACTTAAAATAACAACCTTTATACTAAAAAAATTATGTATGCTATTACTTAGTAGTTTATGGTTTTTAGACGCAAAAGCCATTTGAGAAATACTTTTCCTACCCACTATTAATCCATATTCTCAATATAGTCATTGAATTTGCACACGCACATAATAAGAAGGAGAAGACAGTAATGTGGCAGAAGAAGAAGGAGAAGACAGTAATGTGGCAGAAGAAGAAGAAAATGGCATTCCTTGTTCTCTGTTTCAGCATCAATCTTCTGATATGAACTAATGATGGCTTTCACATAGGCTTTTCCCTTTAGAGACTTCTTAGTGTCCTATGGAAAGCATACATCAGATTTGTGCAGGTCAGGTTCTTCTATGACTTTCAAGAGTCTCAACTGATTCTGTAAATTATACCCTTGTTGGGTGATACTTTTATCACTTCTCACTGCAGGTGCGCTCTCTAATATCCATTTTGAATATCTTGATATTTTGAATGTAAAGATATTCAAAATGGATATTAGAGAGCGCACCTGCAGTGAGAAGTGATAAAAGTATCACCCAACAAGGGTGTAATTTACAGAATCAGTTGAGACTCTTGAAAGTCATAGAAGAACCTGACCTGTACAAATCTGATGTATGCTTTCCATTGGACACTAAGAAGTCTCTAAAGGAGAAAATCCGTGTATATGCTTTGTGTGTGTGTTTGTCGTTGAAAAGAATAAATTATCGATAATTAAAGTTAGATTTGAGGATACCCATGTATGAGTTGTATTCTATATATGTGTGTTTCGATTTATGATTTCGCTTAAGTGTAGGGTTGTTTTTACTTAAAGAAGTATCACCATCTACTATATATAAAAAATGTAGCAAACTAGGACTAGAACTCATTTAACATTATCAACTAGTGAGATTTCAATGTCGATAACTCCCTAAAGAGGAAAATTACTAAAAGGAAAAGACTCTTTGAACAAAACGCATCCACTAGCAATAATATGGAACTGAGACTCGATCAAGATTCTCTGGACTAAAAATTTCCAAGGAATTGCTATTTGAATTACGTTAATTTGGAACATGATCGTTGTAAGTTGTACTTTTCCCGACTTGTGTCATGCCCATGAGCACACAAACTTCTCCCCAATCACAAATCCCAGTCCAGATTGGTATTCAAAATTTATTTAATTAGTTTGTGATCCACATCATTGATTCATCGCTTGAGGCATCAATGTAGGCACAAATATCACTGAAGCAGCCTAAATCACCATATGAACCGGTTATCGGTTTCAATTCCACCAGAATTAGAATTTCATCCGAACAACTTTCACACAGTAATCGGAACCTGGTCAATAAATTTGTCATGCCCGTTGTGGTTTTACTTATGTACAGTACTTCCACAAAATACATGCTGTCATTTCTAAATGGAAGTTTCTCAGTGCCACCATAGTAGCAGAAGATGGAATTGTTTATCGCAACTAGATTATGCTAAGCCTCGGATAGATTAGGCAAACATGATCTTGAAGAATATAATTAGCAGAGGAAAAATATAATAAAACAAAACAAAGCATAGCAAATAAGATAAAATAAAATAAAGATATAGAAAATAAAACATTGGGCTTAGGATTTGTAAGCTAGAAGTACAAAATGAAAACAAGTAGTACCTTTCTAACTACGACATAGTCTACAAGATACAAGTTAAGCTCCACATCTGACTCAGCCTGATATGAATGTACAACCTACAGAACTGGGCTTGGACATGCTTCAATTCTTGGCCGCTCTGATGCCATTTGTTTATCAAACATAGAGATGTGCAAACATTGTTGGCAAATTACTCGGCAGAATTTAACTTGCATTTATTTCTAATGCCTGCAAAAAGCAGCCTTAGTTTTAGGCTAAACAGAAAAGTGGTTTGTTTGATTACCTCAACTTCAAGCTGGTCAAGGATTTGTAAGATTCTCTGATGGTAAGTCTGTTCTGATTCAGCCTTAACTGCACAAAGTGCAACAATACAAGTCAAATATGATAACCATGACATGCTAATTCAATGCAGGTAACATAACTAGTAAATGGTGAATTAAGTACCATTGCAAGTGGATGCGTTTTGTTGAATCAATATGATCCTGAGACTCGATCAAGATTCTCTGGACTAAAAAATTCCAAGGAATTTCTATTTGAATTACGTTAATTTGGAACACGTTTGTATGATTGAAGCTAAGAAACAAATATATTTCCATATTATATAATGCATTGTTTTATCAAAAATAATTTTATCGCATACCTAGCTATGTGCTGAAGTAGGCTATATATCTCAACAGAGAGAGAAATTTATAACCAACATGCCACGAATATTGAGATTGTATATATATATATATATATATATATATATATATATATATATATATATATATATATATAAGTAGACATTTAAATCTAGACAAATAGAAAACAAAACTTTATTGCTCCCTTGTCTCTTATCAAAATCATTAGAAATGTTCATTTTTTCGGGGCTCAAAATTTCCTTCACAAGCTTTAAAAGAAACCTAGAAAAATTCCCACCCCCTGCCGCAACCCCCTGCCCCAACCCTAACCCTAACCCTAACCCTAACCCCAACCCGAGCCCCGGCTAGTACCCCAACCCCAACCACAGCCCTAGCCGCAGCCCGAGCCCGACCCCAATCCCAACCATATATGAAAAGCAATTAACCTATGTTCGGTCTTTGAGCATATATGCAAACGAGGCTATGCACAGGAGGCCACGGTGGGAGACCCACTCGTGCTTAGTTTTTTAGCATGAGTCCTTTAGAACGTTTTCGTTTGGTTTTTATATTTCAAAACGCTCAAATTAATTTTGAACTGGGCATTGATTAATTTTTCAAATTCAATTCTTTTTAATGTCATTTTCACTCCATTCTCTCTTCAATTGCTTCTTCGTCCTCCAATTCCACAAAATTCTGCAGCCATCTCCATCAAAACTGACTAGTATTATCATCAACAGCCCCACCCCAGCAGCACCCTAGCAGCAACCCTAAGGCAAACCCTAACCCCAGCAGCACCCTAGCTAGCTAAACCCCAACACCAACCCTAAGGCAAACCCTAACCCCAGCCCCACCCCAGCAGCAGCCGAACCCCAACCCTAACCCTACCCCGACCCCGACCCCGACCGCGACCGCGACCACGACCCCTGCCCAACCCCAACTCGAGCGCGCAACCCCAGACCCAACCATGAACCCTAAGCCCAAAATAATCCAAAAATTCTTTAATTTAGCTCGAGATTTCCTCACCTGAACGGCTGCTGCTGGGGCGGTGGGGACGGCCTGAACTGCGGTGGCGACGGCCTGAACTGCGGTGGCGACGAGAACTGCGGTGGCGACGAAACCGGCGGTGGAGACGAGGAGAACGATGGTGGTGACGACCGCGAGGCGATTTGGGGTATTTTTCGCGCGCGATCGAGAGAGAGAGAGAAATTGGGCGTAGGCGATCGATCTGGGTTTTTGTTAAATCGATATTTACTTGCCCCTACGGATATACCCGTAGGTCCTTTGTTTGCGGCTCCATAGGGAAAAACACCAAATTAAGAATTAATATTTTTATTCTTGGACGTCTGTGCCCGTAGGGGCAACCACTTAGACCTACGGATTAATCCGTAGGGCCAAGTTAAATCTGCCCCTACGGATTCCAATATCCGTAGGGGCAACCCCCTATTTTACTAGTGTATATGGAACATATCCGTCCATCTCTCCGAATATACCAAGTTGATTTATGACATCGTATATCAGAGGTTTGGATGGATGTGACCGTTATAGCAGACTTATCAAATTCCCCCTATGTAAGGGGTTTTTGATTGTGAGGACGTTTTTCCTGTAGGCCCAAGCCCTTTCAGTTAATTATGCTACCGCAAAGCGATAACATATTTCTCTACTCTAGAAATCTTCATGTGTCGTGTTATGCTTTGTTTATTTTGGGGTTTGTAGAATGTTATTTGTCATCCTATTGAGATAGGAATGCGCGTTGCTTGTCAGGCATATCACAGATTCTCCTTGCCTGGGGTAGGCACGGGTTTATTGATTGTAGCGATCCAAATCTCCGGTAACCGCGGACTAAGCTGCCGTTAATTACCCCTCTCTTTTGGAGCGAGAGAATCTCTGATTAATAAGTCAAATAGATCATGCAAAATCAATATGCAATATGTGCGTGTTATGTTTGGGAACAAGTTTGAGAGTGCTTCGGACATATCGGGGGCATCACAGAGTTTTTATGGAGGTCCCGCTACCCGGATTGATAGTATACCCTAGGCTCTCTACTACGAATTATAGAACAAGCTAGCATGGGTTTTAAAAAATCAAGGGAGCTTAGAATTAACTTAGCAAAGAATCTATACTAATGTTTCAAACTTGAACAAGAAAACTAAACTAAAGATGTTAACAACTAGGTTTAGAAGCTCACATCCTAAATAGCTTTTTTGATATTGAGGTAGTGATTGATGTTGGACTTCTTGAGATCCAAGTGAAGGTAGAAGAGCTTGCTTGAAGGTCTTTAAGTCCTAGACGATCCACCCGAGAATGCCGGTATAAGCTAAAGCTTCAACTAGTGAACAAGAAGCAACTAAAGATCAAGACTTTCTAAGAATTGATACTTAGTTATGTAGTATTTGTGTCAAGATGCTCTCTTTTCTTTTCTTCTCAAACTCAAAAGAAAAATGAGGAAGAAGAAGATGAACAAGTGAATGACTAAAAGATAATCATCAAAATTATCACCGTCTTTTCTTTTCTTCTTCATATATTTTCTAAATAATTAAGTGAGTGGATTTGTGACTCACTAGGTGAGCCATAAGTCCACACACATCTCTTTAAAACTAGAAGAGATTAGAAGATGAGAAAGGCCACCTTACTTAGTGCACATATACATACATATAAATAAATACACACACCCAAACATGTATACCCGTATTTATAATAAATACAGAGCTGCTATTCGCATAATTCGAAGGAGGGAATTGAGATATGAATGCACTATTGATCAGGAACCTGTCCAATCTGCACCATATTCTAGCAGTGCCCTGCCCCAGCCCCACCTACGCTTGGGCCAATAATGCTCCTATATTTCTACCAAAATACGAATACCGTATTTGTATCGAAAATACAAAATACGCGTATTCATATTAAGAAAGAAATACATGTATTTGTATTAAGATACAAATACCCGTATTCATACAAATACACGTATTCGTATAAATACCGTATTCGTGTTAAAATACAAATACCTAAAGAGAGGAATATAATACTAGATCACATATCTGACTATCTTTCAAATCTGCTAGTATTACGAAAATGTCTGATTAAAGCACATGTATAAAATACACGTATTTAATCGAACACCCGAGCATATCAAAATACGCATACTATATCGTTTAGCCTGAACCGGGAAACCCTCTGTGTAGGACTCTAAAGACTCGATAATACGCTGGCAGTGGGTTTAACCACAAGCACGTCAGTGACACTAGCTGTACGTAACGGCTACCCAGGTATCTGTCGAAAAGAAGGCCGACAAACAAACTCGTCTGCATCCATATCGAGCCTATCCGTGACAATCTCCATACAGTTCGTTCTGTTCATCTGGGAGTATCGCATATTAAGTCTAGGGGGTGAAAAACGCTAGACCCCTAAAAACCTAATAAGTCGTGTCGATGTGGATCAAGATCATCCGAGAAACTACTGATCTAATTATCAGTAAATCTCAACTGCCCTAACCACGGTCTTATGGTTTTGGCCAACCGTACACATCGCGATATCGACTCTCTATACCGGAAGAGACAAATCCCCGGCAATCGCTCACTGCCTCTATGTGGCTCGGGACTGTACCCAACTAAAACCTGTTTGTACGACTCAGTAGAGTCATAGTAGGGTAGTAATCAAAGTACAGTGAGAACTCACATGAGATAAATGACGATCTTAGGTCAATAGACTAACCAATACTTATGTCTCCTAAGAGCTGCTATCTGACGTTAGGTACAGTATCGGCCAGCAACTCCCGACGAGTCCGTCCAGTGTAACTCATAACCTAATGAGCACCTGTATACAATCTTTAGTGCCGTACACCACTGGCTATGGGACAAACCATCTCCCTTGACGGGAATAAGAAACGTATACACTGGTCTATTCTGGAGTATCGTTACCCAGTCTCGATAATCCTACGACTAGGGACAATTTAAGGATGTGCTTATAGACTACCCAGCCCCATGAGTACGATTGCCATCACAACGCTGGTAGTCAAGCAAGAATCCTACGGGCTTTATCAACATGTATTAGCGATATGAAATATCAAGTAAAACATATACATATGTTAAGATAAAGACAAACCAAATAGCATACTATTATATCGAGCAAGACTGTCCTGTACATATATATCCCCGGCATCCTGTAGAATAAAGGCCTCTATGGCATATATATCCTAACAATCTCCCACTTTCACTAAGGCTTTTTATTAGAGTATCGACTACCCATCGTTTGTTCTAGTGCCAATCGTTGGTGTATCGTATACAAAACATCTCGAACACCCGCTCGAATTATGCTTGAGGGATAGCCTTGGTTAATGGATCTACAGTGTTGTCCTTTGTATCTACTCTCCGCACCTCGATCTCCTAGCGATCCATGATCTCCCTGATCAGGCGATATCGCCTTAAGATGTGTCTAGATTCTGATGGGACCGTAGTTCCTTCGCTAAAGCAATAACCCCGTTGTTGTCGCAATACAAAGGCATTGGATCAACAATGGACGGAACCGCCTGAAGTTCATAAATGAACTTCCTTATCCAGACCGTCCCTTTTGCGGCATCATTCGCAGTGATGTACTCTGCCTCCATAAATTGAGTCTGCTACGGTGTCATGTTTGGACCTCTTCCAATAGACCTCTCCTCTGTTGAGGATAAAAACATAACCTGATATGGATTTAGAGTCATCCTTGTCACTCTGAAATCTAGAGTCTATGAAGGCCTCGACCTGGAGGTCTCCATTATCGTATACTAAGAAAATCTCCTTAGTTCTTCTTAGGTACTTGAGAATGTTTTTTACAGCTATCCAGTGCTTCTCCCCTGAGTTTGAATGATACCAGCTTACCATGCTGAGTGCGTAAGCTATATCTGGTCTGGTACATAACACCGCATATATTATAGATCCTACCTCCGAAGCATAGGGTATAATGCTCATGGAATCCCTCTCCAAATCAGTCTTGGGAGACATCTCTTTGGAGAGAGTGATCCCGTAACAGGCGGGTAAATTACCGCGCTTGGAATCTTCCATATTAAATCTCTTTAGTACGGTGTCAATATACCTTAACTATGATAGTCTCAACATCCTCTTAGATCTTTCATGATAGATTTTAATCCCAGAATGTTGGAGGCATCACCCTGGTCTTTCACGGAGAACTTTTGTGAGAAGAAGCGCATGACCGATTGTAGCATAGGAATATCATTTCGTATCAAGAGAATATCATCTACGTATATAGGAATGTCATTCCCTATCAAGAGAATGTCATCCATGTACAAGACGAGAAATACCTTGGTTCTTGCTACAATTTTCTTATAAATGCATGGTTCATCTATATTTTTCATAAAGTCAAATTTCTTGACCGTCTCATAAAAGAAGATGTTCCAACTCCACGATGCCTTCTTTAATCTATAAATGGATTTAAGCAACTTGCACACTCTTCCGCTGCTTCCACTATCTAGGAAGCCCTTCAGCTGGTCCATATAAACACACTCATCCAAACTTCCATTCAGAAAAGCGAGCTTTACGTCCAATTGCTAGATCTCATAGTCATGGAATGCAGTAATGGCAAGTAGAATATGAATGGATTTAAGCATAGCCATTGGAGTAAAGGTTTCGTTATAGTCCAAACCTGGTCTTTGACGAAAACCTTTTGCTACAAATTTAGCTTTATAGGTTTCAACCTGTCCATCTACACCAATCTTCGTCTTGAAGATCCATTTGCAGCCTACGGGTTTTACACCTGGAGGTGCAACGTCTAAAGTCCAAACTTTGTTGGTATACATGGATTCCATCTCGGATCGCATAGCATCCTGCCACTTCACCGAGTCTCTGTTCGTGATAGCCTGCTAAAAACTAGTAGGCTCATCATCATCGATTATGCAATCTTCTCTATCCCTATCTACGAGAAAACCGTAGTATCTCTCGGACGGATGATACTGCCTACTAGATTTGCGAAGTGGCGTAGATATGTTCGGTTCTATTGAAGTTTCGGGTTCCACTATGCTTTGAATAATAATTTATAGTTCTGGAATTTCTTCCAGTTCTATTGCGCTCCCACTAATTTTTTTTTCAAGAAATTGAGTTTCCAGAAAGTGGGCGTGTCGAGAAAAAAATTCCTTTTGTTCTTCAGCGTAATAGAAAAAATATCCCCTGGAGTTCTGTGGGTGTCCCATAAACTTGCATAATACTGAGTGTGCCTCGAGTTTGTCTGCATGGTGCTTTTTGACAAAAGCCGGACACCCCTATATCTTAAGATACTTGAGACAGGGTTTCTTCCTATGTGGAGTGTTAGGCATAGACTTATTCAGAACTTTTTTCAATAGATATGCTACAGATTTTAGTGCAAAACCCCAGAAGGATAGCGTCAACTCAGCATTACTCATCATGGAACGTACCATATCAAGCAAGATGTGATTCCGTCTTTTTGTACACCGTTGTATTGTGGTGTGTATGAAAGAGTAAGCTGAGAGAGAATTCCATTCTCTTTTAAATATTCTAGGAACTCGGCACTTAAATATTCTCCGTCTTGATCAGATCGAAGTATCTTGATACTTTTGCATGTTTGTTTTTTCGATTCATTTTTATACTCCTTGAATTTCTTAAAGGCCTCAGATTTATATTTCATTAAGAATACATGTCCATACTTTGAGAAATCATCGGTAAAAGTAATGAAGTAGGAATAATCACTTCTTGCATGTATAGATATCGGACCACACACGTCGCTGTGTATAAGTCTTAGGAGCTCTGTGGCTCTTTCTCCATGTCCAGTGAATCAGTTTTTGTCATCTTTCTTTTGATACATGATTGACAAGTTGCATAAGATAGATATTCAAATGGATCTAAATATCCATCATTATATAACTTTGTCAATCATGTTTCATTGATATGACCAAGGCTACAATGCCATAAGAAAGCTTGATTTAATTCTGGAGTCTTTCTTTTCAGTGTATTTTGGACATTGAAAACTTGACATTGATTAAGTATGTATATTCCGTTGTCTAGTGTACCCGACCCAATCATATCATGATTTAGATAAATGTTTATAACATTGCTTTCAAGTGCAAAAGTATATCCTTCATTAGATAACAAAGATACATATATAATATTACAAATCATGCTGGGCTGTCACGCCCCGCTTCCCGGTGTACGGCAAGAGGACACGACGAGGCCGCTACGTATTTACTCAGAAGTAAACACGCTAAGCGTATCTAAGCAATATAATGTAAAGTAAACAAGAGACAGAAATGTAAATGAACAACAACTTTATCTATTAAACATTCTTTTACAAGTACAACTGAAATGTAAATACATGAGTAGAAAGCGATGCCTAAACAATGGCATAACTGAAATAAAATAAATATGTACAAGTGTCTAAAGCTCCGGATCAAACGCAAACTGCTCCAAATCCTCAGTGTTGGGCCCGGTCTCTAAAGCGTTCGAAACACCTGACAATATTCCAAAGAAGAAGAAAAGGAATGTCGTCAGCGAACAATCGCTCGGTATGTCCCAAAGGTAAGTAGAGATAGAATAGACAGAAAAAGAGTATAACTTATAATGTTTGATTATATTGTTAACGCTGATGTTTGTAGCTTGGTACAGAAAATGCCAGTGTATACGAGAGGAGTCCCACTATTCCGGAGACTAAGGTATACGGAGCACAAGGACCCGTTCAGCCACGGTACAACGGAAATGGATATTCAGGTTTGGTGTATCATGGTTATGGTTACAGTCTCGTGCCACTTTTAACACCTTCCGCAACAATCTACCCCTTATAAACCCCGCGATGTCTTTTGTATTGATTGTATGGTTTTGTTATATAGATGGATGACTTGCCAAAACCATGATATCAGTAAATGGAATGGTTATAAATGGAGAGTCATGTAGACGGAGTATATTTATGGTTCGGTTCGGTCAATATGGATTGATATAGATTGAATAGACGGATTCATTGATTCATGTTGTATTGTAGTTTAGACTTGAATCATATTCAAGTCAGATTGATTAGATTGAGACTCAGTCTGAGTCAGATACTTTTGAAAAGAACTTGAAATCCTGAATTAGTTTTGATGTTATCGGTAACTACTGCACATGGACGACAGGATTTGTGTCTTTTTCCAAGACAATTACCGTGTTGATAATACCGTTTGTTAGATTGTCTACCTTAAATAGGCAAGCACCCATATCTCCGGCTCCCTAAGGCTTAAGAGACCGGTCCCGCTTAAACCTATATTTACTAGGGTCCTTATTGTAATTTAGTATAACTTAAGGGGGTTTTATGTAAAAATAGTTTGATATAATTTTCAAAATACACCTTAAGCATTTAATTATTGTCTTTAGAGTTTTCATAGATGTATCTTTTATAAAGGTGAAATTTCTAGTGAGTAAAACCTAATTTTCATAGTATAGGGTATTTTCTTGAAATATCGGTATCGTTTTGTATTTGGATGGTATTTTCATGTAATGGTGATATCTTTTGAAAACTTGGAATATTTATATAATATAATTAAAGTAGATATTTTGATAAGATATATATATATATATAATGATGGTAATTTTATTTATTTTCTTGTAGAAATCTCATTTTCTAAAAAAAATGCATAAAAATTCCATCGAGATCGAATGCTCCTTTCGGAGGTCTGCATCTCGCTCTACTAGACCCGAGAATGTGCGATAATCCACACCATCCCGAACGGGGTCCCCAAAAGTGGGTTGTAGAGGCGCAATTGTAAGGAATTGTTAAATACATCTTTTTAAATGGTTTTATAAGTTGATGGTATTTATTTGTAAAGTCGTGTTATCCATAACTATGTTCCCAAATTTCTATCGTGCTATGTCAAAGATGTGTGTTGTGGTGAGGTAAGTCATTATCTCGTGAATTATCTAAAGGTAATAAAGTATTATGATGATTTATGTCGAAACTAAAGTATATGGTATTTTACTGTAAAACTATGATAAAAGTTGTATAAAAAATTATTTTGAGATGATTCTTGTTTTAAAATGTTTGTTAAACATGATATGAGAGTATGGTATTTTCTTGATTAAGAAAAGTTGAGTTTTGATGAAAAACCGAATCGGAAGTCGGATTAACTCCGTTTCCATCGGGTTTTATAATTTAAAGTTTTTAGAATAGAGAAAGAGAGGGGAAGAGGGGAATTACTGGTTTGGGATCAAGAGAAGAGGGAGAGGAAGCTATGGAATGCTTCGGGGTGTCGTTTCGTCGCCGGAATCTTCTTGGATCGTCGCCGGAACTTTACCCTTTTGCTAACTCCACTTGTACACTAAAGGACTTGAGAATTTTGTTGAGTTCTGATAATGAAATTTTGGTGAGGAAGGGTGAAATATGGTGTGGTATTTATAGGAAAAATTAGGGCTTTAGAGGATTAAAGAATGCATTAAAATTTGTATTAAAATTTTTATTAAAGGATGTTTTATTGTTCTATGGATAAATGCAGAGAAGATAAACAGCCTAGGGGGAGTGGGGTAGGCTAAAGAGTGAAGGGGGAAAAAAAATCAAAGCATTCCCGATGGTTTAAACCGGTGGTACCGAGCATTTAGGGCTTTTCGTCGGGTCTTTACCGACGGGGGGTGTTGGGGTTGGGTGCCACGTGTTGGTGTCGTCTCGTATACCCTCGTGCACATGTTTAAATAATCTATGACTTTTCATTTTACGTGTTGTGCACGTGAAAATATTTGGCTTCTAAAAGATTAAAAGAAAAATAAAATAAAAAGAATATGTGGCAGATGGGATTTGAACTCGGGTGCTATGTCACAACAGTGCAAGGCTTTACCAATGAGCTACAAATGCTTTCTTGCTGTTTAAAAGCAAAACAAATACTTATAGTGTACACAGGATTGCAAATACCACAATTGTACATTAACTTTTAAATAATTTTCTTATACATTGAAATTGGAGTTGTTACATGGGTATACCAAAGCAGTTATGCAAAACCAAAATATGTCTAATCATCAACCCATGGTGATACTCTCCCACTGTAACAACATCCACACTTGCTCCATTGCCAACTCGTAGGGTTATATCACCTTTCCCCAAAACTCTACGGCTTCTCAGTGTTTGCAAAGAATTACATATGTGAGATCTTGACCCGGTATCCAATAGCCAGGAAGTAGAGTTAAAAGAAAAACAGTTTTCAATCACGAACACAGCTGAAACCGAAACCACAACTTGCTTCGTGTCCTGATTCTTGGCTTTCAAAGCCCGACAGTCTTTCTTCCAGTATCCCTTCTTATGACAGTAAAAGCACCCATCCTTTGTTGCTGGTAGTCCCCTAATTTTCACCTTGTCCTTCCCCCTTGCACCTTAGCGACACCTCCTTTTAGTTTGGGGGGCCTTCTTCTTCTTCCCCTTGGTCTTAGCCTAAGATTTAGAGGAAGAAAGTTCCCCAACAAGTAGAGTGGGTGTCTTCCTGGATTTCTTCAGGGTGCCCTCTGCGCTCCTCAACATGTTGAGGAGTTCTGAAAGTGTAACTTCCATTCGTTGCATATTGAAGTTCAATATGAACTGGGAAATGGTGGAAGGTAGGGACCGTAGAATCAAGTCAGTATATAACCTATTCCCCAACGTGGTCCCGAGGTCTGCGAGCTCCTCAATAAGACTGTTCATCTTTAAGACGTAGTCCCTGACAGATGAACTGTTAGCCAACCTCGCTAGAAATAGTTTTTTCGAGGTCTCGTATCTTCCGATACGAGATTGCTCTCCATATAAGTACTTGGTATAAAGGAAGATAAAAGCCAAGTCCATCTTCTCGTGCCGCCTCTGATATTCATTATCCATGGAGGCCAGCATGGGGCACTTGGTTTTTGCACAATCAAGATCCCAAATCTTACAGACCTCAATGTTCGTGACTGTGGAATCAGGGCCTGGGACAGCGGAGGCTTTAGCCGTGAGGACATATGCCACCTTGTCATAAGTAAGGGCCATTTGGACATTCCGTAGCCTATTTTTATAATTTGGCTCTGTCAGTATGTTTTTATCTAGTAGCAACTTAAATCCAGTCATAATGGTCACTGCAATTAGGAGAGAGAGAAGAAACACTTAGTATATGCACTTGCAATTTTAGATTGGTTATTAGTTTATCTAAACAGGATGGCTCCTACTGTTTTCTCGAATTCTCCTTCAAACCCTAAAAGAAGCATTAGTCGGGATTAATTTGCACCCTACAAGTTTTCTTAACCTTTCAGCCAAGCCGGTGTCGGTACTTTGAGTGAGGTTTTCCAACACTTTCATGAAGTTCCTTAATTAGAATAATCTCTTTTCCCTGGAGGCGTAGCCCCACTAACACCTTTCTAGACACCTACTAGGTTTAGCTGATTGTAAAGCGAAAAACTCTCTCGAAGAGTATCTAATACTCATAGAAGGATCAAGACCCAACTATCATCGTGTGATAATTTTGAAGGAAGACAACCAAAACCACCACACTCCAGAAGGTATGTAACACTAGCAAGTTTCCCATATGTTTGAAACTCCCGATGTGGTTTTTGCCTCAAGCGCTTATAACTTTGACGAAGGCCAAAATATTATAAGTCGCACGTCAAGTTCAACCCGTCATTGTCCTGGTTAATCTAGACCCATTCGTACTAACCCTTGATGAAGGCCAAAATATTTGTACGCATGTCCTAAATTAACGCATCTATCTATACTATAGATAAATATCCATAAGCTACCAAAAACTATTCCTTGGTTAAGGTCAAAATACATAGCTTGAATACTAGTGGACACCCATCTAAAATGACGTAGGGCTATGGCTGGTTTTGGCGAAAACCGTGAACGAATGAACTTGATATCGTCGAAGGAACCGAATAGCTTTTAAAAAGAGTAGTATAGGCTCTGCATTTAAATTTTGGTTTTAAAGAAAACCAAGTGGTTTTATAATTGATCCAATGACGTCAAAAATTGGGTTTGTTTCTTTACATTAATTAGGATTAATATGATCCCATCAATTAACCTTATCATTGCAGAAGAAACGAAAATAGAACATACGCTTATGCTATTCACATTCGCCACAGGGTCCCGGATTTTCACCGTAAGGTTACTTAACTTACGGCAGGGTGGGGACAGGATTAGCGCGGATGCAAAACGTAAGCAACGTTTATATATATATATATATATATATATATATATATATATATATATATATATCACATTCCGTAGCAACGTAATTAATATCGCATTCATCTCACGCAATAATATCCAAGCACAGAATAACGGAAGCAACACAAATGAAATAGAGGATATAATAGGACTTTTGTATTTTCGTTTAAGCCACTTACGAAAATGTTGATTTCATGGTCGTGATGAATAGCCTAAACCCATACCCTAGACCCCTACGAGTGCGACAATCTACCCGCCAAATCCTTGAAGTGGAGCAACCTCCCTCAATGACATGAGTAGGCCACCCGCCACTTCAAGAGCCCAGTAGTTTGAACACCCAATCTTGGGTCTATCCTAGGTGTATGAAATGTAAAATAATAATACAACGGAGGCTGCAAGGTCAACCTGGAAGTGCCCTACAAAAGAATAATATTACATCACAACGAATTATTACATGAATGAAAAAGAAAACACTTCTCACATGTAAAGAATGTTGGATATGTATTTCCTAGAGGCTATTGTTGTATATTTATATATATAGTAGATGCTTGGACATATGAATGTAAAGGACAATCTTGCTCGATATGATAATATGCTATTTGGTTTGTCTTTATTTTAACATGTGTATATGTTTTACTTATTATTACGTATAGTTAATACATGTTGATGAAGCCCGTAGGATTTTTGCTTGACTGCCAGCGTTATAATGGCGATCATACATATAGGGGCTGGGTAGTTCATAAGCACATCCTTAAATGTCCCTAGTCGTAAGAGTATCGAGACTGGGCATCGATATTCCAGAGTAGATTGGTGTATACATTTCTAGACCCCGACGAAGGGCGATGGTTAGTCCTACATCTATTGGTCTTTGGCACCTAAGATCATATATAGGTGCTCACTGAGGGTGAGTACACTGGAAGGACTCTTCAAGAACTTCTCGATGGTACTATACCTATCGTCACAACAGTTCTCAGGTGACATGAGTACACGTTAGTCTTTAAATCTGAGGTCATCATTTGTATCGTGTGATTTCCCACTGTACTTAGATTACTATCTTACCACGGTTCTACTGAGTCATGCAAACAGGTTTTAGTTGGGTACAGTCCCGAGCCATATAGAGGCTGAGGATTCGTCTCTCCCAGTATAGGGAGTCGATATCGCACTGTGTTTGATTGTCCAGCACCATAAGACTTTAGCCAAGGCAGTTGAGATTTATTGATAGTTAGATCAGTAGTTTCTCGGATTGGTCCTGAGCCATATTGGCATGAATTATCAGGTTATCAGGGTCTAACGTTTACCACCACTAGACCCGGTATGCGATACTCTTAGAAGAAAAAACCGAACTGTACGGAGATTGTCACGGATAGTCTTAATAGGGTTCGGATGAGCTTGCTCGTCGGTCTTCCTTTTCGATAGGTACTTGGGTAGCCGTTATATACAACTAGTGCCACTGACGTACTTCTGGTTAAACCCACTGCCAGCGTACTATCGAATATTTAGAGTCCCATACAGAGTGTTTTCCTGGTTCAGGTGAAATGATGTAGTGACCGCATTTTGATACGTGCAGGGTTTCGATCAAATGAGAGTACTAGCTACCCGGACTTTTGATCGGACAGTTGATAATACTAGCCGATTTAGGATTAAGCCGGATTATTAAATCAGGTATTGATTTAATAATTTATATATATATATTTCGATATATATATTCTAGTATTATGTTCATTTTATTATTCTATCTCTTTGGGTATTCGTATTTTGATACGAATACGGGTATGTATATATGGTAGAGTGTATTCCGTATTTATACAGAAAGACATTTTAGAAGGATGACACCTTATTTGTATGAATTTCGTTTATTGAAATTGGAAATGAGGTGGAGGGGTAAGGTGTAAAGGAAGCATGGTGAGAAGAATGGCTTTGTTATTTGTTTATTGCATTTGTATGCACTATTCAAGTATGGTTGCAATTTTCTATTTGAAAATTGCTTTGAATAAAACCAAGCTAGCCATTTTTCATTTGAGTGGGATATTTTCATTTCACCATTTTCTTTCTCTCTTCTTACTTTTAAGCTCCTCGTTTTTCATCTTCATCTTCTACCCTACACTCTCATGAATTGAGAATTAAGGATAGAAAGAGATATAAACATACTAGAACACTTCACTTCACTCTAAGCACTCTAGATTAGTAACATAGGGTCTTTAGTTGCTCCACTTGATTGTTAGTGTGAAGCTAGAGCCTTGAACTATATCCCTCGGGTGGATCATCTTCGACAAAGAAGATGATGCGGTCAACCTAGATCCCGGAGTTTTCGACGAGCGAAAGAAGAGGATTTGAAGACCTGAAGGACTTGATCTCTTTGGTATAACCCTTTTCATAGTAGATTTAACTCTTTGTTATTTTCTAGTTTAAGTGTTTGGTTTAGATTCTAGGGTTTGTAGTTTCTAGCGTCTCTAGATTTTTTTTTTGCATTCCGCATAGACCGCGGTTGTAGCGGCTAGGACGTTAAGAACTCTAACAAAGAACCCTCGGCTATTCAATCACTACGATCCAATATTTCAATCTAGACAAACAAAGAAAATAAAGATCAATGTAACCGATATATGCGTAGCCCCTCTGTCATCGATGTATAGCAATGAGATTGGGGTTTACCAATGCATGTATATACACTTACAGTCACAGACACACTAGTAGCATGTAGAACTCACAATCTGCTAGGAGGAAATTTAAAGTTTCATTAATGAAAGTTTAAACACCTCCCGGCACCCTGAAAAAATTTCCGTTACAACCAAATAAACAATGAACAACCAAAACCACACCGGGGTGATTAAAAAACCCGTATTTATAACCAAAAAAGGGGAGGGGCATTAAGGGGGTTGGGGTGGGTACACCTCACCCCTCCTGATTCCCTCATCCTCCATATTCAATTTGCTCTATGGGCCAAAACATGTGACCATGATGCCAAAAGTGGTGTTCAATTCGCAAGGGACAAGTTTTAGGGTCATGTTTAAAAGCTAGTTTTGAAAAATTGCAACTGTGTGAGTTCTTAACATATTACAACAAGTTTGATATTTTAGTTTGGCTCTGATACCATGATAGTATACCCTAGGCTCTTTACTACGAATTATAGAACAAGCTAGCATGGATTTTTAAAAATAAAGAGAGCTTAAAGTAAAATTAGCAAAGAATCTATACTAAAGTTTCAAACTTGAACAAGAAAACTAAACTAAAGATGTTAACTACTAGGTTTAGAAGCTCACATCCTAAATATCTTTCTTGATATTGTGGTAGTGGTTGATGTTGGACTCCCTTGAACTCCAAGAGAAGGTAGAAGAGCTTGCTTGAAGGTCTTAAAGTCCTAGATGATCCACCCAAGGATGCCGGTTCAAGCTAAAGCTTCAAGTAGAGAACAAGAAGCAACTAAAGATCAAAACTAGCTAAGAATTGATATTTAGTGATGTAGTATTTATGTCAAGATGCTCTCTTTTCTTTTCTTATCAAACTCAAGAGAATAATGAGGAAGAAGAAGATGAACAAGTGAATGGCTAAAAGATAATCATCAAAATTATCACTCTTTTTTTCCTTTTCTTCTTCATATATTTTCTAAATAATTAAGTGAGTGGATTTGTGACTCACTAGGTGAGTCAAAAATCTACACACATCAATTTAAAACTAGAAGAAATTTGAAGAAGAGAGAGGCCACCTCACTTTGTACACATATACATACATATAAATAAATAAATACACACACAGAAACATGTATACCCGTATTTATAATAAATACGTATACCCGTATTTCTACCAAAATACGAATACCGTATTTGTATCGAAAATAAAAAATACGTGTATTCATATTAAGAAAGAAATACATGTATTTGTATTAAGACACAAATACCCGTATTCATACAAATACACGAATTCGTATAAATATTGTATTCGTGTTAAAATACAAATACCTAAAGAGAGCAATATAATACTAGCTCACATATCTGGCTATCGTTCAAACCTGCTAGTATTACCAAAATATCCGATTAAAATATTGGATATGTATGCCCTAAAAGCCTGTATTGTATAGGATGCTAGGAATATGTATGTACAGGACAATCTTACTCAGTTATATATAGTATATTATTTGAGTTGTATTTATCTTAATATGTGTATTTCTTTTGTTGCATTATATTGTTTACATATATTAATAAAGAATCGATACAGTAGTATACTATTATGGTTTGATTTTATCTTAACATATGCATATGTTATACTCGATATCACATATGGCCGATATATATTGATAAAGCCCGTAGGATTTTTGCTTGACTAACAGCGTTATGATGGAGATCATACTTGTGGGAGCTGGATAGTCCATAAGCACATCCTTAAAGGTCTCATGTCGCAGGAGTATCGAGACCGGGCATCGATATTCCAGAGTGGACTTGTGTATACGTTTTTAGACCCTGACGAGGGGAAGTGGTTGGTCCCACAACCATTAGTGTATTTAACTAAGATTGTATACAGGTGCTTACTGGGGGTGAGTACATTGGACGGACTCGCCGAGAACCTCTAGATAGTATTATACCTATCGTCAGATAGCGGTTCTAAAGTGACATGAGTATAGGTTAGTCTTTGGACCTAAAATCATCATTTGTCTTGTGTAAGTTCCCACCATGCTTTGATCACTATCCTACCATGGCTTTACTAAGTCATGCAAATTGGTTTTGGTTGGGTACAGTCTCGAGCTATATGGAGGCAGTGAATGATTGTCAGGGATTCGTCTCTCTCAGTATTGGGAGTCGATATCGCACTATGTCCGATTGGCTAGAACCATAAGACCTTGGCCAAGGCAGTTGAAATTTACTGATGGTTAGATCAGTAGTTTCTCGAATTTGTCCTGAGCCAAGTCGACATGACTTATTAGGTCAGTAGGGGTCTGACGTTTACCACCTCTCTAGACCCGGTTTGCGATACTCTTAGACAAAAAGACCAGACTGTACGGAGATTGTCACGGATAGGCTCAGTAGGGGTCTGGATGAGCTTTCTTATCGGCCTTCTTTTCGATAGGTATTTGGGTAGCCGTTACGTACAACTAGTGTCACTGACGTGTTTGTGGTTAAACCCACTGCCAGCGTGCTGTCGAGTTTTTAGAGTCCCACACAGAGAGTTTCTCTGGTTCAGGCGAAACGATGTGGTGGCCGTATGTTTATACGTGCAGGGTTCCGATCGAATGATAATACTAGCCGACTTAGGATTAAGCCGGATTAAATCAGGTATTACATATACATATTTCGATATGTATATTCTAGTGCTATCCAGGTTTTCGATCGGACAGTTCATAATATTAGCGGGCTTAGGATTAAGCCAGTTTGTTAAATTAGATATTGATTTAATACTAGTATTATATTAGTAGTATTATTCTATCTCTTGGGTATTCGTATTTTGGTATGAATACGAGAATATATATACGGTAGAGTATATTCTATATTTATACGGAAAACATTCTAGAAGGTGGACACCTCATTTTTGATTTATCCATTTTTTCTTTTAAATGGAAATGAGGTGAAAAGGTAGTGAGGTGAGAATGGTGAGAACCATACTTCAATAGTGTTGACAAATGAATTGAATATTCATTTATGCAAACTATTCAAGTATGGTTGTGATTTTATATTGGAAAAATGAGATATACAAAACCATGGTTCATTATTTTTCACATAAATTTGATCTCATTTCTCACCATGAGCTTCTTTCTCCTCTCTAGACTTTCTTGAGTTCTTCCTCCTCCTTCATCTTCCTCCCTACTATCTCATGAGTTGAGAATTAAGGGAGGAAGAGAGATAGAAATACACTAGAAAACTCATTACATCTCCTTAGTAACCTAGATTAGCAAATTAGGTTACTAAGTTGCTTCATTAGTGAAGCTAAGCTTGGATTATAAACTCTCAGGTGGATCATCTAGGATCAAGAAGGCCATCAAGTAAGGTTGATCTAGGAGACCTCAAGGAGCTTAAGAAGAGAAGTGAAGACCCAAAGGAAACGTTTCTTTAGGTATAACATTCTAACAGAATAGTTAGACTCCTCTAGTTTACTAGTTTCGATATTTGGTTAGATCTAGGATGTGTTTTCTAGCGCCAAAGTTTCTAAAAGTGAGTTTTTCATTCCGCAACGGCTGCGGTAGGCGACTAGGGCGCTAGGAATCCCAACATGATATCTGAGCCAGCCAAACATTAGAAACTAGTAGTAGACGATACTTTAGTTTTAAAACCGAAAAACTCCGAGTGTCAAAACCCACTCTCTGTCCAAGAAATTTTTTGGTCTCTGAAATTTTTTTAAACAAGTGCAGAGGCTTACTCCTGATATGTATATACCACACGATGAAAACGAGTAAAATCCATCTAAAAAACCCGCCCAAATCCTTAAAATCCCTGCCTCCAGCGGTTTTATGATGTCCCTTGATCCTCGTTTTCATTCAGTGTGTTGGGTTTTGGAATTTGGGATTTTTAGTCTTGTTTGATTTGCCCCAGTTTTCACTTAGTGTTACCTTCTCTTTGGGGCAACTCGGAAAGTTTAGAACTTTAAACTTTTGCATCGTTGATTTCTGTGATGTGGTGTATTTTTTTTAAACGTCGTCTATTTTCTATATGTCATTTAGACGGGGTTGCACATACTTGCTTATGCTACTGTGATGTTTACATCTGTGATGGTTTATTCGGATTGTCGTGTTGGATAGCCCTTAGTGCAATGGTAGTTGTACAGTTTAGATACATTTGTATATTCATTATTGTGGGGCGAGCATCTGACATGTGGACTGCCGTCTCTACCAGTTTGTATATTCTTTTATTGGGGTACGGCCGGATTGAGGTTGATGCCACCATTTGTACATATATTTTTCTTTTCTTTACTAGGATTAACCCGCAGAGGAGTGCTCGAATAGCCGAGTTCTAGAGGGCAACGGGCTTGCATCTCAAGGCGTTGAGACGGAGGAGGCCTTACTCTAGAATTAGCGGGCTATTCGTCGCACTCGTAGGGGGTATAGGATGACCCACGGAGGGGTGCTCAAGTTACTGGGTTCCGTGAAGTGCTGGGCGGATCATTCACTTTGTTGATTGGGGTTTCCTCACTTCCGGGATTGGCGGGTAATTTTTTGCCCTTATAGGGGTCTAGATTTTTCATTGCACAGGCTATCCACACGACCAGGGAATGTCGAGTTTCATTTGCGGCTCAAATGAAACCCGAGGCTCCTAGATTATCCGCTATTCCATGTTGCTTATTGTATTCTGTGATGTTGCTTATAATCATGCCTGAGACGAATTGTTATACACACACAAACACATACCAGTAGATGTTGTATATGTTTTGCATCCGCGCTAGTCCAGCCCCTACTCTGCCGGTAGTTAAGTAACCTAACGGTGCATGACGGGGCCCCGTGGCGAATGTGGATGACATATACGTACATTTTATTTTCGTTCTTTTCTAGTGTTATAGGATTTAATTAATGGGACCGCAATAATTTTGATTAATGCAATGAAAAAGAAACCTAAATGATGTTATTGGAACAAATTTTCGAAAAACAGTAGTCGTATTTTTTCGCTTTGCATGGTGGTATTCGGTTAGGAATATCCAGCACCTCATTCGAGGAGGCAAGAACCTAGATCCCTTCACGGGGAGTGGCCTCTTGAGCAAAAGTTTATGCTACTATAGATTATTCGGTTTTCTTCAAAACCATGAGTTTTCAAAAGCAGAGCCTAAACCACTTCTTTTTAAAACTGCTCGGTTCCTTCAATGATATCAAGTTCCTTACGTTAAAGGTTTTTCACCAAAATCTGCCGTAGCCCTCCGTCAATTCATATTAGTATTGCTTAGTATTCATGCTACGTATGTCATGCTTAGCCGAGGCTTAGTGTTCAATAGCTATGTAGTACTTTTCTATAGCATTAGATGAGATTGGTTAGGACAGTCGTACGGTCATTTTGGCTCAGTCAAATACTCGTACGGGTGAGTTTAATGCAATCAAGATAATGATGGGTTGAACTTGACTAGGACCCTTTGATATGTTGGCTCAGTCAAGATCATTTGGGTCCTAGGAGCAAAACCACATCGGGAGTTTCATATATACAGGAAACTTGCTAGTATTGTATACCTTCTGAAGTTTGGTAACTAGAGTGACTTCTATCTAGGTTATCATGCGATGATAGTTGGATCCCGATCCCACTGATGAGTAGGATTACTCTTGATAGATATTTTTCACTTCACAGTCTAGAAAAGTGTTAACGTGATTACGCCTCTGCGGAAATGAGGTTTATTTTAATTAGGTCCGTACGAGAGCACGGGGAACCTCCCTCGGATTACCAACACTCACCTGGCTGAACGATTAGGAAACTTGTAAGGTGCGAATGATCCCGACTAATTCTCCTTTTAAAGGTTTGGAGGAGAATTCACAGGAACGGTGGGAGCCATCCTGATTAGATAAACTAATAACTAATCTAATCTTGCAAGAGTGCACACCGAGTGTTTCTTTTCTCTATCTCTCTAGGTAGCAACCATTTCACGCCCTAATCAAGATAATAAAATGTTTGACTTGACCAAACTAGCTTATTACACTGGGTTGGGGAACATCGGTTTGGCTTAAACTTGTGACAACCGTCACGAATATGGGAAAGGGAAAGAGGACTGTAAGGAATTCCATATAACCCTAATGAAGGAGAAGCATTCTAATGCATCTTCTTCGGGTGTTTTTGTTATTGAAAACTGTTTTCGGTCAACCCTACCTCCTGGGTACTAGATACCAGATCGGGATCTTATATATGGAATTTATTATAAGAAATGAGAAAAAGTAGAATGGTTAGACCGGGTGATATGTCCCTCAGAGTAGGGAACAGAGCACAAGTTGATGTTGCTGCCGTCAGTGAATATCACCTAGTATTGCCAAGCAGCAATACTATGATTTTGAACAACTGCTACTATATACCTTCCATGCTTTGCAACATCATATCAGTTTCTTTACTTGATAAATATAGATATAATTTTGTTCTAGATAGAAATATCATGAACATTTACCTTAATCAGCTATTGATTGCAAAAGGTACACTATATAATGGTATCTATCTTCTAAATCAAAATACGGTCTTCAATATACAAAACACATGCAAGAGGAAAGGTTCAGATACGAACGAAACTTACTTGTGGCATTGTAGACTTGGTCATATCGGTGAGAAAAGACTAAGTAAGTCACATAAAGATGGATATCTGAATCCGTTCGAATTTTCATCATATCAAACTTTTCGGTCTTGTCTCAAAGGGATGATGACCAAATCTCCGTTCATTGGACACAGATAAAAAGATACAGAGTTCTTGGGACTCATACACATTGATGTATGTGGTCCGATGTCTATACATGCAAAGGATGGGTTCTCGTGCTACATTACATTCACTGATGGTCTCTCTAGGTTCGGATATGTATTTCTCATGAAACACAAATCTGAAGTTTTTGAGAATTTCAAAGAATATAAGAACAAAGTAGAGAACCAGACTGGCAAAAGTATCAAGATCCTCCGATCTGATAGAGGAGGGGAGTACTTAAGCACGTAATTCCTAGAATACCTAAAAGAGAATGGTATTCTCTCCCAGCTTACTCCTCTGTATACACCATAGCACAACGGTGTATTGGAGCGGAGGAATCGTACCCTATTGGATATAGTTCGCTCAATGATGAGTAATGCTGAGTTACCTCTTTCATTCTTGGATTATGCGCTACAGACAGCGGCATACCTATTGAAAGATGTTCCATCCAAATCTGTGCCTAAGACTCCATATGAAATATGGAGTGGAAAAAGACCTTATCTTAAACGTATTAAAATATGGGGTTGTCCGACCTATATTAAAGTACAAAATCCGGACAAACTTCATGAACGTTCAGTGTTATTTCAGTTTATGAGATATCCAAAATATTCAACAGGATATCTGTTCTACCACACCGAGAAACAGAAGGTGTTTGTTGCTTGTCACGCCACCTTTTTAGAATGACAATTTCTTGCAAAAGAAATTAGTGGGAGCACTATGGAACTGGAAGAAATTCTGGAACCACAAATTGAAACTGAAGAATTGGTGGAAACGTAGAATTCAATAATCCTAGACGAATCTCAGCTACCCCACATATCTAGTAGGATTTCTCATCTGCCCGAAAGATACTACGGTTTTCTCATAGATAGGGATCTAGAGGATTGCATCTTGGAAGAAGATGATCCTACTAGTTATAAGCAGGCCGTTACCAGTAAGGACTCTGATAAATGGCTTGATGCTATGCAATCCAAAATGGAGTCTATGTACACCAACAAAGTTTAGACTTTGGATGTTGCTCCTCCTGGGGTAAAACCCGTTGGATGCAAGTGGATCTTCAAAAAGAATATTGGTGCAGATGGACAGGTGGAATCCTATAAAGCTAGATTTATTGCAAAAGTTTTTTGTCAAAGACCAGGAGTGGACTATGACGAAACGTTTTCTCCAGTGGCTATGCTGAAATCCATTCGGATCCTACTTGCCATTGCTGCCTACCATGACTATGATATATGGCAGATGGACGTTAAAACGACTTTTCTGAATGGAAGTTTAGAAGAGTGCATTTACATGGATCAACCGGAGGGATTTGTAGACAGTAGGAGCAGTGGGAAGGTGTGCAAGTTGTGTAAATCCATTTATGGATTAAAGCAAGCGTCACGGAGCTGGAACATCTGATTTGATGAAAAAGCCAAGGAATTTGACTTCATCAAAAATGAAGATGAGCCATGTATCTACAAGAAGATTTTAGGAAGAATTGTTATATTTCTCGTCTTGTACGTCGATGACATTTTCTTGATAGGAAATGACATTCCTATACTGCAGTCGGTCAAGCTGTTCTTGTCACAAAAGTTCTCCATGAAAGACCTGAGTGATGCCCCCTACATTCTGGGGATTAGATCTACAGAGATAGATCCAAGAGATTGTTGGGACTTTCACAGTCCAGGTACATAGAGACCATACTAAAAAGATTTAGTATGGAAGATTCCAAGAGTGGTAATATACCCGCTTTGCACGAAATCATCCTCTCCAAAGAGATGTCTCCCAAAACTGATGAGGAGAGGGTTCGCATGAGCATTATACCCTACGCTTCAGCGGTAGGATTTATAATGTATGCGATGTTGTATACCAGACCAGATGTAGCATATGCGCTTAGCATGGTGATCCAGTATCAGTCAAATCCAAAAGAGAACCACTGGACAACAGTGAAGAATATTCTCAACTACCTGAGAAGGACTAAGAAGATGTTCTTGGTTTACAGTAATGGAGACCTTCAGGTCGAGTCTTTTACCGACTCAAGATTCCACAGTGACAAGGATGACAACAAGTTTGTCTTGGGTTTTGTGTTTACCCCCAACGGAGGGGCGGTCCAGCTGAGCTAGCTCATTTTTCCTTTACGAGATCTCGGCTCTTCGGAATGGTTGGAGAGTGCCAGAGCTCCGCCTCTGTTGGAAGAGCTCCAAACAAGTCACCATTGCAGACTCGACGATGGAGGCTGAATACATTGCTGCCAATGATGCCGCAAAAGAAGCGGTCTGGATGAAGAAGTTCATTACTGAACTTGAGGTGGTTCCGTCCATTGTTAATCCAATATATTTGTATTGTGATAACAATGGAGCTATAACTTTAGTGAAGAAACCATGGTCCCATCAGAAATCCAGACACATCTTAAGGCGGTATCACCTGATCAGGAAGATCGTAGATTGCCGGGAGATCGAGGTCCGAAAAGTAGATACGAAAGACAACACGGCGGATCCATTTATGAAGCCCCTCCCTCAAGCGTAGTTCGAGCAACTTTTTGAGATATTGGGTATGCGATATGCCAACAACTGGCCCTAGAGCAAACGTTGGGTATTCGGTACGCTAATTACAGGCCTTAGTGCAAGTAGGAAATTTTTGGATATGTATACCCTAGAGATATGAAATATCAAGTAGAGCATATACACATGTTAAGATAAAGACAAACCAAATAGCATACTATCATCTCGAGCAAGACTTTCATGTACATATATATCCTTAGCATCATGTACAATAAAGGCCTCAAGGGCATATATATCCTAACACGAATAGCGGGTTGGGGGTCAAGGGGGCTAGCAGCCCCTTTGCGGGATGCGGGGCATCGCCCTTTTAGAATTTTTTCTAACGGAAAAGGTGATAAGTGTATATGTGCCACGTGCGCACTTAGTAAAGTGAACACGTGGCAAGTTGTGCACATAACAAGTGCGTAACTGCTGAGGTGCACACATGGAAAGGCATGCACTGCGCAAGGTGCGCACCCGGCAAAGCACACACTTAGCAAAGTGCGCACCTACCGATATGCGCACCTAGTGAAGTGTGCACCCGGGCTAATGCGCACTTGGCTCGATGTGTACCTAACGGGATGCGCACCTAGCCAAATGGGCACCTAGCATGGTACGAACCAAACACGGTGCAAGTAGGGTCGAAACCCAATGGAGCAATAGTCTAAAAAAACAAAGATTTTGATTTTTGAAGATCAAAAGGGGCTCTTTTTCCCTTTTTTGAAGCCTCCTGACGTGCGCACTTGGATTTAATTGAATAAAAGAATGGAGGATGGAGAAAGAGGCTTGTGCAATAAAGAGTGGATTAAAACTCAAGATTTGTTTTTAGGAATTAAGATTCAGATTCGTCCTCAAATCATCATTAGGGGGTTTTATAGGCTTATATCTTTTACATTTGGCCCCATGGATTGTACAAAAATTGTCTTATTGACTATTAAAAGAAAAAATTACATTTGGTTTTTTTTTCTCTTTTATTTTCTTTTGCCGGCCCCCTCTTCATATTTGGGCTTGATTTGGGCTCGGGTTTGGGCTTAGGCCCACTTGGCTTCTGATTTTAATTTTGGCTATGATTTTGAGCTCGATTTTGATTTTTGAGTTTGGCAATGTGGTGCAAATTTTTACCCCAATAAAGTAACCCCCATCAATGAATGCACACTGCGTGTAGGGTTGCGTGCAAGAAATTGATGGATCTTCTTTCGTGAGGAGCTTAATTCCGATGTGCGGAGCAAAATTTTAGGGGTGAAGCATAATTCCGTGGTGAAGCATAATTTCGGGATGGAGTATAATTCCAAAACGGAGCTTGATTTCGAGATCGGAGTATAATTTCGAGGAGAGGAGCATAATTCCAGGAGCATAATTTCAGGGTCGGAGCATCATCTCGAGAAGCGGAGAATAATTCCAATGCAGAAGCATCATTCTGAGGAGTCATGCATAATTCCAGGGTTGGAGCATCATTCGAAGGAGCAGAGCATAATTCCAAGGTCGAAGAATTATTCCGAGGTGTGAAGCATAATTCCAGGAGTATAATTCCAGATCGGAGTATCATTCCGTGGTGCGGAGCATAATTTCAACAGTCTGAGTATAATTCCGACAGGGAAAGCAGATACTCCGAGGCAAAGCATGGTTACAATGCGGGGCATCTATTCTGAGACGAAGTATGGTTCCGATGCAGGGATAAACATTCTGAACGAAATATAGTTCCTATACAGAGGCTGGCTCCGAGGCGAACCATAATTCCGACAAGGAAGGCAGATACTCCCAGGCGAAGCATGATTCTGACACGGGACAGATATATCCTGAGAAGAAGCATAATTCCGACGAGGGATGAGTATATCCTTTCTTTTAGGAAGCGGGGTGTGACATCCTGAGACGAAGCATAATTCCGACGCAGGGGTAGATATCCGAACGAAGTATTGTTCCGATGCAAAGATCCAGGGCGAAGCATAATTCTGACACAGAAGGTATATCCTAAGACGAAGTATAATTCCGATGCAGGGTAGACATTCTGAATGAAGTATAGTTCCGATGCAGAGATTGATTACGAGACGAAGCATAATTCCAATAGGGAAGGAAGATACTTCGAGGCAAAGTATGATTCCGACACGGGGCATATATTCTGAGATGAATTATGGTACCGACACAAAGATAGAAATTCTAAACGAAACATAGTTCCGATGCAGAGGTTGATTCCGAGGTGAAGCATAATTTCGATAGGGAAAGCATATACACCGAGGTGAAGCATGATTCCGATGTGAGATAGATATATCCTGATACGAAGCATAATTCTGGCACAGAGTTTTGGGGCAAAGCATAATTCCAAAGCAGGACGGGTATATCTTGAGACGAAATATAATTCTGACGTAGGGGTAGATATTCCGAACGAAGTATTGTTCCGATGCATAGTTCCGGGGCGAAGCATAATTCGAACATGGGAGGTATATCTTGAGACAAAGTATAACTCTGACGCAGGGTTCTGGGACGAAACATAAATTCGACGTGGGGGCAGACAGTTGGTTGACCTGATTGATTTGGTTTGATTTTGGAGTTTCCTGTCCATCCAGCGGGACATTCGAGCTTGGCAGCACCGTCCGGTGGGACTTTGATTTGATTTGTTTAATTCTTGTCTCATTTAGCAGGACTTTTGAATTCGAGTGGGATTTGGAATATGGATTATATTTGGCATTAGTATTGCTACACTGGAATAGTGCCAGGAGAAACCCAACATTTGCCTCAGGAAAACTTGGAACTTGGGTTTTGGGTCTGCATCAACACCGCTAACATTGGAATATAGTACCAGAAGTAAATCATAATTTGCCTTTTCCCGTTGAAGAGCGATGGCTTAGGAGACAGGTTTAGAACTCTGTCACCTAAGGCTTTTCAATTTTATGAGTCATAAGGTTCTCATAAAAGTATTTTCTTTCTACAAGTCGAAAGAATCTCGTAGGTGTATTTTTCCTTAGAATTCGTGAGGACTCAGGTTTGCTTTCACGTTATGAGTTGTAAGGATCCCATGAAGGTGTGTTTTTCTTACGAGTCGAGTGGATCTCACAAGTACCGTTCTCCATTTGTATCCTGAGGATACATGAGTAGGTCTTCTCAAATGGAGCATAATTCCAAGGGCCGAGACCGGCCGTGAGGCTAGTGATTGCGGCGGGACATAAGTATGATTTAGCTTATTTATTCCCGTGGATTGTATACGGAGCGCTGTTCATTTAAGAATTTTGCACTTTTATATCGTCCATTCTTAATCGCATTGCACAAAGGTAGGTGCTTTTGATTCGTGTTTGCTACATAATTGCAGGTTACAGGTTTTCAGTCCAAAACAATGCAAATCACGAATAGTCACGACAAATTCAGGACAACTGCCAACAAACGGATAAAAATACGGATTCCGCTCACCATCCGTTAGGTGCCGCTTATCAGTTCAGGAGACAAGATCAAGCGAGGGTCATTCGTGTTTCAGACAAGTACAAAGCATGACGGTTTCTGCAGAAGGATCAAGAAGGAAACACGAAGCTCGAGGAAGATTAAAGATAAAAAAAAGTCCATTCATTTTCTTCTTTGAGACTCTTGTAAATCTAGGAGTAAATTGGAATGATTCTACAAATACAAGTATACCAAATAGAATAATAAAGTAGCATGAGATAGCCCAAGAAAAATGAAGCTCTGATTCCAACAAATGACCGCAGATGCGTGAAATATAGGTCCTATAGGCGGCGGATCCGCGGCCTCATCATGCTTTCTCGCGACAAGATTTCAATGGTGTTTTGGTCATTATACATGGATTCAGAAAAAGTCCCTAAGGCATTACTTCACTGCCTATAAATACTCCAGATCAAAGTCAAGCAAATGATGCATATTTTTACCTAGTTCTTGTTATAATTTAGTGTAACTTCTTCTTACCTAGTTCTTGTTATAATTTAGTGTAATTTCTTCTTCTACTTCATCTTTCCTCCATTAAAAATTATGTGAGAGCTTTTTGAGTGGATGATTAATGAAATTAAGAGTGTTTATGTGCATGTCTTGCTCAATTGTTAACTAGTTTTACTTACTTTTATTTTTTTAGTACCATAACTTGTTATTTATTGGTTTTCTTTCCTTCTTTTTCTATTTTTGTTTATCATTGCAACCATGATACTTAAGTGTGATTCTTGCTTAGGTGAGATCTCAAGTAGTTACTTGCCGTCTTCTACCTTATTTCTTTCTATCTTCTCTACATGTTTTTATTTTCCTTTTTTTATAATGGGTGAGTAGTTTTCTCACTTGTTAGGGTAGGATAAAGAAAGTTTGAGAGAATAAAATCCCCCTCACTCTTTTCTTTGCCCAACAGCTTGAATTGAACTCCCGTCAATCCATCCACAATCCGCTTCGTACGACACCCTATCCTCTATGATAATGGTGACACCCTAGTGAGACCGGTTGTGGTTAGATTGACCAGAAGTTATGGTTAAGAGACAAGAACGGACGGATAAGGACCAAAAAGAAGGAACTAAGCGTTGGAAAGCCTAACTTATACTTGCAAGTATCCTTCTTAATCGTGCTAATCCCTGTCGATTCCGATTACCGTAATGTAAATATCAAGAGAGGAAAATGAAAGAAATGAGCGAACTCCTAACTCAAACTAACCTAATCCTAATCTTAACAAGCTTCCATTAACATACATATCAATACACAAGGTTTGTTGGATATAGTGCCCTCAAGAAAATTATTGTGATCGCAAGTAAGCGATTATGATAACTGAGGCAGGACCTATACAGGTATAACAGTCTTACTCGAGATGATAGTATACTATCTTGTTTATATTCATCATTGATGAAGCCCGTAGGATTGTTGCTTGACGACCAGCATTATGATGGTGATCATATATGTGGGAGCTGGGTTGTCCATAAGTGCATCCTTAAATGTCCCTAGTCATGGGAGTATCGAGACTGGGCATCTATATTCCGGAGTAGAGTAGTGTATACGCTTCTAGATCCCAACGAGGGGCGGTGGCCGGTCTCACAAGCCATTGGTGTTGTGTCACCTAAGATAGTATACAGGTGCTCACTGAAGGTGAGTATACTGAACGGACTCGCCGAGAACTTCTAGATAGTATTATATCTATCTTCAGATGGAAGTTCTCAGGTGGCATGAATACAGATTAGTCCTTTGACCTAAAGCCGTCATTTGTCTCGTATGAGTTCCCACTGTACTTTGATTACTACCCTACCATGGCTCAAAGGAGTCGTGCAAACAGGTTTTAGTTGGGTACAGTCCCGAGCCACATGGAGGAAGTGGTCGACTGTTAAGGATTCCTCTCTCCTGATATTAGGAGTCGATGTTGCGCTGTATTCAGTTGGCTATCACCAGAAATCCGTGGTCATGGTGGATGAGATTTACTGATAGTTGATTAGTAGTATCTTTATTGGTGATGAGCTTGACTCGGACATGACTTATCGGGTTAGTAGAGGTCTGACGTTATCCACCCCCTAGACCCGATATGCGATACTCTTTGACGAAGAGACCGGACTGTATGGAGATTGTCACATTCAGGCTCAGTAAGGTAAGGAAATACTTGATTGTCGACCCTCCTTTCGACAAGTACCTGGATAGCCGTTACGTACAGCTAGTGTCACTGACGTGCTTGTGGTTAAACCTACTGCCAGCGTATTGTCGAGTCTTTAGAGTCTCACAAGGAAGGTTTTCCCGGTTCAGGCGACAGATGTAGGAGGCATATGTTGGTTTGCGCAGAGGTCTGATTAAATACGTGTACGCGATACACGGACATTAATCGGACGCTTGATAATACTAGACGGCTTAAGATTAAGCCGTATTATTAAATCAAGTTTTGATTTAATAATTTGTGTACGTATTTTGATACATATATTTTAGTATTATTGTTCACTATTTATTTTCTCTCTTTGGTGCTATCCGTATTTTATACGGATACGTGTATGTGTAGCGATACATATACCGGGTGAAGTATTCCGTATTTATGCGGGAATGTTTCTAGAAGAAGAACACCTAATATTTGATTTTCTTTTTAGAAAATTAAATAGAAATGAGGTGGAAAGTGGAGAGTTATGAAGTATGGTGCATGCATGTAGAAAGGTATGGCTTGATTCTTTTAAAATGATAAATTCATTTGGGTGCACTATTGATGCATGGTTGTAAAAGAGCAAGCCATCCTCACTTTCAACACTTGATGGTTTTTCATTCTTCACTTGAGCTTCATGCTCCATAGTTGCTTCATTCCCCCCCTCCTCCTTTTTCTTCTTGCTCTCATTTTGAGCATAGATTTTAGAGAGAAAAATTTAGTGAAGTATTCCTACATCACCGACCATCCAAACCTTTCAAGTCTGGACCGTCGGTTAGAGCCTCCTCCGGATTCCCTCGGGTGGATCGTCTTCGGTAAGGGTAGTCGATTCTCAAGCGCGATCCCGGCGGCTACGAGCTTGGAGGGGTCTTCCATAATTGGGTGGACACGCGATAAAGGTTGTATTTTCTCAACTCTTGCACTCTTAGCTAGTTAGTTTAGTTTATTGGACCGTATCCTAGGTTTTACGGGCGTCCAGTGCTCGCTAGAATTTTTGTTTTCGCTTCCGTCTTGGCCGCGAGTTCCGCGGCGCGGGCACTAGATCCTAACATGGTATCGAAGCCACTCCATAAACCTTAACTATCTATTTTGCACTTGTTTAGAATTTCGATCGAAAAAATTTTCCGGATCGCATTTCCATTTTGCATGCTCGCTGTTCGAATTTTAAAGTGGTTCAAAAAATCATTTAGATTGCCTTAAAATTACATGCAGGCAATTATAGAAGCTAGGAGAAATTGGAGCACAAACAACCAATTTTTTGTCGTGGAACTGCCGCCTATCATAGCATTTGGCCGCGGTGCCGCGGTCATCTTGGGGCCGTTGTGCCCCAATTTACTTCGGTTGCTCTATTATATGGAAATGTGATTTTTGGGATGTTTGGTTTTGGCCCAGGTTTATTTGAGTACTGGTTTGTACTTGGGGCCAATGTGGAAAGTTTTAGTCGATTAAAATTTTGAATTCGTGTTTATCAGTGCGTCTGTTAGTTTCTGCGATCGTGAATATCATAGATCGGCACAATCCGACTAGTTGCTATATGTACAATCAGACGGGTTTACGAACATGATATTCACGTTGATGTTCTGTGTTGCACTGATATTATGGATTGATTGTCGTGATGGATAGCCTTGTGTGCAATGTTAGATGTAAAATTCAGATACATTTGTATATAGTTTATTGTGGGACGAGCGTCCGACTTGTGGACTGCCGTTTCTGCTAGTTTGTATATTCTTTTATTGGGGCACGACCGGGTTAAGGTCGATGTCACCATTGTATATATATTTTCTTTTCTTTACTAGGATTACCCCACAGAGGAGTGCTCGAATAGCCGAGTTCTAGAGGGATGCGGGCCCGCATCTCATGGCGTTGAGACTGGGGGGCCTTATTTTAGAATTGACGGGCTATTCGCCGCACTCGTAGGGGGTATAGGTTGACCCACAGAGGGGTGCTCAAGTTACCGGATTCCGTGAAGTGCTGGGTGGCCCATTCACTTTGTTGATTGGGATTGCCTCACTTCGAGAATTGGCGGGTAACTTACTGCACTCGTAGGGGTATAGGATCTTCATTGCACTGGCTATCCACACGACAGGGAAATGCCGCATTTCATTTATGGCACAAATGAAACGTGAGGCTCCTATATTATCCGCTATTCTATATTATTGTTCGCATTCTTGTGATGATTTTTATCTGCCTATGATGACTATTATCTACCTGCGATGTTGATATATATATATATATATATATATATATATATATATTATATATTTAGTAGATGCTTCTATAAGTTTTGCTTCCGTGCTTGTCCTGCCTCTGCTCTGCCGTTAGTTAAGTAACCTTACGGTGCATGACGGGGCCCCATGGCGAATGCGTATGGCATATAAAAAATTTGTTATTTTGGTTGTTTCTTTTGTGGCTTGGAAACTTAAAATGATGGGAACGAATTATCTGAATAATGCAAGGTAAAAAAAATAAATGATGTTGTCGGAACTAATTTTAAAACTACTCGGTTTTCTTCAAAACTCAAAGTCATATTCTTTTGCTTTGCATAAAGGTATTCGTTTCGGAATATACCGCACCTTATTCTATGAGGGAAGAGCCTTGATCCTTTCATTGGGAGTTCGCTCTTAAGCAAAAGTTTATATTACTACTTTTAAAAAGCGGAGCTTAAGCCACTCCATTTCCTTCAACGACATCAAGTTCATTATGATAAAGGCTTTTCGCTAAAAATTAGCCGCAACCCTTCCTAATTTCAGATTAGTATTACTTAGTATTCGTGCTGCGTTTGTCGTTGCTATTTGCCGAGGCGTAGTGTACGGTAGCTCTGTAATACTTTTCTATCGTAAGGATATGTGGATTGGTTAGGAAAGTCGTATGACTTTGTTGATCATTCGTCAAGGGTCGTGCAGGTGGGTTTAACGCAATCAAGATAATGACGGGTTGAACTTGACTATGGCCCTTGATTTGTTGATTATTCCTCAAGTTCCTTGATGTAGGGTTTTCTTAACACCTCTATGAAGGTTTAGAAGCATCATGAATGCTATAACAATAAAATTTTTGAGGTGCTAAGCAAACTATACAAGGAATCGAACTAGAATATATGAAGTAACAATTAATAGTATCAAGATTAAGAGTTAAGTTATGCTAAGTGTTGAAACTACAACCTTTGTAGTTCACTTTGGAAGACTCCTAAGCTTTGGAAAGGTCCACTTGATCAACTCCTCGTCCACGACGATCCACCCGAAGCACTTTGCCCTAAGCTTGATGCTTCCTACGATCTTTGGAAATCCTTGAAGCACAACACCCTACACAAGATGGCTAGGGTTGTGTAGGATGATGAAGTGGTTGATGTTCTTATTTATTACCTTTTCTTTTCTTTTTCTAACTCTTTTTAACCATTAAAAGAGAGCTAGGGTTTGAGGAAGAAGAAGAAGTCTCACTCTTTTCTTTTTTTAAGATAATGATAATGTAAAAGATAAATGAGAGAGAGAGAGAGATCTTATCATAACTTTAACCATAGTAGAAAATAAAATCTAGATATTTCATCTAAGGTTAAAAGGCAAAAGGAATGGAAACTATGGTTGAGTTAAAGAATTGTGTAGATGAGTGTGGAAGCAATGACTCATTAACCATTTCTTTTGCCTTTAATCTTTAATGAAAAATATAAGCATTATCTTTTCTTCAATATGATTCTTATATTGCCTTCCTCTTTGTATCATCAACCATGATACATTTCATGTATGTATGTATGTGTGCACATCATCATGTACATATACATACATGTATCCATAAGAAGAAAAGGATTTAAATAAATAATATAAAAGCCAATATTAAATCAACACTTGATTTAATAAATCCATCATATCTCATATGTCCCGACTAATATTAAATGCCCGATTAAAATACAGTATCATATACTGGTATTTAATCGAGGCTCCGCGCATATCTCATATGTGCACCACTTCGTTTCGCCAGAGCCGAGAAACTTCTATGTGGGACTCTAAGACTCGTCAATACGCCAGCAGTAGATGATGATCATATCAAACACCTACAAGCCGCAAGCGGTCAGCTAAACGTAACGGCCACCCGGGTATTGAGCGATCAGAATAAGAACAAGCGAACCTGTCAAAACTCCTGTCAATCCATCTGGCAACACTAACCGTACAGTCCGGTCTCTTCGTCAGATATGCTGCATATCGAGTCTAGGGATGGAATCGTCGACCCCAATAACTCAATAAGTCATGCCGGTATATGGTCTATAACAGATCGAGAAACTTACTGATAACACTTATCAGTAATATCTCAACAGCCCTGGCCAGGGACTTCCCGTTATAGCCAATCGTGCACAGCACAGCATCAACCCCCAATACCGGGAAAGACGAAACCCCTCCTATCGCTCACTGCCTCCACATGCCTCGAGACTATACCCAAAATCCACCTGTTTGTACGACTTAGTAGAGCCGCAGTAGGGTGGAGATCAAAGTATAGTGGGAGGACACACAAGACTCTATGACGATCTCGGGTCTACAGACTAACCTGTATCAGTGTCACCTGAGAACTGCTATCCGACGTATGATATAATACCATATAGGAGTTCTCGGTGAGTCCGTTCAGTGTACCCAGTCTCACTGAGCACCCGTATACTATTTTCGGTGTCAACACACCAGACGGATATGGGATCATCCATCGCCCATCATATGGAACAAGAATGGTATACGCTAGTCTAAGCTGGAATATCGATGCCCTGTCTCGATATACCTACGACTAGGAACATTTCAAGGATACGCTTATAAACTACAGATGTCCCACTAGTATGATCCGCATCATAATTCCAGTAGTTAAGCCAATATCCTTAGGGCTTTATCAACATGTACCAAATGAATATAAACATGATCAAGTGAACATATGATAAAGTAAAACCAGATAGCATACTATCATTTTGAGCAAGACTGTCACCCGAATATATATATATATATACACATCAGTACATACACTATCTCATAATGGCCTCCAGGGCATACATATATCCAACAATCTCCCACTTACACTAAGGCCAGTTATTGGCATATCTCATACCTAACATCTCAAAAAGTCGCTCATGCTGCGGCTGAGGGAGGGCCTTGGTGAATGGATCCGCAGCGTTGTCCTTTATGTCTACTCTCTTAATCTCGATCTCGCGGCAATCAACTATCTCCCGGATCACATGATATCTCCTCAGGATGTGTCTGGACTTCTGATGGGACCTGGGCTCTTTGGCCAACGCCATAGCCCCATTATTGTCACAATACAGAGGTATTGGATCAATAATGGTTGGAACTACTCCTAGCTCCGCGATGAATTTTCTCATCCAGACAGCTTCCTTGGCAGCATCATTTGCAACAATATATTCAGCTTCCATCGTTGAGTCTGCAACGGTATCCTGTTTGGAACTCTTCCAACTCACCGTCCCTCCATTGAGGGTAAATGCAAACCCTGAGATAGACTTGCTGTCATCCTTGTCACTCTGGAAGCTCGAATCGGTAAAGGCCTCCATTTGGAGATCCCTATTACCATACACCAAGAACAATTCTTTAGTCCTTCGCAAGTACTTAAGAATGTTCTTTACAGCAATCCAGTGATTCTCCCCTGGGTTAGATTGATACCTGCTTACTACACTAAGTGCATAAGCAACATCAGGGCGTGTACATAACATCGCATACATTATCGATCCTACTGCCGAAGCATAGGGAATAATGCTCATGCGAGCTCTCTCTATATCAGACTTTGGGCAATCGTCTTTTGAGAGAGTGACTCCATGGCAAGCGGGTAAGGCACCCCGCTTGGAGTCTTCCATACTAAATCTCTTTAGGATGGTGTTTATGTACTTGGTTTGGGACAATCCCAATAACCGTTTGGATCTATCCCTATAGATCCGTATACCCAATATGTATGTGGCATCTCCCAGGTCCTTCATGGAGAACCTTTGTGATAAGAATGATTTGACCGACTGTAGCATAGGAATGTCATTTCCTATCAGAAGTATGTCATCTACGTATAATACGAGGATTGCGACATTTCTTCCTACAGTCTTCTTATAAACACAAGGTTCATCTGGATTTTTGATGAAATCAAACTCTTTGATAGCATCATCAAAACAGATGTTCCAACTCCGTGATGCCTGCTTTAATCCATAAATGGATTTAAGTAACTTACATGCTTTACCGCTGCTCCCACTATCAATGAATCCCTCTGGTTGATCCATATAAACGCATTCCTCTAAATCACCATTTAGGAATGCAGTTTTAACGTCCATCTGCCAGATTTCATAGTCGTAGTGAGCAGCAATAGCGAGTAGGATCCGAATGGATTTAAGCATGGCTACCGGAGAGAAAGTCTCGTCATAGTCCAAGCCTGGTCTTTGACGAAAACCTTTCGCTACCAACCTTGCTTTATAGGTCTCTACCTGTCCATCTATACCGATCTTTCTTTTAAAGATCCATTTGCATCCCACAGGTTTTATCCCGGAGGGTACATCTTCCAAAGTCCATACTTTGTTGGTGTACATGGACTCCATTTCGGATCTCATGGCATCCAGCCAATTCACAGAGTCACCACTCGTGATAGCCTGATGAAAACTGGAAGGATCATCATCATCCATGATGCAGTCTTCTCTATCACCATCAATGAGAAAACCGTAGTATCTCTCCGGTGGGCGAGAAATCCTACCAGATCTACGGAGTGGCTGAGGTTCATTAGATTCTGTTATAACTTCAGGTTCAGCCAAGTTGTCATCTGTAATTTGTGTTTCTAGAACTTCTTCTAGATCTACCACATTGCCATTTGTATTGTTCGAAAAAATCTCATCTTCTAAAAAGGTGGCATACTGAGAAACAAACACTTTTTGTTCCTCTTTGTGGTAAAAAAGATACCCAAACGAATGTTTAGGATATCCTACAAATATACATTTGACTGATCGTGTCTCGAGTTTGTCTGGATTCTGCTTTTTAACAAAAGCCGGACAACCCCAAATCTTAACTCTTTTAAGAGATGGTTTCTTCCCATGCCATATCTCATATGGAGTGGTAGACACGGTTTTGGTTAGAACTTTGTTTAACAGAAAAGCTGCTGTTTCCAATGCATGCCCCCAAAACGAGAGAGGTAACTCAGCATCACTCATCATGGATCGTACCATATCTAATAGGGTACGGTTCCTTCGTTCTGACACACCGTTGTGCTGTGGTGTGTAAGGTGGAGTGCGCTGAGAGAGAATCCCATTCTCTTTTAGGAAGTCTAAGAACTCAGTACTTAAGTACTCTCCACCTCGATCCGATCGAAGTATCTTGATACTCTTTCCTGTTTGGTTTTCTACTTCATGTTTATACTCCTTGAATTTCTCGAAAGCTTCAGATTTATGTTTTATCAAATATACATGACCAAATCTTGAGAAATCATCAGTAAAAGTTATGAAGTATGAAAAACCGCCTCTTGCATGTGTAGACATTGGTCCGCATACATCACTATGTATGAGGCCTAGGAGCTCAGTAGCTCTTTCTCCGTGTCCTGTAAACGGGGTTTTGGTCATTTTACCTTTGATACAAGACTGGCAAGTTGCATAAGATTTATACTCAAATGAATTTAAATATCCATCTTTATGAAGCTTGTTTAGTCTTGTTTCATTAATATGACCAAGTCTACAATGCCAAAGAAAAGCTTCATTTATTTCTGAAAATTTCCTTTTATTTTTGTGTTGTATGTTGAAAAATGTGTGTTGATTAAGGACGTATATCCCGTTATTTAATGTACCACAACCAATCAACTCTTGATTCAGTCTAATGTTCATAACATTGTGTTGCACAGCAAAATGATATCCTTCATTGTCTAACAAGGAAACTGATATAATATTACAAAGCATAGTTGGTACAAAATAACACGGGTTCAAAACCAATATACAACCCGAAGGCAAACCTAAGTGATACTCTCCTACTGAAACTGCATTTACATTGGAACCATTTCTGGAGAGTATGATCACCTGTCTTCGGAACTCTGCTATTTCTCAACGCCTGCACAGAATTGCAAATATGAGAACCCGAACCGGTATCCAATACCCAGGATGCAGAATTAATAGAAAAACAGTTTTCAATTACGACACACCTGAAGCTGAAGCATCAACATGCTTCTTCTTGAGTGCTAGGTACTCAATACAGTTCCTCTTCCAGTGTCCCGTCTTCTTGCAATGGAAACATTCGCCTTTCTCTGATGCCCCAACCTTGGACTTGCCTTTTCCATTCACCTTTTTGACTCCACCCTTAGGTTTGGTGGGTTTCTTCTTCATCTTTCCCTTGGCCTTAGCCTTTGGGTAAGATGAGGAGGATTTCCCAACAGACATAACGGGAGTCTTCACTGACTTCAGTGTGCTCTCTGCACTCCTTAACATATTAAGGAGTTCAGGCAGTTCCTTCTCCATGTTGTGCATGTTGAAGTTAACAATGAACTGAGCAAAGGTGGAGGGGAGAGACTGTAGAATAATATCTGTATACTGTTCATTGTCCATTGTCCACCCAAGGTCCTCAAGCTCTTCTATGAGAGCTATCATTTTTAGAACATGGTCTCCTACTGCTGTGCCAGCGGTCATGCGTATCTGAAACAATTTCTTAGACGCTTCGTATCTTAATACGCGAGATTGCTCTCCATACAACTCTTTTGTATGGAGGAATATGGCTTGTACGTCCATATTCTCGTGCTGCTTCTGATGTGTGTTATCCATCGATGCAAGCGCGAGGCATTTTGCCGTGGCACAGTCAGTGTCCCAGGTTTTGCGGATTTCCCTATCCGCAACTGAAGGTTTAGGACCTAGGGAGGCAAGGCTGGTGCGGTAAGGACATATGATACTTTATCATAAGTCAAGGCTATGTTTAAATTCCTCAGCCAGTCTTTATAGTTTGTCCCATTCAGCTTGTTTTTATCTAATAGAAGCTTAAGTCCTGTCATGGGTATCTGCCATTAAGAGAGAGAAAAGAATACACTTAGCGAATGCTCTTGCAAAGATCAGATTGGTTATTATCTTGTCTAATCGATGTCTCCCACTGTTTTTTATCAAATTTTCTTTAAAACCTTTTAAAAAGAAAACTAGCCGGGATTAATTACAATCTACAACTTCGCCAACCTCTCAGCCAGGCCAGTGCCGGTACTTGAGGGAGGTTCCCCGTGATTTCGCACGGACCTAATTAAAGTAAACCTCGTCTTCCCAGAGGCGTAGCCCCGTTTAGCACCTTTCTAGACACCTACCGAGTCAGCTAATTGTAAAGTGCAAAATTCTCCTGGGAGCAACATTTGCTCGCAGTGGGATCGGGATCCTATTATCATATAGTAGGTATACAATCTCATTGTAATTTTCAACTCTTGAAATTCCCGATATAATTTTTACCCCTAGTACTTATGACCTTAACTAAAGTCAACATATCATAAGTACTAGTCAAGTTCTTCCCGTCATTTCGTGATTAACTAGACCCACTCATATGACCCTTAACTAAAGTCAACATTATCATATGAATGTCCTAATTATTCAGCATCATATGCAGTGTAGGAAGACATCACTCAGCTACTGTACACTGCGCCTTAACTAAAGTCAAAATACGCAGCACGAATACTAAGTACTCTACTTCCTAAAATGACGGAGGGTTGCGGATAGTTTTTTTTTTTAGAAAAACTTTTGACGCTTTGAACTTGATATCGTTGTAGAATCTAATGAGTTTAAAAGGAGTGGCTTATGCTCCGCATTTTGAAACTTGCTTTTTTCTTACAAAAAGGCCGAGTGTGTTTAAAATCTGATTCTACAACATCTTTTTAGGTTCATTTATCTTTTACATTAATCTCATTAATGTAGTCCCATCATTTAAATCCTAAGCCATTACAAAGAGAAACGAAAATATGCATTAAAAGATCACATCAGATAATAAAAGCAGCAGAAGCACATAAAGGATATCTAGGAGGTCCGTATTTTATATTTAGCCAGCAATAAAAATACGGATTCCACGGTCGCGATGAATAGCCAAGCCCACATCCCTAGACCCCTACGAGAGCGGCAAGCGACCCTACCAATTCTGGAGTTTAGGAGACCCGGTCTCGACTCCTCGAGATGGCCTCCCACTGAACCCAAGAACCCGGTCACTTGTGCCCTCCACCTTGGGTCTATCCTAATGCGGAAAAGTAAATAATATACAACACTGGTGACAACAACCTCACCCCGGAAGTGTCCCAAATAAAAGAATATTACATACAAATTAATATTACATGAATTGAAAGAATACTCTCATCTCACATAAAAAGAAAACCCCTGGCTATTCATTGCGACAATCCTGCATATCAAATCTCATTCGACACAGAGAAATAAAAAAGAAAAATACAACAATTGGAATCTTTAACCGCCTTTAGACAACACAAATCCGGAATATCACATATACAAGATTTCATGCCTAAACAATGTAAAGCTCGCATTTGGGTCTCATTCAAGAAAACACCTTTTCAAAACAAACCGGATAATTCAACAAGATTTCCGTTATTCCCGAGACCGAATTGCTAGATTTACACGCAACAAACAAATTTGTAGATTTCAATTATTGTAACACATACTATTAAACTAAGCGACGTTGGAACATCCGATCAAACATGTTAAACAACCAGAAACTGCTCTGTAATCTCAACACCTGGGCAGATTCTAAATATACCAGTAATAACAGAGAACTAATATGGGCCAGCACAAGAAAATTCGACCAATAAGTCAACTATACCGCCGCGGAACCGCCGCATAAAGCCTCTTGGGCCGCGGTTCCGCGGCCGTACGGTCGAATTACTGGCTCGTTTTTCTGGTGGGCTCTTATAGTTCCCTGCATAATTTTTTACATATTTTTAATTTGAAAAATACCAGGTTTTAAAAAATTTCCAGAGAGCACTTTTCGGGAGTCGGTTTTCATCCGTTCGATGTTTTCAACGTCGTTTAGGCTACTACAAAGCTCTAGCTTGGCTCTGATACCATGTAGGGTTTTCTTAACACCTCTATGAAGGTTTAGAAGCATCATGCATGCTATAACAATAAAATTTTTGAGGTGCTAAGCAAACTATACAAGGAATCGAACTAGAATATATGAAGTAACAATTAATAGTATCAAGATTAAGAGTTAAGTTATGCTAAGTGTTGAAACTACAACCTTTGTAGTTCACTTTGGAAGACTCCTAAGCTTTGGAAAGGTCCACTTGATCAACTCCTCGTCCACGACGATCCACCCGAAGCACTTTGCCCTAAGCTTGATGCTTCCTACGATCTTTGGAAATCCTTGAAGCACAACACCCTACACAAGATGGCTAGGGTTGTGTAGGATGATGAAGTGGTTGATGTTCTTATTTATTACCTTTTCTTTTCTTTTTCTAACTCTTTTTAACCATTAAAAGAGAGCTAGGGTTTGAGGAAGAAGAAGAAGTCTCACTCTTTTCTTTTTTTAAGATAATGATAATGTAAAAGATAAATGAGAGAGAGAGAGAGATCTTATCATAACTTTAACCATAGTAGAAAATAAAATCTAGATATTTCATCTAAGGTTAAAAGGCAAAAGGAATGGAAACTATGGTTGAGTTAAAGAATTGTGTAGATGAGTGTGGAAGCAATGACTCATTAACCATTTCTTTTGCCTTTAATCTTTAATGAAAAATCTAAGCATTATCTTTTCTACAATATGATTCTTATATTGCCTTCCTCTTTGTATCATCAACCATGATACATTTCATGTATGTATGTATGTGTGCACATCATCATGTACATATACATACATGTATCCATAAGAAGAAAAGGATTTAAATAAATAATATAAAAGCCAATATTAAATCAACACTTGATTTAATAAATCCATCATATCTCATATGACCCGACTAATATTAAATGCCCGATTAAAATACAGTATCATATACTGGTATTTAATCGAGGCTCCGCGCATATCTCATATGTGCACCACTTCGTTTCGCCAGAGCCGAGAAACTTCTATGTGGGACTCTAAGACTCGTCAATACGCCAGCAGTAAATGATGATCATATCAAACACCTACAAGCCGCAAGCGGTCAGCTAAACGTAACGGCCACCCGGGTATTGAGCGATCAGAATAAGAACAAGCGAACCTGTCAAAACTCCTGTCAATCCATCTGGCAACACTAACCGTACAGTCCGGTCTCTTCGTCAGATATGCTGCATATCGAGTCTAGGGATGGAATCGTCGACCCCAATAACTCAATAAGTCATGCCGGCATATGGTCTATAGCAGATCGAGAAACTTACTGATAACACTTATCAGTAATATCTCAGCAGCCCTGGCCAGGGACTTCCCGTTATAGCCAATCGTGCACAGCACAGCATCAACCCCCAATACCGGGAGAGACGAAACCCCTCCTATCGCTCACTGCCTCCACATACCTCGAGACTATACCCAAAATCCACCTGTTTGTACGACTTAGTAGAGCCGCAGTAGGGTGGAGATCAAAGTACAGTGGGAGGACACACAAGACTCTATGACGATCTCGGGTCTACAGACTAACCTGTACCAGTGTCACCTGAGAAATGCTATCCGACGTATGATATAATACCATATAGGAGTTCTCGGTGAGTCCGTTCAGTGTACCCAGTCTCACTGAGCACCCGTATACTATCTTCTGTGTCAACACACTAGACGGATATGGGATCATCCATCGCCCATCATATGGAACAAGAATGGTATACGCTAGTCTAAGCTGGAATATCGATGCCCTGTCTCGATATACCTACGACTAGGAACATTTCAAGGATACGCTTATAAACTACAGATGTCCCACTAGTATGATCCGCATCATAATTCCAGTAGTTAAGCCAATATCCTTAGGGCTTTATCAACATGTACCAAATGAATATAAACATGATCAAGTGAACATATGATAAAGTAAAACCAGATAGCATACTATCATTTTGAGCAAGACTGTCACCCGAATATATATATATATATATACACATCAGTACATACACTATCTCATAATGGCCTCTAGGGCATACATATATCCAATACTTGAGTCCTAGGGATAAAAACCATATCAGGAGTTTCAAACATACGGGAAACTTGCCAAGCATGTGCATACCTTCTGGAGTGTGGTGACTTGAGTGGATTCCATCAGGTTATCACATGATGATAGTTGGGTCCCGATTCCCGCTGATTAGTATGTATTACTCCTCGGGAGATTTTTCACTTCACTGTTAGAAAACCTATTAGCTGTCTAGAAAGTGTTAACGAGGTTACGCCTCTGCAAAAATGAGGTTATTAATTAGGTCCGTTCGAAAACACGGGGGACCTCCCTCGGAGTACCAATAATGGCCTGGCTGAATGGTTAGCAAACTTGGAAAAGTGTAAATAATCCCGACTAGTTCTCCTTTTAAGGTTTGAAGGAGAATTCGAGAAAACAGTGGGGTTCCATCCTGATTAGATAAAGTGAAAACCAATCTAATCTTGATAGAGTGCACGCTGAATGTTTCTTTTCTCTCTCTCTCTCTCTTTGCTACAGGTACCCATGAATTACCTTAATGTTGGCTATACTGCCCTCAAGTCAATTATTGGATCGCAGGCATGTGATTGCAATGATCGAGAGAGGACCTATACCGGTAGAACGGTCTTACTCGAGATGATAGTATGCTATCTGGTTTGTCTTTATCATCGTGTACATGCTTCATGTGACATTACAGATCACTATTACATGTTGATAGAGCCCATAGGATTCTTGCTTGACTACCAGCAGTATGATGGCGATCATATACTTGAGAGTTGGGTGGTCTATAAGCACATCCTTAAAGTGTCCCTAGCTGTGGGAGTTTCGAGACTGGGCATCGATACTCCATGAGTAGACTAGTGTATACGGATCGAGACCCCAACGAGGGGCGGTGACCGGTCTCATAAGCCATTGGTGTCAGCTGGTTCACCTAAGATGTATACAGGTGCTCATTGGGTTCTGAGTACACCGGACGGACTCGCCGGGAACATGCTAGTTGGTATTATACTTATTGTCAGATAGCAGTTCCCAGGTGACATGTGTACAGGTTAGTCTATCGAACTGAGATCTTTATTTGTCTTGTGTGAGTTCCCACTGTGCTTTGATTACTACCCTACCACGTCTCAAAGGAGTCTTGCAAACAGGTTTTAGTTGGGCACAGTCCTGAGCCACATGGAGGCAGTGAGCGGATCGTCAGGGGATTCTTCTCTCCCGGTATTGGGGGTGATATCGCGCTGTGTTTGGAGAGCCATTACACAAAGTCCCTGGCCAGGGTAAGTGAGATTTACTGGTAGGTATTCCAGTTGTTTCTCAGGGTGTTCTGGGCTACACTCCGACCCCAGCGTCGGTAGGGACCCAGAGAGCTGCCTTATACCGCTATTAGGGGTCTGACGTTTACCATCCCCCTAGGCCCGATATGCGATACTTATTGATGAACGGACCAGACTGTACGAATATTGTCACTATCAGGCTCAGTAGGGTTTCAGGATGAGTTTGCTCGTCGGTCTCCCTTTCAATCAATACCTGGGCAGCCGTTACGTACAGCTAGTGCCACTGACGTGGTTGTGGTTAAACTCACTGCAAGCGTAACGACGAGTCTTTAGAGTCCCACACAGAGGGTTTCCCTGGTTCGGGCGAAACGTTGTAGAGGCCGTATGGTTTTATGGCAGGGTTCGATCATATTCGTGCACTTGTATATGGATCATGATCGGACGGATAATACTAGTGGGCTTTGGTTTATGCTGGATCCTAGTATTATATTGTTGGATTATTTTCGTCTCGTTGTATTCGTATTCAGTCGTAATACGGATGCAGGTATGTATATACAGATGAGGGGTATTCTTGTAATCCGTTACGAGATTATTTTGAAGTTGCCATTTCTTTTCCATTAAACATTTTAGTTAATGTTTATTATGTGTAAAATGAGTGAAGTAAAGTTTTGGTTTGTGAGTGTAACTTTTGGTTTTGTGCATTGATGGTGCATGTGCTCACTTGTGACTCATGGTATGTGGTCTTGTGTGCATTGATGGCTTGAGGAAAGTGGTAGATATTTTGTGCTATTGTTTTTTCTTCACTTGCTCAAAATCAAAACACAAGAACAACACTCACAACTCACTCAAAAACAACAGACTCTTTTTTTCTCACTAGTTTTTCTTTGTGCCATAAACTTGAGCTCACTCATTTTCTCGCTTGGCTTATTCTTCATCTCCACTCATTCCATCTCATGTGTTGAGAATCATTGAGTATATTGAAACAAAATCATCACACTTTCTCTCTACTTCACCTTGGTCATCTCGGCTAGCAAACTTGATGTCCGAGTTGCTTTGGTTTAGAAGCGGGAGTCCGTATAAAGAATCCTCGACGTGGATCCTCTTTGACGAGTGATATCGGAGAGAGAACTTCGTCGAGGTAGCCGCTAAAAGTCAAGGACAGAGATTGAAGACCGAAGGACATGGATCGATCGGTATAATCTCTAAAACTCCTTTTACAGTTACTAGTATAGGGTTAATGGCATGATCCGGGATTTAGGGATACGTTAGCACCAGTTTTAAAAGTTTTTGTTCCGCGTTTGGCCTCTGATTGATGGCCGGGGCGCTGGCGTAGCCTTACATGGTATCAGAGCCAACTCATTAACCACATACTAGTTGGTTTGGACAATGTTAAAGTATCGAAACCGAAACAAACCCGAAACACCACTCAATATATTCCAGTTTCTTTCATTTTTTACGAGTCTTCTAAAAATATTTTAGTAACTGCAGAAGTCTACTTAGGTGACCACTAGCCTACACCCCAAATACGAGACCATTCTAACACTTTTGGGCTGAGCACATTGATGCCAAAACCGAGGAGGCCGGCCTAATTGGGGAGTCCGGGTTTGAAATTTGCAGTGTAGTCTAGTCTCTGGAATATTGGTTCAATGGTGTTGCTAGTTTAGCCCAGTTTGGATATGGTCTTATCTAGTTGTTTGGGATATTCGGGGTTATTTCGAACTCGATATTTCAAACATTGTTTAAAGTTTTACAGTACATACATTTCTATCTACGACCGTGAATGTCATTCGAGCGGTAAACTTTTCTAATTGCTATATTCCTTTTAGACGGGTTTGCGAACGTGACATTCACGTTGATGTTCTGTGTTGTGCTGTGTTGTTGCGGATTCGTCATGGTGGATAGCTTGGATTTAATGGTAGTACAGTTTAGTTTCATTTGTACATTTGATATCGCAGGACGAGCGTCCGATATGTGGACTGCCGTCACTGCCTACTTATATATTATTTGTTTGGGGCACGACCGAGTTGAGGTCGATGTCACGACCCGAAATGGCACGTGACTGGCACTTGAATCATATGAAGTCTATAGGACCCCATCTAATTCAAGTAAGCCAAAATCCCAGAAATCTAAACCATTCAAAAGAAGTAAGTGAAGGAAAACTTGTTTAAAAGTTTGCGTATAAATCACTTTGAAAGTCGTAGTAAACATTTTTAAAACATCAAGTCTTTTCCGAAAATTTCGGCAGAGTCTCCTTTGTAAATACTGGCCCCAAAAGGGTACAACACATGAAATATATATAAAGGCATCCCCAAGAGGGAGCTAGCTCTTCGCCAATTGGCGGTCGCAATCACGCAAGCAATATAATATACAACGCCGAAGGGCGAGGATCAAAACTCAGAAGAAAACCAATAACCACCAGAAAACCATAATAATACAAGCGCGACTCTAAGGTCAAAATAATATACACTGGTCTTCTAAGTCTATAAATTAATACAAGTCTGGTTGATGGAGTTTACTAGATGCAAGTGAACCCACTTACCAAAGCAATCACCCGGAAAGAAACAGTGTGCCAGCAAAGCCGCCAAGAAAACCTGCACGGCAAAACCTGCAAGAACTGTGGCACAACAGGGGTGAGTTGCCAACTCGTGAATAGAAAACATCACCAAGCAGAAATCGCATGTATAACTCAATCCTAGATCATACGATAATATATATCCTCAATATATAAACCCGTACCATCTACACATAAGTGTAATATCAAGTGCTCGTGTCAGTGCCTCAGGTAGCAACATAATACATATATGATGTATGAATGCATTAAAATGAAAACAGAATACATCATGAAAGAGAAACTGTTTTTTTTATTTAGTGAGATTTCTGTATATATAAAAATCAAAACCATCAGAGAATCAGTGTCAAGCATCGACACGAAATATATATCCCAATATCTAAATATCTCAGGCTCCGGCAATCCGGACTGGCCCGTATCATCAAATATCAAGATCACGTTGGTATCCTCCGGATATCCGGCGCGTCACAATAACCGGTCAGTAGTGCTCCCCTGCCGGGCTCAACGCCATTATCTGCGACCATCTTGCCCCGGGGTACCGCACCGGGTCTACCATGCACCCACAAACGGTTCCTCCTCCTCCTCGAATCGGGTGTATGATATCGCTCAAGAGCCGAGAAAACTTATGGTGGACACCTCTCAAATCATATCATGAGAAAACCACAATTTTCTGTTTTTAAATGATAATAAGTTTATAAAATATTTGCGGTTTCTCCAAATCCAGAAATCTCATGGAAATCCGAAATCTCAATCTCAAGAGTAATTAACAGTGAATTACCGGCATAAAGTTCCATAATATTGCATGACAAATGAATAGGTGAATGCATCGGATATCAAGCAAGGAATGCAATAATTAAACTAGCAAATGAAAGCAATAACATATTGGAACTATCAGTTAACAAGCTATGTCAATGAAATAATATTCTCTAAGGTGTACGTGACATGGCAATTACCGATGATGATGTGTGTGAGCCGGCAAGCAGGTGTATGTGGAGCATACGCATCATCGGCAATGGTGCTGGTGTCCTGACAACATGATTTTATAATAACTAATGAAAACACAAATAAGCATGCAATGCGATGCGAATAGCAAGAATATGCGGAACATGAATACTAATGCAACAATAAGGAATGTACAATATATATATGAGTCATACAGTTTTGGCATTTGAAATAACACAAATCGTGGTGTTTAGATAATAGGGGCTATGGTGTTTTTAAGAAAAGGTACATCCTTTGAAATATCCATAGTATCCATTGGCCTGTCTTTAAAATACTCAAGATTCGTTAGTTTTGGAAATAAGTATGACTCGAGCCCAGTCTAACATCTACTATGTAAACTACAGGACTAAACTAACAGACTAATCGGAAGGGTAAGGAAACCACCTAAGTCTGAGTCGATATCTATATCTATATCTAGTAGTCGGTGATCCCGCCTCAATAGTATCACGTACGATACAATATATAATATGACATTCTCGAGTCAAGAGTGCGGATCTATCATCATAATTATATCTCGTACGGTAAATCCATCGTACGACATCCCAAATATGGGTATAGATCGAATATCACATTTATCTCATTATTCATCTGGTATCCTTATCATCATATCCTGAATTAGGGGTACTTATATAAAGTCTAGTACATTCCGATACCATCTAAAATATATATGCGTGTGTATGAAAACACATCGCCTAAAGATCCGATAGAATATCATGTCGTATCTCATAATACGAACCAAGTCACATCACCGATCTCATGGCATCATGCCCAATTACATCGACTCATCTCCAAGTACCATATACTATCCTCAACATCCATGTATATGTATACATACATATATACATACATATATATACATACTCACAAACATATATGTATATATATATATATATATATATCCCCATATACGCACAAGTAAAACAAGTGTATGGGTGTGTGCGTGCGTGTGTGCAAAACTTTATTCTAGGGTTTCGCGACTAAGAAACTATACTATAAGCACTTTCCTACAACTACGCTAACTAACCTAAAGTCACCTAAGCATTTCTTGCTAAGTATGCACATCTCATAAAACACACACACACACACACATATATATATATATATATATATATATATATATATATATATATATATATATCATAACGCATTTTCTTGCTACACTACGAAACTGCGGGGGTGTTATACGCCATCCACCCGACTTCCCCCATAGATATATATCTACTCACCTGATCCTTGCTTGCCGAAGTCGATAACGCCATGCTCCTCGTTGTCGTCCCGAAGTTCTCGCGAGGGTGCTTACACATACAAACACATAGCATTGTAAACATAATCGCGTATGAAAACCAAAACGGCGCATGAATCGCTTATAGGTTAGAACCTATAGCCTATGCCTGCAAAACCACCGAACAACCCTCGTCCGCTGACATACAAATATCAGACGACGTAACATAATATCAAATACCAAAACTCAACGAAGTCGCAAAACAAAGCAGCAACTCAAGAAAACACCTCCAGATTTTACCCTAGGTTGAATCAGCCAAATTTGCACATGTGGAGGGTCTAGTTTACTGAAGATAAAGCCCTGGACCAAACACGAACCAATTCCATCCTACCCAGGCCATAATTTGCGGCCAGTGGGAATAAATCTGCGGCCAGGAAGTTGATAGGGGGTCTTAGGTTTTGGGTTTAGCTTCTAGATTGTCTGGATACATCTCAATCTTTACTAAATATTTTTCAAGTCCCCCGGGTCATAGCAGATCTCTAAAAATCATCACAATTCCCACAAACATGCGATATCGGGGTTTCTAAGTTCGTGTATTGGGACTTTAATCTCTGGTTTTGTCCAGAATTCTAACACTACAGGGGTTATATGGCCTCTACTAACCTCAATTGCACCTTTGGATTCAAATCAAACCCTAACCTCAACTTGGAATTTTCCAAGTTCACTAATCCTCACTAAAACACTTCTAAACATGTATGGATGTTAAAGTGAATGAAATACTATACTAATGGTTAAGGAATTACCTTATTTGGCAACTCAAGAAAATTCTTGAGTTGCGCCAAGTCTTCAAAATCCAATTTTTCTTGGTCCAAAATGCTTGTAGTGAGCTTGTGCATGATTTTAGTGAAGGGAATGATGTGTTTTGAGGTGGAAATGTGGGTGTTTTGAGGAGGTGGAGGAGGTGGAGGGTAGCCATGGGAGAATGGAGAAGGGAAAATGATGAAGAGAATGGAGGGAAAACAAATGGGAGAATGGTCAAATGACCCCTCACCTCTCTCTCACTTCTCTGTCTTGCCCATACCTTTTTCTTTATTTCTTTTCTTTTCTTTTCCCCTCATTTAAAACAAAACCATGCATGAAAAAATAAAGAAAAAGCCATGGTAGAAAATGTAAAAATATGAAATATGACATGGTGCATGTCATGTGCACAAATCAAGCCTAATGCATGATTAGTGATATTTAATCGCGATTAGCATAAAAATGGAATATAATTAATTATATAAAAAATCTATGATTGCTCCATTCTTATAATCTCTTTCAAATTCAATAATTAACATAATTTCCAAATATTTCCTAATTTATCGGTATATAATTATACCGCATCATTAAAATATTCATAATATTTATTATTTAATTATATAAATTCCCAAAAATAATATTTTAATTTTCCGAAATGTTACAATCTTCCCCCCTTAAATAAATTCGGTCCCTGAATTTAAATTTAAACCCCTCAAATACTAAAACATTTCAGTAAAATGATCAAGTCGTCGGGGCTCCGAAATCATAAATACATAAAATACACCGTAGCGCAATGCATGCGCACGAAAAACGAGTATATAAACCAAAATCAAAACTCCGTCAAGCATCCCGCAATCATCGGAGTTATGGTGAAGACACCAATGTCAAAATCCAATATGAAAACCAACATGTTATACATCAGAACTATACATGTACACATCGTTGTAAATTCGTCAAAACATATGATGAAATGCATGTCAACCCTTTCAAGTCGCTGTGCGATGCGCGTATCACGGCACAGTGGTAGACGTTTATTGTAAGAAAATAACTATATATATATATATATATATATATCCTTTGTTTAACATACACGCCCCGCCGTTTTGAAAACAATTTAGAAGGGTTTCCTTGTAAAGTTTTTCGTGTCATCTCGGACACGTAGGTAAATACTGAGACTATAGCTCCTTTTTGGAAATCCCTTCGATAAATATCAATGCGTGCAAAAACATAATCAGGTACCGTCCTCGGACTAGTCCTGCTCAGCCACTATACCAAATAGTAAATATCATAAAACATGCTGCTCAAGAGAAATCGTACTCAAAAATTTGTATGAGAATGCAACGTGCTTCTGGTGTGCACGGAAATCGAAATCCATGAATGTGCCATACATGTGCACAGAAACAAAATCTAAGTGCAACGGGTGTGCACGAAACACCTGTCAAAGGCAACGGGTGTGCCTGACAGCAATATCAGGTGCATCTGATATGGACGAAGAATCCCAATTTAGTGCATCTGATGTGCACCAAAATCGCATCGAGCGCCTAAGCATGCGCAAGAATTCAAATCAAGTGCACAAGGTGCACGAAATCAAATATCGAGTATCTCAATCGAAATTGTAGGTATACAACACATCTCAACCCAAATCAAGTATACCGTGGTATCTAATCTCACAACCATGTGCATCAGTGAGCACAAAATCGAATTAAAGTACTAAAAGTGCATGAAAGCTATGCCGAAAGCACAAGTCGAATCATATGCATACCATAGGCATGAAATCCAAATCAACATCTGGAATGACATTAAATCGAAGTCAAGCGCAACTGTCGTGCACAAAATCTCAATCATGCAAATAAATCGCCCAAATTACCGAAATCAAAGATGACGGAAACAGTCCCACTCTGGCACATTCTATAAAGATCTCTGGCCAACTATCATGGTCACTCATAACATGTCTCGTTGACGATGCCGAACTCTGGCCTACTGGGTGTGCACAATACGACTGATCCTGGGTCCAAGACTTCTCGTATAGTATTCCAGAAAGGTTCTGTCAAGGTCTCTCCCAAATATCGTTTCTGCCGAACTGCCCGGAAGTTATCACTCTTTACTAAATCTATTTCTTATTCCGGAACGGCTGCTATCGACTCTCAACGTACCTGCGTGAAGTCTTCTAAAGCTAAAATCAATCAATCTAATGACCTCGCATCGGGGTATCCAACGAACCACATGTCCTAGTCATTCCTCCTTGGGTGACTAGCGATCTTCTATCATATCTCTAAGTATAACTCGTGCGGCATTAGCTTCAAACATCTGGGGCGATATCTTGTCATTCGCAGCAGCAACTGGCTCATTTGTCCGCACGCTGAACAGTTCCTAAATCATTAAGAATACTCGGTGTATTGACGGTCATCATATTCTGGCTGGCCTCTAGCAGTAGCCCAATCCTCTGGTGCTGATCTGCACGTTCGAGAAATTTGTAAAAGCAATCCATCAAAAGCTCACAGCGTGATAACACAATAAAATGAGACATCTATACAATCGTGTGTCCCTGGAATCATACCCTGGTCAGTCCTCGTCCGTGACGAGCTCATGCTGACCGCAACTCTAGCCGTAGCACTCTCTGTCTATGCAATCGTGGTAGCAAAACCGTAAACCGATATCGATGAGGATAGATCATAGGAATGAATATAATACTGTGCAAGGAAAATGTACATGCTAAGGCTTCTTAAGCGGAGTAGCGTATCGTAGGTATTCCACGGAACATACCCATAGTACGTCACTCTACTTAAGTCACCTATTCCATCAACCAAGGTCAACCTACGCGACGAAAGTTTGGGTCTAATACCCCCTTGACCAAGTCTAAGTTCCGTAAGGTCAAGCTTAGGTTCCGAATATATATACGCCGTAGACTTCTCATAGTCAAACATAGACTCGAACCAAGGATAACCTAGCGCTTTGATACCAACTTTGTCACGACCCGAAATGGCACGTGACTGGCACTTGAATCATATGAAGTCTATAGGATCCCATCTAATTCAAGTAAGCCAAAATCGCAGAAATCTAAACTATTCAAAAGAAGTAAGTGAAGGAAAACTTGTTTAAAAGTTTGCGTATAAATCACTTTGAAAGTCATAGTAAACATTTTTAAAACATCAAGTCTTTTCCGAAAATTTCGGCAGAGTCTCCTTTGTAAATACTGGCCCCAATAGGGTACAACACATGAAATATATATAAAGGCATCCCCAAGCGGGAGCTAGCTCTTCGCCAATTGGCGGTCACAACCACGCAAGCAATATAATATACAACGCCGAAGGTCAAGGATCAAAACTCAGAAGAAGACCAATAACCACCAGAAAACCATAATAATACAAGCGCGACTCTAAGGTTGAAATAATATACAATGGTCTTCTAAGTCTATAAATTAATACAAGTCTGGTTGATGGAGTTTACTAGATACAACTGAAATATAATAAAAGGTACAATGGTGGTCACGATGCAAGTGAACCCACCTACCAAAGCAATCACCCGAAAAGAAGCAGTGTGCCAGCAAAGCCGCCAAGGAAACCTGTACGGCAAAACCTACAAGAACTGTGGCACAACGGGGGTGAGTTGACAACTCGTGAGTAGAAAATATCACCGAGCAGAAATCGCATGTATGACTCAATCCTAGGTCATACGATAATATATATCCTCAATATATAAACATGTACCAACTACACATAAGTGTAATATCAAGTGCTCGTGTCAGTGCCTCAGGTAGCAACATAATACATATATGATGTATGAATGCATTAAAATGAATACAGAATACACCATGAAAGAGAAACTGTTTTCTTTATTTAGTGAGATTTCTATATATAAAAATCGAAGCATCATCAACGAAATCATCAGAGAATCAGTGTCAAGTATCGACACGAAATATATATCCCAATATCTCAGGCTCCGGCAATCTGGACTGGCCCATATCATCAAATCTCAAGACCACGTCGGTATCCTTCGGATATCCGGCGCGTCACAATAACCGGTCGGTAGTGCTCCCCTGCCGAGCTCAACGCTATCATCTGCGACCATCTTGCCCCGGGGTACCGCACCGGGTCTACCATGCACCCACAGACGGTTCCTCCTCCTCGAATCGGGTGTATGATATCGATCAAGAGCCGAGAAAACTCATGGTGGACACCTCTCAAATCATATCATGAGAAAACTGCAATTTTCTATCTTTAAATGATAATAAGTTTATAAAATCTTTGCGGTTTTTCTAAATCCAGAAATCTCATGGAAATCCGAAATCCCAATCTCAAGAGTAATTAACAGTGAATTACCGGCATAAAGTTCCATAATATTGCATGACAAATGAATAGGTGAATGCATCGGATATCAAGCAAGGAATGCAATAATTAAACTAGCATATGAAAGCAATAACATATTGGAACTATCAGCTAACAAGCTATGTCAATGAAATAATATTCTCTAAGGTGTACGTGACATGGCAATTACCGATGATGATGTGTGTGAGCCGGCAAGCAGGTGTATGTGGAGCATACGCATCATCGGTAATGGTGCTAGTGTCCTGACAGCATAATTTTATAATAACTAATGAAAACACCAATAAGCATGCAATGCGATGCGAATAGCAAGAATATGCGGAACATGAATAATAATGCAACAATAAGGAATGTACAATATATATATGAGTCATACAGTTTTGGCATTTGAAATAACACAAATCGTGGTGTTTAGATAATAGGGGCTATGGTGTTTTTAAGAAAAGGTACATCCTTTGAAATATCCATAGTATCCATTGGCCTGTCTTTAAAATACTCAAGATTCGTTAGTTTTGGAAATAAGTATGACTCGAGCCCAGTCTAACATCTACTATGTAAACTACAGGACTAAACTAACAGACTAATCGGAAGGGTAAGGAAACCACCTAAGTCTGAGTCGATATCTATGTCTATATCTAGTAGTCGGTGATCCCGCCTCAATAGTATCACGTACGATACAATATATAATATGACATCCTCGAGTCAAGAGTGCGGATCTATCATCATAATTTTATCTCGTACGGTAAATCCATCGTACAACATCCCAAATCTGGGTATAGGTCGAATATCACATTTATCTCATTATTCATCTGGTATCCTTATCATCATATCCTGAATTAGGAGTACTGATATAAAGTCTAGTACATTTCGATACTATCAACAATATATATGCGTGTGTATGAAAACACATTGCCTAAAGATCCGCTAGAATATCATGTCGTATCTCATAATACGAACCAAGTCACATCACCGATCTCGTGGCATCATGCCCAATCACATCGATCCATCTCCAAGTACCATATACTATCCTCAACATCCATATATATACTCACAAATATATATGTATATATATATCCCTATATATCCACAAGTAAAATAAGTGTATGGGGGTGTGTGCGTGTGTGCAAAACTTTACTCTAGGGTTTCGCGACTAAGAAACTACACTATAAGCACTTTCCTGCAACCACGCTAACTAACCCAAAGTCACCTAAGCATTTCTTACTAAGTATGCACATCTCATAAAACACATACGTATATGTATGTGTGTGTGTGTATCATAACGCATTCGCGTGCTACACTACGAAACTGCGGGGGTGCTATACGCCATCCACCCGACATCCCCCGTAGATATATATCTACTCACCTGATCCTTGCTTGCCGAAGTCGATAACGCCATGATCCTCGTTGTCGTCCCGAAGTTCTCGCTAGGGTGCCTACACATACAAACACATAGCATTGTAAACAGAATCGCGTACGAAAACTAAAACGGCGCACGAATCGCTTATAGGTTAGAACCTATAGCCTACGCCTGCAAAACCACCAAACAACCCTCGTCGCTGACGTACAAACATCAGACGACGGAACACAATATCAAATACCAAAACTCAAGTTGAAACGAAGTCGTAAAATAAAGCAGTAACTCAAGAAAACACCTCCATATTTTACCCTAGCTTGAATCAGCCAAATTTGGACATGTGGAAGGTCTAGTTTACTGAAGATAAAGCCCTGGACCAAACACGAAACAATTCCATCCTACCCAGGCCGCAATTTGCAGCCAATGGGAATAAATCCGCGGCCAGGAAGTTGATAGGGGGTCTCAGGTTTTGGGGTTAGCTTCTAGGTTGCCTACAAACATCTCAGTCTTTGCTAAATATTTTTCAGGTCCCCCAGATCATAGCAGATCTCTAAAAATCATCACAATTCCCACAAACATCCGATATCGGGGTTTATAAGTTCGTGTCTTGGGGCTTTAATCTCTGGTTTTGTCCGGAATTCTAACACTACAGGGGTTATATGGCCTCTACTAATCTCAATTGCACCTTTGGATTCAAATCAAACCCTAATCTCAACTTGGAATTTTCCAAGTTCACTAATCCTCACTAAAACACTTCTAAACATGTATGGATGCTAAAGTGAATGAAATACTATACTAATAGTTAATGAATTACCTCATTTGGAAACTCAAGAAAATTCTTGAGTTGGCCCAAGTCTTCAAAATCCAATTTTTCTTGGTCCAAAATGCTTGTAGTGAGCTTTTGCATGATTTTGGTGAAGGGAATGATGTGTTTTGAGGTGGAAATATGGGTGTTTTGAGGAGGTTGAGGAGGTGGATGTAGGAGGGCAGCCATGGGGGAATGGAGAAGGGAAAATGATGAAGAGAATGGAGGGAAAACAAATGGAAGAATGGTCAAATGACCCCTCACCTCTCTCTCACTTCTCTCTCTTGCTCATACCTCTTTCTTTATTCCTTTTCTTTTCTTTTCTTTTCCCCTCATTTAAAACCAAACCATGCATGAAAAAATAAAGAAAAAGCCATGGTAGAAAATGTAAAAATGTGAAATATGACTTGGTGCATGTCATGTGCACAAATCAAGATTAATGCACGATTAGTGATATTTAATCACGATTAGCATAAAAATGGAATATAATTAATTATATAAAAAATCTATGAATGCTCCATTCTTATAATCTCTTTCAAATTCAATAATTAACATAATTTCCAAATATTTCCCATTTACCGGTATATAATTATACTGCATCATTAAAATATTCATAATATTTATTATTTAATTATATAAATTCCCAAAAATAATATTTTATTTTTCTAAAATGTTACAGTCGATGTCACTGTTGTACATATTTTCTTTTCTGTACTAGAATTACCCCGCGATGGAGTGCACAGATAGCCGGGTTCTAGAGGGCAACAGGTCCGCATGTCATGGCGTTGAGAAGGAGGGGGCCTCACTCTAGAATTGGCAGGCTATTCGCCGCACTCGTAGGGGGTACAGGTTGACCCAAGGAAGGATGCTCAAGTTACCGGATTCCGTGACGTGCCAGGTGGCCCATTCACTTTGCTGAAGGGGGCTGCCTCGCTTCTGGTTTTGGCGGGTAATTTGCCGTGCTCATAGGGTTTTAGGTTTTCATTGCACAGGCTATCCACACGATCAGGGGAACGTCGGGTTTCACTTGCGGCTCAAAGGAAACCCGGGGCTCTCAAATTATTTGTATTGATCTGTGATGCTTATTACTTTTATGTGATGTTGCATTTATCACGCCTGGAGCGATTATTATATATTGTTATATATACTAGTAGATGTTGTTTTACACCCGCGCTAGTCCTGTCACCGCTCTGTCGTTAGTTAAGTAACCTAACGGGTGATGACGAGACCCAGTGGAGAATGCGGATAGCATATACGTACATCATATTTTCGTTCTTTTTTGGTGTGATTAATTGATTGGACTGCATTAATTTTGATCAATGCAAAGAAAACAGACATATTCGATGTTATTGGAACAAATTTTCAAAAGCTGTTATTATAAAGACGTTTTCATTTGTTTTGCACAGTGGTATTCAGTTATGAATATCCAACAAATCATTCGACGAAGCAAGGGCCGAGATCCATTCATCGGGAGTGACCCCTTGGGCAGAAGTTTGCGTCAGGGTAATAACTTCACTATAGTCGATTACTTTTTGCTTTACATCGGGGTATTAAGTGGGAATATCCTGCACCTCATTCTACGAGGAAAGAGCCGAGATCCCTTCACCGGGAGTGACCTCTTTAGCAAAGGTTTTCGCCACTATATATTTGTAAAAAGCTATCCGGTTCCTTCAACAATATCAAGTTCATTACGATAAAGGTTTTTCGCCAAAAACTATCCGTAGCCCTTCGTCATTTCAGACGGGTAGCACTTAATATTCATGCTATGTTTGTTGACCTTCGTCAAGGCATAGTGTATGGTAGCTATTTGTTACCTTTCTGTTGCATAGATAGATGTGTTGGTTTGGGACAGTCGTACAGCCTTGTTGACCTTCGTCAAGGGCAAGTACGGGTGGGTTCAAATTAACCTGGACAATGACGGGTAGAACTTGACATGTGACTTATGATTTGTTGACCTTCGTCAAGGTCATAAGAGCATGGAGTAAAAATCACATCGGAAGTTTCAAAAATATAGGAAACTTGCCAGGCATGCGCATACCTTCTGGAGTGTGATAACTTGAGTGGATTCCATCAGGTTATCATGCGATGATAGTTGGATCCCGATACCCACTGATGAGTTGGTTTACTCCTCGGGTGATTTTAGATGATCCTGACTAATTCATCTTTCAGGTTTGGAGGAGAATTTGAGGATACAGTGAGAGACATCCTGATTAGATAAAGTGATTAATCATTCTGATTTAGGTTAGAGTGCACGCAGAGTGTTTCTTTTCTCTCACTCTTTGGCAGCAACCATGTCCCGACCCTAGACTATAACTCAGTAACCAAGTTAACCAAACTTTCTTAAAACACTGGATTTTGGATTGTCAGAGTTGCATACTTCATTGCCGCTCTTACTTTTACCCTTTGCTTTTCTCCAGAACATTTCGTATCACTACGAAGATCTACAGTTATTGGATATGACCATTGTATAGTTAAATACGAACTCGAAGAAACTTGTTTCAGATTCGAGGATGGTTTTCGGTTCTGGAGAAATTGAATAGGACTATTCAGTTGTCTTTTCCTTTTACCTTCTCTCAGGATGTGAGGGCTCCTAGGATTAGGAGAGGGTACACCTATTGTGCTTATTGGATAGTCTTCTTCCAAACCATAGTCAGGTGCCGAAAGGTGGGGAAGGAAGAAAACCAATTAGCCTAAGTGTGGTGTATAGAAGGTAATAATTAAAGACAAATAAATGGATTAGAAAGAGAGTAATGTAAATTGCGACAGCTATCATTCACGACCAAACCGCGTAGTTCATCGCCACTCCTACTTCACTTTTGCATTTCTCCGATTCAGGAGAAATTGAATAGGAATATTCAGGTTGTCTTTTATCACTACCTTCTCTCAGGTTGCGAGTACTCCTAGGATTAAGAGGGTACACCTATTACGCTTATTGGTTAGTCTTCTTCCAAACCATAGGCTGGTGCCGAACGGTGGGGAGGGAAAAAAAACCATTTAGCCTAAGGATGGTGTACAGAAGGTAATGAGTAAAGACAAATAAAGAGATTTGGAGAGATGACAAAGAAATATATGGTTACAGTCATGAATCTGGATAATGGAAGTGGCATTACTAAGAATACCCGGATACCCCTTCGAAACATTTTCATGTTTCAGTTTCTCCGTGCATTGTTAATAGAAAACCGATTTCCTATTTAGATCCTTGCTCCAGGGTATGTATTTACCAGGTTTGATTCTCATATCTGTATGGTTTTACAGATTATGAGTGGGGTAATTTATTGGGAATTCGGTGACCATATCCTCATTATATCGGAATTCGTTGTAATTGGTGATATTTGAGGAACTCACCTGGGGTTGTTTGCCTGACGGCAAATATTTGGTTTTGAATATCCGTTGTTATGCACCAATTTCAAACTGATATATCTATACATTTATTTTAAAAAGTGAGATATAACTTTTTGAAATTATGTCCATGACATTTACCTATATCAACTGATAGTTAGGTAAGGAGCATTCAACAGCGGTGTAATTCTTCTTAACTATAAATACAGTTTTCAACCTACGACGCACAGGATTTGAGTTATTAAAACTCAGGGGACTTATACAAAGTATTGTATGTTGTCCAGTGTCCATTAGGACAGAGGGGTTGGTTCTCGTACTAAATTCTGTTTACTTGTGACTTCTTTAGTTTTAGACAAGTGTTTCGTAGAAATACAAGGTCCAAGTTTTGAGAAGTTAAAGGTACAAGTATAAAGTTGAGAACCATTTGTTGCAAGTAACAGGATTCTTCAAGGTGATCGAAGATGTAGATACTTGTGTTTGGTATTCAGTTGATAGTAATGGTTTTGAGAACTTGCTTCAGTTTCAGGTTACTCATATTTGGATGTACTCCTAGTTGAGTAATATCGATCGGCCTCTTTCTATTTGGTTGACATGCACTAGAGACAGCTGCGTTATTTGAATCTGGTTTCAATTAAATCAGTGCCTCTATTTCTATATTGTATATAGAATGGTTCTGTAGGGTTCCTAGACACTCTTGTGAAGGTTCATAAGGCATCAAACATGCCCGGATAAAATTTAGACGTGCAGAACAACCCAAAACAGGGATCTTTGCTAGATTATTAGGGTTTAACATGCAAGTAAACATCTTTACTACTAAGTGTGAGGGATTACAACCTTTGTAGTCCGCTCCTTCGCTTCATAAGCTCCAAGTAGAAGTCCCTTCGCCGCGATCCATGATCTCCCGGACTCAAGAGAGGCTCCACGACTCGAACGATCCATGCTAGCTTGTGGTATTCCTTTTCTTCGATGATCTACGTCGAAGTTGCAATAACTCAAGCTCTCTCACTCTAATGAGGTGAACACCCTAATCTAATGGGCTAGATTAGATGAGGATGATGGAGTAGTATTTATGCTATCTTTTTATATCATCATCTCACATGAAAACATCACAAAAGGAAAATCAAGTAAGCTTTCTCAAAGCTCAAGAGAGAAGAAGATGATGGATAATGAGATAATCCTTTTGTGATGAATAATGAAAAGAGTATATGAATAATAATGCAACCATGGTTAATGATGACAAGGATAACCCTTGTCGAGAGTTAACTAAGGCTAGGGTTTGGTTGGGTTAAGAAATGAGTCATAAGAAAATATCTATCATATTATCTTCTTCATGACAAAAGGAATGCTTCTAGAAGGTGCAAGAAGAAGCTAACCCTAATCAAACCCTAATCTCTTTTTATCATCACTAAACATGTTTCATTATTAATCATATCATGTTACTATAATATATATCACATATATATTATATTTGTAACAAAAGAAAATAATACATTTAATATATATCGCATATATATCAATGTATTATCCAGTGAGAAAATGAAATAATAAAGCGCGCCAATATTAGATAATGTAATACAATATATCATATATATTATTATACATTAATTCATCGAATCAACACTTGATCCGACAATTCGGCTATATCGAATATAACCGACTAATATATCATGTACCGATTCATCGAATCAATACTTGATCCGATGATCCGGTTCATATCTAAATATCGCGAGAATATAATACGGTATCTCATATCGCATTATCCTCGGTCCTGCACATATCACATATGTGCCTCTACTCCGTTTTGCCTGAGCCAAGAAACCTCTGTGTAGGACTCTAAAGAATCTTCAATACGCCGGTAGCAGGTGATGATCATATCAAACACCCACAAGCTGCAAGCGGTCAGCTAAACGTAACAGCCACCCAGGTATTGAGCAATCAGAAGATCAACAAGCTAGCCTGTCCGTTCTCCTGTGAATCCAATCAGTAACACTCCCGTACAGTCCGGTCTCTTCGTCTGATATGTCGCATATCAAGTCTAGGGGTGGTATACGTCAGACCCCAGTAACCAATAAGTCGTGTCGATGTGTGGCTCATAACGGGTCGAGAAACTACTGGTAACACTTACCAGTAAATCTCTATATCAGCCCTGGCCAGGGACTTCCAGTTATAACCAATCGAACACAGCACAACATCAACTCCCTATACCGGGAGAGACGAATCCCCTCCTATCGCTCATTGCCTCCATGTGATTCGGGACTGCACCCAAAAGCCATCGTTTTGCACGCCCTCTTGGACGTGGTAAGGTGGAAATCAAAGCACAGTGGGAATCACACAAGACACTATGACGATCTCTGGTCTACAGACTACCCTGTACCAGTGTCACCTGAGAACTGCCATCTGACGTGTGGTATATCACCATCTGGGAGTTCTCGGCGAGTCCGTCCAGTGTAACCCAATCTCCACTGAGCACCCGTACACCATCTCTGATGTCAAACACCGATGGATATGGGATCATCCATCGCCCATCATATGGGTCAAGATGCGTATACGCTAGTCTACTCTGGTGTATCGATGCCCTGTCTCGATATACCCTCGACTAGGAACAGTTATAGGATGTACTCATCGACTACCGTGGCCCCACTAGTATGATCTCATCATAGTCCCAGTAGTCGAGTACAGATCCTAAGGGCTTTATCAACATGTGAGAGAAAAATAGTAAACCAATACAAGTCAACATGTTAAGATAAAGTGAAACCAAATAGCATACTATCATGACGAGCAAGAAAGTCCTCTCTATATATATCCAAGCATCCATTATAATATACATCATATGTACAACAATGGCCTCTAGGGCATATACATAACTAACAATCTCCCACTTGCACTAAGGCCAGCTGCTGTAGTATCTCATACCTAGCATCCCGAATAATCTCTCAAACTGTATCTGGGGAATGGCCTTCGTGAATGGATCCGCAGTGTTGTCCTTCGTATCAACTCTCCTGACCTCGATCTCCCGGCGATCAACTATCTCCCTGATCAGGTGATACCGCCTCAGAATATGTCTGGACTTCTGATGGGACCTAGGTTCCTTGGCCAACGCCACAGCTCCATTGTTATCGCAATACAGAGGTATTGGATGTTCAATGGATGGAACCACGCCAAGTTCACTAATGAACTTCTTTATCCAGACAACCTCTTTGGCAGCATCGTTGGCAGCGATGTATTCAGCCTCCATCGTCGAGTCTGCAACGGTATCCTGTTTGGAACCCTTCCAACATACCGCCCCTCCATTGAGGGTAAAGACAAATCCCGAGTGCGACTTAGAGTCGTCCTTATCACTTTGGAAGATGGAATCGGTAAAGGACTCCACCTGGAGTTCTCCGTTACCATACACTAAGAACATGTCTCTAGTCCTTCGCAAGTATTTGAGAATGTTCTTCACAGCTGTCCAGTGACTCTCTCCAGGATCTGCTTGATACCGACTCACTACACTTAGTGAGTATGCTACATCGGGTCTGGTACATAGCATCGCATACATGATAGAGCCTACTGCCGAAGCATAGGATATCCCTTGCATGCGAGCTCTCTCCAAATCAGTCTTGGGAGACATTTCTTTGGAGAGAGTGAGTCCAGAGATCGTGGGTTGGTTCCCACGCTTGGATTCTTCCATACTAAACCTCTTTTGTATGGTGTCAATGTACCTAGATTGGGACAATCCCAGTATCCGTTTAGATCTATCTCTATAGATCATGATTCCCAATATGCAGGAGGCATCACCTAGATCTTTCATTGAGAATCTTTGTGATAAGAAGAGCTTGACTGATTGCAGCATAGGAATATCATTTCCTATCAAGAGTATGTCATCCACGTACAATACGAGGAAGACAACCTTACTCTCTGCTACCTTCTTATAAATACAAGATTCATCTATATTTTTGATGAAGTCAAACTCTTTGACTACAACATCAAAACAGATGTTCCAACTCCGCGATGCTTGCTTTAATCCATAAATGGATTTAAGCCACTTGCACACCTTTCCGCTGCTCCCACTATCTACGAAGCCGTATGGCTGAGTCATGTACACGCACTCTTCTAAATCACCGTTTAGAAAGGCGGTCTTAACATCCATTTGCCAGATTTCGTAGTCATGGTATGCAGCAATGGAAAGTAAGATCCGGATGGACTTAAGCATAGCCACTGGAGAAAAGGTTTCGTCATAATCCACACCTGGTCGTTGACGAAAACCCTTTGCTACAAGTCTAGCATTGAAAGTCTCAACTTTTCCATCTACACCAAATTTCTTTTTAAAGATCCACTTGCTCCCAATGGGTTTTACCAATTCAGGAGAATTTTCCAAAGTCCATACTTTGTTGGTGTACATGGATTCCATCTCAGATCGCATTGCATCCAGCCATTTCACTGAATCACCACTCGTGATGGCCTGCTCGAAACTAGTTGGGTCATCATCTTCCATGATGCAATCCTCGCTTCCACCATCAATGAGAAAACCGTAGTATCTCTCAGGTGGACGAGAAACCCTACTAGATCGGCGAAGAGGCTGGGGTTCGTTGGGTACTACTGATTCCTCTGGTTCTACCAAATCTTCAGTTTCAGTTTGAGTTTGTGTAGCTGGAATTTCTTCCAGTTCTACCTCTTCGCCACTAATTTCTTTTGCAAGAAATTCCTTTTCTAAAAAGGTGGCATGTCGAGAAACAAACACCTTTTGTTCCTCGCGATGGTAGAAAAGATATCCATGTGAATGTTTGGGATATCCCACAAACTTGCATAGAACTGACCATGCCTCGAGTTTGTCTGGATTTTGTCTTTTGACATAGGCCAGACAACCCCATATCTTAACTCGTTTAAGACATGGTCTCTTCCTACTCCATATCTCATATGGTGTGGTAGGTACAGATTTAGTTGGAACTTGATTCAATAGGTATGCTGCTGTCTCCAGCGCATATCCCCAGAAGGAAATAGGTAACTCAGCTGTACTCATCATCGAGCGCACCATATCTAATAGGGTGCGATTCCTTCGTTCCGATACACCGTTGTGTTGTGGTGTGTAAGGAGGAGTAAGCTGAGAGAGAATCCCGTTCTCTTTTAGATAATCTAGGAACTCATTGCTCAAGTATTCTCCTCCTCGATCAGATCGAAGAATCTTAATACTTTTGCCCGTTTGGTTCTCTACTTCGTGCTTATATTCTCTGAATTTCTCAAAAGCTTCAGACTTGTGTTTCATCAAGAATACATATCCGAATCTTGAGAGATCGTCAGTGAATGTAATGAAGTAGGAAGAACCGTTCCTGGCATGCGTAGACATGGGACCGCATACATCACTATGTACCAGTCCTAAGAGTTCCATAACTCTTTCTCCGTGTCCACTAAACGGAGCTTTGGTCATTTTACCTTTGAGACATGAATGGCAAGTATCATAAGATGATAATTCGAACCGATTCAAATATCCATCCTTATGTAACTTAGCCATTCGTGTCGCATTGATATGACCAAGTCTACAATGCCACAAGTAGGATTCATTCATTTCTGAACTTTTTCTCTTGTGTGTGTTTTGTATATTGAGGACTGTATTTTGATTGAGAATGAATATGCCATTATGTAACGAGCCTGATGCTATCAACTTTTGATCTAGGAATATGTTCATAACATTATCCTATACTACAAAATTATATCCTTCTTTACTTAATAAAGAAACTGATATAATGTTGCACATCATGTTCGGTATATAATAGCACTCATTCAGAATCAGTGTATTACGACTTGGTAATACTAGGTGATATTCGCCAACTGCTTTGGCTACAATACTTGCACCGTTCCCTACTTGAACAGAATGATCACCTTTTCCCAGTTCTCTACCTTTCCGTAGCCCATGTAACAATTTACATATGTGGGATCCTGATCCGGTATCTAATACCCAGGACGTAGGGTGAACTGAGAAACAGTTCTCAATAACTAACACACCCGAAGAAGGTGCATCAACATGCATGTTCTTCGTTTGGGCGGCATTTGAATCTAGATATTCTCCTGTTTCCTGTTCAGTCTTATAACTCTTATAAAAAAGAACGGGTCCAACGTTCCCCTGCTCAGTATAATAAGCGGGTTCAGTCAATACATCCATATTATTATCTTGATTATGGCCTGACATGGTCGCTACCTGGAGAGAGAGAAAAGAAAAACACTTTAGCGTATGCTCTTGCAAGATTAGATTGGTTATTATCTTATCTAATCAGGATGTCTCCCACTGTTTTTATCAAATCTTCCTTCAAACCCTGAAAGGTAAGATTAGCCGGGATTAATTACACCTTACAATTTCTTCAATCTTTCAGCCAGATCAGTGTCGGTACTTGAGGGAGGTTCCCCGTGCTTTCGCACGGACCTAATTAAAGTAAACCTCATTTTCCCAGAGGCGTAACCTCGTTAACACTTTTCTAGACACCTACTTGATCGGCTAATTGTCCTGTGTAAAACTCTCCCAGGAGTAACTCTTACTCGCAGTGGGTATCGGGATCCAACTATCTCATAGAAGGTATGCAATCTCATTGCAAATTTTAACACTTGAAATTCCCGATAATATTTTGCCCCTAACCCCTATGACCTTGACAAAGGCCAACAAACCATAGGAAGCTAGTCAAGTTCAACCCGTCATTTCTTGATTGAAATAAACCCACCCGCACGACCCTTGACAAAGGCCAACAAGGTCGTACGAATACCCTAATCCAATCACATCATATGTTTAAACAGATAAGTACCAGTTAGCTACCTCACACTACGCCTTGACAAAGACCAACAAACGCAGCACAAATACTAAATAGTCTTTATCTGAAATGACGGAGGGCTACGCAGGTTCTTCAGAAAACCCTGAGCGTAATGAACTTGCTATCGTCGTAGAATCAAGTGTTTTTGAAAAGGCGTGTTTTTTAGGCTTCTAGTTTCGCTAAAGAGGTCACACCCGGTGAAGTGATCTCGGCTCTTTCCCCATCGAATAAGGTGCAGGATATATCATATATATCGCTGTGCAAAGGAAGAACTATATAAGCTGTCAAAAACTAAACCGCGAGTTTGTAGCATCTTCCAGTTTCGCTAAAGAGGTCACTCCCGGTGAAGGGATCTCGGCTCTTTCCTCATCGAATAAGGTGCAGGGCATATCATATATATCGCTATGCAAAGCAAAACTGTAGCTACCCTTTTTATAAAGTTTTGATTCTACAACATCTTTTAGGTTTCTTTTCTTTTTATTAATCTCATTAATAAAATCCCATCAGCTTATGCTTCCTAAGCATCACAGAAGAAACGAAAACAGTAATATTTATATATCAGCATATATATAGTATAAGCATTCGTCTCAGGCAGTAATATGATCTCATCACAGAACATTGCAGCATAAGAACATATATGAAATATTGGATATACTAGGACGTCCGTGTTTTCAATACGAGCATGTATAAAACACGGATTTCACGGTCGCGATGAATAGCCAAACCCACATCCCTAGACCCCTACGAGAGCGGAAAGTAACACTGCCAATTCTAGGGTTAGGAGACCCGGTCTCGACTCCTCGAGATGGCCTCCCACTGGGCCCTAGAACCCGGTTACTTGTGCTCCCCTCCTTGGGTCTACCTATTGCGGAAAAGTAAATAATATACAATGGTGGCATCAACCTCATCCCGGAAGTGCCCCAATAAAAGAATATTACATACAAAAGAATTTTACATGAATGAAAATAAAAACCCTCATCTCATATAAAACCCCCGGCTATTCAGAACACGACGATCCAATATAACATATCACAGCAACACATAATATCACATATCATCAACGTAAGTAAGTATGCATACATCGATCGTCGTAGATGTATAGCAACGAAGACCGGCAATATAACTACATACTATACTTACGGTCACAGAAAAGAAATTGTAAAACTACAATATTTAGAATCCACAATCACTTTAGACATCGTAAATCCGAAATATCACATACTTCGCATTTCATGCCTAACTATATGAATTCCACATATTGTATCACATTCCAGATAAATAGACAGTATTAAACTTTCCGAACAGATAATCAAATACCCAAAATTTCCTAAATAGCTCAACACTTGAGCGGAGTTCAAATAATCCCAAAATATGTCACAGTACCGGTGATCCAGCCGTAGAAGGGTCAAGCCAACGCCTCACATGTGGCACGCCGTACTGCCCCAAACCCTAAGTTTTAGAGGCAGTTCAAGACGGTCACATAATCGAGTTAAGGTTTGTGTTCTTCTAGAGGGTCCACCGCGTAACTTGTACAATTTTTCCGAAAGATTTAAACCCGATAAAAAATTCAACACTTGAAAGTTTTTCGTGCCGGGAAAAAGTGAGTTAATGATATCCGCTCGAACTTTTTAACAGTTTCTGAATATCCGCAAAACAAAACAAAATTAAATTTTCCGATCGAATCAACGATTACAAAATAAACCCCAGAACACTCAACACTTGAGTCAGATTAAAAATACCCAGAAAATATAACATATAAAAATATAGATTACTGTGCAAAAAGATAGGACAAATTCAACTGTACGGCCGCGGATCCGCAGCCCAAGCAGGTATTGGCCGTGGAACCGCGGCGATCCATACGATTTGGCCTGTCATTTTTCACAGAATTTCTTATAATTTCCTGCTGGTATTTTTAAGCATTTTTAATTCAGAAAAAATAGCATTTTTGAAAAATATCCAGAGAGGGGTTCATTTCGTAGTTTCGGGGTTCGTTCGGAGTTTTAACTTCGTATACACGTCGCCTAATGCTCTAGCTAGGCTCTGATACCACTGTAGGGTTCCTAGGCACTCTTGTGAAGGTTCATAAGGCATCAAACATGCCCGGATAAAATTTAGACGTGCCGAACGACCCAAAACCGGGATCTTTGCTAGATTATTAGGGTTTAACATGCAAGTAAACATCTTTACTACTAAGTGTGAGGGATTACAACCTTTGTAGTCCGCTCCGTCGCTTCATAAGCTCCGAGTAGAAGTCCTTTCACCACGATCCACGATCTCCCGGACTCAAGAGAGACTCCACGACTCGAACGATCCATGCTAGCTTGTGGTATTCCTTTTCTCCGATGATCTACGTCGAATTTGCAATAACTCAAGCTCTCTCACTCTAATGAGGTGAACACCCTAATCTAATGGGCTAGATTAGATGAGGATGATGGAGTAGTATTTATGCTATCTTTTTATATCATAATCTCACATGAACACATCACAAAAGGAAAATCAAGTAAGCTTTCTCAAAGCTCAAGAGAGAAGAAGATGATGAATAATGAGATAATCCTTTTGTGATGAATAATGAAAAGAGTATATGAATAATAATGCAACCATGGTTAATGATGACAAGGCTAACCCCCGTAGAGAGTTAACTAAGGCTAGGGTTTGGTTGGGTTAAGAAATGAGTCATAAGAAAATATCTATCATAATATTTTCTTCGTGACAAAAGAAATGCTTCTAGAAGGTGCAAGAAGATGCTAACCCTAATCAAACCCTAATCTCTTTTTATCATCACTAAACATGTTTCATTATTAATCATATCATGTTACTATAATATATATCACATATATATTATATTTGTAACAAAAGAAAATAATACATTTAATATTTATCGCATATATATCAATGTATTATCCAGTGAGAAAATAAAATAATAAAGCGCGCCAATATTAGATAATGTAATACAATATATCATATATATTATTATACATTAAATCATCGAATCAACACTTGATCCGACAATCCGGCTATATCGAATATAACCGACTAATATATCATGTACCGATTCATCGAATCAACACTTGATCCGATGATCCGGTTCATATCTAAATATCGCGAGAATATAATACGGTATCTCATATCGCATTATCCTCGGTCCTGCACATATCACATATGTGCCTCTACTCCGTTTTGCCTGAGCCAAGAAATCTCTGTATAGGACTCTAAAGAATCGTCAATACGCCGGTAGCAGGTGATGATCATATCAAACACCCACAAGCTGCAAGCGGTCAGCTAAACGTAACAGCCACCCAGGTATTGAGCGATCAGAAGATCAACAAGCTAGCCTGTTCGTTCTCCTATGAATCCAATCAGTAACACTTCCGTACAGTCAGGTCTCTTCGTCCGATATGTCGCATATCAAGTCTAGGGGTGGTATACGTCAGACCCCAGTAACCGATAAGTCGTGTCGATGTGTGGCTCATAACGGGTCGAGAAACTACTGGTAACACTTACCAGTAAATCTCTATGTCAGCCCTGGCCAGGGACTTCCAGTTATAGCCAATCGAACACAGCACAACATCAACTCCCTATACCGGGAGAGACGAATCCCCTCCTATCGCTCATTGCCTCCATGTGATTCGGGACTGCACCCAAAAGCCACTGTTTTGCACGCCCTCTTGGACATGGTAAGGTGGAAATCAAAGCACAGTGGGAATCATACAAGACTCTATGACGATCTCGGGTCTACAGACTACCCTGTACCAGTGTCACCGGAGAACTGCCATCTGACGTGTGGTATATCACCATCTGGGAGTTCTCGGCGAGTCCGTCCAGTGTACCCAGTCTCCACTGAGCACCCGTACACCATCTCTGATGTCAAACACTGATGGATATGGGATCATCCATCGCCCATCATATGGGTCAAGATGTGTATACGCTAGTCTACTCTGATGTATCGATGCCCTGTCTCGATATACCCTCGACTAGGAACAGTTATATGATGTACTCATCGACTACCGTAGCCCCACTATTATGATCTCATCATAGTCCCGGTAGTCGAGTATAGATCCTAAGGGCTTTATCAACATGTGAGAGAAAAACAGTAAACCAATACAAGTCAACATGTTAAGATAAAGTGAAACCAAATAGCATACTATCATGACGAGCAAGAAAGTCCTCTCTATATATATCCAAGCATCCATTATAATATACATCATATATACAACAATGGCCTCTATGGCATATACATAACTAACAAGTTCATATCTTAACGATGTTAAGGTATATGGAGTTATCCGACTTATGCTTAAAAACCAGACTATGGATAACTCAAGGCACGTTTCAGTAATGGCAGTTTGTGGGCCCAGGCTATGACGAGAGTTAACTTTCTACCATCTGGAAGATTAATAGAAATATTGTTCTTGACTCGCCATAGTTTTATTAAAATGGAATTTTTCAGAAAACAGTAGTAGGAGTATGGTAGAACTGGAAGAGATTTCAGAACCACAAACGATCACTGAAAATTTAATAAGACCAAAAGATTCAATCAGGTTTGACATTCCATTAGCCACTCTACAGATATGGTGGGTAACCTTAGGGGCCCGAGAGGTACTTCGGTATCCTTAAAGATGGTGACACGGAGGTTCTTATTTACCCAGAATTGACACTACTGTTGTTCCAGACTATGAGACCCGGCAGGAGGATGAGTATAGCGTCGATATAAACTAGCTTTAGAAGTGCACGTTTATATGACTCTGCCAGAGGGTTGTTGTAGTCAGTGGAAGCAGTGGAAGCATAGTGGACAAGTAGCTTATGTCTATTTATAGACTAAATCAGATATAGCGGAGATAGATCATCTATTTTTGATGTGACAGTCATTGGCTTTGACTTCATCAGAATAGGAGATGGATCTGTTAAGAAGGTAGTAGAGTGTGATGTCCTGGTATTTGGATGACATGCACTTTATAGGAAGTAAAATTCCTATCCTACAATCGGTTATATTGTGGTTGTTGCACAGTGGTTTCTCCATATAGGATATGCATATAATATTAGGCATTCTGGTCACTAGATCTAAATTTGGGAAGTGTCCCAATCTGGGTACTTAGACAGCATTCTTAAGGTGTTTTAGAATGGACGACTCCTGGTATGGTGGTGTATCTGCAGGTGATAGAGTCACCATCTCTAAAGATGTCTTACAGACTAAAGGGGAGAGGGATATGCATGATTGGCATATCACTTGCTTAGGCAATTGAGTCAATCATGAGATGTCAAGTACCACACCAGATGTTGTTTTTGCACTAGCTGTAATAAGTTTATATTAATATAATCCTGGAGAAACATTCGGAAGCAGTTTATGAACATAAGTGGATGTTCTAGGGATATGATAACGGCAGCCTCCTTCGGGAGACGGTTATCATTCTAGGCTTCCAAGGTGACGTGGATGACAGAGTGACTGTCAGTTATAGTTTTCCCTCTGACAAGGGGCAGAAGTTTGGACAGGTGGTCCAAGCGGATACTGAGGGAGGCATGACGCAGGATAGTGATTAAATTCAGTTAACGATACAGTCTAAAAAGTTTGCTGGATTCGGAGTTCATTTATGAACTGGGTCCGATCAGATATCCAGACATATTCTTAGACAGGTATTGCTCATTTCGGAAGATAGTTTTCTCCACGAACTTGAGATAACGAGAGATATAGAAAGAAACATCAGAGCGGATCCACTCACTGAGGCTATTTCTCGAACACAATAGTTTCACAAACGAGCTTTGTGAAACTGATTAGTAGATAAGTTGGGTGTTCGGTATCACATGGGCTGTGAGTATGTGACATCGCAATAATTAGCCTTAAGTGCAAGTGGGAGATTGTTGGCTATAGTGCCCTCAAGTTAATTATTGGATTGCAGGCACGTGATTGTAATGATTGAGGGAGGACCTATACTGGTAGAATAGTCTTACTCGAGATGATAGTATGCTATCTGGTTTGTCTTTATCATCGTGTACATGCTTCAGGTGACATTACAGATCACTATTACATGTTAATAGAGCCCATAAGATTCTTTCTTGACTACCAGCAGTATGATAGCGATCATATACGTGAGAGTTGGGTGGTCTATAAGCATATCCTTAAAGTGTCCCTAGTCGTGGGAGTTTCGAGTCTAGGCATCGATACTCCATGAGTAGACTAGTGTATACGGATCGAGACCCCGACGAGGGGCGGTGGCCGGTCTCACAAGCCATTGGTGTCAGTTAGTTCACCTAAGATGTATACAGGTGCTCATTGGGTTATGAGTACACCAGACGGACTCGCCGGGAACATTCTAGTTGGTATTATACCTATTGTCAGATAGCAGTTCCCAGGTGACATGTGTACAGGTTAGTCTATCGACCTGAGATCGTCATTTGTCTCGTGTAAGTTCCCACTGTGCTTTGATTACTACCCTACCACGGCTCAAAGGAGTCATGCAAACAGGTTTTAGTTGGGTACAGTCCCGAGCCACATGGAGGCAGTGAGCGGATCATTAGGGGATTCGTCTCTCCCGGTATTGGGGGTGATATCGCGTTGTGTTTGGAGAGCCATTACACAAAGTCCCTGGCCAGGGCAAGTGAGATTTACCGGTAGGTATTCCAGTAGTTTTTCAGGGTGTTCTAGGCTACACTTCAACACGACTTATACCGCTATTAAGGGTCTGACGTTTACCATCCCCCTAGGCCCGATATGCGATACTCATAGACGAATGGACCGGACTGTACGGATATTGTCACTGTCAGGCTCAGTAAGGTTTCAGGATGAGTTCGCTCGTCGGCCTCCCTTTCGTTCAATACTTGGGCAGCCGTTACATGTAGCTAGTTCCACTGATGTGCTTGTGGTAAAACCCACTGCCAGCGTATTGACGAGTCGTTAGAGTCCCACACAGAGGGTTTCCCTGGTTCGGGCGAAACGTTGTAGAGGTCGTATGGTTTTATGGCAGGGTTCGATCATATTCGTGCACTTGTGCATGGATCATGATCGGACGGATAATACTAGTAGGCTTTTGTTTAAGCCGGGTCCTAGTATTATATTATTGGATTATTTTCGTCTCGTTGTATTCGTATTCAGTCGGAATACGGATGCAGGTATATATATACAGATGATGGGTATTCTTGTAATCTGTTACGAGTTTATTTTGAAGTTGCCATTTCTTTTTCATTAAACATTTTAGTTGATGTTTATTATGTGTAAAATGAGTGAAGTTAAGTTTTGGTTTGTGAGTGTGACTTTTGGTTTTGTGCATTGATGGTGCATGTGCTCACTTGTGACTCATGGTATGGGGTCTTGTGTGCATTGATGGCTTAAGGCAAGTGGTAGATATTTTGTGCTATTGTTTTTTCTTCACTTTCTCAAAATCAAAACACAAGCACAACACTCACAACTCACTCAAAAACAACAGACTCTTTTTTCTCACTAGTTTTTCTTTGTGCCATAAACTTGAGTTCACTCATTTTCTCACTTGGCTTCTTCTTCACCTCCACTCATTCCATCTCATGTGTTGAGAATCATTGAGTGTATTGAGACAAAATGATCACACGCTCTCTCTACTTCACCTTGGTCATCTCGGCTAGCAAACTTGATATCCGAGTTGCTTCGGTTTAGAAGCGGGAGTCCGTATAAAGAATCCTCGATGTGGATCCTCTTCGACGAGCAAGACCGGAGAGCGAACTTCATCGAGGCAGCCGCTACAAGTCAAGAACAGAGATTGAAGACCGAAGGACACGGATCGATCGGTATAATATCTAAAACTCCTTTTACAGTTACTAGTATAAGGTTAATGGAATGATCCGGGATTTAGGGTTACGTTAGCGCCAGTTTTAAAAGTTTTTGTTCTGCGTTTGGCCATTGATTGATGGCCGGTGCGCTGGCATAGCCTTACACTTAAAAACTCATAAACCAATTTGACTGAACTTTTTTACACCCTTTGGCTTCGGATTGTCTTGATTCGTGACAAAGTCGCACATATCCCTGCCACTCTTACTCTACCCTTTGAATTTCTTCATAACACATTATATCACTATGATGATCCATATTTTTTGGAACGGCCATCGTATAGTTACATACGAACTCGAAGAAGTTATTTCAGTCGAGGATGGCCACAGGTTCTAAAGAAATTGAATAGAATTATTCGGTTGTCTCTTATCTTTACCTTCTCTTAGGTTGTGAGATTTCCTTGTATTAGGAGAGTACACCTATTACACTTATTGGTTAGTCTTTTTCCAAAACCCAGGCTGGTGCCGAAAGGTAGGGAAAGAAGAAAACAAGTTAGCGCAGGGACAGTGTGCAGAAGGTAAAAAGTAGAGACATATAAACGGAATGAAATGAGGGCAAAGGAAATTGCGACTACTGTCATGAATCTGGATAACAGAAAAAGCATTACTGAGAATACATGACCTTCCCCTATGAAACATTTTCATGTTTCAGTTTTTCTGTGTTGTAATAGAGAATTGTTTTCCCAATCAATTCTAATTCCAGGATATGTATTTACCAGCTTTGAATCTCACATTTGTAAGGTGTTACAGATGATGAGTAGGAGTAGAGTTTTGGGAAATGGGCGATTTGATCCTTAATATCGGAATTCGTTGTAATAGGTGGCTTTTGCCTGGCGGCAAATATTTGGTTTTGAATAACCGTTAAAGTGAGATATATATTTTGAAAATTGTGTTGTAAACATTTACCTTTATCAGTTGAGAGAAAGTTAAGGTGTATTGAATAACAGTGTAAGATATTCTTAACCAAGATACAGTTTTCAATTTACAAAACACAGAATTTGAGTTGGTATACTCTTTGGAGTTATACATGGAAATGTATGTTGTCCAGCGTCTTCCGGGATAAGGGGTTGGTACTCTTACTTCATTCAGTATTACTTATGAGTTCTCTAGTTTTAGACACGCATTTGTTTAAATGCAAGGTCCAAAGATTTTGAGAAGTTTGTAGGTATAAGAATAAAGTAGAGAACTATATGTTGCAAGTATCGGGATTCTTCGAGGTGATCGAAGATGTAGATACTTATGCTAGGTATTCCATCATAGTAATATCGAGAACTTGATTCTCTCACAGGTTACTCATCCGTGAATGCGCTCCATGATAAGTAATGCTGTATTGACCCTTTTCCATTAGGTAATATGCACTGGAAACAGCTGCATGATATTTTGAATCTTGTTCCATCTAAATTAGTGCCTTGATTCTATATGGATATAGAATGGTCGCATATCTTGAGGTTGTTAAGATATGGAATTATCCGGTTTTTGTCTAAAAGCAGAATCCGGACAAACATGAGGGACGCTTTGGTAATGGCGGTTTATGGATTACCCCTAGCATTCGTTGGGATTTTGTTTCTACCATTTTCATGATCAATAGTTACATTCTTTTTGACTCGCCACCATTTTATAAAGGGATCTTTTTGCAAAAGAAACTAATGGGAGTATGGTAGAATTGGAAGTGATTTCAGAACCACAAACGGTTACCGAAAATTTAGTAGAACCTAAGGATTCAATTGGAATTGACAAACCATTAGACACTCCGCAGATTTTAGTTGGTGACCTCAGACACCTGAGAGATACTTCGGTTTTCTCATAAACGGTGATAGGGAGGTCAGTATCATGGTGATGATGACCCTACTAGTTATCAGTAGGTCATAGGAAGTGGTAACTTCCAGGTGACCAAATACTTCATATCCAAGATAGACTCCACGCACTTCAGCAAATCATGGATTTTAAACTTTGTTGGGTACTTCTGAAGGGGTAAAACCCATTAGGAGCAAGTAGATCTTTCGAGATCTGTGCACGTGGAAAGGTACTAACCTAATAAGACTAGATTTGTTGTAAAAGTTTTCATCAAATACCCGTTGTGGATTGTGATGTGACTTCTACTTCAGTGTCTATGCTGAAGTTCATATGGATATGGTTTGGTGCTAATGCAGCTCATCATTATGATATCTGGTAGGTAGATGTCTATGACGTCTTTCCAAATGGGATTTTGGAAGTGCACGTGTATATGAATCTGCCAGAGGGTTATCGTAGTCAGTGGAAGCAGCGGAAGGTGTGCAAGTTGCTTATGTCTATTCATAGACTGAAGCATGGATAGCGGAGACGAATCATCTGTTTTGATGTGACAGTCAAGGTGATTGACTTCATCAAAACAATATATTAACCCAGTAAGAAGGATGTAGGGAGTACTGTCTAGGATTTGGATGACATACTCCAAATAGGAAGTGATGTTCCTATACTACAATCGGTCAAACTTTGATTGTCACATAATGTTTTCTCTATGTTGGATATAGATAATATATCTGGAGTTCTGGTGACTAGATCTATGGTTTTAGATCTAGATTTGGGAAGTTTTCCAATCAGGTACTCAGACAACATTCTAAAATTATTTTAGAATGGACGACTCTTGGCGTGGTGGTGTACCCGCAGGTGACGGAGTCACCCTCTCTAAAAAGGATGTCTTTTTGACTGATGAAGAGAGGGAATGTCATGAATGATGTATCATTTGCTTAGGCAATTGAGTCAATCATGCAATATCATATTCAACACCAGATATTGCTTTTGCACTAGCTGCAACAAGCATATATTAATCCAATCCTCGAGAAACAAAGGGAAGCGGTAAAGAACATAAGAGGATGTTCTTGGTATAAGATAACGGCAGCCTCCTCTGGGAGGCGATTATCAGTTCAGGCTTCCAAGGTTACCTGGATGACAGAAATGCTGTCAAGTTTTGAGTTTAGCCACTTTTGAGGATCAGTGTATTGGATAGTGTTCCAATATGGATACTAAGGTAATCATGGTGCAAGATGCCGGTTATAACTCAATAGAGGATACAACCCAAGAAGTTTGTTGGATGGAGTTGTTTATTGATGAACTTGGTCCCATCAGGAATACAAACAAATTCTTGAGGCGAGGTATCACTCAGTTTGGAAATTGTTAATCTCCGCAAAGTTGAGATATAGAGAGATGAAGTTGGGATATTGTAGCGAATCTACCCACTGAGGCTATTTCTCGAACAAATTAAGTTTCATAAATATAGTTTGCAAAACTGATTAGTAGAGAAGTTGGGTATTCGGTAGCACACGAGCTGTGGGTACGCGATACCGCAATAACTGGCCTTAAGTGCAAGTGGGAGATTGTTGGATATAGTGACCTCAAGGAAATTATTGTGATCGCAAGTAGGCGATTATAATAATTGAGGGAGGTCCTATACAGGTATAATAGTTTTACTCGAGATGATAGTATACTATCTGGTTTATCTTCATCGTTGATGAAGCCCGTAGGATTGTTGCTTGATGACCAGCATTATGATGGAGATCATATATGTGGGAGCTGGGTTGTCCATAAGCGCATCCTTAAATGTCCCTAGTCGTGGGAGTATTGAGACTGGGCATGATATTCCGGAGTAGAGTAGTGTATACGCTTCTAGCCCGCGATGAGGGGTGGTGGTCGGTCTCACAAGCCATTGGTGATGTGTCACCTAAGATAGTATACAGGTGCTCACTGAAGGTGAGTACAATGGACGGACTCACCGAGAACTTCTAGATGGTATTATATCTATCATCAAATGGAATTTCTCAGGTGGCATGAGCACAAGTTAGTCTTTTGACCTGAAGTCGTCATTTTTCTCGTGTGAGTTCCCACCATACTTTGATTACTACCCTACCACGGCTCAAAGGAGTCGTGTAAACAAGTTTTAGTTGGGTACAGTTCCGAGCTACATGGAGCCAGTGGTCGACTGTCAGGGATTCGTCACTCCTGGTATTAGTAGTCTATGTCGTGCTGTGTTCAGTTGGCTATCACCAGAAATCCGGGGCCACGGTGGATGAAATTTACTGATAGTTGATCAGTAGTATCTCTATTGGTGATAAGCTTGACTCAGACACGATTTATCGGGTTAGTAGGGGTCTAAAGTTATCCACTCCTAAACCCGATATGCGATACTCTTTGATGAAGAGACCGAACTGTATAGAGATTGTCACATTCAGGCTCAGTAGGGTAAGGAAGTACTTGATTGTCGACCCGCCTTTCGACAAGTACCTGGGTAGCCGTTATGTACAGCTAGTATCGCTGACGTGCTTGTGGTTAAACCCACTGTCAGCGTATTGTCGAGTCTTTAGAGTCCCACACAGAGAGTTTTCCCGGTTCATGCGACAGATGTAGGAGCCGTACGTTGGTACGTGTACGGGTCTGATTAAATACGTGTATGCGATACACGGACTTTAATCGGACGGTTGATGATACTAGCCGGTTTAGGATTAAGCCGGATTATTAAATCAGGTTTTGATTTAATAATTTGTGTATGTATTTTGATGCATATATTTTAGTATTATTGTTCACTATTTATTTTCTCTCTTTGATGCTATCCGTATTTTATACGGATACGTGTATGTGTAGCGATACATATACCGGGTGAAGTATTCCGTATTTATACGGAAATACTTCTAGAAGAAGGACATCTCATATTTGATTTTCTTTTTAGAAAATTAAATAGAAATGAGGTGGAAAGTGGAGTGTTATGAAGCATGGTGCATGCATGTAGAGAGGTATGGTCTGATTCTTTTAAAATGATAAATTCATTTGGGTGCACTATTGATGCATGGTTGTGAAAGAGCAAGCCATCCTCACTTTCAACACTCGATGGTTTTTCATTCTTCACTTGAGCTTCATGCTCCATGGTTGCTTCATTCCTACCCCTTCTCCTTCTTCTTCTTGCTCTCATTTTGAGCATAGATTTTAGAGAGAAAAATTTACTGAAGTATTCCTACATCACCGACCATCCAAACCTAGCAAGTCTGGACCATCGGTTAGAGCCTCCTCCGGATTCCCTCGGGTGGATCGTCTTGAGCAAGAGTGGTCGATTCTCAAGCGCGATCCCTGCGGCTATGAGCTTGGAGGGGTCTTCCACAATTGGGTGGACACTCGACAAAGGTTGTATTTTCTCAACCATTGCACTCTTAGCTAGCAAGTTTAGGTTATTGGACCGTATCATGGGTTTTACGAGCGTCCGGTGCTTGCTAGAATTTTTGTTTTCGCTTCCGCCTTGCCCGCGGTTTCTGCGGCGCGAGCACCGGATCCCAACATGTTTAGTATCGATCAAACTTGTACAAATTTGACTTAACTCATTAAAACATTAGGAAAAAGACTCCCTTCTCTCCGTGGATAGACTCGTACTCAACCGACTAGCTACAAACGAAACCGTCTTGATTGCAGTAAATAAGAACATATAGAACGCATATTAAAAAACTTAACAATCAAATGGTTTCATTGCCGGGAAGATGATAGTTTATTTCTTTTGTAGTTTCGGGTTAACTTGTGAATAAAAAAACAAACAAAACCATAAAAATCATCTTGTTATTCTTTGATTCTTTTTGTGGGAGTGTGCAGGATAGGGAGAAGAGAATGTTCAGTGCTAAAGTCATGGAAAGTTAGACCCATATCTCACGGCTACACTGCGGCGGAGTAAGACGAAACCATGGCTAACCGTACCAAAATCTGGGGCAAATTCAGTGACCAAATCAAGAACTAGAGGCTAAACACTAGAAGAAGAGATCAAATTGAGTGCACAGAAGAAATTTGTAGGTCCAAGTCTCCTACACCACCGCCTTTCTGCGGCCAATCAAAGGGTTTGATCATGGTTCCGCGGTCAAAACTTAGCTTCAGGGCCTGAATTTTTTGGTGAGTGTTTATTTCGTCCAGAAAGGCCCTCTTAACTCTATTGAAATGCTTTTTGTGCAGTATTCTTTACGCAAACTCTCTCCCCATTTCTAATAAATTGTTTTTGTGCAGGATTCTATGCGCTTGCGCCAAATAAAATTTTTGCAAGTGTTTTAGATTTTGTTTGTTATTGTTTTGCAAAAATAATACGGACTTTAAAGAGCTATAACACCAATTCAGATTGTGTGAGGATTTCATCATCCTTCCTGAGACCCTAAAAATCACAAAAAAACATATTTATTACCATTAAGATAAATTAAAAAATATCTAGACTCATCCAATTAAGGACTTGTCGTGCTCAATAGGACAGAGAAAGGTTGTGGGCATTCGGTTGTTTATCTAAACTTGATTTTGTGGTGCCTAGGTTAGACAACTGAGGAGGTAAATTTAAAAGGCCGATCTCACGGTGATTCGTAAGCGGAACCCTTCTTACCTTACCTATGCTTACCTGGCCACAATTGGCAGTGAAGAGACGATTCGAGGGTTATCTCACAACTTATCACTTTGGAACAGTTATGAGCAGTCTAGTTAAACTTTGAGGACCATAGCTCTAGATATGATTGTGCATATTGTGATTGTTTGAAGTTGTGTCTTTAATTCCGTATTTATTTTTCAAAATTCTCTAAAAAGAACCCAAAAACTTTCATAAAAACTTACCATTTTCCACCAAATTTTCATTCCACCTACCTTTCACCTATATTTCTCATAATCGTTTTCTTACCTACACATTCTACCAACACGCTTTGACAAACACTAAATGTGTTTAGTGTATGTCCGCTTGGACTCGGGACACCAGTGCCCAATTAGTCCGTGTTATGCTAGTCTCTATCGACTACGCGATCGACTCCGAAGTCGATTCATCTTACCTTACGCACACCTTATCTTTACCGGTCAACACCGAGGTTGACCGAGATTCTGTTCACACATCTTCACCTTCTTTATCCTGTACCTCTTCTCGTGAAATGTCGAGACCTCTAGCTTTTCTCGACCAAACCAATCCTGCATTTCCCAACTTGATTCCACTGCCTCTTGGTGTGAATAATCCACCTCCTCCAGGAATGATTCCACCTCCTCTTGGTGATCAATCTACCACCTCCCGTAGGAGCACCACCATGCATCGCATTACAAGACCGATGCTATCCTATCCGTACAGCTCTTCCTACCCGCTTTTCTGTACCACCAGCTAATGGGGATAATTTTGAGATTAAGCCTTATTTTCTCAACATTTTGCCAAAATTCTACGGGCTTGATTCTGATGACTCGTACGTCTTCATCAACAAATTTCAGCAAGTTTACCAGATGATGAAAACAACTCAGTTTTCTGATGATGTGATCCGCTTAAGAATGATCCCTTTCACCCTTTGCAATTTAGTGGAAAAATGGATTTATTCCACCGCATCTCATTCGGGATGAGTTTGTGAAAGCCTTTTTAAAGAAGTTTTACCCAAATCATAAGACTGCGCGCATCAGAACTGAAATCAATCAATTCACCCAGCTTCCTAATAAACCATTTTGGATGTGTTTCGAACGGTACAAGAATTTCCTTGTACGGTGTCTTCATCATGGTTTTGAAAAATGACAACTTTGCCGCACTTTACATGAGAGACTGCTTCCAGAAACTATACAGCTACTAGAAACCATTTGTCAAGATCACTTCCTATCTAAATCCAAAAAGGAAGCCTGGCCATTTTTGGAAGATCTTGCCAAGCAAACTCTGCAATGGGAAAGCATCTGACCGACCGCTTCATCTTCTACATCTTCTTCCGGTCAACCTAGGGCAAGAGTTCACCATCTGGACGTCTCAATTGTGATGAAAGCCGAACTGGCCTCAATCACGTGGAAACTTAAAGCGATTGAGAGAAAATTTTCATCCCCTGCTTCTAGCCCTGTTACTCCACTCCGCACCATTTGTGCTTGTTGTTCGGATCCGTCACACTTGACGAAAGAGTGTCCTTATAATCCACCATCTCATGGATAGGATCAGGTTAATGCTGCATTTCAGCAAAGACCAAGGAATTATCCACACTCTTCCACATATAATACCGGTTGGAGGAACCATCCTAATTTTGCCTGGAACCAGAACCAAAACTAGTTCCAAGGCCAAAATAACTTTCTGAGGGCCTCTCCACAACAACAATCATAACATCAACAATTTCAGCAACCTTTCCAACCGCAACCTTTTCAAAATCCGATGAACCATGCTGCTTCGTACAAAAATTCGTTGCCTCCGAACAATAACTATGTTGCGCCAGGTAGTGATAAGGTTTCCTCGCTAGAATGGAGTCTTGATTCTTTTGTGAGGCAATTAACTCAATCCACTGCGAACATCCAAAATTTTATTCAATCACTTGTGCAACACACAGCTTCTCATGGAGAGAGCATCAAAACCATCCAGATCCAGATTACACAGCTGAATACGGCATTGAGCGAGCAAGAGAGACGAAAACTTCTGTCTCAACCATTACCCAATCTTGGTCACCCACATAATGCACATATTGCTCTTGAACAACAGAACCATAATGTGAGTGTCGTGACTACGTTGAGATCAGGGAGGCTGCTGAACAACCACGTTGACGTCCCAATTGCTGATGATGACACCCCGACTTCCTCTTCTTCAATCCCACTTTCTTCTTCTTGTCCTTCCGAACCCGTTATCCATAATTCACAGGGTTCTTCTTAAAAACCTACTGCTTTGAATGGACCCACATCTCACTTAACTCAAACTCCAGTTTTGGGTTCCGTTCCATCTCCATAACCTTCTAACCTTCTATGCGGGTATTGGACTCACCATTTTAAACAAAGCTCCTTTTCCAAACCAATTGAGACCCAATAAGCCCAGTCCACAGATGGAGAAGGTTGTGGAACTGTTCAAACAAGTTAACATCAACATCACTCTTTTAGATATGATCCAACAAGTTTCTTCATACGCGAAAATCCTTAAGAACTTGTGCACTAAAAAGAGGAAATCTCAGGCACCGAAGAAGGTTTTCTTGGCTAGTAATGTGAGCAATATTCTTACCCTTGAATTGCCGAAAAAAGGAAGGCCCATGGTTGTCCTACAATCTCAATTACTATCGCGGATAAGAATATCAATTGCGCTCTTCTAGACCTCGGAGCCAATGTTAACTTGCTCCTATATTCAATTTACGAGCAGCTCGGTGTAGGAAAACTGAAACACACTCATTGTACACTGTATATGGCCGACCGATCCATCACACATCCTAGGAGTGGGTTAGAGAATGTGTTGATTAAAGTCGGGGACTTCATATTCCTCATGGAATTCATAGTCTTAGAGACACAGCCTGTGGCTAACCCCCAAATCAATTTCGTTGATCCTCGATCGTCCATTTTTGGCCACCTCAAATGCTGTAATTAATTGTCGCAATGGTTCTATGAACTTATCATTCGGAAAAAGCAAAAATTGAGCTCAACATTTTTAGGTTGGGAAATCAGCCCTCCGATCCAAGTGCTCATATTTTGGATATCTGTTCCATCTAAGAAATCGATTCGGAATCTTGCGAGTTTGAGAAATTTCTTTGTGATCCGGATTATCTTGACACCGCGAGTGCATATCTTTTCGATCCGATTGCTTCCAGGACAGTAAGAGAATACGATTGTTTCACTTTTTCAGATACTCCTGACATGTCTCCACCCGAGTTGGAATCCATCGAATTTGCGGATGAGTAAATTGAACCATCCGACTTTATTGCCCACTTTCATTTTGAGCCCCTCTTGGAATCCTTTGAGTTCGAGACACATTCTTCGATCTTACCTTCCGTTGTATCTTCATCGATGCTCGAACTTAGGTGAAAACATGACTCTCTCGATACACGTTGTCTCTAAGAAGTCGGGTATTACGGTCATCGCCAACAAGGCGAACGAGTTAATCCTCACTCGCACCCAAACCGGGCGGCGAGTGTGCATTGATTATCAAAAACTCAACGCCGCGGCATGGAAGGATCACTTCCCGCTTCTATTCATTGACCAAATGCTCGAAAGATTAGCTGGACATGAGTTCTACTGTTTTCTGGACGGTTACTCAGGTTACAACCAGATTCCCATCGCCGAAAAATATCAGGACAAAACCACTTTTACTTGTCCTTTCGGCATGTTCGCATATCGCCACATGCCCTTTGGGTGGTGCAATACTCCTGCTACATTTTAGCGGTGTATGATAGGAATATTTTCCGGCATGGTCGAGAAGTTTCTAGAAATATTCATGGACGATTTCTCCTTCTTTGAAGATTCCTTTGATGAGTGTTTACAACTGCTTGACACTGTCTTTACCCGATGTAAGGAAAAGAACTTGACTTTAAACTGAGAGAATGCCACTTTATAGTTCGTGAAGGTGTTGTCTTAGGAAATATTATTTCACAAAGTGGCATTGAAGTCGATAAGGCTAAAATCAACGTCATTTCAAATCTTCCTGCTCCCAACTTTGTCAAAAACATCCGCTCCTTCTTTGGCCATACCGGTTTTTATAGATGGTTCATCAAGAATATTTTCCCAATATTTAAACATAATAAAAGAGCTAAGCTCTATTAAATTTTAATGAGACAGCGTCTCACGTGCTCCCCACGAGGGTGCCAACACCAGCGCCAATCTTGTAAGATTAAATCTTATGGTGGCGCCGCACGTACTCCTCACATGGGCGCTAATGTGAAAAGCACAGGAGCGCTTATTATATAAGAATTAAATTCTTATATGGCGCTGCACGTGCTCCTCACATGGGCGCCAATGTGCAAAGCATAAGAGTGCCTATCATGTATAAGAATTAAATTCTTAAGTGGTGCCCACGTGTACAATACGTGAGCGCCGACGCCTAAGTAAAATCAAGTAGAATGAAATTCTACATGGGGATATTTCCCTAAAAACTGGGATACTATCTGTTAAACAGAGCCGTTGGATCAAAAATCCAATGTTGATGATAAATCATCAAAAAATAGAATAAAATTCTATTAAGGGAAAATATTTCTCTAATCTTTCTAAATGTACAAAAAATTGTTGGATCAAAGATCCAATGAGATAGGAAAATATTTCCCTACATCTTTCTAAACAAAAAAAACGTGCTCTATATAACAGAGAGCTATTGGATTAAAAATCCAATGCTGATTAAAAATCACCGTTTGACAGAATAAAATTCTATATATGGAAAAATATTTCCCTAATCTTGTTAAAAACAAGAAGACATGTTCACTAGAAACAGAAATCCTTAGATCAAAGATCCAACGGTGGGTAAATTCCCCAAATAAATTTTGAGACCAATTAAATTAATTGGAATCTCTCAATGAGTGATTTTCTAAAAACTAATTAATAATTTGCCTCCACTATATAAAGGATCCGAGACTTCAAGTCTGAAGAAAAAAAGCGGAGAGACACGCTCGGATATAGAGGGAACCCCTATAAGCTTCTAAAAAGATACAGTGAACTCTAAAAAACAGCAGAGAATTTAATTCTCAATAGAGAAGAAGATCTTTTTCCTCTCAAAAACCCTAGGTAAAGAAACCACGGGGATTAAAATATCTCCTTGACTTATCATAGCATATCCAAGGGTTTAAACCTTCTCAAGAACTTAGTTCTTTCTCTGGATCTAAGATCCACAAGACATGTCTCTCACAAGTTGAGAATTTAATTCTTATCGGGAAGATCTTGTTCTTGAGAATCAAAGATTCGGCAAAGAACTAGGTCAAAAAGAAAGAAAAAAAGGGAAAAATAATTTATTCTATGGGAATTTAACTCCTCTGAAAATAGGTTTTAACCCTCCACATATAAAGAACTTAGTTCTTAAAATAAAAAAGGGCATAAGAACTTAGTTCTTAAAGAAAATTTTATCCCAGATCTTTAAAACAAAGATCTTGGTGATCATTAATGGAAATAATACCATTAACAGAGAGAAAATCTCTAAAAAAAAGGAACTCAGCGCCTCTCGTGCTTTTCACGCGGGCGCCGCAAATAAAAAAAACCAGCGCCTCGCGTGCCTCCCATGTGGGCGCCCAAAACAGAAGGCTAGCGCCTCACGTGAAATACACGTGAGCGCTGAGTAAAATACTTACCATTTCATATACAGCCAAAATGGCTGAGTGCTTAGCACTTCATATACAGCCAAAACGGCTGAGTGCTTAGCACTAATTGGGCAGCACCCAACGCCTCACGTGCTCCTTAAGTGGACGCCACACAAAAGTGCTTAGCACTTCATATACAGACAAAACGGCTAAGTGCTTAGCACTGAATCGGGCAGCGCCCAGTGCCTCACGTGCGTCTCATGTGGATGCCACACAAAAATGTTTAGCACTCTATATACAACCAAAACGGCTTAGTGCTTAGTACTGATTGGACAGCGCCCATAACTGAAGGCTTCACATGATACCCATGTGAGCGTCAGAGCTTCAAACAATTGCTTAGCACTTTTGCATAAAGAGGAAGGGGGTTGAACAAATATAGCCCAAATAAGTGCTTAGCACTATTGAACAGAAAAAGGACTGAGCAGAATAAGCCCAAATTGGCTAAGTCTCTCTAAAAAGTTTCTTACAGTCGAGCCCAAATGCTCTATTTTTGGATCTTAAATGATCCTTAAAATTTTGCTAAGTTGATCTTAATCTCAAATAAGACTAGTGTATACTTAGTTAAAATAAATTGAGCCCAAATGCTCATATATTTAAGTTGATCTTAATCTCAAACTAGATTAACGGTCCTTAAATAAAATAAAAGCAAATCTAAAATATATGGATTTGGACTGATCCGCGCCCTACGGGAGACGACATAAACTAGTCTCCGTAATCAATCCACGGGCAACCAAAATAAACAAAAATACACACGACACAAAGTGAACTGATGGAGCAGGAGAAAGTGGTTATCGTAATTAACTGCAGGAGTTTCTCCTGCAGGGAAGAGCGTCCCCATAATCAAAAACCCCTCACAAATAAGGGGGAATCTGATGAAGTCTGCTACAACGGTCGCGTCTGTCCAAACCTCTGATATACGGTGCCATAAATCAACTTGGTATTTTCGGAGAGGTGGATGGAGAAATCCAAATAGCATATGCCCCCAAATTCAGGCAAGATGATCCATCCTAGTTTGCCTCTGTTTTCGGCGGAGATACAGATTCTGGCACGCCCGGTGGGACCTTTTCCTCTTTTCACTCCACACTTCGTGTGTCGTGTTTCACAAACAAAATCACGGTTCGGTCTTTCGACGGTGAACTGATTCTGGCACGCTCGGTGGGACCTTTTTCTCTTTCCACTCCACACTTCGTGTGTCGTGTTTCGCAAACAAAATCATGATTTGCTATGGTTGCCTTTGGATTCGAGGCACTAAAACTTAGTGTCTTGCTCCTGTGCAGAAAATCAATGGCTTCCAACTGCACCTTTTGCAATAGCAACTCTCGCTGCACCCCAACTGGAGGAGTGTCCTATGGGCCAAACACGGCCTCTTTTTTTTCAATGCCAGTGGGGCAAGTCACACAAGCCACTACTGGATTGTTCTTCAGGAGCATGCTCCCACCTGTGAGTTTCGGTGCCTCGGTGCCACAAGAAGAAACTCCCAAATGGTCGGTCTTCGATCAACTGGCAATCACAACGGCCCCTCTCAATAGGCCGTCCAAATCTGGCGTCTCGGTCTTCAACAGGCTAAGAAAAGCACAAACGGGACCGCAAAGAAGCTTGTGATACCTGAAGGGGCTACCTTAAAACGGCTAGCTCTCCCAACTCCTGCTACGGGCGAAGCCTTCAAAAGTGCTTCCCCCATCAGAAAGTCGGTCTACGAAAGATTGGCCGGCTCTCCCCAAACATTAAAAAGGACGTCGGTCTTCAACAGGCTGACACCAATTGCATCTCCTCAGCAAAACCAGGGGCGTGATGAAGCCGCTTCCAAAACTGAGGCGGTCCCTTCAACAAGGAACGCTCGACGTCGCCACTAGCACCGAGTGAGAGAAGCTGGGTGTAACTCCCCCTCTGGACTTACCCCATCAGCTTCAATGGTGGAAATCGACGCTGTTGTTCCAACCGAGAACAACTTTGATCTGTTTAAGAGGGTGCGAAAGAACTCTCCATCGGCGGTGCTAAAGAAATCACCCCCGTCTGCAGAAGTTACCTTGTAGGTAAAGCCGGAGTAGCCTCATTAGAGGCTCTCCTCGCAAATTCATAGGGTTTGGAGAAAATTCCAGAACTCAATGATTAACCAGAACTACTCTCGTCAACTGAAGAAATCGAAGGCTCGGCAAGAAAAAGACCACTCCTCCGCCATACAGTGGAGGACTTCTCCTAAGCAGGTGCCTGTCATAACGGCTCCTTCAACTCCAATCTCCCATAAAAGAACGAGATTGGAGAAAACTCTATCGCCCGTGGAAAATTCTAAAAACAATAGACCTAAACTCCCCAAGGCCGATGGCATAACAATACATACGGTCTATATGGCTTCAGGAAAAGAAGAAAGCCGTTCTTCGGTGAGTCACCGACCGCAAACTCGAACACTGAAAAATGTTCAGGAGCAACAACAGAAGCTCCAGAAAATGCTGACCAAAATGGCAGCACTTACCGGATAGAAAGAAAGTCCAGACAAAGAATCTGAACAGCGCCAAGTGCAGGAGACCGATATAGAGTTTCTGCGAAAGGTGCTCGAGAGAAAGGACAAGGAAGCCGCTGAACAAGCTGCTAACATGAAGCAAATGGCCCTCTTGTTCCAAGACATGGTTGGAATGATGATTCATCCAGAACCCTCGGCCGAAGATCCGCCGATAATCGTCGAGGATGACAGGGGGGAATATCAAACCCTCCTCTGGCCTTATCAGCAGCCAAGGAGGAAACGATCTCCAAGGCCGTCTTTGATGATTATATTACTTAACAAATAAGAGCTCATCGAGCTAATGAAGTTGCTGGAAAAATTGTCAGAACTGGACGACCGTATCAAGGCTGGTATGATCAAATCAAGTACCCATCAGGGTATACGATCCCCAAATTCCATGTATACAAACAGACAGGCAACCCTCATCAGCACATCGCACAATTTAGAGCTCTGTGCAGCAACACTGGAGGCGACGACAAACTGTTGTTTCGCCAGTTCATTGGCAGCCTGTCAGAAACAGCCTTTGAATAGAACTCGGAGTCCCAAATGACTCCGTAAAAACATTCACAGAGATGGAACTACTGTTCACACAGCGTTTTGCCAGCGTGAGCGAGCGCACTCCAATCACGGCATTAACCAATGCCAGGGTAAAGCCAAGAGAAACCTGGGTCCAATACAAAATCCAGTGGCAGAACCTATGGTCTAAGTGCGAACAGCGCATTGAAGAGTCTCCCGCCGTGGGCATGTTCATCGGGACCCTTGATCCTCAAACGACTGTGTCCTAGTTCACGACATTCTTCAAGCCCACAACTTTTCAGGCTCTGATAGATAAAATGGCCCAAATGGACCAGAAGGGCCACGGGCCTTCCTCCTCAAATAAGGACCATCGAAATAACAAGGGAAATAGGAAAGCGGCCTTTGTTGCCAATACGCAACAACCGAGTGGCCCAAAACCGGCTGCTCACCAAAACAACGCGCGTCCGCACCCATCCTTGGAGGAAAGACTAGGATGCGCTTACTCATTTCCCCGCGACAAGATGAAGAGAATATTCGAATTGGCAGTGCATAATAAACTTATCACATTGCCAGACCCGTGGCGTCCACCGCAACCCGGCGACGTCAATAACCTTAACTACTGCTCCTATAATAGAATGGTGAGCTATCTAATTGAAGATTGATACAACTTCAAGAATTGGGTCGAAGACCGGTATCTACAGGGAAAATTCGCAATGTTTGATACATGAAGGGTAAAACTACCTCAGAAGCATACTCCCAAAATGGTGGACGCGCAGGAGGCATCATGTTCACTCGTGGAAGAAACTCCACGGGAAGTCATCTTTCAGCAAAAACCAAAAGATTGCTGAAGGATCTACATGCATGTCCGCAGTCAGGTGGAAAACCCAATTTGAACCCGAAATCATCGTAGGAATGCTGAAACCTCATCCAGCAGCAAAAATTTTTGACGAGGGGAAAAAAACCCCAAGTCAAGCCTTCAAAGTTTTCGAAGAAAAAGAAGAAGACCAAGAAGCCTGTGCAACCAGCCGAGTATGACGACAAGCACACAGGTCTACAAAAATATATTGACGTGCTAGAGGAGTACAACCAAAAGGCGCAAACACCGGTCACGCTCGAAGAGTTCCTCATGCATATTCTTAAGGACGAAATCGATGAGGAAAAAGATTCATCAAAAGACACCGAAGACCGTGTAGCAAGTTGCCACATGGTCTCCCATTCGTCGTTATATGGCGAAGAAGCTCCCTCAGCGTCAGAAAACCACTCAAAGGAACTGGGGGAAAAATCAACGCTAATATCCCCGGAACTGCCAGAAGACCCGATCGCTAGGTTGTTAAACGAAACCTTTCAAAAAAGCAAAGTTGACCGAGAACGCGAGACGGCCATATAAAAGGCTAAGCATCAGCGTCATGACAACGAAGCTGCAGTAAGGATGAGTCGTAAAGTACTCTGACCAAACCAAAGCACACCTGCTACAAATAAGAGCAGGATCAAGAAAAAGAAGCGGTTCTCCAAAACCATGTCAATGGGGATGAAGCTTCCACCTCTCATAAAGAACACTCCTGGGGTCATATGCCTCGATGGAGAAGAATCACATCCAAACTACTGCCTATATCATCGGAGGGTCACCCATCCCACCTAAGAATGCAGTACTTTCAAGAAGTGGTGGCAAGGATATGTTGTCCATCAAAAACACTTCAGGAGGATGAAGCATGAAGCTCGTGCCCGTCAGCGGCAAAATAGTATGACAAACGCAAAAATGGCTGGCAACTGCCATAAGGTTGGTACAAGTTTGGATGAAGGAAAACCTCCAGCTCTTACGTTTGGGAGCGATTCTGAGGACGAAACGTCCTTCAACCCTCTCTTCCAAGACTCCGCCTCCGAAAAAGAAGAGAAGGAGAAGAACTGGAAGAATATTCAGCTGCGTAACCGCACGTTGCCTGAGAAGAACTTCGGACCTACAAACCAAGGTTCGAACAAGAAAGACAAGGGGAAAGGGCAAATCCCTGAAGAAATTGCCCTCGACGATGGAGTTGTTAAAGAGCTCGCAGCAAGGGACCCGCCTAAGAAAAACAAGGTGGATTACAATGTCCTAGTGCATCTGAGGAAAATACCCTCGCAACTAAGTATATAGGATGCTCTCTTCCTGTCCAAAGAAGCACGAGATTCCCTGATCAAGACATTGCGAGAGCCCGATCAGTTCCAAGCTTTCTTCGCAAAAGAGAAGATGAAAGATGAACTGGCAGAGGTCCACACGGCTGACATTACATTCAGCGATAAAGATATCCTCCTCGGTACGTTCGAGCATAATCGCCTGTTATACATCATCGGGTACTGCCACGACATCAAGATAGGGAAATCCTTGTCGACAATGGATCCTCCATTAACCTTCTCAATATGAGAGTGCTGAAGGAGATTTGCATAAACGTTCAGCACCTCACCCGAGATAAAATTACCATCTCCAGGTTCTACTCATAGTCGTTACAGACACTTGGGTCCATAATACTGATGCTGCGCTTTAGGCTGCTCGTCGCTGACATCAAATTTCATGTCATTGATGCCAAGACTTGCTATAATGCTTTGCTCGGCAGGCCTTAGTTACATGAGTACAATGCCATCCCTTCTACACAACATCAGTGTATGATGTATTTTAAGGATGCCTTGGAGTACACCATCACGGGAGAGCTAAATCGGTTCTCCATAAACGAAGTCCGGAAATACGAAGACGCGATGTACTTCCTGACAAATTTCGAAGAAACAGAAAGGTGTCATAAGCCGGAGGATAAACAGAACTCTGTCGCCACTATCCCAATTTTTGGAAGCGATACCGAGGAAGATGAAGAAATAGTCTAATCGGGACAACACCAAAAAGAAAACAATAACCCCGGACCATCTACTTCTATTTTGGTATTTGGCAGCGACTTTGAGGACGAGGCCAATGCAGTGTTCTTCGTCCGCTCGTCAATGCAAACTTTTGCCAGAGCAGATCAGAGTCTGCAAATCACAATGCTCCGCCTCGACACTACAAGGAACTTGATGCGCTCCAAACATACAACGTACAAGAACCGCAAACTTTCTACGTTCCTCCTAGGCGAAGGGGTGAAAAAGCGATCCTCTTCTACCAATCTACGGAGACTAAAGTAGAAAAAGAAGTTTGGCATGGTTCCGATTTTGCACTCGACAGGCTTCAACCAATCCGTCTGCCAAGATACTACGCAGAGGGATTGTGTTTAGTCAAAAATATTGCACATTTGATAGAATATTTTCCTTAATTTTTTTAAGTACTTAAAGGTATTTATCGTAAATATAGAATATATGTGGGTTTATCTGTAAAATATTCTTTATCATATGTTTCTGCATTATAATTAACATTATGAAGGAAAATATATGTATAAAATATTTATATAAAATATTAATAATTAAAATATGCATATCATATCAAATATCCTTAATCAATATTCTTAAAATATTGTATCATATAAAATTGTTAGGATAATATTTCAAAATAATAACAAATGCTACTAACAATATGAATTGAGATATTGTGCAAATATGATCTCAGATGTGGAGATCAGGAGATCCGAGATGTCGGGAATAAAATCTGTCAATAAATTTGAAACAAATCGTAAAATCATAAATGGCAGAGACTCAGAAGAAGATTTGATGAATCCAGACATTGAAACAATCTCCACGTGTCAACACCTAGAAGCAGAAGAAATTTCAAAACGAGATCCCACCATACTGCCGCCTAACCGCGGCCAAATCCATGTATATGCGGCGGATCCGCGGCAATATCATGGCTGTAGGATTCTGGATTTTGTGGGTTTGATCGTATCAACAAATCCTAACATATGGGATCTAGGATTTTTTTCTTGTATGACTATTTAAAAGACCGTGAGCTTTATACGAAAAATGATCAAACCGAAGAGATCAATAGGTCCAAGACGATCCACGCATCCAGGTTGATCATCAGCAGTTCATCTACTTCCAATGAGAACAGAGATCAGGAGCATAAAATAGGGTTCTTGTACTCTAAATTCGACGGATTCGTAAATGATAGATGATTAATAAAAAAGTAGATCTTTAGTTTAGTTCTTTGCATTTTACTTTCTGCATTTACTTTCTGCATTACTTTCTACATTTACATTATGATCTCCTTCTTCATCTTCTTTTCTATCTCAACCATGCATGAGTAATTCTACACTTACTAGGGTTCGTAGGATTAGGGTAAATCAATGGATGATAAAATTTCTTAACTTCTTTTACATCTTTTAAAGTTTATAAACTTTAGCAAAACAATTGTTAACATCCTTATCGGGCGCACTAACAATTTATTGATAGTCTAGACCGCAATTCGGGATTAGATTAACACTTGTTTTAGTAAAGGCTAGATATGAATAGAGGTCAATGAAAAGATAAAGGTTAAGAGTGGGAACCAAATTCCCTCCAAAAACCTTAATCTTTATTCATCACTATCGATCTAGTTTTAAATATATTACAAGATAAAAGTAGTCATCTTTAATTAATTATCCATTACTACCAAATTCTATGAACCCTACAAGCCTCTTCTTCATAAATTCTACATTTGTATATCATAGATCTAGAACAAACCATCCATATTTCAATCAACTCGTCTAAAGCAAGTAAAAGGTTCGACGTTTCCCTGAGGACGACCCGTACTCATCTCGGCTAGCTACGAGTGACACCGTTATTGATTGCAGTTTACTTCACACAACACTTCTTTCTAAATCTAGAGTCAATCAAATGGTGCCATTGCCGGCGAAACGGCTGTAATTTTTTTCTTGCTATTCGGATTGAATTCTTATTAATTCATACCATAAAATAATCAAAACCGCATCTTTTGTATTTAACGATTAGTGTGCGAATTTTGCGAGGGAATCTGGAGTAACTGGAGTGAGGAGATAGAGATTCAGAGACTTTCCCTATTTACCAGAGGAGCATAAGTGTGCACAGAAGAAATTTCAGCAGAAGAGCCCACTAAACGCGGCGAAACCGCGGCAAAAGTGATGTTTGGCGGTGGAACCGCGGCGCTCTGGTCGAGTTGGACCCCTAAAATCTTCTGGTAATATCCACATATCATTCTCTCTCCTCTAAAATCCAATATTTTGATATTTTCTGCAGGATTCTTTGCAAAAAGCGCCGCTCAAAAATCTTTTTGCGTGTTTTGATATTGGTTTGTTTGTGCATATTTTTAAAATGGACTTTAAGGTGCAAAACCAAAATTCAGATTATGTGGGAATTTTATCACCCTTTCTAGGCCCCACAAATCACAAAACAAGCATCCACATAACCCTACATTAATTAAAAAATATCTAGACCTAGGCTCTAGAGACCGTCGCGCTCAATTAGGACAGAGGAGGGTCGTGGGTAATCTATTGCTTATCTGCATCTCTCATGTGGTGTCTAGGTAAGTGTGACTAAGGAAAGTGGTTACTTAATTAGGCCCGCTATTTTTGGTGATTTGTATAGTGGATACCTCCCACTTACCTGGCACTTATCTGGCCACAAGAGTGATAAAGAGGTGGTAGAGAATTGATCCTTCGACTTGTCCTTTGGATGTCTAGGAGCATTCTAGTGCTTGACCTAGGTAACCTTAGTTCTAGGGTTGATTGTGCATTTTGTGATTTGTTGAGTCAAGCCTCACGTCCGACACTTCTCAAAAAAAACCTATTTCAATTCGTCCTCACACACACTGCCACGTGCGCTAAACCCGCTTAGTGCATGATCGGCCGGACACGGGATTCTAGGGCCCGTCTTGTCCGCGTTTCTGCTATCGACTCCGAAGTCGGTACTTCTTCATCTTCTTTTTCCCCTCCACCCACTACATCGACCGAGATGGACGGTTCTCCATCAGATTTCACCAACACAACCCTGCCACCATTCGTAGGTGCGCAGAATCCACCGCGCATCTCTCTTCAAGAAAGATGCTACCCGATACGCGGTCCCCCTCCTACTTGTCTGTCTATTCCACCAGCCAATGGGGATAATTTTGAAATTAAACCCCACTTCATCAACCTGTTGCCTAAATTTCATGGGCTTGAATCCGAAGACGCAAACGTTTTCATCACTAAATTCAAAAACGCATGCGCAATGATGTACACTACACAACTTTCTGTGGATGCTATGAGATTACGTCTTCTCTCTTTTACCTTGTGCGATCTAGCATAAAATGGCTTTATAACACTACCGCACACTCAATTGCCAAATGGGATGAATTCATTATAGCATTCCTTAAGAAATTTTATCCAAATCATAAGACCGCCCGTGGTCGAAGCGAGATTAACCAGTTTACCCAACTTCCCAACAAACCATTTTGGAAATACTATGAACGGTTTAAAGATCTTCTTGTCCAATGCCCTCATCACGGAATCAGTAGATGGGATCTTTGCCGAATTATATATGAGGGTGTTAATCCAGCGACAAAACAGATGCTTGAAACCATTTGTCAATGCCATTTCATGTCTAAAGACGATGGTGAACCTTGGCAATTTCTGGAAGATCTCGCCGAACAAACTTTGCAGTAAAAAAGCGTTAGACCAACTTCATATAGGGCAGGTATCTATCAGCTCGATATTTCCATCGCAGTGAAAACAAAAATGGCCGCGATGCAAAAGAAACTCGAAGCCATAGAAACTAAAGTCTCTTCAGTCTCCCTAAGCCAAGTTACGCTTCCCAAAACCGTGTGTGGTTGCTATTCCGACCAATCGCATTTAACGGAAGAATGTCCTTTAAATCCTCCGTTTCAAGGTCAAGTACAAACAAATGCTACTTTTCAGCAATGACCTAGAAACGATACTTATTCTTTCACATACAATCAGGGATGGAGGAATCATCCTAATTTTTCTTGGAACCAAAACCAAACTCAAAATCAAAACCAGTTCCAAAGAAACTATCAAAAGCCTCCCCCACAGCAACAGCAACCACCACAACAAAATCAACACCCCTTTCAATCGCAACCTTTTCAAAACCCGGCCAACAACTTTTCACCCTATAATAATTTTTTCCCAACGTCCGATACCGATAAAATCTCTGTACTCAAACGTAACTTAGAAACGTTCATTAACCAATCTACACAAACGGCGGTTAATTTAACATCTTCTATACAAACGTTAGTGCAACACACTACTTCCCACGATGAAAGCATAAAATCGATAGAAGCACAACTTGCACAGTTAAATGCCGCGATGAGTGAGAGAGAGAAAGGGAAACTTCCATCTCAACCTCTATCGAATCCCGACCACTCACAAAGTCATAATGTGTGTGCTGTAACCACGTTGAGATTGGGAAGAGTGCTGAATAACCAAGTGGATGAACAAGTTGATGTTGATGATATTAATGAAACCCCGGCTTCTTCTTCTAATCCTAATTCGTCTTGCCCATTATCTTCTTCTGAGCCTATTCTCCGTTTTCCACTGGGCTCAAACCCTCCGCCCACTTCCTTGCGTCAACCTCAAACGATCCCAATTCCAATTCTGGGATCCATTCCATCCCCACAAACTTCTCCAATGTTGGACCCAACCCTTATTGATAAAGCTCCTTTTCCAAACAGGTTAAGAGGCAACAGACCAAGTCCCAAAATGGAGAAGATTGTGGAAATTTTTAAGCTAGCTAACGTAAATATTCCTTTCCTACATGTTATCAAACAAGTTCCGTCCTATGCAAAAATTTTAAAGGACTTGTGCATTAGGAAGAGAAAAACTCAAGTACCTAAAAAGGTTTTCTTAGCGAGTAATATGAGCAATTCTCTTGCCCAATTGGTACCCAAGAAACGTAAGGACCCCAGTAGTCCTACAATATCTATAACCATTGGGGGTAAAAATATCAATCGTGCTTTACTCGATTTAGGTGCTAGTGTTAGCTTCCTTATTCTATTAATGAGCAATTAGGGATTGGAGAGTTGAAACCTACGCATTGCACTCTCTGGATGGCCGATCGATCTATCACCCAACCTCGGGGTGAGCTAGAGGATGTGTTAATCAAAGTCGGGGAATTTATATTCCCTGTGGACTTTATAGTTATAGTTACACAGCCTGTGGCAAACTCATGGAACCAAATCCCGGTGATTCTCAGTCGGCCTTTTCTAGCGCTTTCCAACGCAGTAATCAATTGTCGTAACGGTTCTATGAACCTATCCTTTAGGAAGATGTCAATTGAGCTTGATACTTACAAGTTGGGAAGTGAACCCTCCGAACCCTATGCTCATGCGGCTCTGTCGAAAAGATAGCTTCCGACAGTTGCGAATACGAGGACCTTCCCGATACCGATCCTACTATTTACTATACACGTGAAGACCCTTCTGTCGACAAGTCTATACCTAAATTCGAACCTTTTGACTTATCGAATGATTTAATCAAGCTATTCGAGTATCATGACTTCCTTTCTGATGAGGCTATCATTCGGAATATCGATGGAAGTTTTGAAGACATTTTTGTTGATGAACTCGCATTTCTAGAAGACTTGGGAGTTATGGTGAATCAACCCCCACCTAAAGAAGTTGAGCCGCCACCCCTTCTTCTTATCAAGAATGAGAATGCGAGTAGTGCACCATCACTGTTTTGTCTCTACCATCCGAGACGTAAACATGATCGATTTTGCATCTTATCTTCCCGCTTTTTCAAATCTCTGATATTCCACAAACTATATTGTTACATCGATAAAATATTCGAATGGTTGTGTTAATTTTTGGTCTTTGTAAAACTTTGCATAGACCGATAACTTTACCCCCTTATAATTTTAAATGCTTAATACTGTTTTACTCAAGTTTGAGGGGGAGAAAATATTTTGGCTCTTGAAATAAAACAAATTTTTACAAAATTATGAGCCAAAAATATGTTTGGGGGAGGATTTCACTGTCATTAATTTTTGCCCCCGTTACTAACTTTTCCTCCTAAGTCTATAGGTTTTAAGCTTAACACATGACATCAGTGAGGACACTGCTGCAAATAGGTTTGGGGAAGCTTTGTGCTTATTCACGCATCAATTTCTGCATTATACTAAATAAAAGCACAAATTTTTTTTGATAAGAAAAGATTAGAAAGTGAAAATTTACATATGAAAGATAGGAAAAGTTTAAGAAAAGCAAGAAAATTAGATATTTTATAACGAAGCTAGTAATAAATAGTCATGAGCTGTTGTCCCAAGGATTAGTAAGATGAAGGGAATGACTAATCTGAGCATATAATTGAGTCTGAAAAATAGTCTCTATTCTTGAGTCTAAACATCTGAGCGTTGATATCCTACTATACGCATATGCACACATCTTGAAACTTGTGATAGTAGAGGATACCTTGAAATGCTCTTGTCTAAAAGCCTTAGTATGAAGATCAATGAAAAAAAGTGAAACGTAAAAAAATAAAACGGTGAAGAAAAATGAACACTGGTTTTGTAATTTCTTAAGGCGGCATAAAAAAATATAGCGAGGGTACTTTATCATCTAGTGCCTTAGACCAACTGGTTTGGGAGCTACTGCTAAGCCTCAGGCGTTGCAAGATGAGAAAATTGCTAATTACGCCAAAATGAGTGAGCACATTTGGTAATCGGTCGGTTAGTACCTTAAGAAGTATTAACGGTCGCATGAAGAATGTGTGAGCAATTACATCTAAAATATTCATCGACTAAAAAGTACTAAGGAAGATGGACAAGAGTATGATAGTTTGAATTGAATTCTCTAAGTGTAGGGATGTCTTTTACACATACGTAGGGGTATATGATCGATATTTGGAAGAAAGGTAGGGAGGAAGACTAAAGGCAATATTTTATTGAGGGATGATGTAATTTACGATATCTTTTCATGACCATTAAGATAGGGCTCATGGCAACTGAAAAGCTAGTGTAGCTTTAAACTCCTATTTTCAAGTACTTTCTTTTATATAATCCTTATCTTTGTATGTAACTTTCATCTTCTTTCTTTTATTATAGGATTTTGTGGGTGTAATCCGATGAAACCCTCAGAAGAAAACACTCCTCCTACTAGGGGGACACCTAGAGATTTAAAGGCTTGTTACACATGCTAAGTGCAATCGTGTTGCCTACGAAAGTATGCTAGGTTTTTCTTTTCCTTTTTTCTCCCTCACTTGAATAACTAGTTTGCTCGGGACGATCAAAATTAAGCTTGGGGGTATTTGTTCAGTCGAAAATATTGCACATTTGATGGAACATTTTCCTTAATTTTGTTAAGTACTTAAATGTGTTTATCATAAATATGGAACATATGCAGGTTTATCTGTAAAATATTTTTTATCATATGTTTCTACATTATAATTAATATTATAAAGGAAAATATATGCATAAAATATTTATATAAAATATTAATAATTAAAATATGCATATCATATCAAATATCTCTAATCAACATTCTTAAAATATTGTATCATATAAAATGGTTAGGATAATATCTCAAAATAATAACAAATGCTACTAAAAATATGAATTGAGATATTGTGCAGATATGAGCTCAGATGTGGAGATCAGGAGATCCGAGATGTCGGGAATAAAATATGCCGATAAAGTTGAACCAAATCGTAAAATTATGAATAGCAGAGACTCAGAAGAAGATTTGAAGAATCCAGACATTAAAACAATCTCCACGTGTAAACACCTAGAAGCAGAAGAAATTTCAAAATGAGATCCCACCATACCCCAACCGCGGCCAAATTCATGTATATGTGGCAGATCCACGGCAATATCATGGCTGTAGGATTCTGGATTTTGTGGGAATGATCGTATCAACAAATCCCAACACATGGGATCTAGGATTTTCTGCTTGTATGACTATTTAAAGGACCGAGAGCTTCATATGAAAAATGATCAAACCGAAAAGATCAAGAGGTCCAAGACAATCCATGCATCCAGGTTGATCATCAGCTGCTCATCTACTTCTAATGAGAACAGAGATCGGGAGCATAAACTAAGGTTCTTGTACTCTAAATTCGACAGATTTGTAAATGATAGTTGATTAATAAAAAAGTAGACCTTTAGTTTAGTTCTTTGCATTTTACTTTCTGCATTTACTTTCTGTATTACATTCTGCATTTATATTATGATCTCCTTCTTCATCTTCTCTTCTATCTCAACCATACGTGGGTAATTCTACGCTTGCTAGAGTTCGTAGGATTATGGTAGATCAATGGATGATAAAATCTTTTAATTTCTTTTACATCTTTTAAAGTTTATAAATTTTAGCAAAACAATTGTTAACATTCTTATCGGGCGCGCTACCAATTTATTGATAGTCTCAACCGCGATTCGAGATTAGATTAACGCATGTTTTAGTAAAGGCTTGACATGAATAGAGGTTAATGAAAAGATAAGGGTTAATAGTGGGAACCTTATTTCATCCAAAAACCCTAATTTTCATTCATCACTATCGATCTGGTTTTAAATATATTAAAAGATAAAAGAAGTCATTTTTAATTAATCATCCATTACTACCAAATTCTATGAGTCATATAAGGCTCTTCTTTATAAATTCCACATCCGTATATCATAGATCTAGAACAAACCATCCATATTTCAATCAACTCGTCTAAAGCAAGTAAAAGGTTTGACGTTTCCGTGAGGACGATCCATACTCATTTCGGCTAGCTACGAGCGACACCGTTATTGATTGCGGTTTATTTCATACAACACTTCTTTCCAAATCTAGAATCAATCAGATTGAAAAGGCTATTAAGATGTGTAGGGTTACAATAGCGCCCTAGCCATCTACCGTGGCCAATGCGAAACAAAATTGACGTTTAAAAACTTTGGCGCTAACGAACCCGTTCTAGAATCGAACCATAAACCTATACTAGCTAACTACAATGAGCTAAACTATAAGGTCAGAAATGGTTATACCGAATGAACCGTGTCCTTCGGTCTTCTATCATCTTCCCTAGCTCCTTGAGGCGTCCTCGACTGAACTTGGCCGCCGGTCTTCCTCCGTCAAAGATATCCATCCGAGAGATGTAGCTCATGGCTCTAGCTCGACACTAAAGATCAAGTGAAGCAACTAGGGACTCTAGGTTGCTAATCTAGAGTGCCTAAGATGAAGTGAAATATTCAAAGTGTTTATCTATCTCACCTTCTCTCTTGATTCTCAACTCATGAGATTGTAAAGAGGAGGTTGAGCATGAAAATGGAGGAGCTCAAGAAACTAGAGAGGAAAGTGAAGCTAATGGTGAGAGTGAGAATGCCATCTCAAATCTTTTTTCAAGTGAGGAAAAATGAAATGAAGCATTGTTTTATAAAACACAATTTTCCATTTTAAAATCCAACCCATGCTTGAATAGTTTGCACAAATGAATTAACAATTCATTTGTGCAACACTATACAAGCATGGCTCTCACCATACTCCCCTCTCTCCTTTTCCACCTCATTTACCATTTACAATAAATGGTTAAATCTAAAATGAGGTGTCCACCTTCTAGAATGTTATCTGTATAAATACGGATTACACTCTACTGTATATGCATACCTGTATTCGTACTGAAATACGAATACACAAAGAGATAGAATAACACAAAGAACATAATACTAGAATATATATATCGAAATACATATACGTAAATTACTAAATCAATACCTGATTTAATAATCCGGCTTAAACCCGAGACGGCTAGTATTATCAACTGTTCGATCGAAAGTCTGGGCACATAGTATAATCAATAGATCGAAATCCTGCACATATCCAATACGGCTACTACATCATTTTGCCGGAACCAGGGAAACCCTCTGTGTAGAACTCTAAAGACTCGTTAATATGCTGGCAGTAGGTTTAACCAAAAGCACGTCAGCGGCACTAGCTGTACGTAACAACTACCCAGGTATTGAGCGAAAGGAAGGCCGACGAGCAAACTCATCTGAACCCTTACTGAGCCTGTCCGTGAAAATCTCCATACAGTCTGGTCTGTTCGTCTAAGAGTATCGCATATCGAGTCTATGGGGGTGGATAAAGTTAGACCCCTAATAACGCGATATTTCATGTCGGTATGAAGCCCATCACCCACTGAGAAACTACTGATCCAAATCAGTAATTCTCGTCTACCTTGGCCAATAATTTCTGATAATGGCCATCCGTGCACTGCGCGACATCAACCCTAATTACCGGGAGAGACGAATCCCCGATGATCCGCTCACTGCCTCCATGTGGCTCAAGACTGCACCCAACTAAAACCTGTTTGCACGATTCTTTTGAGCCGTGATAGGGTAGTAATCAATGCACGGTGAGAACTCACACGAGACAAATGATGACCTCAGGTCGACAGACTAACCTGTACTCATGTCACCAGGGAACTGCTATTTGACAATAGGTATAATACTATCTAGCATGTTCCCGAAGAGTCCGTCCAGTATACTCATAACCCAATGAGCACCTGTATACTATCTTAGGTGACTGACTGACACCAATAGCTTGTGAGACCGGCCACCGCTCCTCGTTAGGGTCTCGAAAAGTATACACTAGTCTACTCCAGAATATCGATGCCCAGTCTCGATACTCCCTCGACTAGGGACATTTAAGGATGTACTTATAGACCACTCAGCTCCCGCGTATATGATCGCCATCATAATTCTTGTAGTCAAGCAAGAATCCTATGGGCTTTATCAACATTAATAGTGATCTGTACTACCACATAATGCATGTACATGATGATAAAGGCAAACCATATAGCATACTATCATTTTGAGTAAGACTGTTCTACCCGTATAGGTCCTCCCTCAATCATCATAATTGTGTGCCTGCGATTACAATAATTGACTTGAGGGCACTATAGCCAACAATCTCCCACTTGCACTTAAGGCTAATTATTGCGGTGTCGCATACTCACTGCCCGTGTGATACCGAACACCCAACTTCTTTACTAATCAGTCTCACAAAGCTCGTTAGTGAAACTATTGTGTTCGAGAAATAGCCTCAGTGGGTGGATCCGCTCCAATATTTCTATCTTTATCTCTCTATATCTCAACTTCGCAGAGAAAGACCGTCTCCCAAAATGAGCAATACCTGTCTTAGAATTTGTCTGGATATCTGATGGGACCCAGTTCAAAAATGAACTCCAAATTCAACAAACTTCTTAGACCGTATCATCCACTAAATTTAATTAGTATCCTGCGCCATTCCTTTCTCAGTATCCGTTTGGACCACCTGTCGAACATACTGCCCCTCAAAAAGAGGGAAAAACTATAACTCTGACAGCCACTCTGTCATCCAGGTCACTTTGGAAGCCAGAAATGATAACCGCCTCCTGAAGGAGGCTGCCGTTACCATATACCAAAAACATCCACTTATGTTCATAACTGCTTCCCAATGTTTCTCCAGGATTGGATTAATATATACTTATTGCAACTAGTGCAAAAGCAATATCTGGTGTGGTACTTGACATCTCATGATTGACTCAACTGCTTAAGCAAGAGATATGCCATTCATGCAAATCCCTCCCCTCATCGGTCTGGAAGACATCTCTTTAAAGAGGGTGACTCCATCACCTACGGGTACACCACCACGCCAGGAGTCGTCCATTCTAAAACACTTTAGAATAGTGTCAAGTACCCAAATTGGGACACTTCCCAAATCTAGATCTAAAACTATAGATCTAGTGACCAGAAACCCCGATATTTTATCCAGATCCTATATGGAGAAACACCTTGTGACAACCACAGTATAACCGATCGTAGTACAGGAAGATCACATCTTATCAAAAGCATGTCATCCAAATACCAGGACATCACTCCCTACTACCTTCTTACCAGGTCCATCTGTTGTTCTGATGAAAACAAACTTTATGACTATCATATCAAAACTAGACGATCTATCTCCGCTATACCTGCTTTAGTCTATAAATATACATAAACTACTTGCCCACTATGCTTTCGCTGCTCCCACTGACTACAACAACCTTCTGACAGAGTCATATACACGTGCACTTCTAAAGCTAATTTAGAAAGACGGTATACTCATCCTCCTGTCAAATCTCATAGTCTAGAATAGCAGTAATGGAAAGTTTGGGTAATCCAAAACCTCCCTATCACCGTCTTTGAAGAGTCCAAAATATCTCTTGCGCGGCTGAGGTTACCCACCAAATCCGCGGAGAGGCTAATGGATTGTCGAATCCAATTGAATTTTTAGATTCTACTAAATTTTCAGTAATCGTTTGTGGTTCAAGAATCACTTCCAGTTCTATCATACTCCAACTAATGTTTTCTGAAAAGAATTCATTTTACTAAAACTGTGGCAAGTCAAGAATAATATAACTATTGATCTTCCAAATGGTAGAATGTTAACCCTCGTCGAAGCCCGGGATAACCCACAAACTGTCATTACTGAAACGTGCCTAAAGTTATCCGGATTCTAGTTTTAAGCATAAGCCGGACAACTCCATATACCTTAACATCATTAAGATATGAATCCATTCAATATCCAATATAGAAACACAAGGAACTAATTTAATTGGAACCAGATTCAAAATACATGTAGCCGTTCCCAGTGACAATCAATTAAATAGAAAAAGGCCAAGTAGCATTACTCATCAAGAAGCGTACTCATGGATGAGTAATCTGAGAGAGAAACAAGTTCTCAAAACTATTACTTACAACGGAATACCCAACACAAGTATCTACATCTTTGATCACCTTGAAGAATCCTGATACTTGCAACATATGGTTCTCTACTTTATTTTTATACCTATATCTTCTCAAAATCTGGACCTTGTATTTCAACGAAATACTTGTCTAAAACTAGAGAAGTCATGAGTAAACAGAATATAGTACGAGTACCAATCCCTTTGTCCTAAGGAACATCGGAAAATATACAATACTTTATATTCCACTGAGTTTAATAACTCAAACCCTGTGCGTCGTAGGTTGAAAACTGTACTATGGTTAAGAAGAATTACACCGATGTTGAATGCTCCTTACCTAACCATCAACTGATATAGGTAAATTTCATAAAAATAATTTCAAAAAGTTATATCTCACTTTATAAAATAAACGTACAGATATATCAGTTTGAAATTGATGCACAACGACGGATATTCAAAACCAAATATTTGTCGTCAGGCAAAACCCAGGTGATTTCCTCAAATATCACCAATTACAAAGAGTTCCGATATATAAAGGATCTAATCACCCAATTCCCAATATCTTACTCCTACTCAGTATCCGTAATGCCATACAGATGTCAGAATCAAGTCTTGGTAAATACATATCCTAGAGTTAGAATCTAATTGGGAAAACAGTTTTCAATTAACACCGCATAGTAAAACTGAAACATGAAAATGTTTCGAAGGGGTAGCCGGGTATTCCTAGTAATGCCTCTTCCACTATCCAGATTCATAACAGTAACCATATATTTCCTTGCCCTCATTCCAATCCCTTCATATGTCTTTACTTCTTACCTTCTGTACACCACACTTAAGCTAATTGGTTTTATTCCTTCCCTACACCTGCCTATGGTTTGGAAAAAGACTATCCAATAAGCGCAATAGGTGTACTCTCCTTATACTAGGAGCCCATGCAACCTGAAAGAAGGTAAAGATAAAAGACAACCGAATAATTCTATTCAATTTCTCCCGAACCGGAAACCAACCTCGAACTGAAATAAGTTTCTTCGAGTTCGTATGTAACTATACGATGGAATATCCAAGCAATATAGATTTTCGCAGTGATACGAAGTGTTCTAGAGAAATGCAAAGGGGGAAGTAGGAGTGGCAGGGGTATACGCAGCTTCGTCGTGAATGATAGTAGTCGCAATTTTCTTTTCCCTCACTCTAATCCCTTTATATGTCTTTACTCATTACCTTCTGTACACCATACTTAGGCTAATTGATTTTCTTCCTTACCTACCTTTCAGCACCTGCCTATAGTTTGGAAGAAGACTATCCAATAAGCGCAATAGGTGTACTTTCCTAATACAAGAGCCCTCGCAACCTGAGAGAAGGTAAAGAGAAAAGACAACTGAATAATCCTATTCAATTTCTCCAGAACTGGAATCTATCCTCGAACTGAAATAAGTTTCTTCAAATTCGTATGTAACTATACGATGGAATATCCAATCAATATGGATCTTCGTGGTGATACGAAGTGTTCTGGAAAAATGCAAAGGGAAAATAGGAGCGGCAGGGATATATGCGACTTAATGACAATTGATTTGTGTGTGTTTTTAACGATCAAAAATAATATTACCGCAATAAAGAACGGCGTCGCTTGGTAGCTAGCCGGTGAGTACGGGTCGGTCCACAGGGATGATGTATATTTCCTAATTGATCTAATGAGCTAATTCCAAATGGTGTTTGGATCTTTATCACTAAAACTAATTTGATTTAGACTAGGATTTAGGAAACTTGCTAGGGTTAGGTTTAGGTTAAGTTTGGTAAAATAAAATTTCCTACCTCTTTCAATGCCCTAAATTAGATCTTTTTAGAAGTTATGGTAATTATTAATAAAGGGGATTAGGATGATCGGGAAGAAACGATGTTTCTCCTTCTAGATCCTTGTCCGTCCTTTCTTAATAATTACCCTAACCTCCATGGAAGACATGCATATCCGGTCTTTTATACTACGGTATCACCGTTACCTCGTGGGTAGGATGCCGCAGGGAGCGGAATATGGATGCATGCATGGAGTCCTAATTATTAACATGTGATGGGCAAGAAAGGGATGAGAGATTCGCATCTCTCAAACCCTTCCCTCTTCCTAACCCTAACAAGCGAGGAAACTACTCGCTCATTAGGGGATCTAAGAAAAACATGATTTTTATTTTGGTTTTAGTGTTAAGAAATTAATGAACTACTGCAGATTAATAAAAAGTAAGATCTATATTAAACTAGGGCAGAGAATGAATTTAACCTAGGGCAGAAAATAAATTAAGAACTAGGGCAAAAATTAAAACTACTTACAAATTGATGCTCTGTAAATCTTGAAAAGAATTCTGAATTTTATTAATGAAAAGAGGCATAACCTAATACAAGAATTTGGGTCTCTATTTATAGGACATAGAAAACCCTAGGTTTACAATCGCCGCATGTATGCTTTTACAAAATTGCCCCTAGGTAGACTAGTCAACGCGCCGCCAGCATTTTGGTAAAAAATTTCGCCACTACGGGCTCCGCACGGCCTCGGAACCGAGCTGTAAGCCAGTTTTGGCCACGGTTCCGCGGCCAAATGATGAGCTTGGATTCTGCAACTTCTTGTGCTGGTTCTGGGTGTCTTTGTCTTCCTATTTCTTTGTCTGGTTCTTCAGAATGTTTTCCATTTCTCTTCCAGATCTTCACAGTGAGTAATGTAGTGGACTTTTACCATTTGCTTCGTGTCGAAGTTTTTAACCTTGCTCTGCCTTGTACTTTGTGAACTGATCTTCATGTAGGCTTGATCAAGATCCTTCTATTTGTTGGTCGTAATCTCACTTTTGCATCGCCTTTTATCTTTTTCACTGTTTTTGTTCCGAGAACCTGTAACCTGTAACTATGTAGCAGATATGGGTCAAAACCACCTGTTTATTTGTAAAATGCAAAAGAATGGGGAATATAATAATGCAAAATTACGGTATGAACAACAATCCAAAAGCCAAAGTGTTTTAAGAAGGTTTAGTTAACTTGGTCCATGAGTTTTAGTTTAGGGTCGGGTCATGGTTGCTGCCAAAGAGAGAGAGAAAAGAAACACTCAGCATACATTCTAACCTAAATTAGATTGGTTAATTACTTTATCTAATCAGGATGGCTCTCACTGTTTCCTCGAATTCTCCTTTAAACCCTAAAAGGAGAATTAGTCGGAATCATCTAAAATCACTCGAGGAGTAACACCTACTCATCAGTGGGAATCGGGACCCAACTATCATCGCATGATAACTTGATGGAAGCCACTCAAGTCACCACACTCCAGAAGGTATGGGCATGCCTGGCATGTTTCCTGTATATTTGAAACTCCCGATATGGTTTTTGCCCCCAAGCACTTATGACCTTGACTTTGGCCAACAAATCATAACATGCAAGTCAAGTTCTACCCATCATTATCCAGATTGATTTAGACCCACCCGCATACACCCTTGACTTTGGCCAACAAAGTGTTACGACTGTCCTAAACCAATGCATTTATCTATGCTATGGATAAGAAACACAAACCTACCATTCACGATGCCTTGACTTTGGCCAACAAACACTGCATGAATACTATGTGCCACTTATTAGAAACGACGGAGGGCTACGACTAGTTTTTGGCGAAAAACCTTTAACGTAATGAACTTAATATCGTTGAAGGAACCCGAGCAGTTTTACAAATATATAGTGGCGTAAACTATTGCTAAAGAGGTCACTCTTTGTGAAGGAATCTCGGCTCTTTCCTCATCGAATGAGGTGCAGGATATTCCTAACTGAATACCACGATGCAAAGCAAAAGAATCGACTATAGTGAAGTTATTAGAAAAACACATACTTTTGCCCAAGTGGTCACTCCCTATGAAGGGACCTATGAAGGGATCTCGGCTCTTACCTCGTCGAATGAGGTGCTGGATATTCATAACCGAATACTGCTGTGCAAAGCAAAATGAAACGTCTGTAATAACAGTTTTCAAAAATTGGTTCTAACAACATCATTTAGGTTTTTTTTTCCTTGCATTAATCAATGTTAACGCAGTCCCATCAATTAATCCATATCATATCAGAAAAAGGAACGAAAATACAATGTACGTATATGCCATACGCATTCGCCATGGGGCCCCGTCATGCACCGTTAGGTTACTTAAGTAACGGCAGAGCGGGGGCTGGACTAGCGCAGATGCAAAACATATACAACATCTACTAATATATATAAATATATATATATAACATTCATCCCAGGTATGATATAAGCAACATCACAGAACATCAACAAGCAACACAGAATGGTGGATAATCTTGGAGCCTCGGGTTTCATTTGAGCCGCAAATGGGACCCGACGTTCCCAGTCGTGTGGATAGCCCGTGCAATGAAAACCTAGACCCTCTACAAGTGGGAAAAGTTACCCGCCAATCCCAGAAGTGAGGCAACCCCAATCAACAAAGTGAATGGACCACCCAGCACTTCACAGAATCCGGTAACTTGAGCATCCCTCCGTAGGTCGACCTATACCCCCTACGGGTGCGATGAATAGCCCGCCAATTCTAGAGTAAGGCCCCCTCCGTCTCAACGCCATGAGATGCGGGCCCGTTGCCCTCTACAACCCTGCTATTCGAGCACTCCACCGCAGGGAAAACATAATACAGAAAAGAAAAGTATATATACAATGGCATCATCGACCTCAACCCAGTCGTGCTCCAATAAAAGAATATACAATCTGGCAGAGACGGTTGTCCACATGTCGGACGCTCGCCTCGCAATAACAAATATACGAATGAATCTGAACTGTACAACTACCATTGCACCATAGGCTATCCACATGACAATCCAACCATAATATCAGCACAACTCAGAATATCAGCGTGAATATCACGTTCGCAATCCCGTCTAGTTGAACATATAGCAACTAGTCGGGTTGTACCGCTCAATGATATTCACGGTCACAGATATTATCATATGCACTGATAAACACATACTTAAAATTTTGATCGACTAAACTTTTCCGTATTAACCCCAAATGCAATCCAGCACTCAAACAAATCTGGGCCAAAACCATATATCCCAAAAATCATATTTCCAAGTACAAGAGTGCCAGAAGAAATTTGGTGCACTTTGGTCACAAGACGACCGCGGAACCGCCTCCAATAGGCAAGTATTGCGGTGCTTCCACGGCCATTTTGTTGGTTCAAGCGTCCAAATTTCTTGTGATGCCCTATAGATGCCTGCATGTATTTTTATGACACTCTGAATAATTTTTTGAACAGGTTTTAAAATCGGCAGCGGGCATATCGAAATAGAAAAACGACTTGGAAAAATAGGTCGATCGACATTTTAACCTTGTGCAAACTAGCTAGTAATGGTTTATAGGATGGCTCTGATACTATGTTGGGTTAGGATAGCGCTCTGGCCATCTACCATAGCCGATGCGGAACAAAAATGATGTTTAAAAACTTTAGCGGTACCGTTCTAGAATCGAACCATAAACCTGCACTAGCTAACTACAATGAGCTAAACTACAAGGTCAGAAATGGTTATACCGAATGAACCGTGTCCTTCGATCTTCTACCATCTTCCCTAGCTCCTTGAGGCGTCCTCGACTGAACTTGGTCGCCGGTCTTCCTCCGTCGAAGATGATCCACCCGAGAGATGTAGCTCATGGCTCTAGCTCCACACCAAAGATCAAGTGAAGCAACTAGGGACTCTAGGTAGCTAATCTAGAGTGCCTAGGATGTAGTGAAGTGTTCAAAGTGTTTATCAATCTCACATTCTCTCTTGATTCTCAACTTATGAGATCGTAGAGAGGAGGTTGAGGATGAAGGTGGAGGAGCTCAAGAAACTAGAGAGAAAAGTGAAGCTAATGGTGAGAGTGAGAATGCTATCTCATATCATTTTTCAAGTGAGGAAAAATGAAATGAAGCATTGTTTTATAAAACACAATTTCCATTTTAAAATCCAACCCATGCTTGAATAGTTTGCACAAATCCATGTATATGCGGCGGATCCGCGGCAATATCATGGCTGTAGGATTCTGGATTTTGTGGGTATGATCATATCAACAAATCCCAACACATGGGATCTAAGGTTTTCTGCTTGTATGACTATTTAAAGGACCGAGAGCTTCATACTAAAAATGATCAAACCGAAAAAATCAAGAGGTCCAAGACGATTCACGCATCCAGGTTGATCAACAGCTGTTCATCTACTTCCAACGAAAACAGAGATCGGGAGCATAAATTAGGGTTCTTGTACTCTAAATTCGACGGATTTGTAAATGATAGTTGATTAATAAAAAGGTAGATCTTTAGTTTAGTTCTTTGAATTATACTTTCTGCATTTACTTTCTGCATTTATATTATTATCTCCTTCTTCATCTTCTCTTCTATCTCAACCATGCGTGAGTAATTCTATGCTTGCTAGAGTTCGTAGGATTAGGTTAGATCGATCAATAGATGATAAAATCTCTTAATTTCTTTTATATCTTTTAAAGTTTATAAACTTTAGCAAAATAATTGTTAACATCTTTATCGGGCGCGCCACCAATTTATTGATAGTCTCGACCGCGATTTGAGATTAGATTAACGCTTGTATTAGTAAAGGCTTGACATGAATAGAGGTTAATGAAAAGATAAGGGTTGATAGTGGGAACCCTATTCCCTCCAAAAATCCTAATCTTCATTCATCACTATCGATCTAGTTTTAAATCTATTAAAAGATAAAAAGAGTCATTTTTAATTAATCATCCATTACTACAAAATTCTATAAGCCCTACAAGGCTCTTCTTCATAAATTACACATCCGTATATCATAGATCTAGATCAAACCATCCATATTTCAATCAACTCGTCTAAAGCAAGTAAAAAGTTCGACGTTTCCCTGAGGAAGACCCATACTCATTTCGGCTAGCTACGAGCGACACCTTTATTGATTGCGGTTTACTTCACACAACACTTCTTTCCAAATCTAGAATCAATCAGATGGAAAAGCCTGTTAAGATGTGTAGGGTTACAATAGCGCCCTGGCCATCTACCGTGGCCGATGCGGAACAAAAATGACGTTTAAAAACTTTGGCGCTAACGAACCCGTTCTAGAATTGAACCATAAACCTACACTAGCTAACTACAATGAGCTAAACTACAAGGTCAAAAATGGTTATACCGAATGAACCGTGTTCTTCGATCTTCTACCATCTTCCCTAGCTCCTTGAGGCGTCCTCGACTGAACTTGGTCGCCGGTCTTCCTCCGTCGAAGATGATCCACCCGAGAGATGTAGCTCATGGCTCTAGCTCCACACCAAAGATCAAGTGAAGCAACTAGGGACTCTAGGTTGCTAATCTAAACTGCCTTGGATGTAGTGAAGTGTTCAAAGTGTTTATCTATCTCACATTCTCTCTTGATTCTCAACTCATGAGATTGTAGAGAGGATGTTGAGGATGAAGGTGGAGGAGCTCAAGAAACTAGAGAGGAAAGTGAAGCTAAGGGTGAGAGTGAGAATGCCATCTCAAATCATTTTTCAAGTGAGGAAAAATGAAATGAAGCATTGTTTTATGAAACACAATTTTCCATTTTAAAATCCAACCCATGCTTGAATAGTATGAATTAACAATTCATTTGTGCAACACTATACAAGCATGGCTCTCACCATACTCCCCTCTCTCCTTTTCCACCTCATTTACCATTTACAATAAATGGTTAAATCTAAAATGAGGTGTCCACCTTCTAGAATGTTATCTGTATAAATACGGATTACACTCTACTGTATATATATACATGTATTCGTACCGAAATACGAATACCCAAAGTGATAGAATAACATAAAGAACATAATACTAGAATATACATATCGAAATACATATACGTAAATTGTTAAATAAATACCTGATTTAATAATCCGGCTCAAACCCGAGCCGGCTAGTATTATTAAATGTCCGATCGAAAGTCCGGGTACATAGTAAAATCAATCCATCGGAACCCTGCATGTATCCAATATGGCTACTACATCATTTCGCCAGAACCAGGAAAACCCTTTGTGTGGGACTCTAAAGACTCGTTAATACGATAGCAGTGGGTTTAAACACAAGCACGTTAGTGACACTAGCTGTACGTAACGGCTACCCAGGTATTGAGCAAAAGTAAGGCCGACGAGCAAACTCATCCGAACCCCTACTGATCCTGTCCGTGACAATCTCCATACAATCCGGTTTGTTCGTCTCAGAGTATCACATATCGAGTCTAGGGGTGGATAAAGTCAGACCCCTAATAAGGTGATATTTCGTGTTGGTATGAAGCCCATCACCCACTGAGAAAATACTGATCCAAATCAGTAATTCTCGTCTACCTTGGCCAAGGATTTCTGGTGATGGTCATCCGTGCACTGCGCGACATCAACCCACAATACCGGGAGAGGCGAATCCCCGACGATCTGCTCACCGCCTCTATATGGTTCGGGGCTGCATCCAACTAAAACCTGTTTGCACGACTCATTTGAACCGTGGTAGGGTAGTAATCAAAGCACAGTGGGAACTCACACAAGACAAATGACGATTTCAGGTCGACAGACTAATCTGTACTCATATCATCTGGGAACTGCTATCTGACAATAGGTATAATACCATCTAGCCTTTTTCCCGACGGGTCCGTTCAGTGTACTCATAAACCAATAAGCACCTATATACTTTCTTAGGTGACTGACTGACACCAATGGCTTGTGAGACCGGCCACCGCCCCTCGTCAGGGTCTCAAAATGTATACACTAGTCTACTCTGGAGTATTGATGCTCAGTCTCGATACTCCCTCGACTAGGGACATTTAAGGGTGTGCTTATAGACTACCCAGCTCCTATGTATATGATCACCATCATAATGCTGGTAGTCAAGCAAGAATCCTATGGGATCTACCAATATATAATAGTGATCTGTAATACCACATAATGCATGTATATGATGATAAAGGTAAACCAGATAGCATACTATCATTTTGAGTAAAACCATTCTACCCGTATAGGTCCTCCCTCAATCATCATAATAGCATGCCTGCGGTTACAAAAATTGACTTGAGGGAACTATAGCTATCACGCCCCGCTTCCCGGTATACGGCGAAGGGGACGCGACGAGGCCCGCTACGTATATACTCAGAAGTACATACGCTAAGCGTATCTAGGCAATATAAAATAAATACAAAAGAGACAAGATATAAAAGGAACAACAACTTTTATTTATTAACATTCTTTGTACAATGCATGAAAAGGAAATACAACTGAAATAAAAAGATGCCTAAACAGTGGCATAACCTGAAATGAAAAGTACAGAAAGGAAAAGTGTACAATGAAACTAAAGTCCAGGATCTTCAGCAAACTGCTCCAAGTCCTCTTGAGATGGCTCGATCTCCGCCGGGTCCAAATCACCTAACGACATTCAAAGAAGAAGAAACAGAATGTCGTCAGCGAACAAGTCGCTCGGTAAGTCCCAAAGATAAGAGGAAAGTAGAAGACAGAATAAGAAGATATATTTTAAAGTGTATACTATTGTTGTAATGTTATGTTAACGCTGTTGTTTGTAGCTTGATACAGAAGGATGCCAGTGTATACGAGGGGAGTCTCTATATACCAGAGACTAGGGGCATGTATAGTACAAGGAACCGTTTATGCCACGGTACAACAGCAACTGGATTCATGTTAGGTGTATTAAATCTGACCACCTCGTGCCACCTTTAACACCTTCCATACCAATCTACCCCTTAAACCCCGCGATGTCTTATTTGTATTGTTATCTTGAAAAATTGTATTGATTGTATGAGTGATTGACTGACTGACCGAAACCATGATATCAAGAAACGGTTATAACCATAGAGTCATGTAAATGGAATACTGAGAATCATGTAAAAGGAATATATATCCATGGTTCGGTTCGGTCAAGTTGTATAAATTGATAATTGTATTCATGGATTCATGTGTTCATTGGAAACTTGTAGATTTTAGATTGACTTGAATCATATTCAAGTCAGATTAATCAGACTCAAACCCGAGTTAGATAATCAGGGATGTGAATCGAAGTCTTATAATTGCTAGGGTCCTTAGGGTAATTTATAAAACTTGAGGGGGTTTTATGTAAAAATACTTTTATATACTTTTCAAAATACGCCTCAAGTATTTATTGTTCATCTTTAGAGTTGTAATGAGGGTGGATTTTATGTTGTGACATTTCTAATGAAAATATCCTAGTTTTATAAATAAGGGTATTTATCTGTAATATTGATTATTTGAAGTTCATGGTATTTTAGTGTAAACTTTATTCTTGTGATTTTTAGAAAAAGGTGGAAAATTTATATTATAATAAAATAGATATTTAAATGATAATTATACATATGTTTATACAAAAATAATTTTAATAAATATTTTATATTCCAAAAAAATCTCATTTTCTTAAGATGTCGTATTTTAAACCTTTCGAGATCGAATGCTCCTTGCGGAGGTCTGAATTTCGCACTACTAGCCCGAGGGTGCATAATAAACCGTACTATCCCTAACGGGTTCCCTAAAGGTGGGTTGTAGCGGCGCATTGCAAAGATTGTAAAATACTAATCATTTAGAAAACGGTTTTATAAAGTAAAAGGTATTTATTTGCAAAGTGTAGTTTTCCGTATTTTAGATTCTAGGGTTTTCTAAGCCAACTAGCCTATTTCTAAATGGTCTAAACGACAAGTCGTTAGAAGCCTCAAATCGCCTCTTCACCGCCAATTGTGGCCAGGTAAGTACAAGTGAGGAAGGAGGGATCCGCTCACGAATCGTGAGGCGGGCCTTTTAAAGTTACCTAAGCTCACTTGCCTAGTCTAGACACCACAAAGTCAGGTTTTGATAAACGATCGATGTTCACAACTTATCGTATTTTCCTAATAAAAAATATTTATTTAACATTGTATCAAATCTAAAACTTTCAAGAATGGTTTTATTAAGAATACGGTATTTTAATGAAAGTTTCGTTTTATCGTATTCTAAGTTTTGATGATATCGTTTTAGGGTTGCATTTGCGTGTGTGTGGAGGTAGGTCGTTACCTCATGCTCTACTTTAAATGTATAGCAAGTTAAGGGGTTAAATGTGAAATTGAAACATGATGGTATTAAAGTGAAAAAATACGGTAAATTGGAAAGGTTATCATTTCATGTGAGAAAACTTATTCAAATTGATTTTTACAAGTTTAATAGTCAAGATAAAGATGTTTAGGCATGATTTAATTGATTAGAAGTGAAATTTTATAGAAAACCGAATCGGAAATCGGATTTGTTCCGATTCCGTCGGGTTTCGTAATTTCGTATTTTTTAGAAATAGAAAGGGAGATAGAATGGGATTTATGGGTTTCGATCTATACTAAAGAGTATAGGGGAACTAGATGAGTTGACGAGGCGTTGCTTCGTCGCCGGTTGTTTCAAAAAAACGTCGCCGGAATTCCCGCCGGAATTTCGTCAGAGTTTCGCCGCGAACTTGTTTTCGAAGTACACAACTCTTGGAAAATTTTGAGAGAGTGAGCTTAGGATTTTAGGGGTGAGAGGGTAGTGTGTAGGGTTGGTATTTATAGGGTTAGGCTAGGGTTAGGGTAGATGAAAAGTTAAAAATAAAAATGTGATAAAATGTAATAAAAATGTATTAAAAGTGGAGTAATTGGGGTTTTTAAAGAGCTATGGAAGTGGACTGAGGATGAAATTTTGCAGGTGCATAGGGAATATGAAAAGACACAAGTTTCATGTTGGGGCCGTCGCCGGAATTGGCCGACTCGTGGGTGACTCGGTCGGAGCACTGAGTCGGCCGAGTCGAGGCCGAGTCGGCCGATTCCCGGCCGATTCCGGTGGCCAGGATCCCCCTCGACGGTTCATCTAACTCCTGCAAGTGTTACATCTTTGGGTGTAGTGGGGTTTTTGTGAGATATGCACGTGTAAACTCTTAGTATTCTAAAGGTTTTTAAAAAAATCAATATTAAAAATAATGTGGGGTATGGGATTTGAACTCTGGTGGCTTGGTTCAGCAGTGCAAGGAGTTACCAATGAGCTACAAGCTCCTTCTTGTAATTATGGTGTGAAATAATTACTTAAAGTGGTAACAGCAACATTAAATATCCCAAGTATACTTTAATTTTAAAGAAATTTTATGTACACTAAAAATGGAGTTATTTAAAAAAAAATTAATTACTTATATATTGTGCTCAGGTTAAAATACTATTTTATGGATTTTGAAAAAAAATTTTTATAGAAAAGTGTATAGAAAAATTAGGGTTGTTACATTCTACCCTCCTTATAAAAATTTCGTCCTCGAAATTTATAAAAAGAAAGTGTAACAGTGCAAAGAAGTTTGGTGACTGTAGTATAGATAGTGTATAAAAATAACAAAGAGATACTAGGGTGAAAAAGGCTTACCGGTGTTACCTTGACCTACAGTCTCGGCTTCTACGGCTTCTAATGTGAAGGTCTGTCGCCGTGGTACATTCCTTCTAGCTGGAGGCACATTCTGCCTTTGGGGCCTGTTTCTCTGCCCTCTAGGCATGTCCCTCATTGCCTGTTGGAATTGGCGAGTAGGCTGTGCAGGTGGTGGAGCAAGTGGTGGAGCAGGTAGTGCAGGACGAGTTGCAGGAGCCTGGATAGCTGGCCGCTACGGGTGGTTGGTGTGTGTGTGAGCTGAGTTGTATCTATATGGACAGGTCTCAATTCTATAATTGGACGTGCCACAAACTAGGCACGGGCCTTTTGTGCGCCTACAGTCCTTCCACAAGTGTCCCTTTCTTCTGCAGTAGTAGCAGAAATCTGGACTTGACTGGTTATTAGTTTCTTCTGATCTCCTGGGTTCAAACGATGGCCTTGGAGAGGCTCCTCCTGCTATTTGAGTGGCAGGGCGTTTCAAACCGGCATATTGGGGTCTGCCCCTCGCCTTTATCACTGTCTCATAACTGCGGGCAGCTTCCAAAGCATCTTCATGTGTCAGAAATTTCCCTGTGGCTAGTGCAGCCTTAATTTCTATGTCCAGACCTTTTTGAAAGCGACGGGCTCTGATCTCGTCCGTCGGTATCAAGTGTGCCGCGAATCGGCTTAACATGGTGAATTCAGCGTCGTATTCATCTACTGATTTGTCCCACATCGATCCTTGTTGTAGATGAATGAACTGCTGCTCCATGGCAAACATGGCAGTCACAGGGAAGTATTTCGTGTCGAACTTCTCGTGAAAAGTCTTCCATTCAATAGGCTGTGCAAGACGGCTTTCTTCCGCCTTCCACCAGTTACGAGCATTATCCATGAGCTGTAGTTTCGCCACACGGACCCAAGCTATGTCTGGCACTTGTGCTGCGGCCAGATCATCCTCGATACTTTGATCCCATTCCTCAGCTTCCAGTGGGCTCCCCTTTCCTGAGAACTTCTTCGGATGTAAATGTTAGTGTATATGCCCTAGAGGCCATTACTGTATCATACTAGTATGTATATTACTTGATGGAAGCTTGGGATATTCACAGTTGTACAAACAATCTTGCTCAATATAGTAGTATGCTACTTGGTTTGTCTCTGCTTTAATGTGTACTTGTGTGTTTATTTATTATATCACCTATACGCATTAGTAGAGCCCTTAGGATCTTTGCTTGATTACCGGCGTTGTGATGGCGATCACACTCGTGGGGGCTGGGTAATCTACAAGCACATCCTTATACACGTCCCTAGTCGTGGGAGTATCGAGATAGGGCATCGATACTCCGGAGTAGAATAGCGTATGTGCTTCTCATCCCAGCACGGGAGACGGTCTGTCCCACAGCCGTCAGTACGTCGTACTTGAGATAGTATGCGGGTGCTCGTTAGGTTACGAGTACACTGGACAGTACTCGTTGGGAACTGATAGTTGGTATTATACCTATCGTCAGTTATCAGTTCCCAGGTGACATGAGTACAGCTTAGTCCGCTGACTTGACACTGTCACTTCGCCTCGAGTGTGTTCCCACTGTTCTTTGATTACTACCCTACCACGGCTCTACTGAGTCGTGCAAACAGGTAGTAGTTGGGAGCAGTCCCGAAGCACTTGGAGGCAGTGACGGTTAGACAGGATTCGTCTCTCCCGGTATTGGGGGTTGACATCGCGCTGTGTCTAGGAGAGCCATTACACAAGTAGTCCTGGCCAGGGCAAGCGAGATGTACTGGTAGGTTCCAGTGTTATCTCAGGGTGTATTGGGCTTCACTCCGACACAACTTGTACCGCTATTAGGGGACTGACGTTTACCGCCCCCCTAGGCCCGCCATGCGATGTATCAGACGAACAGACCGGACTGTACGGAGATTGTCATATACTGACTCAGTAGGAGTTCGGATGAGTTTACCTCATCGGCCTTCTTATCGAAATCTACCTGGGGACCGTTACATACAGCTAGTGCCGCTTGCGGTCTGTGGTTAAACCCACTGCCAGCGTAGTGTCGAGTCTTTAGAGTCCCACACAGAGAGTTTCCCTGCACTGAGCGAAACGTGTAGAGGCCGTATGGTTTTACGGCAGGGCTGCGATAACTTATGTACACTTGTGTGCGTGTGGTATTCGGGCAGGCAATACTAGTGGGCTTTGGTTTAAGCCAGATCCTAGTATTGCATGGATGGATTTGTTTTGTCTTCTGCGCATCCGCATTCTACGGAATACGGATGCAGGTGTGTATGCACAGTTTTCCGGAGCGATGAAGGAGGTGGTGCCTCATTAGGGTTTTGGCAGTTGGTTCGGCCAAAACCGCTATGTGGCAGGCTCATTAGGGTTTTGACAGTTGATTCGGTCAAAACCATTTTGAGGCGGACTCATTAGGGTTTCGACAGTTCGTTTGGTCAAAACCATTATGAGCCGGGGACATTATTTACTAATCCTTTCATTGATAATTTTGTTATGGCTAATTACATTGACCATTTGACCATCTTGACTTTGTTGACCATTTGACCAAAGTTGACTTGGATCTTCTTAGAAGATCTAAAGTATTCTTTGGTTTTCTTTTTCTTTGGTTATGATAATGGTCATGTCATTTGTAGCCATCACCTTTATCTTGATGGGATTAGTAATGATAATGTTTGTGCATTATTGCAACCATGGTTAGGTTTTCTTTTGGTTAAGCTTTTCATTTGCTCATTCTCATTCTCTCTCTTGAAATGAGAAGCTCCATGGTTGCTAGAAAAACTCCTCCTTCTTCCTCCTCTTGATTTCTCCTTTGATCTCATGTGTTGAGAGAAAAAGGATTCTACTTGACAAACACATCCATACATCTTCTCTACACAACCTAGGGCTTCTAGATTAGCAATCTCCTTGCCCTAGTTATCTCGGCTTGAGGTGGAGCTCGGTGTACATCTCTCGGGTGGATCGTCTTCGACTCAAGGAGGCCGCGGAGGTGACCGAAGTCCGGATCAACCATTGAGCAAGCAAAGAGAAGAACAACAAGAAGAGAAGAACATCAAAGAAGAAGAACAACAAGAAGAGAAGGAGTTCAAGTTGAGGTATAACCCCTAACCGAGTAGATACATCTCATGTTAGGATGCTAGTGTATTGTTTAGCAAAGATCCGGCTTTTACGGTCCATGTTACAAAGTTCAGAAAAAAATTTATTTTACCGTTTCCGCAACCCCGAAAGTACCGGGAGAGGTAACGTGGACCTAACAGTGGTATCAGAGCCTAACTAAACATAAACTAGCTTGGTAGTGAAGTGTATCGAAGTTCGAAACGGAAAAATCGATAAAACCAAGTTGCGAAAACCTGAGTTTCTGTTAAAAATTTTTCTGGTCAAAACAAAATTTGTCATGCACCTAAAATCATCTCAGGGTTTTCTAAAGATAACCACCAAAAACGAGCCAGAGAGCCGACAAAACGAGCGCGTTTCCGCGGCGACAGCAAGCTATGTCGCCGCGGATCCGTGGCAGTCTTGTCACCTCTCTGCCTCGATT